>OY282594.1:0-1435863 GCA_958298965.1 Chrysolina haemoptera | reverse complement strand
GACATTTTCGTTCAGAGATTCGAAATCAGCGCGTCGAAATACGTTAGAGGACGATAATTTGAAATTCGAAAAATGAAAAATAAAAAAGTTCAAAAAATTATCCATCATGATATACTCGACTTTTTTGTCCGTCGATTTTTTTCGTTCAAATCCTCAGTCTATACTAATTCGGTCATTCTGAATCGATTGGCGTTCGCAGAATTCGTCTATCTCTAACCGTTCTCGAGTTGGTCAGCTCTGAATCAGTTTTCAAATGATTTTTTTGGCGCCAAAAATATTTCTGATGAGTTTTTGACATTTTCGTTCAGAGATTTGAAATCAGCGCGTCGAAATACGTTAGAGGACGATAATTTGAAATTCGAAAAATGAAAAATAAAAAAGTTCAAAAAATTATCCATCATGATATACTCGACTTTTTTGTCCGTCGATTTTTTTCGTTCAAATCCTCAGTCTATACTAATTCGGTCATTCTAAATCGATTGGCTTTCGCAGAATTCGTCTATCTCTAACCGTTCTCGAGTTGGTCAGCTCTGAATCAGTTTTCAAATGATTTTTTTGGCGCCAAAAATATTTCCGATTAGGTTTCGACATTTTCGTTCAGAGATTCGGAATCAGCGCGTCGAAATACGTTAGAGGACGATAATTTGAAATTCGAAAAATGAAAAATAAAAAAGTTCAAAAAATTATCCATCATGATATACTCGACTTTTTTGTCCGTCGATTTTTTTCGTTCAAATCCTCAGTCTATACTAATTCGGTCATTCTGAATCAATTGGCGTTCGCAGAATTCGTCTAACTCTAACCGTTCTCGAGTTGGTCAGCTGTGAATCAGTTTTCAAATGATTTTTTTGGCGCCAAAAATATTTCTGATGAGTTTTTGACATTTTCGATCAGAGATTCGAAATCAGCGCGTCGAAATACGTTAGAGGACGATAATTTGAAATTCGAAAAATGAAAAATAAAAAAGTTCAAAAAATTATCCATCATGATATACTCGACTTTTTTGTCCGTCGATTTTTTTCGTTCAAATCCTCAGTCTATACTAATTCGGTCATTCTAAATCGATTGGCGTTCGCAGAATTCGTCTATCTCTAACCGTTCTCGAGTTGGTCAGCTCTGAATCAGTTTTCAAATGATTTTTTTGGCGCCAAAAATATTTCTGATGAGTTTTTGACATTTTCGTTCAGAGATTCGAAATCAGCGCGTCGAAATACGTTAAAGGACGATAATTTGAAATTCGAAAAATGAAAAATAAAAATGTTCAAAAAATTATCCATCATGATATACTCGACTTTTTTGTCCGTCCAATTTTTTTCGTTCAAATCCTCAGTCTATACTAATTCGGTCATTCTAAATCGATTGGCGTTCGCAGAATTCGTCTATCTCTAACCGTTCTCGAGTTGGTCAGATCTGAATCAGTTTTCAAATGATTTTTTTGGCGCCAAAAATATTTCTGATGAGTTTTTGACATTTTCGTTCAGAGATTCGAAATCAGCGCGTCGAAATACGTTAGAGGACGATAATTTGAAATTCGAAAAATGAAAAATAAAAAAGTTCAAAAAATTATCCATCATGATATACTCGACTTTTTTGTCCGTCGATATTTTTCGTTCAAATCCTCAGTCTATACTAATTCGGTCATTCTAAATCGATTGGCGTTCGCAGAATTCGTCTATCTCTAACCGTTCTCGAGTTGGTCAGCTCTGAATCAGTTTTCAAATGATTTTTTTGGCGCCAAAAATATTTCTGATGAGTTTTTGACATTTTCGTTCAGAGATTCGAAATCAGCGCGTCGAAATACGTTAGAGGACGATAATTTGAAATTCGAAAAATGAAAAATAAAAAAGTTCAAAAAATTATCCATCATGATATACTCGACTTTTTTGTCCGTTGATTTTTTTCGTTCAAATCCTCAGTCTATAGTAATTCGGTCATTCTAAATCGATTGGCGTTCGCAGAATTCGTCTATCTCTAACCGTTCTCGAGTTGGTCAGCTCTGAATCAGTTTTCAAATGATTTTTTTGGCGCCAAAAATATATCCGATTAGTTTTCGACATTTTCGTTCAGAGATTCGGAATCAGCGCGTCGAAATACGTTAGAGGACGATAATTTGAAATTCGAAAAATGAAAAATAAAAAAGTTCAAAAAATTATCCATCATGATATACTCGACTTTTTTGTCCGTCGATTTTTTTCGTTCAAATCCTCAGTCTAAACTAATTCGGTCATTCTAAATCGATTGGCGTTCGCAGAATTCGTCTATCTCTAACCGTTCTCGAGTTGGTCAGCTCTGAATCAGTTTTCAAATGATTTTTTTGGCGCCAAAAATATATTTCTGATGAGTTTTTGACATTTTCGTTCAGAGATTCGAAATCAGCGCGTCGAAATACGTTAGAGGACGATAATTTGAAATTCGAAAAATGAAAAATAAAAAAGTTCAAAAAATTATCCATCATGATATACTCGACTTTTTTGTCCGTCGATTTTTTTCGTTCAAATCCTGTCTATACTAATTCGGTCATTCTAAATCGATTGGCGTTCGCAGAATTCGTCTATCTCTAACCGTTCTCGAGTTGGTCAGCTCTGAATCAGTTTTCAAATGATTTTTTTGGCGCCAAAAATATTTCTGATGAGTTTTTGACATTTTCTTTCAGAAATTCGAAATCAGCGCGTCGAAATACGTTAGAGGACGATAATTTGAAATTCGAAAAATGAAAAATAAAAAAGTTCAAAAAATTATCCATCATGATATACTCGACTTTTTTGTCCGTCGATTTTTTTCGTTCAAATCCTCAGTCTATACTAATTCGGTCATTCTAAATCAATTGGCGTTCGCAGAATTCGTCTATCTCTAACCGTTCTCGAGTTGGTCAGCTCTGAATCAGTTTTCAAATGATTTTTTTGGCGCCAAAAATATTACTGATGAGTTTTTGACATTTTCGTTCAGAGATTCGAAATCAGCGCGTCGAAATACGTTAGAGGACGATAATTGGAAATTCTAAAAATGAAAAATAAAAAAGTTCAAAAAATTATCCATCATGATATACTCGACTTTTTTGTCCGTCGATTTTTTTCGTTCAAATCCTCAGTCTATAATAATTCGGTCATTCTAAATCGATTGGCGTTCGCAGAATTCGTCTATCTCTAACCGTTCTCGAGTTGGTCAGCTCTGAATCAGTTTTCAAATGATTTTTTTGGCGCCAAAAATATTTCTGATGAGTTTTTGACATTTTCGTTCAGAGATTCGAATTCAGCGCGTCGAAATACGTTAGAGGACGATAATTTGAAATTCGAAAAATGAAAAATAAAAAAGTTCAAAAAATTATCCATCATGATATACTCGACTTTTTTGTCCGTCGATTTTTTTCGTTCAAATCCTCAGTCTATACTAATTCGGTCATTCTAAATCAATTGGCGTTCGCAGAATTCGTCTATCTCTAACCGTTCTCGAGTTGGTCAGCTCTGAATCAGTTTTCAAATGATTTTTTTGGCGCCAAAAATATTACTGATGAGTTTTTGACATTTTCGTTCAGAGATTCGAAATCAGCGCGTCGAAATACGTTAGAGGACGATAATTTGAAATTCGAAAAATGAAAAATAAAAAAGTTCAAAAAATTATCCATCATGATATACTCGACTTTTTTGTCCGTCGATTTTTTTCGTTCAAATCCTCAGTCTATACTAATTCGGTCATTCTGAATCGATTGGCGTTCGCAGAATTCGTCTATATCTAACCGTTCTCGAGTTGGTCAGCTCTGAATCAGTTTTCAAATGATTTTTTTGGCGCCAAAAATATTTCTGATGAGTTTTTGACATTTTCGTTCAGAGATTCGAAATCAGCGCGTCGAAATACGTTAGAGGACGATAATTTGAAATTCGAAAAATGAAAAATAAAAAAGTTCAAAAAATTATCCATCATGATATACTCGACTTTTTTGTCCGTCGATTTTTTTCGTTCAAATCCTCAGTCTATACTAATTCGGTAATTCTAAATCGATTGGCGTTCGCAGAATTCGTCTATCTCTAACCGTTCTCGAGTTGGTCAGCTCTGAATCAGTTTTCAAATGATTTTTTTGGCGCCAAAAATATTTCTGATGAGTTTTTGACATTTTCGTTCAGAGATTCGAAATCACCGCGTCGAAATACGTTTGAGGACGATAATTTGAAATTCGAAAAATGAAAAATAAAAAAGTTCAAAAAATTATCCATCATGATATACTCGACTTTTTTGTCCGTCGATTTTTTTCGTTCAAATCCTCAGTCTATACTGATTCGGTCATTCTAAATCGATTGGCGTTCGCAGAATTTGTCTATCTCTAACCGTTCTCGAGTTGGTCAGCTCTGAATCAGTTTTCAAATGATTTTTTTGGCGCCAAAAATATTTCTGATGAGTTTTTGACATTTTCGTTCAGAGATTCGAAATCAGCGCGTCGAAATACGTTAGAGGACGATAATTTGAAATTCGAAAAATGAAAAATAAAAAAGTTCAAAATATTATCCATCATGATATACTCGACTTTTTTGTCCGTCGATTTTTTTCGTTCAAATCCTCAGTCTATATTAATTCGGTCATTCTAAATCGATTGGCTTTCGCAGAATTCGTCTATCTCTAACCGTTCTCGAGTTGGTCAGCTCTGAATCAGTTTTCAAATGATTTTTTTGTCGCCAAAAATATTTCCGATTAGGTTTCGACATTTTCGTTCAGAGATTCGGAATCAGCGCGTCGAAATACGTTAGAGGACGATAATTTGAAATTCGAAAAATGAAAAATAAAAAAGTTCAAAAAATTATCCATCATGATATACTCGACTTTTTTGTCCGTCGATTTTTTTCGTTCAAATCCTCAGTCTATACTAATTCGGTCATTCTGAATCAATTGGCGTTCGCAGAATTCGTCTATCTCTAACCGTTCTCGAGTTGGTCAGCTCTGAATCAGTTTTCAAATGATTTTTTTGGCGCCAAAAATATTTCTGATGAGTTTTTGACATTTTCGTTCAGAGATTCGAAATCAGCGCGTCGAAATACGTTAGAGGACGATAATTTGAAATTCGAAAAATGAAAAATAAAAAAGTTCAAAAAATTATCCATCATGATATACTCGACTTTTTTGTCCGTCGATTTTTTTCGTTCAAATCCTCAGTCTATACTAATTCGGTCATTCTAAATCGATTGGCGTTCGCAGAATTCGTCTATCTCTAACCGTTCTCGAGTTGGTCAGCTCTGAATCAGTTTTCAAATGGTTTTTTTGGCGCCAAAAATATTTCTGATGAGTTTTTGACATTTTCGTTCAGAGATTCGAAATCAGCGCGTCGAAATACGTTAGAGGACGATAATTTGAAATTCGAAAAATGAAAAATAAAAAAGTTCAAAAAATTATCCATCATGATATACTCGACTTTTTTGTCCGTCGATTTTTTTCGTTCAAATCCTCAGTCTATACTAATTCGGTCATTCTAAATCGATTGGCGTTCGCAGAATTCGTCTATCTCTAACCGTTCTCGAGTTGGTCAGCTCTGAATCAGTTTTCAAATGATTTTTTTGGCGCCAAAAATATTTCTGATGAGTTTTTGACATTTTCTTTCAGAGATTCGAAATCAGCGCGTCGAAATACGTTAGAGGACGATAATTTGAAATTCGAAAAATGAAAAATAAAAAAGTTCAAAAAATTATCCATCATGATATACTCGACTTTTTTGTCCGTCGATTTTTTTCGTTCAAATCCTCAGTCTATACTAATTCGGTCATTCTAAATCGATTGGCGTTCGCAGAATTCGTCTATCTCTAACCGTTCTCGAGTTGGTCAGCTCTGAATCAGTTTTCAAATGATTTTTTTGGCGCCAAAAATATTTCCGATTAGTTTTCGACATTTTCGTTCAGAGATTCGGAATCAGCGCGTCGAAATACGTTAGAGGACGATAATTTGAAATTCGAAAAATGAAAAATAAAAAAGTTCAAAAAATTATCCATCATGATATACTCGACTTTTTTGTCCGTCGATTTTTTTCGTTCAAATCCTCAGTCTATACTAATTCGGTCATTCTGAATCGATTGGCGTTCGCAGAATTCGTCTATCTCTAACCGTTCTCGAGTTGGTCAGCTCTGAATCAGTTTTCAAATGATTTTTTTGGCGCCAAAAATATTTCTGATGAGTTTTTGACATTTTCGTTCAGAGATTCGAAATCAGCGCGTCGAAATACGTTAGAGGACGATAATTTGAAATTCGAAAAATGAAAAATAAAAAAGTTCAAAAAATTATCCATCATGATATACTCGACTTTTTTGTCCGTCGATTTTTTTCGTTCAAATCCTCAGTCTATACTAATTCGGTCATTCTAAATCGATTGGCGTTCGCAGAATTCGTCTATCTCTAACCGTTCTCGAGTTGGTCAGCTCTGAATCAGTTTTCAAATGATTTTTTTGGCGCCAAAAATATTTCTGATGAGTTTTTGACATTTTCTTTCAGAGATTCGAAATCAGCGCGTCGAAATACGTTAGAGGACGATAATTTGAAATTCGAAAAATGAAAAATAAAAAAGTTCAAAAAATTATCCATCATGATATACTCGACTTTTTTGTCCGTCGATTTTTTTCGTTCAAATCCTCAGTCTATACTAATTCGGTCATTCTAAATCGATTGGCGTTCGCAGAATTCGTCTATCTCTAACCGTTCTCGAGTTGGTCAGCTCTGAATCAGTTTTCAAATGATTTTTTTGGCGCCAAAAATATTTCCGATTAGTTTTCGACATTTTCGTTCAGAGATTCGGAATCAGCGCGTCGAAATACGTTAGAGGACGATAATTTGAAATTCGAAAAATGAAAAATAAAAAAGTTCAAAAAATTATCCATCATGATATACTCGACTTTTTTGTCCGTCGATTTTTTTCGTTCAAATCCTCAGTCTATACTAATTCGGTCATTCTGAATCGATTGGCGTTCGCAGAATTCGTCTATCTCTAACCGTTCTCGAGTTGGTCAGCTCTGAATCAGTTTTCAAATGATTTTTTTGGCGCCAAAAATATTTCTGATGAGTTTTTGACATTTTCGTTCAGAGATTCGAAATCAGCGCGTCGAAATACGTTAGAGGACGATAATTTGAAATTCGAAAAATGAAAAATAAAAAAGTTCAAAAAATTATCCATCATGATATACTCGACTTTTTTGTCCGTCGATTTTTTTCGTTCAAATCCTCAGTCTAATTCGATCATTCTAAATCGATTGGCGTTCGCAGAATTCGTCTATCTCTAACCGTTCTCGAGTTGGTCAGCTCTGAATCAGTTTTCAAATGGTTTTTTTGGCGCCAAAAATATTTCTGATGAGTTTTTGACATTTTCGTTCAGAGATTCGAAATCAGCGCGTCGAAATACATTAGAGGACGATAATTTGAAATTCGAAAAATGAAAAATAAAAAAGTTCAAAAAATTATCCATCATGATATACTCGACTTTTTTGTCCGTCGATTTTTTTCGTTCAAATCCTCAGTCTATACTAATTCGGTCATTCTAAATCGATGATTGGCGTTCGCAGAATTCGTCTATCTCTAACCGTTCTCGAGTTGGTCAGCTCTGAATCAGTTTTCAAATGATTTTTTTGGCGCCAAAAATATTTCCGATTAGTTTTCGACATTTTCGTTCAGAGATTCGGAATCAGCGCGTAAAATACGTTAGAGGACGATAATTTGAAATTTGAAAAATGAAAAATAAAAAAGTTCAAAAAATTATCCATCATGATATACTCGACTTTTTTGTCCGTCGATTTTTTTCGTTCAAATCCTCAGTCTATACTAATTCGGTCATTCTGAATCGATTGGCGTTCGCAGAATTCGTCTATCTCTAACCGTTCTCGAGTTGGTCAGCTCTGAATCAGTTTTCAAATGGTTTTTTTGGCGCCAAAAATATTTCTGATGAGTTTTTGACATTTTCGTTCAGAGATTCGAAATCAGCGCGTCGAAATACGTTAGAGAACGATAATTTGAAATTCGAAAAATGAAAAATAAAAAAGTTAAAAAAATTATCCATCATGATATACTCGACTTTTTTGTCCGTCGATTTTTTTCGTTCAAATCCTCAGTCTATACTAATTCGGTCATTCTAAATCGATTGGCGTTCGCAGAATTCGTCTATCTCTAACCGTTCTCGAGTTGGTCAGCTCTGAATCAGTTTTCAAATGGTTTTTTTGGCGCCAAAAATATTTCTGATGAGTTTTTGACATTTTCGTTCAGAGATTCGAAATCAGCGCGTCGAAATACGTTAGAGGACGATAATTTGAAATTCGAAAAATGAAAAATAAAAAAGTTCAAAAAATTATCCATCATGATATACTCGACTTTTTTGTCCGTCGATTTTTTTCGTTCAAATCCTCAGTCTATACTAATTCGGTCATTCTAAATCTATTGGCGTTCGCAGAATTCGTCTATCTCTAACCGTTCTCGAGTTGGTCAGCTCTGAATCAGTTTTCAAATGATTTTTTAGCCGCCAAAAATATTTCCGATTAGTTTTCGACATTTTCTTTCAGAGATTCGGAATCAGCGCGTCGAAATACGTTAGAGGACGAAAATTGAAATTCGAAAAATGAAAAATAAAAAAGTTCAAAAAATTATCCATCATGATATACTCGACTTTTTTGTCCGTCGATTTTTTTCGTTCAAATCCTCAGTCTATACTAATTCGGTCATTCTGAATCGATTGGCGTTCGCAGAATTCGTCTATATCTAACCGTTCTCGAGTTGGTCAGCTCTGAATCAGTTTTCAAATGATTTTTTTGGCGCCAAAAATATTTCTGATGAGTTTTTGACATTTTCGTTCAGAGATTCGAAATCAGCGCGTCGAAATACGTTAGAGGACGATAATTTGAAATTCGAAAAATGAAAAATAAAAAAGTTCAAAAAATTATCCATCATGATATACTCGACTTTTTTGTCCGTCGATTTTTTTCGTTCAAATCCTCAGTCTATACTAATTCGGTAATTCTAAATCGATTGGCGTTCGCAGAATTCGTCTATCTCTAACCGTTCTCGAGTTGGTCAGCTCTGAATCAGTTTTCAAATGATTTTTTTGGCGCCAAAAATATTTCTGATGAGTTTTTGACATTTTCGTTCAGAGATTCGAAATCACCGCGTCGAAATACGTTTGAGGACGATAATTTGAAATTCGAAAAATGAAAAATAAAAAAGTTCAAAAAATTATCCATCATGATATACTCGACTTTTTTGTCCGTCGATTTTTTTCGTTCAAATCCTCAGTCTATACTGATTCGGTCATTCTAAATCGATTGGCGTTCGCAGAATTTGTCTATCTCTAACCGTTCTCGAGTTGGTCAGCTCTGAATCAGTTTTCAAATGATTTTTTTGGCGCCAAAAATATTTCTGATGAGTTTTTGACATTTTCGTTCAGAGATTCGAAATCAGCGCGTCGAAATACGTTAGAGGACGATAATTTGAAATTCGAAAAATGAAAAATAAAAAAGTTCAAAATATTATCCATCATGATATACTCGACTTTTTTGTCCGTCGATTTTTTTCGTTCAAATCCTCAGTCTATATTAATTCGGTCATTCTAAATCGATTGGCTTTCGCAGAATTCGTCTATCTCTAACCGTTCTCGAGTTGGTCAGCTCTGAATCAGTTTTCAAATGATTTTTTTGGCCCCAAAAATATTTCCGATTAGGTTTCGACATTTTCGTTCAGAGATTCGGAATCAGCGCGTCGAAATACGTTAGAGGACGATAATTTGAAATTCGAAAAATGAAAAATAAAAAAGTTCAAAAAATTATCCATCATGATATACTCGACTTTTTTGTCCATCGATTTTTTTCGTTCAAATCCTCAGTCTATACTAATTCGGTCATTCTGAATCAATTGGCGTTCGCAGAATTCGTCTATCTCTAACCGTTCTCGAGTTGGTCAGCTCTGAATCAGTTTTCAAATGATTTTTTTGGCGCCAAAAATATTTCTGATGAGTTTTTGACATTTTCGTTCAGAGATTCGAAATCAGCGCGTCGAAATACGTTAGAGGACGATAATTTGAAATTCGAAAAATGAAAAATAAAAAAGTTCAAAAAATTATCCATCATGATATACTCGACTTTTTTGTCCGTCGATTTTTTTCGTTCAAATCCTCAGTCTATACTAATTCGGTCATTCTAAATCGATTGGCGTTCGCAGAATTCGTCTATCTCTAACCGTTCTCGAGTTGGTCATCTCTGAATCAGTTTTCAAATGATTTTTTTGGCGCCAAAAATATTTCTGATGAGTTTTTGACATTTTCGTTCAGAGATTCGAAATCAGCGCGTCGAAATACGTTAGAGGACGATAATTTGAAATTCGAAAAATGAAAAATAAAAAAGTTCAAAAAATTATCCATCATGATATACTCGACTTTTTTGTCCGTCGATTTTTTTCGTTCAAATCCTCAGTCCATACTAATTCGGTCATTCTAAATCGATTGGCGTTCGCAGAATTCGTCTATCTCTAACCGTTCTCGAGTTGGTCAGCTCTGAATCAGTTTTCAAATGGTTTTTTTGGCGCCAAAAATATTTCTGATGAGTTTTTGACATTTTCGTTCAGAGATTCGAAATCAGCGCGTCGAAATACGTTAGAGGACGATAATTTGAAATTCGAAAAATGAAAAATAAAAAAGTTCAAAAAATTATCCATCATGATATACTCGACTTTTTTGTCCGTCGATTTTTTTCGTTCAAATCCTCAGTCTATACTAATTCGGTCATTCTAAATCGATTGGCGTTCGCAGAATTCGTCTATCTCTAACCGTTCTCGAGTTGGTCAGCTCTGAATCAGTTTTCAAATGATTTTTTTGGCGCCAAAAATATTTCTGATGAGTTTTTGACATTTTCTTTCAGAGATTCGAAATCAGCGCGTCGAAATACGTTAGAGGACGATAATTTGAAATTCGAAAAATGAAAAATAAAAAAGTTCAAAAAATTATCCATCATGATATACTCGACTTTTTTGTCCGTCGATTTTTTTCGTTCAAATCCTCAGTCTATACTAATTCGGTCATTCTAAATCGATTGGCGTTCGCAGAATTCGTCTATCTCTAACCGTTCTCGAGTTGGTCAGCTCTGAATCAGTTTTCAAATGATTTTTTTGGCGCCAAAAATATTTCCGATTAGTTTTCGACATTTTCGTTCAGAGATTCGGAATCAGCGCGTAAAATACGTTAGAGGACGATAATTTGAAATTTGAAAAATGAAAAATAAAAAAGTTCAAAAAATTATCCATTATGATATACTCGACTTTTTTGTCCGTCGATTTTTTTCGTTCAAATCCTCAGTCTATACTAATTCGGTCATTCTGAATCGATTGGCGTTCGCAGAATTCGTCTATCTCTAACCGTTCTCGAGTTGGTCAGCTCTGAATCAGTTTTCAAATGATTTTTTTGGCGCCAAAAATATTTCTGATGAGTTTTTGACATTTTCTTTCAGAGATTCGAAATCAGCGCGTCGAAATACGTTAGAGGACGATAATTTGAAATTCGAAAAATGAAAAATAAAAAAGTTCAAAAAATTATCCATCATGATATACTCGACTTTTTTGTCCGTCGATTTTTTTCGTTCAAATCCTCAGTCTATACTAATTCGGTCATTCTAAATCGATTGGCGTTCGCAGAATTCGTCTATCTCTAACCGTTCTCGAGTTGGTCAGCTCTGAATCAGTTTTCAAATGGTTTTTTTGGCGCCAAAAATATTTCTGATGAGTTTTTGACATTTTCGTTCAGAGATTCGAAATCAGCGCGTCGAAATACGTTAGAGGACGATAATTTGAAATTCGAAAAATGAAAAATAAAAAAGTTCAAAAAATTATCCATCATGATATACTCGACTTTTTTGTCCGTCGATTTTTTTCGTTCAAATCCTCAGTCTATACTAATTCGGTCATTCTAAATCGATTGGCGTTCGCAGAATTCGTCTATCTCTAACCGTTCTCGAGTTGGTCAGCTCTGAATCAGTTTTCAAATGATTTTTTTGGCGCCAAAAATATTTCTGATGAGTTTTTGACATTTTCTTTCAGAGATTCGAAATCAGCGCGTCGAAATACGTTAGAGGACGATAATTTGAAATTCGAAAAATGAAAAATAAAAAAGTTCAAAAAATTATCCATCATGATATACTCGACTTTTTTGTCCGTCGATTTTTTTCGTTCAAATCCTCAGTCTATACTAATTCGGTCATTCTAAATCGATTGGCGTTCGCAGAATTCGTCTATCTCTAACCGTTCTCGAGTTGGTCAGCTCTGAATCAGTTTTCAAATGATTTTTTTGGCGCCAAAAATATTTCCGATTAGTTTTCGACATTTTCGTTCAGAGATTCGGAATCAGCGCGTAAAATACGTTAGAGGACGATAATTTGAAATTTGAAAAATGAAAAATAAAAAAGTTCAAAAAATTATCCATTATGATATACTCGACTTTTTTGTCCGTCGATTTTTTTCGTTCAAATCCTCAGTCTATACTAATTCGGTCATTCTGAATCGATTGGCGTTCGCAGAATTCGTCTATCTCTAACCGTTCTCGAGTTGGTCAGCTCTGAATCAGTTTTCAAATGGTTTTTTTGGCGCCAAAAATATTTCTGATGAGTTTTTGACATTTTCGTTCAGAGATTCGAAATCAGCGCGTCGAAATACGTTAGAGAACGATAATTTGAAATTCGAAAAATGAAAAATAAAAAAGTTCAAAAAATTATCCATCATGATATACTCGACTTTTTTGTCCGTCGATTTTTTTCGTTCAAATCCTCAGTCTATACTAATTCGGTCATTCTAAATCGATTGGCGTTCGCAGAATTCGTCTATCTCTAACCGTTCTCGAGTTGGTCAGCTCTGAATCAGTTTTCAAATGGTTTTTTTGGCGCCAAAAATATTTCTGATGAGTTTTTTACATTTTCGTTCAGAGATTCGAAATCAGCGCGTCGAAATACGTTAGAGGACGATAATTTGAAATTCGAAAAATGAAAAATAAAAAAGTTCAAAAAATTATCCATCATGATATACTCGACTTTTTTGTCCGTCGATTTTTTTCGTTCAAATCCTCAGTCTATACTAATTCGGTCATTCTAAATCTATTGGCGTTCGCAGAATTCGTCTATCTCTAACCGTTCTCGAGTTGGTCAGCTCTGAATCAGTTTTCAAATGATTTTTTAGCCGCCAAAAATATTTCCGATTAGTTTTCGACATTTTCTTTCAGAGATTCGGAATCAGCGCGTCGAAATACGTTAGAGGACGAAAATTGAAATTCGAAAAATGAAAAATAAAAAAGTTCAAAAAATTATCCATCATGATATACTCGACTTTTTTGTCCGTCGATTTTTTTCGTTCAAATCCTCAGTCTATACTAATTCGGTCATTCTGAATCGATTGGCGTTCGCAGAATTCGTCTATATCTAACCGTTCTCGAGTTGGTCAGCTCTGAATCAGTTTTCAAATGATTTTTTTGGCGCCAAAAATATTTCTGATGAGTTTTTGACATTTTCGTTCAGAGATTCGAAATCAGCGCGTCGAAATACGTTAGAGGACGATAATTTGAAATTCGAAAAATGAAAAATAAAAAAGTTCAAAAAATTATCCATCATGATATACTCGACTTTTTTGTCCGTCGATTTTTTTCGTTCAAATCCTCAGTCTATACTAATTCGGTAATTCTAAATCGATTGGCGTTCGCAGAATTCGTCTATCTCTAACCGTTCTCGAGTTGGTCAGCTCTGAATCAGTTTTCAAATGATTTTTTTGGCGCCAAAAATATTTCTGATGAGTTTTTGACATTTTCGTTCAGAGATTCGAAATCACCGCGTCGAAATACGTTTGAGGACGATAATTTGAAATTCGAAAAATGAAAAATAAAAAAGTTCAAAAAATTATCCATCATGATATACTCGACTTTTTTGTCCGTCGATTTTTTTCGTTCAAATCCTCAGTCTATACTGATTCGGTCATTCTAAATCGATTGGCGTTCGCAGAATTTGTCTATCTCTAACCGTTCTCGAGTTGGTCAGCTCTGAATCAGTTTTCAAATGATTTTTTTGGCGCCAAAAATATTTCTGATGAGTTTTTGACATTTTCGTTCAGAGATTCGAAAGCAGCGCGTCGAAATACGTTAGAGGACGATAATTTGAAATTCGAAAAATGAAAAATAAAAAAGTTCAAAATATTATCCATCATGATATACTCGACTTTTTTGTCCGTCGATTTTTTTCGTTCAAATCCTCAGTCTATATTAATTCGGTCATTCTAAATCGATTGGCTTTCGCAGAATTCGTCTATCTCTAACCGTTCTCGAGTTGGTCAGCTCTGAATCAGTTTTCAAATGATTTTTTTGGCGCCAAAAATATTTCCGATTAGGTTTCGACATTTTCGTTCAGAGATTCGGAATCAGCGCGTCGAAATACGTTAGAGGACGATAATTTGAAATTCGAAAAATGAAAAATAAAAAAGTTCAAAAAATTATCCATCATGATATACTCGACTTTTTTGACCGTCGATTTTTTTCGTTCAAATCCTCAGTCTATACTAATTCGGTCATTCTGAATCAATTGGCGTTCGCAGAATTCGTCTATCTCTAACCGTTCTCGAGTTGGTCAGCTCTGAATCAGTTTTCAAATGATTTTTTTGGCGCCAAAAATATTTCTGATGAGTTTTTGACATTTTCGTTCAGAGATTCGAAATCAGCGCGTCGAAATACGTTAGAGGACGATAATTTGAAATTCGAAAAATGAAAAATAAAAAAGTTCAAAAAATTATCCATCATGATATACTCGACTTTTTTGTCCGTCGATTTTTTTCGTTCAAATCCTCAGTCTATACTAATTCGGTCATTCTAAATCGATTGGCGTTCGCAGAATTCGTCTATCTCTAACCGTTCTCGAGTTGGTCATCTCTGAATCAGTTTTCAAATGATTTTTTTGGCGCCAAAAATATTTCTGATGAGTTTTAGACATTTTCGTTCAGAGATTCGAAATCAGCGCGTCGAAATACGTTAGAGGACGATAATTTGAAATTCGAAAAATGAAAAATAAAAAAGTTCAAAAAATTATCCATCATGATATACTCGACTTTTTTGTCCGTCGATTTTTTTCGTTCAAATCCTCAGTCTATACTAATTCGGTCATTCTAAATCGATTGGCGTTCGCAGAATTCGTCTATCTCTAACCGTTCTCGAGTTGGTCAGCTCTGAATCAGTTTTCAAATGGTTTTTTTGGCGCCAAAAATATTTCTGATGAGTTTTTGACATTTTCGTTCAGAGATTCGAAATCAGCGCGTCGAAATACGTTAGAGGACGATAATTTGAAATTCGAAAAATGAAAAATAAAAAAGTTCAAAAAATTATCCATCATGATATACTCGACTTTTTTGTCCGTCGATTTTTTTCGTTCAAATCCTCAGTCTATACTAATTCGGTCATTCTAAATCGATTGGCGTTCGCAGAATTCGTCTATCTCTAACCGTTCTCGAGTTGGTCAGCTCTGAATCAGTTTTCAAATGATTTTTTTGGCGCCAAAAATATTTCTGATGAGTTTTTGACATTTTCTTTCAGAGATTCGAAATCAGCGCGTCGAAATACGTTAGAGGACGATAATTTGAAATTCGAAAAATGAAAAATAAAAAAGTTCAAAAAATTATCCATCATGATATACTCGACTTTTTTGTCCGTCGATTTTTTTCGTTCAAATCCTCAGTCTATACTAATTCGGTCATTCTAAATCGATTGGCGTTCGCAGAATTCGTCTATCTCTAACCGTTCTCGAGTTGGTCAGCTCTGAATCAGTTTTCAAATGATTTTTTTGGCGCCAAAAATATTTCCGATTAGTTTTCGACATTTTCGTTCAGAGATTCGGAATCAGCGCGTCGAAATACGTTAGAGGACGATAATTTGAAATTCGAAAAATGAAAAATAAAAAAGTTCAAAAAATTATCCATCATGATATACTCGACTTTTTTGTCCGTCGATTTTTTTCGTTCAAATCCTCAGTCTATACTAATTCGGTCATTCTGAATCGATTGGCGTTCGCAGAATTCGTCTATCTCTAACCGTTCTCGAGTTGGTCAGCTCTGAATCAGTTTTCAAATGATTTTTTTGGCGCCAAAAATATTTCTGATGAGTTTTTGACATTTTCGTTCAGAGATTCGAAATCAGCGCGTCGAAATACGTTAGAGGACGATAATTTGAAATTCGAAAAATGAAAAATAAAAAAGTTCAAAAAATTATCCATCATGATATACTCGACTTTTTTGTCCGTCGATTTTTTTCGTTCAAATCCTCAGTCTATACTAATTCGATCATTCTAAATCGATTGGCGTTCGCAGAATTCGTCTATCTCTAACCGTTCTCGAGTTGGTCAGCTCTGAATCAGTTTTCAAATGGTTTTTTTGGCGCCAAAAATATTTCTGATGAGTTTTTGACATTTTCGTTCAGAGATTCGAAATCAGCGCGTCGAAATACATTAGAGGACGATAATTTGAAATTCGAAAAATGAAAAATAAAAAAGTTCAAAAAATTATCCATCATGATATACTCGACTTTTTTGTCCGTCGATTTTTTTCGTTCAAATCCTCAGTCTATACTAATTCGGTCATTCTAAATCGATTGGCGTTCGCAGAATTCGTCTATCTCTAACCGTTCTCGAGTTGGTCAGCTCTGAATCAGTTTTCAAATGATTTTTTTGGCGCCAAAAATATTTCCGATTAGTTTTCGACATTTTCGTTCAGAGATTCGGAATCAGCGCGTAAAATACGTTAGAGGACGATAATTTGAAATTTGAAAAATGAAAAATAAAAAAGTTCAAAAAATTATCCATCATGATATACTCGACTTTTTTGTCCGTCGATTTTTTTCGTTCAAATCCTCAGTCTATACTAATTCGGTCATTCTGAATCGATTGGCGTTCGCAGAATTCGTCTATCTCTAACCGTTCTCGAGTTGGTCAGCTCTGAAT
Organism: Chrysolina haemoptera; assembly: GCA_958298965.1. NCBI lineage: Eukaryota > Metazoa > Arthropoda > Insecta > Coleoptera > Chrysomelidae > Chrysolina > Chrysolina haemoptera. Next base: position 1,418,926 of record OY282594.1, on the reverse strand, counting down.
CAGTTTTCAAATGGTTTTTTTGGCGCCAAAAATATTTCTGATGAGTTTTTGACATTTTCGTTCAGAGATTCGAAATCAGCGCGTCGAAATACGTTAGAGAACGATAATTTGAAATTCGAAAAATGAAAAATAAAAAAGTTCAAAAAATTATCCATCATGATATACTCGACTTTTTTGTCCGTCGATTTTTTTCGTTCAAATCCTCAGTCTATACTAATTCGGTCATTCTAAATCGATTGGCGTTCGCAGAATTCGTCTATCTCTAACCGTTCTCGAGTTGGTCAGCTCTGAATCAGTTTTCAAATGGTTTTTTTGGCGCCAAAAATATTTCTGATGAGTTTTTGACATTTTCGTTCAGAGATTCGAAATCAGCGCGTCGAAATACATTAGAGGACGATAATTTGAAATTCGAAAAATGAAAAATAAAAAAGTTCAAAAAATTATCCATCATGATATACTCGACTTTTTTGTCCGTCGATTTTTTTCGTTCAAATCCTCAGTCTATACTAATTCGGTCATTCTAAATCGATTGGCGTTCGCAGAATTCGTCTATCTCTAACCGTTCTCGAGTTGGTCAGCTCTGAATCAGTTTTCAAATGATTTTTTTGGCGCCAAAAATATTTCCGATTAGTTTTCGACATTTTCGTTCAGAGATTCGGAATCAGCGCGTAAAATACGTTAGAGGACGATAATTTGAAATTTGAAAAATGAAAAATAAAAAAGTTCAAAAAATTATCCATCATGATATACTCGACTTTTTTGTCCGTCGATTTTTTTCGTTCAAATCCTCAGTCTATACTAATTCGGTCATTCTGAATCGATTGGCGTTCGCAGAATTCGTCTATCTCTAACCGTTCTCGAGTTGGTCAGCTCTGAATCAGTTTTCAAATGGTTTTTTTGGCGCCAAAAATATTTCTGATGAGTTTTTGACATTTTCGTTCAGAGATTCGAAATCAGCGCGTCGAAATACGTTAGAGAACGATAATTTGAAATTCGAAAAATGAAAAATAAAAAAGTTCAAAAAATTATCCATCATGATATACTCGACTTTTTTGTCCGTCGATTTTTTTCGTTCAAATCCTCAGTCTATACTAATTCGGTCATTCTAAATCGATTGGCGTTCGCAGAATTCGTCTATCTCTAACCGTTCTCGAGTTGGTCAGCTCTGAATCAGTTTTCAAATGGTTTTTTTGGCGCCAAAAATATTTCTGATGAGTTTTTGACATTTTCGTTCAGAGATTCGAAATCAGCGCGTCGAAATACGTTAGAGGACGATAATTTGAAATTCGAAAAATGAAAAATAAAAAAGTTCAAAAAATTATCCATCATGATATACTCGACTTTTTTGTCCGTCGATTTTTTTCGTTCAAATCCTCAGTCTATACTAATTCGGTCATTCTAAATCTATTGGCGTTCGCAGAATTCGTCTATCTCTAACCGTTCTCGAGTTGGTCAGCTCTGAATCAGTTTTCAAATGATTTTTTAGCCGCCAAAAATATTTCCGATTAGTTTTCGACATTTTCTTTCAGAGATTCGGAATCAGCGCGTCGAAATACGTTAGAGGACGAAAATGGAAATTCGAAAAATGAAAAATAAAAAAGTTCAAAAAATTATCCATCATGATATACTCGACTTTTTTGTCCGTCGATTTTTTTCGTTCAAATCCTCAATCTATACTAATTCGGTCATTCTGAATCGATTGGCGTTCGCAGAATTCGTCTATCTCTAACCGTTCTCGAGTTGGTCAGCTCTGAATCAGTTTTCAAATGATTTTTTTGGCGCCAAAAATATTTCTGATGAGTTTTTGACATTTTCTTTCAGAGATTCGAAATCAGCGCGTCGAAATACGTTAGAGGACGATAATTTGAAATTCGAAAAATGAAAAATAAAAAAGTTCAAAAAATTATCCATCATGATATACTCGACTTTTTTGTCCGTCGATTTTTTTCGTTCAAATCCTCAGTCTATACTAATTCGGTCATTCTAAATCGATTGGCGTTCGCAGAATTCGTCTATCTCTAACCGTTCTCGAGTTGGTCAGCTCTGAATCAGTTTTCAAATGATTTTTTTGGCGATAAAAATATTTCCGATTAGTTTTCGACATTTTCGTTCAGAGATTCGGAATCAGCGCGTCGAAATACGTTAGAGGACGATAATTTGAAATTCGAAAAATGAAAAATAAAAAAGTTCAAAAAATTATCCATCATGATATACTCGACTTTTTTGTCCGTCGATTTTTTTCGTTCAAATCCTCAGTCTATACTAATTCGGTCATTCTAAATCGATTGGCGTTCGCAGAATTCGTCTATCTCTAACCGTTCTCGAGTTGGTCAGCTCTGAATCAGTTTTCAAATGATTTTTTTGGCGCCAAAAATATTTCCGATTAGTTTTCGACATTTTCGTTCAGAGATTCGGAATCAGCGCGTCGAAATACGTTAGAGGACGATAATTTGAAATTCGAAAAATGAAAAATTAAAAAGTTCAAAAAATTATCCATCATGATATACTCGACTTTTTTGTCCGTCGATTTTTTTCGTTCAAATCCTCAGTCTATACTAATTCGGTCATTCTAAATCGATTGGCGTTCGCAGAATTCGTCTATCTCTAACCGTTCTCGAGTTGGTCAGCTCTGAATCAGTTTTCAAATGATTTTTTTGGCGCCAAAAATATTTCTGATGAGTTTTTGACATTTTCGTTCAGAGATTCGAAATCAGCGCGTCGAAATACGTTAGAGGACGATAATTTGAAATTCGAAAAATGAAAAATAAAAAAGTTCAAAAAATTATCCATCATGATATACTCGACTTTTTTGTCCGTCGATTTTTTTCGTTCAAATCCTCAGTCTATACTAATTCGGTCATTCTAAATCGATTGGCGTTCGCAGAATTCTTCTATCTCTAACCGTTCTCGAGTTGGTCAGCTCTGAATCAGTTTTCAAATGATTTTTTTGGCGCCAAAAATATTTCTGATGAGTTTTTGACATTTTCGTTCAGAGATTCGAATTCAGCGCGTCGAAATACGTTAGAGGACAAAAATTTTAAATTCGAAAAATGAAAAATAAAAAAGTTCAAAAAATTATCCATTATGATACTCGACTTTTTTGTCCGTCAATTCTCTGTGTATACTAAATTGGCCATTCAACGAATAAAATTCTATATTCAGCATGATAACAGTTGTTAAAAAAATTCTTAAAATTGTTTTTTCCGTTAACCAGCTGTCGGCTGTCGTCCCCTTACGAACGGCAGCCCTCAAAAGTCGAAACTTGTGCGAGCCAAGGATTAACGAGGTCTTACCTTTTAACGTGCGATTCCTAGCACTCTCTCGGGCCATCAGATGAAAATCTGTAGTCGCTAGGATTCGAACCTAGCCGACCAGCATTCAATAGTTTCGAACGCGACAGTCTCAACCACTGAGCTACCTTGATGTCCCTTGTAAAAGAATTTGCTAATTACTTTAGAAACTGACCTATTAACAGGGCTCTGGGATTTCTGTGTGAAGTTTATATGAATTCAGTTGAGATACGTTGGCATTTAAGGATCTTACAAAGCTTCATTATTTTACTTGCCAGTGAAATAGGAATAAATGTGATAATGGAATGATACACAAACATGAAACTATATATTTCTTTCTTTCTTCTTTATTATTCCTTTCAGACAAAATACATTGTATAGGAATCGTCACATTATAAACCCATAATCTAACTTAATCTAATATCACAATCAAGACATGAATAGCATGAGAACAAAAACAGGAACAAGAACAAGTGCCACCAAAATGTGGTATCACAAAAAATCATCTACAGAATAATAAGACTTCGACAATAGATGTTGTTTCAATTCTGTTTTAAAAAATTTGGTTGAGGAACAAGATTTAATGTTTGGTGGTATTTTGTTATATAACATTAGACCCATATATTGTTGGGAGATTTGAAAGTAAGAGTCTTCTTAGTAATAGGTAGATGTAGGTTATCTTTTGACCTAGTGTTGAAGTCATGAATTTGTGAATTTTTCAAGAATTTTTTGTTATTATGGACATAAACACACATTTCGAAAATATATATATATCACCACCCGAACTTCACAAAAGATTTGCTGAGTGTTGGTCAAACTTCTGCTCATATTATGTCTCAAGACTTCCCCTAGAGTATACCACATGTTTCGTTATTCATCTGATATCGGCAATATTTCGAAAAAGACTTTTCATCCAGTGGCGTGGTAATTTCGTTACAGTAGGGGAAAATTCAGCGTGTCTTCATTGTGCGAAATTTCAGGTTCCACAGGAACGAGCGACCTTACGGCTGCGACCAGTGCGACAAACGTTTCTTCACGAGCTCCCACCTCAACGTCCATACGAGACAGCACTCGGGCGAGAAGCCGCACAAGTGCGTGGTGTGCGGCAAGGCTTTCGCGCGGAGCGAACACCTCAAGGGCCACTTGATCATACACAGCGGGAAGAAGCCGCACCAATGCAAACACTGTCCGCGCCGGTACACGCAGAGCAGCCACCTCAGGAGACACGAAAAGGCCGCGCATCCGGAGAAACAGAGCGACGGAGTCGGGTGAGGCGAGGCCGCTTGAGTAGAGCGGGAAGTTCGTATCGAGCAGGGTGATATTTTCATTTGTGCTTCTTGTATATTGCGTTTTTTATTGAAGGAAGTTTTAATGCAGGCGTTTATTCAGTACGCTAGTTTTCAGGATCGTCACACTTTCAAATTATACAGGCCGTATGTTTATATTCTATCTACCATTATTGTCATGGCCTCAACGCTGAATGATACAAAGTTAGTTGAATTGAAATTGCGCATTTTAGAGGACAATCACGAGATGTATTGAAATCGAAATTAACATGAATTGTTTTCGAAATATTTGAATAGAACTAGAAGGGTATGTTTCCTTTGCTTTGCATTATCTTCTTCACTTTTAGAAGTAAGTATTTTCCTCCCGTTTTATTTTTCCTCCGATTTGGCCCACTTTAATTTTCAATACAGTCTTTCGTTTTTCAGGAGCCACCCTCAGCTAAATCAAGTATGACATGTAAGAAACTGGCGCCCCACGTTGGGCGTAAAATTTTTCAGTTTATGCTCCTTTAATCATCCGAGCTAGTCGGTAGAAAAGGGCGTGAATTATTTGGACTATTCCCGACCAACATAATGTCATACAACGCAAATTAATGGGACTGAAGACAGCATAAAATCGAATAAATCAAATAAATGAATATTTGAAACCGTTGGTGTGAACACAATTCAACTGATCGAAATATCCAAAACACAAAACTTTGTTGACAGACTGATTAGGAAAAAAATAGATCAACGATGGAAACCACTCCTATATATATCGTTATACCACTAAACCTTGAGTTACTCGAGGTTTCGACAGCACCTTCAAAAGCCCCCTAATGAAGGTGGTATACATACAAACTACAACAGATCTTGTTCACACCCAAAGATTAGACAGGGGAAAAGAATAGACTACTGAACCTAGTGAAAAACACAGGTCTATTCACCTACGAACCACTGACGACAGAACAAAACAATATAGACCCCAGCAGGGCACCAGTGTTATGGGACACCCCTAAGGATAAACCCTCGCTCATCAGCCAACAAACTAACCAGAATTAGTTTCTAGCGAAAATTAAACCAGATATTTGAACTTCTGAAACATCAGAAAACCAAAACCATAACCATCTATTCGACCGTTCAGTAGTCAAGAAAGGAAGCATCATGTTTCAATTCGCGAAATACGGTCCCGCTAGGTGACGCTAAAAATTTAGGCGCGAAACAATATAATGGTGATCAACCGCTAAATTCCATAAAAGACCATAGTGTTTCATTTCAGTCTCATTGAAATTTGAATGAAGTACTCGATATGTCGAAAGTTGAAATGAGTTTATCAGACATTTCTATCCACGACGACATTGCCATGTCTTACACAACTCTTTGCATTTCAATGGGAAATAATGTAAAAAAACTTCGTCTTTGGTACTATTGATAGTACATTCAGCATTGCAGCACTGAGCAAATACGCTTAGTAATGGAACTTTAGACTTCTGCCGCCATTTCAAGTTGACTCGTTCTGAAACTATGAATACTAAAGAATATCAGTAAACTCGATTTATTGTCCAAAAATAGATTAATAATGAAAAAACAGTTGAAGTAGATGCATTATCGCTTATGACAAGAAAGACCTGATGTACATTGTACCAGTTCAAACAGATAATTATAGATGTCGCACCCTTCGCGCAGACTGCGAATCCACCGGTGAAACTTTCTCACCACGATTACAGAATCTGCAATATCTACTGAGCTCATGAATCCGAGATCGAAACAGATAACTATCGACGACAGAGTCACTTGCGTTCCGGACACATAAGTGTTGAGCTACTCACTCCCAGATGTCGCTACTAACACTAATCGAATATTTTTTACTCACACTCAAAAAGATGTGTAACGAAGTTGTGAATATCTCGTTAGATGTCATACGCAGCATTGATTGTAAGTCTTGGAGAGATAGATTTAAGAAAAACCTATTTGGATCTTTGATATGAATTATGAACAGATATATATGATGATAGACTTTATGAGCAAAAGGATTGAAAAATAGAAGGTGTGTAATACACTGCTGAATTCGGGAAAACCAGAATAACAAAAATTTATTTAGAAAAATTCAGGTATATATTTGAGGAAATGAAGTTGTAGGTGGTCCTCAAGGCACGAAACGTATTGAAAATGAAAACTGCAGTTGCAGCAAACGTGAAACGTGAACGTGAAAAAGTTCCCTGAATGAATTTAAAATTTTCTGAAAATGGAGGCTCTAGCAAAATGAAAACTGATTTCCAGTTTTTTTAAATATGTTTTAAACAATTGGTTATATTTTCATTTAGAACTCTTGAAATGCCAATGCTTAACTTTCTTCAATTTCTCCACTGACCAACAATAGTCATAGTCCAGTCTAAGTTGTGCTCGTTAAAAATTTTTTATGAAAAGTATAAAAACAATCAGCTTCTTTATTCATGCTGACTTGATTATCAGAACTATCAACCAGATGCGAATGTAGAAAGTAAAAGATATATCAACACCCTTTTTGTAGTAATTAATAAGTCTGAAAACTGTCTGTATACTTCTCACTTTCTTTACTTGACTATCTTGTAAAATTCACACGTTGTGAAAAATTATGTATTCTTTTTATAAAAATTTTACATTGTGCAATAAAATGTAATTATTTTATATTTGTAATAAAATATGTTAGTGTTTCTTTTTTGTTGATTATTTCTCTTACTCTAACACTAACCGATTAGCGGTCTTGAATTTATGACTGCTATGATTCAGATGCAAAGGCGCGACCCCCCTTTCCCCAACCACCAATTATTACTGTTTGGCATTTGGAAGGAACACTCTGTAAATCAACATTGCAAAACTGGATATCAACGTCGCAAAGTCGCAACGGTTCACATAACACCAAACAAATATTTCTGATGAGTTGTCGACATTTTCGTTCAAAGATTCGGAATCGGCACAAAAATTTGAAATTCAAAAAATAAAAAATAAAAAAGTTCAAAAAATTATCTATCATGATATAATCGACTTTTTTGTTCGTCGATTTTTTTCGTTTAAATTCTCTGTGTATACTAATTCGGCCATTCTGAATCGATTGGCGTTCGCAGAATTGGTCTATCCCTACCGTTCTCGAGTTGGTCGGATCTGAATCAGTTTTCAAATGGTTTTTTTGGCGCCAAAAATATTTCCGATGAGTTTTCGACATTTTCGTTCAAAGATTCGGAATCGGCACGTTAAAATACGTTTGAGGACAAAAATTTGAAATTCAAAAAATGAAAAATAAAAAAGTTCACAAAATTAATTAAATTCGAAAAATAAAAAAGTTCAAAAAATTGGATTTTCTACTTTAAACACCCTTTTCCGGCTAAATATCATATCTGAGCACCTAAAAATCATACATTTTCGGAATGAGCATGACATTTTACATATACAGTGCAAATTTCAAGTTGATGTGACGACTTGGTATTTTTTATGATTTTTAGGGGTGAACCCCTTGCAACTTTTTTCGAGTAATTTTTAATTTTTTTTTATTGACTCGAAATCCACAAAGTATACTAATTCGACCATTCTGAATCGATTGGCACTCGCAGAATTCGTCTATCTCTAACCGTTCTCGAGTTGGTCAGCTCTGAATCAGTTTTCAAATGGTTTTTTTGGCGCCAAAAATATTTCCGATGAGTTTTCGACATTTTCGTTCAAAGATTCAGAATCGGCACGTTAAAATACGTTTGAGGACAAAAATTTGAAATTCAAAAAATGAAAAATTAAAAAGTTCAAAAAATTATCGATCATGATGTAGTCGACTTTTTTGTCCGTCAATTTTTTTTCTCCAAATTCTGTGTGTATACTAATTCGGTCATTCTGAATCGATTGGCATTCGCAGAATTGGTCTATCTCTAACCGTTCTCGAGTTGGTCAGCTCTGAATCAGTTTTCAAATGTTTTTTTTGGCGCCAAAACTATTTCCGATGAGTTTTCGGCATTTTCGTTCAAATATTCGGAATCAGCACGTCAAAATACGTTCGGAGACAAATATTTGAAATTCTAAAAGTGAAAACTTATAAAGTTCTAAAAATTATTTATCATGATATAATCGATTTTTGTGTCCGTCGATTTTTTCCGTTCAAATTCTCAGTATATACTAATTCCGCCATTCTGAATCGATTGAAAGAAAATGATTCAAATAAATTATGTTGAAAATTTTATTCGTTATATTTTTCAGAAAAATACATTATCCTTATTAATAATACTAAACATTCACAGTTAAATAAATATTGAAATAATTTCCTATTCAGTTAACTAGATCATATCGTCGACATTTTTGTTATTGAGGAGTTTAACTCAAACCTAATTTGAGTTAAGTCGATTTAGACATTCAAAAAAAATTGAATCCTGATTCAAACTTCATATTTCTTTCACAAAAAATATTCGAAGAATAAATACCAGAAGAGAAGCTCCAAGTTATAGTGTGCAGTATAATTCGTTAAAAATACAAAAAACGGAATTCCACAAGGTATCGTTTTGGGCACAGTCTCATTGGTCATGTATGGAGATACATTTATTGTCGATAATGACTTATAGTACTTGATCGATTAGAACCAGGGACAGAGAGTTAAATGACATGCGAAATATACATCCTCCTGGGACATATTGTAATGTTCAAAACAGTCTCACGAGCTAGGTTTTCTCTCAATGCCTATTCCAATCGATTCAAGATGTGTATGAGTTCTCTATTGGTGTGATATTTGAATATCAGATATCATATTCGAGCTACTTCTTTTTTTTTTTTTCATTTTTACACCGCCCATTCTGGGAAGTTATCGAAGTCCCAGATGAGGTGACCGAAGTAGGGGAATATCGAGAAGAGGACCAACAAGGAGATGATGGTCACACCCAGACCGACTTTCACAATTTCCTTGGTCTGCATGTTGCACGGAGCCGCAGCGATGGCGTTGGGAGGTGTGGACACCGGTAGGCAGTAGGCGTAGGAACAACAAAGTGCAGCCGGCATCATGAGGTACATCGGGTGGATTTTTGCGTCCTGCGAAAGATAAAAATTTTCAATATTGATGATGAACGTAATAATAATTATAACGAGCGCGTTAAAAAATCGTATGTAGTGTTCTCGAAAAAACTTTCGCGTGAGGGATTTTTTTTATTACACTTGTGACCATGTTTGCATGTTTGCCCAATATCTGTTATACAGAGACCGCCAAAAAGTATGTACCATATGAGAAAAAAGTTTATTATTAGAGTATTGGAAAAAAGATTATTGGGAAAAGTTTGTGCATGTCCGATAACCTAAAAATCGATTTTATCGCTGGTATGACGGTAAATTGAAAAAAAATACTATGAATAGGCAAAAAGTCGGGTAAAATGATATCGAAAAAAGTTATTTGAAAAAGTTGCTTAGAATTCAATTTTATACAAAGTTTGAGAAAATAATGTGAGAATATTGAAAATGGCAATTTTTTAAAATATTTTTTAGCTGTAGAAAAATATCTTATAATTTTCTTATGAATAGCTTACTGCATACTGAAATATTTGTATTCCGATTATAATAACAAAACTTTCTCATTTTCTCTACACCAGAGAGCACTAAATTAAAAAAATTGAATTTTGTCAGAACCCTTGCCGTTACATTGGTTCGTATCTAACAGTTATATCACAATTCCACTATTATTGCAATGACAGGGAAATCCAAAAATATCGTGTTTTTCCGATTATAATCAATTTTTGATGATAATCGTACATGAACGGTTCACTTCGCACATAATCTTAAAAATTGTGCGTCAAATTAAAGAGGCTAGAGTTCTCAACATTGCATGCGAAGTGAAACGATTTGGCACGATTATCATCGAAATTTGATTATAATCTGAAAACACCATGTTTCTGGAGTGTCATGTCATCACAGTGGGCGTGGAATTCTGATATAACTGTTAGAAACGATCCAATGTAACAGCCAGGGTTTTAACAATATCCAATTTTTTAATTTAGTGCTCACTGGTGAGAAAGTTTTGTCATTATCATTGAAATACAAATGTTTCAGTATGGTCAAGGTATTCATAGGATAATAATTTGATATTTTTATACAGCTAGGAAACTATTAAAAAAAATGCTATTTTCAATTTTCTCTCATTATCTTTTCAAACTTTGTATATGTGTATAAAACTCAATTCTAAGAACTCAAAGAATGCGTACAGTTCTGTGAAACTGCGCATGCTTCTGATGGTTTCGGACTGTTTATTTTATGAACGCGAACAAACCTATTGTAAGTTCCTTACCACCGACATTTCCGCTAAAACGGGCAGAATAACATTGGCACACGCCACGTTACTCGAGAACTGCGTCAATAAGGCGGCCATGCTCCCGGAGATCATCATGACGTAGTACTTGTTCAAGGACGTGAACCCTCTGAGGTGCTCGGCGATCATGTGGCTCATCTTGCTGGCCTTGGAGCCCTCCGCCATGGCGAAGCCGCCGCCCAGGAGGAAGATCAGCCCCCAGGGCATCTTCTGCTGGACGATCTTCCACGAGACGAGAGCCGGAGAAGCGACCTTCGGCCTTTTGGCCTCGTCCTTGCTGAACATGTAGATGAAGTCCGGCTTGGAAGGGCACACGAACAGGATGAGGACGACTATCAGGGCGGCTGTGGAGTCTTTCACCTGCAAGAAGAGATTCGTAGTGTACAAGAAGTGGGATTTTTCAGTTAGTATAAACTTATCATTACAACCGTTCTGTAACTATTGCTTGGGATATTATTTAATAATCATGTAATATAATTAAAATAACGTATAAAGAACATGTATATTTCAAATAGATATGCCTTATCTTGATTTGAAGAACGTAACAGTGGGCACTGATATGTATTAATGGTTTACTCTGTATAAGGCGGTCCTCATTCCGAATAGCTATTTGTATTACTAGGGAAGAAAGTGCCACTTTTCCTCCCGTGTCGAGCAGTAAACATCCAAGGGATGAAAAAGCGTTCTACTCCCATGTAATACATATGATTTTTCCTCCTACCCACTTAATGAACCTTATTTTGTAAATTTGAAACGCATCTCAACTGTTTTTGTCCGAAACGGGCCTATACTTGCATGATGGAAAGTATAGACAATACAGTCATGCCCATCTGAGAATCTGCGGTGGTGCAATGGCTAGCGTCTTGGACTTGTAACCCGGAGGTCCTGGGTTCAGCTTCTGTCAATTGCAACTTTTTTTAAGAACGTTATTTTACTTTTTTCTTGTTAGTGATTTGAATTATTGGACTTTTAGATAGCTTATACATTTCGGATTGCTATTGAGTGATTTTCTCATAAGTAATGTTATGTGCCTATTTGAATGAAGTGTCGATCATTTTTTTCCTAAGAGCTGCGCTTGTAGAAAAAATAATGTATGTATTTCGAACAAAAAGTGTCATTGTCGTTCTCCAAAGATTAATCTTTTTGTCGAGCGACAATCAATCACTTTGCGCTCTAAATACACAAATAGCTATTAAAGAACTAAAGTAGAAGTAACATTCATGTTTGATTTTTACCAGAATACAGGATATATAAGATGTCCTAGAAATTACGGAAACAATTTGATTATAATAGATTCACAAGTTTCATCGTTTACAACTTACTTGAAATGATGGGGAGGAAAAGTACTTTCCTCCCTAGCGAGGAAAAGTATGAGTTTCCTCCCTGGTTTGAGGGAGGAAAGTGTGTACTTTCTATAGGGGTTTCTTCTGGCATGGATAGGCCGATTTGGAATAAGAAAAACCCGATGCGGAAACCTAATGAGCGAGCACAAAAAAAACAACGCCGAAAAGTACAGCCATGATGTGGCACTTGAGCCAAATACTGACGCCTGACATTTTCAACCTAAATAAAGTTTTCTAGTGCGTCCGTAGACCTCAATAAAAAGGGACAAAAGTTCTTAGTTTTTCCATTCTTGTTGCCAGGGGATAAAAGCTCTGTGATCAGTCACTAAAATGGCGGGGAGTTTAAGTGACAAGACAGCATGCTTACTCAGTTGTTTTGTCATTTAAAGTCTCCGCCATTATAGTGACCAATAACATGGCGCGACCCCTAGCAGCAAGGGTGGAAACATGAGGAACTTTTGTCTCTGTTTATCGAGGTCTACGGAGCCAGTAGAATAGTAGAAGATTGCGACCTATGAAAGCACCTCTGCGCACAATAGGACTAAAAATACAAACCTCAGAGTAATAAAAGACCATAGAGATGCCTTTTCCATCGTTGTCTTGAAGGCAACATAACTTTGTTTGTTTACAAGCGAGGGCCTTATACATGTTAAGTCCGTATTCAATCGGACAGTTTCGTGTATGTCCGCTCACTTCTTTCGGATCAAGTTATCATTCTTCATTTGTATTATGGTCCTTCATACTCCAAATGTAAAAACACTGTCCCTCGTTTCACCACCCGTCACCCCCCTTCGCCACAGAATGTATAGAAAAGGATAGTTCATGTTCACTTCAAAACAGCTATTTGTGAAGGTATAGACAGGGCGCCTCTATGTCTTTTATTACTCTGAGATACAACCGTGGAGTGCAAACTATGTGTTTAGGAGGAGGGAAGAGTCTCTCATATCATTATTCAAAGCGAAGCACTTTACAACAGACGCAGTATGGATCAACATAGAAACAGGCATAAGACTGTAAAGACGACGACGGAAAAATACCCAATGCTAGTGGACCCTAGCAGGTCTCACAGGACACTAAGAGTAAACCTTGCTTGTCAACGTCTAACCAAAATATCGTTTGTGTCGATTATTAAAAAAACGATTTTAGACATGTATTATTTTACATCAGTAAGTACTTTCTGCTTCACCCTCGTTGCTTGTAGAAAAGACAATGAATAGTAAGAACGCTATTGAACTGCAGGCTGATGCAACTAACAAGCACATTGTGCTCAACGTACTTTGCATCTGATAAATAAACAAAAGACCCAATTGAAAGATCAACTAAGAGAACTTCGGACTTCCTTTTCGAACTGAAAGAATGGTAATAAAGTACAGCCGGGTTCAAAAGGGGTCTTGCTGTTGAGAATCCCGCGTCATATCAATGTGGACTTTTGCAATCAAGAAATCTCTTCGGAAAAATAAACAAGATATAATTAAGTCGTAAAACAACATTATGCACTTTTGTTGGTACAAGTCTGGAGATAAAGTGTAATCAATTCGTAAATTAAAGGATACTCCAAGCACAACGACCTGAAATCATTACAAACATGTGAAAGCCCTTTTTCTAGTTAGACGAGCAACTGTCCAATCACCGCCTTCATGTTTCTCAATATGATCGCACATTGATCCTCGTCATACCTGGCTCGTCTTCCTAGAACTTATGGTGATTGTACTCGTTAAAAATAGATTTGAAATAATACTTTCTTCTCTTTGTTTTGATAATCTATGCCACTGCCTTCTCGTCATCGAAATATGCCAACGTCTTAGACAAGGAAGAACTCTGGTTTAAAAGAAAATTCAAAGAGTCTCCATACATCGAAGCCATCAACATCGCTTTTAGTTAACCGGAGCTTGGAATTAAGAATGTGTGGAAAACATTAATTAATAGGTCAATTCTAGAAGAATACAAACGATAAGAATTGAGGAGACAGGTAGTCCTGTCGGTATTTGGACAGTTCTTCGAATGGACAATTCTTCGAAATAAGTTGGTTTTATTCTCCGTAGACATTTCAGTGAGTGTAAATTGAACCACAAAATTATCGAAGAATAATTTTTTAGTCTGATCTAACCAGGACGAACTATGTTACATAAAAGTCTGAACGGTATAAAAAGGCTACGCCTGGTGGATTTTAAGGTCGAAGAATTGAAGCAGGAATTAGAGGAATGGCAACTCGAAACAACTAGTGAGAAGCACCCCAGGAAAGACTCTTAGAAGGACTGATTCAAAAAGGAAAAGGCCGCGAAACTTTTCATTCGAAGTTTCTGTAACTGATTATTTAAGTTCGATAAATTCGACGAAAATACCAAATAATTGGGAGGAAAACATTCTAGAAAATTCGGTGAGTTTGACAGAAGAACTTCAACAAAACTCGAAGCTTGGAAGATGAAATTCTAGAAAATTCGTATAGGCTGAAAGATGAACTTCAAGAAAATCTGAATATTAGGAAGGAAAATCATACCTAATCTACCCTACTTAACATACCCTGCCTAACCCAACCTAACCTAGAACGTAAATTAAAATAGGTGCTCGCCGCTCGTCGTCGTTAGGCTCGCTTCACTCGTCTTTATTACCTCCCGACCCAACGCAGCTATTAATAAATCTGAAAAGTTGGCAATAATTGATTTCAGTGTTACCAGCCATACATACACTTCGAACTCACTAATACCTATCTGTCATATTCGCTAGCTTATTCTCTCTGACATGATTAGAAATAAACACGATTTTTTTTTAAAGAAAGTACCGTTTCCAATGAAAAAAAAAAGCGTGGGACGGAGGAAGCAGGGTGTGTATATCGGGCTGGTGAAAAGAGGGAGACTTATTGAGTGTTTTTTTCGTGGTAGGAACGTCTCTAGAAAATCCAAAAATAGGCCATATCTCCGAAATTACTTGATACCGCCGAAAATTTCATTTAGATTATTTGTTTAGGAGACCAAAATACGCAAGTACTAAAAAAAAATTTTTGATAGCTTGTGGCGTCCGATAAACCTTGCTTTACGTACTATACTTTACCTACAGCCATATACAGTGAGCCAAGAAAGTCGCATTATCATAATTATTATTATTAGTGAAATCGTGAATTCGTGATGTGATATCAGTATACCTTTCGTTAATGTTTGACTAAAACTTTTACATTTGTTTGTAATATTTCATTTGACGTTACAAGGAACTCTTGTCATGTCAATAATCATGAAATTGTCATTCAGACTTCATGGTTCTCGAGTTGTTGATGCAGACATGGACGATTTGCACACGTTGAGGCGTGCTTTAAATAGGTAGAAAGTTGAATAGATCTTAGTTCGAAAATATGAATAGGACATTCATAAAATCTGTTGTGGAATCATCTGCGACTGAAAGACAAACTTTAGTCGCCATTTTCCATCGTTCAAGATGTAGTTCAATGTCCAGCGTGGCTTGTGCCGGGGAAGTAGTTGTTTTCTGTTAGATATTACAAATAAATCACATTTTTTAATTTTCATAGAGAATGTTCCCCTTTTCAAAATTGAATAGATCCGTTTCTGCAACTTTATCATCGTTTCTATTGTTGAATGTCTTGATGTAAAGGTACTTCTGATATCGAATCGTTTTGGAAATTTCGCAATTTTTCTCGCTCGAACGTTACCTATTAATTCAAACAAGACTACCGTATAATTAAGAAATTCCATTGACGCATAGCGGTTTATTTTCAATCGCAAATCGACAAAACAAATTAATGAAGTGGGATTCAACTGGAGTAATTCTAAATTATGTTATCTACTGTTAATCGCGTCATAAATACCAATTATGGAATCAGAAATTGACGCAACAGTTAGGTAATTTGTGAATTAAAACAAAATATATTGGTATATATAAAGTATAAAGTTAATGATGCAATTGCAATCTACGGTATTGGGTGGTTCAATCTGGTTCACACCATTACCACATTTGTTTAATAATCCAGTACGATTGGGTTTTGAGACAAGAATCGATTGTAGCACCACCAAACTTGGGATGCTGGTAGTTGGAACCATGATAAACACGAAAAAAAATTGTTTACCAAAATTCCAGGGGTGGAACATATATATTTTTTTGTTTAAAAATGTATAAATAGATTTTTGCTGTAATCTTGGAAAGTATGTGATTTATCGAAAAAACAACTTAAAAGGGTGAAAAACAATTCAATTTTCCACAAAAATTATTCCTAGTAATTTCTTATGAAATGTGCTCGTTTTCTCAGAAAACGTGATTGAACGCCGACATCAAATTTCAGGTTCACCCTTACCCGCCGCTGAAAGTTCTGGCGGAGCGGAATATTTGATTGGTCATAACTCTGCTAAAAATGATCGGAGAAGGAAAAGGAAAAGTTCATATCGTTTCTGAAGACTCCTACCTTATCATGTAAACAGTATATATATAATTTTTTCAAATAAAATTTTTTGTGGGTTCCACCCCTGATATTTTGGTAAACAATTTTTTTTCTAACAATACATGATGTCAAGAAGTCATGTGCCGAGTTTCAATAAAAAATTGCGAAAACAAGAAAAATAGTCTGGGTTAGAATAAATATTAAAACCTATACCTATTAGTTTGAATAGTTATATACACGTGAAATCAATGAAATTTACATATAATAACGATAAATTGGCATATTTTACTTTCCCGCACTAGTGCAGGAAAGTGACCCTTTTAAAAAAACGCTGAATAATAAAATATCTCGACTTTCAAATTTCGTTTGCTTCTATAGTAGTCTAAACATGTTCAATACATCGTTGTGTTATTATGTTTCTTCACCTGTTAACCTGTTGACTTTCCCTTACCTTATGATCCGTGATGAGTTCCGCCCAGCCCGGCACGAACTGCGGCTTCCTGAAGAACCACAGGGCGATCGATAGGACGAAACACAGCCCGACCGCCTTTTCGTGGAACGACATCGGCCCCATCTGCTCCAGCTGGTGGTTGATCAGCTTCTTGGCCACGGCCTCGCCCTGCTGGCCGACCTTGATCTTCTTCGCGTCCACCGAGTTGGGCCGGAACAGACCCATGAACCAGTACTGCATCCACACGATGCTGGCGTACATGATGATCAGCATGATGGGCACGTTGAGGAGCATCCATTTCGTGAATTCCACTCCTGGAATTGAAATAAGAAAAGGCGTGAATATCAGGACCCAGATGGCAAGACAAGACAAACCCCTCCCGTTTGTTCTTTCACATTACATAATTTGGCCCCACGTTGGGTGCCAAATCAAAAAAATGTTTGATATTCATTTCATTCACATGAGTTTCAAATAAATGTTCAGCAACACTCGATTTACTTATATTTAGCATGAGCCAATTCAAGTTCTCCGTATCCTCAAGAGCTCGTCCGGGGTTATCAGGTTGAGGCGCTCTGGTTGTTAAAGCCAGTCTAAATTCAATGGTTACGGATGCTCATGAATATCCTTCCAGAAAGATTCCTCCTGATCAGCAGTCGGCGGATTTTCTACAACACGTGGAGGCTTTCGGAATAAGTAAGCATTTTCGCCGAATTCCGAGTTCTCCGTGATGCTCCTCACTTTTTGCAGCCACTAGCATTCGTATCCTATCAAGATAGTGCCGTTTGATGGTCAATAACTCCCCTTGATTCAGTTTGTGATGGGTGCGTCTTAATTTTGCGGCTTTTCTCCGCACTGCTGGCGTGAAAGGCATGTTGGCCGCCATATAGTCCATCAGACATTGGATACTAGACGCGTGTTGTCTCGTTGACTCGATCTGAGCTTCCATCTTCTGTATTCTTCGCTTGTGCAATCCAACCGACGGGAAAGGATTTCTTCTCCCCGTTCTGGACAGCGATTGGGCGGCGCTGTATACGGCAGAAGACCGTCAAGCTGATAATGAATCAAGATATAATAGGAGAAATATAAACGTAGGGTGAGTCACAATAAGACGTAGGCATGATGCGGACCCACATTCAAACCCAAACCTAATGGTGCATACAACCCTTATGCGACTATTAAAAATTTCACTCACCTGGGCTATCAGGGAACAACGTCTCGTAGAGCCCCTTGAACGTCAGATTAGTGCCGGACCCGATGATACATCCGCAACCGCCTATCCCGGCCGCGTACGCCGTGGAAATGAAGTAGCACATCGTCGTCCTCGTGGGCCTCCTCTCCACCTCCACGTTCTCGGGCACGATCTCCCCGTCCAGGTCTTCGCTCTCGAACATTTCCCCTATCCCCTGCTCCTCCAAGGCGGTCAGCGTGGCCTCGATGATGGGGATCATCATCGCCGTGGCCGCCGTGTTGGAGATCCACATGGAGACGAACATGGTGACGGAGCAGAGGCCGATGTTCAGCCTCCTGGGGCTGCACCCCACCAGACGGATGACGTAGAGGGCGAGGCGAGTGTGCAGGTTGCAATGCTCCACGGAGATGGCTATGATAAGGCCGCCCACGAACATCATGTTGGTCTCTTTGAGGTAGCAGAGAGCGGTCTGGTCGGTGTCGAGGATGCCCATCAGCGGAAAGAGGATCATCGGCAGCAAGGAGGTTATCGCCAAGGGGAGAACTTCGAACACCCAATAGCCTGGAAATGAGAGCAGGTGTTACTGAGAATCGATGACTAGGGGTTATTAGGTGTTTTTATTGAATCGTTGAGCTCCTATAGTGTTAACCAACTAGCGTCCCAAAATGTTTCACTGGTGTTCTCGAATTTTTTACACTTGTATTGAAATTGACCAAACTCACCCGCCATCAGAAGCACCACGAAGAGGCATCTGAACGCCGCGGTGTTGTTCGTGAGGAACACCGGCAGCAGAACCAAAGGGTAGATGAGGACGAACAGCGTCCTCCAGTAGATCTTGACCGCCTGGAGCAACATGGCCGCCGATGATGTAATACTGTCGAAGGCTTTCACTGGAAGAAAAACGGTGTGATGTTAGCGGGCGTGCTTTTGACGTATATTTTTATTGGGGAATAATCATGTGATGCCATAATGATAACGGTGGGTACACAACGATCGAGGTCTCAGAAATTATCGATTTACACGGTGACACAAGAATCATGTTGATTATTACAGCTACCGAAGGTGGATGGATAAAAAAAAGTATTCAAAGTTGAGATGCTGGTAACTTCATTAGGTACAGGGATGATTAGTGATAGGGAAGTCGCCTTAAGAAGTCCCAGGGACGGACCGAAGGCGTATTATTGGGGGGGGGGATTCTAGCCGATTTTCCCAACTATCAACAGGTACTCGTCGCTATCAACTAAAATAAATATGCGATAAAAGAAGTTAATAACTTTTTATTAACAAAAAAAACACAACAGGAGTTTTGACTTCACTGAAATAGTAATAGTAATAATAATAATACTCCCTTATGAACACTCATAGAGTATACCCAAAGGCATAGCCTGTGTAGGTAGAGGACGGTTATTATTTTTTGCCGTGGCGCGCCTACTAAAAATAAACCCTACCATCAAAAACCAAAGAAATCATGCATATAATTATTATGAAATATATTGTTTGATACACAAAACAAATCATTATACTGAAAAAAAATTATTCTTTGTGATTTCAACTTTGTCCACGCATTTATCGTCTTTTGAATATACGTCGAGTCACAATGAGTACAGAAATAATGTAATTTGAGAAAAGAGAAAGGGTTACTTTATGGACATACTGTAGGCATACCCATTTCTGAAGGTTAGGTATTCGAACATAATATGTAATGAAATTATTCACTCCACTTTTCAATTCATAGGGTAATACGTGTTATGACAGGCTGTTTTCATTTTATTTTGTTAATGGTCAAGGTTTTACAATTTCACAAAACTACGGAAATGTTACTTGAGTAACAAGTAGGCGAGAAATTAATTTGTATAATTCATATAGGTACAAGAATTTCAACTGAACAAATAACACAATTCTATTAACAGGACTGCATTCAAATACTGAAACCGAAAAAAATTAACAACTCAAAACAATTAATCATCATCATGTTTTGTTTTCTTCGACTGGCCAATCTTATCAATTAGAGTTCTTGCAAACTTTTCTTGTTTGTCAACTCAAGATAAGAAGATTACCAATTTGAACTTGTCCTTTTCTCTATGTTTCATCGGTGATCCATATTTTCATATCAAAAACGATCAATGGCAATACTTCTTGAAGTTCATTCTACAAAACACTTTACAACAAAATATACAGGAGTTTTAAAGACACCGTGTACCTGTGAAGGTTACAGTATATGACAACTACAATAAATCTTCCGAAATGATTTACTGCTGTTTTGGGAAAGACACAGTTAATTCAATCATTCTTGGAAAATGTTAAGCTGAAGGAAGGCACAATTTTAGATGTATTGTTTTTGTGTATTCCTGAAAGGTCTACCTACCAATGATTCCATGTCAGACATGATTGATTACCCATTATCTTCAAACAGTGATATGACAAAAAACGTTGTGGTTATCTTGTACATCTTCTTATACTAGTCTGATCAATGAATTCATCTAATCAAAATCGAAAAATATCGCCCTGTCTCATAGCATTTCGACCTAACTATTTTATGTTTTATAGTCCTTCTTTCAGCAAAACTCGGGAAGAGTCCTAGTCAAGCAAAAAACGGGAATTGGTAAGTAATATGGTAATGGACAGTGAAGTCACCGGAACTAATCCCTCTGGACTTTTTTTTGATATACCCTGAGTGTAGTGAAATATTGCTGATCTTGCCTTTGATAAAATGTCAAACACCGAATTTCAATCATTGCAAGTGCTTTTTCTAATCGAACAGCAGAATTTTATTAGCCAGCTGATGATTGGCCAAGCAAGCGATTCTTTACGCTCTCATGAAAACAATTCCTCCTGGACTCACACGAGGAAGGGATATCGACGTGCGCTGTGTGCGCTGTGTCGCATTGCCACGTGGTCCGTTAATGCGTCGGGTGGGGTAACAGGAGAAGCGCACAGTAGTGTGTGTGTGTGTCTCTTGTTTATGTGGTATTATCATATCATTGCGTTCCTTGTTGCTCGCGTAGATTTCTGTCTATACCCCAGATAAACTGTTTCCGATACTGTAGATGGCTCAAATACCAAGGAAGGTGTAGCAGCAGGAATATATATAACCAAGCCAAAGACAAGAGTCTCCCTGTTGTTAGGTGAACACGTGACGATAATTCAGGCAGAAGTTGCAGCAATACACTCTAAAATAATATAAGGGGACACACTATAGATTTTCAGAGGCCTCAGTGGAAGGGGCTCCTAGAAGCACATGAGTTAATCTGATGTAATCTCAAGCGACATCTAACGTTTGGACATATTCTCCAGTTACTGAAGGTAGAAATATCTCATCAGTATACACATTGAAGGTGACGATACTAGTAGTGAGGACCTACTTAGCCAGAACAGGTGAACAACCAGGAATCTGGTTGGGCTCCTAGCGAGGCACTGAAGACTCAACAAACACATGAACAACATCGTATTGTCAGACACAATAATATGCAAGTTTTGACAACAAGATGAGGAAACCTCAGCTCAAATACTGTGATACTGCGAAAGTCTGACAATGTTTTCGAAGATAGGGGAGGAAAAACCATAAGCCTTTCAATACTTGGAGGACCTGAGGTTTGGCCTATGGAGTCTAGGATAAGGATGGGTCCAGATAAGGAACTCTAACATAATATAAGGGGACACACTATAGATTTTCAGAGGCCGCAGCGGAGGAGGCTCCTAGAGGCACACGAGCACATGAGTCTTTGCCAAAAATCTGTCGTAGGGTGCAGCAGTTTTTCTCTGTTGGAGACGTGCCGACGAAAATACATATTTTATTGGTTGGAGCAGAGGGCTCGATGTTTCATTATTAATTAGTGATATAAGGAAGTCACGCTCGCAATGTGTCTTATCCAGTGCGATAATTCTGACTCACCGGCTATCTTATCTATATCATCGGTATCACGGAATCCCGTTGTTTCCGATTCGGAAACAATTCAAAAACCATTTCGGTCGGTCCCGTCATACTAATGGGCGCATTAAACCGATTTATCGCAGCTTTATATTCAGTTTAATAGTCTAAAAACATACAGATAACGATTATGAAAACTGCAAGCATGAACGAGGTAGCTGATTGATACGGCTTCTTTTTTGTTTTATCAATGTTACTGCTCTATCGACGTCGATGAAATATTAACGATCTTCTAACCATGTCCAAGGCACATTTGATAGAGGTCGCGGAAAAGAACAAGGTGAAGACGGTGACCTTAACCTTAATATTGCGGTTCTTGTGTGTTTTTTTGGCCTGTTCAAAGTTAATCCAGTAACGACAGACAAACTCGAGCAAAAAGTGAAGAATGAATTGGAGCACTCTGAAACTCGGTACATGACATCGAGACATCATGTATTACTGTAAAAAAAATTGTTTACCAAAAAATCAGGGGTGAAACCTAAAAAATTTTTCGTTTAAAAAAAATATATTTTTTTTGTTGTTATTTCAGAAAATATAAATATAAAAACGATAAATTGGCTAAGGCTTTCGCGGCCGAAATTTTCACTATCACTATTTTGAATCGGGTTTGAAGGCCGTCGTGGTTTGGAATATTTTCCTAACGTTTCGCTTCAACTCCGATATGAAGATGAACAGACCTCTGAAGAAGCTAGCCAGTCGCGCTAGCGAAACGTTAGGAAAGTATTCCAAACCACGACGGCCTTCAAACCCGATTCAAAATAGTGATAGTGAATATAAAAACGATTTCGATAGTTCGCGCTAACCCGCCACTGCAAGTTCAGGCAGGGCCGAAAATTAGATTTGTCATAACTTTGCTAAAAATTATAGTAGACGGAAAAGAAAAAGTGCATATCGTTCCTGAAGACTTCTACTTCCTCATGCAAATATAACATGTGAGTATCTGAGTACCTAAAATGTGTTTTGTCCCACTTCACATAACCTTCCACGATATTTACGGAGGATCCGAAACTCATGGATATTTTAGTTGGTATGAAATAGTTATACTGAATCAGGAATCAGTACATATACTTGAATATACAGGGTGTTTCAGAAATTGGAGCGAAAAATTAAGTGGGGAGTAGAAGAGGACAAAACAAAACGAAATGAAAGAATACATTTTGGTCGAGAAAAAAATTTTTTTTTGGGAAATATTGACTTTAGCTTCGTTGCGGCAGAGGCGGTCGACTGGGTGAGATGCAAGAGCTCTAACACCGCGACCACTTCGCTTACTTGTAGATATAATATAAACTTATGTTGAAAGTTGACTTTGACTTCAAAAAAATTTTAATCTTTTCATTGATAATCTACGAAGGCGTAGAAGGACCATATAATTTTTTGAAAATATTTTTCACTAAATCTCGACTTCGAAGTCGAAATTTTATTATTTTCCGACTTCGAAGTCGGAATTTCACTAAATTCCAACTTAAAACTCGGAATTTTATTATATTCCGACTTCGAAGTCGACATTTTATTATTTTCCGACTTCGAAGTCGGAATTTCACTAAATTCCAACGTAAAACTCGGAATTTCACTAAATTCCAACTTAAAACTCGGAATTTTATTAAATTCCGACTTCGGAGTCGAAATTTTATTATTTTCCGACTTCGAAGTCGGAATTTCACTAAATTCCAACTTAAAACTCGGAATTTTATTAAGTTCCGACTTCCAAGTCGAAATTTTATTATTTTCCGAGTTCGAAGTCGGAATTTCACTAAATTCCAACTTAAAACTCGGAATTTTATTAAATTCCGACTTCGGAGTCGAAATTTTATTATTTTCCGACTCCGAAGTCGGAATTTCACTAAATTCCAACTTAAAACTCGGAATTTTATTAAATTCCGACTTCGGAGTCGAAATTTTATTATTTTCCGACTTCGAAGTCGAAATTTTATTGTTTTCCGGCTTCGAACTCGGAATTTCATTAAATTCCGAATTAATAGTCGAAATTTTGTGAAAAATATTTTAAAAAAATTATATGGCCCTTCTACACGTTCGTGATAATCAACTACTCACTTCTACGTTACATCCTGATCTAAAACTTTATTTCACAAGAGGTTATTTGAAAAAAAAATGCGCTTAACATAACGTTAGAGGATAGGAATGTTGATGATAATTTCGTGATCATGTATTGATAGACATCATACCACGATCATTGCGTAACATACGAACGAACTATTATAGAAGCGATTCAAAAAACCAATATTATTATTATATGGCTCATTGTTCAGTCTTAAGTGGATTACATGAATATCCAACATTATTTTTGTTTTTTTTTTTTTTTCATTAACCTGCTGTCGTCCCCATACGAACGACAGCCTTCAAAAGTCGAAACTTTTGCTAGTTCCAAATGTTCTTTAAAAAATCGCGCGTGTTTTTGCTCAGACATCCCGATGTTAGTTTTCGAGGCAAAATCTAACAGCAATCAGGCGAGCTGAGAAGAAAAGTGAAATGCAAAAAAAGCCAAAAATGGGAGAGACGTACACATCGTATTTTTAACGACAATACTTTGTAAATGATTTATACGAAGAAGATATCCATATCTAGGTCCCAAAATATCGAAAATTACAGCGAAAAAAAAAGAAGGCTTGAATCTTAAAAACATTTGTAAAACTCGCGATATTCAAATAGAATAAAATCAGTAAAAATAGTGAAATAGGAATTCGAATAAATTTTCAATAATTTTCGTAGCTTGGCCTGTATGTGTCCATTGAGAATGATACGTGCTAAGAGGCGCGCCTATAATGCTAAAAAATAAAATATAAACGAAACAAATCGTTTTGAAATAGTAGATTATTTCATTAGAAGAAAAAGTGATAGCTTGTTGAAACTCAATTTTCTCTGAATAAAGTATATTTTATCCACACAATATTCAGATAAATTAAAAATTGATGAAGTTCGAGAGTAAAGATCACCACCAATTAACAAGTAAACGAACAAAATTATCAGGACGCTTTGCAAGTAATCTCAACTCTTATAAACAAACTTCACGCGTCAGTATCGGAATTTGTGTTGATATTTTCAAAACCGTGTATTAACAATTTAACTAGTAAAGTAACTTTCAGTGGTGCAAAGTGAACTGATGATTTACGGTGTACCTCTTCAAAAATTAGTTTCAACGAAATCTGGTACGGTTAAGGTTATACTTTTACTCGTAATATTAAATTACAAAAGTTGTTGTTTGCAGATTAAAAAGTTTTTATATAAAAACTATCGAATCAAAAAGTAAATAATAATATTTAGTGAATGAAAACCCCACCTTCTGGAAAAAAGTTGCGAAAACTCGCGAAAATTAAATCGGAAAAATCCGTAAAAATAATGAAAAATATCTGACCGCCGAAAATATAGTTTAAAAATATTGTATCCCTCTGCCCTAGAGAACGATTAGGAATTCGAAATATTTTCAAACGGTTTCGGACATGGAAAATTACGACGAAAAAAAAATCTGTTGATGGGCTCGGCCCCTCCCGTAAAAATAATCAAAAATATCTGACCATTAAAAATATGATTAAAAAAAATTAACCTTTTCAAAAGCTATATAGAGAACGCTTAAGAATTCGACCACTACCCTTACTCTTAGAAAAAAGTTGTGAAAACATCGGAAAAATCCGTAAGAATTGCTATAAACATCGAATCGTCCAATAATTTTCGTAGCTTGACACGTACTCAGTAAGGTGGGTTACGTTCTCATTTTCTTTGGCAACTAATAACCTATAAATATCTGATATATGAATGTTTCACCAATAATATTCTTAGCATTCTTACTATTAAATAAGTATTATCAGAATTCCAAACTATCGCGGCGAATATATTCACTTATAATCTCCCTAGTGCTTGAATTATTGCCGGAAATTTTTCGAGTACATGAATTTTTTGAAAATGACCCGAGTCGCGCAGCGACAAGGGTGATTTTCTTAAAAAATTCATGTACGAGATAAATTTCCAGCAATTAATTCAAGCACGCGGGGGATTCGGTAAGAAAATTTCACACCAAAATATATTAAATTAAGGGTTAATTCAACTGACTTGTAGATTATTCTGAGAGAAAACAAGTTGTAACATCAGTGGGCCATGAATGGTTTTTGTTGATATAATGACAGTTACGCGATGGTATTAGTGGCGGTGTTTGTATGTGAGAAAGGAAAATTCATTTTGCGACATTTTCAACCTAAAATTACATTGCACATCACGCAGAACTACAATAGTTTTGACTGGTCCATGCGGATTGTCTATTGGGAAGTGATGTGGAAAGGAATTCTTGAAAATTTCAGCCGAGTATTCACGAAAAGATTAGTTGAATAAAATTGTTTCAAATATTAAGTTCATCAAGTCAAGCATAGATAGATTTGATTGATATACATTTTTTACCGATGGACCCATTCATCGTTAAAATGCAAGTTCTCAAAATATTTTCAGACACATTCAAAATATTTAGTGAATATATAATTATGAAATATTATCTCCTTTCATATGAAAAATAACATTCCATTTGTACATAAAAGCAAAATGTTAACTATCACATGTCAAATATTTGACAGAAAAATGTCCACTTATTAATTTCGCCCAGGGTACCCAGGAGGATAAAAATTTCCGGAAATTTTTTGATTTGCCATGGCAACTAAATACAAATCAATTTTTTGATTGGCTGAAAAAGTGAGGTGTGAAATTTTCAAAATAATAGCATATACCTCTAAGGAACTATTGGACCTAATCTGCACTAGGTAATCTAAGGTAGCTATGGCTGTTTGGCCGTCAGAAACTAGTTGACAACAATAATTAATGAAATTTGTGAAATTGGGCATGAACGAGTTCTTGATAACTATAAATTTAATTTATGTAGAAAATGAAAAGTGATGAAGATTGAACGGAGAAAATCGTGGATAGTGCAAATATGAGATTTCCTTGACATGGTTCAAAGAAATAAAAAGGTATTCGTTGCTTCACGAGGATTGTTTATTTATTTTGAATACAAATCTAAGAAAATGAAAAGTTTCTTCGATGGACTAGTTATTCGAAAGTCAAGTCAACATTAATAATAATAATATTGACCTCGATGAATATGTTATTTTAATATTCGCTTCAAATTTTCCATTTTGCGGGATAGTGTGAAGAGAAAGGGATTTCGACTCTGTCGAAATTATTCGTTTCATTTGTTTGAAACTCAACTCTCCGGCATACTCTTCGAACTTTGTTCGAATAATGAATCAATAAAAATATGCCAAATTAATTTCATATTTGGAAAGAAATAAATATTAATTGGTTATTTTTTTTGACAGTTGTAAAAAAAATACTGTATGAAACTTGATACATAAATTAGTATATTGTACGTTTTAAAGTCGCAAGTAAGTACCTACTTATTAAATTTTGGAACTAAATCACAGTTTGAGCGATGTCGCGAACCACTTCACTCTTCAGTCACTCGCGCTCTCGCCACTTTTTCTCGTCGTTTTGCCCGCGCGACGTCAGAAAAATCGTCCACCGCAACTGGATTTCTGCGAGAGCGGATTTTCGAATTTTCTTTTGGAATACCATGCGCATTGTAACGCTATTAGACGAGGCCGAGCGTCCGTGCAGCTTTATATACATTCGCCCGATCCAGCTTATCGAATCGATGTTTCTGTTTTGTGTTTTAATTGTATTTATTGCGATTCATTGACGGCCCAGAGATTTGGCGGACGGCGCATGCTGCCGAAGGGCAAGGTTCCAAACCGTGAATTGAGTTTTCCGGTCACATATTTCCTTGATCGAAGTTACTAGTCTTTCAACGCCAAAAAGTATAAACATTTTTTTTTAGATGTATAATGGAGGTTATTATGTAAGTTAGTTTCAAAAGCTGGCCGCGGCAAGGTTTTGAATCTGTAACTCACATAATAACCTACATTATACATCTAAAAAATATATTTTATACTTTTTGGCGCATTTGAATAAAAGCTTATCTTTGAACTTTTTTTAATTGTTTTATTTTGTGCATTTTAGTTATGGTTATGGTTATCACAATTCCTGGGGTGGGATTTCGTGTACCTACCATAGAATTCCATTGTCTATAGAAAAAGTGAGATGACATTGTAGTTAAATTCATGGGAAAGAAAGAGACAAAACTGTCGACGATAGAATTCTATGTTACACAGAATCCCACCCCTCTGTTTGCTTTTAGTTTAGATCTATCCAGCTCTTTAATGAGGAGGTAATCTGAATATTAACTCGTCCGCCATCCTAGAGCTGCGATCTGGAATATGTGAATTTCAACAAAACATTCATGATTTTCGACCCCAAATATCTCCACGTACTAGGTAATTCGAAGACAACCGAATCATGATTACAAAACTCATGCGCCATCTTCGATTAATGAATTTCGACGAAAAATTCCAATCTCGAAAACCTCCACATCCCAATTTTAAATCGATCGGACCATAATCACAAGAAGCGTCCGCCATCTTGGAGCTGCCATCTTAGAGCTGTTATCTTGAATTTATGAATTAATTTTGACTCCGATCTCCGAAAACCTCCACATCCCAATTTTAAATCGAATCGGACCATAATCACAAGAAGCGTCCGCCATCTTGGAGCTGCCATCTTGGAGCTGTCATCTTGAATTTATGAATTAATTTTGACTCCGATCTCCGAAAACCTCCACATCCCAATTTTAAATCGAATCGGACCATAATCACAAGAAGCGTCCGCCATCGTAGATCTGCCATCTTGTAGCTGTCATCTTGAATTTATGAATTAATTTTGACTCCGATCTCCGAAAACCTCCACATCCCAATTTTAAATCGAATCGGACCATAATCACAAGAAGCGTCCGCCATCTTGGAGCTGTCATCTTGGAGCTGCCATCTTGGAGCTGCCATCTTGGAGCTGTCATCTTGAATTTATGAATTAATTTTGACTCCGATCTCCGAAAACCTCCACATCCCAATTTTAAATCGAATCGGACCATAATCACAAGAAGCGTCCGCCATCTTGGAGCTGCCATCTTGGAGCTGTCATCTTGAATTTATGAATTAATTTTGACTCCGATCTCCGAAAACCTTCACATCCCAATTTTAAATCGAATCGGACCATAATCATAAAACTTTTCCGCAATCTTGGAGCAGCAATTTTGAATTTATAAATTTGGATAATTAATATCCGACCCCAAATACCAATAAATTGTAAAGACAGTGTAATGTGCATTCGTATCGAAGTGGAATTTTATTTTCATGGAAATTTCACTAACCTTCTTATAATTAATTTTGTTTACATTGCTTTTTTAGACGAATAATAAAAAAGGAACAGCTCTGATTTTTTTTCAGGTTCTTTCCGCTTGTCAGCTCCATCCGTGAACACTGGACATAGTTTATATTACTGTATATGCATTCGAAATATTTTAAGATATCGAAAAAATTGTCCTTAATACATGTTGTTCTGTGATGTGCCTCCTTAGAACATAAATAACATCTTCTCAGAATGTTAATCTCTTCATTAGATAAGGGTATCTTTTCAATACAATGATTCTGTGAAATCAGCAGTCTGGAATTTTGGTCATTTTCATGATATATGATACTGAATGGCAGTAATCGAAGTGAGATAATACCTGCAAGGCTTCACAGAGTATGGTTTTCACTTACTTGTTTACCAACTACTTATTATTATATATTTTCCAAGAAGTTCATTTATCATGTTATTCGACGGATATGGAAAGTATGAGATTTGAATCTCAATTCCTCGTCCATTATCATCTTTCATTGATGTTACCAAGCACAAAATCTAAATCTTCAGAAAAACTTGTATCATTCGCATTGTATGCATTTATTCGTCCATTTGATGGTAATGACGGAAACCGAAGTCATCCACAAAGAGGAGAGCTGGTATAGAAGGAAATTTAAAGAGAGCGCATATATTACGAACAATAATGTCAAGCAAGTATAGAAATCCGTAATGTGTGAAAACTCTACTCGCTCGAGGGGAAGGGATATGGACGTGCGCTGTGTGCGGTGTGCCGCATTGCCACGTGGTCCGTTAATGCGTCGAGTGGGGTAATAGAAGAGGCGCACAGTAGTGCGCGAATTTTTCAGATTTTTTGATTTATTTTTCAGTTTTGATGATTTTTCACAGGTAAAATATTCTCTTTCGTTGCAGTGTTGTTAACATTTTGATTACAATCCTTCCCCAATAGCTGTAGTTTGAATGTGGCAAAATCACTTTTTTTCGTTCATCAAGTTTTTTTCAAATGGCATCTCTATGGCGCACCCTGTATATCAGATATTTTTGAAGGAGATTGATACCAATATTTTTAATATCTGTCAATTATTTTATCGAGTTATCACTATTATAAATTAAAAAAATACCAAAAAGTAGCGCGGCCGCTGGACTAAAACTAAAAATCCAGAAAACAAATTTGGAAATTTATTTAATATACCTAAACAATGAGAATTCCACTTTGTACTATAATGATTATTTTCATTGTTGCAAGTCGTCAGAAAACAAATGAGTATGGGTGTAATTCCAAAATTTCTTTCATTTGGATCTTGGTTAGTCCAGCGGCCACACTACTCTTTGGTACATTTTTTTCAAATATTGATAAACCTGGAAATAATCGGCAGATAATACAAATGTTGGTATCATTCGATTCATTTCCTTCAAAACTACCTGTTATACAGGGTGCACTACCTTAGGGATGCCATTTGAAAAGAAGGAGATACCTAACCGAAAAAAGTGATTTTGTCACATTCAAACACCGGCTGGTGGCAAAGTATTAGAAGCAAAATGCTAATTTTATTTTTTTTGACAAAATAGCATCGGAACAGAACGTTTTATATGTGAAAAATAAACACAACTGAAAAACAAAGTCAAAAAATTTCAAAAATATAAAAAAAATTGAATAAAAAAATTTAGCGCATTATATTCATAATTTGCACTAGATTTCAAAAATGTGAAAATATACAGAATGTTCTATTCAAAAATCTCAACCTAAGACCATTTTCGGCGAAACCAGAACTGATACAGGATGCGTTTTTATCTCAAATAATTATATTTTTGTTCTTCAATAATAATTTCTCTCAAAAATAGGGTTGCGTCAGCTCTCAAACTCTCCCGGTATAATGCTCAAATGACTATCGCGATACTAATCTTACGTGTGAATCGTGGCCTATTAATTTTTTTTATTTCATATTCTGCTGGCATTCAATAAATATTAATGACAATGATTGTTAATAATAACATTACTGGAAAAATTGGTTCCGCACATGATCTTGAGAATAACTCAATAATATTAATTATTGTTCACATAAAAGATCCTGCTGAATTTAAATCAATCACAACTGAATTTTAAGTGCGTACAAGGTTTGCCAAAGAAAACATAAAAAACAGAGTGAAAATATACAACAGAATTAAAATATTTGGGGGTGACTGTTGATTCTCATAAATCTTGGTGATTCAAGTGGTGAGTACAATATTTTTGTGGTAGTGATGCTACATTTTTTACCGATCTCGTCTAGTTTTTCATATCTCGCAATAATGGAATTAAAATATTTAGGGGGAAGGGTAGCAACCTGACTGTTGATTCGCATAAATCTTGGTGATTCAGGTGGTGAGTACAATATTTTTGTGGTAGCGATGCTAAATTTTTTTACCGATCTCGGTTTAGGTTATCATGACAGTTTTAACTGACAGACAGTAACCATAGTGATGTATTTAAAGAATGGAGTTGCCATGGTAATGTTTTAAAGAATTTAACACTGATTGTGAATATCATTTCAGTTATCCGAGTAGTAGAACTAAATTCAAATCGAATTGCAAAAAATGCTTAACTGAATCATTATTTCAGGTACTTTACATCAGATTTCTATTATATTTTTTACTTTAGATAGTATGATCAAGTTTTTATGTGGAATAAATATATCAATTCTTTTAAACAGTATGGAGGTATGGACTTTTGGGGATGTTAAATACCTATTCCTAAAATCGGTGTTGATACACATTTCATGAATAGTCAATGAATTTCATTATTTGTTCACCTATAATAGTTATTTATGCAACAAGTGCAAAAAGTAGGTGTTTATTGCACTCGACGTGAAATTGTCCAACGAGGCCATCAGGCCGAATTGGACAACACGTCGAGTGCAATAAACTCTTTTTGCACGAGTTTCATACAATATTTTTTCTACGTTTATGCAAAAACCAGAAAACGTTTCATTTAGGTGGCACTAAACTGTAAGGAAGACATTGTTTGTTTAAATCTATCTGCTAAAAGTAATTCAAAAACATTTTGTGTAATTCAGATGATATTCGAAGGAAATAATTTTATTTTTAACAAATTGCATTTTCTAGTAATTTCATAGTCCATTATATAATGAATATGATGAAACATGCAACTATTCAAAACGTAATACAATCTCACAGAAATTGGGCTAAATTTGGCGTCGATTTGAAAGTTTATGTCTGTCACGATGACAGAACGCTATAATAGAATGACAGATAAGTGCAATAAAGAGACAGTTTTTCCACCAAATATAGTTCAATAAAGTTTTGTTTTTTGCATGAACGTAGAAAAATAAATAAATGACGAAAGGTGATATTTGACTCTACTTACAGTACAGAGCACACTAAATTATGCCACTGCTAGCACTGGAATCAGATTAACTCCTGCGGAAAATCCAAAGCCACGCTGTCACACTATTTCATGATTTCGAGGAACTTTCAGGTTTTCCACCACCTACCAGAAAAGCGCATTTGCATCGGCACTCGAACTACGTGGTATTCCCAATAGGAACGCTCTCACCTTAATAATAATAATTCTTCTCGGTGTCTAATCGAAGTGCTTGCTTGCAGAAATACTTCCGAGATAATTATATAGTGCTGATATTGACTTTCTTTTACTCGTGCAACGAATGAATGCTGTTCGGCGATTTTTGATTGTGCGATATTTTCATGTTGGATGGCGGATTAATCAAGCGGAAAGTTGGTCAGCTCTGAATGAGTTTTCAAATGGTTTTTTTGCCGCCAAAAATATTTCCGATGAGTTTTCGACATTTTCGTCCAAATATTCAGAATCAGCATGTCGAACTACTTTTCAGGAAAAAAATTGAAATTCGAAAAATGAAAAATAAAAAAATTCGAAAAATTATCCATCATGATATACTCGACTTTGTTGTCCGTCGATTTTTTTCGTTCAAATTCTCAGTAAATACTGATTTTGCCATTCTGAATCGATTGGCGTTCGCAGAATTGGTCTATCTCTAACCGTTCTCGAGTTGGTCAGCTCTGAATCAGTTTTCAAATGGTTTTTTTGCCGCCAAAAATATTTCCGATGAGTTTTCGACATTTTCGTCCAAATATTCGGAATCAGCATGTCGAACTATTTTTGAGGAAAAAATTTGAAATTCGAAAAATAAAAAATAAAAAAATTCGAAAAATTATCCATCATGATATACTCGACTTTGTTGTCCGTCGATTTTTTTCGTTCAAATTCTCAGTAAATACTGATTTTGCCATTCTGAATCGATTGGCGTTCGCAGAATTGGTCTATCTCTAACCGTTCTCGAGTTGGTCAGCTCTGAATCAGTTTTCAAATGGTTTTTTTGCCGCCAAAAATATTTCCGATGAGTTTTCGACATTTTCGTCCAAATATTCGGAATCAGCATGTCGAACTATTTTTGAGGAAAAAATTTGAAATTCGAAAAATAAAAAATAAAAAAATTCGAAAAATTATCCATCATGATATACTCGACTTTGTTGTCCGTCGATTTTTTTCGTTCAAATTCTCAGTAAATACTGATTTTGCCATTCTGAATCGATTGGCGTTCGCAGAATTGGTCTATCTCTAACCGTTCTCGAGTTGGTCAGCTCTGAATCAGTTTTCAAATGGTTTTTTTGCCGCCAAAAATATTTCCGATGAGTTTTCGACATTTTCGTCCAAATATTCGGAATCAGCATGTCGAACTATTTTTGAGGAAAAAATTTGAAATTCGAAAAATAAAAAATAAAAAAATTCGAAAAATTATCCATCATGATATACTCGACTTTGTTGTCCGTCGATTTTTTTCGTTCAAATTCTCAGTAAATACTGATTTTGCCATTCTGAATCGATTGGCGTTCGCAGAATTGGTCTATCTCTAACCGTTCTCGAGTTGGTCAGCTCTGAATCAGTTTTCAAATGGTTTTTTTGGCGCCAAAAATATTTCTGATGAGTTTTCGACATTTTCATTCAAAGAGTCGGAATCAGCACGTCAAAATACGTTGGAGGACCAAAAATTTGAATTTCGAAAAATGAAAAATAAAAAATCCCAGAAAATTGGATTTTTTACCTTAAACACCCTTTTCCGGCTAAATCTTATATCTGAGCACATGAAAATCATAGATTTTCGGAATGAGCATGAAATTTTACGTATACAGTGCAAATTGCAAGTCGATCTGACGACTTGTTATTTTTCATGATTTTTAACGTGCAACTTTTTTCGAGTAATTTTTAATTTTTTTTGTTTGACTCAAAATTCACAATGCATACTAATCGACCACTCTGAATCGATTGGCGTTCGCAGAATTCGTCTATCTCTAACCGTTCTCGAGTTGGTCAGCTCTGAAACAGTTTTCAAATGTTTTTTTTAGCGTCAAAAATATTTCTGATGAGTTTTCGACATTTTCACTCAAAGATTCGGAATCAGCACGTCGAAATACGTTCGGGGACAAAAACTTGAATTTCGAAAAATGAGAAACAAAAAAGTTCAAAAAATTTTCCATCATGATATATCGACTTTTTTGTCCGTCGATTTTTTTCGTTCAAATCCTCAGTCTATACTAATTCGACCATTCTGAATCGATTGGCGTTCGCAGAATTCGTCTATCTCTAACCGTTCTCGAGTTTGTCAGCTCTGAATCAGTTTTCAAATGTTTTTTTTTGGCGCCAAAAATATTTCTGATGAGTTTTCGACATTTTCGTTCAAAGAATCGGAATCAGCACGACAGAGTACGTTCGGGGACGAAAATTTGAAATTCGAAAAATGAATGATAAAAAAGTTCGAAAAAGTTATCTATCATGATATACTCGACTTTTTTGTCCATCGATTTTTTCCGTTCAAATCCTCAGTATATACTAATTCGACCATTCTGAATCGATTGGCGTTCGCAGAACTCGTCTATCTCTAACCGTTCTCGAGTTGGTCAGCTCTGAATCAGTTTTCAAATGGTTTTTTTTGGCGCCAAAAATATTTCTGATGAGTTTTCGACATTTTCGTTCCAAGATTCGGAATCAGCACGTCAAAATACGTTGGAGGACCAAAAATTTGAAATTCGAAAAATGAAAAATAAAAAATACCAGAAAATTGGATTTTTTACCTTAAACACCCTTTTCCGGCTAAATATTATATTTGAGCACATGAAAATCATAGATTTTCGGAATGAGCATGAAATTTTACGTATACAGTGCAAATTGCAAGTCGATCTGACGACTTGGTATTTTTCATGATTTTTAGGGGTGAACCCCTTGCAACTTTTTTCGAGTAATTTTTAATTTTTTTTGTTTGACTCAAAATTCACAATGCATACTAATTCGACCATTCTGAATCGAGTGGCGTTCGCAGAATTCGTCTATCTCTAACCGTTCTCGAGTTTGTCAGCTCTGAATCAGTTTTCAAATGTTTTTTTTGGCGCCAAAAATATTTCTGATGAGTTTTCGACATTTTCGTTCAAAGAATCGGAATCAGCACGACAAAGTACGTTCGGGGACGAAAATTTGAAATTCGAAAAATGAATGATAAAAAAGTTCGAAAAGTTATCTATCATGATATACTCGACTTTTTTGTCCATCGATTTTTTTCGTTCAAATTCTCGGTAAATACTGATTTTGCCATTCTGAATCGATTGGCGTTCGCAGAATTGGTCTATCTCTAACCGTTCTCGAGTTGGTCAGCTCTGAATCAGTTTTCAAATGGTTTTTTTGGCGCCAAAAATATTTCTGATGAGTTTTCGACATTTTCGTTCCAAGATTCGGAATCAGCACGTCAAAATACGTTGGAGGACCAAAAATTTGAAATTCGAAAAATGAAAAATAAAAAATCCCAGAAAATTGGATTTTTTACCTTAAACACCCTTTTCCGGCTAAATATTATATTTGAGCACATGAAAATCATAGATTTTCGGAATGAGCATGAAATTTTACGTATACAGTGCAAATTGCAAGTCGATCTGACGACTTGGTATTTTTCATGATTTTTAGGGGTGAACCCCTTGCAACTTTTTTCGAGTAATTTTTAATTTTTTTTGTTTGACTCAAAATTCACAATGCATACTAATTCGACCATTCTGAATCGATTGGCGTTCGCAGAATTCGTCTATCTCTAACCGTTCTCGAGTTTGTCAGCTCTGAATCAGTTTTCAAATGTTTTTTTTTTGGCGCCAAAAATATTAAAAATATTTCTGATGAGTTTTCGACATTTTCGTTCAAAGAATCGGAATTAGCACGACAAAGTACGTTCGGGGACGAAAATTTGAAATTCGAAAAATGAATGATAAAAAAGTTCGAAAAATTATCTATCATGATATACTCGACTTTTTTGTCCATCGATTTTTTCCGTTCAAATCCTCAGTCTATACTAATTCAGCCATTTTGAATCGATTGGCGTTCGCAGAATTCGTCTATCTCTAACCGTTCTCGAGTTTGTCAGCTCTGAATCAGTTTTCAAATGTTTTTTTTTTGGCGCCAAAAATATTAAAAATATTTCTGATGAGTTTTCGACATTTTCGTTCAAAGAATCGGAATTAGCACGACAAAGTACGTTCGGGGACGAAAATTTGAAATTCGAAAAATGAATGATAAAAAAGTTCGAAAAAGTTATCTATCATGATATACTCGACTTTTTTGTCCATCGATTTTTTCCGTTCAAATCCTCAGTATATACTAATTCGACCATTCTGAATCGATTGGCGTTCGCAGAACTCGTCTATCTCTAACCGTTCTCGAGTTGGTCAGCTCTGAATCAGTTTTCAAATGGTTTTTTTTGGCGCCAAAAATATTTCTGATGAGTTTTCGACATTTTCGTTCCAAG
Source organism: Chrysolina haemoptera (assembly GCA_958298965.1). NCBI lineage: Eukaryota > Metazoa > Arthropoda > Insecta > Coleoptera > Chrysomelidae > Chrysolina > Chrysolina haemoptera. The sequence goes on along the minus strand of OY282594.1, from coordinate 1,381,719 downwards.
ATTCGGAATCAGCACGTCAAAATACGTTGGAGGACCAAAAATTTGAAATTCGAAAAATGAAAAATAAAAAATACCAGAAAATTGGATTTTTTACCTTAAACACCCTTTTCCGGCTAAATATTATATTTGAGCACATGAAAATCATAGATTTTCGGAATGAGCATGAAATTTTACGTATACAGTGCAAATTGCAAGTCGATCTGACGACTTGGTATTTTTCATGATTTTTAGGGGTGAACCCCTTGCAACTTTTTTCGAGTAATTTTTAATTTTTTTTGTTTGACTCAAAATTCACAATGCATACTAATTCGACCATTCTGAATCGATTGGCGTTCGCAGAATTCGTCTATCTCTAACCGTTCTCGAGTTTGTCAGCTCTGAATCAGTTTTCAAATGTTTTTTTTTGCGCCAAAAATATTTCTGATGAGTTTTCGACATTTTCGTTCAAAGAATCGGAATCAGCACGTCAAAGTACGTTCGGGGACGAAAATTTGAAATTCGAAAAATTAATAATAAAATAGTTCAAAAAATTATCTATCATGATATACTCGACTTTTTCGTCCGTCGATTTTTTTCGTTTATATTCTCAGAGTATACTAATTCGGCCATTTTGAATCGATTGGCGTTCGCAGAACTCGTCTATCTCTAACCGTTCTCGAGTTGGTCACCTCTGAATCAGTTTCCAAATGGTTTTTCAATTGAGCTTGTTTAAAGCCATTTATTCAAAGCCATCTTGTTTTCGATGAATATTTTTGTCTGAAATTTTGCAGTCGTATAGAAAATCAAAAGACAATTCGAATGAGGTATACTCGACTCCCCATGCCATTCAAAAAATCTTTGGCGCCTGGTCGCCATTTTGAAGGGTAGATATTTTTTTTTACTGTCAAAAAGTAGCTTATAACATACCATTTCACCAAAAAAATATTCAAAAGAAAATTCCACTCCGTTCACAAGTTAACAGGGGGTGGGGGGTTACCTAATGAACACACCTGTATATTCGATTGAAAAATGTATCTGTATTTTCCCATTTCGGTGTGAATCATCAGCAAACAAAGCATTGTGGTGAATATTTTCATTCCAAATTATACGTTGTCATTTTTATATTTTATTGTATTTTGCATACAAATAAATCAGATTACTCTTCCCAGAATTCTCTAAACCTTCGACTTCTCTGGATTCCCAATCTCTCACCATAAAATGAACAGATGTTTCAAGAATGACCTGCTATAAATCATTGCATATCGAATGTTAATTGGCACCATTTTGTTACAAATTGATGGCAATAATCTGTAAACAAATCAACATTGAATAATTAGGGTAACATCTAAAATCTTGAAATTTGCGCGATTGAATTGTTATTAGCAATTGCATCAATTCATTGGATTCAGATGTTGATATTTGAACCTATTTTTTACTAATAAAATAACCATGAAGCTGTTCGTGATTGAATCTACTCGGGTATACGTGTGATCGGATTTCGAAAATACGTAATAAAAGAAAATATTTTAAAAATATCCGATAGTTCAATAATTTCTGATATGCAATTTTTTTTTGTGAAACCAATCTAGCGATAGATTTTAAATTGCGCGTTCGATCATGTAGAGTGCCTTATCACTGGATGTATTACGGACTGTAATTCGTTGCGCGACGAGTGCGCAGCACGTTTTCACGTCTAACGTTAACTGTACGTTCACTGTACGATGTAAACTGTGGGTAATTTAAGGAAGTCTGCAAAGTTCCTAATAAGGAAGTTGAGATTTTTTGCTGGAGTGAAGCCGGCCCTGGACGCCCGGAAAAATTATTCTGAATATGTGAATTATTTTCTTAAACGATTCTCTTTGTTATGCTGAAATATGAAACTGGCAGAGTGCCTAATAAAGAAGTTGAGATATATTGCTGGGGTTAATCCGACCCTGGACGCCTGGAAAAATTATTATGAACATGTGGATTCTTTTTTCAACCGATTCTGATTGTTGCACTGAAATATGAAACTGGCAGAGTTCCTAATAAGGAAGTTGAGATTTATTGCTGGAGTGAAGCCGGCCCTGGACGCTCGGAAAAATTATTCCGAATATGTAGTTTCTTTTTCTCAACTGATAGTGATTGTTATACTGAAATATGGAATTGGCAGAATTTATAATGAGGAAGTTATAAAATATTATCTGGGCCATACCGGTCCTGAAAACATGAAAAATTATTACCAGCGCTAGAATCCCAAAAAAAAATTGTTTTGCTCAACTCTGTGATACTGTGATCTACTTCTTTTATATATAAAAAAAAATATTGCTGAACTTTATTGCCAAAGTAACTATATAGGCTCCATAATCTCATCTGCATTCTTTGCTCTTTTTCTACAACATCGAACAGAATAATGCTGGGGATGCAAACATACAGTATCATCTGGGGATAGACAGAAATCTACGCGAGCAACAAGGAACGCAATGATATGATAATACCACATAAATAAGAGAAACACACTACTGCGCGGCTCTCCTGTTACCTCGCCCAATGAATTAACAGCTCAGTTGAGATCCCTTCCTCGAGCGAGTGGAGGAGAAATTGTAATGCTCTCTCAACATATAGCAAGCTATTCTTCACTCTCTCATAAAACCACCATACCCAAGATGAAAACTTTCCGATACTGTTTATACCTAGCACGTCAAGAAGAACATCATCTGGTAAACTGCTCCAGAGGTGTGTCTTTCAAGCAGACAGCATACCATCGATTGTTGAGTTGGACATACTTTGCGAAAGGCCAACAAACAAAAGCAAAAGCAAATGAATTGAAATATTGAATACTTTTGTTCATTATTAAGTAAGGCCCAGCCTTACCCTCATTATTACCTAATATACTATCAAACGAATGGCAGGTTAACAATTTTTCCAAGAAGCAAGCAAGCTTTTAAGCAAGGTATCATCATGTACCAATGAGACAGTTGCTTCATACTGAATGGAATCAGAAAATTCCATAACTATCGATGCTGACTATTTTTGGCAAATACCAAATATATGACGACAATATTCGATAAATGCGTAAGGACCAAAAAATCTCGTAAACACAACGTTGGCAGATGTCTATCATCCGACATACCATAAATCAACGTCATCAAGATTGCCGTATTAGTTATTGTACTACTTCGTTGTATATTCACAAACGATGGCGACTACGTCGAAAAATGCTGTATGTTAGATAATACACGAAACAAAAGATAAGATTGTGTGCAATGCAACAGTTTATTTTTACGAATTGATAAGAAATTTTAAGATGACATTCAGTAGATAATTGAGCGCATGAATAACTAATGAATCACATTTCCTTTCCGCTTTATTTGGCTTATTCTGCTTCTGATCATCAGGTAATGTTTTTTTCAGAAATAATCGTTAGAATCAAGGGATATTTATTGAGTGAACTAGCCTTTCACTGATGACTTACAACTCGAAATTATGACTGATTTATGAAAATAGATTGTATTGAGCATTTTTGTTCAATAACTTTTGCCGGAGAGTATCAAATACAGAGCCGTAACTAGGTGGATGGCGCCCGTGGCGAATATGTAGGTTTCCGCCCCCTAACAATAGTAAAACCTCTGATAGCTAATATTATTCAGATCCAAAGTCATTTTGGCACCCCCTGCGGGCTAGCCGAAAGTCATTGTGGAGCCCCCTGCGGGCTAGCCGAAAGTCATTGTGGCGCCCCCTGCTGGCTAGTGCCCGCGGTCAAAGCCTCCCTTGCCCCGCCCTCGTTACGGCCCTGATCAAATAAATGAAATATTTCCCCCATTTGGAAAATATGCGGCAAACGTCTGACAGAAAACAACTACTTGCCTGTCTACCACGACGGACATTGAACTACATCTGACAGATATTTGGGCAACGTTGTTCCAAGAAGACCCAATCGCAAATGCTTATTGTAATTAAACATTTGGCTGGAGAAGACCACCTGCAGACACGTTTCGTGGTTCTTGCTGCTCGTCAGTTACAGGGTAGGTCGGACAACATTAAAGTTGTCCTGCCCCAGCCCAATGAATTATAATCCACTGTATAACTAATATTTCCTCACAAATGATTAAGCAGCGACTTACAGTAAAGTCGGTCGCAACGCCACCCGCGGAAAACACAAGAAGCATTTTTCGGTAGCAAAGACACCAGGAAGTTCAAGATGTTTTGTCGAGGAGTATCAAATAATTGAAATAGTAAAATCGAAAATGTCGAAGTACCCTACCTTCTCTACAAATTTTCCAACATGTGGAATATATGAGGCTGGCTAATATCACGACGAACATTGAACAAGATCTGACAGATATTGTTGTTTTTTGTCAGATGTTCGACTCAAATTTTCCAGAAATATGGAAATATCTGTCAGATGTCAGTTGTGGTATTAGTCAAGGACGTATGTCTAAAAAATATCAATACATAATGTTTTTGCACACCTGTGATGCCTGTCATTATTTTTTACATGGTGTACATACCACACTGGGACAAAGTTTTGGATTATGCTGAATTATTCACATAAATGAACCGAATGGAAACACGTAAAACCAACAATGGGGTCACAGTTCATTGAAGTGTTATTTTTTGCTGGGTCGCCTAAGGTGATCTATTCCTAGAGACCGTATTTTGAATGCATATAGTTCTCAACCCAACTGATATTTAAAAATTTGTAATGACTTTTTATTGGTATCCCGTAATATACAGATATAAATATTTTTTCAATTCCAATTATTTCGAATAATTTTTAAATACAATAAATAACTGGACTACATTAACTAGGTGTACAAAAAATGACTAGTTCTTCGGATATATCATATTGTTATGTGGGAATAATACATTTAAAAAAGTCAAATCGATGCACTATGAGGCGCCGTTCGGGTGAAAAGTGTTTTTGCAAATATACTTAATTTTGTGTCAATATATTTATTAGTTGTAGTAAATATTTTCATTTTGCTTTCCGATATATTTATTTTCGATAAAACACAATATATTTACTTTCCAAGCATTAAAATATACATATAAAAACGTTAATTCCCATATATTTATAAATTCGATCTATTTTATGTCGCCAAGAGATGGCGCAACCGACGCGATTTGTCCAAGCTCGAGCATGGCAACTAGGCATTAGTACATAAAGTGACTAACGGTAGGGTATTGTTTAATGTTTGCAAACGGGAAATATCTCTTCATTCTCTTCCTTTAAATAATGGTTTGGGTAGGCTCACTGAATCTGAATCTAGAAGGCCGTGCCAGTAAGAAGTAAGAACAGAACACTAAGAAAGTAAGAACGGCACGGCCTTCTATATTCAGTGGCCCTATGTGTGGGTCAAACAAATGCCCTCTAGGATTAAATGACCCAATCTGAAACATTATACTGCCGCCATCTATTCGGCAATTTCTGTACTAATGACTTTGCTTCGTTCCCATGTTGCCATATGCTCGAACGTGTCACAAATCGCGCCGATTGCGCCATCTCTTGAGAGGTCCTGGGTTCGGTTCCCAGCAGGGACAAGGTTTTTTTCATTTTCGCTCCGGTCAGCTGACGTTCGGCGGACAGCTGTTCCCAAAATGTGGACAAATGTTCCAAAACAATTTAAACTTTCCACAATTTTTTTTTTTAATTTTTCATACCTGCCATTCGTTATAAAATGACTTTATACACTCGTCCTTCACGGGAGTACAAGAGGTTAGATTACACCCTGTATAGTAATACTAATCTGTTATGTTCTTACCTTATTTTTAGTGAAGAATTCTCCCAAAGTTACAGAGCACTACATCGCCATGCTGATGGAGCCTAGCTCCTCGAAACGTTTCCTTTATTCGTCTTGGAAGGACAGCATTGCACAAACACCGTCGCGATTCATCAATGAATTCAACTGAAACCAAAGGTGAGCACATAAATTAGCATTTCGATTAGTAGATGATGCGTTATCGTTTACACGGGGCAACAATAATTATCGATGGAAAACAAGAGGACTAAAGTTCTTCTTTTCTTGACAAGTATAAGTCAAATACATGGATACATATTGTCTTGAATCAATTATTCAGTATACCGGGTGTCCACGGAAGATGGCTCGCCCTATAACATTTTTGTATTTGAAGGTATTCAAATGAAAATTGAAGGACCTGTTCCACATGCTTCACAAAATTTCCGGTTTCACTGGAAGTGATATAAACTTTCGATTTTTAAATGAGACACCTTATTTTGTCTCTATTTGACATTCTGAATAAGACCATATGTATCACTTGTTAGTTTTTTTAACCAAATTTTTTTTATATATATATTTTTTTATCTAGAGGGCTATGGATACTTTCGAAACATTAATTTTAGTCCTACAGTTTTGGAAAAAATAAAAATACGTCTTCACGGTTTTGGTCAATACCATACCTCTAATGTACCGTTTAGAAAATGCGAATCTGAACATTCAAACTTCTGTAACTACAATAAACGAACAATCCGAAAGAGATTGCAAGTATGATGTCATAAACTTTTATATACCTATATCTATCGCTGCCCCCCCCCCGATACAACAATGCTCAAACCCATTTTTTCGTCGATTTTTCAGGGAAAATCCTTTCGCAAGAACATAGGCAGAGATCATTGACGTACAACAAAAATGAAACCCCCACTCAATTTAGAGGAGGTGGGGAAGACCTTCAAGCGCAAACAGAGTGGGGTCGACTTGCAACAGCAACATGAAGGGGGGGGGGGGGCTCAATATCTTCTCATGATAAGAGTACGTCGATTGGTTGATTGGACACGGAAGAACCCCACTTTACACCCCACATGGTCGGAGCTCCCCGTTTATTCCAACCCACTAGGCGAAAAAAAAATAGCTTGTACTGAATGTATTTTTATATACACCCTGTAAGAGTAGTTGTTTTTGTTTATAATACATGTTTATTTGAATAAAACCTATGAATTTGTACTAAGAAATGCTCGATTGAAACAAACATGTTTTGCTTGAAGTACATGAATTATTGAAAATAGATGGATACTTGGAATAAAAGTTTTAAAATACATTGGGGAAACTTTTTCATAGGGACAATTGACCAGCAAAAGGGTTCCTGGAGAGATGATGATTTTTTCAAAAGAACGTATGTGATAAAGCAGCGTTACCTCATTGCGACATTTCAGAGATGTCATGTCACATATGTCTTTGCTTTGGTATATTGCAGCGGTACAACGATAGTGATATCGCAGTGTTACCTCATTGCGACATCTTATAGATGTTATATTCTAGTTGTTTTTTCTTCTGTACATCGCAACGATGCAATGTTTGTGATATCACAGGGTTACCCCATCGCGACATCTAAGAGATGTCATGTCGCAGATGTATTTGATTTTTTTTATTTCCGACTTCCATTGTCTAGATTGTCACTATGTCCAGTGTGTACTATAGTATACACTTGATAACGATCGGAGATCGCGAACCGACTGAAATACGTCGTGCTCATAGAAACATTTCAGGCAATGGAAGTTCGCAATGAAAGTCAAATCAAATTAAGACATTGTCTGAAACTGTCAAGCAAACAGCTGTATTTGCATCTGTATTTCGCAGTAGCACAACGATTGTGATATCGCAGTGTAACCTCATTTTCGACATGTTCGACACTGATTGCGACATATCAGATACCTATGTCATGTAACAGATGTATTTGCTTCTGTACATCGCAGTGATTGGTATTGGTAGTGATATAACGTTTATGCTATCGCAGAGATATCTGCTGGCGACATCTCAGACACGTATTCGCTTCTGTACATCGCAGTAGTGCAACGTTTGTGATATCGCAGTGTTACCTGGTTGCGACATATATATTTGGTTATTAACATCGCTGCGATGCAACGTTTGCGATATTGCAGTGTCACCTCATTGCGACATCTCGGAGAGGTTATGTTACAGACGTGTTTGCTGGGTCTGTGCGCTATATTCAATACAGCTCCAATTATTTTAAATACCTATGTCCGGCCTCATTTAGCAAACATAGCGTACGGTGTCTGTGTAGCCGGATATAATTGAAATAATTCGAGCTATGTTTGGAGTGCATCGAAAACATAACAAACTTACATAGGGTAACTGGCTCTCAGTGTGGCCGCATAGTATAAAAAATTTGCTGAATTGAGGCCTCCCACCAAGCGTGCCCAATTCCACATTTTGAAATATTTATATACTTCACATGAGGAAATGAAAATAGCTCATCAAAGTGTACATCAGAAACAAGATAGGTCCAAGAAGGGAATACTGAGGTACCACATGTTCAATATGTAAACAATATATCTGAGGGACTATCACCCGATATATCCTGAAAAATTTGACCTCGATCATTGTGTTGAAAATAACTGATAAGTACAATTATTCAACCATGAAGCGTAATGGCCATTCTATTTTTTTTTTTTTGAAAAATTCATTCATTCAGAGGTGACTCGTTTCTGATTTGCAGGTTACCGACGAACTCTACTCATGACCCAAAAAAAGGCGGCTGAAGGTGAGGCAGGGAACGAGTAGGTCGTGGAAGCGTAGAAGGGGTGAACGAAAGGTACTTTCATTGTTGGACTGCAGGTGCATGTCCTTTGTTTCTCGCAAAAACAAAAAAAGGCCGACGTCATCTAATAACCACTACGAAGAAGTAGGTGGCCTTGGAAAGAGAATTTGACCCCCGAAGGAGCGGTCTAATGGTGAAGCGGTCATAAAAAAGATGGATAAGGCCAAGTTTGTTGCGGTTTTTATGAAATATGTTTTAAGAGTCGTGAAAGGGGTTGCAAATAGGCGTGGATATAATTTTGTTGAAGGAAGAACTAGGTATAGGGCAAACTTGTCATTTCCAATCTATGAGGGATAGTAGTATTTCTTACTTACTGTTATGTGTAGCCTAATTGCAAGTCGAAACAGTCTTTTTTTGAAAAATTGATAAATATTTATTAGTTTACTCGATATAAGCTTATTTTTTTAATTGTAAGGATAAAAGAATGCACAATTTTTTTACACGTTGTTTCTAAATAAATTTCTTAATTTTGTTTTTATAGAAATGACTTTTATGAAAACAGATTTCTAGCATTATTTCACTCATTTAAGGAAAAAATTGAATTCCTACGATCACTAGGAAGGCGCAATAATAATAATTGCAAAAGAAGATGCCGATTCACTTTCTGACTACAGAAAACAACATAATTATAGTTGGAGAAGATGTTGATTGTACTCCTCACACAATTGGTTCCCAGTACGTAGAACATATTTTTTTTTTGAAAAAAGGAAAAGCACGAGAAGTAGATCGCTGGTATTTCAACAGCAACTTCAAATATCCACACTTATCGAAATATGTAGCTTTTCTTTACGCTGTATCAGGCTGTGATACAGTATCTTCGATCTACAAACAGAGGAAGAACAAATTACTAAACATTTTTCATTCTAATCCAGACCACCTTCAATTATTGGATGTATTTTATGAAGAAACTGCTCTTCCTGAAGAAGTGAGTCATGATATGTGCAAAATTATTTATTTATTGTATAATAATAAGAAAGAAGGATCGTTTTGAGCGTTTTAAACGATCAACGCCAAAGGCAACTTTTCAATTAGTAAATCTTCCTTCTACTGAAGGAGCCGCCTAACAAAAAAATCTCATGCAGCTGTATCAGTGGTTACAAAACAAAAATTTCTACAATGTTCGAGTGTTTGCACACATTGTAATTCGAGTGAATACAAAATTTTGAGACGCCTACCATCGAAATAGATGAAGAATTGCCCATCTTCCTGGATGGTCTGCTCACAGACATTATGGAAAAAGAAGAAGAAGCAGAAAAAGAAGAAGAACCAGATGATTCAGCGGACAATCCTCCAATTGTTTGTTTTTTTCAAAAATTGTTTTTTCCGTTAACCTGCTGTCGTCCCCTTACGAACGGCAGCCCTCAAAAGTCGAAACTTGTGCGAGCCAAGGATTAACGAGGTCTTACCTTTTAACGTGCGATTCCTAGCACGATCCGAGGAGAATAGATCTCGAAGGGAGGTCGCTCGTAAGTCTCCATAACTTCACATAGCGTTGCTTGGCTCGAGATATCGATGACCCACGCGCTCTACCGTTCGAGCTATCCTCTCGGCTCTTTAATTGATTTTTTAATTAAAAAAGGAAAATTAGAGAATCTGCATCAATATAATAATTAATAGGTATATGAATATTTTTTCTGTAATAATTTCATAAATGTTTTGTACATAATACAGTTATTTCATCATTTTGTTATATTCGTGTTTTTCTCGACGAGCTACCGCCTCACTTAATTCATCAATTAATAATACTGCTAATGAACTGGACATATCCTAGTATTTTTTTATTGAAAATATAGGTACTCAACCTTAATATTCATAAAGGTGACTGCTGTACTATGATCATTACGCCTTCCAGATTTTTTGAAATAAAAAATTATCTCGGATCTTAGTGATCGTAGGAATACATTTTTTGTTAAGTATTGCGACTAGTTAGGACAATAAACAATAATAATAATAATAATAAGGGCAAAAAAGTAATAATAACTAAGTTTTTATCACTCGGTCAATCACCGGCAGTACAAAAAAAATTATTTGGTCCAGATTAAATTAAATCAATCATTAGTTTACTCGATATAAGCTTAAGACTCACCTTTCTCATTCACGCTAGGCTACCGAGGATGCTACCACACTAGTCACGAACGCGCCAAATAACGAAAAACTCCGATTTTTTTCCGGGAAAGTAGGTACGTATAACCGACGAAAACGACGGTTTTTTTCGCTCGATAATTTCGATCGACTCTATTTCCAAGCAAACCATCAGTCGCGTTATTATCGTCTACGACAGCGTCGTACTGCTGTAGTAGTCGGCGTTATTTTTTCGTGTCGGTCTTAAACGTTGATGACCGCGGGGAGTCTGTGTTGTTTCTTTTTGTGTCTTTCTCAATCTCAAAGATCGAGGACTGGTTTCATGCAGGCAGTTTCATGACCGACTCGATCGGCTTGTAAAGTTGTAAGTCACTATAAAACACGCGCTTCTATTCTAGTTCTGGTAGATTGATGAGGACATTGGCGCGACGCAGGTTTTTTCTTTTCACTTTCGCACGGGGAGGGGCGATGACCATTTAAAAAAAGATTCTGAAGAGTTGTCTGATGTGTTCCTATATTGAGAGTAGATCCTATTTTAGCGGTTCGTAGGACCGATTTTGGAAAGAGAAATCTCTACCGCTCATTCTTCCGTAGAATTTTATAATGGTGACTGATATTTGATACCTACCCAATAATACTGAAATATTACATCATGTAAAATGATTGAATATTTCACATGTGGAATTGGACGTAGGAAAATTAGATTTGTCATAACTTTTAGTAGAAGAAAAAAAAAAGTGCATTTCGTTCCTGAAGACTTCTACTTTCTCATGAAAATATAACATGTGAGTATCTGAGTACCCAAAATGTGTTTTGTCCCACTTCACATAACCTTCTACGATATTTACGGAGGATCCGAAAGTCATGGATATTGTAGTTGATATGAAATAATTATACTGAAGCAGGAATCAGTACCCTCTTTGGACCATATGCAACGATTTAAGACTAGTCAGACAAGTCTCACTTATACATGCCAAAGGAAAAACTGGGTTTTACTCCTGCCTTAGTTTTCAACTCCTGGAAAATGTTCGCATTAATATTTTCATTGTAGCTCTTGAACCGTACAAGTAAATGAAAAACTACAAGAGAACAAAAAGATGTTGAATGAAACAGCATTATCTATTCCTGTCTCATAATATGCCAGTGACGGCGGAAAAAAGATCTAAAGGGTTGAAACAACGGTTGACTCTGAAAAAGGAGGACCCTGTGAATTATTTGCGAAATGAATTATTTTGTATCATGCGTACTATTGAATGGATTGTACTTGCCTAATTTGAACTGATTATTGTCGAAGTTATTTCCAAAAAATCTTGAAAAAAAATGTATTTTCATCACCCTGTATCTCGAAAACCAAGCCGTTTGGGACATATATTTATATGAACGTTTTCGTCCTGAACCTTTCAAAGAATCACATCCTGGAGTTTGTCAACGTACTTTATTAACACCCTGTATATGCAGGATATGAATAAGCGATTATTTTCAACATTTACCTACTCCTAGATTCCATAAATTCAATCCAAGCTATACCATAGCTTTGACATATATTCACCAAGAGAAGTCAAGAGGAGTCAAGTCAGGAGAACTAATAGGCCACCTTCAGCTAAATTAATATCACTCACCTCAACATATTTACGAATTTGTATTGAAAATTAGTAGTATTATTTCTGAAGAGTAAGAGTAAAAGGCCCTATTGAAATTCTTCTAGCTATATATTTAGTGTTATCGACCGTTTTTTCACTCTGCGATAGTAAACTTTTTCCGATTAGTAGCAGGGTGTTGATTGGTCGAAAGTTCATTGCTTCATCATGCAATTTTAATTCATACATTTCAGTTGAGATTACTGGAAAATTTTCTAATAGTATCAATCAAAAAACTGGGAGGAGTTTTCTCTCTGTGATAAGAAATAGGTCCCTCTCAGATGCGATTGATATCAGTATTACACAGAGAAGTAGTTTTATTCTACAAATACTGCAACGTACAGCTTGGCCTTTTTATCCACTCATACTTTTCTGGGGTCTCATTCAGGGGTCCTTCAAGGACACTTTTACAAAATTTTCGTAGTGCCTCAAGAACCTACCCAGAATTGTTCACCAGCTATTGGATACCGAAATTCTCTCATCAGACCTTTCACTTCTCAAGTTTCTTAATTTTTCCTTCTATTTCTCATTACTGTTTTCATTAGTGTTACCCAGACAATTTTCATCCTGTTCTATGCTATCAGATAGTTATGGTTTTGTGGACCTGACTGTCGAAGAGAATTACTATGGGTTGGCTACTAGTACCGAGGCTCATGTTTCCGAAGGAACGCCTGGCCATCAGTGATTTCCTTGCCTTGTCGGCAGTTTTTCAAGATTTTTGTTTCAGGCGAGGTTTCAGGTGAGCATCGAGTCTAGATTTAACCCCAGTCGTTTTGTCTCTCCTGACATCTGTAAGCTTTCACCAAAAATTCGAAAAGCTGGTCTCCAGATTATTCTTCGTTGGAAAGGGAACAATCATGGTGTTTTGTGGGTCGACCTCAAAGTTCCCTCTCATGCACGTTTGTACGCCTGTGAGGCTGATTGCACCAGAGGCAGAGGCCTGTTGCCAAGTATGTCCTATTTCACTTGTGAAATTTCGTTTACTTCACATGAAATAATCTTTGGCTTCAGATTGAAGTCAGGGCCTAGTTGGACCGCTTGCTATAGATTGATCTGTGGCTACTCCCTTAGTATAGGCACTGGAGTAATTGTAGGACTGTGACCAGAACGCATGGAAATCATTGCAGGATGACGGACAGGAGTATTAGTGCTCCGTCCTGACCGGGTCTGCGCTGAATAAATTTTGGAAAAGTGAATACGCTACCAAAAATTAGTGAGTCACTTCGGAGCACCACGGCAAATGATAATAATAGCAGTCCCCTACCCGCACAGCATGTGCTTTTGGGTACACTCTACGAATGTTTATGATGGAGAGTTATTACTATGATTATTAGTTATTAAACAACCTTATGGCTATTAAAACCAAAGCAACCCATCCATTTAGAAAGGCGACACTATAAAGATTATACCTGCGGACAAAGGGAACGCAACGGTCATCATGAACAGTGACCTCTATGAGGAAAAAATCGAGGAGGTACAAATTACCCCCAGGCTAATAAAACAAATGAAAAACCAGCCATATATAAGAAGTATCCTTGAGAATGTTGCATTTATACACTTGAAAACGACTGTAGATATCAACAGTTGTAACGTCTTGAATAAAATTACCGAAACTAGTAAGTATACTGATAATCATCTGTTTCAATTAACATTTGCTATGTGTTGAAGGAAGCATTAGAGTGCGTTCTTGTAGAAAAACTTTGCCAGATGTTGGGCATGGTGTTATAATACTCATTACTTTCGGCTCACCCTGTAGCAATATTTTCAAACCACGATAAGCAGTCCAACGAAAGTGCGCGTGTATAAATTAGAGTTTTTTCCACGTGGAAATTGAAGGACAGTTTTTATTGGTACCTATTACTGAAAAAAAACACCAAAAACAATAAAGAAACATTTATTTAACCTAGGAGCCATTTCACAGGCTTATTTACTAACCACTATAATTATAAATTGAAAAAGTACTCGTAAAACTTGTTCACATCTTTTATTTCGTAGACAGAATTCACGGTGATTGAATAATTACATCCCATGTCCTCATTATTCAAAATTAGTCAAGAATTTAAAACGGATGTCTGTTGTAAGGTAAATTGTCTTCGAAAATACCAGCGGCGTATAAAATTCACCACAAAAAATGGTAGAAGTTTTTTTTCAAAACCTTGAATGCATGTAATAGTCTATCGCTGTGGAAAACGCTGCAAAACCCATGGCTCCAACAATACCTGCTTTGACGCCAGCTGAAAAAACAAATGTTTTAGTTTGCAATGGTTGCTAGGGTGATTATCAAGTGTCGAAATAAAAATAAATATCGGGCGTCAATAGAACAATCATCTAGAATATCTTCAAACCCTACGAATATTCTCCAATAAAATTTTGGGTGGAATATAAAGGGTGTAGAAGGAAATGTACTGTTGTCAACATACCTTTCCCTCGCCAGTTACTCCAAACTTGAAATTTCAAACACCCGTAAATGACATACAGCACAACCAATCTGCCTGTGAATGTAAAATTCCTACTCCATGCACAAAGAATAACATGAGAAAGCATTTGGAAGGAAAAGGATAGGCTGTAGCCTGTAGCTCAGGTAGAGCGCCTTTCTCAAACCGTTTTTCGCCTCCTTTCTCATAAAGTGAATAACATTAGCTATTAGCTATCACTTCCCGAGTCTGACCATTTAAAAATGCCTTTAAGATTATTGTCTATTCATTTTTCACAGACCGTGGAGGTAAACAAACTCAATGGTAAAAAAGAAGGAGAAATAACCTCACTTTTTTATTCTATTTCGTTTGTTGTTTTCCTATTCTTGATATTCTTGTGAAAATTTGCGATTTTTTTTACTAAAAACTGATTGCTCTAAAGAACGTTTTGGTATAAATAAAGCGGAAAAGTGGGGTTAGGTTAGGTTAGGTTAGGTTAGGTATCTTAAGTTGGGTTGTTTTACCACCGTCGCCATATTGTGTCATGCGACAATACCAACTTACCCAGGGTTCTCAAATAAGAATAACCAAATTTACTAGTTCCATATACGTCAGTGAAAATTTAAAAGGATATTTATTTAGGCAGTGCTTCTCAAAAAATGTTCAGTAGAGACAGTAGAGTGGGAGTGACTTTAGTATCAAGTTGATTTCATTTTTAGATGAAAACTAAGGGTCCGTAGACAAAAACTTATAGATGTGAGGATCGAACTCGACGGGCGAGTCTCGAGGGGACCGCTAACATTGTCCATGAAATATGAGGGTACTCATGTGCAAAGCTATGAATTGGACATGAGTTGTTCCTAATAAATGATTGATGTGAAGAAGGAACGGTGTTGGTGCTAGAATGGATCCTTGCGGAACACCTGCATTTATTGGTTGAGTATCGGATGACACCCCATCGACCGCCGCGTGGAGAGATCGGTCTGAGAGGAAGCTCGATAACAAGGAACACAACTGGCATTCCTGAGCATTCTAGATATTTCGTGAGCTCAATTTTGATGGCTTTTTCCATGACCTTCACGATAGGTCTGTAGTTGCTGAGTAGGATCTTTTTCTCTTTTTTGGTGACTGGTTGTACTCTTGGAAATTTCCTGTTGGACGGAAATATCCACAAATTTTAAGAGGTTGAATAACTTGCAAAGAAATTGTGTTAGTTCGGGAGTACATTCTTTGAGAACGGTGGGAGGAATTCCGTCAGATCGACTAGATTTGTTGGTGTCAAGACCCAGCAAAATACGTCTGTTGGTTTGTTGGCGGAAGAAAATCTCAGATATTTGACAGTCAATGGGAATGATCACAGTTTGTTTAAAATCAAACCTTAATTTTTTCAACAATAAAAACATATATTTTTTTTATTTTCCCCTCTATATCTCCTTCAGTAACACTCCTAGAAAGTTAAAAAACGTTTTTGTATAAAATTATATGAAGATCAATTTAGTATATAAACATTTTTTTCCGCTAGAGGCTGTAGTTTTCAAGATATTAACGATAAAGGGGAGAGACCTTCAACCTTAGCTTCACCCCCACTCATCAGTACATTTGGTATATTGTTAAGGGCATCTTCCTCTATAACTGTGCCAAAACATACTTCTACATGAATTATTTCTGCAATTTGGCCTTTTTTTGTTTTCTGTGCCTGGATTATATAATTGGTAAGAGTATAAAACATGGAACAATATTGGAATCATAGCCCGCCATCTATCAATTAGTAGTGTAACTTATTTTTCTGGACTAAAAATCAACAGTAGAAATATAAAATAGGAATCATAGCTCGCCATCTATCAATTAGTAGTGTAACTTATTTTTCTGGACCAAAACTCAACAGTAGAAATCTGAAATAGGGCCCATTCATTAAAAAAGTAGAGTAGTACAACTATATTTATATAGATGGCAACTGCAAATATTCATGAGAAAATTCGCAATTAGCTAAAACTGTTTCAAATTTAGCAAGCTATAGGGAATCGAAATATATCAGTTCATTAGGAATAAAGTATTATCTATACACAGTTACCTCGTAATCCAATCATTCCTCCTGTTACAGCTCCAGCGTAGGTGCCATTTTTCCAGTCTGATTTTCCTCTGCCCTACAAAAAATATTATTCATCAGCCAACATGAAACATATATCAATCTACCCACTAACCGATTCAATCGCACACTCAACTCCTGAAAACAGGGCTCCAATCAAGGCAAAATTCTTGGCATATCCTAAAGTTGTAGTCTTCATTTCCTTGAACACTTGTCGGGCTGTCTGGGTCTCTGCTGTGTCTGTAACTGAAGCAGGGCCCATACTAGACGAAAAAAGTCCTATTGCTGCTCCTAGACCATACCCTACTACACAGCTCATGGCAGATTTAAAACCACAACTTTCGAAGAAGGACTCTACCATTTTTTCTTCATTCGTTTTGATCTGTACGGGGCCCAGGCTTTTGGGAATTATTATGTTCTCCCTGTACCTGTAGTTATTGCCGATGAAGTATTTTGTTAGATAAGACCATTCTTCGTTGGTGAATTGTCGCTTTTCTTGGGATTCTGACATAATTTGGTTATCTGGAGATATAACCTCAAAATTATGAAGAAACTAATCGATCAGTTCTCGACTTTAATCGTATTATAAAATGGTTTGCTCGTTAGCGTTATTTTGACCACTTTTCACATGGTTTTTGGTTTTCTATTTTCGTTTATTACAATTTTCCAATTTGAGGTTAAGAGACTACAAAACACACATGACCTGACATCCTGACAACAACACTGCCACTACACGACAGTTGACAATACTATCAGAAATACGTAAGAAGCAAACTGCAATGAACCAGTGTATTCATACGTCTCTTTTTGCCATTGCCTCATAGGTGGCGTCTGACAGGTTTTTGACAGAATTCTGGTATTTAGAACTTGAGTCAGTGTTGCTAGGTTGCCATAGCCCCTCATTCGAAGTAGATCTACTACCGTTGAATTCATTCAACTGATTTCTCATGATGCATTGAAAAATCTACTGGACTTCTTCATAGCTGACCCACGTGGCGCAATCAGGAAAGTTGGTTGGGAATGACTAATCTAGAAAATTAACGAAAAAAAAAACAATTTACATTAAAAACTTGGACCTATGGACAAAAAGGTACAATTATCTTTAGTTCTAATAATTGCATAAATTATCAGCTATCCTTACATCACCTGACTGACCTTATGTAATCATAACTATCCAAAATGTAATACAAGTTTCAAATTAGTGTTCTGATTGGCCCATGCGGATGTTAAGGAAGTGCGGTTGATTTAAATTCTAGAAAAACCGTCCCTTTTGGTATATTGATTTTACCTATTGTATTACACCACTTCGTTTTTTTAAATTTTGATCTCTCTAGGGATTAAAATGCGCGTCATATCGTTGGGATAGGTCAAGGTTTTGGATACAAACAAAGCACAATGATGAGACAAAGATATATTTGAAAATTCAAATTTATATTCATAATATCAGTTTTTTCTGTTACCACTAAATGTCTCCAGATGAAGCACTAGTAGAAGTTGATACTTTACAAACCTCGAAAATACTTGATATCTCCAGATTTTTTCAAATAAAATATTTAGATGAACTGCTAGCTTGGTTAACACAATACGCCTCACGGTTTGTTAGCACCCAAAAACTTTAAAAAAATGGCAACTATGACCGGTTGCCACAAAACACAAAACTTGTGGTTGTTGCAACGCCGCACTTGAATATACTTGGAAACTCCGAATTTGGTCATTTTCATTTTACTCATTTTAGTTATTACTATTTATTTAAGAGCTGTGGCAACGCCGAATTCTGCCGCTTTTAGAACATTATTCATAGTTCATCAAAATTCCCGTTAAAATAATGACCTACACAGAAGAACATATCAGAAATAAGCTCATGAAAGAATTGGAAGCCTCCCATGTGGTGAGTACTTTTGAAAAGCCGTTGAAAATCTGTCAAAAAAATCTAACCTGTTATCGATTTGACGCTGTTTTGCTGCCAACTCAGCCGTCGCCAAAACCGTTCAAATTTCTAGTTTAAAGTTCACACAATATGGTTCTAAATTATGTTCCGAATGAATGAAAAACGGCAATAAAACTAGTGATAGTTGAATCTGTGATAAAGCATCATGAAGTGACACCAAAAATTCCAAAATGTATTGCAAAATCAGCTGTGAAACATGGTTAGTGATATTCGGAACTTTCTTAGCAATACTTCTGCGAACTTGCACCAGCCTTCATCCCTACTCAGGTGAAGCTACGCCTCCCATGTATGGCGACTACGAAGCTCAACGACACTGGATGGAAATCACTACAAATCTCCCAGTTCGTGAATGGTACCGCAACGGCAAAGACAACGATTTGAACTACTGGGGCTTGGACTACCCCCCATTGACCGCATATCACATGTATATCTGCGGAAAGATTGCCAATTACCTCAACTACAACTACACAAAACTACACGATTCTAGGGGATATGAAAGCGAACCCCACAAAACATTCATGAGGTACACTGTGTTGATTTGCGACCTGGCTCTATACCTCCCAGCAATGATACTGTATTACCAGACTAGCTTCAAGCTGGGGAAAACTCAAGACAATGAAGTCAAAAAGAAAAAGCTGAAGGCGCAGAGGACGCTGAACGAAATCAAGCCTATGAGCATGTCTCTATCTACCGTGCTCGCCTTGCTGTACCCAGGGATTATCCTCATTGATCACGGGCACTTTCAGTACAATTGTGTGTCGCTGGGCCTTGCGGTGATAGCCACGACCTGTTTGCTGCACGAACGGAACATTTTCGCTTCATTCTTCTTTTGCCTGGCTTTGAACTACAAGCAGATGGAACTGTATCATGCCCTACCTTTCTTCTTTTACCTACTGAGCAGCTGCGTGCCCAAGCCAGGCCAAAGGGCTGTTTGGGGCTTCGTGAGACTGTTCACTATAGGCCTCACAGTTATAATAACTTTTGGAATAATTTGGTCGCCGTTCTTATTTCGTTTAGATGATTTGTTGCAAGTTTTACACAGACAATTTCCTGTAGCAAGGGGGGTGTTCGAAGATAAAGTTGCTAATGTCTGGTGTGCCTTAAACGTGGTCTTTAAATTCAAAACTAGGTTTAATAACGTGCAGATGATTAGGGTTTGTTTGTTTGCCACATTATCCGCCCTGTTCCCCAGTTCTGTTGATTTGTTCCTCCGTCCTAATTTGAGAAAATTCGTCCTAGCCTTGATCAACTCCTCCCTTGCGTTTTTCCTGTTCAGTTTTCAAGTACACGAGAAAAGTATCCTTCTGGTAACTGTACCAGTATTACTATACTTTCCTTACTCACCTTTTCCTTGTTTCTGGTTTCTGTGTATGTCAGTGTTCAGTATGACTCCGTTGTTGATGCAAGACAACTTGACCATTGCGGTTATAGCTCTGATGACGCTTTACACAGCTTCTTTCAGAGTTTCTATTGAACATGCATATCGTAGTTCTCTAAATACTCAGGATGGGCTAGCTGAATACTATAGGAGTCTTGTACATACACTGCTTGATATCGAGTACAAAAAATCGTCGCCAAATGATATTATAAAAATTACTCTTAATCAAATAGTCAAGAATTCTGGAGCAATAAGGACGCTGGTGTTTCATTTCACCATGTTTCTGTCTCTCTCTGTAGCTACTTTGTTGTTTGTTGCTAGTTTGGTTTTTGAACCGCCGGCTAGATATCCTGATTTATATCCTCTTTTAATTTCTGTATATTCTTGTGTACATTTCATTGGGTTTTTTATTTATTTCAATGTTAAGCAACTACGGATACCTCAGCAATTTGAAGATATCAAAAATGTCAAAGTAAAGAGTTCTTAGCGTACATTCTGTACGGTTTTTAGAATAGTTGTCATTTGTGATTTTGTAATTTGTCATTTGACATTTCAAGAAGAGTGTACATTTTTGTTGTTGTTTCTGAGAATACATTTTTGAACATATTGTTGCTTGTTTCATTCCAGAATTTTTTTGCAAATTTTTGTGTCCCTAACAATAAAAATTTGAAAAAAATTATGATTTATATCTTCAGAAATGACCATTTTTTATACGAGGGACGCAAGAAAAGCTCAGGATATGAACATACATTTTTTTAAATGGAAACCCTATATATTTCAACATATATGAATTCTCATTTATTTTTCAAAATCCGATTAAGCTTTGCCAAGTTATAACAATTTTTCATTAAATGCGGATTTTTTAAAGAAAAATTGATTACCTTTATAACGAAGAATTTTATTTATGGAACCATTCAAGATTATTGATGGTTCATAGCATACTCAATCATAGGAAATATTCAACTTGTTCGAAAGTTATACAGGGTGAATATACCCAACACCAAACCACTGAGGTTCTTAAGTGTTAATGTATTATCACCAGCATACTCAAGAATAGTGTCTCTACCAAGAAACACTTTTTTGTCTATTACGAAAAAGAGTGTTTCATTCTTTTCTTAGTGAACATGAATTTCCATCTCTAAGCATTTGAAATAATTTAAATGTTTTTTCTTGATAGCCCAAATTTCCCTATCAGTAGCATACCCT
Source organism: Chrysolina haemoptera (assembly GCA_958298965.1). Lineage (NCBI taxonomy): Eukaryota > Metazoa > Arthropoda > Insecta > Coleoptera > Chrysomelidae > Chrysolina > Chrysolina haemoptera. The sequence goes on along the minus strand of OY282594.1, from coordinate 1,360,433 downwards.
CCTTTGTGTGATTTTTGATACCTATTGATTTTTTTCCAATTTAAAAAATGTGTTGTTCGTAACTGTTTTTTTTTTATATAGGAAGTTGTAGATCAATCAGACGGATGCGGTGGAAAATTCGCTTGTGTGATAGTTTCAGAAAAATTTAAAGGAAAGCCACTGTTGCAACGGCATAGGTAAGTTTAAAAAAAACGTTGGACCTTGAGTTTAGACTCAATTAATTTTCAACTCATTGGATGCATTGAAAAATTCTTATTTATCTTTTTTTTTTGTTTACTCATTACTACCATTAATCGTATATGGGGCTACCCATTGTTGGTAATTTATATTTCATATCACCCGCCCCCAGCAGCAAAGAATAATCAAGAATAATTCGCATCATTATTTATTATAGTATTCGCCTTCAAGATGTATATACTTTAACATGCGTCCAAACCAATTTTAGAAGCTTGTTTAGTTGTTGAAAACTGTTCTCCGCCTGTTTTATGTACAAGTCTGGAACTAAAAATAAATAAATTTGATAAATCAATAGAATATGGACGGCGATGTTGAGCAAATGTACCGCCAAGTCCTTCTCCGAAAGATGGTATATTGAAAAATGCAAGATTTTATAGGATCTAGTCTGTTGTAGACATATTTACTCGTACTCTCAAATAGCAAAACACATTTAAGAAACATTTTATTATGCCATAGCCATAGCAAAAATATTCGAACCCTTAGGTCTTGTAAAAAATGTTGATTCCCAACCATGTACCGTAAGTTGAATCAAAAAGTCCAAGTCAGGTACCATTTTCTGATTTTGTTGATGCATCTGAGTTGGCGTACGGAGCTTGCATATTCGCACAGATTCACCAGGGAAGTTTGTCCTCCAGACTGGGATGCGTACTAAACTAAATATTTCTTTTCGATGGAGAACGGTAGTCTATCTTTGTCCCACAGTCATTCCCTCGGTTTATCGTTCTTTCATCTCGGAGGCCAAACTATGGACTATGGGAGTTTGAATCCGGAGAAACTTTCAGTCACTGATTTATGCTGGCTCTGATTTTTCCAAACAAATTCTTCATCTTTGCCCTACATTTCTAAAATGAGAGTAATAGATTTGAAAAACGCAGAAACTGCTGAATTTCAATAAATAATTAAGGCCGTTCTGTTCCATTTGCAATTAAGTTTTCTTGTTTCTTTTTTTTTCAGACTTGTGAACTCTGCGCTGGAAGAAGAACTGAAGAATATCCACGCGTTTTCCCAAAAAACTTTCACCCCCGAACAGTGGGAACAACAGAAATAAGATGTTGAATGATGTTTGCTCTCAAGGCGATCTAACTCCTAGTATTAAAAAAACAGGTATTGATTATAAAATTATATATTTCGGATACTGTTTTACATACACATAAATATTTGGGTTGAAATATATTTATTTCTTCAATTCTTAGGTTTGAATTTTACTGTGTCGACTCCTGGAAAAGTTATTTTACATGGAGAACATTCTGTCGTTTACGGAAAGCTTGCTCTTGCGGCCAGCCTAGATCTAAGGACAAAGTTAACCATTTCAGAAATTGACGCCCCAGATAGTTTCGTGGTGCGTTGTTCTAATTTGGATGTTACAAAAACATTTAGTTTAAAGGTAAGTCCATACCATACCAAGAACAATGTATGGCAGTTATTTCATTATTCCTTGAATCTGCCAATCCGGCTCGGAGGACCAAATGTTTCCTTTGTTTCGGGTCGAAGTTTCCTTCAATATAAAGTCAGGTGACAACTGAATAGTAAACATTTAAGTGAATATTTCAACATCAATTATTGATATAGAAATTAAGATAAATTTATTATTATTCAAAAGGGCTGATACCAGTTTCCTAATCAACAAAAGACAATAATATAATATATAAGATACTTAATCTTGACTTGGGTTAAAAGTCCTTGTCTGTTCTAGGCAATCAAAGAACATCTCTTGGAATCCCATTTACCACTGAACCGACCCGACAAAGAGTTCAACTGGGAACACCCGGATCTGTTGCATCATCAATCCCTTCTCGACAAGTTAGATGATTTTTTAGTGGAGAATGGAATGGCGGAATTCAACTCTAACCAACTCACGGCAATCAAATCTATGCTCTACCTGCTTACTGGAATCTTGGCCACTGTCGACATCGAATTGAAATCAGTGTTTATAGATGTAAGCACCGAATTGGATATTGGTGAGTGAAATAAGAAAATTCTGTTTTTATTGAATATATAATTTTTGCTACTAATTACCCGAAAAGCCATCTGCTATGTTTCCATTAGGTCTATCTGTATATATGAAATGTCTTGGCCCAGAGTTTGAACCCTGTGGAACACCACGTTTTATAATAATTTTTCGTATTTAAGGTGCCGGTACGGGCAGTTCTGCCTCTTACCTGGTGAGTGTATCAGCGGCATTAATCCAGTATGCGAAATTGAAGTCGAATTCTGGGAATATAGCGAAAGTGGGCTATAAACCAAGCTCTCTAGATATCGAGTTGGCGAAATTCAGCGAGAAAGAGTTGGAGATGATTTGCAATTGGGCTTATTCTGCTGAGAAAATTGTACACGGAACACCATCTGGTGAGATATCATAAACTGCATATACAGAGTGTGGGAAAATATGTATTCCTAGGCGAATTGTTTCAGTACTTTACTAGAATAATTGACAGCAAAGTTGAAAAAAAAATTACCTTCATAGAACCTTCTTTCAGGTTTGGATAATTCCATTTGTACCTACGGATCCATAGTGGAGTTTCGCAAGGGCTTTCCTCCGAAACTTTTGAAAATCAGCTGTCCCCTCAAGTTGCTTCTCATCAACACGAAAGTGTCGCGAGAAACGAAGCTGCTCGTCTCTAAAGTTGCTCAGTTGCACAAGAAGTACCCCGAATTGGTGAACAGTATTCTCGACGCAATGGAAGATGTGGCTTCTATTGCTCTGCAAAATATCATGGCTCTCTCTCGGATTGTAGGTAAGAAAAATAAATTGCATCTTTCTGCAGCTTCCCTAGCTCGTAGAAGTCTCTCGAGGACTTCTAAGGGTTGCTCGTAAGGAGGCAGATGGTTTATGGAAATAATTTAACAACAAAAAAACACTTTGTAATCCCAGTGCTCCCTCATATGTTGTGAAAAGGTTCATTACACTTATTATATTTCAATACAAAGTTATACATACATATGACCATTTAAAATATTTTTCATCACTTTTCAAAACCCAAATCGATTTTTCATCCTAGCTTGCGTAGTTTTCGAGCAATTTATCTTTATCGATAGGCCGCGGGTGAAGAATTTTAAATTAACAAATTCGCGTGCGAATCCATATTGGGAATCTCTACCTAATTTCGAACCGCTCATCTGTTATATCTTCCTAAATATTCATCAAAGTTTGACAGCCCAACGAGCTAGTTTTCCGGCCAATAATTGAGCCAGAGAAGTAAATGGTGATCTGAATAAATATTAGAATTGTTCCCTCCACATATAATCGGAACTTTTTCATGCTAAAAATAACTGCCATCAACAGCCGCTCTGTGACTGTCCAGTTTCGCTCAGTTTTCGTCAGTGACCTGCTGGCATAAGCAATAACTCTTTCCTTGTCACCACTGTCTTGAGTTACCATCACTCCTGTATCACTCGCGCCACACTGAATGGTGAAAGGTTTGGAGGAATCAGCACTACAAAGAAGAGCAGACCAATAGTCAAAGTCTGGTTTTTTAGAAATATGCTCTTTCTACAGCATCTATCAAAACTGATACGATTCCCTCAAAATAGTAACTCTTCTAACATTCAAAAAACTAGCACTAACATTTGATTTTCATTCTAGCCAATGGCGATAATACCGAGAACCAAGCAGAAGACGTCCACATATCCTACGAACAACTCTGTCAACTCTCTTCAATGAACCACAACTTGCTGAGTGCTCTCGGAGTTTCCCACATCAAACTGGACGAAGCCGTCTACCTTCTTGCGAAGCACGGACTCCATGGGAAACTGACGGGAGCGGGAGGTGGAGGCTACGCCATAACTCTGGTGCCGCCTGGTTTCGAGTCTGTTGCTTTGGATAAAGCGGTGAAAGATCTCGTGTATAACGGTTTCGGGGTGACTTGCACCGAATTAGGGGGCGAGGGAGTCAGAATAGAATCTACGGTTTAGGGTTTATCCGTTACATTCGAAAAGTGGCGGTTCGAAAGACCAAAAATAATTTTCCTACCAGACACTTTATAAATATTTGTTGAGATTTCCAAGATGGTGATAGTTTGTCAGTTGGTTGCAATGAATCTTAACTTTCTGAGAGCACACGGGATATTCTACATCAGACTCGACGAAGCCTCTTATCTCCTTGCCAAGCAATAGCCGTTCATGGTGCTTCCTTTAAATTTGAAAAATCACGGTGGTGGAACTGTTTTCAAGAATACATCTGGCTCGAAGGACCAATATATTGATAACAGTTTGTTATAAGATTTCCAAGATACAAGTTGGTGGTAACTAACGATATCAATCCATTATAATCTTTCGAACCCTATAGGAATCGGTGGTCCTTCGAACCTGATTGGAAATTGTAGTCTTTATAGAAATTGGCCTTTTGAACCGAGAAAGCGTAGGTACTCCTTCAAAACTTGACATTATTCAGCTAATTCGAAATTAAATTGCAAAAAAAAAGTTGTAGCTGTACAATTGTGCGTGTTGTATTTTCCTTTATCGAAATTTGCATTTCTTATAGTATTAATAGTATAAATAATTAAGAACGGGGGGCTGCTACATTCATCTTAAATCTGTTTGGATTTTTTGTCGTAGGTATTATTTTACGAGGTAAATAAGTTTGATTGTGGTGATATTTGTTGTAATCTGAATTAGTGAAATTTTAATTTTTTTTTTACTTGTGTATTTCTTGAAGCAAAACTGACATAATTACTCTCTACTGTAAAATTAATAAACTGTTTTTATGAACCTTTGATTTTATTTTCCAAAAATTACGAGAAATTGTTAGTTAACTAGTCCTCCTCATAATGACATGTTCTTTTGATGATTAAAAAAATAGATGGAAAGGCAGAAGTAGGGAGTTCAGCAGAATCTCGTCTCGGGTTTTCTTTAATTATTTTTGTTCTCTTACATGTCTACATATTCCAAATAAACATGTACTTCATTAAAAAATTAATTAAACCATTTAATTTGATTTTTTTATCACTTGATATTATTCAGCATCATTTCCTTGTTACTGTACTAATTTGAGCAAGTTTAGTTGTTAAAAAAAACAACTTTGCACCAAAAATTTTGAAGTTTACTTCAGTTCAAAAGCAAAATTACCGCAGGCAACCTAATATTTGGGCAGTTTATAACATTAAACGATTTTTGATGAACCGTTGTATACATGACGTCGTTTAAATGAACAGTGCTCTATTTCGTGCCAAAACTTATTTCATTTTCCGTCAACTCATTATGATTGATAAGACACCAATCCGACCAGTCTTGGGTTTCAATATATGGAGTGAAGCACCCAAACACATATTGAAACTCTCGGCGGTGGTACTCCGTTCACAAGCTCGCTCACTTCTCTGGAACACCGCAGACAAGTTGCCGATCTGTCTCTGTTTCATGCATATTTTCATGGACGATGCTCTTCCGAAATATCATCAATCGTTCCACCGTTAGCGGTCTTATCAAAATTGACCCGTCGAGCTCAGTCCTCACATCCATATGCCGTTACTTTGGAGACAAGCCGATCATCTCTTTCTCAACATCGTTCAAAAAAAATATAGGCCATTCAGGAGTAAAAATTTGTCTACTCCCTATAACATGGATTTTTATTATATATATATATTTCAAAATATAAAGATAATTATGGATCGTTGATTTAAAAAAGATTTATATATATTTTTTTACTTTACGTTGAAGAATTTTCAAAAAACTCAAATTTTCTTTGTGGACACAATCATAAACAGGATTGTAAAAAAATAATGATAACACCTTACAAATATACATAAAATATAATATAACAATTGATATAGATACACTTTAAAAGCAACTTAAAATGAGAAGAAAAACAGTATCCAACAAGGCATTGGACTATAAAAATATATTATTTATCAAGATCACAATTTCACTTTTCACAATTTATGGAATATTTGACTATTCTGAGTCATCAGAATCCTCTTGTTTCCTCTTCCGACTGGCGCCGGTCTTCTTTTTAGGCTTGGAACGTTTCTTGGTCGATTTCGATGGCGGTGGCATGCAGTTTTCCTTCAGCTCAAAGACAGACTTAATCATATTCTCGAGTTCCGTCACAATTGGCTGCAAAGAAACGAATAGACACAATATATCAATCAATCAATCAATCAAACTGTACTTTATTGTCGAAGATAGAATCTCATTGACAAAGTGTTGATATCCTAAGAAAATTGAACTACAAAATTTTGAGGTACTAGACCATTTGGTGATTTCACAATATGTGAGTGATAAATGAGTAAAATTATATACGAATTTCATTCACAATACACAATATGAATATTGTCATACAACACAAAGATGTAAATGTAAAAACATAAGGCAATAAAGCATATAAGTAAAACTGTACCCACTTCATAAACATTTACATTATACAATTCACGTCAGAATATGTAATTATACAAATCGTCAAAAATTTTAAAATAGTTACACACAGTTCAAATAATTAAAAGTACTAAAATACAGCATAAAAAATAAAAAGAAAAATTTCTTATTTTAGTATAAAATTTCTGTCAGAATAGAATTCTTCTACAGAATAGTAGGCTTTAGCTAACAGAAGCTCTTTTACAGACTTTCTGAATATAGTTGAACGTGTTTTGCCTTTAATCCCAATTGGTAAATGATTAAACATTTTTTTTCCATTATATATAAAAGATCTCTCAATTTTTGATGATATTGGGATCGGTAAACTTATATTGAGCTTATTTCTTGTATTTCGTCGAGGTGAACTGAAAATTTCGCTCTTGTATTTTTTTTGCATCAAACAAACCATTTCTAAGATAAGTATGGAGGGCGAGGTCAAGATTCTATGTCTTATGAATAAAGGTCGACAGGACTCCCTGAACCCAGCTCTACACATATTTCTAACTCCTCTTTTTTGTAGTACAAACACCCTATCAAACAAGAATTGGGAGCACGTTCCCCAGAAACAGATACCGTAACGCAAATGGGAATCAATGAGAGCGAAATACACATTTTTTGCTACAGTAGTGCCCAATTCATTTGCTGCTACTCTGACTGCAAAGCATCCTGAGGAGATTTTTTTACATAGAATGTTTATGTGACATTCAAAATCCAGATGTTTGTCTATTTGTAATCCCAAAAACTTAGCTGACATTTTGTTCTCTATTAATTGAGAGCCCAAGTAAGTATCCATTATGGAGCCTTTGAGGGTGATGATGCTAGTTTTTGAGATATTAAATGATAATCGGTTTGCATCACACCAGTCCTTTATTTTTCTAATATCATTCCTGATCAATTCTTGCAGTTCACTTTCCCTGTTGCTATGCCAAAATAATGTCGTGTCATCTGCGAATTGTGTTATTTTTGCATCAATATCAATGCTGGCTAGGTCGTTAATATATATCAAAAAGAGAATAGGCCCTAAAACCGAACCTTGAGGAACTCCACAAGTAATTTTCTGTAATCGGGATGCGTTATCTGGTAGTGTAACTTTTTGAGTACGTTCTGATAAGTAAGATTTGAACCATCTTAACGATACATCCCTAAAGCCATATACTTCTAGTTTTTGTAGAAGAATTTCATGATCCACGCAATCAAAGGCTTTAGAAAGATCGCAAAAAACTGCTGCTGCCATTTCACGATTATTTAAATGAAGATATGCGTTTTCCAATAGATGAAACATCGCATCTTCCGTGTTTTTTGAACTCTGAAACCCAAACTGACAGCCATTTATAATGTTATGCTTATTCAAAAACATCATAATTCTTTGTTTTACCAGCTTTTCTATGATTTTGGCAAGTGTAGGTAGCATCGAAATAGGCCTAAAGTTAGCAGGGTTGTTGTTGTCGCCTCCTTTGTGCAAGGGTATTACCACGGCTGTTTTCAAACATGTTGGGAATATTCCTGTTATGAAACTTGTATTTATCGCTTCCACCAAAGCGGTAAGGGCGGAGTTTGGCAAGTTGGTGAATATTTTTATGCTCATGTCATCCCAGCCCGCTGAATTTGTCTTTTTAATTTCCTTAAGAATTTCTTTAATTTCTGCAACATCTGTAGGCATAAAGAAAAACGTCTCTGAAGGTGAGTTTTCCTTAAGGAAACTCAGAGGATGAATATTGGAACTTATGTCTTTGGATAAATTATGTGCCACTGTGCAATAATATTTGTTAATATCATCAGATTTTAGGTCTGTTTTCGTAGGAGCGGTGTTGTTTTTGCCCCTGAGGTCATTGATTATTGACCAGCATTCTTTTTGTTTGTTTGCAGACCTTTCCATTTTTTGCTTATAGAAAAGTTGTTTAGCAGTCCTTATAGTTCTTCTATAAATATTTCTGTATCTATTGTATAGGGAGTTGAAAGCATCATTATTACCTAAGTGTTTCCTAATTAAGTGTAGGGATCGTAGATTTACTGCTGATACTTTAATACCTTTCGTGATCCATGGTTTTTTAACTCTAGTTTTTATTTTGCGATGAGGGAATGCAGTATTGAAAGTATTACGCAGAGTTTTATGAAACCTACTCAATGGGTCGTCATTGGGATTATGTAAATCATTCCAGTTTGTACCATTGCAAAGATCTAAAAACGTACCAAAGTTTTTTTTACTAAATATTCTTCCAAAGATCTTCTTTGGATTTGATAATTTATGATCTACTTGGAAGTTAAATAAAACAGACTCATGATCAGAGAGCCCAGCACTGACAACTTTACAGCTGATTTTTTGTGTATTTGAACATACATAGTCCAGAGTAGTACTTGAGTATTTAGAAATACGTGTAGAAGAATCCACATGCATTGTGAGATCGAAAGTGGTCAGCATGTTCACTAATTCCATTGTTGATCTGGAGAGTTTATTTTCAAAATTTATGTTGAAATCACCTGCAACTATAATTGATGCCTTGAGAGGGATTTGTAGTAACAACTGTTCTAGCCTCTCCAGAAAAACATTTTCGCTACATAATGGTGATCTATAAAGGCAAAACATGTATACATCATAAGCTTTACAGTAAATCATTGAAAATTCAAATTCTTTCTCCACTAACATAAAATCATACCTTTCACATTTTATAAAACTAGCTGTTTCACATATTCTTTCGTGTAGGAGGATTAGTGTTCCTCCATGTACAGAGTTAGATCTACAGTATTTTGATACTATAGAGTAATTTGGTATATAAAGAGGCTCTCCCTCCTCTAACCAATGTTCAGTTAGCATAACAATATTTGGAAAATCTTGACTTTCTAAAAAAATATATAGATCATCTGTTTTATTACGTACTGATTGAATGTTCAACAGCATCATAGAGATACCTTGTTCTGAGTGATTATTTCTAAAAAATCACCACTTACATCATTTCCAGGTGTACGTGTGGATGAGTTCTCATCATCCATATTGCTATCATAGACTGAAAGGGTAGACTCGCTCTGGGACGTTTCATTTCTGGTATATAGGGAGAGATCTATATCAACCGTTTTTAGGTTTATGTGATGGTTAAATCTGGAATGCGTTATAAATTCTTTTATCGAATCGCGAATATAGTATTTGCTTGATTTCATTTTTGAATCAACCATAAATTTGATCGACGTATTCCTTATTTTTTTCGTGTATTTGTTTATAGAGCTATTTAATATTTTATTTAACATGAAATCTTGTCTCTGATATGTCTCTGTAATTATTAGCAGATTTGTAAACCTACCTAGTGGAAGAATATTTTTCAATGCTTGTCCCAATGATTTTCTGTTGCTTATGTTATTTGTGCTATACATTACGATAACATAGTCATTTTGTCCATACTGCACTGTTTTCTGGAATAAATCACTGGTGGCCTCTGCTAGTTCCATCCTCGGGTTGATGCATTCCTCAATTGAAAATGTTGATTCGTCTAGGATGGCTTTTAAAACTTTCGGAAAGTTCGTCATGTATTCATCACCCAATAAATGAATTTTTTTTTTGTTATTCCCCTTCAGATCATCAACATCGATTGTTGATGTATGTCTTTCACTTTCTTTTTGAAATTCTTCATTAATCAACTCTTCGCGTTCAATTTCTTCCTCTACAATAGCTGCATAGACCGGTTCACTTATACTTGCATTCATTGATCCATTTTTTTCATCATCAGCTGCCTTCTTTGCGCCATCTTCAAAGTTCATTTCATCCTCATTATTTTCTTTATGATTTCCATTGCATTTTAGGTTGCGTCCATAATTTGTAAGACTATCATTTGTGTCCATAATAAGAACCTTGAACCCATTATCTAGGTCCTTTTCATCTGATTTCTTCTTTTTCTTTCTCAGTTTGACTTTATTTTTCTTACCCTTTAGAGTAAGTTTTCGTTTAATTTTTTTCTTCATATTTATTTCATTTTCAGTTTCGCTTTCCGTTTGAGTCCATCCTGTAGAGAAGGTAATAAAGTCTGTCTGTGTTCCTTCCTGTACAATAGCTTCAGTTCCAGTTCCATTGGTATCACAGCTTGTTTGTGTACAAACATCACACACATTGTTTTTGTTATCACTGCTTTTTGCTATAAGGGATTCCAGTGTTTGAACTTTTTTATTTAAGTTCTTTATCTCATGTTCTTTTTCTTTAATCATAGCATTGAGTTCTGATTCCATATCGACCGATTGATCGAAAAATGTTTTTAATTCAAACTGTAATTTGTTAATATGCTTATCTTTTTCATCATTGTCCTTTACAAGTTCGTGTAAATTTTTTATACACATTTCATGTGCACTCTCGTCAGCAGCTGATTCCGGTGTAGAATCACATTCCTTGCACACTATTTTGTGGGAATTAATAAAGTGCACATTTTTCATTCGCTGCAAACAGCTCTTGTGTAGTATGCGGGAACACTTAATGCACACATAGTAAGTAAGATTAGGTTTATTCTTGCAGCACATAAATAAATTATTAGCATTTTTCACAGAGTCACTTTCCTCTAACATTACAGAGTCAGCCATTACTATATTTTCGATCAACACATGACTATGAACAGAACATGAGAGTTCTTCAACTTTTCGTTGAGCACTGCCAAATATTCCACCTTTTGTTTCAGTTTATTTGAATAACTAGTTTTCAAAGTTCGAAATACACACAATATTTTTTCTACAAACGCAGATCTGATACCTACAGAAAAAACCCTCGATACCCCTAGAAATGATGATAAAAAACTTTATAAAGACATAATTGACCACAAAAAACTACATAAGAAGTTTGACAATGAAAATTGGAGCGAATACGTCGTTTCAAAAATTATAGAAACAGATGAATTTTTATGACTACCCATTACCAAACTGAACTAACGAAACACCTTGTATATTCTTGCTTAATTTGCTCACCTTGAGATCGGCTTTTCCCGCTTGTCCTTTGTTGCAATTCTGCATTATCGTCCTGAAATTGGCGTAGACATCAGCATCGTGCAATATGTGCTTGTAAGTACCGAACTCGTCGATGAGCTTTTTCAAGGCCTTAGCGTTGTACTTGATGAGAGTGAGGCAGTACGAAATATTCTTGTGGTGGCGGGTATCGTCGGTCATTTTGAATTTGCTGCAGAACCTGCTGACGATGTGCTCCAAGTACTTGACGTTTTCGATTAGATCGAACAGGAGGCTGGAATTTAAAAACGTTATTTAAAAAAATCAAAACTCTACAAAATAAGGTGGTAAAAACTTTATTTGGCTATGATTACAGAGCTAATACAGAAATGATCTACCATCAAACTAAAATATTACAGCTGGAAAAAATTCTACAAATAGAACAATGTAAATTTATCTACAAAATAACAAAAAATCAACAAAAATGCAATATAAATATGAATATAGTTAATGAAATACATTCGCATGAAACTAGAAGTCAAGACCAAATTTATCTACCTCAGGTGAGAACGAACATTGCTTTAAATAATCCCTTTTTTAAATGTCTTCAATCATCTTTTGCCAAATTATATAAAAAATAAAGATAGTTACTCCTCGTTCAAAGCGGAAATGATGCAATATGTTAACGGCCATTAAATTTAAAATAGATATGTTCCGGTACCAGCAATTACTGCTGATTAGGAACAATGCTTCACAAACATATTGATTATATACATATATGTGATAAAGCCTCGAAGCTTAATCAACTTTTGGAACAAGCTTGTTGTGAAATGTTCAATACTATTAATTGTAATTAGTCTTTAGAATACTTTATAGTCTGAATATGTGATATAGGCTAAGAGATTATTTATACTTTTCATACTTTGTATTGTAGAATTTTGTATGTATATTGATTGAAATAAAAGCATATAATTAAAAAAAAAAAAAAAAAAAAAAAAAAAAAAAAAAAAAAAAAAAATGGAAGTCTGAAAGGCAAGTAATTGATACACCTATAACTCCATACTCTTTTAGCTTTTTATGTGGACATCACCTATTTATCATTCATCATAAGATTAAAAATCTTACCTCATGGTATTTTTCACTCCATCGTCGTCGACATTCTCCTGGGCCATAAGGTGCGTGAAAATATCCGGCAGAGAACTATACAGGTTGTTCTCTTTGTGCGAAAGCTTCACGAAGAACGTTTTCGTCATGGCGCGCATTCCTGGATCTTCGTCTGCCAGACAAGACGCCATCTCTGGGATGTGGCTATGAGCGCGAATCATGTCGCGCAAGACGAGATTCGAGAGCGAGAAGAAGGTGGCTTTCCGCGTTTGTGGCACCGGATCCCTCAAACTACAAAATGAATGAATGAATAATTCAATCTTATGACAGGTATATGGATATTTAAGAGTCAGTAGGAGCTGAATTATTAATTAGTCACGTTAATATACAAAGAAAAAGAAACGAAAAGAAAAATGAGCGGAAAAAGATAAGAGAGGAAGTAGAGAAAATAGAAAGATGGAAGAAGGCGGAGAGAGAAGAGATGGGATTGAGAAGATAAGACAGATAAAGAATAAAGCACTATCTGTGGTATTTTGCAATAAAATTCAGACAAAGAGAGAAAAGTCAGACAAGAGGAAAAAGAGAGAAGAGACAAGAGGAAAAAGAGAGAAGAGACAAGAGGAAAAATAGAGAAGAGACAAGAGGAAACAGAGAGAAGAGACAAGAGGAAATAGAGAGAAGAGACAAGAGGGAAAAAAAAGAATAGACAAGAGGAAAAAGAGAGAAGAGACAAGAGGAAACATAGAGAAGAGACAAGAGGAAACAGAGAGAATAGACAAGAGGAAACAGAGAGAAGAGACAAGAGGGAAAAAAAAGAAGAGACAAGAGGAAAAAGAGAGAAGAGACAAGAGAAAAAAGAGAGGAGAGACAAGAGGAAAAAGAAGCGAAGAAATATAAGAGAGAGGAAGGATAGAAAGTAGAAAGAGGACAGATAGGAAATAAAAAAAGGAAGGAGAAAGAGGAAGAAGAGAGTCGAAAGGGGAAAGGAGGGGTGGGAGAAGAGAGGGTGTCGAGAGGATAAAAGGGAGAAAGAAAGAGGGAAGTGCTACAGAGTTTTCAAAAGCTGAAAGTGCCACAAAAAAAAATGTAAAATCAGTGAAAGAGTCAGTAAGCTATTTTAATGGGGATGATCATGCTCCCTTGAGGATCTCTTTTGGATCTTGGAACCATGATTTCTTCATTGGAAAATTGTATTTTCGCCTTGAACTTACCTCTGGAAAATCCTCGGTGTCCAGGGTTCGATAACATTCGGAAATCTGGTCAGCAAGTCCGAAACATGGATAAGTATATTCGATTTGATATCAGAGTAGATAGTTTTTTCAAATATGGTGAAAACTAGCCTTACGTGTTTTTCACAAAACCTACTCGAAACTAACATGAATCTGAAACAGAAAATGATAATATTTTACCACACTTCACAGTTTTGAGTTTAAAATTGCCAAAACTTACAGATGCTCAACATTTGAAAATTACAAATTGAAAAAAAAATTGTTATTTGTGTTGTAAAAGTGAAACTGAATGGTTGACACTTTGAACTTTCATTTTAATATAGTAGTGTCTGCTTTAATCTTAATAAATGTTTTCGTGTAAATTTTAATTGTTGTAAACTTGACTTGCTACAAACTCAATTTGTATAAACTTTTATTGATAATAAATTATTGCGCAATAATTTATTTTCTTACCTCATGAGTGCAGTTATGGCAGCAAACTGTATTTCCTGAGTTTTAAAAAGGGTTGGTCGTTCACAAATATGTACTATTAACGGTGTAAGCTTAACCAAAAAACCAGAACCAGTTACTGTATCATTTTCTAAAACATTCAATATAAAATCCGCGTCCATATCCTCTCCGTACGCCTCCTCAAATATCGAATCATCCATCTGCAACAAACAAATACTCATCATTCAGAACACGCTGCGAGATTCTTCTTCATCCTACCGCCATGGACATCAACATCGAAGATGCTTCACTGGCTCTACTGGGAGCCATCGATTTCCTACTCGAGTGCTTGTTTTTGTCTTTGGTCTTCTTTTCATTTTTTGCAGTCGCGTTGGTCTTTTCCCTCTTTCTTTCGTCTCTGATGTTCTGTCGCCTCTTCAACTCTTTGTAAGTGGTGTCGTCCAAGAAAGTGAGTTGCTTGATGGCTATGTAACCGCTCATTTGGCACAACCTTATCAACGCCCAGTCTGGAATGATGGCGTCCGGTTCTTCTTTTTGTTTCTTGGCTAGTTTGGGAATTATTCTGGAGAGGAGGACTTCGCAGACAGTTTCGGGTTTAGCGCACATCTGGAGAAGAGAAATTTACCTTGTAGACTTTCCGACTCAGTACTGTTAAGTATTTTTTTGACGTGAAAGATCTAATGCGGCGGGTTAGACCGGCTGCCGGCCTGAGTCGCCACGCGCTTCTCTTTCACCGCGCTGAGCTTGCAAATCTATAGCAATATAGCACTTCACTTGGCGTAGCGTATTTTTTTTTTTGTACTAAAACTCCTAATCAGCAAGGACGCTGGTATCGGAATATATTTATCTATTATCTATGTGGTTGATGTGATTATAAGGATCATTTTTTAGTTAATTAAAATTATATTTCATTTGTTATGTGTGCTTTGAGATTGTCATTAAAACAGTAACATCTAGCTGTAAATGAATCATTCCTAATACCTACCTTGTAAATGAAGTCGATGGCACCATACAAAGCTTTATAGTAAAACTGAACAGGTTTGAAGAACTGTTCGCTCAAAATGTCCACCAGTTTTTTAAAAGATGGATCATCAGCCTTCATCTTGAATGGAGGTGTTTTGCTGTTGATTTCCACTTCTTCAAATGCAACCGACAATAGGTTGCAACACACACCTAGAAGGGACGAATTTTTTCTGCCTCTGAAAGAAAATTATGTCATATTAATGAAAAAAAAAAATATATATATATATATATATATATATCCTTAATAACTATTTTTCACAATGGCGACATATATGTCGTGGTTTTGTACAAAAATATTGTGGAAGTCAACATCATCTGCAAAACCATGGATTCCATCAATGGTATAGTATAAAGAGAGTTGTTGACATATATTATGAACATAACTGGCCCCAGTACGGGCATTTGAGGTACTCCACAGTTGATGCAAAACATCTAATATTTTATAAGTTCACGATTTTCCTCAAAATCAACGAACAATTGAAGAAGCTATTTACCTGTCACCGAAGGCGATGTTCATCACTAAATTCACGTTTTTCGAGATGATAGTCTTCCGGCCAACAGCGGCCATCCGCAGCAACTCGAAAGCAGCGCACTCGTCTTCCTCTGTAACGGACACTCTTTGGGTGACGTACTGCCACAACATTTCTATGACTGCATTGTCCAGAGTACCTTTAGAACACCAGTGGGCGATGATCTCTTCAAGGTAATCGATACTGGTGGCAGGCACGGTCTTCACCAGCTTTATGAGACGGTTGACGATTGTGTTACAGTGGTCTCTAAAAGTTACCTTCGTTAACAGTAATTAGTCTTAACAAACACGGAAAACTAGTCAAACACCAGGAACCACTTGAATTTTCAATAAAACATTCAGTTACAAAATAACTATGAAACGGATTATTAAATGTAAAAGCACAATTGGCTTTTGGTTGAAATGACTACGAAGTCACGATAATATCAGCCCTAAGGCGAGTTGTACAAGACAAGTACAAGTGAACCGAGTTCATTTGCTAAGGAACTAGAAATTTCATTGGCTAATCTCTAGTAACCGAACACGGTTCACTATAACTGTCGTTGAACTTGTCTTGTACAACTCCCCCCAAGTGTATGTACTATTTGTTAGTCCCAACACCATCATTACAAAGTGGTAAAAGAAATAAGAAGTTATTGCCATAAAGGAAAGGAAGCGAAAGGAAAAGAAAGCAGGAGAAAAGATGGAAGGAAAGGGTAAAGAAACAAGAGAGGGAAGGAAAAGAGAAGGTATGATAGGGAAGTAGGAAGGAAGGAAAGTAAAGTAGGAAGGAAGGAAAGTAGGAAGGAAGGAAAGTAAAGTAGAAAGGAAGGAAAGTAGGAAGGAAGGAAAGTAGGAAGGAAGGAAAGTAGGAAGGAAGGAAAGTAGGAAGGAAGGAAAGTAGAAAGGAAGGAAAGTAGGAAGGATGGGAAGTAGGAAGGAAGGGAAGAGGGCAAGGAAGCGATAAAGGTTACAAAAAAAATTAAGTTGCGCCGTTTAGAAGCTATAGA
The DNA here is from genome assembly GCA_958298965.1 of Chrysolina haemoptera. Lineage (NCBI taxonomy): Eukaryota > Metazoa > Arthropoda > Insecta > Coleoptera > Chrysomelidae > Chrysolina > Chrysolina haemoptera. Next base: position 1,343,619 of record OY282594.1, on the reverse strand, counting down.
ACACCGGAGCGTAGTTGCATGACCCTGTATAAATCAGGCGAGGCATGTAACCGGCGCCACGTTTTGATCTGAGAGATGTACGTCCTTCAATTTTTATTCAAAATAAACATATTTTATCATTTTGTAAATCACTTACGACATATTCGAGGCTTCTGAAACCAGGTAGATCGTTCTGAAGGCTTCTATAACTGCATCTTTTCTTTCCTGTTCATTCCTCTGCATTAGTCTCAGCATAGCTAAAATTCAGAATTATATTCACTTAGGATGAAAATATAAAAACAAATGAATATGAGCAATTATGTAAATAAATAAATGGTCAAATAATTGTCTGAATGAATGAATGAAGCGGAGATTGAAGGTAGGAAGATAATCCAGTACGATTGGGTTTTGAGACAAGAATTGATTGTAGCACCACCAAATTTGTTATGCTAGTAGTTGGAACATGATAAAAACGAAAAAAAATTGTTTACCAAAATTCCAGGGGTGGAACATAGTTTTTTTTTTGTTTAAAAATATATAAATAGATTTTTGCTGTAATCTTGGAAAGTATATGATTTATCGGAATAACAACTCAACAGGGTGAAAAACTATTTAATTTTCCACAAAAATTATTTTATTATTATATTTTCAATATGGCTGACGCTTGTTGTGATTTTGTTTTCATTCTATTTATATCAGTAATATTATCTTAATCTAATAATATAATAATAATAATAAATAATAATAAATAATAATAATAATAAATAATATAATAATAATAATAATATATTATCTTAGTAATATTATCTTTACCCAATATTCCATCAGAAGCTCTATCGATATTGAATTTGTAGGCGGTGACAAAAAAGTCGATAGCTTCATGCATGTCGGTGGTAGAGGTGGTCTCCAACAATTCGATCATCGTGTCGATGGCTTTATCAATGACAGTGAGGAAATTGACGCAGTCTTCTAGAAATTGCACATTCTTCGCCAAAGTCTGCATTTTTTTGTAGTCTTCTTCTGTTACATTCACGAATTCCCGATTAGTCATCTGCACCATGACTGTCGATACGTCGAAGAAAGTCGTGTAGAGGATGGTCATGTACAGGCCAGCGTCACTCTCTTCCGATGGTCCTGTTTTCCTGAATTATTGAAACAAAAAAAGAAGCACTTTATTGGGTGACTCTTGAAAATTCACATTATACAGGGTGACCCAGGGTTAAACCGCCAAACGTAGTATCGGTTTCTCATGTCACTATAAGATGTTTTCTTCATATAAGATGTTTTCTTCATATAAGCATGTGTCCCAACTTGCTTTGTTTTCGCGATACAGGGTAGGGTGTCAAAGTTTTCAGAAAAAATTAAGTTTTTTATTCATTATTCAGAAACCTTTTCGTTGATTTTGGTGTACCTAAAATTTAAAAAAAAAATTTTACTTTGAGACCATGTATCTTGAAAACGAATCAAGTTTTGACAAATGCTTATATGAACAAAAAATCTTAATTTCATCTGAAAAACGGGTTCTGAACGTTTTGCGGTTTAAACCTGGGTCACCCTGTATAAATAATTTGCTGGAAAATATCCCATCACCCAGTGTAATTTTAGCATTTATGCAAAGAACTGATTTTTACGTCCATGTTCCATATTCAGAAGAACTCTAGCCTGAAATAATCTCAAATAAACTTCTTTAGTCGTTAACCAGATTTATGCCAATCTTTTATATTGGACAAAAATTAAACTGTTAATTTTTGTTCTTGAACTTATCTGTGGTATTCCATAAGTCATGAAAGATTGTTAGGAATGGACCTTTACATTTACGAAAAATTAATTGCATAAGCTAAATCGATTTTTTTTTATTTTGAAACTAATATCACATTTAAAAGTATACAGTGTTTCCTCATTGGTTGTAGGAAGGTCCATTGTATAGCACTTTTCCAACTCTTGAACCACATTATCAGCCACACCACCACATAAACAGATCGATTCTAAAACTTACGGCTTGAACTTCTTCAAAAATTCATTATCTTTCAGTGCCTGTCTGCAAACTTGGAAGGCCTCTAAGAATTTGTCATCTTGCAGGTACATCCTTATTACATCAGGTACTTGATCTGTTGGAAGTCGATGATTTTCTTTTTCTTCATCATAGTTTTCATTTTCTTAAACGATAAGTTAGGCCACCACATTAATCAGATAAATTGAGAAAATATGTCAAATAATAGAAATAAATTTAAGAGAAAGGTCCGATTTCTTTTGAGATGATCCAAAAATCACATTTAATCAGTTTTGACCGAAATGACTAATTCAAAATTGACTCAAAGAAAGTGTTTTATCTTACCTTTCTCCTTTTCCAACTCGTTTACAACAACATCTTTTAATATATCAACTTTTTTGTCCCACTGCAGTTGTAGTTCCATTAGTTTCTCCACTTTTGGGTCTTCGAATTGTTCCTTGGCATTCTTCAACAATGCCTTACTGCTTTCTAATTCTTTTTTTATTTCCGATAAATGTAGCTGTAATGAAAAATTACGAAATTATCTAGCATTTTGATTTAAGGTAAACTGAAAAATTCAATTTAAATGTAGGTACGGGATGGAGATTTATCGTCATAAATCAATAAATAGAAAACACAAATAAGTAGTTCTTTTCATGTTTCTTATTTCAATGTAGATAGGAGTTTCTAAACTACACAAAAAATCCTATGTTAGCATTTAAAAGAAATGAGTTTTTTGATGTTGAACTTTAACATCGAATTATTGCTACCGACATGCTATTGTTTCATCTTCCATAGCACACTTTTATGAAAATGTTGCGTTATTATGAAAATGTTCCGTTACGAGGGGAATACAAAAAGTAATTTTGTTTTAAATCTCAAATATATCAGTGGTTTGTAAATTGGAAGTATGATTGTTTTATATCCATGAAAAGGTTATTTTATACCAAATCGTAATTTTCAAAAAAAAATAGTACTTTCCATTTGAAATAAAAAAAACTGGATACGTTTCCGGAAAAACCGAAAGTGGCATATTTGGTCTGATACTTGTTAAACATTTGAAACATCTATACAAAATAAAAACGAAGATACAGGGGTGGGGGGGTAAATTGGCTTCGGGTAACCCTTTGAACACATTTCTAAGGGCCGATTCGGAAAAATGTCGAAAACTGATCAGAAATATTTTTGGCACCAAAAAAACCATTTGAAAACTGATTCAGAGCTGACCAACTCGAGAACGGTTAGAGATAAACAAATTCTGCGAACTCCAATCGATTCAGAATGGTCGAATTAGTATGTATTGTGAATTTCAAGTCAATCAAAAAAATTAAAATTACTCGAAAAAAGTTGCAAGGGGTTCACCCCTAAAAATCATGAAAAATACCAAGTCGTCACATCGACTTGAAATTTTCACTGTATATGTAAAATTTCATGCTCATTCCGAAAATGTATGATTTTTATGTGCTCAGATATAAGATTTAGCCGGAAAATGGTGTTTAAGCTAGAAAATCCAATTCTCTGAGATTTTTCATTTTCATTTTTCGAATTTTAAAATTTGGTCCTCAGACGTATTTTGATGTGCTGATTCCGAATCTTTGAACGAAAATGTCAGAAACGCATCAGGAATATTTTTGGCGGGAAAAAAACATCCAAAATGGATTTAAAGCTGTCCAACTTGGGAACGGTTGGAGATAGACGAATTCTGCGAACGCCAATCGATTCAGAATGGTCGAATTAGTATATATTGTGGATTTCGAGTCAACCAAATAAATTTAAAATTATTCCAAAAAGTTGTAAAAATCATGAAAAATACAAGTCGTCAGATCGATTTGAAATTTGCACTGTATACGTAAAATTTCATGCTCATTCCGAAAATCTATGATTTTCATGTGCTCAGATATAAGATTTAGCCGGAAAAGGGTGTTCAAGGTAAAAAATCCAATATTCTGAGATTTTTTATTTTTCATTTTTCGAATTTCAAATTTTCGTCCCCCAACGTATTTTGACGTGCTGATTCTGAATATTTGAACGAAAATGTCGAAAACTCATCGAAAATATTTTTGGCGCCAAAAAAAACATTTGAAAACTGATTCAGAGCTGACCAACTCGAGAACGGTTAGAGATAGACCAATTCTGCGAACGCCAATCGATTCAAAATGACCGAGTTAGTAATATCGGAAAATTTGAAAAAAAAAAAAATCGACGGACAGAAAAGTCGAGTATTTCATGAGTTGCGAGAAATAATTTTTTGAACTTTTTCATTTTTCATTTTTCGAATTTCAAATTTATGTCCTCATACGTATTTTGACGTGCTGATTCTGAATCTTTGAACGAAAATGCAGAAAACTGATCAGAAATATTTTTGGCGCCAAAAAAAACGTTTGAAAACTGATTCAGAGCTGACCAACTCGAGAACGGTTAGAGATGGACCAATTCTGCGAACGCCAATCGATTCAAAATGACCGAGTTAGTAATATCGGAGAATTTGAAAAAAAAAAATCGACGGACAGAAAAGTCGAGTATTTCATGAGTTGCGAGAAATAATTTTTTGAACTTTTTCATTTTTCACTGTTCGAATTTCAAATTTATGTCCTCATACGTATTTTGACGTGCTGATTCCGAATCTTTGAACGAAAATGCAGAAAACTGATCAGAAATATTTTTGGCGCCAAAAAAACCGTTTGAAAACTGATTCAGAGCTGACCAACTCGAGAACGGTTAGAGATAGACCAATTCTGTGAACGCCAATCGATTCAAAATGACCGAGTTAGTAATATCCGAGAATTTGAAAAAAAAAAAAATCGACGGACAGAAAAGTCGAGTATTTCATGAGTTGCGAGAAATAATTTTTTGAACTTTTTCATTTTTCATTTTTCGAATTTCAAATTTATGTCCTCATACGTATTTTGACGTGCTGATTCTGAATCTTTGAACGAAAATGCAGAAAACTGATCAGAAATATTTTTGGCGCCAAAAAAAACGTTTGAAAACTGATTCAGAGCTGACCAACTCGAGAACGGTTAGAGATGGACCAATTCTGCGAACGCCAATCGATTCAAAATGACCGAGTTAGTAATATCGGAGAATTTGAAAAAAAAAAATCGACGGACAGAAAAGTCGAGTATTTCATGAGTTGCGAGAAATAATTTTTTGAACTTTTTCATTTTTCACTGTTCGAATTTCAAATTTATGTCCTCATACGTATTTTGACGTGCTGATTCCGAATCTTTGAACGAAAATGCAGAAAACTGATCAGAAATATTTTTGGCGCCAAAAAAAACGTTTGAAAACTGATTCAGAGCTGACCAACTCGAGAACGGTTAGAGATGGACCAATTCTGCGAACGCCAATCGATTCAAAATGACCGAGTTAGTAATATCGGAGAATTTGAAAAAAAAATCGACGGACAGAAAAGTCGAGTATTTCATGAGTTGCGAGAAATAATTTTTTGAACTTTTTCATTTTTCATTTTTCGAATTTCAAATTTATGTCCTCATACGTATTTTGACGTGCTGATTCCGAATCTTTGAACGAAAATGCAGAAAACTGATCAGAAATATTTTTGGCGCCAAAAAAAAACGTTTGAAAACTGATTCAGAGCTGACCAACTCGAGAACGGTTAGAGATGGACCAATTCTGCGAACGCCAATCGATTCAAAATGACCGAGTTAGTAATATCGGAGAATTTGAAAAAAAAAAATCGACGGACAGAATAGTCGAGTATTTCATGAGAGATCTTGCGAGAAATAATTTTTTGAACTTTTTCATTTTTTGAATTTCAAATTTATGTCCTCATACGTATTTTGACGTGCCGATTCCGAATCTCTGAACGAAAATGCAGAAAACTGATCAGAAATATTTTTGGCGCCAAAAAAAAACATTTGAAAACTGATTCGGAACTGACGAATTGTTTTAACCCCGCATGATAAATTCCTCCAGAATTAACAAAATTAATACTTCTGAACCAAAATAATTATGACTTTTTGATAGAAATGCAGATAAAAAGAACGTATGTGAACTCCAATGCCGGTTGCAGGCACAAGGGTAAAAAATATATGCATTTAAATTGCAAATGAACGATTTTTGAAGTATGTGCAATTTATAAGCATATATTTTTTACCCTGTGACTGTAAACTGCAAGACAGTTGACATACGTTCCTTTTACTTGCCTTTCTTTGGATCTTTGGTTCAGAAGTATTAATTTTGTTAATACTGGAGAAATTCATCATGCGGGGTCAAAAACCCTGGGTGGGCACCCACGTATCTGAATCTGCCTTAAAAGACCTTGTAGACTTTCGGACATTTAAACTCTTTCTTACAACTGAATCAACGTAAAACATCTTACATTGGCACTGAAAGCATTGAATGACAAAAATGTTGTCAGGCAGTTGGCTGCAAATTTTCTTGCTATGACACCCTTATCATAAAGGTGTTCCACAACGTTTTCCAAAATTTCTTGCTGAAACTTCAAAGGTATCGCAGATTCGTTCTGGAGCCTAGCAAACTGCTGGAAGACCTAGAAAGGGTCTGAAGTTAGCAAACGGAAAAAACATTAATTAAAAAATTAATTTTTCTCAACATTTTTTGTTTGATTTTCTATATAAGTCAAGTTAGTTCTATGGCTATTTTACCTTTGCGCGAACTAAAGCAGCATTATCTTCTATATGCTCGATCAGAATAGTGAAAAGCTCATCTCTGAATTGCCTCTGCTCATCGTTTAGTACATGACTGGAAAGATTGTTTAAAATCACTTCAACCATCACCATGATGACTGAAGTTCGTAAACTTGGAGGCTGAAAGAAGAATTAAGAACTGCTTAGCTGACAAATACTCCAAACAAAAACAAAATGGAAATTGTAAGCCAAAAAAGGTACAGAATTTCTGGGGGTTGTAAATAATTCAGTTTCGAACCTTTGCTGGCATGGTGCAAAATTTTATGTTCGGAGTATCTTTTAGAAATGGGTTGTCCACATTGTCCCACATAAACACTATTACATTCTGGACAATTAAGCTTATAAATTCCATTTTTTTTCATTTTGTCTATTCCATCTTTGGCATTGAGAAGGAAATTGAATAACCTGGCATGTGACCTGAATGCTACTTCTCCATTGTTATGTCTAACGAATTTCGCAATAGTCTGTTCTTTTTCTATATGTTAAAGTTTCAAATTTCTTAGATTGTTTGACTTAAGGTATATTGTTAATTGTTTTCTTATTAACTTTTGAATTGTGGTTGCGTTGAAGCCATAATTTTATCCTAACCATATACCTAATTTATTAGCAGAAAAAGTAAGGAGAACGAAAAAAAATTTGTAACGTTAACATAATACGGAAAAAGAACAGAGACTATTGCGAGATTCTTTAGAAAAAACAATGTAAAAGTAGCATTCAGGCCACATGCCAGGTTATCAATTTCCTTTTCGATGCCAACAACGACCTATGTCTAAAGAATTTCAACACAGCTTTTCCACATTGTCGATGGTAAACACATATCCAGATACAAGGATAAAGATAATTAGATAAGATGGTTTAAATTTTCATTAGAGAAAAGGCAAGTGTATTGTTATATTCCGTTATCATATTTATCATAGTTTTTAATGTGTTATAATCATGTATTTGATGTGCAAAAAATAAATAAATAAAGATAAATAATTCAAGAAGTAGTAAGCTTATAGCTCGTTAATTGTATCACCCCAAAGGTTCCTAAAGAAAAATAAATTATTCAATTGCTGGATACTTACGTCGTGAAACAAATAGTTGTTCAGGGATACAACCTCGGGCATCATCAAATCTGGCATTAGAGCTGCTAAAGAAGATAGTACTGTGCTACAGTGTCGAGCTCCCTAAAAATGAGACAAACTCGTCAAAGATCAACTGATAGATTGTAGAGGAATTGAAGTATTTCTCGAACAATTGTTAATTTTTAGCTCACAAGATCTTGTGTTTGCAGTAGGAGAAAATAATCAAGCAAACACTTGTTAAGTACGTCATTCTTACCTCAGAATCTACATACATGCATAAAGTCTTCAAATATTTATTCCAAATCATATAACTGTGGTCAAAAGAATAATAATCTTATCAGAACTAACCTGGTTATCTTGATGCCTATCATCGGTCTGCCACTCTGTCAATTCTTCAACCAACTCGTGCAGAAGACTTTTATAATTGAATTTCTGAACAAGTTGCTGTATACCTTTAGGCAAGCACTGCACCAAATGTTCATGTGATTTCACAAGTTGGGTAATGTGGACCACAAATGTAGGGCCATGGTTATACACCTTCAAAAGATACCCGAGCACATTGAATATTTCAGTAAAGTCCTCCTTTTCCCTCTTTATCGATGGATTTTGAAGGAACTCATAGCATATACCAGACACTATATTTATTAGGCTTTGTTCCACAACTTGTGACTCCCAAAAAAGAGATATTTCCCGTTGCATGATGTTATTTAAAACCAACAAGACACTTTTTTTATTAACAACAAAGTCATCATCAAGGTTTTTGGGGTTTTTCTTTCTGGTTTTGATAAGCTGATCATTTTTCTCAGTGTTACGCTGCTCTAATAATAACACTATCTGTGAATAGATATACAAATGCATTTTGAGGATGTTCACATATTTCATTTTGATTTCTTCGTTCAGGCTTTCTTTATCTTCCAGAAGAAAGCCAATGGCTTTGTTGAGTTCAATAGCGCCTTTGTGGAGGTCTTCATAAGCCTTGTAGGCAACATCCATGGAAACTGTTTTTCCATGATGAAGGACTGAATAGTAGACATCGAATGTTTCCAAAATGAATTCGGCCCCTTCTTCTCGTAATAAAATCTTTGCATCTACAAATATTTGTTGGATATGAATGAAATGATTGTCAAAACGCATTCAAACTCACTTTTTAAGTTGGTGGTTAGCTCTTTTTGTTCTGAAACGCTCTTCACTGTATACTTATTTTCAGAAGATCTCTCCAACAAATCAGATTTATTTCTCGGTACAGCAAAATTTACGTAGGCCATAATGACTCGAATGATTGGGGCCAATTGATTCACGTGTAAAAACTACAAAAGAAAAATAAATACTAAATCAAATGGAAATCTTCTTCTTCTGGGTTGTTTCTTGGTTCTCGGACTCCTTGTGGTGCCAATTTCACCAGATCAGGTATGCTTCTAATTGCAGTAAGGAAACTATAAGGTAAGGATAATTTTTGTTATTACATTTAAAGGTATTTGAAGAAATGCTAGTTTCCATGCAGAATACTACAAAGATTAGAAATTTAAAAAGAAGCCCTTTCTTATCAAGGGAATTTCCATACATCAGTTGATTAAATTATTTATATTTTAATTTAACTTTTTTCAAGAAATCTATTTAGAACTTTAATCTTTTGATGATTCAGATCACTCAAAATCATTTGATTTGAAATAGGAGTATTTAAACCTATATTAATCAGGTCAGAGTAAAGAGATTCAATATTATCCCTATTGTTCACATTCGAAAAATAAATGATTAATATCTCCCAATTTTCCACAATCACACAAGTTACTATCGACAATTCTGTGCAGATGAAAGTGCAAACAACAATGTCCTATTTGTAATCTACTAAGTGCCGTAAAGGACTTTCTTGGAAGAGTACAGCACGTAAGGAACCAAGGTTTCTTTTGTATATTCGGTTGAATATTTTTATACCGTGCAGTTTAGTAATTGAGGTTTGAATCATTAAATAAATTTAACGATTAAATAAATTTAATGATTTTCTCAATGAAAACTAGAGAGAATTAAAAAAATCAGTTATCTCAATGAAAATGCGAATTTTCACTTTCAGATTTTTTCTTTCCTTTTCAGTTAGAGTCTTTCCACAATATCTATCAGATGTAGTTCAATGTCCAGCATGGCTTGTGCCGGGGAAGTAGTTGTTTTCTGTTAGATATTACAAATAAATTTTTCAATTTTCATGGAGAATATTCCCCTTTTCAACAAAAATGTATTTTGTAGAGCCCATTTTAGAGCTCGAAGAATGTTGTGTTCTTTTAATATTTTTTGTTCACCCAACCTAGCTTTTTTTATCACCAGATCAGTTAGTATGTTCACATTTTTAGAGATTTAGACCTTGAGGTCATTTTCGTTGTTGGAAAAAAACCTTCTTCGATAGCTTCTGAAAGTTCAGTCGCAAATTCTTCAGAAATGTCACTATAATCTATCAATTGTTCACATTTTTTTTAAATTTAAATTTACATTCTCTGCAAAAAGAAATTGTCGACAGCTGCTCTAGTCGAAGGAGATCTGGTTATTAAATCTTGGTATGAAGAAACTATTGATGGATTAAAAGGTCCCCCGGGGTCTCCGGGGGATTGGTCCCCCATTTCAAAATTAAGTTATGCGATATGAATCGTTTTTAAACAAGATTAAAGCCAACACTCAAAAAACAAAAGGAAAAAAAGAAAATTGATGAACAAGTGTATCACTCAAACGAAGAAAAAAAAACAAAAAATTAACAATTCAAACTTTTGTGGTAATCGTTAATGGATATTCCCTTTCAGGAAAGTATAACAAAACTTACTTGATAGGAGTTATTTAGCTCGATGCGTATTCAACCCAACGATCAACACAATACAAATGCTACAATTTATGAGATTCAAAGAAAGCTGACGGTTGGAAATTAAATTCAAATGACAGTTGACACATTTTTTAAATTTAAATGATCATAGAACACAGAACGATAAATGTAGGAAATAAAGATTCCGAGTTTGTTCTGTCAAATGTGGTACAAATACTAACCACATACAGAATTGTGGTTTTGTGAAACAAATAGTTGGTAAAGTAATTTTTGTTCTGAGGGACCCTATTCTCAAATGTCGACTACTCTATTGTCGCATGCGACAAAATATTTCCATCACTTTTCTCGACCAAGCATTAAAAAGAGATGGAGATATTTTGTCGCATGCGACATAGGGTAGTAGACATTTGAGAATCGGGCCCCTGGACTTTCATTGCCTTAGTAAAAAGTGAAACTAATTATGTACGTAATGGCTTGTTTGAGATTGGTAGACCATCGGGTCAATTCTATTTCTCAATAGCAAGATTGTTATCATAGCAAGACAACTTTCACAGCAAAATCGGATCAATTCTGTTTCTAAGCACTAAGATTGTTACCATAGCAAGACAATTTTCACAGCAAAATATATCTCAATTTTGTAGAAGGTTTGATATCTACATTACTTTATCGGCAAGAGATGTGGCAGCCAATAGATTTCAAACCTTCTACAAAATTGAGATATATTTTGCTGGGAAAGTTGTCTTGCTATGATACTTGTTTTTTTCAAGAATGGGCAAGGCTGATGGTGATACCAAACTTCGAAAGGAATGCCTTCATTGGTATGATTGGTATGATCCTGACATAAGCAAGCTATGCACTCTATGAGATCTGACTATATTTATAGCCAGATGATCGGTTGACATAAAAATGACAGCAGTTTACTTTCTGGTACTGTTAATGACGTCATAATGAATAACTGTGATATTTACAGGTTAATTGTACATAAACAAAAAATAGCTGACTAGCACGTGCTACCCCTTGCTCGACAAATTCAAATATTTCCCGACAGGGGTCGTGACCTAATGCTAAACTCTCCAATAGTCACGGCGATTTGGGCAGATGTCAGTTGTCACTGTCAAACGTCAAACGTCAAAAAATTATTTTACCGCCTAACCTATTTTTCAAAATATGTTCATTCAGTTTCTTTTTCTTCGTAAACTAAAATTTAGAAAATATGCCAAATATATTATTACAGAAACTAGTCAGTGAAAAAATTAACTTAGACTCTTTTACAAAATGGCTGCTATCTCAGGTATTGTTGAAAAATAAACTAAATAGTTTTATAACCTGTTTACTTTCAGGAGGAACATCCTGAATTCAAATGTTCTCAAGCAGATTTTCTCACGTATTTCCTGAATTTTGTGCACGAAGAAATCCCATGGTATGTGAAGAACCCCCATATGTCGTAATTTGGTTGTGTAACCTCGAATGATCAGTTTTCTATTTATTCCAGTCAAAGCAAGTTTGTTGATAGCCCTGCAAAATGTGGTACTCTGAAAGTAAAACAAACCAACGAAAAAATAAAAGAATCGAGAGATATTCTAGACAAATCACCGAACAGGTCTTTAGACAGAAGTTTTCCAGCAATTACAGATGACGTAAACTCCAGTACACCAAAGTTTCTGAAAATACAGCCAAACGTAGACCTAAATATCAGTTACTACAGCCCGGTATCACCGCTGTATGAATGCCAGAACAAGCTGACCTCGCCCAAAATCGGGGATCAAACTTTCACACAGAAATCATCTCCGTTATGTCTAGGAGATTTCATAGTTACCAGAAAATCGTCTTCAAAGAAGAAATCAGCTGATAAAAACTGTAGAAGGAAGTCCCCAGAAGAGTCTAGTAGGAGAATAACACCGACATGTTTTAGTCAAGTGGTTGCCATTGAAAGTATCAGGAAAAGCTCCAATAGCTTCGACAATTTCAATACAAAGGAGATCTCTGTAGAGAATATAAATGGAAGTCGGAGTTTCTTAGCTGAAGAGCGTTTGAAAATATTGAGAAAATGTTCGGATGTGTCAAGTATCAGTACTACAAAGAAATTGCTGACAGTAGCCCAGGGGCAAGAAGTCGAACCCGAGCTTTGCTTAGTAACTTATAGGACTACAATTGACAGGGTTGTCAGTGTTTACACAACAATTTTAAGAAATTATTTGGTTTTGAATATTACGAGTGAAATTTACTTTCTTATATCTCTGCTTTTGAGCAAGAAGTATCTTTCCGAGTCCTTCGATGATTCGTTGGGTGTGGATTTTCTGTGTAATGGAAATGAAAAGGGACCATTCAATAAGCAATGCTCACATTTTTTTGAAAGTATTCATAACGTAGTATATTTTGCAGTAAAAAGCCTCGAGTCCCAGTTAGAAGTCTTGAAAACCTATGATAAATCAACTTTGAAGTTATTGTCTCTGAATAAAAGGTTGCAAACATACTCAAGAAAGTTCTCAGAAAAGTTAGGAAAGATATCGGTAATAAAATCAGACAGAACTGTAGAACTCTACGACGACTATTCACAAACAAATGTTTGCTTCAATTCTGATACTGATAACAGAGAAAATTTCCCCAACGACGTCTGTTTTCAGTCGTTCAGGAAGCAAAGGGATCTTTTCTACGAGATTATAAGAATATGGGAAACCAGTCATGTATTGCCAGGGTGGAATTTTTCCATGAGCCTTGGGGGTAAGATAAAAACACTGTTTGTTTTACAGGGTGATGTAGCAAATTTCATGCATTTTTCGAGGCTGTTCAAGGCACAGTTAATGAGCACCTGTGGGAAATCTCAAAGGGCAAGTTTTATTATTTTATCTTTGTTATTTCAATTTTCATCTTTTGCCTCCTGTAAGACTTACCTTATACCAGTTGTTTTAAGGTGGATAGCATATTAGACATATTTTGAGAGGAATATTTTGAAATTCTGCCAGTGAGCATGAGTTGATGATATATACCTTTCTTGAATATTTTTGAGAGTGTAGCTTTGCCAGAAGTACTTCAAACTTGCATCAGGTTTTGAAAATGACCATTTTACTGGATTTTTGACCTAGAAAAAAATTCGAAGTAGGCCTTGAAATTTTTATTTTCATTTCGAATTTATGTCACTCAACTAGAACTATTGATGCTCTATCTATTGAAAAAAAAACTTCTGAATCTGATAATAAATAACAGTTTTAGAGAGGTGGCTTGCTTTCAAATGGGTCACTATGTATATAGAAAGAAAGCTGAGAAAATTTCCTACAAGATAATGGAATATTCGCGAAAATTCTTTGGTTTTACTGTATTTTTACGTCGTCGAAGTTCGACCGGACATTATATTAGTTTTCTCGGTAGTAATAACAGACGAAAAAAAAATTCGTGTCAAAATATTTTCAAAAAAATTACCCTCTTACTAATTCGATGGCTAGAATACGGGAAAAATATTGAAATAATTCCAGAACTTTCCACTACCTTCGAAGTATACCTCGTATTTTGAGCAAGATCCTACCAATTTAAAAACGTGAAAATTTTAGCTTCAGCATACAGGGTGGCTAAAAAGTGAGTTTCTATCGGAGACTCATATGCACAACAAACTCATTTTTTTTTTCCAATGCAACACCCTATATTTTATTACTTATATTCATCCACATTTAATGCCACTTTGAAGTACAACTGCAAATGCTGCCCTCTTGAAAATATTGCATAAAGGTAGATCAAATTGACTTATCCTCATTATAAATTTTTTCAAATAATTATTCAAATAGTTCCCAAGATATGTTTAATGTTCCATCCATTTTGAAACACCTAGGCAAAACTGGTTAGATATATTATATCAATATCATTATAATGAAATGAGCAAGTCTCATGACTTCAAATTTCTAAGAACTCAAAAAAAAAACATTAAACATTGTCATGGTGAACAGAGTCATTGACCATCAATTTTTGTTTTCATGTGAGAGACCCATAAGGGATTTCAATATTAGACGATGAAATATACTTTGTTTATATCATAATTATTATTGTTATTCCAGGAAGAAGGATTCTCTGAAGACCAGCTACCGTTTCTCTCATCTTTTCCTAATATTGACACAAACAAATTAAACCTCCTTAAAAATCGTCTAGTAACAAAACAAGTTTCCAGCGGGATGAACTCTCTTCCTCTCTTCACAGGACATCAGGAATTCTATAAAGATTTCATTCTAGCTGCTGCCAACCATGTCTTCAACAGACATTTATGTGATACGTTTATTTCTGAGATTATCGAACTCAACGATACTAAGTTCAGTTGTACTGACCTGAACGAATCAGGTGAAGCAATTCGTTCTATTTGACCGGCACAAATATCCAAAACTGTAAAAAAATATTCGATTATTTTCTTATTACATGTCTCCCATTTTAATTTGAGCATTCTGCATCAAATTACCCCACTAACAGCCTGGATTTCATTTTAGATACTGAGGTTGACACTTTGACCATAAAATCATTCGCCTTGACACTAAGATATCTCAGGGTCCTCGCAAAGTTTCTAGGATTCATCGAATCGTTGCCTTATAAATCTGAAATCAAAGTCTCCGAAAAGTTGTTGAACACCCACATCAAGCTTAGAAGTCAGGTAAGACATTCTCTTTGTCAGTTCACATATTTACCCCGATATTTTTCAGATCACCCCACCGTTCGATGTAAATCAGCTGTTGCTTCGTTCTATTACTGAGAACACTGTGGTCCTGACTATACCCTGGTTGGTAAATTACCTCGCAATGTTAGACTATGTAACGTTGCGACTGCCTTACTACATTTTGGTATACAGAACTTTATTTGAATTATATCGGTCTTACGAGCAGCCCGCATCCAGAAGAGCCTACTACTACAATACCTCGTTGGTTAGGTTTTCTCTAGGGTGGCTTTTTGAATTGCCACATTTTCCTGATGCTGAATACTTCAATTTCCTAGCTGGTGGTGAAACTTGTTACTCGAGAAAGAGCAATACTCTTGATGATTGTAATATAGTCGATCAGAACGTCTTGTACATCTGCTGCCCCTACTTAGACGAAGTGAAAAAATTACTGACCAGCAATTCATTGCATAGCGCTTCCACAGTTAGGCATATCACCCCGGTTTCTTCCCGGGAATCTTTAAATGTCCTGCTCAAGAAACGATCTGAGGTAAAACAACAACAACGGAACTGTTCATTTCGTTATAACATCAATTTTCTTTCCAGCATCTCCTAGAAGAAGCTTTCTTTAATGGTCAACCTACTTCCGTCAGGAAGACAGTTGAATTTGTGAGCGAACGAGTCGCCTCAGCTTGCGTCAAACATATATGCCACTCTATTGTGCCTGCATTCAAACAAAGTGGTCTGCAAGAGGTTAAATTATTTTTGGAGTCCTGGAAAATGGACAATCAAGAATTATCGCCTGAAAGAGAAAAGTTGCAGAAAGTAGGTGTACATTTTGTGTTCGCCAGTTATTGCTATAATTTCTTAATACAAACTCCCTGCCCACCTTGAAAACTTTGTCATACCTGTACAGATACTTCGGGCAATCAATAATTATTTGACAGGCCGGCCTTAATAGGCCGGCCTTCAGAAACTTTTATTTCCTGACGAGCGATTCTGATTCCTTGAATTAGGCATCTATCAATTTAATGAAATAAAATCTTTATTTAACAAAGTAGTATGTGGATAAAAATATAACATCAGATACTTCGTTGCTGTCAATATAAGTTGTTTTTTTCAAACTCGAGCAAATGAAATAGTAAAATCGACAATCTCAAAGTACCGTTCTCTCCAAATATTTCCACCATGTGGAAAATATGAGGGGAACATCTGACAGAAAACAACTACTTCCCTGGCTAATACCACGACGGACAGATATCTGTCAATTTTACTATTTCATTTATTTTATACTCTCTGACAAAAATTCTTGAACTCTTCTCAAGCAAGTTCTGACTGATTCTAGTATTTTTTGTTTGAAGATCATACAATGTTTACGTTGCCAAAATACAATTTCACGTTGGACGCCAATTGTTGCAGATTGTTTTGGAAAGTTCAGTTTATAAAGTTTTTTTTTCTTAAATCATTAACCCACTAAGATTAACAAGCCACACGAAAGTAAAACAACACACTGCTGTGAATGAAAAGCATGTGGAAGTAGATTCCATTTATATTCAGTCAAAGGCCGGCCTACAGAACATTAACGCATCTTTTCAGGCAACTTTGAAAGCCAAGGTTACTGAAATAGCCCAAAGCAATCTATCAGCTCTTCACAAACAGTGTCACAAAGAAGTATCTCCTATACTAAGCGAAAAGTTGCCGGCGGCCATTGACGGTCTACTAGCGATAGATTCTTTAGCTCAAACGAAATCTGCTTGTGTGTCGATAGCTGCGAGAATATGCAAGGAAAGAGTGAGGCAGTGGTTGGGCGTGCATGTAACCATTTCGATATTTACAAAAAATTTCGATAGTGAGGTTCAGAAAACGCTGAACCACGAGAACAAAAAGTCGGTCAGAGATAAACCGGTTTTTTTGCTACCAACTGGAGGAAACAAGGAAGAACACAACGACGGTAGCTTGAGTGGGTTTCATTTGTTGGAGAAAATTAAGGTTTGATAATAATATACATAGTATTTCGGAACGACAAACTGCATAGGCTAATTTTTTACATGGAAATGATACGCAAAGTGTCTGTTGACAAATCTCCTGACCAACATACTTGGTCGAAAATACTTATGTTTTAGACACATTTCTGTACTGCTCTCCTATACCGTCCATGTAAAAGTGGTTGATTTTCTTATCATATATCTCAAAAACGGAACACAAGAAATATTTCAAACCTTGGGGGGCTAAAGAACAACATCTCATCCATTTCATATTCTTAAGAAAACCGTCTGAGGAAAGTACTACCTTAACTGAAAGTGCTATGTCACTGACGATATTTCAACTTATTATTTTTTTATTTAAAGAAATAGCCTGCGGAGTTTGTCGGTCTTATTCTGACTCACCCTGTAGTGGATTTTCGTTCGAATATGAGATTTTTTACTTACAGAACATGTCAGTTGACATCATTGACGATCCGATGAGTGTTGAAGATGCTTCAGTGTTGAGGCTTCTCGATGATGCACATGTGACTTTGAAAGAACGCTGTGACGTCAATGAAATTATCACCGCCAACATTTGCACGTCTCTTGTTGATTTGTCATTGTTATTGGGTACGTTGTTTTCGATCCAGCCGTTATTTCGTAAAAGTCATTTTTTATTTTCAGTTATTCACAAAGATTTTATTTTCACCGAGGATATTGTGAGGTTGTACATGAAGTCATGGGAGTGTTATCATGGAACGACAGATGATCTTTTTAAAAATGTACTATGTCCTAGAAACGTTATGTTCCTGAACCAGTCCAGGGACACGAGGGTGGTTTGGAAGACGTTTTCCAAGTATGTTGCATCTTTGATAGAATACAACGTTCTATCCTGTGATAATTTTGAGTATCAATGCACCAGTTTTTTTAATAAACATTGGGACCGGGTAAGTTGAGACACTTTTTTTCCGAAAGCTATTACATATTTTTTTTCTGTTTTGTACAGGGAACTCTGGAAAACATTTGTTATTTCTTCCGATGTTTCGTTGACTGTTATAAAGAAAATGGTGGGGATGCCAGTAAGTTTATTTTACTCATGCAATTCTTTTCCGACTTTTGTCCGGACTTGTGAGAAAAAGTTTTAGCTATTTTTATCTATTTATTGAGTACGTGTTTTGACGAAGTGAATGTCTTTTTCATTTTAAATTTATTTTTATAAAAAATATAGAGACTAAGACTTTTACAAACTATTTGGCGTTTGATTTCATCCTTGACATCCTTCTGGTTCGTCAGATTCATCTAAGCAGTCAGGAATTCCGTCGCAGAAATTTTCCTTCGGCAAGCATTGGTTGTTATGGCAGGGATGCTCGTTAATGGGACATTTTATGGCTGAAAAAATAAGTAATAGAAATTCGAAGGTGATGGTTCTGAAATAAGCAGTAATGTAATGAATACACGTTATTCCGCAAATAATACATAACTATTAATAATAGTTTGGCATATATATTTTCTGAGATTGAGTATGACTAGAAATATGATAATAATTACATACTCAGAATTCATTTATGCACTCATCACATGATTTCTCGGAGCTTAAGAATATTGAAAAAACCGATTATCCTCCCTAAATGTACAAGGGGCAAATATGGCGCATGCCAGAATATTTCGTCAGGGTCCTCCAAAAAATTAGTTTTTGCTGGAACACACTGTATAGTTGCAAATAAAACTTTGTAAGACTAAAAGTTCATTTCTACTTTGACTAGAACTTAAAGAAAGGACTATCGGGATATCATTAGAGAAAGTTGTTTGATGAATAACATAAAAAACAATGAGAGAACTGCATCAAATTGTCCAATATTATTCATCAATAAATTTACCCGTGTTGCACTCCATTTCATCTGATTTATCCCAACAGTCGATTTTTCTGTCGCATTTTTTCGTAATGTCCAAACAAGAAGTGAAATTTCCACACTGAAAATGTGTCTTCAAATCGCAATCTGAAAAAAAAAATCTTCATATTAGGGAGCTCCATAAATAGGACAGATGGTGATATTTACCGCCCGAAATAACAAACAAAGCAAAATCTAACTAAGCTTGGACTACAGAGAAAGTTGAACAAATCAATCAGAGAAGCGAGAAGGAAGAAGTTCTGTGAGGAAGTAACAGACATCCTCACGTGCTCGAGAAGGTATTAGCCAAAGAAATAATTAAGCTAAGTTTCTTGAAAAATAAGGACAACACATTCGAGGAAAGCCTAAGGATGCTCACCGAGTCACACTTTCCGCTTCGGCCATTCTAAATGTCCCGATAGTTGAAGACTGCAGCAATAGCAAGCCAAAACGGCATAGAATGACGGCTTTAACGACCGGAAGTATAATCAAGAAGTCTGGTTTCCGGGCTTTGGGGCCGTGGCCGGTTCATCTCTGTGGTGGAGGCGGTTTCTTCGAACGTTACGCTCACAACTGCGGTGAGCATCTTCAGCGCGGATGTTGTCTTCTCGACAACTCTCTGATTAGTTTCACGTCGCTTTCGAGAACATCCACGCTGAAGAGGCGCAGATTGAGTGAAACATCCGAAGAATGTGCTCCTCCACGGACGTGGACCGACCACGGCCGCAAAGCCTGGAAACCATACAAAAACAAAAAGGTGCTCACCACAGTTTTCTTCATCTGATCTATTGGAGCAATCCATGGACCCGTCGCACTTCTTATGTTCCGGTATGCACATGTTTCCGCAGCTGAACTCTCCCCTGGGACACTTCAGTATTTCGGCCAGAAGAGAGCACTGGAAGACCTTCACTTCGAAGTCGATGAGAATTTGGCAAAAGTGCGTGTTGATGCTGCAAAGTCCGCCGCATCCCGTGGGGTCACTTCGGTCTACAACTAGAACACAGCGCGGCTTCTCTGTTTCCTCGATTTTCATGCATACTTCCATTCCGGAGACGCAATCGCTGCAAAATGGGGGCGATTCCGTGTCTGTTTTCTGAAAAAATGTACCTTGTCATCATTACCTATGTTCTGTCCCCACTTTCATTAGTATACTCGTAGTTCATAGTATTATTTTAGAGTATAATAAATGATTATTATTAGTAGGTTTTTTCAAATCATATTCAAATACTGTATACCCTGTATAGTTTCATTGTAACGTGCATGGGGCCTCTTTCCATGTATCCTGGAATTTTACTTCCAGGATTTCCTGCATGGTTGATGACCTAGAAACTCCTAAAGATTGTTCTGGTCCAATCGTTGAGCTTTTCGCGCCTTGTGTCTGGTCAAAAAATGGGTCTGTTCGTTTCCGGGCTGTCCGGTATGTCCGGAGACCCAAAGTAGCTTTACCTTATTGGCAGTGGATAGCCTGGCAGATCGTCAATGCACTCCAGACAGCAGCAGCGAACTGACTGTATGAGGTGAAGTCCTTGATCGCCGCTTGGCTGACAGTGCATACCGTGGTTTGCTGGCCGTGGTAGCCTCTGTTGATATTTTCTACTGCACAAGCAAGTATGGCATAAACTTCTGCCTGAAATATAGAGGCAACATTTTCCAGGCCATTTTCCGGAGATTGCCTGGCGTATACCCCTATACCCCTATTCACCCATGCATCTTGGAATCATATGTGTACGATGATCCCAGTGGTAGTGATCAGGCGGTGCTCGATCTGCTTCCAGTCCTCCCTTTTGGAAATGACTGCGGCTTTCGGCGAAATCCTTTGGTAGTTGAAGAACTGTCATCCGGCATCGCAAGAACGAAAAAATGCTTCACCGTTTGGTTCCATAATCTAAAATGTCCATATGTTCCCTCGCTTCTCCATTGGTCGGAGCTTCTCAGGTGACTGCGCGGTTCATGCTCAATGAAGAGGTGCAGAGGAGACAGAGGAGACCTAACCTAACCTAACCTACCGCGCTCTAGTGGGTGCCGTTCTCTCATTGCACTTGTGGCAAGACTGGCAAGTGTTTTTACCCTATATCTTATTGGGTTTTTGATTTGCCGGATGCTGTACCTTGCCACCAAACAATATGGCTCCGTGTATGTAATCATTGGGCGTATGGATGTCGTGTAGATCTTATATAGAATCTTACTGCCAACTGCATTTCTGCATGACCAGAAAGCAGCTGCCTGTGGCTTTCCGAAATGTATCTTCGATATGCTCGATCCAGTTTAGCTTGGAGACCAGGATGACTCAACTGAACCGTCAGTTGATACGTCAAGAAGAGTACTTCGACCATGCCGCTGAAGATGACTGCCGCAGATGTAGTTGAAACGTTCTGGAGATTTTCCCCAAAGATAAAGACCACGACAAAAACCGGCAACCAACTAAGACTACTGTATATTCTTCAAATGAATAAATTATTTGAATATTATTTAGTTTGGCTTAGCAAGTATATATATATAGTTAACACAACCTACTATCATAAAGAAAAATGTAATAAACATATAATCTAATCATACCAAAACATTATACAGTATCTGAAAGTTTTCATCTAGGGTATGGTGATTTCATGAGAGCGTATATAAAGAATAGCTTGCTATATGTTGAGAGAGCATTACAATTTCTCCTCTACTCGCTCGAGTAAGGGATATCGACGTGAGCTGTGTGTGATGTGTCGCATAGCCACGAGGTCCGTTAATGCGTCGGGTGGGGTAACAGGAGAGGCGCACAGAAGTGCGTCTCACATTTATGTGGTATTATCATATCACTGCGTTCCTTTTGTTGCTCGCGTAGATTTCTGTCTGTGCCCCAGATGAAAACTTTCCGATACTGTATAAAGGTACTGAAAATGGCGCTTACGGTTTCGTTTCCTATTGGTTTTCCTAGTGTTCCATTCAAGAGTCGGTCTTTGCGGGTTCTGTTGATTGTGATTTGATCATCTGCGGTTCCTGGAAGTTGATATTTGTTTGGGGTTGTGCCTTCGTCTTTGAATATCAGTTTATCTGCAAAAAAAAATTCGGAAATCATTAACCATATAGGTTGAAAATACAACCACAAATTTTACATATAATCAAATGGAAAGCCAACGAAAAATTATTTCGTAAGTGTTGTAGAATATTTGTTCAATATCAAGAGCGATAATGTTATCAATTTTGATTTTAGAATTGGCAAATTCCGTTTCGGGTATGGAGAAAGTATTTTTCACAGTACCTGTTCTTCCAACGAACGTCAGAAAACTATTAAACTTAATTGATATCGCGTTACTTTTGACTTACAACCTCCAAAATTCAAAAAACATCAGTTCTCACTTTTTAATACAAAATACAGAACATGCAGAAACATCAAATAGGGTACAAGGGACCCAAGTGGGACCCCTGAGGAACACAACAATTTGCAGATGGGAGGAATATAAACGATATATACAGATATAATTATGGAGAATTATATATTCACACGTGCTGTAGTAAATGATTATTTCAAACTCACCCAGTGAGAAAAAAATCCCAGACCCGATCGCCACAATAATCGAACAGAATACCAAAATATACAAGATGATTTTCAGCTTGGACTTTTTCTTGAGATCGTCCTTCTCGTTTATCCGCAACACCCATTTCTGTCCGAAAATATTCTTCTTGATGATCACGTTCCTGTTGAAGCTGTTTTCGTACACTTCTCGGGAAATCGTGGACACCCTGAAGTTTTTGTTTTTATCGGTTTTGCCGTAGTAATGGATTTTCGTGAGCTCCACATTGCTCGGTTGGAGAATCATCTTTTATTGAAATTTCATTATGCAACGGTGTTGTTTTCATAGTTACGATACAAACATTGGACATATTCGAAAAACGATGGGTGATGAATGTTCAGCCAATCGTGACGATTTCTAACATGTGGTGCAGTGGAAATGCCGGGCTGGCATTTGCAACGTACGGAATTGAGGTGAGGTAAAAACGATGTAAATAATTTGAAACGGTTGATTGTTCGGTACCAAAGCGGACACTTTGTTATTACTTATTAGGTAGGTTCTCGGTAGGTTCTTTTGATTGTGTGTCGACTTGCAGTTGGATTAGAAACTGTAAAGGACTCCGCACGTCAGTGGCGCAGCCAGGATTTCAGTTTGGGGGGGCTGAACATACAATTTATCAGTTACCAGAGTTTTTTTTTTTCGTCTGCCGGATGTTATGAATAACACCTACAAGCGAACTGCTAGGCACGCAAACGATAACATCCTCTTGTAGGAAATTTTCTTAGCTTTCTTTCTATATACCTATGTATTTAACGAATGTGTCTCATGGTCGCAAAATGCGAAAAATGTAAAACAGCGCTAGAATCCGGATCCAAGCACACAAAACCACCTATAACACATACAAGCGAACTGTTAGGTCAGCAAACGATAACTTCCTCTTGTAGGAAATTTTCTTAGCTTTATTTCTATATACCTATGTATTTAACGAATGTGTCTCGTTATATTCGAAAAATGCGATAAATGTAAAAGGTGCGCTAGAATCCTATCCTAGCACATAAAACCGCCAAAGAAAAATACTTCCGAAAGTTTTAGAATTTTTTCAATATTTTCCCGTATTCTACGCCATCATTTTAATAGTCATTTGGTGGCTTGGCTGCAGCTCCAAAGCCCCCCCTGGCTGCGCCAATGCCGCACGTTCTCTTATGTAAAATAGTACAGCTCCCAGAGTAAAAAATCACTAAAACTGCAAAAAAGTCCATGAAATTTGGTATGGGGTTGGTTTAATAATAGACGAACAGGTATCCAAATAAGAGTTCCTGGCCCTATTTTGTGAAAATCGAAAGAAAATGCGATTCAAAGAATTTTCTGACGCTTTTCCGGCCATAACTCGGAAAAAAACTTGAAAATTGAAAAAATATCAAGAGACCAAAAGTGAAGCTAAGAAAATTGGAAACAAAAAAAAATACACTTTTTCTGGAGAACATTTGATCGAAAAATTAAAGAGAAGGAAAAATTGTATCCAGTCTCCGAGTTTTGATCGAAAATCCCAAGATAAAAGTTCAAAAATTGTTTCGAAAATGTATTTTTTTGTTTACATTTTCAAGGTTTCAATAAGAAAATACACAAGAAAGAATATTCTGATTGAGTGTTAAGGGTGACGATGCTCCTGAGTTTTAAGGATACCGATATATTGTACAGGTCTAAATCATTGTCTAGTAGTAAAAATAGCTTTTTACACCACCTACGTTTTAGACATTACGTGAAACCCTTTTGAAGAAAGGTTAATTATATAAAAAAAAACACGCTGAACGCTGAAAATATGGAGCAGAACGAGTGGACGCAGTGCCAGACGAAAACAAATATCTGCAAGTCCACAAATACTTGGAACTGTATTTTTTATTGGTATACCATCAGCAGTATTAATATTTGATGAAAAAAAAAAAGAAATTATGGAAACTTAACAATTGGTAATGAAATTTATGCAAATAGAGAGATAGCGATATAGGTACTTCAAATTTCATTGAAGTCTCTTTATCTCTATCTAAAAAAAAACATCAAAAATACTATACATTGAACTACATTTGTCAGATACCTGGGCAAACGATTTCTTCAAGACCAATAACTTTTGCAAGGGCTTTTTATAATGCCTAGTGGGACATTTTGTTTAATTCAAAACCCCTTGTCGATAAAAAATAAAAAAATGTGAAAATTGTGAAAATAATTATCTGGACGTCGAATGGAATACTGTCAAAAAAATATACCTCCTGATGCCCCCTCTGCCGAAAGCTAGCTAGAGAACGCGCAGTAATTTGGAAAAATGTTCAACGGTTTTCGGACATGGAAAATTACGACGAAAAAATAAATTAATAAATAAAAAATGTTCAACAAGTTCTAATTCGGTGCATGTTCAGCACGCGTTTTTCACGCACGCCAACAGGCACAGATGTGAACGACGGTGGGTATGCATTTCTCATGCAGGGTCGAAAAATCAGGGTGGGCACCCATGTATCTGAATCGGCCTTAACGTTTCATGAACAGTCACTCCTCCTCGGCAACAAATTGTATAGAAAAAGATAATTCATGTTCACTTCAAAACAGCTATTTGTGTAGGTATAGGCTTGGCATCTATAGATCTTCATGTCTTTGCTTCCCGCCAAGACAAATTATCTTTTCACTGACGTTTCGCGGTAAATTCAAATTGGGACGTTGCATTTTTCATTCGAATTTGTGTTTAGAGGGTCCCAATACGTACATAGGGTAAGTAAAGTAACTTCTATTAAACGAAAACTATAAAATTACGCGAAGTCCGTTTATCGGATATTTCCAAAGGCAACTTGCAATTTTCTTCAACTGACAGTTTAAATTTACCGCCCTGAAATGACATCAATCAAGCCATATATTCAAAACAAGGAGCCCGATTCTCAAATGTCGCATGCGTCAAAATATCTCTATATATTTTTATTGCTTGGTCGAGAAAAGTAAATATTAATCATGCGACATAGGGTAGTCGACATTTGAGAATAGGGTCCAAGGTCTCGAAAAATTGACACCAACAGATCAAAGGGCCGCCTTTGACTCTGAGTGCCACTTCTGTGTAGGTTGCTGACGTACTGACACTACTGACACTGACATCTGTCAGCTGAATTGTTATGTCAAGTAATCAAAATGGCCACCTGTCTTGTTTTTATTTAATTCCATGTTTATAATGCAAAATAGATTCAATAAAATAAATCAAAATTATTAAAATTACCGGTTTCAAGCCCATTTCCTAGTATTTTTATAGTTTAATTTCAAGTGTCAATAGAAATATCGACGAACCAACCATACATATGTAGGTGATTTTGGTGTCTGCTGCAGCAACTCATAACTATTAATCAGGTAAGGCTTTGTTTGAAATAATAAGCATTGGTTATGTGTAAAATACCAATATCTCAAGGTCATTTCGATATTAAAATGTCATATCCTTAATTACTGAGTAATTCGCATTTCTCTATCCACAGATGTCCAACATAATTCCTCCACTTTTGAGTAATACACCTCCGCCACCCCCATCCCCAGAGGAAGACGAAGAAGACGAATTTGGGGATTTTACAGTGGCCAATGATCTATCTTATGGCTGTGATGGTAATTCAAAGAGTCTACCAGAAATATCCTTATTTAACATCCTATATTTGTAGGTTTTTCACCATTACCATCTCCAGATCTTTCATCTGAGGAACAGTCTCCTTTGAAAATTCTGAATGCACCTGTTGATCTTTTGGAAAAGAATAAGGAAGCGGAAAGCAGTGTCCTTGATGATCAGGAGAAAAAAATATCCAACTGTGATTGCTCAAAAGAAAATTCCTCATGCTCTGACAATTCCAGAAAAACCAATGAAATTCTAAGTGATAAAATATGTGACAGTGTTGAAGTTATTCCAGTCGATGGCATTTCAAGTTTTCCTAATTGTGATAGTAAACATTCTATTTCTAATGACCCCAACACCAAAGAAAACGATCGCTTTAAATTTAACAACAATGAAGATTTATTTGAGAAGTTTGACTTCACACACATGGTATATACTGAAATCTCTCATATCAGTGAGGAGGCTAAAATCATTACTGACAGTGACCCAATTCATTCTGAGAACAATTCGTCTCCCTCAAATTGTTCGAAGCAAACACGTACCAGTCATGATGAAAATTTTGAATCAAGCAAGAATAACTGGGATTTTGATGAAAACTTGAAGAAATCTAAGTTATCCAAACAAAATCAACTTCAAGAGAACTCGGTGGTAGATATTTCAGCAGATTTGGAGATTGATAATATTTTTTCAAAATCCTTTTTTTCTGATACAAATCATGAAGATGCAGATTCTACTCGAGATGCATATGTGCCTGATAACTCTTTCATCGAGAAAGATTCTTTAGCTCAATTATCTAAACCTAGTAGCTATGATTTTTTGAGTAAACTACAGGATAAACATGTTTATGAGGTGTTTATTGAGAAAACACAAGAGGAAAGCCTGAAAAGTATTGATATCGATAAAGTAGAGGCAGAGTTTGAGTTCGCAGATTTTAGCAGTAAAGTTGAAGAAAACCCTTCTAAAAAATCTGACTCGACATATAAAACTTGTGAGGTCTTAGAAAGCACTGAAGAAGATCTAAAATCTTCCGAATCTGCTGTTAAAGATGATCTAGCAGTTGAGGATGATTTTTTTTGGCACAGCTCCTCGCAAAATAATCCACCTCAGGTAGTGCCTGAAGCAGAAGTTAAAAGCGATGATGAATTTGCTGATTTCGCTTCACATCAATTGAATCCAGATACTACTGAAAAACTCCCACGTCCTGCCAGTGATAACCAGGATGATTTTGAGGAATTTGGTGAATTCACATCAACGTTATGTAATAATACATCTGCTCCCTGTCTCCCAAGTGACGCAGACGATTTCCAGAGTTTCGCAGACTTTTCAAAAATACCTGAATCAACCTATTTACTACTGGGCGAGAAAGAAGCCTTCGCCAAGGCGGAGCAGATCATAAAAGAAATGTTTCCTGCTCTAGAGGAAGTTATTGAAGATTTCAACTATTTCGAACTGGCAGAGAACGATTCCATTTTCAAACAGTTGCAGGATGTGACAGACACTCCAGCTCTGACATATCAGTGGTCGAAATCTGCAGGACAGAAGGCACTTCTGAAATCTCTCAATATCGATGCCAGGAATATTGTGAGTACTTGAATTTATTTGTTTGCCTATTTGTAATATTTCTTGTGCATGGGCAAACCCCATTATGAAAATACAAATAAAAACTGATAATAACCACTTGAGAACAACATTATCTTTAAAAAACTAAGTATGCAGTGGGGTCCAAAAAGTGTGCAACATATGGATATTTTTTTTTATTCAGAGGAATATTCAAATAATATCTACCAAAAGTTGGTGCGTGCTGACGGTCTGTTATCAAATGAAGTTAACGTTTCATTTCCATCAATTTGCTATTTTTGAGTTTGATAATAATAATAATAATCTAATTTCTCAAATTGAAAGTAGAGTTGTTGCAATACTTTTACAATGTACAATAATTGGAGAAGAGTGGTCAAAAGCATGTGTCTTAAGGCTATATATACGAGTGAAGAGTACTTTTTGAAATATCCCATTCTATTTGACTGCAAAGCCTCAAATAAATTTGTAATTATTATTTTCAGTTGTACGGGCCTTCTTGGAATTCTTCGATGCCGAGATTTGCTGCTAATTTGGGGCTCCAACCTCTCGAACCCATAAAAACAGAACACCCTACCTCTTCAGTTCTCAAACCAAGTCCGTCCACTCCTCAGACGCAAAATGTTGACATTCCAAGTGCCCAGTTCGATTGGACAGGTTCAGGTCTTGTGAATCCTCTGGATTGTAAGTATTTTTTGATATGTGCCAGGTCATTCAATAAAATTTTTGGCTGTTTCATTGAAATTTATTAAGTCTTGTCCACCAAGAAGAAAATCTGTAACCGCTGGTTTGGAAAAAAATTTATTTAGACGTGAGGATCAAACCTCGAGGAACTTTATTGTTTAATATGTACACAATACATTTTAAAAATATTCACAATTACAGTACTACAATTGAAAAGAAGCCTTTCTCTAAGAATGGCAAAAACTCGTCTGAAAAACTGTTCTGTTGTATCTAATGAGGTATTTCATTGATGAAAATTTGTAGCTGTAGTTCATTTCTGACCCCTAATATTCTCATTAAATATTTTTCATGCTTGCTATGGATTCCCTTCTGCGTATTCCCACCAATCCCTTACAAAACCTGTTGACGTATTGACTGACGATTTTCGAAAACGTCACATTATTTTTACTTTTGCTATTATTTTGCTCGAGAAGACTCTCAGACTACTCTGTTAGATTTAGAACAGTTGGTAGCTTCTTTAGACATTCCCACTTGTATTAACATTACGCACCCCATAAAAATATCCCTCCCACCAAGTATCGAGCAGGATGACTGGGAAAAATGGTTGAAATGTGAGTATTTTCAACACATGTGCTAGTAGTTTGGATAGTTTTTTTATTCTGTTCGGTGGTTTCGACTTTTATAAAATCATCTTCAAGGCACTACAATACGTTATATTAATTAAAGGATGTAATAAGTTGAAGTTGAATCAAAATTATTTGAGAAGCAATATGAAACAATATAGTTCAAAAGCATTTAAAGGTGACAAGATAGAAACTGATTCAAACTCATCTGAGATTTTGTTAAAAATGCAATAACTCTCTCCCTGCGGTAATATCTGTTGACACCATAACAAAACAATTGTTTTGCCCTTCTACACTTGTGTAGATTTCACTATAGTGATCTTTTATGTTTCCACAATGGATCTTTTCACAACCCATGTGGGAACACATTAGGAAGTATATAACTCAGGATTTTTTTTCTGACTGCCAGTTTCTGTAGAATTAAGAAATGAGTGTTTTGGTGACGTCACGTTCATCAAAGTTTGACTTGGCAACATTGTATAAGACCTTATAATTTTAATTTGTTTAGTATTTTGATATTTCAACATCTATTTCATCAGTGCCTATCTACAAATTCACAAACACATTAATATTTAAATGAACATTACCTTCGAGATATTTTCTGGTATAATTTTTCTTTTTACTGGTCTTGTTTTACTGGCTGCTGCGATACTGAGTTGAATGAAGAATGAAAATGAAACTATTTCTAATAAAAACAAGCATTAACCTCAAATCTCCATATAATTTTTTTTCCGTGAGAACAGTTATTACGATTTGCGGTGTTGCCAGTGATTGTTCTTCATCAAAAGGAAGATGAGTTCAGAAAATTTGAAAGTTACAAATAATATAAAAAGTAGCTTACATGTAGAATGTTTCGAAGAATTGAGCAATTGACAAAGTTTAATAATTTCTCAATGGTGTTTGCTAGAAACCATATTTCAAGGGATAATGGTATAAATCGTTTCAGAACGTGGATTATAGTGGGGGGTGTTTCCGATGATCGTGACGTCAGTGGTATACTTTCAAAATGAAAAAAACAAAAATATAGTGGCATTGATTATTAAATAAACGTTTTAGACTAGAAACAATCAATTTAAACGAATTTTGCAATTGATTTTTCGTAAATGTAAAGTAATAAACCTTATTTTCTCTAGCTCTGCCCAAGGACGCTGCTTCCCCACTGCCAGACCTCAGAGGTCCCTCGGAGCTACCCAATAAAAAGCCCCTGGGCACTGTTTTCGAACACTCCGATCCCACTCCTGAAAACGCATCCGCTGGCGATTTTGACCAAGACGATTTCGAGGACTTCACTTCTTATCAGAGCCCCGAGATCCCTCAAATTCCAGAGTGGACCAGCGCTCTACCGCTTAGAGAATCTTACATATCCAACACAACGGTGGAAACTGTTGCCGGGCCTAGCATCGAAGCCTGGCTACAGCCGACCATTGTTACCCCCGAGTTACCCAGGAAAACTATGGTCGAGGCTGTGGACGAAGAAATCCCATCGAGTGTTATGACAACTGGTGAAATTGGGAAGGAAAACGACGATGAGTTCACTGAGTTCCACAGCGTTCATGATAGAACAGTTTTAGGGGATTCTAGCAGCCAGAAAGCAGCCTACGATTTTTTATCAGATTTCGACACTATTAAGACTGAAAGAGTGGCGTCAGGTCTGACACCTAGCGGTACACAACCAGATTTCACGAGTTTTAATGAGATTCAAGTTGATTGTGTGGTTGAAAACAAGAGCGCTGTAGAGAATTGTCCAGTGCAGGCTGTGGAGGTTCCATCTGAAGAAGACGAGTTCACAGATTTTCAGTCGTCCCTACCTCAAAATACCAACCCAGTATTATTTTGTAGTAAGTATATTTGCGTAATATTTCACCAGTTGAAAAATACTTCAATAATATTCTCAAAACGATTTCCAAGATATTGTATTTCTTTTATAGAAGTGCTGTTATTGTTTTGACTGTGACAAAGACCACAGTTTATAGGTTGATTTTTCCTCCATACTTTGACCACCGTTCTTTTATCTGAATAAAGTATATCAAATGCAAAAATTGTGGTGTGTGGTGTGAGGATTGAAATAGATTTGTTTCCCAAAAATAATTCCATGTTGTCATGACATTCACTATGGAAATGTTGATTAATTCAAGGGCCTCACATTATTCCTTTTAGAAATAATATAAAACAAAAAAATCTATCAGAATTATTGCCATTAAGGCCATTATTTATGAAACTCCGTATAATGTCACACCCACTCTAAAAAAGAACTCGTTGAACTACAACCTTAACGTTTTACCACATAATAAGCCCCTTTTCTATTCAATAATGAATCTATCTATCGAATGATTAAACTAAATAAATGATCTATTTATTAGCCCCCATGGAACCCCTCAAACCTGTGCAGGTCTACTCGAACAACACCCCCACACAGATAAACTGGCCAGATCCTGGTATAACCAACGAAGATATAAGGAAATTCGAAGAGGTATTCTCACGCCCGGCACCCCCCAAAAAGGAGGAGCCAATGAAGCCCCCCGTAGCCAGTCCGGAGAAACAACGAAGCTCCTTAGATGACGAAGAGTGGACTGAGTTCGTTTCCGTGCAGAAACCGTCTCCCATTCACAAACTGAAGACGAATGACCGGGAGAGAACATCCAGTCCGGATCTACCCCTGTCGGTGTTCAATTTGGGCAGTATCCAGCCCATGAAGCAGCCCATCCCGGTTATCACTCCGCACGGCTTGGTGCAAACGAAGCTCTCTGCGAGTTCGGTGACCTCTTCGCCCAAAACGCAAGCGAGGAACAGTGTGAACAGCAGGCCCCCGTTCATGGGCGGTCACCAACCGTCTATTATAAGTGAGCAGTACATTAGCCAGGCGTATAACTTCAGTGCCGCGTCCAATCACAACGGTGCCGGACAGAAAAACTGCAGTACGACTAGTCACAACTGGAGCTTCTCCAGTCAGGCTGCTCAGGAGGAAGACGAGTGGGGCGAGTTCGTTTCCAGCCCTTTGCCACCCCAGCAGAACGGTCATCTGCCATCCGCCGCCGGTTGGAGCAGTCCCAGTCCGAATATTATCACCAATCCACGTCACTTCGGGGGCGGCGTTAGTAGTAGAGTTTCTAATAAGGGTGCCGTTTCGAATTTGGTTTTGCCAGACTTGGATTTTATTGCGCCCAAGGGTAGGACTGCTACGTCGAGGAAAAAATGACTAGAGGATCAGGTTATGTTGTAATTGTATATATAGGTGTACAAATTTTGAGCAAGTTTTTGGTGTACAGGGCGATCCATGGAAATCTAGTTCGAGGTCATCAAATTCGTTTCGGCTTATTACATCTGTTCACGCCATGTCCCTGTCCAAAACAATTTCATTTTGGAATTATTGGTCAGTATACGTCAGACTTGGAATACTGTCTTGACTACTGTATCTTTACTGTCTTTGAAATTTGTTGTGGTTTCTTTGGCTCAGAAATATTGTTATGTATTTTGTAATTTATTAGATTTCTGTGGATCACCCTACATTTCAAAGTGATATGTATATTTGTTGGATGTTTTTTAATTGAAGCACAAGGCGACTATGATGACTCTGGTAAGGTATGTTTTATTTATTTAAATATTTATTTCTGTTTTGAGCAATTCAAATCAACAAAAAATAGGGATGTCTAGTTTTTTTACAAACAATTGAGAGCATACCTATATGTAATCAAATGAAATATTGTGAAATGTGACGATTTTATAGACGTTTCAATATGCAGGTTTTTAAAATACTGTCTGAATTTTGGAGTAATTTGAATTGTGACTTCTCAGTGGCATCCTATCAAAGCTGGTAAACTACTTATTATCCACTACCCAGGGCTTTAAAGCGCCGTTAATATTTTATTATATACAGGTTCAGACCTGAAATTTCAGACCGTAGGTTTTAAAACGGGCTAGAACAAGAGGTACACCAGCCAATGGACCAGCACAAAATATACCTGATATAGGCAATGGATATACAAGTATTGAACTAGATTACTGTAGGTTTACCATTCCACAGCAAAGAGAAATTATTTGTTACATTTATTAGAGCAAATATTTTTCGCATGCAATAGAATGTTGCAAACAAAATCTCATTTCTGATAAGCCCGCATTTTTGACCGCTCAGTACAATTCGTTTTTTTTTTTGTGACCAATTCCTGTCTCCACTAGTTTATTCGTGTGCCTACCCTGTCACTCTGACAGATTTTATGCTGCCAACAGGCAAAACGACATCAAATTGGCGCCCAACGTGGGGCATTCAGCAATAAACCACAAACGTGTTGATGCTAATTTCGTCTAAAGCACCCACCAACAAAGTATCGGAATACATTCTTAATTTTTCAGAAGAGTCTGTAATGTAAAACGGCTATTAGCCCGGTGCCATTTCTTCAGGTTTAAAAATAGATTATAGTCGCAGGAGGGCAAATCTGGAGAATATGGTGGATGGGGAACTAGCTTGTAGCACAACTCGTATGATTTTGCTATTACAACTGCAGACTTGTGTGCTGGCGATTTATACTCGGAAAAGAGCCTTTCTCCTCTCCAAATACAACCGCTTTCACTTCAAATCGGCATCTTTTTATTATTTTATTTATTTTATTTTTATTTTCAAAAAGTAGTATCCATTTATTGCTCCGTAAAAATACAAAATCACCCCTAATGGCTGCCATACACAAATTTAATGCGCCAGCTGCACAAATTTTGATACTGGTGGCGCCATCTCACCTAGTCCGATTACTTTTCAGCACGCCCTCGTAGTGATTCTATTGAGACTTCATGGTCATCTTATTTAGGTGTTTCCTTACTGGTGAAAACATTCATCAATTTTTTTCCATGTTTTTGTTTACTTGACTGATTGTTCAGTATAGGTTGTGAAGTGTTTTTTTTTTGTTTCTTGTTTTTCCTAACATATTGTGCCTTAAGCTTTTAGTTCACATTTTAGCGGTTGCATCTGAATATGTTTTAGACAATAGCTGTGTCAATTTTGTGGCATCTGGTCCTTTTCATGTAGCAGGTAGACTAGATCTAGATCTTCATCGAATCTTTATCTAATTTCAGTTTTAGGTCCGTAAATCTGAAGTTCAATGTTTTTGAAATTGTGATAAGTAACTGGAGATTTGTACAAGCTGTTTTATTGTACTTCTTATTGATATTATACTGTACAATGTTTAGAGTAAATCCAAATGAAAAGGAAAACTCAGTCATTCTCAACGTACTTAATATTTATTTTTATTTTTGTTTGAACATTTGAAGGCTGAAAGAACCATTGAATAATTCTTCATCGAAGATTACTTTTTTATTTTCTTGTTTCCTCAGAATACAAAGAGAAGTCTCGGCCAGCGAGTTGCCAAATGGTTCTTCTAGGCCTCATTCTGTTAGAACAATGTTTATTATCAAAGTGTATAGAAGTATTGTTATCCATCATTCCCAATGTTTAATAAATAAATTAATTTGTTTTTATTTTATACCTTTTTACTATATACCTTACCTTACTAAATTAGTACATAACCGAATTATTAGGGAACCAGGTGGGACCGCTTTTATTGCAATAACAAAATTTATGTGTTCTGATGGTCTATTTCCTAGCCATATCATTGAAATTATTTTCGTTTTCAAAAAGGATGTTATTATTATTAAATACGTTCGGGGACAAAAATTTGAAAGTCAAAAAATGAAAAATAAAAAAGTTATAAAAATTATCTATCATGTTGTACTCGATTTCGAAATCGATTGGCGTTCGCAGAATTCGTCTATTTCTAACCGTTCTTGAGTTGGTCAGCTCTGAATCAGTTTTCAAATGGTTTTCTTGGCGCCAAAAATATTTCTGATGAGTTTTCGACATTTTCGTTCAAAATTTCGTAATCAGCACGTCAAAATACGTCCGAGGACTAAAATTTGAAACACGAAAAATGAAAAATAAAAAATCTCAGAAAATTGGATTTTTTACCTTAAACACCCTTTTCCGGCTAAATCTTATATCTGAGCACATGAAAATTCTAGATTTTCGGAATGAGCATGAAATTTTACGTAGACAGTGCCAATTGCAAG
The DNA here is from genome assembly GCA_958298965.1 of Chrysolina haemoptera. Lineage (NCBI taxonomy): Eukaryota > Metazoa > Arthropoda > Insecta > Coleoptera > Chrysomelidae > Chrysolina > Chrysolina haemoptera. The sequence continues at coordinate 1,308,575 of OY282594.1, read as the reverse complement.
TCGATCTGACGATTTAGTATATTTCATGATTTTTAGGGGTGAACCCCTTGCAACTTTTTTCGAGTGATTTTTAATTTTTTTTTGTTTGACTCAAAATTCACAATATATACCAATCGACCATTCTGAATCGATTGGCGTTCGCAGAATTCGTCTATCTCTAACCGTTCTCGAGTTGGTCAGCTCTGAATCAGTTTTCAAATGGTTTTTTTTGGCGCCAAAACTATTTCCGACATTTTCGTTCAAAATTTCGTAATCAGCACGTCAAAATACGTTCGAGGACAAACATTTGAAACTCGAAAAATGAAAAATAAAAAAGTTTAAAAAATTATCTACTTATGATATACTCGACTTTTTTGTCCCTCGATTTTTTTCGTTCAAATTCTCAGTATATACTATTTCGACCATTTTGAATCGATTGGCGTTCGCAGAATTAGTCTATCTCTAACCGTTCTCGAGTTGGTCAGCTCTGAATCAGTTTTTTTTGGCGCCCAAAATATTTCCGATGGGTTTTCGACAATTTCGATCAAAATTTCGTAATCAGCACGTCAAAATACGTTCGAGGACAAACATTTGAAACTCGAAAAATGAAAAATAAAAAAGTTCCAAAAATTATCTATCATGATATACTCGACTTTTTTGTACGTCGATTTTTTTATTCCAATTCTCAGAGTATACTAATTCGGCCATTCTGAAAAATAAAAAAGTTCAAAATATTATCTACTTATGATATACTCGACTTTTTTGTCCCTCTATTTTTTTCGTTCAAATTCTCAGTATATACTATTTCGACCATTTTGAATCGATTGGCGTTCGCAGAATTAGTCTATCTCTAACCGTTCTCGAGTTGGTCAGCTCTGAATCAGTTTTCAAATGTTTTTTTTGGCGCCAAAAATATTTCCGATGGGTTTTCGACAAATGAAAAATGAAAAATAAAAAAGTTCCAAAAATTATCTACTAATCATGATATACTCAACTTTTTTTTCCTTCGATTTTCGACATTTTCGTTCAAAATTTTGATATCAGCAGTCTAAATACGTCCGAGGACAAAATCATGATATACTCGACTTTTTTGTCCTTTGATTTTTTTCGTTCAAATTCTCAGTGTGTACTAATTCGGCCATTCTGAATCGATTGGCGTTCGCAGAATTAGTCTATCCCTAACCGTTCTCGAGTTGGTCGGCTCTGAATCAGTTTTCAAATGGTTTTTTTGGCGCCAAAAATATTTCCGATGAGTTTTCGACATCTTCGTTCAAAATTTCGTAATCAGCACGTCAAAATACGTTCGAGGACAAAAGTTTGAAACTCGAAAAATGAAAAATAAAAAAGTTCAAAAAATTATCTACTTATCATGATATACTCGACATTTTGTCCTTCGATTTTTTTCGTTCAAATTCTCAGTGTGTCCTAATTCGGCCATTCTGAATCGATTGGCGTTCGCAGAATTAGTCTATCTCTAACGGTTCTTGAGTTGGTCAGCTCTGAATCAGTTTACAAATGTTTTTTTGGCGCCAAAAATATTTCCGATGAGTTTTCGACATTTTCGTTCAAAATTTCGTAATCAGCACGTCAAAATACGTTTGAGAACAAAAATTTGAAACTCGAAAAATTAAAAATAAAAAAGTTCCAAAAATTATCTACTTATCATGATATATTCGACTTTTTTGTACGTCAATTTTTTTTGTTCCAATTCTCAGAGTATACTAATTTGGCCAATCTGAATCGTTTGGCGTTCGCAGAATTAGTCTATCTCTAACCGTTCTCGAGTTGGTCAGCTCAGAATCAGTTTTCAAATGTTTTTTTGGCGCCAAAAATATTTCCGAGGAGTTTTCGACAATTTCGATCAAAATTTCGTAATCAGCACGTCAAAATACGTTCGAGAACAAAAATTTGAAACTGAAAAATGAAAAATAAAAAAGTTCAAAAAATTATCTACTAATCATGATATACTCTACTTTTTTGTCCTTTGATTTTTTTCGTTCAAAATCTCAGTATATACTATTTCTACCATTCTGAATCGATTGGCGTTCGCAGAATTGGTCTATCCCTAACCGTTCTCGAGTTGGTCGGCTCTGAATCAGTTTTCAAATGGTTTTTTTGGCGCCAAAAATATTTCCGATGAGTTTTCGACATCTTCGTTCAAAATTTCGTAATCAGCACGTCAAAATACGTTCGAGGACAAAAGTTTGAAACTCGAAAAATGAAAAATAAAAAAGTTCAAAAAATTATCTACTTATCATGATATACTCGACTTTTTTGTCCTTCGATTTTTTTCGTTCAAATTCTCAGTGTGTACTAATTCGGCCATTCTGAATCGATTGGCGTTCGCAGAATTAGTCTATCTCTAACGGTTCTTGAGTTGGTCAGCTCTGAATCAGTTTACAAATGTTTTTTTGGCGCCAAAAATATTTCCGATGAGTTTTCGACATTTTCGTTCAAAATTTCGTAATCAGCACGTCAAAATACGTTTGAGAACAAAAATTTGAAACTCGAAAAATTAAAAATAAAAAAGTTCCAAAAATTATCTACTTATCATGATATATTCGACTTTTTTGTACGTCAATTTTTTTTGTTCCAATTCTCAGAGTATACTAATTTGGCCAATCTGAATCGATTGGCGTTCGCAGAATTGGTCTATCCCTAACCGTTCTCGAGTTGGTCGGCTCTGAATCAGTTTTCAAATGGTTTTTTTGGCGCCAAAAATATTTCTGATTAGTTTTCGACATTTTCGTTCAAAGATTCGGAATCGGCACGTTAAAATACGTTCGAGTACAAAAATTTGAAATTCAAAAAATTAAAAATAAAAAAGTTCAAAAAATTATCTATCATGATATAATCGACTTTTTTGTTCGTCGATTTTTTTCGTTCAAATTCTCTGTGTATACTAATTCGGCCATTCTGAATCGATTGGCGTTCGCAGAATTAGTCTATCTCTAACGGTTCTTGAGTTGGTCAGCTCTGAATCAGTTTTCTAATGTTTTTTTGGCGCCAAAAATATTTCCGATGAGTTTTCGACAATTTCGATCAAAATTTCGTAATCAGCACGTCAAAATACGTTCGAGGACAAAAATATGAAACTCGAAAAATGAAAAATAAAAAAGTTCAAAAAATTATCTACTAATCATGATATACTCTACTTTTTTGTCCTTTGATTTTTTTCGTTCTAAATCTCAGTATATACTATTTCTACCATTCTGAATCGATTGGCGTTCGCAGAATTGGTCTATCCCTAACCGTTCTCGAGTTGGTCGGCTCTGAATCAGTTTTCAAATGGTTTTTTTGGCGCCAAAAATATTTCCGATGAGTTTTCGACATTTTCGTTCAAAGATTCGGATTCAGCAGATAAAAATACGTTCGAGTACAAAAATTTGAGATTCCAAAAAAGAAAAATAAAAAGGTTCAAAAAATTATCTATCATGATATACTCGACTTTTTTGTCCGTCGATTTTTTCTGTTCAAATCCTCAGTATATAATAATTCGGCCATTTTGAATCGATTGGCGTTCGCAGAATTGGTCTATCCCTAACCGTTCTCGAGTTGGTCGGCTCTGAATCAGTTTTCAAATGGTTTTTTTGGCGCCAAAAATATTTCCGATGAGTTTTCGACATTTTCGTTCAAAGATTCGGAATCGGCACGTTAAAATACGTTCGAGTACAAAAATTTGAAATTCAAAAAATTAAAAATAAAAAAGTTCAAAAAATTATCTATCATGATATAATCGACTTTTTTGTTCGTCGATTTTTTTCGTTCAAATTCTCTGTGTATACTAATTCGGCCATTCTGAATCGATTGGCGTTCGCAGAATTGGTCTATCCCTAACCGTTCTCGAGTTAGTCGGCTCTGAATCAGTTTTCAAATGGTTTTTTTGGCGCCAAAAATATTTCCGATGAGTTTTCGACATTTTCGTTCAAAGATTCGGATTCAGCAGGTAAAAATACGTTCGAGTACAAAAATTTGAGATTCCAAAAAAGAAAAATAAAAAGGTTCAAAAAATTATCTATCATGATATACTCGACTTTTTTGTCCGTCGATTTTTTCTGTTCAAATCCTCAGTATATAATAATTCGGCCATTTTGAATCGATTGGCGTTCGCAGAATTGGTCTATCCCTAACCGTTCTCGAGTTAGTCGGCTCTGAATCAGTTTTCAAATGGTTTTTTTGGCGGCAAAAATATTTCCGATGAGTTTTCGACATTTTCGTTCAAAGATTCGGATTCAGCAGGTAAAAATACGTTCGAGTACAAAAATTTGAGATTCCAAAAAAGAAAAATAAAAAGGTTCAAAAAATTATCTATCATGATATACTCGACTTTTTTGTCCGTCGATTTTTTCTGTTAAAATCCTCAGTATATAATAATTCGGCCATTTTGAATCGATTGGCGTTCGCAGAATTGGTCTATCCCTAACCGTTCTCGAGTTGGTCGGCTCTGAATCAGTTTTCAAATGGTTTTTTTGGCGCCAAAAATATTTCCGATGAGTTTTCGACATTTTCGTTCAAAGATTCGGAATCGGCACGTTAAAATACGTTCGAGTACAAAAATTTGAAATTCAAAAAATTAAAAATAAAAAAGTTCAAAAAATTATCTATCATGATATAATCGACTTTTTTGTTCGTCGATTTTTTTCGTTCAAATTCTCTGTGTATACTAATTCGGCCATTCTGAATCGATTGGCGTTCGCAGAATTGGTCTATCCCTAACCGTTCTCGAGTTAGTCGGCTCTGAATCAGTTTTCAAATGGTTTTTTTGGCGCCAAAAATATTTCCGATGAGTTTCGACATTTTCGTTCAAAGATTCGGAATCGGCATGTTAAAATACGTTTGAGGGCAAAAATTTGAAATTCAAAAAATTAAAAATAAAAAAGTTCACAAAATTAATTAAATTCGAAAAATAAAAAAGTTCAAAAAATTGGATTTTCTACTTTAAACACCCTTTTCCGGCTAAATCTCATATATGAGCACCTAAAAATCATACATTTTCGGAATGAGCATGAAATTTTACAAATACAGTGCAAATTTCAAGTTGATGTGACGACCTGGTATTTTTCATGATTTGTAGGGATCAACCCCTTGCAACTTTTTTCGAGTAATTTTTAATTTTCTTTGATTGACTCGAAATCCACAAAGTATACTAATTCGACCATTCTGAATCGATTGGCACTCGCAGAATTCGTCTATCTCTAACCGTTCTCGAGTTGGTCGGCTCTGAATCAGTTTTCAAATGGTTTTTTTGGCGCCAAAAATATTTCCGATGAGTTTTCGACATTTTCGTTCAAAGATTCGGATTCAGCAGGTAAAAATACGTTCGGGGACAAAAATTTGAGATTCCAAAAAAGAAAAATAAAAAGGTTCAAAAAATTATCTATCATGATATACTCGACTTTTTTGTCTGTCGATTTTTTCTGTTCAAATCCTCAGTATATAATAATTCGGCCATTTTGAATCGATTGGCGTTCGCAGAATTGGTCTATCCCTAACCGTTCTCGAGTTAGTCGGCTCTGAATCAGTTTTCAAATGGTTTTTTTGGCGGCAAAAATATTTCCGATGAGTTTTCGACATTTTCGTTCAAAGATTCGGAATCGGCACGTTAAAATACGTTCGAGTACAAAAATTTGAAATTCAAAATATTAAAAATAAAAAAGTTCAAAAAATTATCTATCATGATATAATCGACTTTTTTGTTCGTCGATTTTTTTCGTTCAAATTCTCTGTGTATACTAATTCGGCCATTCTGAATCGATTGGCGTTCGCAGAATTGGTCTATCCCTAACCGTTCTCGAGTTAGTCGGCTCTGAATCAGTTTTCAAATGGTTTTTTTGGCGCCAAAAATATTTCCGATGAGTTTCGACATTTTCGTTCAAAGATTCGGAATCGGCATGTTAAAATACGTTTGAGGGCAAAAATTTGAAATTCAAAAAATTAAAAATAAAAAAGTTCACAAAATTAATTAAATTCGAAAAATAAAAAAGTTCAAAAAATTGGATTTTCTACTTTAAACACCCTTTTCCGGCTAAATCTCATATATGAGCACCTAAAAATCATACATTTTCGGAATGAGCATGAAATTTTACAAATACAGTGCAAATTTCAAGTTGATGTGACGACTTGGTATTTTTCATGATTTGTAGGGATCAACCCCTTGCAACTTTTTTCGAGTAATTTTTAATTTTCTTTGATTGACTCGAAATCCACAAAGTATACTAATTCGACCATTCTGAATCGATTGGCACTCGCAGAATTCGTCTATCTCTAACCGTTCTCGAGTTGGTCAGCTCTGAATCAGTTTTCAAATGGTTTTTTTGGCGCCAAAAATATTTCCGATGAGTTTTCGACATTTTCGTTCAAAGATTCGGATTCAGCAGGTAAAAATACGTTCGGGGACAAAAATTTGAGATTCCAAAAAAGAAAAATAAAAAGGTTCAAAAAATTATCTATCATGATATACTCGACTTTTTTGTCCGTCAATTTTTTCTATTCAAATCCTCAGTATATAATAATTCGGCCATTTTGAATCGATTGGCGTTCGCAGAATTGGTCTATCCCTAACCGTTCTCGAGTTGGTCGGCTCTGAATCAGTTTTCAAATGGTTTTTTTGGCGCCAAAAATATTTCTGATTAGTTTTCGACATTTTCGTTCAAAGATTCGGAATCGGCACGTTAAAATACGTTTGAGGGCAAAAATTTGAAATTCAAAAAATTAAAAATAAAAAAGTTCAAAAAATTATCTATCATGATATAATCGTCTTTTTTGTTCGTCTATTTTTTTCGTTCAAATTCTCTGTGTATACTAATTCGGCCATTCTGAATCGATTGGCGTTCGCAGAATTAGTCTATCTCTAACGGTTCTCGAGTTGGTCAGCTCTGAATCAGTTTTCAAATGGTTTTTTTTGGCGCCAAAAATATTTCCGATGAGTTTTCTACATTTTCGTTCAAAATTTCGGAATCAGTACGTCAAAATACGTTCGAGGACAAAAATTTGAAATTCGAAAAATGAAAAATAAAATAGTTCAAAAATTATCTATCATGATATACTCGACTTTTTTGTCCGTAGTTTTTTTTTGTTCAAATTCAGTTTTCAAAAGGTTTTTTTGGCGCCAAAAATATTTCCGATGAGTTTTCGACATTTTCGTTCAAAGATTCGGATTCAGCAGGTAAAAATACGTTCGAGTACAAAAATTTGAGATTCCAAAAAAGAAAAATAAAAAGGTTCAAAAAATTATCTATCATGATATACTCGACTTTTTTGTCCGTCGATTTTTTCTGTTCAAATCCTCAGTATATAATAATTCGGCCATTTTGAATCGATTGGCGTTCGCAGAATTGGTCTATCCCTAACCGTTCTCGAGTTAGTCGGCTCTGAATCAGTTTTCAAATGGTTTTTTTGGCGGCAAAAATATTTCCGATGAGTTTTCGACATTTTCGTTCAAAGATTCGGATTCAGCAGGTAAAAATACGTTCGAGTACAAAAATTTGAGATTCCAAAAAAGAAAAATAAAAAGGTTCAAAAAATTATCTATCATGATATACTCGACTTTTTTGTCCGTCGATTTTTTCTGTTAAAATCCTCAGTATATAATAATTCGGCCATTTTGAATCGATTGGCGTTCGCAGAATTGGTCTATCCCTAACCGTTCTCGAGTTGGTCGGCTCTGAATCAGTTTTCAAATGGTTTTTTTTGGCGCCAAAAATATTTCCGATGAGTTTTCGACATTTTCGTTCAAAGATTCGGAATCGGCACGTTAAAATACGTTCGAGTACAAAAATTTGAAATTCAAAAAATTAAAAATAAAAAAGTTCAAAAAATTATCTATCATGATATAATCGACTTTTTTGTTCGTCGATTTTTTTCGTTCAAATTCTCTGTGTATACTAATTCGGCCATTCTGAATCGATTGGCGTTCGCAGAATTGGTCTATCCCTAACCGTTCTCGAGTTAGTCGGCTCTGAATCAGTTTTCAAATGGTTTTTTTGGCGCCAAAAATATTTCCGATGAGTTTCGACATTTTCGTTCAAAGATTCGGAATCGGCATGTTAAAATACGTTTGAGGGCAAAAATTTGAAATTCAAAAAATTAAAAATAAAAAAGTTCACAAAATTAATTAAATTCGAAAAATAAAAAAGTTCAAAAAATTGGATTTTCTACTTTAAACACCCTTTTCCGGCTAAATCTCATATATGAGCACCTAAAAATCATACATTTTCGGAATGAGCATGAAATTTTACAAATACAGTGCAAATTTCAAGTTGATGTGACGACTTGGTATTTTTCATGATTTGTAGGGATCAACCCCTTGCAACTTTTTTCGAGTAATTTTTAATTTTCTTTGATTGACTCGAAATCCACAAAGTATACTAATTCGACCATTCTGAATCGATTGGCACTCGCAGAATTCGTCTATCTCTAACCGTTCTCGAGTTGGTCGGCTCTGAATCAGTTTTCAAATGGTTTTTTTTGGCGCTAAAAATATTTCCGATGAGTTTTCGACATTTTCGTTCAAAGATTCGGATTCAGCAGGTAAAAATACGTTCGGGGACAAAAATTTGAGATTCCAAAAAAGAAAAATAAAAAGGTTCAAAAAATTATCTATCATGATATACTCGACTTTTTTGTCTGTCGATTTTTTCTGTTCAAATCCTCAGTATATAATAATTCGGCCATTTTGAATCGATTGGCGTTCGCAGAATTGGTCTATCCCTAATCGTTCTCGAGTTAGTCGGCTCTGAATCAGTTTTCAAATGGTTTTTTTGGCGGCAAAAATATTTCCGATGAGTTTTCGACATTTTCGTTCAAAGATTCGGAATCGGCACGTTAAAATACGTTCGAGTACAAAAATTTGAAATTCAAAATATTAAAAATAAAAAAGTTCAAAAAATTATCTATCATGATATAATCGACTTTTTTGTTCGTCGATTTTTTTCGTTCAAATTCTCTGTGTATACTAATTCGGCCATTCTGAATCGATTGGCGTTCGCAGAATTGGTCTATCCCTAACCGTTCTCGAGTTAGTCGGCTCTGAATCAGTTTTCAAATGGTTTTTTTGGCGCCAAAAATATTTCCGATGAGTTTCGACATTTTCGTTCAAAGATTCGGAATCGGCATGTTAAAATACGTTTGAGGGCAAAAATTTGAAATTCAAAAAATTAAAAATAAAAAAGTTCACAAAATTAATTAAATTCGAAAAATAAAAAAGTTCAAAAAATTGGATTTTCTACTTTAAACACCCTTTTCCGGCTAAATCTCATATATGAGCACCTAAAAATCATACATTTTCGGAATGAGCATGAAATTTTACAAATACAGTGCAAATTTCAAGTTGATGTGACGACTTGGTATTTTTCATGATTTGTAGGGATCAACCCCTTGCAACTTTTTTCGAGTAATTTTTAATTTTCTTTGATTGACTCGAAATCCACAAAGTATACTAATTCGACCATTCTGAATCGATTGGCACTCGCAGAATTCGTCTATCTCTAACCGTTCTCGAGTTGGTCAGCTCTGAATCAGTTTTCAAATGGTTTTTTTGGCGCCAAAAATATTTCCGATGAGTTTTCGACATTTTCGTTCAAAGATTCGGATTCAGCAGGTAAAAATACGTTCGGGGACAAAAATTTGAGATTCCAAAAAAGAAAAATAAAAAGGTTCAAAAAATTATCTATCATGATATACTCGACTTTTTTGTCCGTCAATTTTTTCTATTCAAATCCTCAGTATATAATAATTCGGCCATTTTGAATCGATTGGCGTTCGCAGAATTGGTCTATCCCTAACCGTTCTCGAGTTGGTCGGCTCTGAATCAGTTTTCAAATGGTTTTTTTGGCGCCAAAAATATTTCTGATTAGTTTTCGACATTTTCGTTCAAAGATTCGGAATCGGCACGTTAAAATACGTTTGAGGGCAAAAATTTGAAATTCAAAAAATTAAAAATAAAAAAGTTCAAAAAATTATCTATCATGATATAATCGTCTTTTTTGTTCGTCTATTTTTTTCGTTCAAATTCTCTGTGTATACTAATTCGGCCATTCTGAATCGATTGGCGTTCGCAGAATTAGTCTATCTCTAACGGTTCTCGAGTTGGTCAGCTCTGAATCAGTTTTCAAATGGTTTTTTTGGCGCCAAAAATATTTCTGATGAGTTTTCTACATTTTCGTTCAAAATTTCGGAATCAGTACGTCAAAATACGTTCGAGGACAAAAATTTGAAATTCGAAAAATGAAAAATAAAAAAGTTCAAAAATTATCTATCATGATATACTCGACTTTTTTGTCCGTAGTTTTTTTTTGTTCAAATTCAGTTTTCAAAAGGTTTTTTTGGCGCCAAAAATATTTCTGATGAGTTTTCGACATTTTCAATATTTATTCATCCATTTAATTAAATATATTTATACATGTTCATCTGATGTAAAAAAGGGTATCCCATGATTTGCACAAGACCCACAAGATCTTTTCAATTGGTAGGTACTGTTGTTTGTACTACTTCTGCTTCCAACAACTAGATGACGATCTATGATAAAAAATCGATATTAAATTGGTGACATTAACCGTTACAAGTCAGTCCCATGTCAAATTTTTGCCTTCATCCGGAGAAATATGTTTAATGCCGGTTTAATAATAAGACATTAATATTTGGATAAAGCCTTTGAAATTATGGGTGAGTTCTAAGCATAAATCATAAATTCTTGTACTCGTTATTCAACCTATTGTGTCATTGCTTTTTCGAAATAGAATGAAATTTGAATAAGCGCGCCTCTTTCCTGATTGGACGTGTTGATTCAAATCCATAAATACAAACAAATCGTTTCGAAAGCTTTCAATACTTCTTAGGCCAATGTTTAGTTAATAAAATATCTGCAGTAGTGTTTAAAAATGACCATAAGCTACTTCGACGACATAAACGTTTACTTCCACATGCGAAACCACTATAAAAAGTTAAAAAATGTTAAAAGTACAATCGATATTTCTGCTCCCAAAGGTTTCCCAAGGTCCTCTTCGAATTCGTCTCAATCAGAAAGATCGTTCAAGATGTGCGCCAGCGAATACAGGTAAAAGATTGCGTAAAATGAACATTATGCGCATTTCACTTGCTCAAAATTATTTATTCCAGGCACTCTAAGACTTGCCCCCATATTCCAAATCACAGTAACGTCATGAGAAAGCATTCTTGTATAGATTCTCCAAAGACCAAAAGCGATATATCTTTGAGATCGGTTAGCTTGCCCCCGAGACCAACTACACGGCGACATCCTTACGAGATGCCACGGAAGATACAGGTACGTCAAAATAAGTGTTCTCTTTCTTTTCTTTCAAATTTCGGTTGAAGACGATTTCTTGAAATAAAAACCTTGGTGGTCTCAATTTTTATTGAGAATGTTTTTCTATAAAATGATTTGCTTCGCAATGTCTCATATCGGATAACCCAAAACTATATGGTAAATCCACGTATAGTCCAGGAGCTGAGGGACCAAAAACAGTCTCATATAAAGGCTGATATTTTGATATTATATAGGTCATAAATAGGTTGAATATTAATAGCCTGCCGTTAGTTAGCCAGTTTTTGGGACAACTGGCGCGGGGGTGGTTCCGAAGTTGTAAAAAAAACACGTATAAAAAAATCTGCATTGTTCACAATGAGCTTGTCAAGAGAGATAAAAAATGTCTTGCCCTACCAGGACGACGCTCATTGCCATAATCCTATACAATATAGGAATAATTGGGTAGAAAACCCATCAGTAAACAACTGCTTTCCTGGTTAATACCACGACGAACGTTGAATTACATCTAATTAATTTCTGTGCAAGTACTTTTCATGAAACTACTACTCCCCTGGCTAATACCACGACGAGTATTGCATTATATCCATCGGATTTTTTTTTCTCTCATTGCGAAGGATACTTTGCAAGTGCTCCCTGCAACCAACTAGCAGGATTTTGTTTTGAATCGGACAGGTGGACCACCTGCTGACTAGTTTCCAGGTTCTTGCCCTTCAACAGTACAGGGTAGGTCACTACAGACTGCTTTGAGGACATCTGTTCCCCGTCCGAATCTCTGGCGACTTGATAACTTTGGTCTCGCGCTAATGAAACAGGTCTCTAGAGTTTATGCAGCAGAATTGGGCTTGTAGAAACTTTGCACGGATATCTAACAGATGTGATGCTATAGCCGTCGAGGTTTCAACAATGATTTAGTAGCTGTTTTCTGTCAGATCATTTCCGTTGCATTTTTCTGATAAGCAAAATTTTGCATATATTTTGTATTTACCGCTCAATTTCAATTTCAAATTTGTTGATTATCACCAATATTTGCAAGGTTAGGGCAAATCTAGATCTCAGACTGCAGTAGCGCTGGTTGATGAAACCAATTCAGCTGTTAAATCAGCAGAAGCTCTTCAAGCAAAATCAAGAAGAAAAAATGGCCAAAAAGACAGAATCTCTACGGAATCTCCTGTATCAAATATGATGAGTCCTAGTACGCCGTCCAGTGGTAAAAGCATAAAAAAATGTCCATGCGGAGGTGAAAATAGTCCTAGAATGATCACACAGGAGGAAGAAAAAATAGAAAATGGATTGATGGAGATGCCGGAAAATGATGAAAATAGGAAGAGAGACACTAGTAAAGGCACAGCAAGAAGCAAAAGTTCTAGTTCCAGGTAGGTAAGCCTAACTATTTCAGATTTATTTTTTTTTGAAAATCGAATGTCACCAATCTCTAGAACACAAATTTGAAATAATCAGTTTCATGAAATTATTTTCAGGGTAGAAGAACATGAGTATTTACAGTTTCTACTCCGAATAACAGAGGATATAATAGTCAACAATTATTTCCACAATAGTGATATCGAAAGAGTTTTCACAAATCACATGGAAATTAACAAAGGACAACTAGATATGGTAGGTTATTATTATAATAAATCATATTATTAGAGTCTTGTTTGGGGGGTGGCAGGTTCTAATCTGGTCCGAAGGACCAAACTGGCTCCTACTTCACGCATATTTGAGTGCGTTTTCAACGTTGCAACTTTGGTTTGTGATTCAGTAAATCAGAAATTACTATAGGTACCGCTACACCCCTCACGCTACTACACCAGGGTGTCGCCTACACCATCCTGGCCATCATTTTACAGATTTTTTTTCATATTGTTTTTTTTTTTTCGTTAACTAGCTGTCGTCCCCTTACGAACGGCAGCCCTCAAAAGTCGAAACTTGTGCGAGCCAAGGATTAACTAGGTCTTACCTGTTAACGTGCGATTCCTAGCATTTTCTCGGGCCATCAGATAAAAATTTGTAGTCGCTAGGATTCGAACCTAGCCGACCAGCAGTCAATGGTTTTGAACGCGTCAGCCTCAACCACTGAGCTACTTGGCCCTTATGAATCAGTTCATTAATTTTTTTAAAAGCTGATTTCCTAATACTTTGTTTCAGGAGAAAATGAAGGAACACGTTGCCCAACTAGCATCGGAGTTGAGCATCCCCTACGAAACCAGTAAAAATAAATCTACGTCTATTAGTTTAGCTGTGAAACCGCTTCCATTCGTAAGTATCGACCCCTTACAAAACTGCACTGAATGCTCGTCTCTTCGCGCCCCTGCGAACATGATAATCTCCGAAGAGGCTGTTTACTACGGGAAAGATACTTACAAACTCACAGATTCCGAAGAAATTCTGATCAACAGACGAAGTCTCGGTAGAGTGACCGAATGTACGGAACCGTCAAATTCTATAGAAACTATTTTGAACGCTTCTTCAAAATTTGCCTCTCGTGCCACCCTGTCCACTATTGGAAATGATACTTTTTCGAGTTTTGGAAATGTAGAAGGGTGTTTTTTTGATACTACCAAGAATTCCGCCGAAGATCTGAATTTGGTTAGAAGAGTTTCTGCGGACGAAAATGTTGGTATCAAAAAATACATTGGTAAGTCAGAATTGGTAGTTGGTAAGTACTGATTGGAAGTTATTTCGTGGAGAAAACTCGTTTTTTAATTTTTTTTTGGTGATTCCACCTTCCGCAGTCTGAAAATGAAAAAAATTAAATTCAAGGAAATATGTCACAAGTGTAGAAAGGCAAATTAATTAGTTTGCCCCGATAAGTTACTGTGTTTACAAAACTATTGCCTACAATAAAATTATCAATCTATTTCAAAAACACTAAAAAATCTTTTATTTTCGAAAAACGTTGACGTTTCCTAGAGTGCATTGGACTTGGTCGGATATACAAATGTCAAACCCGATGCTGATTGCTTGATTTCACGTCAGTAATCTAATAGCGATGAGATCCATTTTTCTAGTTGTTCTAATCTGCCGTTTTTCCTAGTGTATAATAATGAATATTGCACATTCTCTGGACCTACATAATGGGCGAAATAAAAATGTTTTCATTTCAGATATTCCATTGACAGAAAAAGAAAGGAAGGTGTCCTCGGAAGAAGAAATTCTTTTCGAAAAACCCAAGTACAGCCAAAATAATAATGACATTTTCGGTGAGACTATGGAGACGAAAAAAATCGAACAATTTGATACAAGTGAAAAAAATACCCTTCAGAACAATGGAAACTCTACATCAACATTTATCGTCGACAATATCCTGGAAGAACTAATTTTGAAATTCACCGAGAACAAATACATCCAAACTACTGATTCTCTTGTTTTGACTAAGGACGCAAATACACAATCTGAAACAAATCCTGTCAAAACAGTAATCGATCACCTAAAAGACAAAGACGACAAATTTACACAAATAAGTGTGGTACAGTGCGATAGAGAATGTGGTACCAGTGAAATTGCTTTGAAAGACCCGGATATTGATGAAGAATATGTTCTGATACATTCACCCGTGTATGTGCTGAAAAAAGCTTTGGGACAAAAAGAAAAATTTCTTGTTCCCAAATTTTCTGATCCTATCGAACAGGTGAGATAACAAAAAATTCAATATTGTATATCGAATACTGATGCTGATAAAAATTTGCTACGGAATATTAGTTTGTGCTTCCTGTGCGTGATTCAATTTCTTTAGTTGTAATACTATACCATAGAGTATCTGAGAAAGTCGTCATCAAGGATGTTATGCGAACGTTCTGGAAATAACCTGTCTGGGGTGGCCTGAAAATCTCAAGTACTATCAGGTCCAATAGAATTGAATGAAAATTCATTGTGTAGAACTTTTATCCACAGATTATGTGCCCGCTATCATCATTATGTATTTCAAATAATTTCAATAAACGGAGCAGAGGAGGGGTCTGTAAACGTCTACTTTGGGCGATGGAATCTCAGAGTTTGGGTTGCATGAGGCCTATATGATGTTTGTTTTTCAATTATTCCTTTCAGTCTCAGTGCTGTCTTAGTGTGTCACGTATACTTCATTTACTGTATTACATTTCAAAGATAGAAAGTTAACATATTCTGTAATATGATCTCGAAACGTTTTGAAATTGTTGTAGGATGAGCATGCAAGAAATATCAACATATTCATATTGTTTTTTTTTTTCAGATAGCCACCCCAGAATTTGAGCCCCCAATGAACGAGAAAACCGAAGAAATATCAGTTAACGAGTCTCTCATCCACAAAACTGAGAAATCTTTCGTTTTGTCAGACTACGAAGCAGGCACAGAAATCGATATACAGGACCCCTTCCAAATGAGACAAACCGATTATACCAAATTGCTGACTTCCGATTACGATCTGACGCCAGAACGCGATAGTAGCGCCACCGATAAGTACCACCATTTGTTAGTCGACGCGTCCACTAGCTTTTCGAATATCGGTACTGAGATGTCACCGAAAAATCTACTGCTTACCGATAAATATGCTTTAGTTAACGGTGGAGAGGTAACTGAAGGTAATTCGAAACATATTTTAATGGTTAATGCACTTCTAAAATGGCTATCGTTATCGATATGACGATTCCACCAGAGTTTGCCTACGACCCAAATGGTGGTGTGGTGCTGTGTGGATGCAGATATGATGATTTTTTGCAGCTCTTTCATCAGTTATCTTTCATCAAGGATTTTCTTCTTGACACAAATGTTTACTCAGGTAGCTGCATCGCGTTAGCTTTTCGGGGAAGAAGGCGAGAGTTGTTGTTTTTGCGCTACGTCTTCGTACATCTCGACTGCCTCCTCTATTTGTCCAACGGAAGCGACTAGTGACGTTGGTGGTGAAGCGCAATCGACTTTAAATCGAGAGACCCGGGTCCAAACCATGACTGGTTCATATTTTTATTCGGTTTTACATTTTCATTGCCGCTAACCGCACTTTTTTTTTCAGTAAACCATCCTCACAATCTCGACTGTTACTACCTGTCCCACAGCGAATCATCCCAGGACAACAAATATGAAATTAGGAATTACATTATTCCCTCGGACGTCAATAAAGCTGTCAAATCCTTCAGTTGTTGCGTTAACAGTTCTGCAGATCGTAGTTCAGTTTCGAACGAGAATTCTGTCAAGACCGGGGTGCCCTTAGCAGATTACCAGAACGGACGTCGATCGGCTATTGAGGTTAGGGATGAAATCGGCAGTAGTTCGTCTCCAACGTCGTCAGCCAGGTGAGTTGCAGTTAGTGCAGAGATTATCACAATTTCAAACAGTTAAATAACACAACAACGTACGAGGCTAGAGTGGAAAGTCAGATGCTTTTTAATATACAAGGTGTTTCTTGAAGAAAATTCGGGAGCTTATTGCTGTCGTCAAAATGAAGGGAAAAGTTCCTATAAACACATCTCCGCAAGTTATTCTTTTTTCAATTTCAGACCCTGAAATACGCTAATCTAGTATTTTAGTCCGTTGCTAAGCAACGAACCCCGTATCAAATGGTTCGGGAAATTTTTTGACGGCGTCTCAACAATAAACAAACATTGACAACAAATTTTTCCGAATCGAATACGGTCCGGGAAAATTTTTGCCGGCGTCTCAACAATAATTACATCAATCGAATATTTTTATGCGTTTATAAAAATTTCTCAATTTATGATAATGTTTATTGCGATTTCAGAAAAAATAGTATGTGTACCTCGTAGTAAAAGCACATTCCCAGACTTCACTTCAATGCTTGTTGGCCTCGAATTAACGCCTTGGCCAACAATTCACATTGTCGTCCGGGAATGTAATGCTGTAATGATTTTGATTGGTATTAGCCACATTTTCATCTGTTGTTCCCACTCTGGCTTCTTTTGACTTCTACCTACCTACCTACATACCTACCTACCTTCACCTACCTACCTTCACCTACCTACCTTTACCTACATCTACCTACCTACCTCTACCTACCTACCTCTACCTACCTACCTCTACCTACCTACCTCTACCTACCTACCTCTACCTACCTACCTCTACCTACCTACCTCTATCTACCTACCTCTACCTACCTACCTCTACCTACCTACCTACCTCTACCTACCTCCCTCCCTACCTACCTCTACCTACCTACCTACCGCTACTTACCTACCCCTACCTACCTACCGCTACTTACCTCTAACCTACCTCTACCTACCTCCCTCCCTACCTCTACCTACCTACCCACCCACCTACCTCTACATACATACCTCTACCTACCTACCTACCGCTACTTACCTACCCCTACCTACCTACCGCTACTTACCTCTAACCTACCTTTACCTACCTACCTACCTCTACCTACCTACCTACCTACCTACCTACCTCTACCTACCTACCTACCTCTACCTATTTACCTCTAACTACCTACCTCTATCTACCTACCTACCTCTACCTACCTACCTCTATCTACCTACCTACCTCTACCTACCTACCTCTACCGACCTCCCTCCCTACCTACCTCTACCTACCTACCCACCCACCTACCTCTACATACCTACCTCTACCTACCTACCTAATAATTAACTTTATAAATTTGCGATTTTCTGTCTATGATGTAGCGCACATATCAGCTCTTATTTTCTGTGGTATAGATACTGAATTTGTGATTTTTTTTCATTTTCAGATCTAACAAAGACTTCAGTGTTGGAGAAATAATTCCGAGAAGACCAAGACAGTTATAAAGTTTATCAATTCTACATTTTTGGTATATTGTTGAAATTTTATAAACATTTAGTCTTTTTATCAATAAAAAATTAGAAACATCTCTTTTTAAAATAATCATTCTGAAAGTCAGAGGTTGGACTAATCTAGATTCTAACCCACCACTGTGCGCCCTCCTGTTACCCCACCCGACGTATTAACGGACCACGTGGCAATGCGATATACCTTCCTCGAGTGAGTCGGTGGAAGGTTCCAATAATTTTCCGAGTTCTGTCCTTGTTTGACTGCACTAATCTGTCAAAATTGTATCTTCAATAATTTTGAAATGGGTTGTCAGTGTCAGCCATATACATACTCATTCATCGTCACAACTTTATCCAAATTCATTCCTCAACTAAAATCTATGATAAATGAAAAAACAGAACAGTACAGTATAACCACCACGCACTGAGAGTCATACGTCCACAGGATAAATATAATATTCGTCCAGATATATAGCAAGCCAAGATGAACTACCACTACCAGTAAACGACGATACAATTTCCAATGAAATGAATCACGACTCAAAAGAAGATTTTTCGAAGATTCTACAAGGTATTTATTTTTATTTTCTGTGCCTAACATACCTTTACTGGGTAACAGGTATTCAGCCAATGGGGAAGACCACTGATGAGTGATGGAATCTTTCCAAACCCCTTTCAATCAATAAATAATGATGCTGGTTCACTGTTTTTTACAGTAAATTTGATCTAGCCATACTACAGGTTTCTTCATTCGTAACAGTAAAGCTGTTCTAAGCAAATATTTGACATATAGACCAACCAATATAAATTTTTTGTGGAAATTAATTCTAATAGTAAGCGACTTGCGCCATGACTTCGGGGATACTTTATAAATAACTAAAATCCAAATTTCAACTCAAAATTTTTTTTGTGCAATTGTTTAAACAATGATTATTAAAAAAAGGGTCCTTTTTTTGGTTTTTTGTAAATATCTCAAAAGGTACTGGACGAATGGCTTTACTCGTAGAAGACCGTTTGTAGAGAATGAAAAAACCTACAAAATGGTTTTTGGACAATCCCGATACGACCATTTTTCGCCGAGAAAAGCCGGAAAAACTCTTGAAAAAAGGCCTTTTTTCAAAAATTCGTATCTCCTTCAATTTTCAATATTAAGAAATAATTTTTCGGGAAATGGTAGCTAATATCATGTACGTTGGGCTTCCGAAAGGTGGAAATTGTCGCTTCAATAGTTTTCCTACAATCGGGTTTTAAAAAAATTACAGCCATATTTTGCATGATACGTCATAATACGGGAAATGGTCCGATTTGAATTTTTAAAGCGGCATTTTGAAGTTGAGGTTAAAAACTACAATTTGTCTATCTCACATTTTCCCATAAGTTTGGAGAACATTGTTAAAAATGCTTCTGAACACAGCGCTTCGAGTGAAAATTCGTCGCCGAGTCGTGCTAAGGTAGTAGTGGAGGGGGCGCCGAGAAGCGGTGGAGAAGTGAGAGAGATTAAAAATTATTTCTTAATATTGAAAATTGAGGGAGATACGAATTTTTGAAAAAAGGCCTTTTTTCAAGAGTTTTTCCGGCTTTTCTCGGCGAAAAATGGTCGTATCGGGATTTTCCAAAAACCATTTTGTAGGTTTTTTCATTCTCTACAAACGGTCTTTGATGAGTAAAGCCATTCGTTCAGTACCTTTTGAGATATTTACAAAAAAACAAAAAAGGACCCTTTTTTTAATAATCATTGTTTACACAATTGCACAAAAAAATTTTGAGTTGCAATTTGGATTTTAGTTATTTATAAAGTATACCCGAAGTCATGGCGCAAGTCGCTTACTATTGGAATTAATTTGCAAAACAGACTTTATTTTTGTTATATTGGTTGGACTAACAGTAAATCTGCTTTAAGCAAATATTTGACATATGTTTGCAGCCAACTCAGGCCAACGCCATGAAAAGAGCCGAGAATCAACCACAAAAATAAACACCAAGTGCAACGAGTACACCAGACACCTCCCTGGATATTCAGATGATGCCAAGACCTGTGGATCAGGAATACACGAGAAGAAAAGCGACTGCTGCATTTCCGTCCGAGAAAAAATCATCATCAAACGAAAACTGAACCAAACCGATAAACTTAGTGATTTTACGTTGGTAGACGGGTCTATCTATATCAGAAAATCTGCTGTAGATACAGGCGCTACCAACCAGGCAGCTACCAACCCGGAAACTACCAACCAGGAAGCTCCTCAGTCTGGACTACCCGAACAACCTGAATTATCTGGGATAGCTGAGTTGCCCGTACTAACCGAACTAACCCATGTCCATGAAGATGTTGAACCAGAATCGAAAGGAGTTCAAGGTACGATTTTGAACTCTAAGCATTGATCATCTAATTTTCTTGATATTCAGATCCACGATTATAGTATTTGAATACAATATTTTTAAATTTTATTACTTATATTTCGGACGGCCATCTACGAAAGCGCAGGAGGGCCACAAGAGGTTTTTTTCATCACTTCGACTTTGTTCTCGAAATTTCGACTTTTTTCTCGAAATTTCGACTTTTTTCTCGAAATTTCGACTTTTTTCTCGAAATTTCGAAGTGATGAAAAAAAAACTGCTTGTGGCCCTCCTGCGCTTTCGTAGCCATCGTCTTCAAATCAAATCAAATCAAACCATACAATAATTAGTCACATAGGTACAGGCAACACAATATAAACTATATAATACAATAAATACTAAAAAACATGTTAATGGTTATTTAACGAAAAAGTGTATTAACAGGGGCGATTAACAATCGAGATAATTTAACGCGTGACCGCAGCGAGCGCGTTAACGTCTGCCATTTTAATTCACGAGTTTGTTACAAAACTTTTCCGTCGACCATAGTTTTCAAAAATACAGATGTCTTACATTCAATGTTTATTTATTTAACGATACGATAAAAACCAATCACTATTTCCTATTTATATCAACTCTAATCAAAGATAGTTTAATTTTTCTTGGTGGTAGTTTAGTATTAATGCTTCTTATTGAAATAAAAAAAAATTGCTCTAATGTGGGTTTGAAATGTCGACCACACTGTCACATCTTTCGGCTGTCAAGCCAACGTTACCATCACGCCACGTGACTTTCTATGATTGCAAGTGACAACTGGTATATTAAAGATTTTCTGAAATTTCATTTCAGAATTGACAAATAAATAGTGACATAGTACTAACCAATATAATTGTATAAGAGCTATGTATGTTGGGGTCATTAATAAACGATTTTGAGTGCGCATAGAGTGAAGGCTTTCACGGCCGGAAGTGAAATCGTGAAGAATGGTTTCCGGGCTTTGAGGCCGTGGTAGGTTCACCTCACTGGAGGCGGTTTCTTTGGACGTTTCGCTCACAACTGCGGTGAGCATCTTCAGCATAGGTTTAGTCTTCTCGAAGAACGACGTAAAACTGATACAACGGTTGGAAATTGTTCGTAATTTATAGTTGCAGCCTGGTTAATTAGTTTTGCTTGGGGTGACTGGGGTACCTGACCGGGTGGAATGTAGCCATTGTCTACCTGCCTAATTAGTGAGTCGTGATTGCCCCTTCCTACCTGCTTGTTTGTGTTGTTTAATGGTTTTGTTTTTGTGTTTTTCAAGGCTGGGTACCAGGCTTTGTTGAGCTTTAGGGATTCTTCCTTTCTGTTGAAATTGTTTTTATGTTTGTATATTTCTATGGCTTCTCTATTAAGGCGGGCATGATAGTGTTTCGCGGTTGAGAGCACTTCTGTATTATCAAACCGGATACCATGGGCAACTTCTCCGTAGGCATTGCTAGCGTAAAAACCCGGCTCTCCGAACATCACAGACAATGTAGGCTAGCCCAGACGGAGAAGTCTGCTGTGGCATTGCACACGTTACACGTTAACGAACAAGAGTATTAATAAGGGCAATTAACAATCGTATAGGTATGTAATTTTTGCTTATATTTGAGGATTGATATCAACTCATTTTCGAACAGTGCCGAACATCAAAGATTGCATGTTATGCTGTAAGCACCTAAAGTGTGGCCTGACGGAGCTACTGCACTTGTGCGATTCTGATCCCGACGCCATTATAAGACAGTACGAACATCGAATCAGTCATTGCGGAATGCAGGAAGAGGGCGCTGATGACGAGTTCGTTTTTCAAATGGATAAAACGCACGGTAGCGTGTTTGGGGATGCGAAGTACCATTATTTGATGGTCGATAAATCCACGCTTCTTAACGAGGAGGTGAGTATAATAGTAATTTATGTATCAAGTGAGTAAAGTCATACTTTTTTTTACGAGTAGGAAATGTTGACGCACGACACCGTAGGCGGAGTGCGGCATTCCTACGAGTAAAAAAAACACTTTACTCACGAGTTTTATACAGTAATTTTTCTACAACTGTCAAAAAAAGTAACCAGTTCATATTTATTGCAAATATGAAATGAATTTGGCATGTTTTTATTGATTCATTATTCGAACAAAGTTCGAAGAGTATGCCGGAGAGTTGAGTTTCAAACAAATGAAACGAATAATTTCGACAGAATCGAAATCCCTTTTTCTTCACACTGTCCCGCAAAATGGAAAATTTGAAGCGAATATTAAAATAACATATTCAAATATTATTATTATTAATGTTGACTTGCCTTTCGAATAACTAGTCCATCGAAGTAACTTTTCATTTTCTTAGATTTGGATTCATAATAAATAAATAATCCTCGTGAAGCAACGAATACCTTTTTCTTTCTTTGAACTATGTAAAGGAAATCTCATATTTGCACTATCCACGATTTTCTCCGTTCAATATTCATCACTTTTCATTTCTACTTAAATTAAATTTATAGTTATCAAGAATTCGTTATCTGGATAGATGCCCAATTTCACAAATTTCATTAATTATTGTTGTCAACTAGTTTCTGACGGCCAAACAGCCATAGCTACCTTGGATTACCTAGTGTAGATTAGGTCCTTAGAGGTATATGCTATTATTTTGACAATATATTTCCTTGCTTAACAACCAATCAGTGGGTTTCAAATTTTGAAATTCAGCCAATAGAATCGGAACTACAGTGAAAATATAGCTTGTCGCTGTATTTTCACGGTGATAAACCTGCTTAGTCAAGTGAAAATAATGATTTACATTATAAACGTCAAATTTATGTGTTTTTAGTTATCTTTATCAATATGAGCGATCGTTGGGGACAAATGTCCATTGGTATCATAGATGAGGCCGTGGAAAATAGTATTCCGTTGAAAACGGCTAGAAATAAAGCATCAATTACCAGGTGACACGATTTTTCTTTATTTCAAATCGATATATTGTCGTCCTAAATATAATTCGTGGTATGATTAAAAACCTATAATTTTTTGGAATATCAATCAATTCAAATCATATAATGTACGCTCTTACTGATATCAAACGACTAATTCCTGTGCCGTTCTCAAACATAATCAAGAGACTATCTATATCCAAACTATCTTTTGATTTTAGATTCCAAAAACCGAAGAGAAGCAAGTACTTCAGAGCGTTCCGACCGATATTTCAATTAGTAGTAAAGTGAGGAAATCTGCACGGTTACTGGTCGAAAAACCTTCAGTCGAGGAGAAATCCGAATTTCCTATATTTCTCAATGCATTGCTACCTCCTGTGGAAGGAACAGAAACCCCTGAAAATAACGCAACAGCAGAAGTAACACCATCCGATATCGTTTTCAAGGATCCACAGATGGAAGAAGATCATAACATATATTCTAATGGTAAAATGCTCCGTTGAAAGTTGATTGCTATCTGCCGTTTCCTTCGAACACATAGTGTATTTTTATACGAATATCCTACAAAATAGCATTACCCGCCTACCTACTTCAAAATATAACTTCTTCGACCTGTAGGCCGTCGCGACACTGACGCCAATTTTTTTATATGGCGTCCCAGATTTTTCAATGCTATTATAGACTATGCATCAAATTTTGAATTCAGACATATAGCACTCTTGTAGTTTTCCTTGAATTGAATACTGATGGAAAAAGGCAATTTTAATGTATATATATATATATATATATATATTATATATATAAGAAACATTAATTGTTTTTACAGGGAAGTCAAGGATTAATAATTGGCAATATATAATATGTATATAAAATAAATGAAAATAAATAAAATTGAACTAAATTGTCAAATCTGATAAAATTCTAAAAAACTAAGAAATTAAGAAATACTCTTTTAGTTGTAATTTGAACTTTGATAGATGTTTTATATTTTTCAAACGGCTAGGTAATTGATTATATATTGTGACACCATCATGCAAAATGCACCTCTTTCCAATTTCAGATGTTGCCTTACTGGGATATAGTTCATTGAAATTTCTTGTTAGGTGTTTGTGAATGACTTTATTTTCTGTGAAATGCAAACCAGTATATTTTTTTTTGAATCGGCTTAAATGAATGAACAAACATACTGATAATTTGTAAAGAGATTCCAAGTTCAATATTTTTTTTGGTTTGTACAAATTTTTTGTTGGTTCAAGATGGGGAAGTTTGTGAATACATTTTATTGATTTATTTTGGAGTTTTTTCAAAGGTTTCAATACAGATTTATTCGCGGATCCCCACATAGATATCAAATATTGTAATTGAGAATATATGAAGGAATAATATATATTTATCAAATATTTACGGCATATATAGTTTCTAATCTTGTAAAGTATTCCGATAATTGGAGAGATTTTTTTTCTAATTTTTTCAATATGTTTTTTCCAACTGAGGCATTCATCAATAAAGAGTCCTAAAAATTTTATACAGCTTTTGTATTCAATTTGATTTTTATCAAAGATTAATGGTGTAAATTGATCATTAATTTTTCGTTCTGTAACCATGAGAGAATATTTGTAATGTCGCATTGGATACTTTTTTTGAGAGTGCCTGTATTGGATCCTGAATAAATTATATTTGTATCATCTGCAAATAATTTTAGAGATCCTTTTAAATCCAAAAATGAAATAGAATTGATGTAAATCAAAAAAAGAACAGGTCCCAAAACAGATCCCTGTGGTACACCATAGCTGATTTTTCTATATTGACTATAACTATTTTCAATGTAAACATACTGTTGTCGATTATTCAAAAAATTTTCAAACCAGTGATAAATGTTGCTCTGATGCCAATACTGTATAATTTTTTCAATAGGATTTTATGATCAACTGCATCAAAAGCTTTACATAAATCTAAAGATAATAGTGCACATTTCTGGTTGCTGTCAACTTTTTGTTGTATAGATGAAATAACATCTTGTGTTGCTCTCTCAGTATCCCTTGATTTACGGAATCCATATTGGTTTTCAAATAGAAGATTTTTTTTTTTCCAAATACTCAAATAGTTTGTCATTTATGAATTTCTCGAAGATTTTTGAAAATACAGGAAGCACCGAAATGGGCCTATAATTGTTCATATCTGTTTTTTTGCCATTTTTATATATTGGTGTGACTTTATAAAGAGGGCCATGATTGAGACAAAATAAAAAGCCATAACATGAGTTTGATAAAACTGATCTATCAGTTATAATTATTGCATTGTCTTTTCAGTTTCGTCTATATGTGTGTTTCTGTCAAATCGCAGACAATACTACTTAATAGTAATGAAAACATTTAAGTGATAACATGAATTGTTTTAGTTAGTGTTCAAACTGCATCTTTTATCTTACTGTATATATTTCAAATAGTTCTCGATTCGCAACAATATAATAAATATAAAACAAAAAGGTTCATGAACAGTCTCATACCAGTTTTAAACTGTTTGATTGTTCATGATAGTCCTTGCATACAAATCATATAAGCATATAAATATACCCTTTTATAATGTTATAGTTACTTAAAAAAAACACTGTATCTCTGATAACAATAGTTATTAAGAAATGGGTATAGAATTTTTTACTATTGTAGCAATGAATTATGATTAATAAACGTTATTATTATTATTAAATGTGTCCCTCGCGATATGGAAGCAGACACATTTGTGATAATATATTTCAAATCCTCTACATTTCGAGGACATCGCATATAAACTAAGTCTTCAATATATCCCGACAAAAACAAATCCAGTAGAGTCTTACCTGGACCACATCGAGTTTGTATTGGAAAATTCTCCCAGAAATTGACATCGCTTCCATTCATTAAATTAAACATCCATTTTGTGCCAAATATTTGGATAAGCCAGTCAATGTTTTGTCTGACGGTAATCTTCTGTCGGGATACCGATTAGCGTATATTCTCACTGCTTCTTTTGCATTCCTCATTGCTTTTCCATAAATACGTATCAATACCAACTTTCCTGCATTCGAAAAGAGGACCATTTTCCGATTTTACGAAAAAACAGCACCAAAGTGAATACACTTTCATTAAATCTTACAGGTTTTCTGACAGATCGATGAATACTTATATTATTGCATTTATTTTGACGCTTTCATGGCCCTCTTTATAATAAGCGATGAAGTTGCTATGGTGCATCAGTATTCAAGGGAAACTATGAGTGTGCCATATGACTGAATTCAGAATCTGATGCAGAATCGCAAAAGGCAATAAAATCTGGGGTGCCATTTAAAAAAATGGCGTCGGTGTCGCCCAATGATGATCTCTTACGTAAATATTAGTACCCTCTGACATCAAAACCATCTGCTTTCACGAAATAAGGATAACCTCTTTCATTATCCAGACATTTGCCCGCGGAGTTTTATACGGGACACCCTGTATATATATAAAGGGGTACACAAAATTTTGTGAAATTTTTTTTACGAAACGCGTAGATTTTCGAAAAAAAAAAGTAAACGAGACCCGGGACCTAAAGTTTACGTGAAATATTCAGAAAAAACCGTAAACCGATGAAACAAACCTTTATCAAATAAACTTTTTACAATTTCAGCTACACTCATACTGAAACATCCTTCCCACGACGACCTGCGAGGCACAGTATCGACTTTGGAAGAAATGCACGGTTATAGAACAACTTCCGAACACTCAAAGACCGACGAATCTCACCGAGTCAGTGTTATATGGGATGGCATCATTGATCCGGAAACGAAAATGGTGAGGGCACCCAGTAATGAAAAAGGTAAAGGGATATTTACCATACATTTAATATTTTTTTGGTGTTTTGGCAGCTGCTACGGTCGTAAGCCACATGTGACTACTTACGCCACTTTCGGAGCAGCACAGAGTTTCAATCACTCTGAGAATTTTACATATGAAAATAGAAAAAGCTCGTCCCGACTGGGAACCGAACCTGAGCCCTCTCGGTCACCTGACGTGCGCTCTATCCACTGCACCAATCCCCGCCTACCAAACATTTATTATCGTTATTGTTAATATGTTTAGCGGCAATTCAAACATGAAAATGAAAAATTTTAAAACTGAAACAAAAATGTGGACCAGCCGGGATTCGAACCCGGGCTTCCGAAACTCTAGTCGGGCACACTGATCTCTATAATACCGGTCCTTGATTCGAAAACCGGCGGCTCACACTCTTAGTTCAGTCTTTATTCATGTCAGTAAATGAAAATGGTGGTCGAATTAACGTGAATTGGATACGTTTCCGTACATCCAATGGACGTCCTTTATGTACGTCCATTGGACATCCTATATGAACGTCCATTGCACATCCTGAATGTACATCCATACGATGTTGAATCCGGTAAGGTTCGGACATTTTCTGGATATTGTATATACCTGGACGTACAATGGACGTCCATAATATATACAGTCACTGTTGAATTATTTCACCTGTGTTTTTGGTACTGTTATTTTATTTCTCACATTTTTTCGAATTGGTTTTACCAATGCCATTATCATTCCAGAAAGACGGGTGAGCGCTGTCAGTTGGAGCGGCATTGAAGAGAACAGACTTGCAACTATCACCAGAAAATCCATTATGAAACCGGTTCAAAAGGAACAAACCAAAATTTCTATTTTCGAAGACATCGTTAGAGCAGAAAGAAGTAAGACTAACGAGGCCACAGGGAGTCGATCGAGAGGCAAATCGTTGATCGATAGACGAGAGAGGTCGATAGAGTTTTTTTCTATATCACACGCTTTGTCGACTTCGTGTCACGTGTGACTCGTTTTGACACTATCCCCACCACCACCGACCGAGGTCGACGCGAGTGTGGCTGCCAAATTCAAAGTCGAACGCTACGTCAAAATCATTGTCAAAATATGTCAGGAAGTTTCGCAACATAAGCCGTTTGTGGCGTTTGTTTCTTGTAGCGATTGACATAAAAATGACAGCGGTTTACTTCTGGGACTGTTAATGACGTCAACCATTAACTAACTGGTTAGTGCTTGCGGTAATCAATCAACATATTCGTTTCATTATTCACTATGACGTCATTAACAGTACCAGAAAGTAAACTGCTGTCATTTTTATGTCAACCGCTACCAGAACCAAACGCCAATCGAAAATGGCTTTAAAAACATACAAAGTTCAACTAGACACATTAGGCGTTTTCCATTTAGGAGTGTTAATCCTCGGGCTTCTTATTCTAGACTTACTATTGGTAGATTTTGACAGCCAATGATTAAACTAGAATAAGAAGACCAGGGGTGCTATTCTCGAGTTTGTACGTATGCGATTTCGATATACTGTTTCATACCAATACACTTGGAATGTGTATGTTCTTCCCTCTTTTTCGTATACGATTTGAAATCGAACGATTCGAGAATAGACCCCCTGGACCCTTGAATGGAAAGCTGCTCTTGATTTGAATCAAGAGCAATCAAGAACATACAAAGCTCAACTACATATACAGAGTAGTCCTCCTCGACCATCAAAGTAACGACCATCGTCCGTTCTTGGTGGTATGATGGACACACTGCTCTCGAACTTAAAAATCATACCGGCTTGCCGTAATATGGCAGAAATCTTAACCGGACGAATGTTGAATGCATGATCACTTACCCCACGGACGTGGGGAATGGTTATCTAGGTAAAGGATCCAACGCGCCCTCGGGGGCTCCGGAGACAGGGCCTGACTGGAACATCCTTTTAGGAAAAAAATAATAATAATAATGAGAATTTTCAAATGCTGCTTTTACGTTCACTAATTATGATTGCAGTTCATATTAGATTGGAAAACGAACAAAGCTCGGTCGCCTAGGTACTAAATATATTAATGAAGGAGTATCATTATATACAACACTAAGCTATATTTCAACAATATGTGTGGTGGGGATGGTTCAAACACAAACAACCACAAGACGTTTCACGAGTTCGACTAACGATATATATTTCACAGTTCGATTCAGAAAAAGAAATGGTTTGGACAAAAGAATAAGAGAACAGATTCAGGGAGTTTGGATGAGACGATGAGACAGAGAAGTGTTATTGCTAGTGTTATCCAGGATGTTGAGGAGACTGATTCTGCGTGAGTTATACCTATATAGATAATTCTGAATTTCTGATGTTGTTTTGATATGAAAACCGCGACTTTAAAGTCGAAGTAATTTTCAACAATACAATAATTTTTTCAAACAAATGTAGTATTTTGAAATTTGCACTGTATATGTAAAATTTCATGCTCATTCTGAAAATGTATGAATTTTAGGTGCTCAGATATGAGATTTAGCCGGAAAAGGGTGTTTAAATAAGAAAATCCAACTTTCTGAGTTTTTTTAATTTTCATTTTTCGAAATTCAAGTTTTTGTTCTCGAACGTATTTTGACGTGCTGATTCCGAATCTTTGAACAAAAATGTCGAAAACTCATCAGAAATATTTTTGGCGGCAAAAAAACCATTTGAAAACTGATTCAGAGCTGACCAACTCGAGAACGGTTAGAGATAGACGAATTCTGCGAACGCCAATCGATTCAGAATGGCCGAATTAGTAGACACTGAGCATTTGAACGAAAAAAATCAACGTACAAAAAAGTCGAGTATATCATCAATTTTTTGAAATTTTTTATTTTACATTTTTCAAATTTCAAATTTTTGTCTTCGAACGTATTTTGACGTGCTGATTCCGAATCTTTGAACGAAAAAATCGAAAAATCATCAGAAATATTTTTGGCGGCAAAAAAAACATTTGAAAACTGATTCAGAGCTGACCAACTCGAGAACGGTTAGAGATAGACGAATTCTGCGAACGCCAATCGATTCAGAATGGCCGAATTAGTAGACACTGAGCATTTGAACGAAAAAAATCAACGTACAAAAAAGTCGAGTATATCATCAATTTTTTGAAATTTTTTATTTTACATTTTTCAAATTTCAAATTTTTGTCTTCGAACGTATTTTGACGTGCTGATTCCGAATCTTTGAACGAAAAAATCGAAAAATCATCAGAAATATTTTTGGCGGCAAAAAAAACATTTGAAAACTGATTCAGAGCTGACCAACTCGAGAACGGTTAGAGATAGACGAATTCTGCGAACGCCAATCGATTCAGAATGGCCGAATTAGTAGACACTGAGCATTTGAACGAAAAAAATCAACGTACAAAAAAGTCGAGTATATCATCAATTTTTTGAAATTTTTTATTTTACATTTTTCAACTTTCAAATTTTTGTCTTCGAACGTATTTTGACGTGCTGATTCCGAATCTTTGAACGAAAAAATCGAAAAATCATCAGAAATATTTTTGGCGGCAAAAAAAACATTTGAAAACTGATTCAGAGCTGACCAACTCGAGAACGGTTAGAGATAGACGAATTCTGCGAACGCCAATCGATTCAGAATGGCCGAATTAGTAGACACTGAGCATTTGAACGAAAAAAATCAACGTACAAAAAAGTCGAGTATATCATCAATTTTTTGAAATTTTTTATTTTACATTTTTCAACTTTCAAATTTTTGTCTTCGAACGTATTTTGACGTGCTGATTCCGAATCTTTGAACGAAAAAATCGAAAAATCATCAGAAATATTTTTGGCGGCAAAAAAAACATTTGAAAACTGATTCAGAGCTGACCAACTCGAGAACGGTTAGAGATAGACGAATTCTGCGGACGCCAATCGATTCAGAATGGCCGAATTAGTATACATTGTGGATTTCGAGTCAATCAAAAAAATTAAAAATTACTCGAAAAAGTTGTAAGGGGTTCACCCCTAAAAATCATGAAAAATACTAAGTCGTCACATCGACTTGAAATTTGCACTGTATATGTAAAATTTTATGCTAATTCCGAAAATGTATGATTTTTAGGTGCTCAGATATGAGATTTAGCCGGAAAAGGGTGTTTAAATAAGAAAATCCAACTTTCTGAGTTTTTTTAATTTTCATTTTTCGAAATTCAAGTTTTTGTCCTCGAACGTATTTTGACGTGCTGATTCCGAATCTTTGAACAAAAATGTCGAAAACTCAGAAATATTTTTGGCGGCAAAAAAACCATTTGAAAACTGATTCAGAGCTGACCAACTCGAGAACGGTTAGAGATAGACGAATTCTGCGAACGCCAATCGATTCAGAATGGCCGAATTAGTAGACACTGAGCATTTGAACGAAAAAAATCAACGTACAAAAAAGTCGAGTATATCATCAATTTTTTGAAATTTTTTATTTTACATTTTTCAAATTTCAAATTTTTGTCTTCGAACGTATTTTGACGTGCTGATTCCGAATCTTTGAACGAAAAAATCGAAAAATCATCAGAAATATTTTTGGCGGCAAAAAAAACATTTGAAAACTGATTCAGAGCTGACCAACTCGAGAACGGTTAGAGATAGACGAATTCTGCGAACGCCAATCGATTCAGAATGGCCGAATTAGTAGACACTGAGCATTTGAACGAAAAAAATCAACGTACAAAAAAGTCGAGTATATCATCAATTTTTTGAAATTTTTTATTTTACATTTTTCAAATTTCAAATTTTTGTCTTCGAACGTATTTTGACGTGCTGATTCCGAATCTTTGAACGAAAAAATCGAAAAATCATCAGAAATATTTTTGGCGGCAAAAAAAACATTTGAAAACTGATTCAGAGCTGACCAACTCGAGAACGGTTAGAGATAGACGAATTCTGCGGACGCCAATCGATTCAGAATGGCCGAATTAGTATACATTGTGGATTTCGAGTCAATCAAAAAAATTAAAAATTACTCGAAAAAGTTGTAAGGGGTTCACCCCTAAAAATCATGAAAAATACTAAGTCGTCACATCGACTTGAAATTTGCACTGTATATGTAAAATTTTATGCTAATTCCGAAAATGTATGATTTTTAGGTGCTCAGATATGAGATTTAGCCGGAAAAGGGTGTTTAAATAAGAAAATCCAACTTTCTGAGTTTTTTTAATTTTCATTTTTCGAAATTCAAGTTTTTGTCCTCGAACGTATTTTGACGTGCTGATTCCGAATCTTTGAACAAAAATGTCGAAAACTCAGAAATATTTTTGGCGGCAAAAAAACCATTTGAAAACTGATTCAGAGCTGACCAACTCGAGAACGGTTAGAGATAGACGAATTCTGCGAACGCCAATCGATTCAGAATGGCCGAATTAGTAGACACTGAGCATTTGAACGAAAAAAATCAACGTACAAAAAAGTCGAGTATATCATCAATTTTTTGAAATTTTTTATTTTTCATTTTTCGAATTTCAAATTTTTGTCTTCGAACGTATTTTGACGTGCTGATTCCGAATCTTTGAACGAAAAAATCGAAAAATCATCAGAAATATTTTTGGCGGCAAAAAAAACATTTGAAAACTGATTCAGAGCTGACCAACTCGAGAACGGTTAGAGATAGACGAATTCTGCGGACGCCAATCGATTCAGAATGGCCGAATTAGTATACATTGTGGATTTCGAGTCAATCAAAAAAATTAAAAATTACTCGAAAAAGTTGTAAGGGGTTCACCCCTAAAAATCATGAAAAATACTAAGTCGTCACATCGACTTGAAATTTGCACTGTATATGTAAAATTTTATGCTAATTCCGAAAATGTATGATTTTTAGGTGCTCAGATATGAGATTTAGCCGGAAAAGGGTGTTTAAATAAGAAAATCCAACTTTCTGAGTTTTTTTAATTTTCATTTTTCGAAATTCAAGTTTTTGTCCTCGAACGTATTTTGACGTGCTGATTCCGAATCTTTGAACAAAAATGTCGAAAACTCAGAAATATTTTTGGCGGCAAAAAAACCATTTGAAAACTGATTCAGAGCTGACCAACTCGAGAACGGTTAGAGATAGACGAATTCTGCGAACGCCAATCGATTCAGAATGGCCGAATTAGTAGACACTGAGCATTTGAACGAAAAAAATCAACGTACAAAAAAGTCGAGTATATCATCAATTTTTTGAAATTTTTTATTTTTCATTTTTCGAATTTCAAATTTTTGTCTTCGAACGTATTTTGACGTGCTGATTCCGAATCTTTGAACAAAAATGTCGAAAACTCATCAGAAATATTTTTGGCGGCAAAAAAACCATTTGAAAACTGATTCAGAGCTGACCAACTCGAGAACGGTTAGAGATAGACGAATTCTGCGAACGCCAATCGATTCAGAATGGCCGAATTAGTAGACACTGAGCATTTGAACGAAAAAAATCAACGTACAAAAAAGTCGAGTATATCATCAATTTTTTGAAATTTTTTATTTTACATTTTTCAAATTTCAAATTTTTGTCTTCGAACGTATTTTGACGTGCTGATTCCGAATCTTTGAACGAAAAAATCGAAAAATCATCAGAAATATTTTTGGCGGCAAAAAAAACATCTAAAAACTGATTTAGAGCTGACCAACTCGAGAACGGTCAGCGATAGACGAATTCTGCGACCGCCAATCGATTCAGAATGGCCGAATTAGTATACATTGTGGATTTCGAGTCAATCAAAAAAATTAAAAATTACTCGAAAAAGTTGTAAGGGGTTCACCCCTAAAAATCATGAAAAATACTAAGTCGTCACATCGACTTGAAATTTGCACTGTATATGTAAAATTTCGTGCTTATTCCGAAAATGTATGATTTTTAGGTGCTCAGATATGAGATTTAGCCGGAAAAGGGTGTTTAAATAAGAAAATCCAACTTTCTGAATTTTTTTAATTTTAATTTTTCGAAATTCAAGTTTTTGTCCTCGAACGTATATTGACGTGCTGATTCCGAATCTTTGAACAAAAATGTCGAAAACTCATCAGAAATATTTTTGGCGGCAAAAAAACCATTTGAAAACTGATTCAGAGCTGACCAACTCGAGAACGGTTAGAGATAGACGAATTCTGCGAACGCCAATCGATTCAGAATGGCCGAATTAGTAGACACTGAGCATTTGAACGAAAAAAATCAACGTACAAAAAAGTCGAGTATATCATCAATTTTTTGAAATTTTTTATTTTACATTTTTCAAATTTCAAATTTTTGTCTTCGAACGTATTTTGACGTGCTGATTCCGAATCTTTGAACGAAAAAATCGAAAAATCATCAGAAATATTTTTGGCGGCAAAAAAAACATCTAAAAACTGATTTAGAGCTGACCAACTCGAGAACGGTCAGCGATAGACGAATTCTGCGACCGCCAATCGATTCAGAATGGCCGAATTAGTATACATTGTGGATTTCGAGTCAATCAAAAAAATTAAAAATTACTCGAAAAAGTTGTAAGGGGTTCACCCCTAAAAATCATGAAAAATACTAAGTCGTCACATTGACTTGAAATTTGCACTGTATATGTAAAATTTTATGCTCATTCCGAAAATGTATGATTTTTAGGTGCTCAGATATGAGATTTAGCCGGAAAAGGGTGTTTAAATAAGAAAATCCAACTTTCTGAGTTTTTTTAATTTTCATTTTTCGAAATTCAAGTTTTTGTCCTCGAACGTATTTTGACGTGCTCATTCCGAATCTTTGAACGAAAAAATCGAAAAATCATCAGAAATATTTTTGGCGGCAAAAAAACTATCTAAAAACTGATTCAGAGCTGACCAACTCGAGAACGGCTAGATATAGACGAATTCTGCGGACGCCAATCGATTCAGAATGGCCGAATTAGTATACATTGTGGATTTCGAGTCAATCGAAAAAATTAAAAATTACTCGAAAAAGTTGTAAGGGGTTCACCCCTAAAAATCATGAAAAATACTAAGTCGTCACATTGACTTGAAATTTGCACTGTATATGTAAAATTTTATGCTCATTCCGAAAATGTATGATTTTTAGGTGCTCAGATATGAGATTTAGCCGGAAAAGGGTGTTTAAATAAGAAAATCCAACTTTCTGAGTTTTTTTAATTTTCATTTTTCGAAATTCAAGTTTTTGTCCTCGAACGTATTTTGACGTGCTCATTCCGAATCTTTGAACGAAAAAATCGAAAAATCATCAGAAATATTTTTGGCGGCAAAAAAACTATCTAAAAACTGATTCAGAGCTGACCAACTCGAGAACGGCTAGATATAGACGAATTCTGCGGACGCCAATCGATTCAGAATGGCCGAATTAGTATACATTGTGGATTTCGAGTCAATCGAAAAAATTAAAAATTACTCGAAAAAGTTGTAAGGGGTTCACCCCTAAAAATCATGAAAAATACTAAGTCGTCACATTGACTTGAAATTTGCACTGTATATGTAAAATTTCATGCTCATTCCGAAAATGTGTGATTTTTAGGTGCTCAGATATGAGATTTAGCCGGAAAAGGGTGTTTAAAGTAGAAAATCCAACTTTCTGAGTTTTTTTAATTTTCATTTTTCGAAATTCAAGTTTTTGTCCTCGAACGTATATTGACGTGCTGATTCCGAATCTTTGAACAAAAATGTCGAAAACTCATCAGAAATATTTTTGGCGGCAAAAAAACCATTTGAAAACTGATTCAGAGCTGACCAACTCGAGAACGGTTAGAGATAGACCAATTCTGCGAACGCCAATCGATTCAGAATGGCCGAATTAGTATACACTGAGTATTTGAACGAAAAAAATCAACGTACAGAAAAGTCGAGTATATCATCAATTTTTTGAAATTTTTTATTTTACATTTTTCGAATTTCAAATTTTTGTCTTCGAACGTATTTTGACGAGCTGATTCCGAATCTTTGAACGAAAAAATCTAAAAATCATCAGAAATATTTTTGGCGGCAAAAAAACATTTGAAAACTGATTCAGAGCTGACCAACTCGAGAACGGTTAGAGATAGACGAATTCTGCGAACGCCAATCGATTCAGAATGGCCGAATTAGTAGACACTGAGCATTTGAACGAAAAAAATCAACGTACAAAAAAGTCGAGTATATCATCAATTTTTTGAAATTTTTTATTTTACATTTTTCAAATTTCAAATTTTTGTCTTCGAACGTATTTTGACGTGCTGATTCCGAATCTTTGAACGAAAAAATCGAAAAATCATCAGAAATATTTTTGGCGGCAAAAAAACCATCTAAAAACTGATTCAGAGCTGACCAACTCGAGAACGGCTAGAGATAGACGAATTCTGCGGACGCCAATCGATTCAGAATGGCCGAATTAGTATACATTGTGGATTTCGAGTCAATCGAAAAAATTAAAAATTACTCGAAAAAGTTGTAAGGGGTTCACCCCTAAAAATCATGAAAAATACTAAGTCGTCACATTGACTTGAAATTTGCACTGTATATGTAAAATTTCATGCTCATTCCGAAAATGTGTGATTTTTAGGTGCTCAGATATGAGATTTAGCCGGAAAAGGGTGTTTAAAGTAGAAAATCCAATTTTCTGAGTTTTTTTAATTTTCATTTTTCGAAATTCAAATTTTTGTCCTCGAACGTATTTTGACGTGCTGATTCCGAATCTTTGAACAAAAATGTCGAAAACTCATCAGAAATATTTTTGGCGGCAAAAAAACCATTTGAAAACTGATTCAGAGCTGACCAACTCGAGAACGGTTAGAGATAGACAAATTCTGCGAACGCCAATCGATTCAGAATGGTCGAATTAGTATGTATTGTGAATTTCGAGTCAATCGAAAAAAATTAAAATTACTCAAAATCATGAAAAATACTATTTATCTGTTTAGCTAGTTTTGACTCGATTGAGAGCTTTGCCAAACCCAGTCGTGTCTCTCTCATAGTTTAGGTGTTGTTATTGAATAATAATCATTATGTTTCTAGAGGACTCCGGGCATCCTGTCTTCTCGGGCGCTGGGACATTTGCCCCCCCCCTCTCACCGGGCCTGTTTGACGATAATAATATATATGTGTATAAATGAATCAAATTACAAGTATTCTTACCTCTTGACTTCTTTTCAGATATTTAATCAAAGATACAACCAAAGAAGAAATGAACGGTGCCATCGGAAGTTCACACAGAAACAGCCTTGAAGCATATCGAAGACGATCAGTTACTGTTGGTGAGTCCGAACAATATGTACTCATTCCTAGGCAAAAGTATAGTATATATGTTTTTGTTTTGCGTCTCTTAAAATGTGTGTCGTCACGGGGGCCGTCAATTCGAACATGCGATAGCCATTGGACCGTTCAGTCTTCCAGCCGACTGGCTTTCAGCGTTTCCATGGGATTAGCGTTTAGCGTATCCATGGGAGTTAGCCTTTAGCGTTTCCATGGGCGTTAGCGTTTCCGTGAGCTTTAGCGTTCAGCGTTTCCGTGGGCGTTGGCTTTTAACGATTCCGCTAAGCGTGTTATCAATGTTTGCACAGATTCAGCACAAGTGACGAGGAACCTTACCTTTCCAAGTGCGATGCCAGACGCTGACTACTACCAGCTAGTCCGACCGACCGACTACACCTTAGAATCCGTTTTATATATTTTTTTTTTTTGAAAGAGAGCAATTATTATAATTTTTATATGATTTGGAATCAAACGAAATTATAAGGAGATCGTGTTTTATTAATCATCTTGGTTCATTAATAATAAGTATACCTATATAGAGGGTGTTTGCGAAATTGGAGCGATTAAAAAATGGGTTTTTATATACGAACATGTCGTGAATCCAGTGACGTCATCAAATTATATTTAAAAAAATCGCTAGTGTTTTTTGGATTTTTAACCTTGAAAAAAAATTCGAAGTAGGCCTTGAAATTTTGATTTCATTTCGAATTTATGGTACTCGACGAGAACTTTTGATGATCTATCATTGAAAAAAAAAAACACTTCTGAATCGGATAATAAATAACAGTTTTAGAGAGGTGGCCCGCTTTCAAATGGGTCACTCTGTATATAACGTATATATAATTTATTGAGTAATTACAGAAATGATCTATTGCATGAGAAATTTCAATTGAAGGGAGGTAGTGATTGATGGTTTTTGTGGCGAATTTATTATTTTATTTTAATGCTATTTTATTTTTTCTTTCAGAACACCCAGTCTTCGAAAAGCGCCGAGAGATCAACCAATATTTAAATAACGTTTGATTGTTTTTAGGGAATATTTACAAATCAAATCAGATACAGAAATTAAAAAAATTGACACTGAATAAATCGAAATATTCTTTTATATCCTCATTTTATCAAAATAAACTTATTCATTGAGCATTCGATTTCCAGTCCTTTCAATTATTATAATTGTTATTATAAGTGTTTAATCAATGTTTGCAAGCGTCAAATATCACAGAGCCTCTCAAACGAACCATCCGCATGTCATAACCTTACTCCTTGCTTGTAACGTTGCCAAGTCGATAAAAACAATAAAAATATTTACAATAACTAAATGACTCAAAAAATAAAGACGTATGCTGATTTAATCTATATTATTTCAAAAGAGAAATATTTCTATGAAATTACCTTGAATGATGTGATTTTGATTTTTTTAAATTTTTTATAGAAAATTTACAGACCATGTCTTCCAAATTCATTTTATGTTTTGCTCAACGCAAGTTTTCAAATCAATACATACTATACAATACGATCCCAAAAACTTACACTACATCAGGTGGATTCAAAAACAAACGAAGACATTCAATAACAAATTATCTTTATTAGAGAAAAGTGGAAAAGCATTACCGTACCACTCGTCACTTTCAACCACAATAAAACCATAATAAATCAACAATAAAACATTCACAATTAAATAGACTTAAATAATAAGGAATATCAATATGCCACATTCTGCATACACTGATTGTATAAAGAAAAGTGATCCAGTTTTCGTTCGATAAAAAAAAAAGAAATACAAATTCACTGTTGGAATGAAATGCGCCACATAGCAAAAGCAAATGACTAAATACGTTAAAATTATTGCTAACACCCTCAATAACTTGTTTTACACTTTCTATAAAGATCACAATATGATGATTGTAAAAAACAGCTTTGTATAAGATTAAAAGCAATATTGATATAAAATTCAGCTTCATATAGAGTATAATACATCAGGGTTTCTAAAGTGATAAATTGTCCTCTAATACTTCTTTCTTTTTGTATGTTTGTAGTTCCTGCCGTAAAATTTCACATATTTAAACATATAGCTCGGTTAGATAACTTAGTTCTTTAGTTTTATCCATACTTTTGACTATTATTATTGAGTCTGATAAATAGATTTTATAAGTCTTGAAGAAAAAATGTTGGCAAAGTTACAGGTGCTGCTTTGAAAGCTGTTGTGGTGTTTACCCGTTGTATGCATTGAAATCACACAAAACAATTAATTTTATGCCACTCTCACAAGGAAGTTCGAAATTTTTTGAACAGAACCAAGTGCAAGAATGCCATCATGAAAACAAAATTACTGAATACTGTGTTGGAATTTGTAAATGTCAAAGTCTAGAAAACCGCATCGCCTTTGATAATGTCTGCGCAGTTTTAAAAGAAAGAAAGGGCAGTTGGAATTAAGGCTAACAAGCTTCGAAATTGTTTGTAATCTTGCATCAAATTAAAAAACTTGCCTGTTTTTACTTCTCCTTTTTCAGATGTCGTAACGTTATATATATGCACAGTTCATTTTCCAAAGAATCCAGACTTTGAAAAAAAATTAAATAAAAAATTATTCACAAAAACATTTACCCCAAAAGTATAATTCTTTATATTCGTTTATTTGCAATCTACATACTGATGCTAGTAAAATAACAAAAAGTGCAGTTTATTAGAATTGAAATACGACAATTAAAATTACGCACTTTTAGAAATTTTCGAATTAGCATTCCCGATAAACGTAGCAGTGGGGTTTTAAACGAAGCGCCTAGTTAGATTTTTTAACTAGTAACACGACCGAAAGTTTTGATGAACCTCTTTCCGAATGACAAACTCCTGTTATTTTCAAATAACACGAGAATCAAGGGAAAGAAGGGGAAACAAAAAACCAGAACTAACTTTCATTTGCTTTTCAAAACAAAAAACAAGAAAACAATTTCTAATTGTTGATTTCTGATACATTGATAATGATTAAACAAATAAAATATTTGATGATATGCTGTTAACTATCAATAATGTCCAGAGGCACCATTCAACATAGTTCTGATGGTAAAAAAGGCCACTTCAAATTCTTCAAAAAACTTAGTGTAGTTTGATTTCTATCGACGTTCATAGAATACTAAAATCACGCGGAACCCAAAAATGTATTTAAATGTCAACTGTCAACCGTTATAACGGCACAGGAACAACAATCACACAAAAAGAAAGCCTCGATATGATAAAGTGACGGAAACTCGGGGTACAACATTTTTTTTTTATTACGATCAAACATGTATGCCATTTTCTAAAACTTCACTAGGCGTTAAAAAAAATTTTGGAGATCACTACAGCTGTTGAAAATACATTAATTTTCACATCAAAATAACATAATCATCAATATTTCAAGTTCGTCCGAACGTAAATGAAGTAATGGGCGAGTTTTTAAATTAATCGATGGATACTGCGCATTCATGCCGTCATTGTCATTTTCCATTAGTTAAAGAAGGATGCAATGCTCATCGATGGATCCATCGATGAATTTAAAAACTTGCCCAATGTTGTACCCCATTATGACAAATGTCAAAATGCGGCCGGATCAAAGGTAGTGTGGCATATTTTTGCTGCAAGTATTCAGGATACATGAATTTCCACGTAAAAAATATACTAAATATCAAAATTTCACGTTATTTCAAGCTTAAATGAAATAATTGCGCCACATTGTGACAAATGACATACAGCCTCTTCAAACGTAACGTGATGTAATTTTCGGATCGTAATTGTCAAAAGCAGCGTCCTTACATAAACGTGAAAAGCCCAAGTTGAGGTGAATCTATACGGCCTAAGGCTCCATTTTCAATCACTTACCTACCCATTAGTTCTTTGATTAAGACTAGAGGAGTTTCTTTATCAACATCTTTTGACCTAGCCATACGTCAAGATTTGAATACAGATTTGTCTAGACCTTGACGCGTTTCTATACCATTTTAAGTTCTACCACAAAGTCTTTTCTTAAAACGAATACGTTTTGTCTTATAATGTATATAAGAATTTCTTTGCGTAAGAAAACGCTAAATACCAGATGGGTGCGATATGAATATATAGCGGTCATACATCGAGACCGATAATCAAAAATT
The DNA here is from genome assembly GCA_958298965.1 of Chrysolina haemoptera. NCBI lineage: Eukaryota > Metazoa > Arthropoda > Insecta > Coleoptera > Chrysomelidae > Chrysolina > Chrysolina haemoptera. The sequence goes on along the minus strand of OY282594.1, from coordinate 1,267,159 downwards.
TTTGCCATGGAAGAGCTCACAATGCTCCAAATGACAAACATGAGGATGACTAGCACAAGTTTGATTCACGAAAATATCGATAGTTGCTAGTTAATACTAGGAATTAAAGCGTTACAGTCCAATTTTCGTCCAAAGAATCAGAATCGCAAAATCGGATCATTTCTCTCCAAAATAGGGGTGCGCCATCTCTCAAACTCACCCGGTATCTGTATTTAAGCTCTGCTCTATCTGAAACGATATATCTTCCAATTGAGATCTAAAATTTTTTCTGTATTCTTGTTTAAAAGCCTGTTGTGCTTTTCTCCAATACCCGTTTCTTGATAAAACAGGGTTATTAATATAGGACGCATCACGGAGATTGTTCATGGCACATTATTGGAATTAATTGAGGATTAAATGACAGATTGATTGATCGTGGTTTGTGCCTCCCCTCCCCTCCCCTTCAAGATATAGGCGAATCTGCCAACTAATGACAAACCTATATCCTCTGATCACTTCCCAAATTATCAATGCCCATTCCGCAGTTGAAAATTGGACCGTTACCGCTCTTTATTACCCGCATCCTGGCTCCGTTGTAGCTTTTCACTTCTGAACGTTCATATCCTTTCGTAAATTCCTACGGAAGAACTTCTCATTTTCATTTCACAAATTTTTTCTACTGAAATCTCGAAATTTCGACTTACATCTCAAAATTCCAACAAAGATCTCGGAATTCGGACTCATATCTCGGAATTCCGACTAAAAAATCGGAATTCAGACTAAGAAGTTTGAAGTTCTTTAAGAAAAAAATTGTTCTGCACAAGAGTTTATGAATTTTCCACAAACAAGGAAGATACAGAGATTTTAGTCGAGCATCGGGGTAAATCTTATGGTATCCCCAGTTGTGCGCACAGGAATGTGCGCTATTTTCGAAAAAATACGTGAAAACCTTTTTTACAAAGATTTTCACGCTCTACAAGTTTGTTTCCGTACATTATATGAAAATTTTCAACCACTTCCAAGTTATTGATGGAATTTTTCCTACTTTCCATAAGTGCTCGCGTGCAGAACAATTTTTTTTTCTTGAAGTAATACTCAAGAACTGTCTGTGTGCCAAAAATAATTTCTATTGGATTTAGTGTCAGGTTAAAACCCCTGAATCTTGACTTTGATTTCGGAATTCTCACTTAGATCTCGGAACTTCAACTCAGGACTCGCTTCAAGCTCCTTTACATCCAGCAAGTGAAATGCTGCAAGGGAAACCGTCCTCGAGAAAATTAACTATATCACACTTGAACGCCTCGCTCCAGTCATCACGACCGCGCCTTGAAGTTCTTCCTGTGCAACTCCTCCGTCTGGTCTTTGAGCTTGAGCAGCGTCTCCTGCAGAAAGTCGGTGATCTCCTTCCGCGCCTGCTCGTCCGTCGCCTTCCTCTCCTTCAGGTCTCTGACCATGTCGGAGAGGTCGAGCGGCCGTCCGTAGTTGAAGGTGAGGTTGTTGCCGATCTTGAGGACGTACGGCGGTTCGTTGGGCAGCACGTCGTCCATGCCGATGTGCCAGATCGGCAGCACGATGGGCGTGACCGGCGATTCGTATATCATCCTGCCGATGCCCCATTTCAGTCTCATGTTTTCTTTCGTCATGTTCACTTTGCCTGAAAATTATTCGATTATTATTTTATTGTTCTTAAATAAGTAAAGTAATTCAAAAATACTGGACACTGATATGTGGGAAAAGGAAGAAGCCGCAGGAAATGAAATTTGGATAGTTTGACAGATTCCTTTTCGTAGCTCAGCGCTTTTTCACCTTCAATCTTCGTGAAACCTGGTCAATAATACAACGTAATACTCGACTGAACTCATTTTCTATCGTTTCTGAATAACGGTAAGTGAGAATTTACTCGTTGGCTGAAAGTTATTTATTCAACAACGTCACATAATACTGCTAAATTCACAACTACAATCTAAATATTCATAAACAAAACTTCTACCATAATTCTTATCACTTCACCCGGTATAATCGATTTCTTTTATTGTTATTTTGCTTTCACTTCTTCTTGCCAAACATCATGAACACCGAGATTCTCGAGATACTTCTAATTCCCGCTCAACAACTTTGGAAGCATTTCTCGTTGGCCCATGCAATTCGTAAAAAATGCATCTCTTCTGGATTTTGGCCTGGTCTGTTTGAGGTTCATCTTGAGGTTGCCTGGCACATATCTGTTGAATGCTGAGTGCTAGGCCCTGATTTCGATAAGGAAACCAGTGAAAGTTTTCTACGTCTTTTATGACTGCTACTAAGTCTTTCTGGTGATCTAGTAATTACCTTACGGTTTCAACAACGTCTTACTAAAGCATCCAATTACTACTTCTCCATCTTGGACCTGGAAAAGTACTGCCCCCAAACCATTCTGGGAAGCGTCCGTATTTAGAATGAACAATACGCTGTCGGTCGTTGTTTCAACGATTGTTAACACTCCAGAGACCAATGAAAGTGTTCTCTTTGCTGTTAAATGGACTGGATTTGCCTCCTCTGGAACTACATCGATTCTTTTAGAAGAAACGGGATGTCCTAGACAACCACTTTCCTGGAATAAAACCCACACCTCTTAATACTAATTCCATCAAACTCTCAAAAGTAGCTGGAGCGTTGCACAGCCCAAACGGCATTACCTTGAAATGGAAGAGCCTTCTTTCTATTGTGAAAGCTGCCCTCTCTTTGTCTCTCTCTTGTGAAGTGTCACTACCCACTTTTTAGACCCAAGATTGAATACCACTTTTCAGAGTGTTCAACGCGTCAACGATTTCTGTAGTAGTACGTTCTTCATAAATTCACTACTTGTCTCTTTTGAGTCTTGAATAAACAAAATCAGAGGTTTATATTCTTCTGGTATAATTCCACCAACTGGAGATAACTGTAGATAACTGTAGGTTTTCTTTACATTCCTGGATTCTGATTATTTCTTTTGTGAGTTTATTTCTGCTTTCAATTGATTCAGCGACCTGTTTGAATGGATAAATCATTTCAGAAATTTTTTATTTCAATTTAGGCTTGACGTAAAATATTTTCTTTGGAGTTTTCAGTTATGTTTGAGAAAATCCTGATTTGAGAAACTTGCGTACTTTCAATATGTTGGGCACATAACCTAATTGCAAAGCAAGGCTCTAGTAAAGGGATACTAAAGTAACTGTAACTGTACAAACCTTCTGGAAAGATATGGACCCAGCCACCCTTCGCAAGCTGCTCTATACAAAAATCAATGGCGTCTTGGAACACCCCCTTCCCTCTCACGACAGGTATGCACTTTCCGAGACTAAAAAACGTAGCGTGCTGCGCGCATGTGTAGCATATGTCATGGGCCGCCAGCGACCACCTCATTACTCGTTTGCTCAACAGATGTCGCAGTTTCAGAGTGCCTGAAACAAAGTATTAGGGTAAAGGGATAGAAGATCTGAGAACACCGAAGCCTGAAGTAGAAATTAACATAAGGCGAGTTGATAATTTTTGTTTGGTTGCTGTCATCGCTAAAACCTTGAATTCGTACATCGTAATATAGGGCGTTTGAGGTTATTTCTTATCTTTTATTTACCAAAGTAGAGTGTATGAGCGAGAATTATATTATTATGGAGATATTTACTTTATATTCACAATACGAGTTTTTCCAATTTTCCAGGTGAGGTTTTGAAAACATACCAACTCTGAATATGTAATAGGTCAGATTTTGCAATCAATTAACACATTCACAATTTGTTTTGAAGCAATTAAAATGCATTATTCATCACCTTGAACTTTATGACCAAATTCTACTCTAGTTAACGACAAAATTGATTGAAATCCTTGACACTTGTTCTATTTCATTTTAAATTTTCGATAAAACGTTCTTAAACTATGAACCATAAACAAGTTATTGCATTTCAAAATCATTGATGAGTTTCAACACTATGCATAGGAGGCCATCCATTTTTTTACGCATTTCCGTTTAATAATGAAATCGTATGTTGATAGTGAAATATTGTAATACTTTACGCACACAAACCACACAAAAAAAGTGGACTTTTTTTGACAGTTGTAGAAAAGCATATTTTTTGCATAATTTCAGCACCCTGTAAATCATTTTACTTTCAGGTAAACAATTAGCCTGTATTTTAACATGTATATTAGACATAAAATAAAGTTAGGAAGATATCTAAATCAATTGTCTTGATCTGATATCTGCTAAAATAGAAAAATATATCAACAAACAACAAACGTAATCCTTTCAACTGATTTAGGCATAAATAAAGAAAATTAAGATAAAAATTTAAAGGGTATTGTTTTTATCAATCCAACTAGCAAGGACATCCCATTTCTCATTATCTTATGTATTATAACAAAACTGTAAGCCATGCAAAAACTAATCTGAGTTGTTTCATTTAATTTTTTATGGTAAAGCTAAACAAGATCGAGTTTCATAACTAAAATTGATAATGATCTCCTCTCAAACAAATAGGTTCAAGGCAACATCAATTTGTTTACTCCCATCCGCCTAATGCATGTAGGCTATTGTGGCAAACACCTGTCTGAAAAAAAAAAAAACTACTCCTCTGGCTAATACCGCGACGGGTACTGAATTATGTCAAACATTACAGAGAATACAATTGCAAGTGCTCAATTTTACCACTAGAGACAGCTTTGAGGCTGTCTTTTCCCTGTCCAAATCATCACATGACTCATGACAGATATTTTTTTGAATTTTTTTTTTCATTTTTCAAATTTCAAATTTTCGTCCCCGAACGTATTTCGACGTGCTGATTCCGAATCTTTGAACGAAAATGTCGAAAACTCATCAGAAATATTTTTGGCGGCAAAAAAACCATTTGAAAACTGATTCAGAGCTGACCAACTCCAGAACGGTTGGAGATAGACGAATTCTGCGAACGCCAATCGATTCAGAATGGTCGAATTAGTATGTATTGCGAATTTTGGTCAATCAAAAAAATTAAAAATTACTCGAAAAAAGTTGCAAGGGGTTCACCCTTAAAAATCATGAAAAATACTAAGTCGTCACATCGACTTGAAATTTGCACTGTATATGTAAAATTTCATGCTCATTCCGAAAATGTATGAATTTTAGGTGCTCAGATATGAGATTTAGCCGGAAAAGGGTGTTTAAGTAGAAAATCCAATTTTCTGAGTTTTTTTATTTGTCATTTTACGAATTTGAAATTTTTTCCCAAAACGTATTTCGACGTGCTGATTCCGAATCTTTGAACGAAAATGTCGAAAACTCATCAGAAATATTTTGGGCGCCAAAAAAACCATTTGAAAACTGATTCAGAGCTGACCAACTCGAGAACGGTTAGAGATAGACGAATTCTGCGAACGCCAATCGATTTAGAATGGCCAAATTAGTGTAGACTGAGGATTCGAACGAAAAAGATTGACGGAAAAAAAAGTCGAGTACATCATGATAGATAAGTAATTTTTTGAACTTTTTCATTTTTCATTTTTCAAATTTCAAATTTTTTCCCAAAACGTATTTCGACGTGCTGATTCCGAATCTTTGAACGAAAATGTCGAAAACTCATCAGAAATATTTTTGGCGCCAAAAAAACCATTTGAAAACTGATTCAGAGCTGACCAACTCGAGAACGGTTAGAGATAGACGAATTCTGCGAACGCCAATCGATTCAGAATGGTCGATTAGTATGTATTGTGAATTTTGAGTCAAAGAAAAAATAAAAAATTACTCGAAAAAAGTTGCAAGGGGTTCACCCTCAAAAATCATGAAAAATACCAAGTCGTCAGATCGAATTGAAATTTGCACTGTATACGTAAAATTTCATGCTCATTCCGAAAATCTATGATTTTCACGTGCTCAGATATAAGATTTAGCCGGAAAAGGGTGTTTAATGTAAAAAATCCAATTTTCTGAGATTTTTTATTTTTTATATTTCGAATTTTAAATTTTCGTCCCCGAACGTATTTTGACATGCTGATTCCGCATCTTCGAACGAAAATGTCGAAAACTCATCAGAAATATTTTTGGCGCCAAAAAAAACCATTTGAAAACTGATTCAGAGCTGACCAACTCGAGAACGGTTAGAGATAGACGAATTCTGCGAACGCCAATCGATTTAGAATGGCCGAAATAGTATATACTGAGACGGACAAAAAAATCGAGTATATCATGATAGATAGTTTTTCGAATTTTTTTATTTTTCAATTTTCGAATTTAAATTTTTTTTTTCTCGAACGTATTTTTACGTGCTGATTCCGAATCTTTGAACAAAAATGTCGAAAACTCATCAGAAATATTTTGAAAACAAAAGCAATGACCTTATCTTTCTAATAGCAATAAGCTAGTCTATTCAAACAGGCAATGAGGGATTATGGGGTACCTCAAGGCTCTGTTCTTGGCTCTTTATTATTCCTACTGTAAGTAAATGATCTCACGGCATATTTTGTAGTCATTATTATGAAGCCACTGTTGTGGTTTCCAAACAAAATTAATATTTGGACAGGAATATTTTGACGGGAATATTAAGTTGATCTTTTGTTCAAAAAATAAAATGTATCCAAAGAAAATGGAAAAAATGTATCTCCCCTAGGATATAATGGTGCATGGAATGAACTGGGAAACTAAATGGGCGTTCATGGCACTCATGCTTTACATAATGACTTGCTGCTTTTCATATGGATCTTCTTCTCACTACTCAGTTATAGTTTAATAACAAGGTTAGAATGAAAATTCGATGCGAGCGGGAAGTTCCGAGCGAGAGCCACAGGCGAGTGGGAAGTTCCGAGTGCGAGCCAGAGGCGAGCGTGAGGAACCACGAGCATCGTAACATTTCATTCTAACCGAGAAGCAGACTGTGCTTTCTCCACAATAACAAATTTTACATATAATCAAATGGAAAACCAACGAAAAATTATTTTTACATTTTAATTCTCATCTTGTCACTATGATGACAGTCAAGGCTAACGTTATTATTGCTACAACAGTGTTAGAAAATTCATATGGTACCTTCTTATAGAATGGTTAATGGTTGTGGAGAAAAGTATTTTTGATGAACAAATAATAAATCATCTATTGTGTAAAAGTATTACATAAAGTGAACATTAACACTCATGAACTAAATAGGTAGGTTTGAAATTATATAACACATGGACCTACTAGGTGGTGACCAAGGTCACAAGACTTATGTACGAATTCTTGGAGCTAAAAAGGTAGGCTATATCACTAAAAATATTTCGAGCAATTCTTTATTGTGTTATTGGGAAATAGATTTCTTTACATTTTTTTTTTCAATAAATATTAAAGCAATAATACTATAACTTATATTTTACCCTTTTTACTCCCATCCACCTACAAATACCTGTTAGAGAACAGCTACTCCCCTGGCTAACACCACGACAAGTATTAAATTATGTAGTAAAACATTGGCCTTCATATACTTTAACAATTTCCCAAAATGAATGTTGTGCTCAGATGAATGACTGTATTAATACTTTCTTAGTTCGTTTGGGTCATGCAAATGATATAGGACAAGTCAAAAATGAGGTCCCTCCCATAATTTAAATAGAATAAACAAACAATGGGAAATAATGATTTGTTTAAAAGTGGTTGATTAAAGTTTTAGTAGAATTTTTCTGGACTTCCATTGTCTATAAAAAAACAAAGAAACTCTAAAGTGTGAATGATTCACATTTGAGAACGACTATAGATATTAATAGCCAAAACGTTGTGACTCAGAACTAAAGGGAATTAATTTTCTTTGTTTTTCTATAGACAAGGAAAGACTAGAAATATTCTACTCAAAGAGAAATTATGAATTGATTAATAAACAATAACAGATTAAACATTGGCAATGATATGTATCATATAGTAGCTGCTACTCATAGCCATCAATGACTCGTCTAAAGAGTTATGAAGTATGTATGCGAAGATTTTTGTTTTAAAGTTGTTTGAAGGTAAAATTTTGGACTGATAAGAAAGGTTTTTCAATATTTTTATTGCCTTGTATTTGAAGCAAAGTTCTGTCTTTAGCCAGTCTTTGGTGATTTCAAGTATTGCATTATTTTGTATTATTATCAACTACTTAAGTATCTGGAATAAAGCAAGCTCTTTCCTACTATAACTCAATAATTTTATTCCAGTATAGTTAGCATAAGTCTATCTTATATATAAGAAGCTTATAGGATATACAGCATCTCATTACAAAACATAAAAACAGTTTCTTGGGGAATACCCTTGGTAACAAACTTCGAAGTTATTCAAAGAAAAGCGTTGTCATTGTTAATACTGAGCATAATGGTGACAAGCTTTTACAAAATAATAATAGTCTGCCGTTACAAAAGAAAGACCATCTTTCTGACTGGTCAAAAGAAAACTCTCACTTACCCCACAATCCGGGATCATCAAAACAAGAATGGTGATTTGAATAGGTAATCAAAGGAACATCTTTTGGCCTCATGTCCAGGATATTAGTAATAACATGCCTATTGTGTATCCTGGTTCGATTCAACCAGTCTGAAAATCGAATGAATTAGCAGAAATTCTAAAATTATCCCGACGATGTACTATTACGGATTAATATTTTACTAAACAGTCCTACTGCTGCAATGGTTAAGGTGCTGGCGATGTTCCATAATTTCGTCGGGTTCCGCAATTTCGGGATTATCCAGTCGATGTTATACACCATTTTTTCCAACATTACTTTCTGGAGAAATTCAGCGAATAGTCGATTACCTAATATTACGTCTTCCAGTGTCCATGGTCATTAAATGGACTTGAGGAACATATTTCGAATGCATATATTATCTTATATAACACTCACTGCTAAGGTAACGGTTGACTACTTGGCTCGAATTGAGAGAAAGCCTATTAGGTATGATGACACTCTCACTGTTATCTGAATTATGCACAGATATACTAGGTATAAAATAAATTACTTGACTTTTGCCATTCAACAATAAAAATTTATCGTTCTTGAAACCATCTGCCTGATCTGCCATCTGTCTAACAACAGTGACAACTGACGGATAATAAAGTGACAGTAGAAATAAATACAAGACACGTGTCGACATCTTGTAGTCAAATTGCCAAACAATACTAACAGTAAAGTAGTGCGTTCAGCTAGATCAGCGTTGAAACAACTTCAAATTTCAAAAGTAGTACCAAGAACTTGATAGACCGATCATACCACAAATTATTGGGAAAAGTAACAACGAAAATTTGTCCAAATGTTCATAACAAATTAGGTTTCCCAAACATTTTCATTTTCTTTATTCAGGTACCCATCTCAATTATTATTACTATGTTTCTTACCGAAAGGTTACTGATTTCCATCGAAATATTCGAAATACTTTAATAGTTTTTCATAGCTCAGCCTCTCACAGTTGTATGGTTTGTGGCGAGGACTCTATTGTCTATAGTCGTTGGCAAGGACCACGGCAGAGGGACTTAGTCCTTGTCCTTGTACTTGTCCTTAGTCCTTGTTCCGATGCTACAGGGAGTAACTCCGAGTAACTCCTGAACTAAGCAAGTTCGCTTATCAGATATTCAAAACGGCGGATCATTTGCAATTTTTTTCAACCGATAGTTCGAATTTTCCGCTCAGAAATGACGTCATACTAGCCAACGTTTTAAATTTAAAAAAATTGACCCCAAAAGATCGAAGGGCCATCTTCTGTTTTATCAAACAACGGTTATATGGTTCCTCAGAGAACACGATTGTTCCGTTCCGGGGAAACAGATTTCTTTCTATTTGCATATTCCGACTCGTCCAGTATAATAACTTTCACTATTCATCAATAGATGACGGTATGTATCGTTCCACAGACAATAGTCCCTCCTTGTTCTCCCCATATCTTTCCCAGGACTCATTCTTCTCAAGAAGAGTAAACTATAGTAGAAGTAGAAGAGTAAACTATAGTTTACTCTTCTTGCATTCTTCCAACGATCGGCAACGCTTTTACTCTTTGCTTTGGAACTTGCTGCCTCGGGAGGTGTTCCCTGAGGAATACAAGGAGAGGGGGATTCTAAAAATAACCAGGGACAATATTCCACAATGTTCACTTCATTTTGTTTATTCAAGTCAATAATGCTATGAAATATCTAGGTATAATAATTTACTTTTCTCAAACCACCGAAATAACGTCAAACTGATAGGCGCCCACTAGATATTGTAAAGAATTTTGCAATTTTCACTTTATAGTTATTTATGGTACTAGTGTGTTATGTTGAAAATAAGTCACGCGAGAAAGATTTATACCACGAGGCCGTCAGGCTGAGTGGTATAAATTCTAAAGTGACTTAGGAAACATAACACATGAGTGGCATACAATGTTTTATCCAACACATGACAGTTATGACCCATTATTAATGTCATTTTAGACAAGTAAACTATCAAATAACACACTAGTGAGTTATTTGATAGTTTACTTCTCTAAAATGACATTAATAATGACAGTCATAACTGTCATGTGTTGGATAAAAATTCTTTATTCCACAAGCTAATTTATATACAATCACTGGGCTATATTTTTTTTAAGCGGCTCTTCCGTATTCAATATTTCTCAATCGGCGACTCGCACGGCCTCTTATAGTAAGAAATATTTCTTCTAGTCGAGTATATTCTTCCTTCCAGTCCAGTGACCGCTATTACTGCTATCGTCCACTAGATGGCGCCCCATTCTGTGATCTAAATATTCGTGGCAATATTGATCAGTTTTTCGACTCTCCTGCAGATATTCCCTCGAACCTGAACCATTTGTTGGGATTTTCCTCGAAAATGAAGAATGGGGCGTTGTTTCTCTTTGAGCAAGATTTTGAAAGAATGTTATAAATTTGGCATGTGTTCATAATTCCGTTGACAATACAATATGACATTTTTGCTATAGAAAAAAACAAAATGGCGGCTCCAAGATGGCAGACGAGATTTGTGATAATGGCACGATTCGATTCAGAATTGGTATTCAAGGGTTTTTGCGGTCAGCAATTAGGAATTTTATATCAAAATTCATAAATTACACATGGCTCTATATAGAACATATTAGAATTTCATCAAAGTCAGTCAAAAACCATTTAACATAGAGAATGTGCGGGTTCCTTTAGAGAGGAGACACTGATGATGCCACTGACATAACAATTACAACGTGGCGATGCGACCATACATTTCCTGGAATTCAGTTAATGAAACACTAACAGCGGCTGGTGAATCCACGAGTACGTCACCATCGATTCACCTTGATTGCAGAACCCTGTACAATCCAATAGTCGTCGAGATATAAACCGGAAAAGAATATATGTTGGCTCTGTTGCAAAATTCTCGGTTCTAATACTCCTATCGTGAAATCACTGATTCAATCCTAGAAGTCTACGCGGTTTCCTCTTAAGCAGCAGAAAAGTGCACTGCGAGCGCGCACAGCCTTCATATATAATAATTCCACTATATCGCACCTCCCGTTCACAGGTATCTCGATTTCTCCGACAAAGTCTCGTCCGCTAGAAACAGGTGAATGCGGGCACGGAAGGGGAACGAGTCATTCGTAATTCCATAGCCAACTGAGAGCGATTCCGTCGTCGAAATTCAAAATGGCCACGATCAGAGTTACTTTCGAGCAGTGCAAGTGAAATTCCGCGAAAATTTGCGATTATCCTCGTTCGTAGTGACGTTGATTTCGTGCTGTGGACGGCTTTGTGACTTTGTGATCGGTTTGTTGTGGAATATAAGTGAGACGAACACGAGCGAGATTTCCTTGGGCAAGGTTACACTTTGTAAACAAATTATTGATATGATTTTACAGCTCTCATATATTACCTAATTGTTGCTGAATTGCGTAAACAGGCCTCGAACTGATCCTTTAGACAGAGTGCCTTGACTATTTGCTTGAAATTTGTCTATTTCTATAGTTACCAAGAGACTTCAATAGTAAATAAAGACAGTAAATCAACGTATGGGCGCCGAGACAGTCTATGATCGAACAATACTCAGTTTCAACCTTTGCGATGACATCCATGGATGGATGATCAATATGTCGAAATATTTTCTGTAGTTTAGATCACGCAAAAATGAAATCATCAGTCAGTCAACTCTCTCTCTCTAGCTTTTATAGCCTTTGGGCACGTTTCATTTTCTTTCACGAGTAATATTACCTATACAGGGGCATACAAAATTGTCATCAGTCTCGTCCTCTGTGTTTTGTCGTTCTCGCGCGATAGGTATGTGCATTCCATTCGTTTCTGAAAACTCAACCAATTACCTTTGTAATATGTGGTTCGGTTGTCAGAAATTGTTTTGATGTTTCCCTGAAAAAGAATTTAAAAAAAATGTTATATGCATTATTGAATGGAGTTTCATCCGATACTTTAATGCTGGTGTCCCGCAGGGATCCACTCAATAGCACCAACACTGATGTGCCGTGAAATCAAAAAAGAACTAATGGCTAGGAATGTTACAGAAATTTTTGTATTTTTTTGTACCATTCTGTTGACTATATACAGTGCGGCTTTTAAAAGTCCCCCCCCTTGTAACTTTTGAACGGTTTGACGTAGACACATGAAAAAAAAAGTTTCACCAATACTACTTTTTGAAATAAAAAATGTGGTGATGCTCGACAGGGGGCGCAGGGGGACCATGAACTAAAAATTTTTAAATAGCATGGGGAGTCAAGTGTCACATCGTTGAAAGAGAATTTAATTCTCTTTACAACCATCTGAATATTTTTGAATTTTGTTTGTTTTCTAAGAGCTTCTCTTCCAGATTCCTTGAATTTTCTTTTGAAGTTATTTTTTTCAAGCTATCCTAGAAGCTCTTTTCTCAAACTCCTTGAATTTCCCAAAAGTTTTTCCACCATACTCTTCGAAATTTCTTGAAGCCTTTTTCTCTTCCGAATTTTCACCAGATTTTCTAAAAGTTTATCTTCTATATATATGCTTCTTGGATTTTATTGCAGTTTTTCAAAGGCTTCCGAATTTCCTAGAAGTTTCTCTTCCAATGATTTGGTATTTTTGTCCAGTTCATTCAAAATATCGAAAGCAATTCCAGAAACTTCGAATAAAGAGGTTTCGCAGCAGTGGCGGATCCAGGGTACTGGTATGGGGGGGGGGGGTAATAAATATAAATATTCTCATTTAAGAAAAGTAAAATATTAATATATTTCCAATAGACATATGAAGTAATAAAAACAACCAATAAAGTGGTTCAGTATATAAGAATTGCGAATAAAAGTATTTGAAACACTCAAATTACGATATTTTGAAACATACTGCGTTCATCCTCAGACCTTAGGACGGCAGTATGAGTATTTTGGAATAGGCTTGGGGGGTGGTAATTACCCCCTTTACCACCCTGGATCCGCCACTGTCTCGGAATCTTCTCCTTTTTGAACCAGTCTTTATGAGAGTCTTTTATGGAGTGAAGCCGATTCACCAGTTCTTTCGATTTCCCTTCCTGCCAATTCTTTCAACTCGGAAACCTTCGAGTCCACAAGACGCACTTTCCTCGAAACAGTTTCGTCTCTTTTTGTTTTGGAATGAGACATTAGTAATTGTTACAAAGAAAGTTTTGTTTTCCAAAACTGTCCATTCATTTGTTTAACGGGTCACTAGTCTATTTTGCGCGAAAAAAGTCAGTTTATTTTATCGCAAATGCGAACACTTATTTCAATAAAAAAACATCAAAAATCTATAGGCTAATAGGTATATTACTAATCCAACTCTGTATATATTTTCTTCTGTCTCGTTCGGATGCTGTATTAGTTCTTATCGAACATATGTACCTTCTTTCTTTTCGGTTATATAGGAGATTTGAATTTGAATGGCTTTCTTCGGTTCTCGAATTGCCTACACCTTGGCAAATCTAGCAAGGCATGTGAAATCGGCACGCCTATCGATGCATATTGTATACATTTCAACTAAATGTACAATGTATTCTACCCTCTTTTATTGTCCGAATACTTTCTTATTCTAATTCTCGCATCTCATACGTTTATATCGACATGCCTTCCTAGAGTTGCCAAGCTGTACGCAGCAATTCTGATATACTGAGCAGGTGTAGCGGACAGGCCCGGATCCAACCCGTTACCCTGTGAACTATAATTAATGATCAAGCAACTTCAGACTATACCAAAAATTCAGTTAATCGAGTTGGTCATGATTATATAGGTAGCTGATACTAACCAAATTTGTTAATATCATTATTATGCATTGGGTGTTTCAATGTATGAGGTCCTTGGTATTCTTATGACAATATGATCCAATGTTTATATATAAAGGATGAGCCAAAAAAAAATAGTTATTTTTCACTCTTTATTGAAATTTCCATTTTTCATCTGCAGGTTCATTTCAATACTGAGTGTATGGTTTGCCATATTTCCTCACTAGTACTGTACTCGATGCTGAAACCTGAGAATAAAATAAACAAACGCATTTCTCCGACTTGCGACATCCTGCGTGTTTTATCAGACAGGAGTAAAAAATATTTCTCGCTGTGGTTTCGCAATTCATCGACGATTCTAATCTCATTACGATATTTTCCCAAGACGTGCTGGTATTGCATATTAAATTCCTGCACCAACTTCGATCTTAGGAATGTCGGATTCTAATTTTGTTGCAAGTGATATTTCAACGGCGATAAAGTAGAATAATAAAACAAGTGCTAATGAAACTGTTACCTTATAAAACGAGGTTTTCTATCGCACATATTACGATAAGAACTACTAGATTTTAATGACTAGGCAGGGTCAAATTCAAAAGATCTTGCAAAGAAATCATTTTTCTATAGTTATTTTTTTATAGTCATTATTTTTTATACCAGCAGACGAAACCACCTATAACACCTACAAGCGAACTATTAGGCCAGCAAACAATAACATCATCTTGTAGGAAATTTTCTTAGCTTTTTTTCTATATACCTATGTATTTAACGAATGTGTCTCGTTATGGTCGAAACGTGCCCTAAAATCCGCCATCCCAACAGACGAAACCACCTATAACAATAAAAACACAATTTTTATACATAGTTGTTATTTTTTGAAACATTTCGAGAACTGACGCGGGTACGTATCTAAAATATCAGCACGATGCATATAGATAAGGATGAACTATAATTTTTTACTATCGTGTTTATTTTCCCAGAGCAGTGGAATAAGTTCTGAAAAGTGTGTTAATGAAAAACAATTAATGAGTCTCAGCACCAGCAATTATTGCATGCAACAACAACTATTAATTAAATAGAGTGTATCTTTATTCAATTATTCCAGTTAGACAAAAAACTGTGGAAAAAGTTCATATCGTGTGCAGGATATTTCTGAAATTTTATTCAAATTCTATCATAGCTATCTATTCATACTTACTATTTTCTTGCACATGCGAAATAGAGCACTGTCAGTGACGTAATTTGACAGCTGTCAAACATTCGATGGGGGGACAAACAAAGCCATTTTCCATAAGACTATACGGACTACGCCTGTCCTCTTTGTGGATTTTCTGCGAAAAAAATTCTATTTTAGTGAGTGATAATTCATTGTGTATAGTCTGTATAGTCTGTGTGCATAAGTCTGTAGAGATGTTATAAACATGATTTTCCAATTCAAAAATACGTTGTTATGATGATAGGTATCATACAAACCGTTAGTTTTCTCTTTTAGATTTGAAGACATAAATCATGAAGACTTGTGCTGTTATGGGTTGTTATAACCGATCCGATCCAGTCCAGCACGTGACATTTTTAAATTTCCTTCTATACAAACAAGGCAGAGACAGGTAGAAATTGCTGAGTACAGAGACATACTAGTCAGATCGTTCCGAACATCCGGATCATGTACGTACCCAAAATACGTAGAACAAAAAAACTCTGGGAATTTACATTGAGGTCAACATTGGAGGATGTTATGGAAGACGGAAAATTTTGTATTACTAGTTGATATTCATTGTCAAAGATCGCAAAACTAACAGCGATATTATCAAATAATAGGATCACTAAATTTAGTAAAGTTCAAAAAAAATCACAATTAACCACTAACCACCGCAAAATAGTAATCTATCTATCAAGTGAGTAAAGTGATACTTTTTTTTACGAGTAGGAAATGTTGACGCATGACATCGTAGGCGGAGTGCGGCATTCCTTCGAGTAAAAAAAACACTTTACTCACGAGTTTTATGCAGTAATTTTTCTACAACTGTCAAAAAAAATAACCAATTCATATTTTTTACAAATATGAAATGATTTTGGCATATTTTTATTGATTCATTATTCGAACGAAGTTCGAAGAGCATGCCGGAGAGTTGAGTTCAAATAAATGAAACGAATAATTTAGACAGAGTTGAAATCCCTTTCTCTCCACACTATCCCGCAAAATGGAAAATTTTAAGCGAATATTAAAATAACATATTCATCAAGGTCTATATTATTATTATTATTATTGACTTGACTTCGAATAACTAGTCCATCGAAGTAACTTTTCATTTTCTTAGATTTGTATTCAAAATAAATAAACAATCCTCGTGAAGCAACGAATACCTTTTTCTTTCTTTGAACTATGTCAAGGAAATCTCATATTCGCACTATCCACGATTTTCTCCGTTCAATCCTGATCACTTTTCATTTCTACTTAAATTAAATTTATAGTTATCAAGAATTCGTTATCTGGATAGATGCCCAATTTCACAAATTTCATTAATTATTGTTGTCAACTAGTTTCTGACGGCCAAACAGCCATAACTACCTTGGATTACCTAATGTAGATTAGGTCCAATAGTTCCTTAGAGGTATATGCTATTATTTTTATTCGCCGGGATAGTTTGGAATTTTGATAATACTTATTTAATAGTAAGAATGCTAAGAATATTATTGGTGAAACATTTGTATATCAGATATTTATAAGTTATTAGTTGCCAAAGAAAATGAGAACTGGCTTTATGACAGGATTTCGTTATTATTCGGATCTGTCACTGTTGTTGCATGAAACTGTCGGTTGCCTAGCAACAGCCGTTAAAAAAAGTGCACTTTTCTTTACGCTTTTCCGTTTAATAATGAAATAGTATGTTGATAGTGAAATATTTTGACAGTTGTAGAAAAAAACAATTTGCTTTTCAAACTCAAATTCTTTGTTTGTCCCCCCATCAGCTGATCACCGCCATGTTGTGACGTCACCGGACAGTGCTTATCTTCATTCGAGCATATAGGGTGATCATTACAAAATGAGCAATGCGAATGAATATCTTGGTATTCGATCGATGGAAATATATGGAAAGCCTTTACGCTGTTCATATTATTTCACTGTCACAGTTGAAAATTCAAATAGAAAACCCAGTTTTTCATGGCTCATTTGAATACGCCATTAAATTAACGAGTAGGTATACGTATACATCTATAAAAAATGTCACTCCAAATGTAATATACTGAGCATTAAGTAAATGATACTAGATACAATTTTGAAAAATTATCATATCATAAATGAGTGTCAGATAAGAAATAATGGCACCTCTCTATATCGTAGAAAAAATACACAGAGTTCTATTAAAAGTATCTACTTTAATTATTGATCGATTTTTTTTAATTAGGTATTTCCGATTGAACTAGAAGAGAAAATAGAATGATTCAACTATCGAAAGTTGTTTTTTATGAGCATTTTGTGTAGTTAAAAAAACGGTCTGCACAATAAATCAGATACGCCCGAAGTTAAGCAACACGTAATGATTGATGGGTATTAACACATGAGTAGGAAGTTAACCTGAAAGCATCATCTATACAGGGTTATTCGTGGAAAGCTACTAATCCTACTTGAAAGTAGGATTAACACAGTTAGATTATGACCTAGATTATCACATCAAAGGTAATCGAAAATGGAAGTTTGTAACCTTTGGTGTGAATACCATTCAAGAAATAGTAGCTACCCAAAACACCAAAACTACTTCACTTTCACTCGACGCGCGTTTCGCTAAAAAAGTTAGCATTCTCAAGTGCTATAGGCTTATATTACTACTATGTCAATAAGTTTCATACGTTATTTATACAATAATCAAGAGTAAAATCATATGAAGATTATGTAACTGTAGTTGTAGCTGACAGCTATCATATAGTGAGTTTCAAAAAGTTTCCATCAAATTTTTTTAATATGAATTTGTCTGAAAATTTTATTCTTCATGAAAGTTGGTGCATTGCGGAAAATTTGTATTCGAGTTATCAAAGTTCTGAATTTCCAAACGGTGTACAGGGGAGAGCAAAAAATAGGAATTTTGATCCGCAGAGTAAACTACCCTTATATTACATTTTATCAAAGAAGTTTAAGTATATAGAAGAGTTGTTTAGAATCAAAAACAATATTCAGATTTGGAATCACAGCCAACTACGCAACAAAAAATTCTTTTCCCAACTCTTTATGGTTCTAGACCTATAAAGAGTACTATCAGTATCTCATATATGCACCAAAGACGCCTCTCTTATATTCCTACAACATTTCAATGCGAAATTTGGTCAAATTCTTCATTTGTACTAGAATATCGACGTTTGTTGAAAATTGTTTGAATTTTTACCAGTTTTTTGTGCAAATTTGATATTTCACCCTGTATGTATGTCCATAATAACTGTCAGTCTATCTATAAAGTGACACATACAAGTTTTTCGCGGAGCACCAACTTTTGTATGGAATAAAATTTTCTGAAAAATGCATAATAAAAAAGTTTACTATATGGTGCAAACTTTTTGAAACTCACTGTATATGCCATGTTGGATGTTAATGACCTTTAAATAGTTACTATCTTCTCAGGTAACCCTGCCCACTCCAGTTGACTGATTGAGATTGGTGGACAATGCTTCAGTTTGGCTAAAGCTTTCCATTGCCTACAAAATAAAATAATAAAACAGAGAAAACTAGTTCTCTACGATTCCTTGAAAACGACTGAAGATTTTATTAGCAGTTGAAATCGTAGAGAACTCCTACCCTCCTAACCCTATAGAAAGTACACACTTTCCTCCCTCAAACCAGGAAGGAAACTCATACTTTTCCTCACTAGGGAGGAAAGTACTTTTCCTCCCCCTCATTTCAAGTAAGTTGTAAACGATGAAACTTGTGAATCTATTTTAATCAAATTGTTTCCGTAATTTCTAGAACATCTTATATTTTACCAGAATACAGGATTTCTGGTAAAAATCAAACATGAATGTTACATCTACTTTAGTTCTTTAATAGCTATCTGTGTATTTAGAGCGCAAAGTGATTGATTGTTGCTCGACAAAAAGATTAATCTTTGGAGAACGACAATGACACTTTGTGCTCGAAATACAAACATTATTTTTTCTACAAGCGCAGCTCTTAGAAAAAAAATGATCAACACTTCATTCAAATAGGCACATAACATTACTGATGAGAAAATCACTCAATAGCAATCCGAAATGTATAAGCTATCTAAATGTCCAATAATTCCAATCACTAACAAGAAAAAAGTAAAATAACGTTCTCAAAAAAAAAAAAAAGTTGCAATTGCCTGGAGCTGAACCCGGGACCTTCGGATTACGCTAGCCATTGCACCACCGCAGATGCTCAGATGGACATGACTGTATTGTCTATAGTTTCCATCATGCAAGTATAGGATCGTTTTAGACAAAAGCGGTTGAGATGCGTTTTAAATTTACAAAAAAAGGTTCATTAAGTGGGTAGGAGGAAAAATAATATGTATTACATGGGAGTAAAGTGCATTTTCCTCACTTGGATGTAGTAAACTACATCCTACGGGAGGAAAAGTGACTCTTTCCTCTCTAGTAATACAAATAGCTATTGTCGCGCAGGAAGAGGATGTTTTCGAACAAGAATTACCAGAGGGATGAGGTTGAGTTTATTCAAAATTTAACTGAGCAAGAACGCGAGTAGTTTAGAGTGGGAGACAAAATAAGTCAAACATTATATATTGGATATGTAGTACCACAAGAAACGGTTTTTGGTCCAACACAATTGAATCTTTATTTCAATGACTTATTCAGCTTGGTGAAATCATAGAATTCGCAGACGACACTGCTGTTTTTTATGAAGCAGATACAGGCCAAATTCGAAAAAGAAAGTGCATTTTCCTCACTTGGATGTTCACTTTGTTGGTGGCACTTTCCTCCCTAGTAATACAAATAGCTATTTCTCTGTTTTATTATTTTATTTGAAGCTAACGGAAGGTCCATAACAACCTTTAGTCAAATTGAAGAATTGCCTTCCTATCTCAATATTCGTTCGTGTCGATTTCCAGACAGTAAAACTCAAAAATGCTACAAAACTCCTACAAAGCGATGTACCGGCCGAACTTCTACGAGAGCACTTGCTTGCGATGCAACGAGACTGTGTACCAAGTGGACCGCGTGGGACCCCTCAAAGACTTCACGTTCTTCCACAGCGGGTGCTTCAAGTGCGCGGTGTGCGGTACGAAATTGACCTTGAAAACGTATTACAACAACCAGCACAAGCAGGAGGACAAAGAGGTGTACTGCAACAGCCACGTGCCAAAAATCGGACCCGGACACCTCGACGGTTCCTCGTTCGGGATCAGATCTGCTCTGAATGTGCCCAAAACCTCGAACATCGTCAACGAACAAATCAGAGGGCCCAGCAGAGGAGGATTCGAAGGAGAGGGTAAGTGGTCTTGGTCAATCTGTCATCTGTCATTTGTCATCTGTCATATTCCATGTGTTTGTGTACACATGTCATATTTTCAATTCTTCAATCGCAACTTAAGTTTACTATACTTTTTGTAATAAATTTCTTCCTTTTGGAAACCGAGACGATTAACCCGAAATTGCTTTCCGTTGCACTCTTTTATATTGCTCTATGCACTAGGAGAAATCATTTTTCTGAATAACACACTGAGAAAACCATTTCTCGAAATAAAAAACTGGCACATATATCAGTAGTGCAATTGGGATATTTCCGATAACGCATGCTCAGTAGCAACCACCTGTCACGTATCATCCGTCATCTTTCATATGTCATCGGTCATGTGCCATGTGTCACCTATCACCCGTCATGTGTCATGTGCTATCTATCATGTGGCGCCATTTGAAAACTAATTCAGAGCTGACCAGCTCGAGAACAGTTAGAGATAGACCAATTCTGCGAACACCAATCGATTCAGAATGGTCGAATTAGTATATATTGTGGATTTCGAGTCAACCAAAAAAATTAAAAATTATTCGAAAAAGTTGTAACCCCTAAAAATCATGAAAAATACTATGTCGTCACATCGACTTGAAATTTGCACTGTATACGTAAAATTTCATGCTCTTTCCGAAAATGTATGATTTTATGTGCTTAGATATAAGATTTAGCCGGAAAAACGCGTTTAAGGTAGAAAATACAATTTTCTGAAATTTTTTATTTTTCATTTTTCGAATTTAAAATTTTGGTCTTCAGACGTATTTTGATGTGCTGATTCCGAATCTTTGAACGAAAATGTCAAAAACGCATCAGGAATATTTTTGGCGGGAAAAAAACCATCCAAAATGGATTTAAAGCTGCCCAACTCGGGAACGGTTGGAGATAGACGAATTCTGCGAACGCTAATCGATTCAGAATGGTCGAATTAGTATATATTGTAGATTTCGAGTCAACCAAAAAAATTAAAAATTATTCGAAAAAGTTGTAAGGGGTTCACCCCTAAAAATCATGAAAAATACTATGTCGTCACATCGACTTGAAATTTGCACTGTATACGTAAAATTTCATGCTCTTTCCGAAAATGTATGATTTTATGTGCTCAGATATAAGATTTAGCCGGAAAAAGGCGTTTAAGGAAGAAAATCCAATTTTCTGAAATTTTTTATTTTTCATTTTTCGAATTCAAAATTTTGGTCATCAGACGTATTTTGATGTGCTGATTCCGAATATTTGAACGAAAATGTCAAAAACGCATCAGGAATATTTTTGGCGGGAAAAAAACCATCCAAAATGGATTCAAAGCTGTCCAACTCGGGAACGGTTGGAGATAGACGAATTCTGCGAACGCCAATCGATTCAGAATGGTCGAATTAGTATATATTGTGGATTTCGAGTCAACCAAATAAATTAAAAATTATTCGAAAAAGTTGTAAGGGGTTCACCCCTAAAAATCATGAAAAATACTATGTCGTCACATCGACTTGAAATTTGCACTGTGTACGTAAAATTTCATGCTCTTTCCGAAAATGTATGATTTTATGTGCTCAGATATAAGATTTAGCCGGAAAAAGGCGTTTAAGGTAGAAAATCCAATTTTCTGAAATTTTTTATTTTTTATTTTTCGAATTTAAAATTTTGGTCTTCAGACGTATTTTGATGTGCTGATTCCGAATCTTTGAACGAAAATGTCAAAAATGCATCAGGAATATTTTTGGCGGGAAAAAAACCATCCAAAATGGATTTAAAGCTGTCCAACTCGGGAACGGTTGGAGATAGACGAATTCTGCGAACGCCAATCGATTCAGAATGGTCGAATTAGTATATATTGTAGATTTCGAGTCAACCAAAAAAATTAAAAATTATTCGAAAAAGTTGTAAGGTTCACCCCTAAAAATCATGAAAAATACTATGTCGTCACATCGACTTGAAATTTGCACTGTATACGTAAAATTTCATGCTTTTTCCGAAAATGTATGATTTTATGTGCTCAGATATAAGATTTAGCCGGAAAAAGGCGTTTAAGGAAGAAAATCCAATTTTCTGAAATTTTTTATTTTTCATTTTTCGAATTCAAAATTTTGGTCATCAGACGTATTTTGATGTGCTGATTCCGAATATTTGAACGAAAATGTCAAAAACGCATCAGGAATATTTTTGGCGGGAAAAAAACCATCCAAAATGGATTCAAAGCTGTCCAACTCGGGAACGGTTGGAGATAGACGAATTCTGCGAACGCCAATCGATTCAGAATGGTCGAATTAGTATATATCGTAAATTTCGAGTCAACCAAAAAAATTAAAAATTATTCGAAAAAGTTGTAAGGGGTTCACCCCTAAAAATCATGAAAAATACTATGTCGTCACATCGACTTGAAATTTGCACTGTATACGTAAAATTTCATGCTTTTTCCGAAAATGTATGATTTTATGTGCTCAGATATAAGATTTAGCCGGAAAAAGGCGTTTAAGGTAGAAAATCCAATTTTCTGAAATTTTTTATTTTTTATTTTTCGAATTTAAAATTTTGGTCTTCAGACGTATTTTGATGTGCTGATTCCGAATCTTTGAACGAAAATGTCAAAAACGCATCAGGAATATTTTTGGCGGGAAAAAAACCATCCAAAATGGATTTAAAGCTGTCCAACTCGGGAACGGTTGGAGATAGACGAATTCTGCGAACGCCAATCGATTCAGAATGGTCGAATTAGTATATATTGTAGATTTCGAGTCAACCAAAAAAATTAAAAATTATTCGAAAAAGTTGTAAGGGGTTCACCCCTAAAAATCATGAAAAATACTATGTCGTCACATCGACTTGAAATTTGCACTGTATACGTAAAATTTCATGCTTTTTCCGAAAATGTATGATTTTATGTGCTCAGATATAAGATTTAGCCGGAAAAAGGCGTTTAAGGAAGAAAATCCAATTTTCTGAAATTTTTTATTTTTCATTTTTCGAATTCAAAATTTTGGTCATCAGACGTATTTTGATGTGCTGATTCCGAATATTTGAACGAAAATGTCAAAAACGCATCAGGAATATTTTTGGCGGGAAAAAAACCATCCAAAATGGATTCAAAGCTGTCCAACTCGGGAACGGTTGGAGATAGACGAATTCTGCGAACGCCAATCGATTCAGAATGGTCGAATTAGTATATATCGTGGATTTCGAGTCAACCAAAAAAATTAAAAATTATTCGAAAAAGTTGTAAGGGGTTCACCCCTAAAAATCATGAAAAATACTATGTCGTCACATCGACTTGAAATTTGCACTGTATACGTAAAATTTCATGCTTTTTCCGAAAATGTATGATTTTATGTGCTCAGATATAAGATTTAGCCGGAAAAAGGCGTTTAAGGAAGAAAATCCAATTTTCTGAAATTTTTTATTTTTCATTTTTCGAATTCAAAATTTTGGTCATCAGACGTATTTTGATGTGCTGATTCCGAATATTTGAACGAAAATGTCAAAAACGCATCAGGAATATTTTTGGCGGGAAAAAAACCATCCAAAATGGATTCAAAGCTGTCCAACTCGGGAACGGTTGGAGATAGACGAATTCTGCGAACGCCAATCGATTCAGAATGGTCGAATTAGTATATATCGTGGATTTCGAGTCAACCAAAAAAATTAAAAATTATTCGAAAAAGTTGTAAGGGGTTCACCCCTAAAAATCATGAAAAATACTATGTCGTCACATCGACTTGAAATTTGCACTGTATACGTAAAATTTCATGCTCTTTCCGAAAATGTATGATTTTATGTGCTCAGATATAAGATTTAGCCGGAAAAAGGCGTTTAAGGTAGAAAATCCAATTTTCTGAAATTTTTTATTTTTTATTTTTCGAATTTAAAATTTTGGTCTTCAGACGTATTTTGATGTGCTGATTCCGAATCTTTGAACGAAAATGTCAAAAATGCATCAGGAATATTTTTGGCGGGAAAAAAACCATCCAAAATGGATTTAAAGCTGTCCAACTCGGGAACGGTTGGAGATAGACGAATTCTGCGAACGCCAATCGATTCAGAATGGTCGAATTAGTATATATTGTAGATTTCGAGTCAACCAAAAAAATTAAAAATTATTCGAAAAAGTTGTAACCCCTAAAAATCATGAAAAATACTATGTCGTCACATCGACTTGAAATTTGCACTGTATACGTAAAATTTCATGCTCTTTCCGAAAATGTATGATTTTATGTGCTTAGATATAAGATTTAGCCGGAAAAACGCGTTTAAGGTAGAAAATCCAATTTTCTGAAATTTTTTATTTTTCATTTTTCGAATTTAAAATTTTGGTCTTCAGACGTATTTTGATGTGCTGATTCCGAATCTTTGAACGAAAATGTCAAAAACGCATCAGGAATATTTTTGGCGGGAAAAAAACCATCCAAAATGGATTCAAAGCTGTCCAACTCGGGAACGGTTGGAGATAGACGAATTCTGCGAACGCCAATCGATTCAGAATGGTCGAATTAGTATATATCGTGGATTTCGAGTCAACCAAAAAAATTAAAAATTATTCGAAAAAGTTGTAAGGGGTTCACCCCTAAAAATCATGAAAAATACTATGTCGTCACATCGACTTGAAATTTGCACTGTATACGTAAAATTTCATGCTTTTTCCGAAAATGTATGATTTTATGTGCTCAGATATAAGATTTAGCCGGAAAAAGGCGTTTAAGGTAGAAAATCCAATTTTCTGAAATTTTTTATTTTTTATTTTTCGAATTTAAAATTTTGGTCTTCAGACGTATTTTGATGTGCTGATTCCGAATCTTTGAACGAAAATGTCAAAAACGCATCAGGAATATTTTTGGCGGGAAAAAAACCATCCAAAATGGATTTAAAGCTGTCCAACTCGGGAACGGTTGGAGATAGACGAATTCTGCGAACGCCAATCGATTCAGAATGGTCGAATTAGTATATATTGTAGATTTCGAGTCAACCAAAACAATTAAAAATTATTCGAAAAAGTTGTAAGGGGTTCACCCCTAAAAATCATGAAAAATACTATGTCGTCACATCGACTTGAAATTTGCACTGTATACGTAAAATTTCATGCTTTTTCCGAAAATGTATGATTTTATGTGCTCAGATATAAGATTTAGCCGGAAAAAGGCGTTTAAGGAAGAAAATCCAATTTTCTGAAATTTTTTATTTTTCATTTTTCGAATTCAAAATTTTGGTCTTCAGACGTATTTTGATGTGCTGATTCCGAATATTTGAACGAAAATGTCAAAAACGCATCAGGAATATTTTTGGCGGGAAAAAAACCATCCAAAATGGATTCAAAGCTGTCCAACTCGGGAACGGTTGGAGATAGACGAATTCTGCGAACGCCAATCGATTCAGAATGGTCGAATTAGTATATATTGTAGATTTCGAGTCAACCAAAAAAATTAAAAATTATTCGAAAAAGTTGTAAGGGGTTCACCCCTAAAAATCATGAAAAATACTATGTCGTCACATCGACTTGAAATTTGCACTGTATACGTAAAATTTCATGCTTTTTCCGAAAATGTATGATTTTATGTGCTCAGATATAAGATTTAGCCGGAAAAAGGCGTTTAAGGAAGAAAATCCAATTTTCTGAAATTTTTTATTTTTCATTTTTCGAATTCAAAATTTTGGTCATCAGACGTATTTTGATGTGCTGATTCCGAATATTTGAACGAAAATGTCAAAAACGCATCAGGAATATTTTTGGCGGGAAAAAAACCATCCAAAATGGATTCAAAGCTGTCCAACTCGGGAACGGTTGGAGATAGACGAATTCTGCGAACGTCAATCGATTCAGAATGGTCGAATTAGTATATATCGTGGATTTCGAGTCAACCAAAAAAATTAAAAATTATTCGAAAAAGTTGTAAGGGTTCACCCCTAAAAATCATGAAAAATACTATGTCGTCACATCGACTTGAAATTTGCACTGTATACGTAAAATTTCATGCTTTTTCCGAAAATGTATGATTTTATGTGCTCAGATATAAGATTTAGCCGGAAAAAGGCGTTTAAGGAAGAAAATCCAATTTTCTGAAATTTTTTATTTTTCATTTTTCGAATTCAAAATTTTGGTCATCAGACGTATTTTGATGTGCTGATTCCGAATATTTGAACGAAAATGTCAAAAACGCATCAGGAATATTTTTGGCGGGAAAAAAACCATCCAAAATGGATTCAAAGCTGTCCAACTCGGGAACGGTTGGAGATAGACGAATTCTGCGAACGTCAATCGATTCAGAATGGTCGAATTAGTATATATCGTGGATTTCGAGTCAACCAAAAAAATTAAAAATTATTCGAAAAAGTTGTAAGGGTTCACCCCTAAAAATCATGAAAAATACTATGTCGTCACATCGACTTGAAATTTGCACTGTATACGTAAAATTTCATGCTTTTTCCGAAAATGTATGATTTTATGTGCTCAGATATAAGATTTAGCCGGAAAAAGGCGTTTAAGGAAGAAAATCCAATTTTCTGAAATTTTTTATTTTTCATTTTTCGAATTCAAAATTTTGGTCATCAGACGTATTTTGATGTGCTGATTCCGAATATTTGAACGAAAATGTCAAAAACGCATCAGGAATATTTTTGGCGGGAAAAAAACCATCCAAAATGGATTCAAAGCTGTCCAACTCGGGAACGGTTGGAGATAGACGAATTCTGCGAACGCCAATCGATTCAGAATGGTCGAATTAGTATATATCGTGGATTTCGAGTCAACCAAAAAAATTAAAAATTATTCGAAAAAGTTGTAAGGGGTTCACCCCTAAAAATCATGAAAAATACTATGTCGTCACATCGACTTGAAATTTGCACTGTATACGTAAAATTTCATGCTTTTTCCGAAAATGTATGATTTTATGTGCTCAGATATAAGATTTAGCCGGAAAAAGGCGTTTAAGGAAGAAAATCCAATTTTCTGAAATTTTTTATTTTTCATTTTTCGAATTCAAAATTTTGGTCATCAGACGTATTTTGATGTGCTGATTCCGAATATTTGAACGAAAATGTCAAAAACGCATCAGGAATATTTTTGGCGGGAAAAAAACCATCCAAAATGGATTTAAA
Source organism: Chrysolina haemoptera (assembly GCA_958298965.1). NCBI lineage: Eukaryota > Metazoa > Arthropoda > Insecta > Coleoptera > Chrysomelidae > Chrysolina > Chrysolina haemoptera. Next base: position 1,239,487 of record OY282594.1, on the reverse strand, counting down.
GCTGTCCAACTCGGGAACGGTTGGAGATAGACGAATTCTGTGAACGCCAATCGATTCAGAATGGTCGAATTAGTATATATCGTGGATTTCGAGTCAACCAAAAAAATTAAAAATTATTCGAAAAAGTTGTAAGGGGTTCGTTCACCCCTAAAAATCATGAAAAATACTATGTCGTCACATCGACTTGAAATTTGCACTGTATACGTAAAATTTCATGCTCTTTCCGAAAATGTATGATTTTATGTGCTCAGATATAAGATTTAGCCGGAAAAAGGCGTTTAAGGTAGAAAATCCAATTTTCTGAAATTTTTTATTTTTTATTTTTCGAATTTAAAATTTTGGTCTTCAGACGTATTTTGATGTGCTGATTCCGAATCTTTGAACGAAAATGTCAAAAATGCATCAGGAATATTTTTGGCGGGAAAAAAACCATCCAAAATGGATTTAAAGCTGTCCAACTCGGGAACGGTTGGAGATAGACGAATTCTGCGAACGCCAATCGATTCAGAATGGTCGAATTAGTATATATTGTGGATTTCGAGTCAACCAAAAAAATTAAAAATTATTCGAAAAAGTTTTAAGGGTTCACCCCTAAAAATCATGAAAAATACTATGTCGTCACATCGACTTGAAATTTGCACTGTATACGTAAAATTTCATGCTCTTTCCGAAAATGTATGATTTTATGTGCTTAGATATAAGATTTAGCCGGAAAAACGCGTTTAAGGTAGAAAATCCAATTTTCTGAAATTTTTTATTTTTCATTTTTCGAATTTAAAATTTTGGTCATCAGACGTATTTTGATGTGCTGATTCCGAATATTTGAACGAAAATGTCAAAAACGCATCAGGAATATTTTTGGCGGGAAAAAAACCATCCAAAATGGATTCAAAGCTGTCCAACTCGGGAACGGTTGGAGATAGACGAATTCTGCGAACGCTAATCGATTCAGAATGGTCGAATTAGTATATATTGTAGATTTCGAGTCAACCAAAAAAATTAAAAATTATTCGAAAAAGTTGTAAGGGGTTCACCCCTAAAAATCATGAAAAATACTATGTCGTCACATCGACTTGAAATTTGCACTGTATACGTAAAATTTCATGCTCTTTCCGAAAATGTATGATTTTATGTGCTCAGATATAAGATTTAGCCGGAAAAAGGCGTTTAAGGTAGAAAATCCAATTTTCTAAAATTTTTTATTTTTTATTTTTCGAATTTAAAATTTTGGTCTTCAGACGTATTTTGATGTGCTGATTCCGAATCTTTGAACGAAAATGTCAAAAATGCATCAGGAATATTTTTGGCGGGAAAAAAACCATCCAAAATGGATTTAAAGCTGTCCAACTCGGGAACGGTTGGAGATAGACGAATTCTGCGAACGCCAATCGATTCAGAATGGTCGAATTAGTATATATTGTAGATTTCGAGTCAACCAAAAAAATTAAAAATTATTCGAAAAAGTTGTAAGTAAGTTCACCCCTAAAAATCATGAAAAATACTATGTCGTCACATCGACTTGAAATTTGCACTGTATACGTAAAATTTCATGCTTTTTCCGAAAATGTATGATTTTATGTGCTCAGATATAAGATTTAGCCGGAAAAAGGCGTTTAAGGAAGAAAATCCAATTTTCTGAAATTTTTTATTTTTCATTTTTCGAATTCAAAATTTTGGTCATCAGACGTATTTTGATGTGCTGATTCCGAATATTTGAACGAAAATGTCAAAAACGCATCAGGAATATTTTTGGCGGGAAAAAAACCATCCAAAATGGATTCAAAGCTGTCCAACTCGGGAACGGTTGGAGATAGACGAATTCTGCGAACGCCAATCGATTCAGAATGGTCGAATTAGTATATATCGTGGATTTCGAGTCAACCAAAAAAATTAAAAATTATTCGAAAAAGTTTTAAGGGTTCACCCCTAAAAATCATGAAAAATACTATGTCGTCACATCGACTTGAAATTTGCACTGTATACGTAAAATTTCATGCTTTTTCCGAAAATGTATGATTTTATGTGCTCAGATATAAGATTTAGCCGGAAAAAGGCGTTTAAGGAAGAAAATCCAATTTTCTGAAATTTTTTATTTTTCATTTTTCGAATTCAAAATTTTGGTCATCAGACGTATTTTGATGTGCTGATTCCGAATATTTGAACGAAAATGTCAAAACCGCATCAGGAATATTTTTGGCGGGAAAAAAACCATCCAAAATGGATTCAAAGCTGTCCAACTCGGGAACGGTTGGAGATAGACGAATTCTGCGAACGCCAATCGATTCAGAATGGTCGAATTAGTATATATCGTGAATTTCGAGTCAACCAAAAAAATTAAAAATTATTCGAAAAAGTTGTAAGGGGTTCACCCCTAAAAATCATGAAAAATACTATGTCGTCACATCGACTTGAAATTTGCACTGTATACGTAAAATTTCATGCTCTTTCCGAAAATGTATGATTTTATGTGCTCAGATATAAGATTTAGCCGGAAAAAGGCGTTTAAGGTAGAAAATCCAATTTTCTGAAATTTTTTATTTTTTATTTTTCGAATTTAAAATTTTGGTCTTCAGACGTATTTTGATGTGCTGATTCCGAATCTTTGAACGAAAATGTCAAAAATGCATCAGGAATATTTTTGGCGGGAAAAAAAACATCTAAAATGGATTTAAAGCTGTCCAACTCGGGAACGGTTGGAGATAGACGAATTCTGCGAACGCCAATCGATTCAGAATGGTCGAATTAGTATATATTGTAGATTTCGAGTCAACCAAAAAAATTAAAAATAGGTCGAAAAAGTTGTAAGGGGTTCACCCCTAAAAATCATGAAAAATACTATGTCGTCACATCGACTTGAAATTTGCACTGTATACGTAAAATTTCATGCTTTTTCCGAAAATGTATGATATTATGTGCTCAGATATAAGATTTAGCCGGAAAAAGGCGTTTAAGGAAGAAAATCCAATTTTCTGAAATTTTTTATTTTTCATTTTTCGAATTCAAAATTTTGGTCATCAGACGTATTTTGATGTGCTGATTCCGAATATTTGAACGAAAATGTCAAAAACGCATCAGGAATATTTTTGGCGGGAAAAAAACCATCCAAAATGGATTCAAAGCTGTCCAACTCGGGAACGGTTGGAGATAGACGAATTCTGCGAACGCCAATCGATTCAGAATGGTCGAATTAGTATATATCGTGGATTTCGAGTCAACCAAAAAAATTAAAAATTATTCGAAAAAGTTGTAAGGGGTTCACCCCTAAAAATCATGAAAAATACTATGTCGTCACATCGACTTGAAATTTGCACTGTATACGTAAAATTTCATGCTTTTTCCGAAAATGTATGATTTTATGTGCTCAGATATAAGATTTAGCCGGAAAAAGGCGTTTAAGGAAGAAAATCCAATTTTCTGAAATTTTTTATTTTTCATTTTTCGAATTCAAAATTTTGGTCATCAGACGTATTTTGATGTGCTGATTCCGAATATTTGAACGAAAATGTCAAAAACGCATCAGGAATATTTTTGGCGGGAAAAAAACCATCCAAAATGGATTTAAAGCTGTCCAACTCGGGAACGGTTGGAGATAGACGAATTCTGCGAACGCCAATCGATTCAGAATGGTCGAATTAGTATATATCGTGAATTTCGAGTCAACCAAAAAAATTAAAAATTATTCGAAAAAGTTGTAAGGGGTTCACCCCTAAAAATCATGAAAAATACTATGTCGTCACATCGACTTGAAATTTGCACTGTATACGTAAAATTTCATGCTCTTTCCGAAAATGTATGATTTTATGTGCTCAGATATAAGATTTAGCCGGAAAAAGGCGTTTAAGGTAGAAAATCCAATTTTCTGAAATTTTTTATTTTTTATTTTTCGAATTTAAAATTTTGGTCTTCAGACGTATTTTGATGTGCTGATTCCGAATCTTTGAACGAAAATGTCAAAAATGCATCAGGAATATTTTTGGCGGGAAAAAAACCATCCAAAATGGATTTAAAGCTGTCCAACTCGGGAACGGTTGGAGATAGACGAATTCTGCGAACGCCAATCGATTCAGAATGGTCGAATTAGTATATATTGTGGATTTCGAGTCAACCAAAAAAATTAAAAATTATTCGAAAAAGTTGTAACCCCTAAAAATCATGAAAAATACTATGTCGTCACATCGACTTGAAATTTGCACTGTATACGTAAAATTTCATGCTCTTTCCGAAAATGTATGATTTTATGTGCTTAGATATAAGATTTAGCCAGAAAAACGCGTTTAAGGTAGAAAATCCAATTTTCTGAAATTTTTTATTTTTCATTTTTCGAATTTAAAATTTTGGTCTTCAGACGTATTTTGATGTGCTGATTCCGAATCTTTGAACGAAAATGTCAAAAACGCATCAGGAATATTTTTGGCGGGAAAAAAACCATCCAAAATGGATTTAAAGCTGTCCAACTCGGGAACGGTTGGAGATAGACGAATTCTGCGAACGCTAATCGATTCAGAATGGTCGAATTAGTATATATTGTAGATTTCGAGTCAACCAAAAAAATTAAAAATTATTCGAAAAAGTTGTAAGGGGTTCACCCCTAAAAATCATGAAAAATACTATGTCGTCACATCGACTTGAAATTTGCACTGTATACGTAAAATTTCATGCTCTTTCCGAAAATGTATGATTTTATGTGCTCAGATATAAGATTTAGCCGGAAAAAGGCGTTTAAGGACGAAAATCCAATTTTCTGAAATTTTTTATTTTTCATTTTTCGAATTCAAAATTTTGGTCATCAGACGTATTTTGATGTGCTGATTCCGAATATTTGAACGAAAATGTCAAAAACGCATCAGGAATATTTTTGGCGGGAAAAAAACCATCCAAAATGGATTCAAAGCTGTCCAACTCGGGAACGGTTGGAGATAGACGAATTCTGCGAACGCCAATCGATTCAGAATGGTCGAATTAGTATATATTGTGGATTTCGAGTCAACCAAAAAAATTAAAAATATTCGAAAAAGTTGTAAGGGGTTCACCCCTAAAAATCATGAAAAATACTATGTCGTCACATCGACTTGAAATTTGCACTGTATACGTAAAATTTCATGCTTTTTCCGAAAATGTATGATTTTATGTGCTCAGATATAAGATTTAGCCGGAAAAAGGCGTTTAAGGTAGAAAATCCAATTTTCTGAAATTTTTTATTTTTTATTTTTCGAATTTAAAATTTTGGTCTTCAGACGTATTTTGATGTGCTGATTCCGAATCTTTGAACGAAAATGTCAAAAACGCATCAGGAATATTTTTGGCGGGAAAAAAACCATCCAAAATGGATTTAAAGCTGTCCAACTCGGGAACGGTTGGAGATAGACGAATTCTGCGAACGCCAATCGATTCAGAATGGTCGAATTAGTATATATTGTAGATTTCGAGTCAACCAAAAAAATTAAAAATTATTCGAAAAAGTTGTAAGGGGTTCACCCCTAAAAATCATGAAAAATACTATGTCGTCACATCGACTTGAAATTTGCACTGTATACGTAAAATTTCATGCTTTTTCCGAAAATGTATGATTTTATGTGCTCAGATATAAGATATAGCCGGAAAAAGGCGTTTAAGGAAGAAAATCCAATTTTCTGAAATTTTTTATTTTTCATTTTTCGAATTCAAATTTTTGGTCATCAGACGTATTTTGATGTGCTGATTCCGAATATTTGAACGAAAATGTCAAAAACGCATCAGGAATATTTTTGGCGGGAAAAAAACCATCCAAAATGGATTCAAAGCTGTCCAACTCGGGAACGGTTGGAGATAGACGAATTCTGCGAACGCCAATCGATTCAGAATGGTCGAATTAGTATATATTGTGGATTTCGAGTCAACCAAAAAAATTAAAAATTATTCGAAAAAGTTGTAAGGGTTCACCCCTAAAAATCACGAAAAATACTATGTCGTCACATCGACTTGAAATTTGCACTGTGTACGTAAAATTTCATGCTCTTTCCGAAAATGTATGATTTTATGTGCTCAGATATAAGATTTAGCCGGAAAAAGGTGTTTAAGGTAGAAAATCCAATTTTCTGAAATTTTTTATTTTTTATTTTTCGAATTTAAAATTTTGGTCTTCAGACGTATTTTGATGTGCTGATTCCGAATCTTTGAACGAAAATGTCAAAACCGCATCAGGAATATTTTTGGCGGGAAAAAAACCATCCAAAATGGATTCAAAGCTGTCCAACTCGGGAACGGTTGGAGATAGACGAATTCTGCGAACGCCAATCGATTCAGAATGGTCGAATTAGTATATATCGTGGATTTCGAGTCAACCAAAAAAATTAAAAATTATTCGAAATAGTTGTAAGGGGTTCTTCACCCCTAAAAATCATGAAAAATACTATGTCGTCACATCGACTTGAAATTTGCACTGTATACGTAAAATTTCATGGTCTTTCCGAAAATGTATGATTTTCATGTGCTCAGATATAAGATTTAGACGGAAAAAGGCGTTTAAGGTAAAAAATCCAATTTTCAGAAATTTTTTATTTTTCATTTTTCGAATTTAAAATTTTGGTCATCAGACGTATTTTGATGTGCTGATTCCGAATCTTTGAACGAAAATGTCAAAAACGCATGAGGAATATTTTTGGCGGGAAAAAAACCATCCAAAATGGATTTAAAGCTGTCGAACTCGGGAACGGTTGGAGATAGACGAATTTTGCGAACGCCAATCGATTCAGAATGGTCGAATTAGTATATATTGTGGATTTCGAGTCAACCAAAAAAATTAAAAATTATTCGAAAAAGTTGTAAGGGTCACCCCTAAAAATCATGAAAAATACTATGTCGTCACATCGACTTGAAATTTGCACTGTGTACGTAAAATTTCATGCTCATTCCGAAAATGTATGATTTTTATGTGTTCAGATATAAGATTTAGCCGGAAAAAGGCGTTTAAGGTAGAAAATCCAATTTTCTGAAATTTTTTATTTTTCATTTTTCGAATTCAAAATTTTGGTCTTCAGACGTATTTTGTTGTGCTGATTCCGAATCTTTGAACAAAAATGTCAAAAACGCATCAGGAATATTTTTGGCGGGAAAAAACCATCCAAAATGGATTTAAAGCTGTCCAACTCGGGAACGGTTGGAGATAGACGAATTCTGCGAACGCCAACCGATTCAGAATGGTCGAATTAGTATATATCGTGGATTTCGAGTCAACCAAAAAAATTTAAAATTATTCGAAAAAGTTGTAAAAATCATAAAAAATACTATGTCGTCACATCGACTTGAAATTTGCACTGTATACGTAAAATTTCATGGTCTTTCCGAAAATGTATGATTTTCATGTGCTCAGATATAAATTTACCCGGAAAAGGGTGTTTAAGGTAAAAAATCCAATTTTCTGAAATTTTTTATTTTTCATTTTTCGAATTTAAAATGTTGGTCATCAGACGTATTTTGATGTGCTGATTCCGAATCTTTGAACGAAAATGTCGAAAACTCATTGGAAGTATTTTTGGCGCCAAAAAAACCATTTGAAAACTGATTCAGAGCTGACCAACCCGAGAACGGTTAGAGATCGACCAATTCTGCGAACGCCAATCGATTCAGAATTATTGAATCAGTATATACTTAGAATTTCAACGAAAAAAAGGGTTTCTGAAATGTAGAAGCCTTTTATTAAGGGCTAAGTGGCCAGTCTATTTTTATCCTCAATATCCATGCACATGTGAAAATATGCACTAATCCAGAGACATCCTATCGTAAAGAACTTTGCATTTTACTTTAAAAATTTTTATTCAATACGCTAATTTGTATACACTCACTGGGCTATATTTATATCAACACTCAATTCTTCCGTATCGTTGTTTGATAATCATCAAACAACGTCCGTATTCAATACTTGTCAATCGGCGGCTCGCACGGCCTCTATAGTTAGGAACATAGGTTCCAAATATTTCGAGAACCCTGCCATCCGTCCGGGCGTTTCTAGGCTCAAGCCACCGTTCTTCGTCCATAGATGGCGTGATCACTCAGACCGCTGTTGTCATTTCGCTCTTGTCCACCTAGATGGCGCCAGGTCTGAATATTTCCGTGACACTATATATGTACGTATATGTTTAGTCATACGGCCCGTAATCCAAATTTTGTTTTATTTCAGTTTTGAACATCCGCACTCACCTGAACGGAACCACCCAGCAACCCCACTCCCCCACGTACGGCGGCGAAAGGGAGCGGCACTCGAGTCCGCACTATAGTCCAAACTCATACCAAAACAACCACCACGAAAACTCGCCATCGTACCAGTACGGCAGATTCGACGCGAGCGCGCTGCACATCGCGCATGCGCTAAAGCAGACGGAACTCCAAAAGTCCTATAAAGTTTCCAGGGAAAAGCCCATAGACTGTTACCTGGTAAGTGATATGTTGAAGTTAATGCGTACAGAACTTTTCAATTTGGGACTTGTTAATCGTAGGAATGGGGTTGGTAGCCGTGAAGTGGGCTTTCTAGTAATCTCCTACACAGAGATTTGCTTTTTCACCATGCATACATATTTTTTAATCCTTTTTAGTTAGGAATCTATTTTGAAATTGCTAGTTCCTCAAGATTTTTACTTTGACATCCCCAAAATATTATTCCAAATTTAGCACAGGATTCAAAATATGCATAGTATATAATTTTTAAGGATTCTTCCTTGAGGTATTTGATTTTGATTATGACTCTAAACTATAGCATATCTGGTTCAGTTTTGCTCCTCAGCTTATGATATGGACGTTCCAATGTAAATATTCCTCTATAGACTTCCAGAAAGGTATTATTTTGAATTTTGATTTCATTGTCAAGTACGTATATATTTTCTGGTGTTTCAATTCTCTGTTGTTTGGTCCTAATTGATATAGCGTTGGTTTTCTCGACATTTAGTATCAATTTATTTTTTGTAAACCAATCATAAATGTTTCTCGTAACGTCCTGAATTTTTTGTATTCGGTCTGGATAGTTTGAACTTGAAACTAACAAATTAGGTGTGCATGAGTGTCATTTAAGATTTCCAAAATATCATTCATGAAAATTATGAATAGTGCCGGCCCTGTAATGCTACCTTGAGGGGCCCCTATCTTGACATGTTGTAAGTTAGATTTAGTTGCATGTCCATCAGTCATAATTTTTACTCTCTGTTGATGATGTTTCAAATAGGATTCAAACCAATCTAAACCGTTTTCTCTAATACCATATTTTTTTAGTTTAATCAGTAGGTAGTCATGATTCAAGCAGTCAGCAAAATTTCATTATTTTTGAATGATTCAAGGATTTTTCCAGTAAACTGTGTAATTGCAGTTTTCACGGATCTGCCGTGGCGTTGTCATTCAGAAATCTAGGAAAAAAATGAAAAAAAACCTCGTAAAAAAAACGGAAAAAAACGGAAAAAACAAAAAAAAACGGAAAAATACCTCCTGAAAAAAAGAACGGCTAGGAATAAGGTGTAATAATTTTCGGGGGGGTTTTCTGTTTTTTTTTCGTTTTTTTTTTGGGTTTTTTTTCAGACGGGGCACGTTTGTCTTCAAATCTGCCTGTAATGACCTACCCTGTACTGATGACGAGGCAAAAACCTCGAAACTAGTCTACAGGTGGTCCCTCTGTCTGAATCAGAACAAAATTTTGATCCGAGTTTAGTTTTGGGAATGAGAACTATTTTCGAATCTTCTGTCGACGGCAACCAGAAGAGAAATGAACGTTCATCTGTTCATCATCGGAAGAAATATTTTTAAAAAAACCCAACTCAAGAGAGCGGAGAAAGTGAATCTTGCCAGAAAAAATTCAATTTCTATATCAATAATTTTATGTTTTGTCGCTAATTTGATATATTAACATCAGTAAGTTTTACCTTCATAGAAATCAAATAATTAGTTAACCATCTTTTTCTATTTGTTATATAAATACTCGATCTCGATTTGCTGAATTCAAAGGGGTTAGCCATTTACGTCTAACATTTTCTTCGTGAAAGTTCAGTTCTTAAATCACCTGTATTTGTGAATACCAAATAATTATGGATATTTTTTTCTGAAAAAAGTTCAATATGCCGTTGGAGTCAGTTTTTGGTTGTTTGTGTTACATTGTATAGAAAGATAAAAAGTATATAAAAAAATTAATTGTCTATAACAAATTTTTTATTAAATAAACAATGAAAATTTAAACAAAAACAATTTTTTTAGTTGTCAAAGAGGAAGATAAATTATGACATTAAAAAAATTGTTCTATAATATTAATTAGAAGTGACAGAAAAAAAAAATTGTCAATTAAAAAATCCGTTTTTAAGTGATAACATTTTTTTCAAGCAAAGATTCTGTTTTAAAAAAATAAATTATCTGGTGCCTAAATTTTTGCAATTCTTGATTTTGATATTTAAGCCGGAGCACTCGTTTTAGGGCGTATTTTCAACCCTCTGAAAAAATTGTAAACGTTGGTCCTACAGTTCCGGAAGGTGGGATTTTTAATTTTGGGAAATATCCTCCTCTATTAGAATGTTTTTCAAACCTGAAAAATGTCAAATAGTTTTCGAGATATTTGCAAAAACGGTACCCAATTTTTTTCAGTTATTTCTTAATACTTTTGCAATTTTTGCAAGTGACACTGGAATTTTTTCTAAGCGCTTTTCCGAGGCGGCAAAAAAGTTTGACCTGAAAGGCACTTGTTGATAAGACTATAATCCATCTGATAACATTTGATAATAATCTTTCATCGTCCGAAACTGCACAATTACAACCTCTCTTTGAGAGACCATTAGAAAAAAAGTTCATTTTCAGTTTCAATCGAACTTTTTCGCAGTTTTTCTTGCGGATATCAATCACAGAATGAGCCCACTTTCGGCACACAATCGGTTCCTTATTAACCTACTTAACAATGTTTATAAAACGGACATAACTACGAGCAGCACATGCCGATGCGAATATCCAAAACCAATTACCAGCCGAGCTGAATGAAACACCCATTATGCAAATTATCAATCACGTACATTCGAACGTATATAGACATTTCATTCAGATTTCGAATTAGTCAGTCGTTTATTCTCGAAGCTTGCACCTGAATTGATTAGTAGAAAGCTGTGACCAAAAACCTGATGAAACGCATTGTCACCGAAATGCCAAATAAGAAGTTGTAGTTTCCTTTCAATGAACTACCTACTTTACATTCGAAACTTACGTACACAACTGCCAATATAAAGAAATACATTGTGAAAATACCAAATGTGACTAGCCAGGATTCGAACCCGGGACGTCTCAGTTTCCAGTTTAGCGCGTTGCGAACTGCGCTGCCAGTGTCTGATTCAGAAACTAGCAACACACTTCAAATTCATCTCCTTGTTGGTGATGAAAACATTCACTCATGCATCCGCTGACACTACACTTATATTACGCCCAACATCTCACCCAGTTAACGCAAACGTCTAGGAGATGTTGCTTTCTTGATTATTATGGTAACAAAATGAGTTGCATTTAGACATCACTGTTACCACTTAGCGATGCCAAATGTCATTAAAATAAGTACCAGTCCATTCCATTTCACATTGTTACATCGAAAGGGTCTCAATGTGCATTCGATTCCGAAGTTAAATGGAATGTCACATTGGGCTAATTTCGAGTCACATTTTGCATCACATTTTGATGACGTTGATGCGATGATAATGGAAGTCACTTTGCGATTCACTAATGTGATCTATAGAATGAATGTGAAGCCCACTACCATCTCTGAAACCATTCTGTGTTGACTGGGCAACGTATTGGAGTATTGCATTGTATTGCTACTACTTCTTTTGCTATTACCACATCTGACAGGCATTTGTGCAATGTTCCTCAAGTCAAAGACAAGTTAATCAATAGACAGAATGGATGATGACCATTGCAGAGTCGATGCCAAAAACACCAATGTGTATATATGTCTATATACAGGGTGTCCCAGTGAAAACGAAACAAGGCCGATATTTCATATTTCTCGTGCGCAGAAAAACAAACGCTCGGACCCGTCGATTTTTTAACTACTACTACATCCCACGGGAGGAAAAGTGGCTCTTTTCTACTTAGTAATACAAATAGCTATTGTCGCGCAGGAAGAGGATGTCTTCGAACAAGAATCAGCAGAGGGATGAGGTTGAGTTTATTCAAAATTTACCTGAGCAAGAACCCCAGACAGCACCAGATATTCTATGAATATTCTTAGAATATTAGTTTTGAGATATTGGAATATACTTAAAAATGTCAGGTATATGCATATCTTTTTTTGGAATATTCCTAGAATGTGCTAGTGGGGAAAATTTTAGATATTCCAAGAATGTTCCAGGGGGAATATTTTTGGAATATCCAGAATATACCCAGAATATTCCAAGCATATTCTATTTAGATAATCCAAGAATGTTCCAGGGGGAATATTTCTGGAATATCCAGAATATACCCAGAATATTCCAAGCATATTCTGGAAATAATATTAGTAGAATATTATCCTGGAATATATTCTTTGTATATTCTGAATATTCCCAGAATATTTAAAGGACATTAGGAATATGATATAAATATCCTATTGAGTTTTCAGAACAAAAACATTACTTGAAATTTCAGAAATTAACAATCCCATATGAGTAACTTCAAATAAAATCTTTTATATAATGTGTTATTATGAACTTCTACAATTAAGTAAAATATGCCTGACAATTCAAGAAAATATGTGTTGATAATTTTCTTTTTATTTCCAGACAAACACCCCCTTCCTTACAATGAAATAAAAAAACATCAATTTGGGAAGGTCTATTTTTACATAAAACTGGTAATAAAAAAAAAGTATATGCAGTGCCTACCATTTCAAACAGTTTCTTCTGTGGCTAATACAGGTATTGGGATATCTCTGAAAAAAAAAAAGTTGCAAGATTGGTTATATCCTTAAACTGCTTTCAAAATGAAGCATGCTAACTTGAATATATGTCAAAGAAACCGAACTGTATTAATTGTTATTTATTGAAATTACTAGAACTGACCCTTGAAGAGTATCAAGTTTTAGGCTATAACTTTGGAACTAACTTAAATCAATACTTTTTTTCAGTATATGATTTTATTTTGAAATTTTTATTCGATTCAATTACCAAAAATATTAATAGTTAGGTGATACAAAAATTACTTACTGTTGTCGTTTCAGTCTATCGTTAGACTTGGCCAGATAGGCACTTACAACCATTTCAATTTCTTTCAGGGTAACATCTCTGTTACAACGCTGTATTGCTTCTGAAAAAGTAATAGTCACTTGAAAAAAATATTGTGAGGTATGCATGAAATGATTTCATTAGGTATAACCATTAGCATCATCGTTATACAGTGTGACCCATTTATAAAACTTACGGTTTTCAACCGTTTGGAAGGAACGAAATGCGTCAATCAATAAAAAAGTTATAGGGGAATGAAATTTTAAAAAATATGCCGTTTAATCAACCCACCAATTTGATTTCAGCATCCCAAAGTGATAATATTCCCCCGGATCTACTTTTCTGGTAATTGTTAATTTTGGAGTAGCTAAAAAAGTTCTGGCATCTCTAGGTAATCTCTTAAAATCATCAGGTTTACTTTCTACTAAAATTGCCAAAAGTTCATTTATGGCACTTAATGTCACTTTATTTTCAACAGCCCACTTCTTAAGCTTCTCCACAGTATTTAACGAATTGCGACCATTAAGAGTAGGAATTTCTTTAAGCGAATCATTGGGTAATGAAGACTGTTGAGAACTCAAGAAGTGATCTGATGAATTTTCATCTAAAATTTCTAGGTTAGTGTTACTACAACTCGAGCTCGAGCTACTGCTACTACTACTATCAAAATCAGAAAAACTTGAATCCATTCTATCGTTAATAGTTTCAACTTCATCACTTATCTGTCCTTTTTCATACTGGGACGGAGTTTGTGTATAAATTGTATTAATAATATGTTCAGTTTTCTGGTGTACTTCCCTGTACCAAGCAGTGCTTCTTTTTCGTTTAGGCATTTTGTAAAAAACGCCCTGGAAATTGAACAAATAATAAATATGAGAATATTACCAAACGAAATTTTCATGGAATGAAATATTAGTTATTTAAAGTTATTTAATTTTAAATGTGTACTTACGTTTCTTGTTTCTTGAAACACTTAAACCAAAGAGAAACCGGTAACAGGCGTAACTTATAACGGCACGGCAGTAACACCTAGAGTTCTCTGTTCTCTATCTCAAAAACAAAAGATGTCAAATGTCAATTTCAAATTTATAGCATTGCCTTACGACTGGGGTGGTGTTCCGTGTTCAATAGCCGTGTATAGTCGATAGTTGTCTCTGTCTTTCCAATGAATCCAACCATAACGTCACCTCACTTATTCGATGGAAAACAAAACTTATTCGAAGGAGAGTAGTAGAACACGATATGATTTTAATTGAAAAGGGAGCACCTCGATATTTCCACCATTTATAAATTGGTCAGTACAAAATAGTGTATTTGAATTGATTTGTCTGAGCAAAAACTCTGTTTGCAGTTTAGTTTTTTTTAATTGTTCATCCATAGACATAGGTTAGGAATACATTACAATTTTGATTATTCCATGAATATTCATACATGATAATTCCATGAATATTCACACAGGAATGTTCTATGAATATTCACAAGGGATTATTCTCCCAAGAATATTCGTGGCATATTCTCTCGAGGACAGTCAATGAATATTCACACTGGAACATTCCTGGAATATACTAGAGACATGTGTATATTCTAGGAATATACCATGAATATTTGGAATATACTCTTCTCTTTTCGGATATTTAGAGAATATTCTAGGAATAATCCGTGCTGTCTGGGACGCGAGTAGTTTAGAGTGAGAGACAAAATAAGTCAAAAATATGAAAGAATTCTTACCACCGGTAAGGTTATTTAACTTATATAGTGTGACCATCTTAAGAACGGAGCACCGTTATAAAATCTACATTTTCCAACCGATTTGAATGATTTCCTTTTCATTAGGTAGACATTCAAAAAGTCTATTATGAAAACAAATTTCATAAATGAATCTCTAATTCCAAGGCCTACTAATCCGATTTTTCAAGGTCCAAAATCTAATAAAATGATTAGAAAAAATCTATCTACACCACTGGATATTTTCAAATGGTTTAATTGTAAATGGGGGTTAAAATGCGTCAATCAAAAAAAAAGTTATAAGAGAATGAAATTTGAAAAATATGCCGTTTAATCAACCAATTCAATTTCAGATTTTTTATCAAAAATCGGAATACACCACTGTATTCAGCCACAAAAAACGAATTTTCATTTCATCAAATGTCAAATGCTTTGTTTGTCCCCCATGACCGCCATGTTATGACGTAAGCTGACAGTGCTCTATTGCAGGTTGTTGAGTAAGGGCAGTGGCTCTCCGTCCTGACCGGGGCTGCACTGATGATTGACAGAACCGTCAAACTAGTAGCAGACAGTCAGCTGTTTTGATTAACATTTGCTAGTTGTTACAGGAAGCATTGCAAAGCATGTTCTCGTAGAAAAAGTGTCAGATGTTGAGGAAAGGTGATTGGGCAGTCGTATGGGGCTGTTGGATTATTTTCTGTTCGACGCTCGTCAACAAAATTCCTATAATCGTTATTTTACTTTTTTCTTGTTAGTTATTTGAATTATTGGACATTTAGATAGCTTATACATTTCGGATTGCTCAAATGTCAAATGCTTTGTTTGTCCCCCCATGACCGCCATGTTGTGACGTAAGCTGACAGTGCTCTATTGCAGGTTGTTGAGTAAGGGCAGTGGCTCTCCGTCCTGACCGGGGCTGCACCGATGATTTACAGAACCGTCAAACTAGTAGCAGATAGTCAGCTGTTTTGATTAACATTTGCTAGTTGTTACAGGAAGCATTGCAAAGCATGTTCTCGTAGAAAAAGTGTCAGATGTTGAGGAAAGGTGATTGGGCAGTCGTATGGGGCTGATGGATTGTTTTCTGTTCGACGCTCGTCAACAAAATTCCTATAATCGTTATTTTACTTTTTTCTTGTTAGTTATTTGAATTATTGGACATTTAGATAGCTTATACATTTCGGATTGCTCAAATGTCAAATGCTTTGTTTGTCCCCCCATGACCGCCATGTTGTGACGTAAGCTGACAGTGCTCTATTGCAGGTTGTTGAGTAAGGACAGTGGCTCTCCGTCCTGACCGGGGCTGCACTGATGATTGACAGAACCGTCAAACTAGTAGCAGACAGTCAGCTGTTTTGATTAACATTTGCTTGTTGTTACAGGAAGCATTGCAAAGCATGTTCTCGTAGAAAAAGTGTCAGATGTTGAGGAAAGGTGATTGGGCAGTCGTATGGGGCTGATGGATTGTTTTCTGTTCGACGCTCGTCAACAAAATTCCTATAATCGTTATTTTACTTTTTTCTTGTTAGTTATTTGAATTATTGGACATTTAGATAGCTTATACATTTCGGATTGCTCAAATGTCAAATGCTTTGTTTGTCCCCCCATGACCGCCATGTTGTGACGTAAGCTGACAGTGCTCTATTGCAGGTTGTTGAGTAAGGGCAGTGGCTCTCCGTCCTGACCGGGGCTGCACCGATGATTGACAAACTAGTAGCAGATAGTCAGCTGTTTTGATTAACATTTGCTAGTTGTTACAGGAATCATTGCAAAGCATGTTCTCGTAGAAAAAGTGTCAGATGTTGAGGGAAGGTGATTGGGTTGCCAAAAAGGCGATCTTTGTCTTGACTTGTTTCAAATACAACCTTCTGAAGCCGATTCAAAATATGCGCTTAGTATAAATTCCAATTTGGTGAAATAGGTGGCTTAACCCTGCAAATTTGACAGCGGCGGATAACTGACTTCTACTTATCAATAATGCAACGTATTAGCAAGCTCACTTGCAGAAAATTGTGATGCTGCACCCAGTATTCAATTCCATAACGATCCATGAGCAAGAACGACGCAGATTCCCGCGAATATCATTAAAACATGCATTTCCGGGCAGATCATCTCACCGTAACGATGTAGATTCATATGTGATAGGCATCTTTCGCTTGGTTTAACTGTACCGTTCTTTTATTATTCCTAATGCTCTGTCCATTTACATAGCGTTAATTTTATATGGACGTGTTTCAGACATATTACTGATATCACCACATTAGTTTCTAATTTGGTTAATACGATTGTCTGGACTAATGAAATTTGATACTAAAATTTGTAGATATAGTGTAAGAATTTTGTAGATTTTATGAATTTACTATCTTGAAAGTAACTCGTCACATTGAACATGATTTTTGTTGAATGTATTTCCTTTGCAGTGTTTCTCTACATTGTGACTCCAAAAATTCGCAGACCAAAGGTTTTTGGACTGTTGAATTTGCGGTCTGTTTATGTGGGACTTCCGGTTTTCCCTGTACGAATAATCTCTTCCGATTCATAAGTCCGAATTACGTTGACTTGACAAACGATTGGATTATCTGTCATTCATGTACAGGGTGGCAGTAAACATCCAAGTGAGGAAAATGCACTTTACTCCCATGTAATACATATGACTTTTCCTCCTACCCACTTAAAGAACCTTTTTTTGTAAATTTAAAACGCATCTCAACTGCTTTTGTCTAAAACGGACCTATACTTGCATGACGGAAAGTATAGACAATACAGTCATGTCCGTCTGAGAATCTGCGGTGGTGCAATGGCTAGCGTAAGCCGAAGGTTCCGGGTTCAGCTCCTGACAATTGCAACTTTTTTTTTTAAGAACGTTATTTTACTTTTTTCTTGTTAGTGATTTGAATTATTGGACATTTAGATAGCTTATACATTTCGTATTGCTATTGAGTGATTTTCTCATAAGTAATGTTATGTGCCTATTTGAATGAAGCGTCGATAATTTTTTTTAAAGTGTCATTGTCGTTCTCCAAAGATTAATCTTTTTGTCGAGCGACAATCAATCACTTTGCGCTCTAAATATACAAAGTAAAGAACAAAAGTAGAAGTAACATTCATGTTTGATTTTTACCAGAATACAGGATAAATAAGATATTCTAGAAATTACGGAAACAATTTGATTAAAATAGATTAACAAGTTTCGTTGTTTACAACTTACTTGAAATGCGGGGGAGGAAAAGTACTCTCCTCCCTAGGGAGGAAAAGTATGAGTTTCCTCCCTGGTTTGAGGGAGGAAAGTGTGTACTTTCTATAGGGGTAGGAGGAAAAATCAGTTTCCTCGCTTTGTTTCACAGCCATCTCAAAATTCTCGGAACTTGCCTGAAATTTCGAGAACTCCACCCGACCGACGGAGCCGAAAGTGACGTAGAGACACGTCACGCGTAAATCTAGCGGTCCGGCGATTCCTTTCCGGGCCATAGCATCACTTGATTTCTCGCAGAGACGTAGGATACGCCGAATCCGGTGGGCGTCTTTTGCATAACATCCCGTTGGCGTAGAGCGGAGGTCGAGCGGCATCGTCTAGAAGTTCACGGGGCAGGTTGCGATACTACCGGACGAATAACGTAGGCAGGGAGAAGGTCGATTTTGGGTATCGAAGTGCCCACGGAGTGTGGCTTGATCTATGTACATCCATCGTATCGTATTCCTTGTGAAACATGCGAATACAGAGCCTCAGTTTGAAAAATTAGTTTTTCGCTCGCAATTGACACACAAACCTAACCTGAGCAAGATAACCTGCGAGTCAGTTGAAATTGCGTCAATTAGTTTTTTGCTTGCAATTGACGCACAAACCTAACCTGAGCAAACTAACCTAGCTTGCGAGTCAGTCGAAAATGCGTGAATTAGTTTTTTGCTCGCAATTGACTCACAAACCTAACCTAGCTTGCGAGTCGGTCAAAAATGCGTCAATTAGTTTTTCGCTCGCAATTGACACACAAACCTAGCCTGAGCAAGCTAACCTAGCTTGCGAGTCAGTCGAAAATGCGTGAATTAGTTTTTCGCTCGCAATTGACGCACAAACCTAGCCTGAGCAAGCTAACCTAGCTTGCGAGTCAGTCGAAAATGCGTGAATTAATTTTTCGCTCGCAATTGACGCACAAACCTAGCCTGAGCAAGCTAACCTAGCTTGCGAGTCAGTCGAAAATGCGTGAATTATAGTTTTTCGCTCGCAATTGACGCACAAACCTAGCCTGAGCAAGCTAACCTAGCTTGCGAGTCAGTCGAAAATGCGTAAATCAGTTTTTTGCTCGCAATTGACACACAAACGTAACCTGAGCAAGCTAACCTAGCTTGCGAGTCAGTCGAAAATGCGTGAATTAGTTTTTCGCTCGCAATTGACTCACAAACCTAACCTGAGCAAGCTAACCTAGCTAGCGAGTCGGTCAAAAATGCGTCAATTAGTTTTTCGCTCGCAATTGACACACAAACCTAACCTCAGCAAGCTAACCTAGCTTGCGAGTCAGTCGAAAATGCGTGAATTAGTTTTTTGCTCGCAATTGACGCACAAACCTAGCCTGAGCAAGCTAACCTAGCTTGCGAGTCAGTCGAAAATGCGTAAATCAGTTTTTTGCTCGCAATTGACACACAAACGTAACCTGAGCAAGCTAACCTAGCTTGCGAGTCAGTCGAAAATGCATGAAATCGTTTTTTGCTCGCAATTGACGCACAAACCTGACCTGAGCAAGCTAACCTAGCTTGCGAGACAGTCGAAAAGCGTGAATTAGTTTTTCGTTCGCAATTGACACACAAACATAATGCATATTTTAGTGCATAAGTATAACTTTATCCTGCTGTGTATTGAAAGAGAAGGAAAAATTTACTTTTTAAAGAAATCTACAACTTTATTATTGACTATGCTTTCACTCAGAACAACTCCTTTTTTCTCTTCTTTCAACCACAGTGACATAAAATTATGCATACGCACTAAATTGTGCATTATGAATCCGCTGAATCCTTCTTCAGTTGAGGTCGCTATTCTACATTCATCACAATTCTGTATAACTTTTCCATGTCACGCACTGCATACATAAGAAACATCGTCTCAGAGAAGAGAGAAATAGTGAGATAATACATATTAATAAAAGCTACATCATAGTGACCTCCCAGCCTGGAGTCATTAGAGAATGGATTAGGTACAAGCGTGCGAAGTCTTTTCCAAACAATTCAATTGTTGGTTATTAACAATCTCATTTCCATGGTCACATCGCTGGCACTGATTCAAGTGGGGCAAGCAGTGAGAAATATTCATTCAAATTGAAAGATGCATTTTTTTTTTATTGACGTGGTCGTTGCTTGATCTTGATGGAAATCCATAGTATATAACACTGTAGTAAAACACGATTAAATTTCCACTGACTTAATATTTTAGCGACAAGTTTCGATACACAGCATATTTTCCAAGCAAATGTAGTTACCACACTAAATTATTCTTCGTTGAAAACTACTTAAACACTCTTCTTATCAATTAAGATAATTAGGGCCTACCTATAATTATCACTAATTCCTAGACTCATACAACTTACAATAATTGACAATAACAATTTACCTGGAAATCTCAAAATATAGCTACTACTACTCAATTAATTGAATAACTTTAACAAAAAGTAACTATTTAGGTCCAATTGGTTCCTAAGAATTCTAAATAATTAAACCTAATACCTTTATTTTCTACATGAAGAATATCCATTTCATGACCTTCCTCCAAAATATGATTGGCATATGTTTATTGTTTACATAATTGATACTGTGTTCACGTGTGCGGCTTTTGAATGATCTACCTGTCTGGCCTACATATACTTTGGAGCAAGATTTTTGTGCCTACATGAGGCGTTAGAAGCCAGTATAGCCTGTCTTGAAATCTCAGAGGCAAAGAAAATGTATCTGAAATCCAAAATAGGGCCAACATACTATCTTCTTTTGCGCTACACATTTTTAATTTTAATCGTTTCAATTAAGCAATTTTTTACCGTTTGCATGCCATTTTAGCCCCTTGTTCATTTCAGCTGAAGATGAAGACGACTTTGAATTTTATTTAGCTTCATACTGAAACTCCCTTTTGAGTATGGACAACTTCTGACAAAAGCGAATAATTTTTTTTATGCTTGCCGACAAAACTTCTACTGTAAAGGAAATTTGCAGAATGTTGGGTTATGATTGATCTATTTTCATTTTATGACGTCATCATGTATAACCGACACAACTGAATACTGCATATAGCACAAAAGTATACTCGATGAATGTTTCTATATTATCTGTGAATAATATGGAGAGAACTGGACCTAGAACTGATCTTTGAGGAACACCCATGTCTGCGGTTGCTCTATCTGACTACTGCAAGATATTTGTTTTTGCTATGGATACAAATTAACTCCTTATCAGAAGAAAGTAATGGGCCCAATCACATCAACACTCCTCATACCTTTAAGAATCACAAAATATCATAAGATAACGCGTGTTCATAAAACGCATGAGTCTCAGAGTGAGTGGATTTTCCACAACGAAAACCAAATTGAATTTCGATCAAAATATAAAAAAAAAATTCAAAAAACCCTATCGAGAAAACAGAATTCGAAAATTTTCGAGAACCTCGAGTTACTTGCTGAAAATAAATGAATTACGAATCGTAGGTGTTGATACAATTTTTTGTTTCAGGATAGAGACGAACAACGAAGATTGGAAATGATACACAGAAAAGAAGAGGACGATTTATATAGAAAATTCCAAAGACAAAGGGAAGAAGAAGAAAAACGAATACGAGAAGAAATTAGGGTGAGATTTTTCACTAGCTTATATTTTTGAATGATTTTTACCAGATTATGTTTGGCCTCGGTCTTGTTCCATTATATCATCAATACCAATGAGGTGCGTAACGACACAATAGTCCTTTAATTATTATTATCATTCAGATAAGTTTAATAGTAGAAAATAACATCACGATATCATACATGTTTAATGGGTCTAATTGATGAAATTACCTTGTTTGTTGACTTTGACCTTGATAAGAGCTAATTAGGAAGGTTTTATAGACCATATCAGTGCGATGATTTGGTTCAAAAAACAGTTTTAAATAGGTACTTTTAGAACAACAATAGATTCACATTCCGTTTAGAAAGTCATCGTTCCTAAAGACACGGTATGCGATGCAACGTTTAATTTTCACATTGAATCGTACAGGGTTAGTCACAACAAGCGTATACCGGGTGACGTAAGGTATCGAACCACCCCTGTAAATTCTACGTTTGTGAATGGATGTTTTTGAGAGTTGGTACAGTTATATAAGCAACCAATTCGAATTTGATCAAATTGCAATCCAATATGGCTGACTTTCGGTTTTTCTAGAAATGCCATCAAACTAGCGCGAAATGCTACATTGGTGATCGAGAACTGTTTTTTTTTCAACGAGGCGCCGCCGTGACAAATGGAGACTATGATTTTCTTTAATTCATCTCGAGTAACTTGTATTTTAAAACAATTCAATTCAACCATATGAACATCTATAATCATAGAATAACTCCCTCGAGCTGAAGCTCTCGAGAGTTATTCAGATTAGTAATGTTCATATAGTCTCATTAAATTGTCAAAGTGCTCTCGATAGAATTAGGAAGAAAATAATATTCGGCTATTTGTCATGGTCTTGTGATATTACCTACGATTATCGATCGATTTTGATGCACTTGTGTAATTACTTCCGATAACATCATTGCGACGATGTAAAATTTGTGAAATCGCCACAGTTGCGATCTTAGAGATGACAAGTCACATACCTATATATTTACTTTTGTACATTGCAGCGATGTAACGCAGTGTTACCTCATTACGACATCTCAGAGATGTCATTTCTGTACATCGCAGCGATGTAACGTATGTGATATCAGTATTACCTCATTGTGACATCACATAGATATCATATGTTATATATGTGTCTGCTGGGATAGACACTTCCAATGCGATTTTGGTGAGGCGAAAACCTGGGTTTTCTTTAACGAACTATCTTATGAAAAAAAAGTATAGGCCATTTGCGTCTTTTATTTTGTGGGTGGAAAAACTTCCATAGCTTGGTCTTTTACTGTTATTCTCCAGAAGTCGATACATCAATTTTTTGGAGCAGTGTAGTAGACGAGACAATTAATTTCCTCACCATAATATCCGGCACTCGTAGTGGGTTCCTCTTTCTCTTGCCTAGCAAGGAGTGCCGAGACCATCCGAATTTGAATAAACTCCAACTAATAATTAGAACCGGATTTAAATTCACGTGGAAGATTTATAAGGCTTCCGATCGATGAGTTACGTGAATCAGGAATTACATATTCGTTATGGCTTTTTATTCGATGGATTTTCACTTTGAAGAATGTAATCACCGTCGATTACATCATCGATTGGATTTTAATTATATTCATCGTCGGAATTCAACATAAAAAACATGAGAATTTTCGCTTCAGTCGGTTTGACTTTCCATAATGCTGCTCTCGATTTCGACTTCATAAAAATCACAGAGCGACTTGCGAAAAGTCGTATGTAAGTAAGAAGTGACAGATATACCGGGTGAGACTGGAGAGATGGAGCACCCCTATTTTGGATAGAAATGATATGCAAATCACAACAAATCACAACTTAAATATGATTTTGAGAGATGAGTTCTTTATCATTTTTATAGTCTTATAGAAAATAGCTTTGTTTGAATTGCTTGTCCCCCCATCGAATGTTTGACAACTGTCAAATCGTCACTGACTGTGCTCTATTGCCAGACAGATCAATGTGAACTTCAAACAGCCAATAAATAATATACTGACAGATGAACAAAAGTTAATTTTTAGTTATTACATATTTTAAAATCGAAGGTTTCTCAAATTTCTGCTGGTATTTTTTCAGGACGAATGGGAAAAAGAATTAGAAAGACTAACGAATAGATTTGAAAGGGAGTTACAACTGAAGAGGAAGCGAGATGACCAAAACGTGCTCACCCTTCGGCATCAACAGGAACGAGAGGACCTAGAGAAAAATATGACCCTGCGAAGGGATAAGAAGAAGGAATCGTTAACGAGAAAGATGCTGGAACACGAAAGGTGAGTGCTGCTGTCGGCGTTTTCAGTTTAATTAAGACATACAGAATGCCATTTCCCTAAATAGTCCATGGGGTGAGCAACTACTGGGACCGAGAATCATGTGCCCTGAGCAGACGGAGTGAACCAAGGATGGCAGCCTACTGCATTCGTCCGGCTAAGATTTCTGCCGCATCACGGCAAGCCGGTATGATTTTTAGGTTAAAAAGCAGCGTGCGATAATTCCACCAAGGACCTCTATAATCAGAACCATTTTAACAGAATGGTTTGGGTACAGCCTGCGGAGTTCAAAGAGTATATCTCGATATTTCGTCCGTTTTTCCTCCTCTTTTCCCTTCGAAAAATGTAATTGACGTGTCCGAGCGTTTTTATATAATTCGGTTCTGTCGACCTACAGAGCCGCCGTTTAGTTTTCAATGGCCCACTCTATATTCAATTGATATACATAATACAAACAACACTGAATTTTCGAAAATGGACGAGCTATTTTGTGTGATCAATAAATCACCATTTTCACATCGCTTATCTTCGAATAATGTGGGTTTCTAGGGTAACAATTGATTAAATAAAGTTAGCTCGCCGGTTTATGAAGGCACCGGAATATTCATTTGTCTGCTCCTTGAAATTTCTCTTTTACTCTCATTGTTAAACAATAACTGTTGTTTCAGCAGTAAAGTTATTTTTAATAATGAACACTGGTATGACTATATCTTTTTTTTAGGGCAGCGACTGCGGCATTAGTGGAGAAACAAAGTCATGAAATGTTACACCTGATAAACGAAAAACGTAGTGAATACATGCAAGCAGAGTCGCTATATCTAGACCACACCGACGGATACACCGAAGAAGTCCAGCCTTACCCAAGCCTAGCACCAGCTCCAGCACCCCCAGCACTCAGCAAATTCCAGGTGAACGAAAAAAATTACAATCATTGAATTTTTTAAAATCCATCAGATTTTGTTTTTCAAGTAAGTTGTGGGAAAAGTATAGTGTACAACTCGTGCGGAAACTGGACATTCTATACTCGTGTATGAAACAACTAGCCTGCGGCTTGTTGGTAATATTTCAGGTCCACACCTGACACCAAATTCTTCTACCATAATGAATATCCCACCTCTGACACCAGATTTTAAAATTTCTCTTCAAACGATTGAAAGTTACTTGAACCGCCAACAGGATTTCAGAATCCATATGATGCGTCATCACTATTATTTTCAATTTTCAGGTGTATAACGATCCTACCGAATTTGCGAGCGTGGACCAAATCGCTATTTCGGTAGCTCAAGAAGACCAAAAATCCTTCACGGATTTAGTGCGACAACTCGTAGGCCGGTGTGGATCAGATATTGAAAAGGCAAGGTAATAATAATAATAATAATGTAGTGTTGTAAAAATCTGGAATGAATCCGAAAACTGACTAATAACGCCTTTTTTTCAGAACGATATTCAGATGGATAACGGTAAAGAACCTGAACGCAATGTCCTTCGATGACAACTTGAGAGTGGACACGCCGATGGGGCTTTTGAGGGGCATAAAAAATGGAACCGAGAGCTACCACGTTCTGTTCAAGAGATTGTGCAGGTAATTCATTGATTTGTTACTTTTGATTTGTTATACAGTGTGACTCATTTAAAATGGAAGAAACCCTTAAAAAACATACATTTTTCAACCGATTGGAATGATTTTTTTTTCATTAGGTAGACATTCAACAAATTTTATGGATGAATCTTCATTTTCAGGGGCAACTATTATTGATCTTTAATCTTTCCAATCGGTTGAAAAATGGGTCACACTGTACTAATTTTTTGAGCGATGAATACTACAATACTATTTCACTCGTTTCCTCTTTTAAAGATATAAGATGTATCTATCTCAATAACCAGTTAAACTTTTTTTTATTGTTTCAGCTATGCCGGTCTTCACTGCGTCGTAATCAAAGGCTATTCAAAATCGGCGGGGTATCAGCCCGGTGTGAGATTCGAGGACAACCGATTCAGAAACTCCTGGAACGCAGTTTACGTGGCTGGAGCTTGGCGATTCGTCCAGTGTAACTGGGGAGCAAGACACCTGGTCAACGCCAAAGAAGCGCCAAAAGCTGGCAACAAGACAAAATCGGACAGCCTCAGGTAAGAGATGTATATATACAGTATCGGAAACTTTTCATCTGAGGTATAGACAGAAATCTACGCGAGCAACAAGGAACGCAATGATATGATAATACCACATCATAATAGAGACGCACTACTGTGCGCCTCTCCTGATACCCCACCCGACGCATTAACGGACACGTGGCAATGCGACACACCGCACACAGCTCACGTCGGTATCCCTTCCTCGAGCGAGTAGAGGAGATATTTTCAGGTGTTGAATTAGCGGAAATTCGGTCGAAATGTTGAAGAAAGCCAATTATTAAATTGTCGACGTTTCGAAACTTTATTGTTTCATCTTCAGGACTCTGAAGTATAAACAAGAACATACATATTAAAATGGTAATCTAAAAGATGATTTTGATTGAAACAAAATAAATTATGGAAAATAACAATCGTTGAAAAATAAAACGCTTCGGACACTTTACAGAAAACAACAACAACAAGGGTACTTACATTTAGGGTGGCTTTCCGGGTTTAAAAAGGGTGAAATAAATAGATTCGACATAAAGTATAAATAAATACACAGGTTCATGAAAGACTTTGACACACACGATCGAAGACATGAACAAACTGAACTGTCGTTGAATAGTTTCTTTATATTGTAAAAAAGGCTCGTTCCGAGGGTTATACCTTATATTGATTATAACTTACCTTCGTTCTAGGTACGAATATGACGACCATTATTTCCTCACCGATCCAAAAGAGTTCATCTACGAATTTTTCCCTCTGCAATCGGACTGGCAGCTGCTGAAAAGCCCAATTACCTTGCAGGAATTCGAGGAACTTCCTTTCGTAAGATCATTGTTTTTCCGATATGGGCTCTACTTTTCCGATCCACATACCAAAGCTGTCATGTTCACGGATTCAACAGGTAATCAATAATCAAACAATACACAATACAATGTGTATAAAGAACATTAACGTCACAACCTAGCCAACCACCGTGTGACATCAAGAATTATGTGATGTAACAATGTTACACCAATGCGAAGTTCAGTCTTTACCTATATTCGACGGATATTTGATTTTACAGTCACAATAATACATCACAAACAGGAAAAAATGTGATGTGGCAGCAACATTCATCAGACCACACCTATTCGATGTCAACAAATCTACCAAGTCGTGATATCACTTCTAGACATGTATGAGACGAAAATTATAGGATACACACAACTGTGGTGTGCGAACTGGTCGCTAAGTTAGCAGTATTTTTTGTTTCTTGACGAGAGGGAGTTGCGTGTTGTTTCATAAGCGAACATAACCTAGAAATCGGCGTTCGAATCTTGTGTTTATCGAACGATAATCTTTGGATTAGACTTTTGTCATTTGAATTTCGAGAAAAAATAATAATGTGTGTCGTTTAAAAGGATTTCGACGAGTTTTGTAACGTTTCATCATGGAATTGTTAATTGCTTGTACATTATCAAACACGTGAGTTTTTTAGATTTTAATTTGTTTTTATCAAATATTCACGATTTGCCTAAAGGTGACCACACTGGTGTTAACTGTTCTTATATGAAGATGCAAATTCATGTGTTGTACCCAAATGCCAGAAGTTTGGATGAATGTAAGTAGACGAAAAGTGTTTTCGATGTTCAAGCAGAGGTCGTCAACACTCTCGGCTCCCCCTTTTCCAGTATATGTAGAGAAAATCAAGATCTAGAAAACTACGAGAAACAGTTGATATCACAGTGTGACCTATTTGTGATATGAAACGTGGACTTGTATAAGACATGTTAGTGACTTTCTATGTGACATTGCCTCAATATGTTGGATACATGTTTGCGACTTCAAATGCGATATCGCACGTCATATAATGCGATGTCGCCTCTACATGTTTCTTGTATCGCATGGTTGGCTGGGAAATACTAGCAGATCACCACAATAATCATTTTCTGGTCAATACTTTCAACTCATTGTAGGTGCAGCAACTGTGCGCATAGCAATGCCAAACCACATGCAGGGAAGTCTCATTTTCCACTACAACCTCAAGTTTTACGACAGTGACGGTGATAGCTACGACGGTGTCTCTCTTAAGAGATTCGTGATGCAGGTAAAAATCTAGTATTAGTGTGATGTCAGTTGCTCGAATACCCAGAATGAAATGCTTGCTTGGAATATACTAACACTACCGAGGTGGAGCGCTTTGTTCGAACCGGATTATCAAACGAGTGCGCCACCAAAGTCAATTAACCGCCCTGTCAAATAATAAAAGTCATTTCCCGCTCGCATGGGCAACGCCTTTGGTAACAATAATGTTTGTGGTTGTTTGTAATACTTCCAATCGAGACTTTTACCCAAAGCTCGATAGGATAAGTTGTTTGAAGTCTGGGAATGTGCAGACAAAGTGAACTGCATCAATCCGCCTAGGAGGACCCTTATAATGAAAATAATTATTTGCATCACTAAAATTATCGAGAGAGAGTTGGTCAAGCCCAAGGTCTTCGACGTTTTTGAAAAAACTCATTGATTAGTTCATCTTTACTTATGTGCAGGACCCTCCACAGCTTTCATGAAGCCTTTTTCCCCTTCTAGGGTCTATCTTGGCGAAATAGTTCAACTTCAAAACCAAGTTCATATATCACACGAACTAGTGTGGGGCTTTCATGCTAAGATCTTGTACACTGAGACCTTTTCGGATCTATTGTGTAAGACTCCATAAGTTAGTTTAGTTCTCCGGAAACAATATGAAATAGGATACTTTCGTTTCCATGTTTTCATGCTGGACGTTCTTCTCGAATTCCTCGCATTATCCTTTTTTGGGTATTCTTCTGATATAAATACAAATTGTGTCATGGTTGTCGATCCCCAATTCCAATAGCATGCTTGTACTCCTCCAACACGCTTCAGGACTGATATAGGTCCTTGAATACAGACGCTCAATGTATAAGTTTATCTGTGTTGCAAGTTTCAGAAAAAAAATATTACAATATATACAATATTTGGATCTGCTTCTGACACCAACTTATTTTTACTAATCCCACCTCTGACACCAAATCAACTAAGTTTCCATTTCAATGAAAAAATTCGCACAAACAGTTGGAATTAGCATATGCAATCATCTTCTTTTCAAGCTGGGAGAATGAGTTTTCTTTATATTAAAAAACATGCGCTAACTCCTTCACTTACTGATTCATCTGTTTTCAGTCCGTCGTTGGTAATATGGTGGCGTTCCGGGTCCATGCGCCGTGCAGTGGGGCCTTCCTATTGGACATATTCGCCAACGCAGTCACCCCCAAAGAGTACCTGACAGGAGAGCCGATGAAGTTCAAGAGCGTCTGCAAGTTCAAGATCTGCTGCGAGGACCTACAGACGGTGATGGTGCCACTTCCGGATTGCGCGAGCGGAGAATGGGGCCCCACTAAGGCTACGCGGCTCTTTGGACTCGTACCCATAACACATCAGGTACAGAAAATAACTTTCGAGCGACGTACATGGGCCGTGGTGGCGCGAGGGTAAAGTGTTCGCGCTTCCTAATCCAAGGTGCGCGGGTTCGATTCACCGGTCTCGTGCATGGCATTACACAATACAGTGTAAGGGCTACGTCTTCCCTAGTCCGCACGAGTCTCTCGAGGACTTCGGAGGGTTGCTCGTAAGGTTGCAGCCAGTTTTTGGAAATTCCAACATCGACAATTATGATTGTCTGTGCGTTACATATAAAGTCGATATTTTTCATTATCAACTTTTTGAATGCATTCATTACTAAAGCGTATTATTGAAATTTTCTTTTGCTAATTGCGACATACTGAGTGAGGATTTTGACTCAGTATCTCAGAATTAGCTAATTCCGAGGTGCCAAGTCCGACGGACTTGGTATTCTATAATTAGATAATTCGGAATTCTGACTTAGCATCTCGGAATTAGCTTATTCTGAGATACTACTAATTCGGAATTCTGACTTGGTATCTCGGAATTAGCTTATTTTGAGATACTACTTTGGAATTCTGACTTGTTATTTCTCGGAATTAGCTTATTCTGAGATACTACTAATTCGGAATTCTGACTTGGAATCTCGGAATTAGCTTATTTTGAGATACTACTTTGGAATTCTGACTTGTTATTTCTCGGAATTAGCTTATTCTGAGATACTACTAATTCGGAGTTCTGACTTGGTATCTCGGAATTAGCTTATTTTGAGATACTACTTTGGAATTCTGACTTGTTATTTCTCGGAATTAGCTTATTCTGAGATACTACTAATTCGGAATTCTGACTTGGTATCTAGGAATTAGCTTATTTTGAGATACTACTTTGGAATTCTGACTTGTTATTTCGAAATAAGCTAATTGGGAATTCTTGACTTGGTAACTCGGAATTAGCTTATTTCGATATACTAATTCAGAATTCTGACTTGTTATTTCGAAATAAGCTAATTGGAAATTCTTGACTTGGTAACTCGGAATTAGCTTATTTCGAGATACTAATTCGGAAATCTGACTTGTTATTTCGGAATACGGAATTCTGACTTGGTAACTCGGAATTAGCTTATTTCGAGATACTACCGGTGCTGTCCTTGTTTTTCTTCGCGTTCTTCCCGGTTCTTTCAGAGTTTCCAGAAGCTGGGAGTTTTCAGAAGCTGATCCTGTCCTTGATTTTCTCCAACCCTCTTGTTTTCCTGTTAATGCGTAGTTTTTTGCAACCTGTTCCTCTCCTCTCGTTTTTCTCGCATCTTCGGTCTCTGTCCTTCGAATATTTTCTCTCGACTTTGTCTCTGACGCTTTATCACTTTTTGTATCTCTTTGAAACTTCGTTCTTCCTCAATTTGTTTTTCTCTAGCCCTTTTCTTATTTTCCTTTTGTCTTTCTATTCTTTTCTCTGTACTCTGCACTGGATTCTATTTTGAAAGTCAACGTAATCTTCAACTTGTACTTGCACCTGCAACTTAACTCAACTCCACTTGAATCGCCTACCTTATAGTCTCGCAGAAACATCTAGAACGCCTAGAAATGTCCATTTTCTCGGCTAGTCTCAAAGCCTCCGTATTTTTTTTGTAACAATAAAAATAATATCATCCGGTTCATGAAGAAACTAACTCTGCGTGAATATTCCTGGATAACATCGTTATTATGCTTCTTTTTACCACTGTTATTACGTTGTAACACTTGTACCCTACTCTACTTGTTGTTTTGCAGGACGCTTTGGTGTTCGCCGGCCGAGAATTAGAACTGCAGTTCAGGATGTCGCGGCAGCTCACAGATTTCATGGCAACGTTGCACAAAAACGGCGTGGAGGAGAAACGCTTGTCGAAATTCGTATCGCACAGCATCCAAGACGACATAGTCACCTTCAACATAAGTTTTCCAGAAGAGGGGCAATACGGATTGGACATATACACTAGAGAAATGGCTTCGGCGTTGGATACGACAGGGGAAAAGCACTTACTGACGCATTGTTGCAAATATTTAATAAATTCATCTAAGAGGAATTAGGTTAGGTTATCCTAACCTGAAAGGAATTAGCTGGTAAGGCGTAACAGATTCAGAGAGAGTTGGCTATGGGAAAGAGCATGGACTGTATGGAAGATTCTGTTCTCTAGTCTTGGGAATAATGCAATTTCGGAATAGCAGAAATTTAATATTCAAAATACCGATAATCTTTCATAACATCACATTCATTTCATTGAATTCAACTAAAGAGAGTCGAAATTTATTTTAAGTAATTCTTATTTTTGGGTTATGTATGAAATAAAATTTAACTTTTTTGGTGTGAAGGTGTGACAGTGTATTTTTTTTAAATTCATGTGTGAACCCGGCTTTCTTCTGAATCTAGTTATCACTAATGATGGTGCTCACATTTTAATGAAGTTTACTGTATAAATTATCCCAAAGGAGTTTAACTGAAACAAGTAAAACAAATAGGCCTTAACACTTGCCCCCACCTTAAATGTTTTATCGAATAATGAATTTTTGAATAAGTGCAATAACACATTCATGAAATATTTTTATACAGAAGGATTACCAACATTTATATTTTTTACGATTGTTATTAATTAATATAATGAAACTATGTTATTGAATTTTTATATATTTGTTAATATTTAATATATTTAAATGAAAATGGAAATTTACAAAGTAACAGTTGGCATTAGATGCTATGTTTATATTAAAACTGTATGTGTAATTAAAACTGAGATATTCAATAAAGAACGTATTTATTTGTACTTTGTTTTTGATAATTTTCTCCAAATTGAAATAGCTCAAATATAAGAAATATTATCATTGGCTTTTCTGAAAATGATAAATCAAAATTATTTCTACCTTTCCTTGAACATTCCAAATTTATACATGGTGTAAACTAACTTGTTGCATTACCAGTGGGATAGCCAAACGGAAGGCCTGCCCTCTCCGATTTTTTTTTCTCAAGTTTCGATGTTGATAGTCCATCAGAAAATTAAGATGTATTTCATATAAAAAAAAATATGAAAAAAATGGATAGAAGTGCAAAGTATTTCAAGAACTCTCAACTATCAAAAGTGTCAACTCCAGAATATCTTCTTATTGTCCAGAAAGTGATACTAATAATGTCACTGGCTTAAATAGCTACCTCACGTTGGGCGCCAATTTGTATAGGTTTTATACGAAATGCAAAGACTGTTGTTTGTAATAACTGGATTTAATAGATGAATACATCAGAATAACTGCAAAAATGGGTAGGACTGCAAAATATATCAGACAGAAGAATAATAATATTGACTTATCTTTATCAAAACTGAGAAACTCAGAAAATTTCCCGCAAGTGAATGTCACTCGCTTATAGGATAGGATAAGAACTATCTCGCGTTGGGCGCCAATTCATATAGATTTTACACGGATCACGAGGAGGTAACCAGGGGGGTTAAAGCATTCAGAAACCGGGCAAAAACAGCAATGGAATCCAGGAACTTCTCGAAGTTGATGACGAACTTCGCGGAGGTACAGCAAACCGTTAAAAGGCTCCCCAAGAAGGCACCTGGTGTGATATTTGTTTAAATGTCAATTCTGCAATCAAATTTTAGTAAATCTTCAATACAGCAGTTGTCACTAGTTTTATTTGGAAGCCGCATAGCTGACTGGTAGGATTTTGGCCTGGTAGTCGGGAGATCGCAGGTTCCAACCCAAAAAGGAGCAATATTTCAATTTATTTTTTGTTAAAATAAAATGGTGTGGATTTTCTTACCGAATCCCCCGCGTGCTTGAATTAATTGCCGGAAATTTATCTCGTACATGAATTTTTTAAGAGAGTTACCCTCGTCGCTTCGCGAAAATTCATGTACTCTAAAAATGTCCGGCAATAATTCAAGCACTAGGGAGAATATAAGTGGGTTTTTGGTTAGTGATATATATAAAAAGAAATATGTTGAACAGGTTTTATTTCATTCGTCTTGAACTAACTTTTAATTCGTACGAATAAATATTGTGGCAATGATAGAAATCAGTCGTATATAAAAATTTGTTTTATAGTAATCATTTATATGTACACACCTGTCTCCTAAACTATAAAAATATAAAATATATAAATTCTAGAACTATTGGAACAGTACCATTATCTTCAAAAAACATAATTTTTTGGTAAATATATTGCAAAATATTCGCATTGAAACATTCAGTGCATCCGGAAATATACTCTTTCTAAGCTAAAAATAGTTTCATAATATATAATATAAAGTCACAGTCTTAGAAAAAGTATAGTGTATAACAAACACAGGACATGCTCCGGGGGATTTCTTGAGAATTTCTCAAGATCTTGCTAACCACAGATTTATTTACAGATGTGCAAATGTAACATTTTGTGCAACAATAAAAACATGTTTATGATAGACAGAGACAGTTTCCATGGGAAATATCACATAAAGAATTATTAATTGGCTAGTCATTGATTCAAGGGGCTCATATTCGGATGTTTCCTAGCAATTCGTTTTTGTGGGTTTTTGTGTAATTACATCTGAACTGCTTAGCATTGTGTGAAACTTGTGGAATGCTATTTCATTAATCAAATGAAAAAAATAAAATTAAATAAAAAATCAGTCCAGTATAGAAACCGCAAAAAACTTCAAATGGACTCATAGTCCAGTCAAATAATATTTCAATATCAGTTTATCTTCAAAATATATAAATAAATTTCCCGAAGATAAATCATCGTGAATATCACCATATATTATATATGTTATCGTATCATTGAATATGCTTCCTTCAAGTTAAATCTTAATTTCGAATTATTAACATCAGAACAACACAATACAGTAGTTACAATATTATATTCACGCCCTGTTCTCAATGATTTAACTGTGTAGTTTCCCTGTTTCCTGCCAAATGTACCACAATAGTCAAAGCTCGCATATACCCCGCTTTCCCCTAAACACGGCGTGTTGCTATGCGTCAGGCCATATTTACGTGTCATTCTTAAGTTTTTGTGCGAAGTGTACACATCGCGTTTCGCGTTTGCTCGCAAAATTCATTATTATTGTGTTAGAAAAACAAAGGCAAAACAATGGGAAATAAAGATATCGCAAGATATCTTATTCGTCTTCATCATTGTGACAATAGCCAAAGTTGTCGATTTTATTTTCACATCATCGTTATCAATGATACGATAAAGCTTTGAATGTAACTTGATTATTATGTAATTTAAATAAATCTCGGAAGTTGCACAGGTGACTCGGCGCAAAGCGCCTCGTCGTCTGGCAACGCCCTCGATTATAGCTATAAGTCAGTGAGAGAGATATACAGATTCCATTCCAAGAAAAATTATAGATATGCAAAACGTTTCGACACTGATGATGAAGATAACGTATGAAGAAGTTCAATGAGATGGATATGATGAAGAACAAAAAAGAAAATGGAGATTTACCTATATTTGAAACATTATTTGACTGGGCTAACATTATGGCTTATTTGAAGTTTTATGACAGTTTTTAAATTCCTTCAATGTTTAATGTTATTATTTACCTCTTATTTCTATCAAAGCTTTAAATATATGGGGGATTGAAAAATTTCACATAATAGTCAAAATCATATACAGTGTGGCCCATTTAAGATGGAACCACCTTTATAAAACTTACATTTTTCAACCGATAGGAATGATTTTTTTTTTCGTTAGGTAGACATTCAAAAAGTCTACTAGGACAACAAATGTCATGAATAAATCTCCATTTCCAGGGCCAACTAATTTTATTTTTCAAGGTCAAAAATAAAAAAAAAATAGCGATTTTTTCAGAAAAATCTGACTACACCACTGGATTCGCGATATTTTCAAATGGTTCATATGTGAACGTTGAAATGCATCAATCGATAAAAAAGATATAATGAAATGAAATTATGGTCAATGATATTTTGAAACTGCCTGAATCCAGTGGTGTAGTCAGATTTCAAACGCTAGTATTTTTTTAAATTTTTTACCTTAAAAAACAAGAATAGAAAATGGAGATTTATTCATGGAATGTAATGTCCTAGTAGACTTTTTGAATGTCTACCTAAGGGGAAAAAAATCATTCCAATCGGTTGAAAAATGTAAGTTTTATAAGGGCGGTAACGTCTTAAATGGGTCACACTGCATAGAAGTGGAATTTTATATTTCTCCGCCTCAGACTCTTTGGAGTCCATTGGCATGACAGTTGTGAATATGTTTCAAGAACTTAAATAAAAAAAAGGAATCCCATTTTTTGGTGTCATATTACGTAGTTCTATTCTATAAAAAAATTTAAAAATTATTGGCAGACAACTTTTTAATCACTTATGAATCTTTTGTTCATATTGTTTGTTGCCTTATATTTTGTTAAAAATAGGATACTGAAAGCCTATGGTCTATGAGAGCACACTTTTTTATACATATTCCCAAATGCAAATTTTGATAATCAGGAGGATTACTATGATGTATAGTTATTCTATATGTATTAAAAAAAATGCAGGTCTTG
Source organism: Chrysolina haemoptera (assembly GCA_958298965.1). Lineage (NCBI taxonomy): Eukaryota > Metazoa > Arthropoda > Insecta > Coleoptera > Chrysomelidae > Chrysolina > Chrysolina haemoptera. Next base: position 1,203,431 of record OY282594.1, on the reverse strand, counting down.
AATATATTTCATAATGACTATTAAACAATTTATTTTCATTAATTGATTTAATATTTTTTTAATTTTGTGTTTGACAATTTCATATTTTGTTTCTGTTACATGTTGACAGTTGCTTCGACACGATTTGAATTGAAATCAAAATTACATTGCATTCCAATTCAAAATCAACATTTAGTTTAATATTATATTAATTTGTATATTGATGATGACTATTTCACATTAAATTTTGTTTATGTTCATTAATGACATTTGCTTCTACATACTTCTGACATTCTTTTTCAATGTACATGTTGAACAAAACCAAATAAAATATATATTTTTAACTAGCTCTGTTGATTTATATAGAATATTTTAAAAATTATTTCGAGGCCGTGGTCTGACATTCCCGAAGGTGATGTGAAAACTATTGCCACATCGCCTTTGATAACACTTGCCGCATGTGCAAATGAAACTTTAGGCAAAAAGACTACTTTATTTGCCAGGACATTTTCGATTAGACTCATTTGAAATGTCATCTGGAAGACATACTGCTTTGTTGACTAGAACAAAGCATATCTGAAGAAAGTTTTGAAGTTGAAAAGCATTCGACAAGTTCAACAAAATTCCCAAACTACTTTAGAGGATATACCGATGTTCGGCACCAATTTCGTTTCAGAAAAATCAAACGCAGGAATATCACAACAAGATCAACCCATAATAATAATAATAATCAAAGCATTCACATCCCGATTTCACTGAGTCACACACCAGCCAATCGGTAAGTCACTTTTAGCGCTGCCTCTACATCTACTTAAACCTCTCGTTGGCGTCAGTCTCATTCATCAATCGACGAGATCCCACAGAGTTGGCCCTGCTGTGCTCCACGGTGTCGATGAACGACGTCAACATGCCTTCCACCTCGGAGACGGCGTACTTGAGGTTGGTGTTGTCGACGTGTCCCAAGGACTCGTCCAAGCAGAAATTGTTGGCCAAAATCTGCTGGAGTTTGGCCAGGGCTTCGTCCAGATCGTTGTGTAACTCTCGGACCGGGGATTTTTTCGGGAAATTCTTAGGCGGGTGGCTGGTTCTGTTCGACGGTACCGGGTGACCTGGACGAGATCGAAAACATGTAATCACTTCGACAGAAAAGAAATAATAGTTATCGCCAAACTTGCACTGTTCCATGTAATATAACATTTCCAAGGTTTTCAAATGTTTCTTTCAAGAATGTTCCTCTGTAATTATATTATCAGCAATATAAATGAAATAGTAAAATCGACAACTACTTTCTTGGCTATTACCACGACGGACATTGAATACTACAGAGTGACCCATTTGAAAGCGGGCCACCTCTCTAAAACTGTTATTTATTATCCGATTCAGAAGTTTCTTTTTTCAATAGATAGAGCATCAATAGTTCTAGTTGAGTGACATAAATTCGAAATGAAAATAAAAATTTCAAGGCCTACTTCGAATTTTTTTCAAGGTCAAAAATCTAAAAAACATACCAGCGATTTTTTTAAATAGAATTTGATGGCGCCACTGGATTCACGACATTTTCAAGTGATATATGTGAAAATTACGTAGAAATGTGTCTATGAATAAAAACGTTATTTGGGAATGAATTTTGAAAATTATGTCAATAAATCAACCCACCTATTCAATTTCAGAACTTTCATCAAAATTCTGACTACACCACTGGATTCAGAATACTCCGAAATACATTTACAGAATTTCATCGAAATCTGTTCATAAATAAAAAAATTATAAAATAATAAAATTTGAAATTATGGAATTTTGGGAAAATTTTATTTTATTATTTTATAATTTTTTTATTTATGAACAAATTTCGATGAAATTCGTACCAAATATATTTCGAAATATTTTGAATCCAGTGGTTTCAGAATTTTGATGAAAGTTCTGAAATTGAAGTGGTGGGTTGATTTATTGACAAAATTTTCAAATTTTATACCTATAATTTTTTTACTGATGCACGCATTCCTACGTAATTTTCACATTAACCACTTGAAAATATCGTGAAACTAGTGGCCTCACCAAATTCTATTTGAAAAAATCGCTAGTATATTATTTGGATTTTTGAACTTGAAAAAAATTCGAAGTAGGCCTTGAAATTTTTATTTTTATGTCGAATTTATGGCACTCAATTAGAACTATTAATGCTCTATGTATTAAAAAAAAAAACTTCTGAATCAGAAAATAAATAACAGTTTTAGAGAGGTAGCCCGCTTTCGAATTGGTCACTCTGTATATCCGACATATTTGTGGAACTTTCTTCCAAGAAGATCCAGTTGCAATTGCTTACTGTAATTGGAAAAACTTTGCACAAATATCTGTCAAATGTAATTCAATGTCCGTCGTGGTATTAGCCAGGGAAGTAGTTGTTTTCTGTCAGATTTTTGCCTCATATTTTCCACATGGTGGAAATATTTGGAGAGAAGAGTACTTCGACATTAACGCTTTTACTAATTCATTTATTTGATACTCTCCGGCAAAAATTCTCGAATTATCAGCAATATCTTGGATACTATCTCAAAAAAAAATATTGAAGTTGTTAGCTGTATGTACTTCACATCTGTATATTCTAGTTTTCAAAAAATTTAATTTTGTTGAAATTATAAGGGGCATTAGGTTCGACAATCGATTTCATAGTTTTCCACTTAGAACTTGCCTATGTTCTTAGAATGATTCACCGTACGGTATGTAATCCACGAAAACAGTCTCCAACCAGTAATTTTCAAATTATTAGTGGTTTCTGAGCTTCTTAGGCATATCGTCTGAAGCTGCGGCAGACATTTTCAAAAGTGATGTGGCAACATTCGAAGTGCTTATTAGAATAACTTCGAAAAATCAATGGATTACAATGAACCCATCAGTACCAGGAAGTCATGCCACAATAAATAAAGCAGCGGCCTCTATCATCATCACTGAATCAATAAATATCATACAAACTAAACAAGCACTTCATGAGTTGCGACATAACTTTTGAAAATTTTGTCACAATTGCTGACAAATCTTCACGTATAATTTCATCTAGACTAGGACACACAAGCCTTTAAATCCCTAATAACTCAGTACCGCTACTTACCACCTATCCAGGTACTCATATCATCTATGCAGTAAGCAGCGCTGGTGCTGCTACTCTGATTGGTGGTTTTACTCGAATTTGGCGCATCTTCGAGGGAATATTCGGTACTATCACCGTTTTGAGGGGCTTCTGGAATGGAGACGATCGGGCTAAAGAGCTCCAAACCTTCCCTTACGATTCTATCTGTCCTGTTCGGATTTTGTGGCATGGGCGTCGATTCTATGGCCTTTTTTCGGACTGAATACCTCGAATTTATTGTCGCAGAGTTTGGTTTCACAAAGAAGCCCTAAGTTAAAAATATTTGAATGGTTAAACATAGTATTGTTCATTATTATAATAATTTCTTCAAAAAGGTTGAGAAAATTCGTGACTGTTTTATAAATCACTATAGACTATAGATATTAATGGACGATTTAGGATGCCAACTTCTATATAGGTGAATCACGTTGTGAGTCTTAACATCCTTGAAGAGTGATGTAAGCCCTTTTCACCTGAGGCATTAAGTTTAAGGTCATCCATTTAAAAAGTGTACGTGTCTCGTTTTTTGTTTTGTTAAAGCCCAAAAACTATTTACATCTCAAACACTTGTTTTTTTTAAAAGATCATCAGTCCAATGTGTGCGATAGAAGGTCAGTTTATATTCGCAAAATGGTCCACTAGGCAAACACTTGTTCATTTTAAAAATCTCACTTCTGACACCAATTGTAATAGAAATGCACTCATTGTTTACTCAGTTGTTTCTACACTTGAAATATAAGTAAATAATTTATATTCACGATTCAAATGACTTTAATGCACACTGATATTCTTTGTTCAGAATGCAACACTCATTTTGACTCTGGCAAGTGTGTAGTCTATTATATCAACTGCCTATTACAAACTGACTGTTAAAATTAGATTTCCCTCTCCGGTCACGTATCCAGGTCGTTGCTCTACTGTGTCTGCCCTTTGAGTCAAGGGTAACATAATTTCTCTCCCACATTAGATATAAAAATGAAAAAGACCTATCAAGTAGTTAACTCTCTTATAGCACCCAAAACCTACCACCCAAAACATCCACAATACCTTCAAATTCTTCAGCTTCTGTATTTGGGCAGCGACATGTATTCTGTGTTCCTCCAAATATCTCCTCATTTCCTTATCATTTGTATTCCCCAGCAACAGAATTTGGTGCAGTTCTTTGTTTTGCATTTCCAGTTGTCTTATTACCAACTCCAACTGAGTTTGAGGAGTAGATAGAGGTTCGACATCGCATAGAACCTCCTTCGAATCTGAAGTCACCAAATGGTTTTGGTCACTACTGAAACAAATGAAATAAAACAATGGCAGGCATGGACGATTTCGATCCCGCCAGAGGCGCTATTGTAAGTGGAGGTCCTGAGTATCAAGTAAATACTAGCATATTACTTGAATTATTCGCTAATATGGAAAAATACGCTCATCTGAGTGTGAGAAGCTTCATATTGGAATCGAAAAAGGATCAAAAATATTCGGCCACAAAGAGCCGTTGATTCGAAGGTTAGTTGCTTGAATCGACGTTGAACGTCGGTTTCTAGGTTACCTTGTCCGTATTTTTTATATTTATTCTGCTCCCTTTAATAAAAGTGATGAAGGTGCTCCAATTTACTGATTTCTAGTTGGTATAGCTCCTTTATTTAGTAATGGCTTTGCTTAAAGCAAATAAACTCTCATCCATAATTATAGGTTAGGATTTTGTTTATTCTCTAAATCTACTCTAAAACAAAATTATTCTGAGGCATGATTATAAATGAAAACTATACGTTTTCAAATTCCTATAAGCACCAACCTACACTTTTTAACAATACCATCAGGACCTCCACTGGCAGCTGCGCCCCCTACTTTAAGCTGGCAAGAATACATGCCATTATGCATAAGGCGAGTCACATACAATGCAAACCATGTTAAAAAAAACTATTAGCACCTCAGATCAATACTCTCCTGGGGACTGTTGTGTTGGGTTTCTGAGTCTTCAGAGACCAACCAAAACAAAACACCTCTTGCACAGTGCCTTTTTAAATTACAAATTTTTAAAACCACTTTTATTCTTATGTTCATGGAGAAATAAGTAAAGTAAAAAATTTGTGAAATTTAAAAAAAAATAATTTATTACGAATCTCACAGGTTTTTGAAAAAAAAAAAAATTCAAAAACAGAGCTCGAGCGAGCAAGGGAAAAGTAGCTTGGTTAAATCTGATCTTGGGAGAAATTTAAAAATTTCACATTTGAAAATTTCATACGACTGAGAGTGAGATAATCCTTAAAAAAAATTTTTACGCCTTTTTGGAAATAAATATATCTCTGGAATTTGACAACATAGAGTCGATGATCCAAAGCAACAGAGGCAAAAAGTGAATGTAAATAAACACTGTTGTTTTTGCTTCACTTTTAATGATCTGATATTAGCACAGATAAAATAGCTATTTGTATTACTAGGAAGGAAATTGCCACTTTTCCTCCTGTGGGATGTAGTTTACTGCGCAAAGCGGAGGGCAGTAAACATCCAAGGGAGAAAAAGGCACTTTACTCCCATGTAATACATACGGTATTTCCTCCTACCCGCTTAATGAACCTTTTTTTGTAAATTTAAAACGCATCTCAACTGCTTTTGTCTAAAACGGACCTATACTTGCACGATGGAAAGTATAGACAATACAGTCATGACCATCTGAGAATCTGCGGTGGTGCAATGGCTAGCGTCTTGGACTTGTAACCCGAAGGTCCCCGGTTCAGCTCCTGGCAATTGCAACTTTTTTTTTAAGAACGTTATTTAACTTTTTTCGCGTTAGTGATTTGAATTATTGGACATTTAGCAATCCGAAATGTAGCTTATACATTTCGGATTGCTATTGAGTGATTTTCTCATCAGTAATGTTATGTGCCTATTTGAATGAAGTGTCGATCATTTTTTTTCTAAGAGCTGCGCTTGTAGAAAAAATAATGTGTGTATTTCGAGCACAAAGTGTCATTGTCATTCTCCAAAGATTAATCTTTTTGTCAAGCGACAATCAATCATTTTGCTCTCTAAATACACAAATAGCTATTAAAGAACTAAAGTAAAAATAATATTCATGTTTGATTTTTACCAGAATACAAGATATATAAGATGTTCTAGAAATTAAGGAAACAATTTGATTATAATATATTCACAATTTTCAACGTTTACAACTTACTTGAAATGAGAGGGAGGAAAAGTACTCTCCTCCTTAGGGAGGATAAGTACTCTCCTCCCTAGGGAGGAAAAGTATGAGTTTCCTCCCTGGTTTGAGGAAGGAAAGTGTGTACTTTCTATAGAGGTAAGAGGAAAATATTGTTTCCTAATAAGGAGAAAGAATAAGACAATAGGTAAACTGCGAGAGGGCCAGCTATAATATCTTCTTTGACCAAACCTAGCGTTAACAACAGATAAACTTTCGAACCGTACCACAATGGTTCGGGATCCACAATGATGGAGCCATTTCTCTTGGAGCAGTTCAACAAGCTGCAGAATTTCTTCATCAAAGTGTAGCTGTGATCGGTACCTTCGGAGCAGTATTCTCTCATAGAATGAGAGAGCTTGTGAGAGTGGCTTGTCCTTCCTGTGAAGAAACACCTTTGGCACTGGGTATATCGGAGGCATTTCATGCATTTGTAGCGTAGGCCCATCAGGGGGTTAGTTTTGCACGTTGTGCATTTAATGGTGTGTAAAACTGAAAGATAAAGGATATTTTGTTGATTTTCAGACGAGTGGCAAAGAAAAATATAGTAATGATAATAACAATGTTTATTTCCTGATCAACTTTTACAATATGGACAATAAGATTCATTTATAAGGTAGGGCTGGGGAATAAGGCCCGTCGGCTAATAAGGCCCACCGTCCTTTTCCTTGGAGACTAGTAATTTTTTTCAAATCTGGCAACATTGTTAGTTGCCGGATTTTTATTGGGGTGAATATTCTTTAGGTTTTTATTTATCAGTTCTTTGAAAAATGATTTAAAATCTTCTTTAAAGTTTTGTTAAGTTTTTCAGTTTTGTCGAAAATAATATTTAATTTTATTTTTTTATCATAGTTTTATAAGTTTCTATTATTTTTTCATTAATGAGAATTTCAAACTCATATTTACCTGGTTCTGCTATTTTGATTCTATGTAGAAGTGGTATCCAGGATAATATCTTTGGATTGTCTTCTAACCAATTCAGAAACATGCTTTCATTGATTCCAACTAAACCTGGAGACTGAAAAACGAATCACCAATGAGAACTACCTGATGATAAATAAAAAGGGGAGGAGGTGTAATATCATGGAAAATTAAATTCAATATATCTCACTACAAAATAAACTTCATGAAAACTTATAAATACGCCTCTAATATAATGTTATGAGGCATAATATATTGATGGGTTTGATATTTTCTACACTGAAATGGATAATTCAATGAGAAATAAGTTCAATGAAACACCGAGTTCTGGAGAAACATTTTACCCCAAAAACAACCAATTTTCTTAAGTTATTGGATGTTACTGAGAGTACTGCAGGATACAAAATGTGAGAAAGAAGGGAAATGTGGAAGATACCAAAGCATGAGCGAGGAGAACTGATAAAAAAAATTATAAAAAGAGCACTTTTGCTATACTCACACTTAAAAAGCAGTTTTCAATGGCACTGTTGACTAAATGAGACCCGTAACTGCCATCTTCGTGTAAAAATGTGGTGATTTCAACTATTTTTGATAAGAAAGCTTGCAAGCGCAATCTTGTAACGCAGTTATTGTGGTCGGCACATAATCCAAATATAAATTTATGAAACTCACTAATTGAGCATGTGCTCAATATTGATAAGGCCACTTTTGTTGATGATACTTGAATGGTTCCTTCTCTATGTCTGGAATGAAATGTATCACCTAGTTATTGGATTTACATGATAATATATCATATATATCAAAAGGAAATATTCTTACTCGTCATATATATTATACAAGAAGTTCAGCATCAGCTCTGTAGCAAAATCAACATCAATATTCGTGTTATTGATTTTATTTGAGGCAAAATATATGTCGGACAGTACTGCCTCTAAGTCGCAGCTCTCCAAGCATAAAGAACTTTCGTTGGCACCCAATCTATGCCTTTCGAAAACCCCAGCTATCGTCGACAAAGAAACATCTTCCACTGCAAAAGAAATTACCTAGAACTATTTATCCATCAACTGCATATCAGATTCCCTTAATAAATCCATGAAAATTACTTGAACCTTAAAGATCACAGTATTCTTTAAAAAAAACATGAACACTTACTATGTAGAGCATTTTGTAGAACTCGAAATTTCAAAGCCACTCTATACATTGAGTACTTAACATAATTGCAATCATCCAGTCTTTGTCTAATATCTACAAACCTAGGGTGGTCCCACTGTTTGAAGTTGGAGGCTTCACTAAAAACATTCAATTCAATTAGGTATACCAAATATTGCTTCTTTTCTCCATGAGTGAAACAAAATTATCAACCAGCTTCTTAGATTTTACAATCAAGTTTACTTTGAAAATTTAAACTAGGTACTTTAAAATATACCACTCAGTATAGTTACGATGGCGTAAATATAGTCACTAATCACAAATTTCTATAAATTCCATCATTTTTGTCTTTTATTTTTTTGTGCATTTATAAGAAAATTTTAAAATGTATTCAGATTTTAAGTGAATTCAACATTAACAAGTGACAGTAGTTGACTCACTGAAAAAGGCGTTAAAGTATTACAAAACTACTGAAAATCAGAAAATATTAAATTTTTTTAAATTTAAATGTATAGTTTCATCTCATAACCAGTATATACTCACTTTAAATAATACGCAAAACCATTTTTATCTTCAACCTTCCTCCAGGAAGTATTCATTATATTGATTCAGTTTCAAAATCACATCAAAACATTGAAACAGGTGCAACGACTTTTGGATCAACAGGTAGGAGGTAGGTAGACAGAAACAGGTACCTTTCCCTTTGCCCTTCACCCTCCGCCCACGACCGTCTGGATTGCAACAAGAACAACAAAATTGCTTTGATACATTTATTTTAACATAGATAAGATTATTTTATGATTGATTCATGAAGTTCATAAACATGTCTTCACTAAATAATCCTACAAAATGCTTGAAATTTGAAATTCCATTAAAGTAGATAAGATAAAAATTCAAATATTTGTTTTGTACTGGATTTTCTTCTTCTTCAGACTCCTTCCGAGGATGCGCTCGACCAATAAGATTCGCAGTTTGGGCAAAGGGTGCGACATCTACATTTATTTGGTTGAACTAATAAAAAGTATATCAGGTCTTTCTTGCCATAAGCAGCAGTGTATCTATTTCAATTGTTTTCTCATTAATAATCCATTTTTGATCTTATTAATAAGGAATTTTACTAGAGCTATGTGTGAATGAAATCGTGTACAGAGATATACCAACGACCATTCAAAATATGAAGCCAAAATACCTCTTACAAGGAACAAATACTAGTAGCCCCATATCCCCCTTCTGGCTGTGCCACTGTGATTGATTGATTTGACGTCACCAGGCCTGCAGAACTGTTCGTCTGTCATAAAACCCCGTTATACTTTTTTAGAGCGGTCATAGGCTTTTGGGGAAAACTAACACGGGGGCCAGTCATGTCAGTCATAGCTGGTTGCAAGCGGGAGGGGACGCAGATGAAATCACCGAACTGGGCCATCTTCTGTAGTGTATAATCATCAAACTTTCTTGGAATGACGTCATTCCTCAACTATTCCTCCGAAATATTCGAGCAAACCAAGAGAAATCCACTAAGAAATCACGTCACTTCAAGGTTAGAACATTGAACACCTTTAAAGTCCTTGACTTTGGGGCGGTTTGATCAAATTATTTGACCGTGATCCATCGGAAACCAAAAGCTGCGTTTCATTTGACATATGACATACCAAGAAAATGTCAAAAATGATATAAATGGCAGATGAATAAATAACTGGAATCAGGGTTCTTATGAACCCAATTACAAGAACCCTGACTGGAATGTCAATTTTATGACTGCGAGTGATCGTAACTGGGCAGATGACCTAAATATCGAACCAAAAAATATAACGAAGAAGATGAAGATGACTGCGAGCGGCGGGAGCTCAGAGTAATAAAAGACATAGAGATGCCCTGCCTATACCTACACAAATACCTGTTTTGAAGTGAACATTAACTATCCTTTTCTATACAATTTATGTGCGAGGGGGTGACGGGTAGTGAAATATTATGGACAGTTTGTTTACATTTAGAGTAAGAAGGTCCATATCACAAACGAAGAATGACAACGTTATCCGAATGAAATGAGCGGGCATACACGACACTACCCGAATGCATATGGACTTATCATGCATAAGGCCCCCCCTCGCTTATAAACAAACAAAGTTGTTGTTGTTTACTTTACGTATTCCACTGTTTTGAGTTTGTCCTGTTTGCCCACATTTTTTTTTTAATCAGACCCAGGCCACAGAATCCCAGGCATCAAAAACACTGACACGAGTTATAATATAAATACTAGATTTGGATAGGCATTTCATGTTTATGAGTTCAATTCGATATTGATACCAAAATTGGTTTTGGTTTGACAAGTTTCTTGAAATTTTAATGATGGATAGTGATGAATATGGAAGGGACCAAATTAAAAGTGAAGATGACTTTGTAAACAAAGATTCCAAATATGATATTGTGAAACCTGAACAGGTCAATGGAGATGGGTGGCAGAATGGGTTTAGTAGTGAGATAGGTTTTGTCGATCACAAAAATGATACATTCAGTTGTCAACAGCCATATGAAGAAACACTTGAGAAGGTCCACCCTAGCGAAGACATCTCACAAGAGATCAAGTTTGTGGCTTGCTCAGGTGATCTTTTCTTCAAATAATAATAAAATTTGTTAAATTTTTCGTGTTTTAGGTTTCAAGGAAGATTTGAGTTGTGTTCCAGAAAATACTCCTGACGAAACTTATACATATAAGGTAGTTACAGTTGACCAGATTGAAGAAAAGGATATTGTGAAACTTGAAAATGATTCCAGGGTTTCTGAGGATTTTTTGAAGAATAATATTGAATGCAAAATAGAACAAATCAAAAGTGAGGATGATATAGATGTTCCTCATGAAATAGTCAAGTCCGAAACTGGTAAACTGGTTGGTGATTTGATTAACCATAAAATTACCAGTATCAAATGTGTAGTGGAAAATCAAAATGAATATAAATTGAAAATTGCACAAGGTGAGAGACTCTGTAGTATATATTTTTGATACTGAGTGCTTCAATGTTTCTGTCTTTTCTCATCCCATAATTATCAGTAAAAAGTTCCGAGTTGAAAACGTTTCGCTGGATCCAGAATTCTGTAATTGCAATGATATGAAAATTGCATCCAGAGACAGATTTGTAGAAATCATTTGTTTTTGTATTGAGACCTCTGACATTTTGATAATAGCAGTTTAAATTGATGAGAGACGCCTGTTTAGAAGGTTTTTTACGATTTTTGGCCCCATTGACCTGTTTAATTTTGAGTTTTGGCTCACCACAAATTATATGAAGGTATTTTTTTTTCAGATTCTGAAACGCAGTACAGTTATCTGGAAGCCGGTGATGATATTCATGAAATAGACAAATGGTTCACCTGTAAAATCTGCATGAAGCCTCTCAGGCATAGAGGTGCTTTGAAAAACCACGAGAGGTCTCATGCCAGAGATGCGTCCCGTCAGTGCGAAATCTGTTCAAAATCTTTCAAGCGTGCTAACCAACTGAAATTCCATAAAAGAATTCACACGGGTGAGAAACCTTTTCAGTGCAAGATCTGCCTGAAATGTTTCAACACTAAGAGTATCCTGAATAATCATAAGAATATCCATAAAACAGAAAGACCGTTTCAATGCAGAATCTGCCCTGCAAGTTTCAAACACAGCCGTAATGTGCAAGTTCACGAGCTCATCCATAAAGAAGACAAGCCGTTTCATTGCGACGTGTGTCTGAAATCCTTCGTTACTAAACGTGCTCTGAAAGATCACGAAACTTGTCATACAGGGGAAAAAGCATTTCAATGCAAAATATGCTTGAAAACTTTCCTTCGTGATAGTAATTTGAAAATCCACGAAAGAGTTCATACTGGGGAAAGGCCACACCAGTGCAAAATATGCAAAAAATATTTCAATCAGATTGGCATTTTGCAAAAACACGAGACCACCCATACATCAGAAAGGCCATTTTCGTGTCAAATATGCTCGAAGTCGTTCAAACTAAAGAGCGGTTTGAAAGCCCACGAGAGTTTCCATAAAGAAGACAAACCGTTCGAATGCCATATCTGCCTCAAATCTTTCTCCCGCAAAATCAGTTTGAAAGAGCACCTTTTCGAGCATACTGGAGAAATACCGTATCAGTGCAACGTCTGTTCAAAATCATTCATGTATGAAAGTTATTTGAAACGTCACGAGAAGTTTCACACGCCGGAAAAACCGTTTCATTGCAAGGTTTGCTCGAGATCTTACAGCTCTGTTGGCGATTTAGAAGAACACCAAAGGATTCACACAAAGAACCCATTCCGTTGTAAAATTTGCTCGAAATCTTTCGCTAACCACAGTAACTTGAAACGTCACAATCAGAAAATTCATGAGGGTGACAATTGAGCTTGCTGGAGAAGAAAGACGTCTTGAGATGGAGAGGAAAATATAATATATTGGCAAATTGTACTCAAAGTTGTTGAGAAACTGGCATAGAATCTGTAATAAAGGTGAAAACAAGGAACAATGAAAGTGACGTTGGGCAGTTCGTTTTTGGATCTGAGAAAATGTTTCAACTAGTTAAAATACATAACTGATGAAATATGTTGTTTTTTATATTTATTTCGCATATATTTTTGAGAATTATAGAAGGATTACTACCCCTAGAATTTGTTAAAATTTTACTACGCCATGGATTTGCCCCCCTTCTTTGGAAGTTTTGACGATTCAAATTGCCCCATTCACAGATTATGTATTAGATTTCGTATACTAGACCCCTCCAAAGAATACGCCACTGATCCGAATTTCCAGCGATCACAGCCATATTGAGTTAAGGAATGTTGGAACTGAAATAACACGAAAAATAGGTATATTTTTTCAGTCAGGTACAAGAATAACACATGATTCATAAGTTTGTGGGGCCTCTACTCGACTTCTTTTTCTATCTGTAGGACAAGTTCCAGAGTCTTCTTCACTATCGGATATAACTAGTACACTTTCTGTCCTTGAATGCGAAGTATGGCGGGTTCTTCTGATTTGGTTCTGTATCTGTCTCCCATGTTCCTCACTTTCACGTAAAGTAGTCATAAGAAGCGTCCAAAGCTTATACTTTGTATGAAAATCCAAAGAATGGTGAGTTAATGCTGTCAATGTTTCTCTGATGACATTTGTGGTTGGTAGCTCTGAAAAATTATATATCTAGAGGTTTGCATCTTTACTGCATATAATAGCGGACATTTTTAAAGCCTATCAACTCTTTGTAAGCGGATCGAATTTAAAGTGCCAAACTTTTTGTACTATAAGTATGTGTTGATGCAATCATAAGATAACTTTATTGAAATAGGTACATCCTAATAAACAGCAACGATAATGTTAAACATTACTATAAACACAAATCAAAAAATTATCTACAATATTTGTTTATAAGTACTAACTACATTATTATCATACAAAAGGATTCAAGGTTGTTTCTTACAAATTGTACACATTTAAAAATATAAATACATTTCTCTTATAAAAATCGGTTTGTAACACTTTCGGCCAACAAACACTCTTTTTCAATCTTTTCTGCAACCCCATGCCGTTATGTTGAGCAAGATATGTGAAAATGTTATTGCGAAATAAATGCTTGATAAACTTTTTTTGTTACACAGGATTTAATTTGTTTGTTTGCAAAGAATTATGTATTGAGTTTATTGCGAACACTATTGATGTGCTATTCAAAATTCAGACATTTGAACAAAGTTTCCAAGCATTATACCTCTTGCGACATAACTATTTCCACTAGTATGTTATCTTTCCAATTGGAACATTTCATAGATACTGACTTCCTAGAGTTCAGAATGAGTCTATTGCTGTCACACTAAGATGCAAATGTGTCACTGATTTTGGTAAAATGAATGAGTAAATTATCAATATCAAAACCTGTAAGGAACATAGTTATGTGGCAGTCTTTTATGTATCTGAGAAGTCATTAGCAAACAGCACAAAAATGATAATGGATCTAAAACTGACCCTTGTGGGGGGTCCGAAACAGACCCTTGTGGGACACTTTCACATTTTGCTCAATCAAAGTTATATAGACTAAAAAGTAACAATGCCAGTTTTTCAAATAGATTTGAAAAATTAGAAACTCATTATGAACAGAAATTTTTCAAGATTTTGTTTAGTCCATTCCAAACTCAGAAATTGATTGGGAACAGAAAAAGCTGCAAAATTACAGCAAAAACTGAAGAAGTTACTCTCATTATAGAGCAGCGACTGTAAACTGACTGAAAAAATTATTCCTAGTTTCTGTAGATCTAAAGTGCATCACACTTTAGATATAATATAAATATTCTGAGTTTTCAATGATTTGTATACAGAGGAAGTTTCATTTCACTTTACTTTATAAAAGATCTTGATCTTAAGAATGAAATATGAGAATAAACAAACCCCACGAACTTACCGAAATTATTATAATAGACCTCTATCAAGTCTAAAAATTCACACTCTTTGATGTCCCATTCAATTTTCCAAGAAACTTTGATGAGGATTTTACTCAGGTCACTAAAATACTTCACTTGTAAAGAGCTTTCCTCATTGGTAGTTAATGCTATTTTTTCCTGTTTGCTAAGTACTATTGTAGTTATCAGTCTTCTACTTTCGATAAACTTAGAAAACTGAGTAAGTGTTCTAAATGCTGCGTTGAGGTTTCGATGTCTCTGAAGGAAATTTCGACATGGAGCAAGCTCTTTCTCCAACTTCTCATCATGTACTGTTATATCAAGTTTCAGGATTTCGTGGTATTTTTCCTAAAAATAGGTTGCTAACAATAGTATTCTTCAAAGATTTTGCTAGACGAGTATTGATTGTACTTTAAGGATATTTGGCAATCTTCAGAGAAGCTGACCAGTTGAAATTATATTGACCAGTGAAATATAAGCTTCTTTGAAATGTGCGAAATGATACCTATCACTCACATATGCAAAAGCCAAAATTTTCAGTGAATATCCGACATTATATGCAGTGAATTCAAGGGAATACAGGATACATAGTTTTTCTCCAAATACAGTTTCCTTGGCTTCATTCTGATAAGGTTTTTTCGTATATCCAGTGAAATTCAAATCTGATAAACTCTCGGTGATGCTGAAATCTTGCTTCAATATATCAGCACAGTTGGTCATCTTTGAAATAATAACATGGTATTTTCCATACTTCCTACATGGAAATTCTCAAGTCAAGAACAACGAATAGAAAACGTCTGTAGGATTTAGAATTGTTTTTGTTCGGGTGGAGTAACGTACACATAACAACATGTCAACGCACCAAGGACAAGGACCATTACCCAAGGTCTCCAAGAACCAAGGACAACTCTCTCTTCTTCTTATTTTCTTCTCTTCTTCTTATTTTCCTCTCCTCTCTATTCTTCTTATTTTCCTATTTCTTCTTCTCATTTTCTTCTCTCTTCTTCTAATTTTCTTTTCTCTTCTTCTTATTTTCTTCTCTTTCTTTCTTATTTTCTCTCTCTGTTTTTTTTTGTCATTACTTTCTACTACCGCAATTGTCCAGCGCACCCCCACTACGCAGAGATCCGCTCTGCTGCAGCCTGGTTACCAGCTACTGAAGTAGTAGGAGCTTCATCGCGGGATGGACAGGGAATCTTTCTTGCTTTTAATATGTTTAATCGTTTGCATGAAGGTGTAGTGTAATGTAATTTACACCAATTTTGAATCGAGTGTAGCTGAGTGCAGTTCACACAAAGGAATCTGTAAAATTAATCTACGAACGATTACTAAAATCGAGTGTTCATCATTTTCACCTTTTTCAGCTAACTTGAGAGCTAACTCATGCGAAATAAGTTACAGAGTCTCGCCTCTGGGTCTACTATTTATCAGTTCAACTAGATATTTATAAATGTCGCACCCTTTGCGCAGCCTGCTTAAAGAATTCTTTTGTCGACAATTTTGTCTTTGTCTCTCCTATGAATTCAATATATCATCTCACTTTTTCTATCGGCAATAAATTTGAATGGTACATCCCAGTTCAACCAATCAATTATAGATGGCGCACCCTTTGCGCAGAATATGCGATTACTGTTTTTGTGACCGTTTTGAAGGTTTTGATTTTCAAGGTTTCGTTTTTGCCGCCTCTGCTAATTAGCCAACTTGTAACATTTTATGAATTTTTGTGACATTTTTTATTGGAGTTGGAGTCGTTTGAGAGCTCTTAACAGAATAACTTCTTCATTGACTTACAAAATTCATAATTCGAAAAATGGACTCGGACGAAGATAAATTAATTTTGGAGGAACAGTTCATTCTTCGCCTTCCTCTGGTAAGTTCAATATTCCGTTGAATAAATTTTACTATGGCTCATTCGTTTCACAGGAAGAAGCAAAAAAAATTCGTGAAATTCTCCACACAAAACCCGAAAAACTGAAAAGGCTGATGAAAGTCTCCTATAACGTGGACTCCAGCAAAGTGGTTTTGAACATTGGCAGATCTAAGCTGTATGGTACTATGAAAAAGTTACCAACAATAATAGAATCATACAAGACCAACATCGGTCATAACAAAGCGTTGTTATACAAAACTGCTGATGTTTCTCATATGGCAGTGTGTGATTACGAAGACAAGGCAAATGAAAAACTCGAAATGAATAGTGGACTTTGTCCACCTCTGAAAAATGTTAGAAAGAAGCGGTTTAGGAAAACTATGTGTAATACCGACTTAGCTGTTGAGGCAGAAACAGTCTCGAAAGAGTTATTCTATTTATTAAGTGCAGACTTGGAGGCGGTCAGTAAATTTGAGTCCTTATTTTTTATTAAGGAATATTTGATTTAATCTTCAGTTGAACTTCAGAAAGTGTAAATATTAATCAAATGTTATGTACATTATCTTGACAGTAGGGTTTTAGTATTTGGCAAATTGTATTAATAGTAAAAATAACGATACATTTTTTAATGATCATAAAATAAGGGACATTATCATTTTCTTGAAGCTACTTTAACTTCGATTATTTTAGGTGTCCTCAAAGTATGAAATTTTGTATGAAGGAACTAGTGCCACAGACAGAAAACAGTATGGTAAGAATGAGACGTGCTTCATTTTCCAGAGAAATCTCCACCCTTTTGTTCTTTTCAGAAATGTCGCTGTTTGGTAACATTTCCAGTGATACTTCAGAGGTTACAAATCCATTTAAGTTTTTGTTTTATTCAGTTTTTCTTTCCTCTTAACCAGATATGTTTTGTTACCTGTTATAAATGCTAGTGGAAGAATCAACCATTGTTGAAGTAGAATAACTTGGAATTGGAAAACCTCGGTTACATTTATTTTCATTATTTGCTACCTACTTCTTTTATTTATGTATCTTTTCATGATGAAGAATTACCACATGAATCAAATCTGTTAAGAGTGAAAGTTAAATCATTGCCTTTCATTTTTCGTTTCTAATGATGAATATTTTTTAGTACAGTGAACATTCCAGCTAGATATCAGTTCCGTCTGCGGATTCTAGCAGAAAATAGTTTAATTGATACTGTATTACATTTATCAGCTGTGATTAGAATAAAACTTTGTATTTTTGTTAATTCTGTGTATTATTCCTTTGCTGCCATTGTAGGAAAGTGCTACTGCTACACATCGCACCTCTCGATCTCGAAAATCTTTGTCTCGATCACAGACCACCTACCCCTAGACGATTCACGCAGGTTAAGTGACCATGAACCTTTTTTTTAGTACCGATACCAATCTTTTGGGGGCGCTGTGATCTGTAGAGTTGTTCTTCGTTCTATGCTTGGTTCTAACACGTTCGTCTTGTGGTCACAGAACCCATAATTATGAGTTCTGTGCGTGTGGTATCAATGGTCATGTTAAATTTAAGAAGAAGAGAGTACTGACAACAAAACAAAATGTATATAAATAAATGGACTTCAACAAATAATATTACTTATAGAACTGTGTTTCTGATAGTGAAAATTGTTATTGTTAGTGTGATTTAAAAGTGTTTACTGTGAAATTCTGTAGTGATTATTCATTTTCACCATTCATCATGGTTTACCACAATAAATGTTGCGTTCCTCATTGCGATGGCTCTAATGAAATAAGGCATAGATTCCCTGATCCAAGTAAAGATTTAGTTAGGTTCAACAAATGGATACAGGCAATCAATAATTTGGAACTGTTAGAAATGAATCAGAAAAAAGTTTATGATTCTAAAAGGCTCTGTCATCAACATTTTGAGTCACAATATATTTCTAATTGGTCTCACAAGTTATTTGCAAATGCTGTTCCAACACTAAATCTTCCTGGTGAGTACAAAACTTATTCATGAAACTTGAATGAATAAAATGCCTGATTTTTTTAGGTATAAGTTCAACTGGCTCAAATGATATATGTGACACTCCATCAACATCCACCAAATCCATACAAAATATTTCAAGCAAATATTCTACTGAAGCAAATACTCAACTGTCTGAACCTGGTGATTCAGTTATTGGGATTTCAGAATGGACTAACCCTGCCGATAGTATCAAAGGTAATGAATATAACTTAATTAATACAGTAATGAACTTCTCGTCCTGAAAACTTTCAAAGAATCATCTCCCGAAGTTTGTCAACATACTTAATTAACACCCTGTATTTACATTTTATTATATTACATTCACATTATAAACTGTGTGTAAAAAACTTATATTTCGGTAGTTTTTTTTGTATCAAAATTCAATATTTTACTTTTTCAAACTTATTTAATGACTTTTTTCATATATATTGACATCATAACAAATTCAACTTTTTTTCTACAACACAGAGTCTCCATCGAATATAATATAAAATATAAAACAAAATTAAAAATATGAAACAATCTACAACACTGTGATTCTATTATTTAATCTTTAATTGGTTATAAAAGTGAAGATATTTTTATTAAAAACATATATTTAGATTTCAAATATATATTTTTTTAGGTAATACAGGTAATGCCCTATTGCCACCATATCAGTTACTGAAACAAACTGGAATTGAAAGGCATACAATAACACCAAAAAAGAAGAAAATGTACGAAGCAATGAAACAACTGCGCAAGAAATATACAATGGAAAGAAACAAGAAAAATTCTTTCAGACGTAGATTATTCAAATCTGAACAATTTAGAAACAAACACCACCTCGAAGAAAATTTTTCGAATAAAATCAAACTACAAGCAAATAAAATTCGTATGAACAGAATTAAGAAAAAAAATGCCAAACAACCTAAACATGTGATTGCCCAAGCTGTTTAATGTTGAAATATCAAATGAAATTCCAAATTTCTTGCACTCTACTAGATGTTGATAACTAACTAGGGTTATTAGAGACATTTTATGATGAAATTTTTATTTTTTTTTGCTATATGACAATGGCAGTTTTTATCCGTTCTTTGTGTAGTGTGACTTTTATATTGAATTATATGTGTGGTTCTGCTTTCGTTATATCTTTGGTTTTAATTTGTCAGTGACGTAATATTTATTAATACAACAAAATGTTCGCTGGCCGCAAATTTCACTATACTCATCAAGAATATTTGATTGTTTTCAATGTGATTACCTTCTAATATGTATCTTGTGTTATGTCTGTTCTTTTACATATATTTGGGAATCATTTATAAACATTGTTGTACTATACAGTGTGACACAGACTCATGGTTCAATTTCCAAATGGGACGATCTGTATATTGATACACGATTGGTTGGGAATGGTCATAAGGAATCCATCGATACCAGGTTCGATAGTGTTATCTCCAAAGAGTACGGAGATATCGCTATTTATCATTTATGAGCTTAATGAGTGGGAGAGAGAAACTTTTTCTGGATATCTCGGTAGTCTTTGGGGATAACACCATCAAACCTGGTATCGTTGGATTCCTTATGATTATTCCTAACCGATCATGTATTAGTATACAAGGTGACCCATTTGAAAATCGAAAGTTGATATCGTTTCCGGAAAAACCGGAAGTTGAGTGAGCATAGTCAATGTTCCAAATTCCAGAAATATAGCTAGAGAAACAACGAGTCTGTGTCACACGGTATATGATTTTACCTTATCCACATAATGTACTATGCAATATCCATAGTTTTATTCATCCAGGTAATCATGGATCAATTGCACCGACTTTGTGCTCTATATGACTTACCATATGTACTCTCTAATATGAGGACCCATATATTTTGTACTGCACCCATATTTAATTTTTTAATTTTTCAAACAATGTGTTGATTATTTTAAGCTTGTCCAATGAGATTGTACATCTTCGACAATAAACCACCTTTTGACTTGAAAGTGTTTTTTTTCACCATTACCACAGAATATCGAATACCTAATATACTATAAATTAATTTTTACATTTTTTGAAAGTTTCTTATGTTGTTTAAACTTCATACAACACTTGATATTTGAAAAACTTTGTAGTCGTGATATCAAGTGTTGTTTGAGGTTGTAAACAACATTATGAAACTCACGAACATCTAAGTATGTGGTCTGTGTATTAAATTCAAGATTTGAATTTCCCGCATCGTCACGGTAGTACCGATACCAATCTTCTGGTGGCGCTTATTTCAGTCTTCATTAGTTAGTGTTGTGGTGAACCGTCTAGGGGTAGGTGGTCTGTGGTCTCGATGCAAACGAATAAGGCTGGATTTTCATGCATACGATATCCGATGGTAAGAAAATGTTCGGATTGGTTGAATTGGTAGGCGTGACAACAATTCAACCAATCAGAACGTTTTCGGATCGTCGGATATCGTATGCATGAAAATCAGGCCTAAACCTTAAGCACCTCGGAGTAATAAAAGACGTAGAGATGCCCTGCCTATATCTATACAAATACTCACTCAAAAAACACCAGAGAGATTTCTAATGGCTCGGCAGACACCGATAAAAAGAGACAAAAGTTCTCAAGTTTTCCATCCTTGTTGCAGTTGTGATTGGTCACTATAAGGGCCTTATACATGTTAGGTCCGTATTCATTCGGGTAGTTTCGTGTATGTCCGCTCATTTCATTCGGATCAAGTTGACATTCTTCGTTTGTATTATGGTCCTTACTCTAAATGTAAACAAACTGTCGATAACATTTCACCACCCCTCTCGCCCACAAATTGTGTAGAAAAGGGTAGTTCATGTTCACTTCAAAACAGTTATTTGTGTAGGTATAGGCAGGCATCTCTATATCTTTTATTACTCTGAGAAATAAAATGTTTGGGCGAGTTTTTAAATTTATCGATGGATAATGCGCATTCGTGCTGTCATTGTCATTTTCCATTAATTAAATAAGGATGCAACGCTCATCAATGAATTTAAAAACTTGCCCAAAGTTTTGTCATTTAAACTGATGTGAAGATAGAATGACACGCTGGGCGAATTTTTAAATTAATCGATGGATAATATAAATACCCCGCCATTATAGTGACCAATCACAACTGCAAAAAGCATGGAAAACTTAAGAACTTTTGTCTCTTTTACCGAGCCATTAGAAATCTCCATTCTCTATTAAAATTGTTTTATCTTCGTCATTTAAGCGTCTGAAATGTTGAATCAGGAGTAATAATAAGTGGTATAATTATTACCGATAATTTTTTGGAATATTAATTAATTGCAATCCCAAATCTGACAAGTCCGCAAGACGAGTTGTATTTTCTTGCATTGGGATTGCCAATGAATTGATATTCCAAAAATTATAGGTTTTTAATCATACCACGAATTATATTTAGGACGACAATAAATTGATTTGAAATAAAGAAAAATCGTGTCACCTGGTAATTGATGCTTTACTTGACAGATAGTAAAACAAAAACTAAGCGAGTGTATCACCGTGGAAATACAGCGACAAGCTATATTTTCACTGTAGTTCAGATTCTATTGGCTGAATTTCAAAATTTGAATTCCACTGATTGGTATATATATATATGGATAAAAAAAATGATTGAATACAAGTGTAACACACATTGTTAAACTGAAGTTACATCAAATCATAAAGGTGACAAATATAAATAAAATGAAAATTTTATCAATGAAATAAAAATCACTAGGATCAAGAGTGATTAAATTATTCACTTAAATTATTAAAACGATTTGTAACGAGATATATTTAATACTGAATTGAATATTTTCATTGCATGTATCTTGAGAGAGGTCGGCAACAAAAGTGACAGAGTATATTTTGTAATAAAGTATATTACATTATTGAACTTTTTCCAACGAATATTTCAAAGCTGTCTTAACATCCAGAACATCAGTCAGTCGACGTGGCAGGTAGTGGTGGTGTAGGTGAAGCTTGGGGTGTAGTATCATGCGGTTTTGGAATCTTCCTCGAGTTTACTATTTCTTTGTAGTACTTCCTGGAACTTTTGGGGGTCCTGGTTCTCTCGGGATCCGTGAAGTTCACGGAATAGAGACCATAATGTTGACTGCAATTGATTTTAAATTAACTATAAGATTGATCTCATACTAGACATAATAATAATTGAAATATGACATATTTCTCTCAAAATATGTGGGAGAATTAGACGAGAAATATTTGTTCCGCTTAATGATAATAATAGTATCATTAAAACACTCGTACAATTAGATAACTTACCTATATCCCTGTGCCCATTCAAAGTTATCCAGAAGACTCCAGTAAGTATACCCATGCACCTTGACTTTATCTTTGTGTATGGCGTCTAATACCGCTTTTAGGTATCCCTGAAAAAAAGAACCGCAGTAAGTTTACAACTGACAATTGTCACTTTACAACAACTGACAATTACTTTACAACTGACAATTGTCACTTTAAAATTGACAATTGTCACTTTTGACCCGTGAGCAAAAAAATATTCATCTTTAATTTCAACGTGACCACTCACGCCTCAATACTACTAAGCGCATGTGCAGTTTGAGGATTTTAGTTTGACATTCAGGCGCTAGTATTTTTACAAAAAAATTGACAGTTGGAAAGTGACAATTGTCAGTTATGAAGTGACAATAATTGTCAGTTGTAAAGTGACAATGGTCAATTGTAAAGTGACAATTGTAGAAAAATAAACTGAAATATTCCTATCACGCCGTCGTACAATTCCATTCTATTCTATTCTATTTTCTTCCTCTATCAAGCCTGTGGCTGACGTTTGAATAGTTTGAAGCGACGTAATTTCTATTGGTTGGTGTCGAACAATTTGAAAGAAAGCCACTAGAAATGACGTATTTTCAGGGCAGTTTGATGCAACTATTGGACCGTGAGCCACTGCCTAGCCGTACCATTCTACATTTCATCCCGTAGTTCCGCATGCGCACTTGTTTTCGCTAGAACTTAGAAGCGGGGTGAACCGTCAAATATGGCTGCTCAACGCCTGTTCTTTCTGAATTTTGGATAAATAGTCGTTATTTCGTAACAATTTTGTATTTTTATTAGGTCTAGGTAAGGGTAGTCAGGTCAGATATGGTTGTCTAGTAATTTACGCATTTTCAACTCGGTTTGCATGCAAACTAATTCACGCATTTTCGACTGACTTTCAAGCTAGGTTAGCTTGCTCAGGTTAGGTTTGTGTGTCAATTGCGAGCGAAAAAACAAATCACTCAGTTTCAACTCAGTTTACCTTCTTGTTTTGTCATCCAAACACCCGCCATTAAAAGACCAGTGCGCATGCGGAAATGCGGGATCAAAAGTAGAATTGGTACGGCTAGAGGCTTATCGGGCTTAAGGCATGTTCCAATCAATATCATGCTGCTGATTTGATATGAACTTTCTTCAGCCATTTTTTTTACGAAATGACTATTCATAACAGAATATTTAACACGCTTATATATTAGCTTCACTTGTATGTAACGGAAACGTGATGTTCACCCACTTCCAGGCGTTCGAATGATTGAAATTTGGCAGGTGTTCATAATTCCAGTGACAATGCAATATGACATTTCTGTTATAGAAAAAAAACAAAATGGCGACTCCAAGATGGCGGACGCGATTTGTGACAAAATGGTCCGATTCGATTCAAAATGTATGTAAGGGTTTTCGGGGTCAGAGATTATGAATTTTTTGTCAGAATTTATGAATTCGAAATGGAGGCCCAAGATGATGGACGAGTTTTGTGACGGTCAGATTCGATTCAAAATTGGTATAGTTTTCGAGGTCGGAGATTTCGATTTTTTTAGCCACAAAAAATAATAATAGTTTAAAAAACTAAAGAACACGATTTATTTCCAACATAGACTACAAAGTAAAAAAAATTCAAATTTTAAAAAAGAGCTCTTGAACGCTCAGTATTGTTAAATTGAACTAAAAAATATGAGAATATAGATCGAAAGCAGCCACGTTTTTTTTTACATTTGAGTAAATAAATGCGGTCAATTATTTTTTTACTTTTTAGTCCATGTAAGAAGTAAAGCGTGTCCTTTAGATTTTTAAACTATTATTTTTTATTTATAAGCTCAAATTATAGCAAAGATTCTTGATTCTGAAAAAAAAAGAGATATCCTTGTTAAGTAGTGAGCTCATGTCATACGCAGCTTACTCAAAATACTCATGGTTATTTAATTATCCTCAGGCTTGTGTACTTGCATGACACGTAGCTGCTTTGAAGAAAGAAGGAGGAAGTTGAAAATCATCATCAAAATGCACAGACTCATTATTATTATTACATCATTTCGGAAATCTTTTCGAATTCTATTCAGACCGGGAAAGATAACTCACCGCTAAGTAGTAGATCCTGTCATCATCCTCCAAAGTGCCATCATCTGCTACTCCGTTTTCGGTAATTATAATTTTTGGATTATGGTAGTTGTCTTTCAGCCATTTCAAAAATGATCGCAAAGTCGAAGGAACCACCTGAAAATCATGTTATGTTGCACGATTTGTTGTTATATGTAGTGGGGTCTAGATCATGTCAACAAAAATCAAGAAATCCTAAACAAATCACGATGAAAAGAACTAAGTTTACAAGAAGAAGAAGAAGAACACAAACGGAAGAAGCAGAAAAGATAAAAATCCCAGTTGATGAGGAGTATACAACTGGAAAATTCACATTGGATTACGCTTTTTATCTTAATTTTAGATCCTCATTTTGTGTCGTCATTCAGATATAAGCATTGTTGGTCGAAATGAAGATTGAGAAAAATATCCACTTACAATATTGCCGCTCACACTTATCTTCCAATCAGGGTCCATCGATTCTTTCACTTTCGAATCTTTCTCGAAAGATGGCGTGTCGAAGGGGGCTTCTTCGTCGTCAGAAATTATCTTTGCGGTGTAAAAATTCACGGCCATGAAATCAGCAGTTCTGTTTATGTAACTAATCTCGGCCTTTGTGAAACTGGGTAGACGCGAGATCTCAAAGCCTTCCTTTTTGCTTCGAGATTCCACTCGTTCTTTAATAACTGGTGGCCAATCTCCGATGAAAACCGGGTATGCATATAGTCCAAACTGGAATCGTGAAAATATTGTTATAAGTCATGCAGAATGATATTACTTGGTATAACAACTCATCATTTATCTCCTTACCGCACAATATTAAATACGTATCTGAAAGTTAAATCAACAAGTCATAAATGAGACGGTTCCAAAGCACTGCACTGTTTGGAAACTTTTTTTTGCCATCGTCAAAAATAACAATATTTTACATCCATTAGAAATGGTCATTTCAAAATTGCCGCCAAATTGGTCGTCACGTGACATATCTCTAAATCTATTTTTAGGTTATTCGATATGCAGAAACAATCACCTATAAAGTAGTGTGGTTCATAATCGGATTATTTCCATAATCGAATTCTAGCAATTTGATGATTTCAAAAATCGGATTATCATTCGAATTGAGGATATGTTCCAAAAGTAACCAGTTGCTAACCGCTACTAACCAGAAATTTGACAGTGGTTATCTGAAAAATTTATAATTATTAGTTACTTTCGGAACACTTTGGTGATTGTGTTGTGATTACTGATTAGTGTCTGTTTACAAAACATGACATTTAACAGCACAACACATGAATACATGAGGCAGCCATTAGACTGTCCAGCGTTCCCAATTCTTCCTGGCAATAAAACCACAAAAGCACATATCTTCAGTTAGAAAAATCGCAATTAATGATAAGTATATACAGTTAATAGAAAAAGTACCATAGTGAAATACTGCAATAGCAATCGATAAATTTGTGGAAAGATAGGAGATGGGACAATCACAATTCACAATCAGTCTCATCTCATCTCAAAATATCAAATAAAACAACAAAATGAACAGTTTTAAGTTTTACGGTTGTCAGTTGTCACTTTTGTCAATCTCACCACAAAGGAAGTGTTGGTTAGTAAATTGACGTTTGGTTCACCAGCTTTCAGGCAACCGTGTTTCAAATATCACCACTTTTTCAGGATCACCGAACTAGCGGTGATTTTCGGAACACCAAACCGCATTTTCGGTGACTTTTGGAACATATCCTAAATATCACTTGCAGTCACTTGTTAGTTGTCACTTGTCACTAGTCAGTTGTCATGTGTCACGTCAGTTGTCGTTGTTTTGTCATATGTCACTATGGTCAGTTGATTTAACACAATTATTTTTCATCATATTTATGCAAAATGCATATGTATTTATGCATACCTATGACATGACAGTACTAATAATTAACTGTACTGATAGCTTTCACAACGCGGTACGCTAAAGTACATTTTCCAATCAGGTTATTTTTATTTTTCGAATTCTTTCAACACAATAATCGGATTATACCGATTATTTCAATAATACGAAAGTTTATTATATAAAGTGTTTTTTTCGATAGTTATTATATTGCCAAATTTTACTGTCGAAGAAAACACTTTATATGATACACTTTCGTTTCTCATATGTTGCAAACATAATGTCCCACACTGTACTAAACGAGATATCGAATTTACCTCATCTAGACAATGTAATTCGAATACCTGCTACTAACCTGGAACATTCTCCACCTTTCTGCTGCATCTGTATCATTTTGGCTGTCAGAAGCAGGCTCTGCCCAAAGACCATCAATGGCTAAGGATACTTGTCCTGAAAGAGAAAAATTCTATGATTCTAATTTTCTAAAAGTCGGTAATCTTTCAACAAGTTTTTTTCCAAATTGTCATAGTTGTACTCCTAGAGTCTATTTCAAGAATAAGTAGAGAAAATTCTCAGAAAACAAACAAATTTGGTGTGCATGTGCCTATGTATTTCTGAGAATTTACTCTACGTTATTCTTGAAACAGACTATGACAATTTGGAAAAAAACTTGTTGAAAGATTACCGATTGAAGTTCTGAAATCCCGAAAATAAAAATGTTCCTTATCATTATTGTTGAAGTTGTATTGAGCATTTGCCTGGGTCTTCAGAAGCCAAACCAGATTTGGTTATGTACGTACGATATTGGAATCGTCCCTTTCAAATTGACAATTGTCACTTTCGAACTGTCAATTTTTTGTAAAAATAATGTCAAACTAAAATTCTCAAACTGCACATGCGCCCAGTAGTATTGAGGCGTGATTGGTCACTAAAATGGCGGGACGTTTAAAAAAAGACGAGAAAAAGGCAAACTGAGTTTAAAATGCATACATTTGTTTTTTTGCTCAAGATTAACACACAAACGTAACCTGAGCAACGAATCTAGCTTGCCTGTTCCTCACAGGGTACATTTTCGAATGTATATAAAGACAAGAAGGCGAACTGAGTTGAAGAGGCGTGAAATTGTTTTTCGCTCACGACTAACACACAACCCTGTTGTGAACAGGGAAGCTAGGTTAGCTTGTTCAGGTTCGGTTTTTTTGTTGATCGCGAACAAAAAACAAATTCACGCATTTTCAACTTTTTCTTGTCTTTCATTCAAACGTACAGTGACCAATCACGTCTCAATAGAGATTTCTAATGGCTTTGGACACCCTAATAAAAAGAGACGAAAGTTCTTGATTTTTCCATCCTTGTTGCCAGGGGATGTACTCTGTGATTGGTCACTATGACGGCAGGAAGTATAAATGTCATTTTCAACTGTAGCTGTCTTGTCATTCAAACTCCCCGCCATTATAGTGACCAATCACAGAGCGCGCCCTGGTCAACAAGAACGGAAAAATTAAGAACTTTTGTCTCTTTTTATTAGGGTGTCCAAAGCCATTAGAAATCTCTATACTACTAGCGCATGCACAGTTTTAGCCAGGAGTCACACTGATCAACCAGGACCGACCGTCCGCGACCGTCCACCTACGACCAAAAGTAGAAGTAGATCAATGAAAACTTTCAAAGTCACACTGATCGACCATCCACGACCGACCACTAGAATAATTTTGTAAATCTAACATTAATTTGACATTCGAAAGGTTATGTGAATTGTCTGTTCATTTATTGAAAATAAGTTAAATTCATAATATCAATAGTTTTGCTTTAAATAATGAGCAGTAGTGATACTGAAGAAGAACATTTTATTTTTCCGGTAGGAAATATACCTATTTACATGAGTTTTGTTGAAGTCAAAAGTTCATCATAAATGTATGTCAAAATGACATTACGTCAGGATAGTGTGACACCGACCAAAATTTCCAGCAGACTACAATTTCGAACATGGTCTTTGAAAAACGGTCGAGGACGGTCAATGACGATTATACAGTGTGCGTTGTGCGATAAAAATATACGTGTTGGAAATTTTGGTCGTAGGTGGACGGTCGCGGACGGTCGGTCCTAGTCGATCAGTGTGATTCCTGGCTAAGGATTTTAATCTGGCATGTGGGTGCTCGTATTTTTACATAGAAATTGACAGGTCAAAAGTGACAATTGTCAGTTGTAAAGTGACAATTGTCAGTTTGAAAGTGACAATTGTCAATATCTAAGATAAGAGTTCGATGAAGGGAAAAATGTAAGGGACGTAAAAGATATAGAATTTTAAAGTGAATGATTTGAATCATATCAATTTTCCTCATCGGGGTAACAATTTTCGAGAAAACATTGAAAAAAGTTACATCAGAGGGTGGTTTCTTAAGCTAGGAGGGATGGAGCACCCTCCTGAGAAGTGGGAACTCCTTCAATCGATATTTGGATGTCTATTAAAAATCTGTACCCAAATTTTTCAAACTATAAATTATTTCTCTTAGATGACATTCTTGTTGCTAATTTACGTCGACTGAGTGCGGTATTTCGTCAGTTTCTGATTTTTATTTATTCCAGAAACCTTACCTGTTAGTTGGAGTTCCTCCTTGTAAAGATGGTAGGCGGCAGCATGTGCTCTGAGCACATTGTAGGCACACTGATAGTCGGCTTGTCCGGACATATTGATTCCTGGCGCCATCGTCGCCTTACCGTATCCGCTTCTACATATCTGTTTTGGTTCGTTGAAGGTGAGCCAGTATTCCACAGTCTTGAACGTGTCGAACGCCACTCGCGCGTACTCCAAGAAGTAATCAATTGTTTCCGTGTTTGTCCAGCCTCCTAGATCCTGGATGGACTGGGGAAGGTCCCAATGGTAAAGTGTGACGAAGGGTGTCATGTTGTGCTTCTCTACCTCTTTAATCAAGTCCTTGTAGTATTGGATTCCTTTGCTGTTCAGTTCGTTACTGAAGCCGCTGGGGAGGATTCTTGAAAACAGAGATGGAAATGGTTATTTATGCAACAAGTGTAAAAAGTAAGTGTTAATTACACTCGCCGTGAAATTGTCCAACGAGGCCGTTAGGCCGAATTGGATTAGGCCGAGTTAGACGAGTGCAATAAACAATTTTTGCACGAATTGCATACAACATTTTTTCTACGTTCATGCAAAAAAAGATTTATTAAGGTGCGGCACTAGGTGTAGGAAAATGAAAAGCGCAACTTAAATAATTAATTGATACTATCGATTTGCATTAAACAGATCAATATCATCTATTTTTCCATTAATAATACTCATTTTAACACTTTTAATTGCCGGAATTAATTTTGACCGCCGACGTTTCTATAACCACAGTTGCATTATAAAAATCAAAATCATAGTAGCCGTGAGCGCGTATGTTATCACGAGGTGTGGCTGCTAATATTGATACAAAATAATATAAAATAGTAACCATGCATTTGATTCCTAGCACTTTCTCGGGCCATCAGATAAAAATCTGTAGTCGCTAGGATTCGAACCTAGCCGACCAGCAGTCAATGGTTTTGAACGCGTTAGTCTCAACCACTGAGCTACCTGACCCTCAATACATAATTCGCGCACTGCATGCAAACTATATGAGATTTTTATATTCTACCCTTTATGGTTTATGGAAGGCTTTTTAACACTTTTCAAATTGTGACAAAATTTTGTTTGCAACTAGTGCGCGAAATACTTTGGTGATATCGACTATTTTTTTTTCAGTTTCAGTTTTCGATCACCAAAGTAGCACTTTTCGAGACACCCTCAATACAGTGGTGTAGTCAACGTTTTGATCAAAGTTCTGAAATTGAATTGGTGGGTTAATTAACACGTCCAGTAACATAGACGCCGTACAGCGTTATCTTGCTTCCCTTTATAGGTACGTGACATGACGCCGTACGACGTCAAAAAATCAAAATCATCTGGTGCCAGAACGCCAGACGGCGTACTAATAAGCATACAAGCAAATGTTATTTGGATTCCTACTGTCACGTACCATGAGAGCATACGTACCATAGTGTCATATATCAGGTAATTATCCCCCTGCTCGCCCTAACCACCTGTTCTCTCGATCTATTGTGATTATAATCGTTTCGATGTTCTTCGATTCATTTCTTCAGTTGAATATTTGCATAATAAACAAAATAAAGCGTGAAACACACGTAAACATTGCGTTTTTGTCCGTTTTTGCAATACACTTGGGTGGTTACCTAATTCACTACACATTTTTTCTTTACATTTTTTATTTGTTTTTATTTATAACGCAGTTCAGCGTCATGCGAAGACAAATGCTTCGACATCCTGACAGAACGCTGAGCGGCGTCATCAAAAGTAATGAAAAAAAAACACATAAAATTTTTTTCACATCAAATTTCTAATTAATCACTTACTTAAAGCAATAACGAATCTATTCCAACAATGAAACGGTAGTGTCACATGAAGTGGAATTTCTATATGAAAACTGTCACTGAACGTGTTAAAAGGCATATTTTTCAAATTTCATTACCTTATAACTTTTTTATTTATTGACGCATTTCAACGTAATACACCTATGAACTATTTGATAATGTGGCGAATCCAGTGGTGAAGTCAGATTTTTTCTGAAAAAATCGCTAGTAATTTTTCTAGATTTTGGACCTTGAAAAATAAAATTAGTTGGCCCTGGAAATGGAGATTTATTCATGAAATTTGGTGTGCTAGTAGACTTCTTGGATGTCTACCTAACGAAACAAAAATCACTCCAATCGGTTGAAAAATGTAAGTTTTATAAGGGTGCTTCCATCTTAAATGGGTCACACTGTATGTATCATACTGAGTGCCAAGTTCTTCCTTTACTAACCTTGACCATGATAACGAAAACCGATACATGGTGAGTCCCATACCAGCGGCAATAGCGATATCTTCTTTATATTTGTGGTATGAGTCGCAGGCGATGTCACCAGTGGCATTTCCGACAATCCTCGAAGGATCTTCGTGAACGTAATGGTCCCAGATATTCTCGCCTTTCCCGTCTTCATTCCAGCCCCCTTCGATTTGATATGCAGCTGTAGCTGCTCCAAACATGAACCCGACAGGAAAGCTTTCGTCGGTGTCTGCGGAAACATGGCTGGAAAAGAGAAGACGCATTAAATTGTAATAATGTTACGGTTGTGGTGGGCCCAGTCTGAAAACCCTCTTCAACCAGGAAGATAGAATGAATGATACGATATACAAATAGAGTTTTGAGTCGAGCCGCAGGCTTAACCCTTCGCGGCAGTGTCAAACATTGCACCTTTTTGTTAACCGCATGTTTAAAAGGCAAATATATACAGTTCAAAATGTTTTACTAAGTTATAGTGCCAAAATACGCACATGAAATATGCACTAAATAAAACATTTTTTATTTTTCGCGGTTTTGTTACAGATACATTATATTCTTAACTGTTGGTAACAATGGATAGTTGGTATTGTCGCATTACAACATGGCGACAGTGAATATGGTCAATTGTCAATTGTATCCATTCTACCTATTACTATCCAAATTTCATTCTCATCAGTTAGGATATCTTCTATCTGCCCTCTTGATTTTATCTGCGAGATTTGCTCCCACGAACGTAAGAAAATTATTGGACGTTTCTGTGATATCTAATCTGCTTGTTATAAAAATATAGTCTGATTTGATTCTACTTATATATGTTATCTGCATTCTCTATCTTGTGTTGGTTTTTCTGTATCTCTTGAAGAGTTGCCATATTCTGTAATATCACTCTTTTGTTTAATTCATTCTACGAGGTTGATTGTTATCCAAGGATTCTTTTTCAAATTGTTTATTGATGATTATAATTCAGGAGACGTATTCTGATGAACACCTCAAAGAGGCATTATGTGGCGTTAGCTCGAGTGGTATATCAAGGATACAAGTCGAGTTAGTGAGAAAGTATAATCGAGTCTGTGTTTACACTGAATATTATTTTTTACTTTAGGTCTAGTATTTACCAAAGGAAAGATTGTTTTGAAAACAAAACTGCATTTATTTTTTTTTAATGATCCGTTCGAGTTTTGGCTTTCGTCGGGTTTCATTAAAATCGAAATCTAGTAATTCTATTGAGGATAGCAGCCGAAAAAAAGTTATACAAAACACTTGATCATGAGTATTTTCAATCAGGTTTCTTTTCGTTACTGAAGGTTGATTTTACACTTTTAACGGTTTCTTTCCACTTTCCCGTAATTATCTTATTTAATAGTACCTGTCCTGTTTTTCTATCTTGGGTTATTCTAATTAAAAATTCAGCTTTCCATCCAACTTGAAACCAATATGATTAAAAAAATACGTATTTGGTGAAATTTTGTTAAGCCACTGAAATGAATGAATGATTCAAAGATATGAAAAATTGCATACCAAGCTACCAAAACTGACTGCACAACCACTAGAAGTTGAAACTGCACCATTTTCACTGAGTGAATTGCAGTTCAAACTGATAACTATATATATATATATATATATATATAGCGTTCAATCATGTTCGTCTAATTTTTCCTTTCGAGTACCTTCCCATGTTAGATATGATCTAAGAGAGAGGGGATGACATGAAGAGACTTTCAATGAACTAGAAAAAAAGAATATGTGATCCTACGCAGTAGGATAATGCTGGATCTTGAACCAGAAAAATCAGAGAAACATATATTTCAAAAATTATTCAACCTCACTAATACGGGGTTATTTTTTATTGTGAGAACAGCGAAAGTGATATCATAAATATTTCATAAATCACCAATGCACCAGTGACTTTTGTAGGTCTCGAATCGGTCTTTCAGAACGTAGGGGGCAGTAGTTGTTTTCTGTTGGAGACTTGCCACGTCAAAAAATACAGAAGTTACGGACGTGTTTCCTCGATAAGTCAGACAGATTTGTATTTTTCAGAAATGAATTTTTGTTAGGAACAAAGTCAATCTCTGCATTTTTGGTTCATCTAAGTTGCTATAAACTTTCTTGTGTGGGGTCCCCCCGACTGTCAGAGTTAGGACCTATTATGGAAATTCCGAATTCATTCACTTGTCTTCATGCAGATGATTCTACTCTATTTTTCATTAGAGGAAATTCAAAATAGAGTTGATAGCAATACAAACTCACTTTGCTAATTGCCGTATCATAATTCACCTTTTCTAAATACCTCCAAAACCAATGATGTAATACTCAACGTCATTCTTTGGAGGGCTGATAGTCCAGCTCATGACTGACCTGACTAGAATATTACAAAATGACCTCAGTAAAATATTGATTGTTTTGGAGATATTGGCACTTTTATGAATTTCGTGAAAATCGAAACCTTTGATCAGTATTTCGAGTGCCGCAGATACGAAACGTAATAGTTCAAAATTCTAATTTTTTTTATACAACCAAACAAAATCACCACGCGAAATTGGTGTTTTGGTGTACTTTTTGACATGTTACAAATTCACTATCTTCTACTTTAGGAAAAAATATATTCCTTATTTACTGCAATAGGAGCTAATTAGGAAATTTTTTCAATAAATGTAATTCCAGGATTAACCTGGATAAAACAATTCTACTAGAACATGTCACTTTCACTTATTGCTATTATAACATTATTAATATTATTGTTGTAATCGGAAATCACGTTCAATTAAAATCTGATTTTTTAAAAGCAATATGGAGTGTTTTGAAAAATCTACGAGGACCGAAAAAATATTTGTTCAAGATAATATGATGAATATATCGACAAATAAAAGATTATGAAAGAGCATTGAGTGATCATATCTTAAAATCATTTTGTGAAATCATCGATCATCATTATCAATTCCTGAGTGGTGATAAAAGCTTCTCACTTTTTAGATAAGGTACACATCAGTGAATTTGATTTAATTATTATTAAGAAACAGAAAAATCCCCTGATAAGTTCCAAAATTATTATTAGTAGTAGAAGTAGTAGCTTTTCAATTTGTAATTGAAAAAAGTCGATAGATGATACTCATTTCTACTCCTTCTATGCATGGTCCAGGCGCGCGATTCTCAAATGTCTACTACCCTATGTCGCATGCGACAAAATATCTCCATCTCTTTTTAATGCTTGGTCGAGAAAAGTGATAAAAATATTTTGTCGCATGCGACAAAGATTAGTCGACATTTGAGGATAGGGTCCCAGGACCAAGATCCAGGTCGCATATAAGCAGAACGCACCACGTTTCAGTCAGCGGCAGATATTCTGGCTCTCTGATTGGTGGTGACCAAACACAGGTGCATTTTGTCCATCCAGATTGAAACGTGGTGCATTTTGCACTTGCTTCTAGCGACAGCCCGGATATTTTGGCTGGCGAGCATATTGACAGCAGTGTTGTATATCACTTTGATGAAACGAAAGAACACTCTTTTGTCTTATTTCCACTAAATTTTTATTGTTACGACAAGTTTTTATACTTGATAATGGGATAAAACCCGAAACCGGTCGTAACAATAAAAATCTAGTGGAAATAAGACAAAAGAGTGTTCTTTCGTTTCATCAAAGTGATCATGAATTTCCACAAAATAAACAAGTCATCAATCACACAAAAAAGTGTTGCATATACTATTACAGTAATAGTTCTATTACTTTCGGATCCTATCTATTACGCTATTACGTACAGTCTTAAAAAAATGCGA
The DNA here is from genome assembly GCA_958298965.1 of Chrysolina haemoptera. Lineage (NCBI taxonomy): Eukaryota > Metazoa > Arthropoda > Insecta > Coleoptera > Chrysomelidae > Chrysolina > Chrysolina haemoptera. The sequence goes on along the minus strand of OY282594.1, from coordinate 1,167,885 downwards.
AATCTATTATTATTTCAACAAAATGTCATCAACGCCCAACGGGCGAATTTAAAAATTAGGGTTCAATTATTCGTTACATGGAACACCAATGAAAGATATGCAATTACAGAAGTTGAAAGTTCTATGCATGCGATATAAATCACGGTCTTGAGGCACATGATCTGTGAGTTCTGTGACATTGAATATTGACATTTGACTGATTTGACACTCTTGACATCTATTTATGGATTGGGTTTCCCGCGAATGGTTTCCCGTTTCCCTTGCGAAAAAGACAAAAAGAGCACCTAGAGATTAGAGATTATCGACAGGTGAATATTCAATAGCTTCCATATTCGGAGTTTTTTTTGTGTTGAAAAACATTTTAAATGGGGCTAATTTTTTCAAGGTTCCTGATAAAAAAACACTCACTACCACTACTACTAGAATACGTTGTGACTGATGCTCTGATATTATGTATCTTTTATTGAATGGAAGCTGCTTTGTTCGAAGTTTTTTGAGAATTTTATTTTTCTATTAAAGATTCAACTTCAACACATTGTTTTATTTGAATTATAATGAAAATAAATAATATATTGCTTTATTCGTTCGAGGTGTAGCACTTTCTGGTGTAATTTACACTTCTCTCTATCTCTCGCCATTGAACGAAAGAGAGAGATAGATGCAAACGAATATACCTTATTAAAACATATAGATTTGGAGCGACCTCTATCATTCGGAAACAGTACCGCTTGAAGTTAGCTTACAGTTGCGCCACTAGAGGCGCAAATATTTCCTGCGCATGCGCATAAGGCACTGAGACACCAAAATGTAATAGATTTTCGAGAAATAGTAATAGATTGTTAAAAAAATTTCGCCTGCGGCGGGCTTCCCTTTTCTGACAGAATCTGTTACTATCTATTACTATTCTGTCTTTGAAACTATTACTTTTTTTTTTGTCATATGCAACACTGATTGACAGCATCATAACCTCCAAATTGGCAGCTTCCTTGGTCTGATTTCTCAAAAACATATAAAAAGGTAATTTTTTGCAGTTTTCAACAATTCTGTCTTTCTCAAAATCCGTAAAGAGCAATTTTTCACATTTTTAAAGAAGGCTGAATGGTTGAAATAGAATTATTTTTTATAATACAATATATAATGGTGCACATTAATTAATAATTTTTTTTAGCACGAACATGAGCAGTGCAAGTGCTCTGAGAATTTTTTCCTTCCGTGGAGCTATTTTTCAAGGTCTTCTCATAGATTCCCGTTGGAAAAATTGTTAATTTTCCACATTTCTACATCAATTTTTTTACTACGTTTCAATTGCTTGAATCCGCAATCGTCTTCAGGTAAATACCGACAAATTTAGAATCTACACGATGTTTTATAGGTCTGCCGGTAATTACGTTGTAATTACGCGCGGTCTTGTAGCGCGCGTGCTTTCGCGCAAATTCTCCCTCCAAAACGGTCCAGTAGCGGTCTCCATACGTTTTTAATTTCCACGCTCGGTTGACTGAAGGCACCATTGATTTCGGTATAGGCGGTTTTAATAAATTTTCAATGGACAGTTTCAGTATTCACCTGCTAACAATTGCAGATTCAAGCAATTGAAACTTAGTGAAAAAATTGAAAGAAGTAGAAATCTTTCAACCATTAGGACGAGGAAGTCCTAAGTACAAGTAATCAAATGTCAGTTACTTCTACGTATGAAAACTCAAAAATGAAAACAAAGTTTTGTGATAATATTTTTAATAACAAGAAAAAAAGTCCTCAAAAAACATCAATTGAATTACATCTCTTTTAGTTATATTGTGTCAATATTATTCATTAGCTGTAGCAAATATTTCCATTTTGCTTTCCGATATATTTATTTCCGATAAAACACAATATATTCACTTTTCAAGCATTACAAATATATAAAAACGTTGTTTGATTCTTCTGTATTATCAAACAAAGATAAAAACGTAAATTCCCATATATTTATGAATTCGATCTATTTTATATCGTCAAGAGATGGCGCAACCGACGCGATTTGTCCAAGCTCGAGCATGTGGCAACATGGCAACTAGGCAGTCATTAGTACATGAAGTGGCTAACAGATAGCAGTAGCACAGGCAGTTTTGTTATTGTGTAGTTTTCTACATTACAATTGGGCACTCAACTGAACGGCACGGCCTTCTAAATTCAGTGACCCTATGTGTGGGTCGAACGAAGGCCCTCTAGGATTAAATGACCCCATCTGAAATATTATACTGCCGCCATCTATTCGGCAATTTCTGTACTAATGACTTTGCTTCGTTCCCATGTTGCCATATGCTCGAACGTGTCACAAATCGCGTCGATTGCGCCATCTCTTGACGACATAAAATAGATAAAATTTACAAATATATGAGACTTCACTTTTTGTATATTAGTAACACTCGAAATGTAAATCTATTGTGTTTGATCGAAAATATATATATCGGCACGCAAAATAACATATCTTGCTACAATTAATGAATATCGGCACGCAAAATAATATGTATATATATATATTATATATTGCTACAAACACTTTTTACCCGAACGGCGCCTCATACTTTCTCTCCTGTACCCTTCAATTGTGAATTTGATACTACGTTACTGCACGTTTTGCATTTTTATATAAGTAGGTATACCAAAATTTTGAGAGTTGTGATATAATCGACAAGAAAAAAACGATCATTTCAAAGCGAAGCCAACCTCCACAACAACATAATTGCAAAGCCGAGCAGTATATTCGATGACATATTTTGGGGCTGTTTGGAACTGTCTGGCGTTTCAGTCGTCGTGGAAGGTCGCGGTGTGGTTCCAGGTGGTGGTGGAATCGTCAAGTTTTTCGCCACCTGTGAGTAATACTCTACAGACCTCTTGGCGGTCCTGGTTCTGTCGGGATCCGAGAAGTTCACGGAATAGAGTCCATAATGTTTACTGCAATTGAGTTTTGATTAATTATTTAGAAAAATCTTTGGGAACAATTGTACCAAATGTAATAACTCCAAATCAAGTAGACTACTAATAAATAAGGACGTTCCACAAGGATCTGTTTTAGGACCCATCTTATGAAATGAAATCGATCTTTATTAAATAGGAAGTCCTAATATACAAACATTAATAGTTATGAGATACATAGTTTAACATAATATCCTAATGAAGACATAATATTAAATTTAAGATTTAAATATATACTTAATTTCTATATATATATATATATATATATATATAAATATATATATAGGGTGACCCAGGGTTAAACCACCAAATGTTCAGTATCGGTTTTTTAGGTGAAAATAAGATGTTTCCTTCATATAAGCATATGTCCCAACTTGTTTATTTTTGGAGATACAGAATGTCAAAGTTTAAAAAAAATACCCCGTAGGTTTGGAAACGAAGAAAATTGGCACACATGCTTATATGAAGAAAACATTAATCTCAAATAATTTCTAAAATACCACTAAACAATATTCTTTTCAAATTTTATTATTTTATAATTTTTTTATTTATGAAGAGATTTCGATGAAATTCTGGCTAATTATATTTCGAAATATTCTGAATCCAGTGGTGTAGTCAGAATTTTGATAAAAGTCCTAAAATTGAAGTGGTGGGTTGATTTATTGACATAAACGATCCAGTACTTTTATATGAAAACAAAAACTCTCTCATTCTAGAAGATAGTTGAAGACTTGCAAAAATTGGAAATATGGCTTTATTCTAACCTTTTATCGATAAATAGGTACTGATAAAACCGAGTAGGTATATGATTTTCCAGCAAAAACAGAAACAAAATATTTCGAGTTTGATATGAGGCAATAATAGCTATTTATGAGCAATTGTTTTCTGCAAACGCAATTACTCACCTATATCCCTGTGCCCATTCAAAGTTATCCAGAAGACTCCAGAAAGTGTATCCATGCACCCAGACCTTATCTTTGTGAATCGCATCTAATACTGCTCTGAGGTATCCCTGAAAAAAGCCAATATCGCAGTAAGTAAAAGTAATGCTAACGATTCATACAGGAATTATTTAACCAAGATATGGTCGTGTTTCTCCTCAAAACGAAAAAAAAAAATCAGTCGTAACCGAAATATGCCATAAAAAAACTTGGAATTAGCTGATTCTAACCCAACTAGCAAAATGGAATTCTAAAAGGACTGAATTAACAGTCGAATAGCTTTGTTTTATGGACTGTTTGTTTTTATTAAGCCTTTTGTTACGATTCTTTTGTTTTTGCAAAGAAAATTATTGTTGTGTTAAATGATTTTTACAATATATGTTATAACGAATTATACGATCATTTCTTTCAAAATGATATACTTAATACTTGATAAGCAAGTTTATACGAGATCAAAAATATCATTTTATAAGACTTGTTTATGTTTACCTATTGTATGAGAGCATTGGCGCAGCCAGCGGGGTGCTCTTAGACTGCAGCCCCCCCCCCCCCCCTCCCCAACCCACCAAATGACTATTAAAATGATGGCGTAGAATACGGGAACAGTATTGAAAACATTCTAGAACTTTCGGAAGTATTTTTTTGGCGGTTTTATGTGCTAGGATAGGATCCTAGCGCACCTTTTACATTTTTCGCATTTTGCGACCATCATAACGAAAAACATTCGTTAAATACATATGTATATAGAAGGAAAGCTAAGAAAATTTCCTACAAGAGGATGTTATTGTTTGCTTGCCTAACAGTTCGCTTGTAGGTGTTATAGGTGGTTTGGTGTGCTAGGATGCCTGATCCTAGCGCACCTTTTATATTTTTCGCATTTTGCGACCATAACGAGACACATTCGTTAAATACATATGTATATAGAAGGAAAGCTAAGAAAATTTCCTACAAGATGATGTTATCGTTCGCGTGCCTAACAGTTCGCTTGTAGGTGTTATTCTAACATTCGGATGATGAAAAAAAAACGCTCTGGTAACTGATGAGTTGTATGTTCAGCCCCCTCCCCCCCAAACTGAAATCCTGGCTGCGCCACTGTATAAGAGTTTTATAAGATACTATATAACTAGTAGCTACAACATTATAAAATAGTTACTTAAGCTTGTCTTATTAAAGCTGTATAATATTGTATGATACATATTTTATAGCATTGGATTGCGTTGCATTTTAAAACACTTTTATACGTGAACTTTAAATAACATGCCTTATAGGATGAAACAGTTCGTTCCAAATTCTGCGTTATAAGACTGAAGTGAATGTAACCTCACTTTTGTATTAATTTTTTTATTTATTTTGATGGGTGACAAACTCAATTAAAGTATGAATTCTCAGTGAAAAAATTTAATTGTTTTGTAGACCGTTATAAGAATTTTAGTACCCTATAACATAAATCTTGTAGCTGTTTATACGAACCTTATCGAATTTAATTTGCTACTTGGAAATATACTTATTCTGAGATACTAAGTCGGAATTCTGACCTTGTAACTCGTAATTAGCAAAAATTAAAATTTCAATAATAGTGGCTTTCTACCCCTTCGTGAATGTTAAGTAGGGATTCATTTTAGTTTTTCTAGTAGGCATGATACAGTCAACATCAGGATCCCAATTAAGTATTCGACATAAGTACTCTTATGTCATTTTATTTATTTTTTGTTTGTTTGAAATGACTTCTCATAACATTTGGTTGATTTGTATTTATTGGCAAAATTGACACACTCAGTATTACTAATATCATTTCGGATATATTTTCTATTTCTTTTCAGACCAGTGCTGTTGCAACTTACCGCTAAGTAGTAGATCCTGTCATTATCTTCCAAAGTGGACCCATCATCTGCCACTCCGTTTTCGGTAATTATAATTTTTGGACTATGGTAGATGTCTCTCAGCCATTTCAAGAATGATCGAAGAGTCGAAGGAGCTACCTGAAATCATGTTGCGAAATTTATAGTAACATAATGAGTACCAGATCATGTCACAAAAAGTGAGAGCGCCTGAAATGAATAACGATGAAAACAACAAAGATTATCAAAGCCAAATGAGCAACGACCTGCAGCTCATTTAAATAAAATAAATAGAACGCATTTAGAACCCAACTGCAATTCGTGTGATCTAACTAAAAACCGCCATTTCTTGCCCTTTCATAAATACATCTATTATGAATTATGGCAACGTCTCTACTTTTCCATAACCTGGACAGAACGAGTAAATTTCCAAAGTCAATATCCAGTGTTTTTTTTTTAAATCATTTGGTCACAACAGAAGTTCGAACTTTAATAATAAAAACTTCATTTCATTTTATTAATTTTGAGAATTTACTCTACGTTATTTTTGAAAAAGACTGTAAATGAAAACAAAGAACTTATACAATGACCAAGGAAAAAACATCCGATATCTCCTTTAAACTATTCTCACGTTGAATGTCTTCATATTGTTTAGTGTTATATTCACACCAATTATGTTTCATATGTTTTGAGAATGAAAATAAAGTTTATCGAAAGCTCGATAATTTTACAAAGAGTCATTTCTTTAACAAAGCCTTCTATTCCCGACTGCATATCCCCAAAGGATATCTCCCTTCGTAGTTTGAGAGTATCTGAGTTTTAATTAGTGCCATATATATATATATATATATATATATATATATATATATATATATATAAGCCTCGTTTACCGCTCCCTTTTATCATCTGTATCTCCTTCAACCAATTACATTTGAGAAAAAAACTACTTACAATATTTTCACCCTCACTTATCTTCCAATCAGGGTTCATCGACTGTTTCACTTTCAAATCATTTTCGAAAGATGGCGTGTCGAAGGGGGCTTCTTTGTCGTCAGCAATCACCTTTGCAGTATAGAAATTCACGGCCATGAAATCATAAGTTCCATTTATGTACTCGATCTCTTCATCTGTGAAACTGGGCAGACGCGAGGTCTTGAATTTTTCCGAAACGCTTCGGTTGTTCACTCGATCTTTAACGACTGCTGGCCAATCTCCGATGAAAACCGGGTTTGCATATAGTCCAAACTGGAATTTTAAACATATTTATATAAATCCTGCATAATAAAGACACTTGCTATAACAACAGAGCACTGTCAGTTGTCAGTTGACAGTTGTCAAACATCCGATGGGGGGACAGACAAAGCCATTTTCCATACGACTATACGGATTACGCCTGTCCTCTTTGTGGATTTTCTGCGAAAAAATGTCTAAAAACACGTTCTTGGTATTTTAGGGAGTGATAATTCATTGTGTATAGTCTGAATTGGGTGCATAAGTCTGTAGAGGTGTTATAAACATGGATATCCCAATTCAAAAATACGTTGTTATGATGATAGGTATCATACAAACAGTTAGTTTTCTAAAGAAAGGAGATGGTTCCAAAGTACTTGCACTGCACCGTTTGGAACCTTTGGTGTAGTAATGAATATACTGGAATTTTATCTCGCTATTTTTAATACCTCGATACGTGTTTCAATAATCAAGTGACTATCTTCTGGAGGGAAAATTGAAACCGAACTCAGTTTTTAATCTGGAAAACCTACAGCACCACCCTTGAGACTGCAGAGTCAACGAATGATGAAGAAAATTGGGTTATGTAGGATACTTTATTGTTATTTTAGGTTTGCTAACCATACAATTGAATACTGAGTTACATTACTTGTTTTCTTTAAATTTATGCAGTCGTAGAAAAAGTATAGTGTGCAACATGCGAGGAAAGTTACTTTTTCCACTTGTTGCACAATGTACTTATTGTGATGTACTATTGTGATGTTTATTCTAGGTGATTGAATAATCGCTCGACACCAACATCTTTCAAATTACTCATGGCTTCGTCATATGATGAGCATGAGCATTTTCAGGCACAACCCCATTGAAAGTTGACATTTGTACAATATTTTAAGAGTAAAATGGTTCGCGTGATGTTATGAGAACTATGATCTACCTCTTTTACCACAATTGTCGTTGTTATAAACAATGGAAACCACATTAACTTTTCACTTCACTTTATAAACAGTTGACAAAACAGTTCACGTGTTGGTTGTGTGCTGCCGCTGTCTCTCTTCTACTCGGACGCATCGGCCGATGGAGTGGAAGAGAGATAGATGCGTCACAAGCCGAACGCTTAGCTCCTAGGTATTTTTTATAAACTCATAACGTTTTTACCATTGAACCCCCCCCCAAAAAAAAAAATATAGTACCTCTGCCTCTGCGCTTTGTAATTCGAATATTTACTAACCTGGAACATTTTAAACCTTTCTGCTGCATCTGTATCATTTTGGCTGTCAGAAGCAGGCTCTGCCCAAATACCATCAATGGCTAAGGATACTTGTCCTGAAAGAAGAATATTCTATGATTCTAGTTTTTTTCTACAGAGTGTTAAGCCCGTATGACACGGTTCAGTTTTTCACTCATAAAATGAATCACTTTTCAAGTCAATTAAGCATTGATCATTTTCTGTGAGAAAATACAATGTTATGTTACACGAACATAAAATATTCTCACCGGAGGCATGTCCAATGAATCAGTCCAGTTTCTCATTCAGAAAATAGATGAAAAACTGGATCGTGTCACACGAGCTTTAAACGTACGACTGTGACAAATTTCTCTTTCAAGAAAAACTAGTTGAAAGCAGTCCGTTTGCAACTTTTGAATCCCCAAGAAACAAATTAATCATTAATCATTATAAATAGTCCGCAGATACCTGTAAATCTGTGGGATAAAACAAGATACATTCGCCAACTTGATTACGAGAAACCAAATGAATCCGTGGGCTCTTTTTCGAATATCCCGCGACACTTGAGTGCACCGGTTTTCTTGTTAGGGTTAATTTTCTTGAACAGAAGTTTGAAGTTTTGCCCACGATTCACGAACATGAAATTAATAAAACAATATAATTATTGGAATATACGGAATCACTGTCCCCAATCAGTTCTATTTGTTACATTTTCGACATGATTTATTATTTTTTTTGCTGAAATATAATTAACTCACATTTCACATAGAAGTATTGCAGTTCAGCTGCATCGCATGGAAATTCACCATTAGCACCTGTCAATCTTATGCGCAGCGCATGCTCTCGCGCTGATATCTGTGCATTTGTGCCCGAGTTTTCACTATAAACTTTTTTAAAGAAATAAAGAATAATTTTGTGGCTTTGAGTTTAATTGCATTTGGGATTTGATATTTGTGATGAGTTAATGTGTTGTATTATTCCTTCTTCCACTTTTAAAAAACCGTTCAATATGACATGTAAGAGTGAAAATATTCCTATTGTCCAATTTTGTTCAACAGAAAAGTGTATTTTTTGATCAAGTACACTTAAAAGATTTCACTATTTCAAAATAAAAGGAATGCATGGAAAATAACCAAAACCTTAACAAGCTTACTGAAGACAAAACATTGATAGATTTCAGTGGGAATGGAGAAAAAATTACATTTTTCACATTATCGCGGACTTTCGCTACTTACGGAAGATTTCAAGAAACGGTAAGATATAAAAACGCAATCAGAGTTGATTGAATTGATTAGAAAACATTTTTGCCATAAAATATTGTCAACATGCATGGCGTTTTGAAATAAAATGTCTGTTTCAAAGTAGGTATGTTCAGATTCTAAGTGGTGAGTAGGTACTCAATTTCTGTACTGAATATAAATTAGTTACCTACTTTGTTCATCTTTCTGGATTGTCGGCACAAAAACGGAACATGACCAAATTATTAAAATCTAAGGAAAATGAAGAAACACATCAATAATATAAGAAAATTGCACAACTTTTTTTTATTACACCACAACTATTGACTTTCAAATGGTTTTTAGATTTTTTTTGGAAAAAATTACACAATTTTAATAGTGTTATTTTTTCAATAAAACATTTTAGCAAAAACCTTACCGGTCCCGTTGAGTTCCTCCTTGTAAAGATGATATGCGGCAGCATGTGCTTTGAGCAGGTTGTAGGCACACTGATAGTCCGCTTGTCCGGACCGACTGATTCCTGGCGCCATCTTAGCGGTGCCATATCCACTTGTACACACGTTCGAAGGTTCGTTGAAAGTAAGCCAGTATTTCACGCTAGGAAACGAGTCGAAAGCCACATGTGCGTAGTCCACGAAGTAGTCGACTGTTTGCGGGTTGGTCCAGCCTCCTAGATCCTGGATAGATTGGGGTAGATCCCAATGGTACAGGGTGACGAGGGGCGTCAGCTTGTTCTTCTCTATCTCCCCAATCACGTTCTTGTAGTAATCGACCCCTTTGCTGTTCACTTCGTTGTTGAAGCCGCTGGGGAGAATTCTTGAAAAAAAATAGAAAATGCTTCAGAATGCTTTATTCATAACGCAATATCAATGTTCTATTCGCATAAAATTGGATAAAGTTGGTATTAGAGGGCATGTTCATAATTGGTTTAAAAACTTTTTAACCAATAGGAAACAATATGTGTGTATTGAAGAAAATAAAAGTCAGTATAAGAATGTGAATTATGGAGTGCCACAGGGATCTGTATTAGGACCACTACTATTCCTAATTTATATCAGTTCTATTTCATTTTTGAAACTTAAAGAGGCCCTTAAATTATTTGCAGATGATGATAATAATAATAATTTATTTTGAACACACTGTATATATTATCGAGTGTCACGTCCTTTGTTTACTAACCTTGACCACGATATGGAGAACCGATACGTTGTGAGTCCCATTTCGGCAACGTGAGCGATATCTTCTTTATATTTGTGGTATGAGTCGCAGGCGATATCACCAGTGGCGTTTCCGACAATCCTCGAAGGATCTTCGTGAACGTAATGGTCCCAGATATTCTCGCCTTTCCCGTCTTCATTCCAGCCCCCTTCGATTTGATAGGCAGCTGTAGCTGCTCCAAACATGAACCCGACAGGAAAGCTATCGTCGGGGTCTACAGAAGCAAGGCTGGAAAAAAGAAGATACATGACATTGCAATAATGTTACGGGGTATTTTTTTATGTGTCTGTTAGTTAATCCGGGTCTCTACCGGAACACTATTTTCCTTGAAATACCTACTCTTCGAAATTGACTCCTATCCCTATAGAAAGTACATACTTTCCTCCCTAAAACCAGGGAGGAAACTCATACTTTTCCTCTCTAGGGAGGAAAGTACTTTTCCTTCCCCTCATTTCAAGTAAGTTGTTAATCTGTTATAATCAAATTGTTTCCGTAATTTCTAGAACATCTTATATATCCTGTATCCTGGTAAAAATCAAACATGAAAGTTACTTCTAGTTTTCTTTGATAGCTATTTGTGTATTTAGAGCGCAAAGTGATTGATTGCCGCTCGACAAAAAGAGTAATCTTTGGAGAACGACAATGACACTTTGTGCTCGAAATACACACATTATTTTTTCTACAAGCGCAGCTCTTAGAAAAAAAATGATTGACACGTCATTCAAATAGGCACATAACATTACTTATGAGAAAATCACTCAATGGCAATCCGAGATGTATAAGCTATCTAAATGTCCAATAATTTAAATCACTAACAAGAAAAAAGTAAAACAACGTTCTTAAAAAAAAAAGTTGCAATTGCCAGGAGCTGAACCCGGGACCTTCGGATTACAAGCCCAAGACGCCAACCATTGCACCACCGCAGATTCTCAGATGGACATGACTGTATTGTCTATACTTTCCATCATGCAAGTATAGGTTAATTTTAGACAAAAGCGGTTTTAAATTTACAAAAAAAAGTTCATTAAGTGGATAGGAGGAAAAATCATATATATTACATGGGAGTAAAGTTCCTTTTCCTCCCTTGGATGTGAACTACATCCTGCGGGAACAAAAGTGGCACTTTCCTCCCTTGTAATACAAATAGCTATATTTACAGTAGGAGAAATTTTAATAGTCAGTGGTGAGTTATTATTGAACATCAAACCCCCAATATACAGTATGTCCATAAAGTGCCAGTTAACTTTGAATTTTAACTGAGGTCGGTAATGCAGATACCATAATAGACGTTATTTACACATGGCATGTCTATTTTAGTATTGAAATTCAAAACTCCTCCGTACCTTCATTGTAAACTCACCTATAGAACCGTCTTACAATACTCATAACTCATACGCATAAAAAAGAAATCTTTCAGCTACAAAGCGGCTACCGTAATCAAAATTTGAATAGTCTATATTGTTCTCTTTTGACTTTATCCATGAACTCCTTCAAAACAAATTACAAAAAAATCTTATTGAAAAATCAAACAAAATATAAACAATGAGTATAAGTATGGTAATGTATGATTAAACTAATCTTCTCATTCTACAATACAGAACCAGCAAAATTATCTGCTCCAATCCAGACTTGAATCTTCGCGTTATTATATCCCTCTCCCTATCGCTCTCTCTCTCTTTCTCTCGCTCTTTCTTATTTTCCTATTGCTTCTTTCGTCTTTCTTTTTATTTTATTCCTTATCTTCGCTCGTCATTTCAATTTATTTTATTACATTTTGGCGCTGGGGGAAGAACAGAAGTGAAAAGATACCTTTCACATCCTAAGCCAAAATTGCCATTTGTTTACCATTTGTTTGTTTATACTAGTGCTGGAAAGTGATAGTTTCTCAAAATAATCAATGGTAAAGGCCCTGTTGTACTACCTTGTGGTATTCTTAATGGAAATTCAGCTTTTCATTTGAATGTAAAACCACCGGGATTAAAAAAAATATATGTATATATTCAATGAAATTTTGTTAAGCAACAGAGTTGAAGAAATTAAGATATAAAAAAATGCATACCATGCTCCCAAAAATAACTGCGCCACCACCAGAAGTTGAAGCTGCACCATCTTCACTGAGTGAATTGCGAACTCAAACTGATAATTCAACAGTGTTTTATCATGTCCGTCATTTTTGTTTTATTTCAAGTACCTTCCTATGATAGATATAATCTGAGAGAGAGAGGGGGAAGATATAGTGGGAAATTTCAATGATTCAGAAAAAACTGAATATTTGATTGTACAAAATTTATATATTAATATATTCTAATCAACAGGATAATACTGGATACTGAACCAAAAAAGAAATTAGTGGAAACAATGTGCCTCTGAACTAATTTGGTGTACTTCTTTGAAAATTACCTATTTTCTTCATTACTCCACAACCAATGCACAATAGTATATTGTACAATGAGTATGAAATGGCATCCATTTCCCACGAGTAGGCAGGCTCGTACTACAATAGTTCATATACCTACGACCATCTGAATCATAAACAAATCTGTAATATTTTTAATAACACTTTTTATCATAAACTTTCCTGCCGTCATGATTCCCATAATATATACAACCTAAACAAGGAATTGAAGATACAAATATTGAATAAATCGAACACTAGTTGAGTTCATAAAAGAAAAAAAAAGTGGTTTCAATGGGAATTGAACCCTCACCCCTACTAGAAATACTGACTGTTCCTTAACTTGACAATCGCGGCTAAGAGCCGACATAATACTATTATGGAATTAACTGCTATAGAAACTTCCTGCCAACTATTCGAAAATATAGAATTCGATTGTCATCAATCTTTAGATTGAAATTAACGGTGTCAATGTCAAATCATCCTCACTATTACTACTCATTTTCGATTATTTATTGTTTTAAACGAATTTTGTAAATACTGATGTGAAATGTCAAATTATTAGAACGTTAACAAACTTGATTCGATCTTATAATATTATTTTTCTACAACTGTCAAAAAAAGTCCACTTTTTTGTGTGGTTTGTGTGCGTAAAGTATTACAATATTTCACTATCAACATACGATTGCATTATTAAACGGAAAAGTGTAAAAAAGTGCACTTTTTTAACGGCTGTTGCTAGGCAACCGACAGTTTCATACAACAACAGTGACAGATCCGAATAATAACGAAATCCTGTCATAAAGCCAGTTCTCATTTTCTTTGGCAACTAATAACCTATAACTATCTGTTATACAAATGTTTCACCAATAATATTCTTAGCATTCTTACTATTAAATAAGTATTATCAAAATTCCAAACTATCCCGGCGAATATATTCAAAATAATAGCATATTCTCTATTACTATTGGACCTAATCTACACTATGTAATCCAAGGTAGCTGTGGCTGTTTGGCCGTCAGAAACTAGTTGACAACAATAATTAATGAAATTTGTGAAATTGGGCATCTATCCAGATAACGAATTCTTGATAACTATAAATTTAATTTAAGTAGAAATGAAAAGTGATGAAGATTGAACGGAGAAAACCGTGGATAGTGAGAATTCCTTGACATAGTTCAAAGAAAGAAAAAGGTATTCGTTGCTTCACGAGGATGGTTAATTCATTTTGAATACAAATCTAAGAAAATGAAAAGTTACTTCGATGGACTAGTTAGTCGAAAGTCAAGTCAACATTAATAATAATAATATTGACTTCGATGAATATGTTATTTTAATATTCGCTTCAAATTTTCCATTTTGCGGGATAGTGTGAAGAGAAAGGGATTTCGACTTTGTCGAAATTATTCGTTTCATTTGTTTGAAACTCAACTCTCCGGCATGCTCTTCGAACTTTGTTCGAATAATGAATCAGATATTTTTACAAATTCATTTCATATTTGCAAAAAAATCTGAATTGGTTATTTTTTTTGACAGTTGTAGAAAAAATACTGTATGAAACTCGTGAGTAAAGTGTTTTTTTTTACTTGTAGGAATGCCGCACTCCGCCTTTTAATTTAATTTAATTCATGCTGTTTTTTTTTGTTCATGGCCGCCTTCGTTGAAAAATATCATTTTGAGAACACTCATGATAAAACATCTTGTATTTTCGATTTCTCGATCAAGTACACAAAAAGTAATGAATTTTCAACTGTGTGTCATGTCATAATAATAATTATAAGTTTATTGTCAATTTTAATAGTTATTTATGCAACAAGTGCAAAAAGTGAGTGTTTATTGCACTCGACGTAAAATTGTTCGACGAGGCCGTTAGGCCGAGTTGGACAACACGTCGAGTGCAATAAACAATTTTTGCACGAGTTGCATACAACATTTTTTCTACGTTCATGCAAAAAGCAAAAAATTATTTATTAAGGTGCGCACTAGGTATAGGAAAATGAAAAGAGAAACTCAAATAATTAATTATTATCGATCTGCATTGAAACAGATCACTATCATCTATTTTTCCATTAATAATATGTAACTGTTTAAAACGTATTGCCAATCTCACAGAATATCTACTAAATATGTAGTGGGTTTGAACGTTAATATTTGTCATGATGACAGCACGTTGAAGTAGAATGACAGATGAGTGCAATAAAAACTTTATTGCACTAGTGCAATAAAGAACTTCTTTTTCCACTAAATATAGTTCAATGAAGTTTTGCTATTTGCATGAATGTAGAAAAAATAAATTATCACAATATAAATATATAACATGTAAATAAACTATAAAACAATCCCACGAAGTAAACTTGTGGTGGAATATTAATTGGTTCGTTTTAAATGATTAAAATTAATTATAAATAATACAAATATTTTTTATGGTACTTATTAGTTAGTATTGATAACGGACTTCTCAATTTTCTCGTTGTGGAATTTACAGAAACTAGACCACATTGGAATCATTCCGCTCTCCATCAATTTTCAGAATTATTTTTTTACAAGGAGTTACAGGGTGTTGAATACCTCAAGTTTTTTGAAGTAATGTCGATATACCTCCAGAAATAACGTTGATAAACATACATGACCCTATATTTCTTGAATGTTGAACTTCGGAATATTTTCCTGATATCTAAACTTGTGTCTCAAATTGGCTAAAAATTATATTCCTGTTAATCAATTTCGACATTTTTATTGGAAATCAAGCCCCAAGGTGCGATTAAAATCTGCATGTGTGTTCTCGAACAATATTTGTTCAAGATAATAGAATTAATATATTGACAAATAAAAGATAATGAAAAAGCATTGAGTGATCGTATCTAAAAATCATTTTATGATATCATCATTATCATTTCCTGAGTGGTGATAAAAGCCTTTCACTTTTTAGACGAGGCACACATCAGTAGATTTCATCTAATTATCATCCAAAAAAAAAATCCCTGAGGATTACCGACAATTGGACGCGGTAAATTGGGCGCACGAGAATTGGACGCGGAGAATTGGTCGCGGCGACAATTGGACGTCGCGACAGTTGGACGCGATAACAGTTGGACGCGGCGACAATTGGACACTGAGACAACTGGTCGCGAAGTATTATCGACATGTAAAAATACGAGCATCTACATGCAGGAATTTAATACCTCAAACTGTGCATACGCTTAGTAGTATTGAGACGTGATTGGTATCTGTAATGGCTTTAAATGAAAGACAAGAAAAAGTTGAAAATGCATGAATTTGTTTTTTTGCTCACGATTAACACACAAACCTAACCTGAGCAAGCTAAAACCTAGCTTCCCTGTTCACCACAGAGTTGTGGGTTTAAATTTATGCATTTTCAACACAGTTTGCCTTTTTCTCGTCTTTTTTTTAAACGTCCCGCCATCATAGTGACCAATCACGCCTCAATACTACTAAGCGCATGTGCAGTTTATGGATTTTAGTTTGACATTAAGGCACTCGTATTTTTCCGAAAAATTGACAGTTCTTAAGTGACAATTATTGTCAATTTGAAAGTGACGATTATATATATGTATGTTGAGAGTCACCTTCCTGTTGTATCATTATCAGTTACGTGTTCGTTAATGATGAAATCACGCACTTTGTACGATTAAAATCTGCCTTTCTAATAGATATGATCTTGAAGTGTTTGAAGAAATCCTATATATGAATGAATCAATATTTGTACAAGATAATGAGATGATACATTATGATAGAAAAAGACATTGAGTGATCCATTTCTGAAAATTATGTCATCCTTATCAATTCCTGAGTGGTGACAAAACCATCTCAGTTTTTAACCGAGGCATGAATCAAAAGTCAACGGTGATTTTACTATTCAGATAAAGAAGAAGAAGAAGTTTCAAACTGTCAGTATTTGATTTTTGGAATCGATTTAGTTCTATATATAGTTGTCGAGTTTGAAAACGGGAAAAAAAAAACAGACGATACTCATTTTCGCCATCCTCATTGGGTACAAAGTGTGTCATAATAGCTATTTATGTACCAAGGACGAAAAACTGTCTATTATAGTCGAGCTTGCAATGATAGCTGAGGCGCAGCCGAGGCTAGCAAGCAGGCGAGACAGTTTTTCGCGAGGTGCATATTACATTTTTTCGTCGACTTCTACCAGTGGTGCAGCCAAGATTTCAGTTTGGGGGGGCTGAACATACAATTTATCAGTTACCTGAGCTTTTTTTTTCGTCGGCCGTATGTTATGAATAACACCTACAAGCGAACTGTTAGGCCAGCAAACAATACTTCCTCTTGTAGCAAATTTTCTTAGCTTTCTTTTTATATACATATGTATTTAACGAATGTCTTTCGTTATGATCGCAAAATGCGAAAAATGTAAAAGGTGCGCTAGGATCCGGCATCCTAGCACACCAAACCACCTATAACACCTACAAGCGAACTGTTAGGCACGCGAACGATAACATCATCTTGTAGGAAATTTTCTTAGCTTTCTTTCTATAAACCTATTTATTTGAAGAATGTGTCTCGTTATGGTCGCAAAATGCGAAAAATGTAATAGGTGCGCTAGGATCCGGCATCCTAGCACACCAAACCACCTATAACACCTACAAGCGAACTGTAACGCCAGCAAACAATAGCATCCTCTTGTAGCAAATTTTCTTATCTTTCTTTTTATATAGCTATGTATTTAACGAATGTGTCTCGTTATGGTCGCAAAATGCGAAAAATGTAATAGGTACGCTAGGATCCGGCATCCTAGCACACCAAACCAACTATAACACCTACAAGCGAACTGTTAGGTCAGCAAACAATAACATCCTCTTGTAGCAAATTTTCTTAGCTTCCTTTTTATATAGCTATGTATTTAACGAATTTGTCTCGTTATGGTCGCAAAATGCGAAAAATGTAAAAGGTGCGCTAGGATCTGACATCCTAGCACATAAAACCACCAACGAAAAATACTTCCAAAAATTTTAGAATTCTCTCAATATTTTTCCCGTATTCTACGCAATCAATTTAACATGACGCAGTATTCAAAAAATGAAAAATTATGAATTTTGAAAATCGGTCCAACTCAAATGGCACACGTTCGTAAAAACGCCTACCAAATTTATGTTTGACTAGCAATCGATCTCAAATTCGGTCAGCGTATAGAAAAAATACTGAATTTAACGAATATGACATAGAAAAAATTTGAAAAATTTTTAGCGGAAGAACGGCACCTGCAACCTCTAGATAACATTTTCATCCGACGACCGAATCGAGATAGAGCAATTCTGCGAACGCCAATCGATTCAGCATGCTGAAATTAGTATATGCTGGGATTTTCAAGTCGATCGGCACAAAATGAATTTTCAGCCGAAAAAACATCAAATGGTTATACCTTAAAAATGGCCAAAAATCGAAAGTCATCAGATTCACTCGAAATTACCACCGATATACTCAAAATTTTATGCTGATTCCGAAAATGTATGATTTGAATATGTTCGGATACACGGTGTACCATAAAACGAAGATAAATGTGCAACAAAAATTGTATCGCACAAATCCGGCATCCTACACAAAACCACCTATAACACCTACAAGCGAACTGTTAGGCACGCGAACGATAACATCATCTTGTAGGAAATTTTCTTAGCTTTCTTTCTATAAACCTATTTATTTGAAGAATGTATCTCGTTATGGTCGCAAAATGCGAAAAATGTAATAGGTGCGCTAGGATCCGGCATCCTAGCACACCAAACCACCTATAACACCTACAAGCGAACTGTTAGGCCATCAAACAATAACATCCTCTTGTAGCAAATTTTCTTAGCTTTCTTTTTATATAGCTATGTATTCAACGAATGTGTCTCGTTATGGTCGCAAAATGCGAAAAATGTAATAGGTACGCTAGGATCCGGCATCCTAGCACACCAAACCAACTATAACACCTACAAGCGAACCGTTAGGTCAGCAAACAATAACATCCTCTTGTAGCAAATTTTCTTAGCTTTCTTTTTATATAGCTATGTATTTAACGAATGTGTCTCGTTATGGTCGCAAAATGCGAAAAATGTAATATGTGCGCTAGGATCCGGAATCCTAGCACACCAAACCAACTATAACACCTACAAGCGAACCGTTAGGTCAGCAAACAATAACATCCTCTTGTAGCAAATTTTCTTAGCTTTCTTTTTATATAGCTATGTATTTAACGAATGTGTCTCGTTATGGTCGCAAAATGCGAAAAATGTAATATGTGCGCTAGGATCCGGAATCCTAGCACACCAAACCAACTATAACACCTACAAGCGAACCGTTAGGTCAGCAAACAATAACATCCTCTTGTAGCAAATTTTCTTAGCTTTCTTTTTATATAGCTATGTATTTAACGAATGTGTCTCGTTATGGTCGCAAAATGCGAAAAATGTAATATGTGCGCTAGGATCCGGAATCCTAGCACACCAAACCAACTATAACACCTACAAGCGAACCGTTAGGTCAGCAAACAATAACATCCTCTTGTAGCAAATTTTCTTAGCTTTCTTTTTATATAGCTATGTATTTAACGAATGTGTCTCGTTATGGTCGCAAAATGCGAAAAATGTAATATGTGCGCTAGGATCCGGCATCCTAGCACACCAAACCAACTATAACACCTACAAGCGAACCGTTAGGTCAGCAAACAATAACATCCTCTTGTAGCAAATTTTCTTAGCTTTCTTTTTATATAGCTATGTATTTAACGAATGTGTCTCGTTATGGTCGCAAAATGCGAAAAATGTAATATGTGCGCTAGGATCCGGCATCCTAGCACACCAAACCAACTATAACACCTACAAGCGAACCGTTAGGTCAGCAAACAATAACATCCTCTTGTAGCAAATTTTCTTAGCTTTCTTTTTATATAGCTATGTATTTAACGAATGTGTCTCGTTATGGTCGCAAAATGCGAAAAATGTAATATGTGCGCTAGGATCCGGAATCCTAGCACACCAAACCACCTATAACACCTACAAGCGAACTGTTAGGCCAGCAAACAATACCATCCTTTTGTAGCAAATTTTCTTAGCTTTCTTTTTATATAGCTATGTATTTAACGAATGTGTCTCGTTATGGTCGCAAAATGCGAAAAATGTAATATGTGCGCTAGGATCCGGAATCCTAGCACACCAAACCACCTATAACACCTACAAGCGTACTGTTAGGCCAGCAAGCAATACCATCCTTTTGTAGAAAATTTTCTTTGCTTTCTTTCTATATACCTATGTATTTAACGAATGTGTCTCGTTATGGTCGCAAAATGCGAAAAATGTAATATGTGCGCTAGGATCCGGAATCCTAGCACACCAAACCACCTATAACACCTACAAGCGAACTGTTAGGCCAGCAAACAATACCATCCTTTTGTAGCAAATTTTCTTAGCTTTCTTTTTATATAGCTATGTATTTAACGAATGTGTCTCGTTATGGTCGCAAAATGCGAAAAATGTAATATGTGCGCTAGGATCCGGAATCCTAGCACACCAAACCACCTATAACACCTACAAGCGAACTGTTAGGCCAGCAAGCAATACCATCCTTTTGTAGAAAATTTTCTTTGCTTTCTTTCTATATACCTATGTATTTAACGAATGTGTCTCGTTATGGTCGCAAAATGCGAAAAATGTAATATGTGCGCTAGGATCCGGAATCCTAGCACACCAAACCACCTATAACACCTACAAGCGAACTGTTAGGCCAGCAAACAATACCATCCTTTTGTAGCAAATTTTCTTAGCTTTCTTTTTATATAGCTATGTATTTAACGAATGTGTCTCGTTATGGTCGCAAAATGCGAAAAATGTAATATGTGCGCTAGGATCCGGAATCCTAGCACACCAAACCACCTATAACACCTACAAGCGAACTGTTAGGCCAGCAAGCAATACCATCCTTTTGTAGAAAATTTTCTTTGCTTTCTTTCTATATACCTATGTATTTAACGAATGTGTCTCGTTATGGTCGCAAAATGCGAAAAATGTAATATGTGCGCTAGGATCCGGAATCCTAGCACACCAAACCACCTATAACACCTACAAGCGAACTGTTAGGCCAGCAAACAATACCATCCTTTTGTAGCAAATTTTCTTAGCTTTCTTTTTATATAGCTATGTATTTAACGAATGTGTCTCGTTATGGTCGCAAAATGCGAAAAATGTAATATGTGCGCTAGGATCCGGAATCCTAGCACACCAAACCACCTATAACACCTACAAGCGAACTGTTAGGCCAGCAAGCAATACCATCCTTTTGTAGAACATTTTCTTTGCTTTCTTTCTATATACCTATGTATTTAACGAATGTGTCTCGTTATGGTCGCAAAATGCGAAAAATGTAATATGTGCGCTAGGATCCGGAATCCTAGCACACCAAACCACCTATAACACCTACAAGCGAACTGTTAGGCCAGCAAGCAATACCATCCTTTTGTAGAAAATTTTCTTTGCTTTCTTTCTATATACCTATGTATTTAACGAATGTGTCTCGTTATGGTCGCAAAATGCGAAAAATGTAATATGTGCGCTAGGATCCGGAATCCTAGCACACCAAACCACCTATAACACCTACAAGCGAACTGTTAGGCCAGCAAGCAATACCATCCTTTTGTAGAAAATTTTCTTAGCGTTCTTTCTATATACCTATGTATTTAACGAATGTGTCTCGTTATGGTCGCAAAATGCGAAAAATGTAAAAGGTGCGCTAGTATCTGACATCCTAGCACATAAAACTGCCAAAACAAAAACGTCCGAACGTTCTATAATGTTTTCAATATTTTTCCTGTATTCTACGCTATCATTTTAATAGTCATTTGGTGGCTTGGGCGGGGGGCTGCAGCGGAAAAAATTGAATTGATATTTTTATCGCACGATTTTTTTATTTTAAATTTCAATGGAGAATGCTCCTTTTTCAATCGAATCAAGGGATGACTTCTGGGGAGTGACTGGTTTGTATTAAAAAAATATATATATTACAATCATCAAATATAACAACAATCATATTTCAATAAAAATCAAAAACTTTGTCGATGAAAGAAAAAAGAAGACACTCATCATCTCGCAACATCTTCTCAACAATAGCACTTTTCAGTTGCACCATTATTAATAGCTGTAACGCTATAAAATAATGAATAAAATGATCTTCCGGCTTCGGTTTCTTCCCTAGTTTGTCTTGCTCACCCTGGGTATTATGTGTGTTCTGGTCAGTTCCCTGTAGAATTTCGTCGATTTTTTTGGCGTTCTCGGCCTCCTCGTGTCGTTGAAATCCACGTGATAAAAACCGAAATGATGACTGAAAAAAATATAACGATTATTTTGGCACTTTCATCTATTAGTATCAACTTTACGTATAGCCGCTCGACCATTCGAAATTGTCCATCAAACTCCAGGCAGTGAACCCAAAAATGTCTACGCCGTCTACGTACTTTGCATCATGGATGGCACTGAGGTAATCCTGAAAAATCATTGGTTACAGAATATTTTCACCATTTTTTTTTGATGAAAAAATTTTTAGCTGAAGAAACAAATTTATTCAATAAAAGAAAAGTTCGAGTGCTTTTTACACCACAATAATAATCACCTTGATTGAAACAGTTATTTGAAGGAGCAGGTATTTAACAACACAATTATTATAATGCTTTTTGTAATCTGTTCAGATGAATCTTTCCCAAAACGATTCATGTTGTGTCAACAATACTGAACAATCATTGCTGTCATGACAGAAATTGAAGGGACTTTCGCTTACTAGATGAAGTCTGTTTTTGAGGAACAGGCACTTCTATCGCGATAAAAAAGGCGCATCCTTTTAAACTGCCTCAGACGTCATATTTAAATGGGTTCATTTCTACAGGAGTTGATTTATCATATTCAATAACAGAAGATAGTTTTATCACAATGGTATCTCTATTATATTACTAAGCTGTCATAAATCTCTTCATTCAATTGTTTCATAACAACTGCTGTCTGAAATGGACTTGTATTTGATACTTACACGATCTTAGGTGTCGGTTCCGTGGCTACGAAAATATGAGAAGAAGACGAAATTTTGCAAATAATATGATTCAAGTTTCAAGACTACAAAATAAAATAATTCAAGTTCAAGAATGTGAGTGAGCTGTGAAAGATGAAATATTTGGACCATCTAGTGACCGCTTCTTTGGCTACTAGGTTAGTATTTGCTTTTTATATGTCAGATTTTATGCTATGCTTAGCTGCTAGCAGTGAAATGTAAAATCCTGCCAGCGTCTTTTATTATTAATATTATATTTTGTCTTTATGATATCCAACAAGAAAAACAATCCCTTATAAACATCTCCAAACCACACTGATCAAATAATCATAGAGCAAGTTTTTAAATTCATCGATGAGCATTGCATCCTTGCATCCTATTTTAAATTAAGTTTCGGATTCACCAGATCTCACAAACGAAGTATTTGAGGAAACTGTGAATATAAGAAAATTCTGAGTTGGGTATATAAGTATGACATTATTTTATGGTATAAGAAATACATTTGTTAATGCATGGTAGAGGTTATATACAGGGTGTTTCCGAAATTGGAGCAATTAAGAAAATGGGCTGTTATTTGGAACATAATGTAACCATAAAAGGCAAGAATGTTCGTTTTTGAAGCAATCAAAATATTCTAGATTTTCATTAAAGCGTGGTTTGCGCAAGCTGTAGATCTCTGAACAGTGATAACCAAAAAACTCTTTGAAAATTTTAAAATTCAAAATTCAAAAATTTTTTTTTTTTTCAACAAAAATGTATTCTTTCATTTCTTTTGTTTCGATGACAATACAATAATGTAAAAAAAAATTATCCCCCCTCTGTACCCGAAAAGCTACATAGAAAACGCGTAGGCTTGGAAGTTCGTCAACGGATTTGGACGTCAAAAACGTACCCCCTTTCCTCGAAAAATGTTGGAAAACTCGCCAAATTAAAATCGGAAAAATCCGTAAAAATAGTAAAAAATAACTGACCGTCGGATGATATGGTTTAAAAAAATGTCACCCCCCTGTCCATCCCCCTGTCCCCCTGTCCATCTGTCCACCCTGTCCCCCTAAAAGCTAGATAGAGACTGCAAAAGAATTCGGAAAATGTTTCAACAGTTTCGGACATAGAAAATAATGACGAAAAAAAATCGATCGAGGGGCTCACCCCCTTCACGAAAATTCGCGAAATAGAGATCTGAAAAATCCGTAAAAATAGTAAAAAATATCTGATCATCGGATGATATGGTTTAAAAAAATGTCACTCCTCCTGTCTCTCCTCCCCTCTGTCTCCCTGTCCGTCTGTCCACCCTGTCCCCCTAAAACCTAGATAGAGAATGCAAAGGAATTCGGAAAATGTTTCAACAGTTTCGGACATAGAAAATAATGACGAAAAAAAATCGATCGAGGGGCTCACCCCCCTTCACAAAAATTCGCGAAATAGAGATCGGAAAAATCCGTAAAAATAATAGAAAATATCTGACCGTCGGATGATATGGTTTAAAAAAATGTCCCTCCTCCTGTCTCTCCTCCCCTCTGTCTCCCTGTCCGTCTATCCACCCTGTCCCCCTAAAACCTAGATAGAGAATGCAAATTCGGAAAATGTTTGACATGAAAGATAATGACGAAAAAAATCGATCGGGGGGCTCACCTCCTTCGCGAAATAGAAATCGGAAAAATCCGTAAAAATAGTGAAAAATATCTGACAGTCGAATGATACGGTTTCATCTCTGATGTCATAGTACATATTTTATACAACAAAATTCTTAAATTGAATCAATGTGATACATTAATGATCTTTTATGGGGTAAATATTTTTTTTACACTAGGCTCCAACAAGGGTTGAATTTTACCCAAAAGTTTCAAATAATATTTAAACTCACCCTGAAGAAACTTATTCTGATGTCATCATTCAAAGTCGTTCCATTATCGGATATACCAACTTCAGTTATGAAAATGGGGGGGTTATTGTAGTTCTTCTTGATCCACTTCAGCATTTTCCTAGCTCCTTGCGGTACAATCTGAAAATTAAATAATTTTCTAACCCCCACATACCAATTTTGAATCGAATCGGACCATAATCACAAATTTCGTCCGCCATCTTGGAGCCATAATGGAATTAATTTTCTGTAGACAAAGCTATTTTTTCCTCTACACTTGTAAACAACATAAAACTCAGCGAAATCAAGAATTTCCTTATCAAAACGATATTATTCGATGAGAAACAACAAACCACTTACAGTATTCCCGTTTGATCCCAATTTCCAAAGGGGATCCTGCGACTGTATAGTTCTCATATCGTTTCTGTAACTAGAGTTCTCGTAGGAGCTCTCTTTCCCATCAGCTATGAGTGTCGTGAAATAAGTGTTGAAGCCAAGACAATCGAAAGTACCTTTGATGTAGTCGATTTCTTCTCGGGTGAATTTGGGCAGACGAGACTCCGAGTAGTTCTCCAAGGCGCTTCTTTGTGCAACCCTGTCAATCACAACTTTCGGCCAATCGCCGTTGAAGATTGGGTTCGCGTACAAACCGAACTGAAAATAATAACAATGAAGGTATCTATCAAAGTTTACAATAAAAATGAACTATTGAATGAAGGTTCTCTCTTGGGACCACTTCTTTTCAGACTTTACATCTGTGTATTCCATATCAAGTTAGGCAGTATGCCGATGACACACAACTTTATAGCTCTTTTGGCATCTATGAGACAAAAATAGCCGAAGCTGACATTGATAGAAATCTCCAATTGTTAATCGAGTATCGCAGTGTGGTTCACAGATGGATCTAAGATGGACGAAAGGGTTGGAGTGGGCGTTACTGGACCAAATTTCAGGCTCTCAAAACCCCTTGGTAACACCCCAACCATCTTCCAAGTACATGTTATAGAATTATGAGCCCAGGAATGCCTTGGATGAGGCACTCGAAGGGCAGAAATATATATACTGTCAGATAGCCAAGCAGCACTAAAAGCTCTGAGGTCGAAGCTGACTTTGGACTCTGAACAATCCCAAAACAATCAGGTCACCCTGATGTGGGTGCCAGGTCACAGAGGAATTGAAGGCAACGAAGAAGCAGATTGCCTCGCCAAAGAAGGGGCAAACACACAATTTTTCGGCCCAGAACCCTTCTGTGGACTCTCCAAAGCCCACTTAAAAGAAAAGTTCCGACGCTGGGAAACCGATGAAATGAAATCTCACTGGAATAAAGTGCCAGGACAAACACAAGCGAAAAGCCTAGTGTGCCTACCGCCAAAGAAAGCTAAACAGCTCGAGTTGGACAAGAAAGACTTGCAGATGGTAACGGGACTCTTCACTGGACATTGCCCTCTGGGGTACCACCTCAAAAATATGGGTAAATCAGAGAGTGATAGCTGCCGTTACTGCGAGAACTTCGCAGTAACACTATAACACTATATGAAAGTCGCGTCTCCTGCGATATGAGGACCAATCAGAATGGGATTTCGCGAAAGTACACGCTTCCTTTCGCTTCCTTTCTTTCCGATCCGGAAAGACCACGTCGTCAAGTCAACCACAAATATAAACAGCAATGATACATCTTGTAATCTAATATGACATAAACGTCAGGTTGAGAGACTTCATCTTTATTATTCATTAGTTGCAACTATTGAAGAATTCACTTTGTTTACTCGATCAAATTTCAAATAATAACTTGGTTGGTTCGTGAAATTATCTCAATGAATACGACTCGTGCTCACAATACAATCGATAATTCTGTCAGAAATCTTTAACTCGATCAAATTGCTTTGAGGTAACACCACTGGTACTGCGACCACTCGTGGTATTACCCTCGATAATCTTTTAATGCTTTGGTAAAGTCGTCACTTTACCCGACTAGAGACTTATTATCAAGAAAATGAAGATGAGTTTTTGCGAATCTCTCATTGTCTCTAGATTGGCTTACTGCGACAGTATTTGTGGTCCTGCCCTCCTACAAACTGAGACATGGCGACTACAGAAAATTCAAAACTCTTGCATTGTGTAGATTTTCTTACGGTATCCTTAAATACGACCACATCAGTGCAAAGTCGGGAACTGGTAATCCGCCTTAGCTACGTAAAAAATTAGTTCCGCTGTCACATAAAAAATCCTCATATAATAAGCACATAAGTACTCTTAATTCCTAAGCATACGACGACGACCTTTACCAGAAGTTTCTGTTATAAAGCGGCGAAACTTTATAATGCCACCATCGATATTCTGCATGGTTATTATATACAGTGTGACCCATTTAAGATGGAAGCACCCATATAAAACTTACATTTTTCAACCGATTAAAATGATTTTGTTTTCGTCAGGTAGACATTCAAAAAGTCTACTAGGACACCAAATTTCATGGATAAATCTCCCTTTCCAGGGCCAACTAATATAATTTTTCAAGGTCAAAAATCTAAAAAAATTACTAGCGATTTAAAAAAAAAAAATCTGACTACACCACTGGATTCGCGATATTTTCAAATGGTTCACATGTAAATAACGTTGGAATGCGTAAAATAATAAAAAAGTTGTAGGGGAATGAAATTTGAGAAATATGCCTTTTGATCAACCCACCACTTCAATTTCAAAACTTTTGTAACAACTTTGACTACACCACGGGATTCAGGGTGTCTTGAAATATTACTGACCATAATCTCATCGAAATCTGTTGATAAATAAAAAAATAAGAAATTTTGAGATAAAATGACATTTTCCTAAAATTCCATTTTCAATTTTATTTTCTTATGATGTTCTTATTGATGAACAGATTTCGATGAAATTTTAACCAGTAATATATCGAGATCTCCTGAATACAGTGGTGTATTTTGAATTTTGATAAACGTCCTGAAATTGAATTAGTGGGTTGATTAAACGGCATATTTATCAAATTTCATTCTCTCATAACTTTTTTATTTATTGACGCATTTCAACGTAATTTACATTTATACCACTTGAAAATGTCGCGAATCTAGTGGTGTAGTCAGATTTTTTCTAAAAAAATCGCTAGTAATTTTTTTAGATTTTTGACCTTGAAAAATAAAATTAGTTGGCCCTGGAAATGGAGATTTATCCATGAAATTTGGTGTCCTAGTAGACTTTTTGAATGTCTACCTGACGAAAACAAAATCATTTTAATCGGTTGAAAATGTAAGTTTTATATGGGTGCTTCCATCTTAAATGGGTCACACTGTATTATATTTATAGTTATTATCAGGTCATCGATGACATATGTTGACAGCTTAGCATGGAAGTTTTTCGAAGAATAATGTTGAATTTTTATAGGTTTGTGTTGTATGTGCTTATTCTCTTGGTTGGGTTTAAAAACAGCTCTGTAGATTAACCCCGTCATTTCATTATTTTCGAATGTGTTTCTCTCATAAATTATTGTTATTTGAGCGTTAAATAATGAATAAAGACATATTATTATTTTTTTTGTATCCGTTTGGATCATACCAGTCGGGCCCTGCCTCCGGAGCCTGACACAGATAGCCACTCCCCACGTCCGTGAGGTGAGCAACTACTGGGTCCGAGAATCATGTGCCCTGAGCAGACGAAGTAAACCAAGGCCTTCTGCTTTCGTCGGACTAAGAAAGTATTCAGACGATAAAGAGGGTAATATAAATTGTAAATTCAGTTAGAACGATTAACACCTCCACATCTTGTACAGCTGCTTGGCAAATCTATAAGGGAATATGAAATCGGCATCGATTAGACTCATTACCGCTCTATAAAAGATAACCTCTACCTCGGTAAAAAAGTAGTTTTATCCTCTTTCCTCTTTCATTTATCCACTTTCGTTCTTTCTTTCGTCTACGCATTTTGGTGACCAAGAACAATGGGTAAACTTACAGGTCCTGATTATAACTTACTGGCAACACGCGCATCGAGTGAAACCGACACAGTTTTGGTTGGTGAGTAGTTGCAAATTATAAACTAGATTTTTTTTTATCAGAGTACCATTACCTCGAATTGATTCGCCCTTTCAGCTGCCTCGATGTCTTCTTTCTTGTTAGAAGCCGGTTCGTTCCATTCACCATCGAGAACTATTGTCATTTTAGCTGAAAATAAATGTAAACAGTGAGAAGATTTAGTGATCTCCTCGTAGCAACTCGACAATATGGAATCAGACGAAAAAATGCTCGATAAATCGAATCATGTAGAAAGAAACCCGACAAATCAACTGATTGAGATGTCTCAAAACCCTGGTGTACCGACTCATTAGATATTGTTTAGAATTTTTTGAAGACAAAACAAATGAATTAGTGGTCTACTTTCGTAATCGACTTCAGAGATGGCGTCCTCTTTCTCGTGTCAACACTGTCAACATTCCAAGGACATGGTGATTGTGATTGCTAATTGAATTTTAATGAATTGTATTAAATTTTTGTATGCCATACGAAAGTAATAGTCCATACTCGGAGTGGAATATCAAGTTTTATTGAAAAAATAACACTACTAAAATTGTGTAATTTTTTCCAAAAAAAATCTAAAAACCATCTGAAAGTCAATAGTTGTGGTGTAATAAAAAAAAGTTGTGCAATTTTCTTATATTATTGATGTGTTTCTTCATTTTCCTTAGATTTTAATAATTTGATCAAGTTCCGTTTTTGTGCCGACAATCCAGAAAGATGAACAAAGTAGGTAACTAATTTATATTCAGTACAGAAATTGAGTACTCACCACTCACCACTTAGAATCTGAACATACCTACTTTGAAACAGACATTTTATTTCAAAACGCCATGCATGTTGACAATATTTTATGGCAAAAATGTTTTCTAATCAATTCAATCAACTCTGGATGCGTTTTTTATATCTTACCGTTTCTCGAAATCTTCCGTAAGTAGCGAAAGTCCGTGATAAAGTGAAAAATATAATTTTTTCTTCATTCTCACTGAAATCTACAATGTTTTGTCTTCAGTAAGCTTGTTGAGGTTTTGGTTATTTTCCATGCATTCCTTTTATTTTGAAATAGTGAAATCTTTTGATTGTATTTGATCAAAAAATACACTTTTCTGTTGAACAAAATTGGACAATAGAAATATTTTCACTATTACATGTCATATTGAACAGTTTTATAAAAGTGGAAGAACAATATAGCACATTAACTCATCACAAATATCAAATCACAAATGCAATTAAACTCAAAACCACGAAATTATTCTTTATTTCATTAAAAAAGTTTATAGTGAAAACTCGGGCACAAATGCACAGATATCAACGCGAGAGCATACGCATAAGATTGACAGGTGCTAATGGTGAATTCCCATGCGATGCAGCTGAACTGCAATACTTCTATGTGAAATGTGAGTTAATTATATTTCAGCAAAAAAATTAATAGATCATGTCGAAATGTAGAAAATAGAAGTGATTGGGGACAGTGATTCCGTATATTCCATTAATTATATTGTTTTATTAATTTCATGTTCGTGGGCAAAACTTCTTCTGTGCATGAAAATTTACCCTAAAAAAAACCGACGGTGCACTCAAGTGTCGCGGGATATTCGAAAAACAGCCCACGGATTCGTTTGTTTTCTCGTAATCCAGTTGGCGAATATCTCGCGTTGTATAAGTCGGTACACCAGGGTTTTTAGGCATCTTATAACTGCTGTAGAAATAAACCCATTTAAATATGACGTCTGAGTCAGTTTGACAGCGATAGAAAAAGATGCACCTTTTTTATCGTGATAAAAATGCCTCTTCCTCAAAAACAGACTTCATCTAGTAAGCGAAAGTCCCTTCAATTTCTGTCATGACAGCAATGATTGTTCAGTATTGTTGACACAACATGAATCGTTTTGGGAAAGATTCATCTGAACAGATTACAAAAAGCATTATTATAATTGTGTTGTTAATAACTGATCCTTCAAATAACTGTTTCAATCAGGGTGATTATTATTGTGGTGTAATTATACAGTATCGGAAATTTTTCATCTGGGGTACAGACAAAAGAAATCTACGCGAGCAATAAGCAACGCAATGAAATGATAATAACACTTTTTCTTTTTCTTTTTTGTTTTTTTTTCTCTCTTTTTTATCTCATACACGTACCTATGTATCTCGTATTTTCTGTTTTTCGTATTCTGTATTTTGTATTCTGTAGTTTGTATCTTATATTTTAAATCATAATATTAAGTAACTGACGATTGTGAAATTCTTGTAATTTTAATGAATAAACCAATCTATCTATCTACTGCGCGCCTCTCCTACTACCTCGTCCTACGAATTAACAGCTCAGTTGAAATCCCTTCTTCGAGCGAGTAGAGGAGAAATTGTAATGCTCTCTCAACATATAGCAAGCTATTCTTCACGCTCTCATCAAACCACCATACCCCAGATGAAAACTTTCCGGCACTCTAGATTTGCCAAGCTGCACCCTTCCTTACCTTTATAGTGGGGAAATTCATTTTTGTACATGTGATATGTTGCTGCATGACACTTGGCAATCATGTAGGCACACAAATACTCTCCCCTCCCGCTATTTCTGATTCCTGGAGCGAACTGACCGGTTCCATACCCAAGATAGCATATCTGTTTGGGCTCGTTGATGGTGATCCAATATGCCACGTTCTTTAGGTGTTTTATCACCACTCTGGAATAGTTGACGAAAGGTTCTACCAGTAAAGGGTTGTTCCACCCTCCGATATCCTGCAGGGGTTGCGGCAGATCCCAATGGTAAATTGTAGCTACAGGCATCATTTTGTATTTCAGAATTTCGTTAACGAGATTCTTGTAGTATTTGATTCCCTTTGGGTTGATACGGTTGTCGTAGCCAGAGGGTAATACTCTGGAATGATAAATAATCTCAGTATAACAAACCAATTACATTCACTGTGGATAAATCCGGTATAAGTTTAAGACATTCAAGACAATATATCCTTGAAATAACAAGGGAGGAGGGAGGAGGTAGGAGGGAGGAGGAGAGGAGGGAGGAAGAGAGGAGGGAGGAGGGGGAAGGGGGAGGGGGAGGGAGGAGGGAGGAGGGAGGAGGGAGGAGGGAGGAGGGAGGAGGGAGGAGGGAGGAGGGAGGAGGGAGGAGGGAGGAGGGAGGAGGGAGGAAGGAGGAGGGAGGAGGGAGGAGGGAGGAGGGAGGAGGGAGGAGGGAGGAGGGAGGAGGGAGGAGGGAGGAGGGAGGAGGGAGGAGGGAGGAGGGAGGAGGGAGGAGGGAGGAGGGAGGAGGGAGGAGGGAGGAGGGAGGAGGGAGGAGGGAGGAGGGAGGAGGGAGGAGGGAGGAGGGAGGAGGGAGGAGGGAGGAGGGAGGAGGGAGGAGGGAGGAGGGAGGAGGGAGGAGGGAGGAGGGAGGAGGGAGGAGGGAGGAGGGAGGAGGGAGGAGGGAGGAGGGAGGAGGGAGGAGGGAGGAGGGAGGAGGGAGGAGGGAGGAGGGAGGAGGGAGGAGGGAGGAGGGAGGAGGGAGGAGGGAGGAGGGAGGAGGGAGGAGGGAGGAGGGAGGAGGGATGAGGGAGGAGGGAGGAGGGAGGAGGGAGGAGGGAGGAGGGAGGAGGGAGGAGGGAGGAGGGAGGAGGGAGGGGGAGGGGGAGGAGAGAGGAGAGGAGAGGAGTTCCTACCGATTTTACGGTAGATCTACCGATCCACCAATTTGCTTTGGATTTCTACCGATTTTTCTACAGTTTAGAATCAATCAACATATAATGTAATTTTTTTAAAAGAACTCATATTGACTTCGACGAAGCAGAAACCTGTCCACATACGAAGTGATCACTTTATATTTCTTCTAGATATTTATGTTCCGCGTGTACTGGCGAAAATATGTGAGTGTTCTACTGTGCTACTGTGCACCAACGAGGTTGTTTGTCATTCGATAGTTTTGACAACTTTGACAACCTTCAATGTTTCAGTGATTTTTTTTCATCATTAAATTTCACAAGACAAAAATGTCTTCTGATTCGGAGAAGGATATATCCAAAAAATTATTGGAGGTTTCTTACGCTCAATTGAATTAGAAAAAATTGAATTAGAAAAAATAGAAGGATCAAATATTGGCTGAGACCAAGTGATGATGGCAAGGAATTTGCTATTATTGTAGAAAAAACCTCAAAAATATATTCTGACAGAATCGATTTAGCCCGTCATGAGGCTTCTGAAATAACAAAAACAAATTAGTCAAAAGTTTGATACTTCAATGGGGACTCGATAGAATTCAATGGGAATAAAATTCAAGCGAATCCACATGAGGTTTAATTCAGCCGCTCAAATGGACTTTCAATTTTGTGAGGATTTTAATAAATTTTTGAACCTCTACCATCATCAGATCAAAACATCTGATGGGTGGCGTATAAGAGGTTCATCTCGCCATATTATAATTGAAATGACTAGCAGGAGTAGGACAACAAGATTTTCAGAAACAGTTAGAGGTCGCCAGTCATATTTGTGATCTACTTACCTGGACCAGGATATCGAGAACCTGTAATGCGTCGAACCCAAACCGGCAGCAAGGGCGACATCTTCTTTGTATTTATGGTACGAATCACACGCCACGTCGCCATTGTCTCTGTTCACTATAGAATCGGGATTGGTGTGCGTCATGCGATCCCAAATGTTCTCTCCTTTTCCGTCCACGTTCCATGCGCCTTCAACTTGATACGAAGCTGACGCAACACCAAACAGAAAGTCCTTGGGGAAGGTGCCGTTGTTTTCAGCTCTGACACAGCTTGTGATGAAACTTGAATAAAATATCTGTTACCAAACTTCCGAGTACGCATATATGATACATAAGACATAAGACAATCAATCGATTAGTCTATAGACATTCTATAGGGTGTAATCTAACCGCTTGCACTCCCGTGAAGAACGGGTGTTTAATGCCATTTTATAACGAATGGCAGGTGTGAAAATTTTGAAAAAAATATTGTTGAAATTTTAAGTTTTGTTTGAAGCTGACGTTCGGCGGACAGAGGTCATCAAATTCTGACACTTTTTCATCTACGATATATTCTGAGCCGCTGCTTTGAAAAGGTTTCGATTCCATTACGGACAAATCACTTAACATCGAGCAATCGGGGGTCTGCTTGCTGTAATCTCGGTGAATCCCCTATTTCAACGCTTTGGTGTGAATTTCACGGATCGCTATCAAGTAATATAAAGTAGTTTGATTTTACTTAGTTTCAAGTCAAGTCGTTCACACCTTAGATCATATGTTCACACCGTGAATCGAGTCAAGTCAAATGTCAAATGTTCAAAAGCTTATGACCCTGTCCGTGTGGGTCATTTTATATCTTTTTCGAAGCAAGACTTGACGCTCAAGTCAAATTTCGAATTAAATCATCATCAAAAGTGTTTTCCATATAATGCCAACTCCTCGAAGAACACTGTATACTACGTCAATTTGAATTCACGTGTCCATGGTATTGAGATATATTGTCAGGTTATTATCAACAAAACAAAGTGTTATTTTTCAATAATCAGATCATTAACGCCACATAACAGTCATAAATTAAATAATATTCTAGAACTTTACTGACTAATTAGGGAATTTTTATCTCCAGAATTTTCATAAATGGGACAATATTAGAAGTTTTCCATATTTTTGTAGGCTCACCTTCAGTGAGAGATAAATTCAATAGCAATGCTAAGGGAATGTATAAATTGTTAGCAAACTTTTTCACGAAATGTGATGGTTTATCCTTTATTCTTTTCTGGATTAATAATGCAATGGCAATAATAGTTATTTATGCAACAAGTGCAAAAAGTAGGTGTTTATTGCACTCGACGTGTTGTCCAACTCGGCCTGATGGCCTCGTTGGACAATTTCAATAAACCCTTTTTGCAAGAGTTTCATACAATATTTTTTCTACGTTCATGCAAAAACCAGAAAATGTTTCATTTAGATGGCACTAAACTGTAAGGAAGACATTGTTTGTTTAAATCTATCTGCTAAAAGTAATTCAAAAACATTTTGTGTGATTCAGATGATATTCGAAAGAAATATTTTTATTTTTAACAAATTGCATTTTCTAGTAATTTCATAGTCCATTATAAAATGAATATGATGACACATGCAACTATTCAAAACGTAATACAATCTCACAAAAAATGGGCTAAATTTGGCGTCGATTTGAAGGTTAATGTCTGTCATGATGACAGAACGCTATAGTAGAATGACAGATGAGTGCAATAAAGTCTTTATTGCACTCAGTGCAATAAAGAGACAGTTTTTCCACCAAATATAGTTCAATAAAGTTTTGTTTTTTGCATGAACGTAGAAAAATAAATGAAAAATTCCTCTAAGTACTTGTTGAGGATTGGAAGAATTCGACACAAACAAATCAAGATTGTACAATAATGATCACTGGGTGTTTTCTAAGCTGGTCTATCCTTAACTAGTTTCTTAAGTGATTCCTAACAGTCATTCTAAAACAACTCTTCATTCTTGATGATGAATAGACTGATCATAAACTGATCAATATTGATACAATTTTTAAAAAGACTAAAAATATGGAAGATTATTATAAACTGAAATTATAAATAAAAAAACTTATTATTACAATTAAAAAATTTAACATAACTTGAAACAACAGGTAGAAGAAACATTGGAAAGCGAAACTATGTAAAACACAAGCGTCTAGCCGTACCAATTCTACTTTTGATCCCGCAGTTCCGCATGCGCACACAACTTGAATTAATAGTTATTTATGTTATTATTATTATTATTATTTATGTTATTATAGTGTGTTATGTTGAAAATAAGTCACGCGAGAAAGATTGGGGTGACTAACGATGTAAACGGTCTTACATGGGCAAAACAAGTCGACTACTGGAATGCAGTCTTTCAGAACACTATATTAAAACTCAATGCGGTAAAATACTCGAATCAAAAAGGAAATATTTTCTGGAAGTGTTGTCAAATGATGAGATTCATTGAATAAGTCTCCCAAAAAATCTGATATAATTCAGAAAAATTAAGGAAAACAGCACAATTTCAAATACTTTTCAACGTCCTTGGACGGACTTAAATAGTTTGAATTATCGTTGGCGCATAGCTCACACGTGAAAAGGTAACAAAATTTCTCGCATCAGGAAAAATCTCATCAGGAACTATAAATAAAGTAAAAATCTATTCTACCTGAGAACGAAAAAGACAAAGTTCATCATTAACATCATGTGGAATGGAAATGAAGGAACTATCCGGATTTACTGTTTTGCGTCAACTGATATTTTTGCTAACAATTCGAAGCTTTTATCAACGAAAATAAATAAAAAAAACAGTACTCATTATAATTACCGAAAACGCTGTAGTCGTGTAAATAGCTCAAACAAGCGGCAATTATTGTTATCTTCTTTGATATAAGCAATTTGTGTGAATAAAACTAAGGTACTTCCCATGAAAACTTATCACCCTTAAGGCCACAAATATGTTTTTTTTTAAATTATAGTATTTGAAATCTGAGCTATTTTTCGTCGGATACACAATATATGGCTTACTGATGACTTTTTTCGGATCTCGGATATTGGCTTCAGCGTACTGATGATGACCAACAAGTTTGAAACACTGGGAATTTTTGGACCATATGCAACGATTTAAGACTAGTGAGAAAAGTCTCACTTATACATGCCAAAGGAAAAACTGGGTTTTACTCCTGCCTCAGTTTTCAACTCACCAATAATTCCGCTAATTTTTTCAGTAAATGTTGAAAATAATCGCTCATACACATCCTACATAAAAAATTAAGTATGTGATTTCAAGCTTGAGGTTTGCACTTCAGCATCCGCAAACATCTCCATGACGTGCGACAAAAAACATTTTAGGTACTCAAATACTCGCATATTATATTTGCATGAGAAGGTAGGAGTCTTCAGAAACGATATGAACTTTTCCTTTTCCTTCTCCGATCATTTTCAGCAGAGTTATGACCAATCAAATATTCGGCTGCGCCAGAACTTTCAGCGGCAGGTAAGGGTTAACCTGTCGGCGTTCAATCACGTTTTCTGAGAAAACGAGCTTATTTCATAGGAAATTA
The DNA here is from genome assembly GCA_958298965.1 of Chrysolina haemoptera. NCBI lineage: Eukaryota > Metazoa > Arthropoda > Insecta > Coleoptera > Chrysomelidae > Chrysolina > Chrysolina haemoptera. The sequence continues at coordinate 1,130,855 of OY282594.1, read as the reverse complement.
CTAGGAATAATTTTTGTGGAAAATTGAATTGTTTTTCACCCTGTTGAGTTGTTTTTCCGATAAATCATTTACTTTCCAAGATTACAGCAAAAGTCTATTTATATATTTTTAAACGAAAAAAATAAATATGTTCCACCCTTGGAATTTTGGAAAACATTTTTTTTTCGTGTTTATCATGGTTCCAACTACCAGCATACCAAGTTTGGTGGTGCTACAATCGATTCTTGTCTCAAAACCCAATCGTACTGGATTATCAATATTCTACAACTTTTTTGAATAATCGTTAATAATGTCAAAAATGAGGGTAGTTTAGATCTGTTCAAAATAATTCAATCACTCAGAAAAATGAAGAAAGCTCGCTCCGCCCCATATATATTGTTATTATATTTATTATCATTTATCAAAATAATGAAATCAATTTGTTATCAACTCGTTAAAGACTGTTTTTTTTTTCAAGTGAAAGAGAACGAAATAAAAATATCGAATATCATCAAAATCGTTTTATAACAAACCCTTAAAAAACATTATAATAAAATAAATAAAATAATCTCCATTCCTGCCCTAGGTTGTCATGTCCACTTGAGGAATTCTGCGTGTTATTGCCAGCTCCCTGTAGAATTTTGCTGATTTTTTTGGCGTTCTCGTCCTTTTAGGGTCGCTGAAATCTACGTAATACAGACCAAAGTGTTGACTGAAACAAATAAATGTACAAAGAAATCTTCAATTGTTCACAATGACCTCAAAGTGAAAGAAACAAGATGTCCTGCCGGAACCGCTCATTGAAATAATCCTATACAGCTACTTTCCTGGCTAATACCGCGACGAACGTTGAATTACATCTGAAGGCTTTCCTTGCAAATGCTAGTTGTACGGAAATATTCATAGAAACATTTAGAACATCTGTAGATCGATTTCTCGGTTTTGTCCTCATCAGTATAGGGTAGGTCTATGCAGATAACTAATATCTGTAACAAATGGTTCGATCACATCTCAGCTGAAACCAGAGTAGCGTACACTAAACTGCGACCGCCATCTCAACCAATGAGTGGTCCTCGCAGGACATCTTGTTTCAAACAAATAAAATGATCATTTCTACACTCCCTACTACGAAAGCGTCTAAGGCCCACATAGTTTTTTTTTCAATTTTTTCGACTTCAAACTCGGATTTTCTGACTTTAGAGTCAGAATTTTATTTTTCCGACTTCTAAGTCGGAAATTCCGATTTTAAACTCGGAAATTCCGACTTCAAACTCGGAAATTCCGACTTTGAAGTCAGAATTTTATTTTTCCGACTTCCAAGTCGGAAATTCCCACTTTAAACTCGGAAATTACGACTTTAAAGGCGGAAATTCCGACTTCAAACTCGGAAATTCCGACTTTAAACTCGGAAATTCCGACTTTAAACTCGGAAATTCCAACTTTAAAGGCGGAAATTCCGAGTTTAAAGTCGGAATTTCCGAGTTTAAAGTCGGAATTTCCGAGTTTAAAGTCGGACTTTCCGACTTTCAAGTCGGAAAAAAAAATCCGACTTTACAGTCAGAAAATCCGAGTTTGAAGTCGAAAAAATTGAAAAAAAAAACTATGTGGCCCTTAGACGCTTTCATACTCAACTATTGTTGTCACCGTTACCTATAGCCGTCTGTCCATTCGAAATTGTCCAATAAACTCCAGCCAGTGAACGCAAAAACTCGAACCCCATCTTCGTACATTGCATCAAGGATGGCGCTGAGGTAACCCTGAAAAGTCATCACATAGAGATATTTTTTGAAATATGCACTTATTATTATTCATTCGACATCGGCTAATCTTAACTTATGGATGTCTAATCTGTATGCAGAGCAAGTCGGGATAGTTTTAATGAGTTTTTTTTTTATAAAATATACGAAGGCCAACAAACTGTTATGTTTTTGAATATTCATTAGGAAACTACTTATTTATAGAAAATTAGGTTATTTCCTATGAACCTTTACATATATACTCAATAATGACAATAAGGCCAGGCAAAATAATAGCTCATCATACCTATAAGTTACGGAAAAATTCCGTACAGGGTAAACTATGTTGGAAAGGGTAGAGAAGGGCATAACTAATGCAGGGACAAAAATTCAACATCTGAATACATGCAGTCAAGGAGGGGTGGGGGATGAAAGGGGGTGAAATCGGTTTTTCGCGATCTACAGCCTAAATAGGTAATTTATCAAAAAAAGTTCAATGTAATAGTTGTAGATAATTAAAAAATCTACAACTTTGATTGTGACAAATTTTTCACAAAACCTCAAAATTGCCGAGTAGGATTGTAGTATTTTTCAAAAAGTTCAGTGGTTTTTAAGAAATGATTGATTTTCGCGAAAAACTCGTTTTTTTCAAGTCACCGAAAAAGCTTTTTTTTTTTCATTGTAGAGAGTTCTGTGGGGGCGCATTTTTTTCGAAATGAATTCAAATTTCATATAAAAGAAAAAAATATACTACTTCAATGGAAAAAAATTGTAGAAATTGAGAAAAACTGAAAAATCAAATTCTGTTAATATCGACTTTCTCACTGTAGTTACAAATTTAATACTTATTATTTCTTGAAATACCGCTCAGAAATTCACAATTAATATTAATCATAATAGTGGTAATTTCTGTTATCGGAAAGTAATAAAAAATAAAAATAAAAAATAAAAACGAAAATATTGGTTTTTCATATTTTACTCGTCAATTTTGAAATTATGTGAAAAATTCGGTGATATCAAAGTTGTAGATATTTTAATTATTTCTGAAGTTTGATTACTTTCATTGCGGATTTCCATTATCTGTAATGTTTCTATGAGCACGACGTTTCAATCGGTTCAGCATCTCCGATCGTTATCAAGTGTGTAAAGAGAGGAACAATACTACATAATTTCCAAATTACTCATAGCTAAGCGTGGTAATAAGTGGGGACCCTTATCGTTTGTATTCTTCCAGAATTGACTTGTTAATAATTAATGTTTTACAAACGTTCTTAATTTTTACGCTGGGTTTATTCGGATATAAATAGAATCTTTGAATTTTCGTTTGAACAAGTGTTCTTCCTTGTCTAACACGTTGGCATCTTTCCACTGGATGCGGTGGTGTTCTGCGGCTATTTTTTGGTGGCTTCCGGACAATTGCTCGAAAACAGTTTCCCGAAAGACAATTTCCCGAAACACAATTGATCGACTGATAAGACAATTGCCCGAACAACATTTGCCCGAAAGGAGAATTGACTGAAAAATGTATTTCAGCGCAACTTTATAAATAAATAACCAATATTTTTGGCATGTATTAAATTTCCACGCACTCAAATGACCATGTAAGGTTAGTTCGTTCTGGTTAGATCAGACTAAATAATTTCTCCCCACAAAATATATCTAAGGATAGTTCGTTCTAGTTAGATCAGACTAAACAACTACTCCTTTTGTAGCACGTTGTAACACTTAGTTTTTTGTTTTTTTCGCGTCGCTCTGTATATGTTTCATGCTGCTTGTAGTCTATTATTCCCGAACCTTCTTAGTCTTATGAAGCTGAGAGAAGACTTTATCAAATTGTAAACTTACGGTATAAAAACTTATTCTCTCGTTATCATCCAAAGTGGTTCCATTGTCGGCCACTCCACATTCGGTTATGAATATTTCGGGGTTATTGTAAGTATTCTTGACCCACTGCAGCATCTTCCTGGCTCCCATGGGAACAATCTAGAAATTTAATAATTCTATCACTGTCACAGATTTTCTCCCTTTCAAAAAATATAAATTATATTCTATTTTGTAAACGTTGTAATGAGGTTATATGATACGTCATTTCAAACAATTCTATGATTTTCATGTATAACTTTATTATCATAAAACACATGCATATTACATTGGTGGCGTTGAATAATAGTATATTAAAGTATAGGTGGATAAACAGGTCTTTTAAACACACGAGAATTTTCGAGCACGACGGCGCAGCATTTCATTTCAAAACAACATGATGAAATAGTAAAATCTACAATGTCAAAGTACCCTTCTCTTCAAATAGTTCCACCAGGTGGAAAATATGAGGCAAACATCTGACAGAAAACAACTACTTCCCTGGCTAATACCACGACGGACATTGGCATTGAATTCTTGCCGCTCGTCAGTGACAGGGTAGGTCGGACAACATTAAAGTCGTCCTACCCCAGTCTGATGAATTTAAATCCACTATATATCGAATTTTCCCCACGAATGAAGCAGCGACTTACAGTAAAAGTCAGTCGCAGCGCCACCCGTGGGGAAACCAAGAAGCAATCCTCGTTAGCAAATACACCAGCTTATACTATACGGAGTCCTTATATTATTTTATTATTTAATAATTGTCCTCTAACTCACGTTGTTTCCGTTTGATCCCGATTTCCAATGGGGGTCCCTCGAAAGAACAGCTCTTACATCGCTTGGATAACTAGAGCTCTTGAAGGAGCTCTCTTTTGCGTCAGCTACTAGATGGGTCCAATAAGTGTTGAAACCAAGAAAATCAAAAGTACCATTGATGTAGTCGATTTCTTCTCGGGTGAATCTGGGCAGACGAGACTCCGAGTAGTTCTCCAAGGCGCTTCTTTGTGCAACCCTGTCAATCACCACTTTCGGCCAATCGCCGTTGAAGATTGGGTTCGCGTACAAACCGAACTGAAAATAATAATGATTAATGTTTTTGTTGAAATTGACAACAGGGTTGTGTCCTACAAATCCTACCGACTGCGCCATTTGTAATACAATACTGCGAAGAATTCTTGGTATCTTTTCTCAAGAAAAATAGGTATATCACTGATATAATGAACTGATACATTCCCATAGTAATATATATACAGGGTTGTGTCCTACAAATCCTATCGGCTGCGCTATTTGTAATACAATATCAATACTACGAAGGATTCTTGATACTTTTCTCAAGAAAAATATATATATTACTGATATAATAAACTGATACATTCCCGCAGTAATATATACACAGGGTTGTGTCCTACAAACCCAACGACTGCGCCATTTGTAATACAATATTAATACTACGAAGGAATCTTGGTATCTTTTCTCAAGAAAAATATGTATATTACTGATATAATAAGCTGATACATTCCCATAGTAATATATATAAAGGGTTGTGTCCTACAAATCCTACCGACTGCGCCATTTGTAATACAATATTAATACTTCGAAGGATTCTTGGTATCTTTTCTCAAGAAAAATATGTATAGTACTGATATAATAAACTGATACATTCCCATAGTAATATATATACGGGGTTGTGTCCTACAAATCCTACCGACTGCGCCATTTGTAATACAATATTATTACTACGAAGGATTCTTGGTATCTTTTCTCGAGAAAAATATGTATATTACTGATATAATAAACTGATACATTCCCATAGTAATATATATACAGGGTTGTGTCCTACAAATCCTACCGACTGCGCCATTTGTACAACCTAATTGCGGAGTCAAATTTTCATCAGGTATATTTGTTAATAAAAAAAAACTTCCATATGTGGCGGACTTTATGTGTGACACTGTATGTTGAACTGGAATTTATTATTAATTTTTGTAGTTATTCCGTGAATTTTATATTATCATGAAGAAGACACTCAAAAATTGATTTATCGGTCACGTCGAGCTGTCAAAACCTACTAGGATATCATAGACATATCTAAACGAGAATGAAATATACTCATGTGATAAGGCATTATTTAGGATACGCGTGTTTTCTAAGTTGTTTGTTGAAATATCTGCTAGCAAGGGGCTCAACGGTGACCCCATTGGGAGGCCCTAATTGTTTTTATTCCCTTCCTTATATTTGTTATACTGCCAGTACCTCAAATTGGTTCCTCCTTTCAGCTGCTTCAATGTCTTCTCTCTTATTCGATGCAGGTTCATTCCATTCACCATCCAAAACAATTGACATTTTAGCTGAAAATAAATATATCATTCAACATAATCTGGCCTATGAGATTTGGAAAGCATTGCAAAGTAGTTCTCGTAGAAAACTTCGACAAGAATCTAACAGATGCAATTTAACGGTCGTAGGGGACAGTAGTTGTTTTCTGTTGGAAATTTTTCGACGACGTATGGTATAAGGTACCTAAATGCGGAAGATTGGATTGGATAATCCATTTTTTCCTTTTCAAATAAATATTCTGTTCTATCTGTATCCCTATTCATAAACATGTAATGTTTCTTGGGAAGAATAAAGTTATTATTATTATTATATTGATGACTTGAAATGTCTGGGCAGGAGCTCATCCCCACTTAGGGCTTCAAGTGGCAATGTGAAATATACTATTTATTGAAATTTTTACTGTTGCAAACAAAACTGACGCTTTTCTGAATTTTTTATTTATTTTTTTTTTCAAATAACAAACAACAAAAAAGTAGGTTGCGATAGTTAAATTATTATAGATTATATTCAGGTCTCCCACTACAAACCGAGCATTATGGAATGTTTTGAAAGACATTTTTCCCAGCAGTTGTAGTATATGCGATTTTCAAGAAGAAATCACCAGCATCGAAGGAAAAATTATCGACCAATAACCGTTCCATATGGACTTTCAAAAGTAGTCGAGTATGCGTTCTTGGACAGTTTTTATCCTTTTTGAATCGACACATTTTGCATATGTTTTAATATAAGAATGGGTGTACCGCAGGGATCCATTTTGGGCCCCATTCTGTTTATTTTGTTCGTCAACTATATTGGTTGTGCCGGATTCTGCAATTGCTGGGTGTCATTATACAGGCTACGCCGATGACTTTTCTCTATTTCTGCGCCAGAAGCCAGAAAATAAATGTATCAGTGCACTTTGCCACATACAATTTTTTTAATGACCTTTTTTTTTCATTTCAGATAAAACAGAGATTATCCGCATCCGTAATAGACAGAATAAAAGAAAGAAAGAAAAATTTAGTTTAGAGACTGGAGAAAGTTTCGAAAAGAGAATTTGGAAAACCACCATTCAAGGATTATAATGTCTAAATGTTAGTTATGTTAGTACATCTATTAATAATATGTCTGTAGTTATTTTAAACAGGTTTCGAAAAGATTTATAACAGATTTTCAGTTAGAAAATATGTATACATTTTTTTCTGAATTTTTCCCGTTAATCCCATACAATTTGTTCAACTGTTTTAATGGAAATGAAGTATTATTATTATTATTATTATATGTCAACTTTGTACGGATTCTCCGTTAAGAAAGTTAGTGCCTCTCATTGTAAAATGACGAAATTGAAACCCATCAATATCATTGAAACAAATCACTCTTATTGAAATTGTTTTTTTTTTTAAACGTCAGTATGAGGGAAAAATTGTCGCCCTTCCATACCTTTATAGTGTGGAAACTCATCTTTGTACATGTGGTATGTTGCTGCATGACACTTGGCAATCATGTAGGCACACAAATAGTCTCCCCTCCCGCTATTTTTAATTCCTGGGGCGAAATCACCGTATCCATATCCTCTGACGCATATTTGCTTAGGCTCGTTGATGGTGATCCAATATCCCACTTTCTTGAAGTGTCTTATCACAATTCTGGCGTAGTTGACGAAAGGTTCTACCAATAAAGGGTTGTTCCACCCTCCGATATCTTGCAGGGGTTGCGGTAGATCCCAATGGAAAATTGTAGCCACGGGTATCATTTTTTGTTTCAGTATTTCGTCTATGAGATGGTTGTAGTATAAGATTCCTTTCGGGTTGATACGGTTGTCGTAGCCAGATGGCAGTATTCTGGAATAATTATAGTGATTCAAAAAATATTAGATAAACACAAACAGGTGTAGAAATGAACGTTGAAAATTACCCCCGCATCAGAGAAACTTGTGGTAAAACCCGAGTTTCAAACCTAGTGTGACCTCTATACCCAAGGACATTACTCACAGGTCTGGTGGATTCCTATCGTGACGTACCTCAGTGGCCTCCTACCGAGTCCATTTTTCACTCAACAATTTGTTTCTTTCATTCGGAGGCCACCGTATTACGTCATTTCAAGGTCATTTCTTATATAAACATGGGAGATAGGAATCCAGCAGTCCTGTGTGTAATGTCCTTGCTCTAGACCCACCGCAGGCGACTACGGTGGGTACGGTGGGTACGGTAGGTGTTGCAGACATAATCCTGGAATTCCTTGGTCTCGGCCTGAGGAAAATTTTTGTATGAGCCAAGGTCTTCAATATTCTCGAAGACCCCATGTATTGGCGTCACCTCCTGAAGCTGCAGGAAGACATCGGTCTCCACAGCTTCGATATGATCTGAACGTGCTCCAACATGATGACAGAGTTCGGGTAACCCCGTTCAGTGTCGAAAACGAGACCAAGTTCATCGTCGTTGAAAAGAATGCTCCGATCTTTGCTTTTTCATGGTCACAGACCATGTAGAGAAGGAGAGCAGCTGAACTTCTGATGACTTTACAGAGGCTCCAAACCAGTACCATTCGGTTTCCTAGACACTCCAAACTCAAAATTCCACGGCCTCCCTTTTGTCTGGGAAAGTACAACCGTGGAATAGACGATGCAAGCTCATACAGTATCGGAAAGTTTTCATCTTCGGTATGATGGTTTGCTATATGTTGAGAGAGCATTACAGTTTCTCCCTACTCGCTCGAGGAAGGGATATCGACGTGCGCCGTGTCGCATTGCCATGTGGTCCGTTAATGCGGCGGGTGGGGTAACAGGAGAGGCGCGCAGTAGTGCGTCTTTCTGGTAGCAAGATGATGTAGGATGCTTCGATCTGAGCTGGATATCGTCCCTGTATTCCTCTCATCATCGTATCTCCGGTTGCTGTGGATTATTATTATTATTATGTAGGAAAACATAGGTGGGTTCGAAATATGTATGACTTTTGAAAACGCAGTAATAAACCACGTGGTTCAGTAACTTATGAAAACATTCACTAACCTGGACCAAGATATCGAGAATCTGTAATGCGTCAAACCCAAACCGGCAGCAATGGCGACATCTTCTTTGTATTTATGGTATGAATCACACGCCACGTCTCCATTATCTCTATTTACTATCGAATCTGGATTTACGTGTGTCATGCGATCCCAAATATTTTCCCCTTTTCCGTCCACGTTCCATGCGCCTTCAACTTGATACGAAGCCGACGCAGCGCCAATCAGAAAGTCCTTCGGAAAGGTGCCGTTGTTTTCAGCTGTGACGCAAATTGTACTGAAATATAAATTACATATTTATCAATACGTGGAAGATATCCGGCTCGTAGGACCACATGCTAAGTATTCATGGGTACTAAATAACTAAATAGGTTCTGAAGTCTGTTTGAAAGCGGTTGACAATGTTTCACTTCAAGTAAGGTTTTTCTTCAGAGATAGGCAGATTAGGCAGGGATTTAACAATGGCCTCAGGTTTGTTTTCAGCTTCAATAATATATGAATCATTTGCTGATCTTTTTACTAGAGAAACTATTTTACTATGATAAGAAAGAAAAGAGGGTCTTTGTCTCTAATAGTACAGTTTCGAATTTCAATTTTGTTAAACATAGGGTTCTTCAAGGATCAGTCTTGGGGCTGCTCCCTTTTACCGTTTAAGTAAATAACAAGTCAGAAACTTGGTTCTTTGCAAACAAATTTAATTTTGACAGAACTCAAATACTCAGTTTTTCAGCTAACTACGTGAACTGTGCAAGTCATTGTGTGGACGACAATATCGCTTGGAATAATCACGTCAAACAATTAGGCAGTAGATTAGGATTTTTCTTATCAAGTCAATTGGGAATTTCACCAGCTGTGAAACACTAAATACTACATATTTTCCACTGTTCCTCCTCACAACAGTTATGGGATAATTCTTTGGCGAAATTTTCAGTGGTGCTATAGCAATTTTTAAACTTCAGAAAAGAGCAATCATAATCATTATACATTCAGACCACAGTAATCATTGCCAAAATATGTTATGCCTCTAACCACCCATCTTTATAACTAAATTATTTCTAAGTGTTTTATCTGTTACATTTAAAAAAATTTCTAATTAGTTCTTATTTCTTGAGAAATTGCTTCTACTCTGTCAATGAATATAATTGTCATTTCCAATTTAGAAACCAAAATTTTTTTCAGTTGATTGGAATAATTGTTTTAATTGTTTTGTTATTTATTAAGACCTCATTATAAATAATTGTTATTTGTTACCTTTTTATCTGTTTTCTTTCCTTGTGTTGAAACACTCAAGGATGTTATAAAAAAAAATAAAAAAATTGTATGAATAAGGAAAGAATCACACTTTCGTATGGTAAGTTATTCTATCATGGAATGCTTTCTAAATTATTCTCCTAGCAAGATGACTTTTTAAAAGAATCTCAAGTACTAATCCATTGATAGTAGCATTATTAGAAAAAAAATTATAAAGTTTTGATATATTGATATTATACGCACTAAAAGGGGACTTTTTTGTTATGTATAATCTCCAAATGGCAAAGGTTTATAATTTAATTTTTCTGTAATATAAATGGACTATATATACCTACTACCAATAAATTATAAAAACCTAGTCTACCTGAGAACCAGAAAAACCAATTTCAACATTAACATCTTGTGGGGTGAGGCTGGAAAAACTTTCGCGATTTACTGTTTTGCATCAACTGATTTTTTGGCCTATAATTTATAGCTGTTATCAGCGAAAACAATAAACTTTATTTCAGTATTTAAATGACAACAAACGCTGAAATCGTGTCACTAGCTCAAGGATGCCACTTATTGTAATCTTCTTTGATATGAGCATCAATTTGCATGCACCAAACTACGAGGGTGCCCAGTAAAAACTCACGACCCTTCTATATTTGTTTTGATCTGTCTAATTCTCTCCAAATATTTCTACCATGTGGAAAATATAAGGCAAACATCTGACAGCAAACAACTACTTCCCTGGCTAATACCAAGACGGACGTTGGCATTGAATTCTTGCCGCTCGTCAGTGACAGGGTAGGTCGGACAACATTAGAGTCGTGGTGGAAATATTCAACATCGTCGAATGTACTTCTTCATTTATTTGATACTCTGGCAAAAATCCTTGAACTCTCTGTTCACTTCCTGGAGTCTTTGCTACTGAGGATTGCTTTTTGGTTTACCCACGAGTGGCGCTGCGTTCGACTTTTACTGTAAGTCGCTGCTTCATTTGTGGGGAAATATTAGTTATACAGTGGATTATAATTCATTAGGCTGGGGCAGGATGACCTAATGTTGTCTGACCTATCCTGTCACTGACGAGCGGCAAGAACCTCGAAACGCGTCTGCAGGTGGTCTTTCCCAGACAATTGAAGGATAATTTGCTGTATAATTACAGTAGGCAATTGTAACTGGGTCTTCTTGGAAGAACGTTGCGCAAACATCTGTCAGATGTAATTCAGTGTCCGACGTGGTATCAGCCAGGGAAGTAGTTGTTTGCTGTCAGATGTTTGCCTCATATTTTCCACATGGTGGAAATATCTGGAGAGAAGGGTGTACTTCGACATCGTCGAATTTACTATTTCATTTATTTGATACTCTCCGGCAAAATTACCTACTTCCACGTTTTACTCAAATTGAGGCCTTCTCCCTTTCGGTTAAAATTATTTTGAATTCCAATGGCCGGCCTCTCTTAATACTCCTATCCAGTACCTGATTTTCATTAAACATTACTAAGGGCAACCATACAATTATGTTAAATAAAACTCATGATAATTTGATTTCTTCAACTTTATACCGCCAAATAATATTTGAATCCAGGGTCACCAATCACAATACGTGACGCACACAACGCAATAATCAAAAACGCTGCATTGGCAACTGGTTGAAGAGACACTTCTTTTTGTAAGACTGTCTCCTGATAGTTTACAACAATGAATCTCCTGAATGTGTTCGCATGGATTCAACAACACTCTGCATTTCAATATATTAATAATATATATTTCTATGATATCTACTCATTTCATGATTTATGTGGTCTGTGACCGCTAGCGCTGTGGCTAGGGAACAAATTTCAATCAGCAATCTGAATAGGAAGAACCACAGATCGAAGGTGCTCTGTTACGCCAGTAATCAGGCTGGGGCAGGGCGGAACCCATTGTAGTGAGTAAAGAGCTACTGTATTGTACTATAAAGGAAGCTGAACCAAAAATGTTCTTATTCTTCTTTTTCTTCTTCTTCTTATTTTTCTTCTTCTTATTTTTCTTCTTCTTATTTTTCTTCTTCTTCTTATTTTTCTTTTTCTTCTTCTTCTGCTTACATTGGACATTTTCAGGTTAAATTTAAATGTTAAAAAGAATTTTGATTAGATGATAACACAATAAAATAGAAGAGAAACAAGTTCTTCAAAAATGTGTGAATTTGTAAATATTGAACAATGCCAAAATATGGATATTCCAAATTAATTTGAACCCACAAAATAATGAAGAATTTGTGGTTGCACATCTTAGGCGGCACATATTACTTTGGACACTTTACGTTAAGGAGAAAAGGAATTCAGAAAAGTGCCAAAGAATTCAATATTGATATTGAAAACAATCGGACTATTCACATTGATAGTGCGTTTTTACACTATTTACTCAAGGAGCTAATGCTAAGTGAAATTTATAGAATCCATTTCATATGGTTCTGGACTGCAGAACAGAATACAGGTCTCACACTAGTTTTACAAACAACCAAATATGACTTGATCGACTACAACTGGAATGAACGGGTAAATCACATGGTTAGAGAGAGATCTGAACTGGACAATGCTCTATCTTGGTTATCCACTTTAGGAGGAGCTTTCTCAGCATTGGGTAAGTTGAATTGAAATGTATACTCTTGGTTTTTTATTAGTGCAACTTCTCTAAGGCATTTGATTGTGTTAGCCTTGAGGTACTATTGCAAAAACTACAATTTTACGGTTTCTGATATTTCACATTAAACTAGTTACGTACGTATTTGTCAGATAGGAGTCAAGTAGTAAAAACACAAGAGACCTACTGTAACAGTGGTAAAGTCGCAATGGGCGTTCCACAAGGGTCGGTTCCAGGTCCTATTCTATTTTTATTGTATTCAAATGACCTATAGTCTGGTTGGCAATGAAAATTGTTTCTTGGGAATTAAATTTGGCCTCTCAGGTAGGGTGGCCTACTTTTCCCTAGTTGAGTCGCACTTGAGGTATGGCATTGCCTTCTGGGGATTATGCAGTGACCAGTTACTTCGATCTGTTTTTGTACAACAAAAAAGAGCACTCTGATACCTGCGTAAAGCTGATTATGGCGGTCACTGTAAATCACTTTTGATTAGCCTACAAATCTGTATGCCTTGTCCACACAAAATATGGATCAACATCTACTGAATTAAAAAAAAATGTAAAACAAGGAATGAAGATTGTGTTCCCTTATGCTTATTATTCAGTTACACTTTCTTATTCGTACACCTTTGAGACTTTACCTACTCATTATGTTCATTTTGTTAAAATTCTAGGAACTCTTTCTCAATAAGAATCATTTTCTTCGGACAATAAGTTATACTTTGATTGATTGATTGAGTGTTATTTTCAGGTGACTATTTTCCGAATTGTGCACACACTGCTGGAAAAATCTCTTATCATCAGCTGACCCTGGCTCTTAGATTAGGAGATCCTAATATCGCAGCAAGATGTAAGCTATACTTCAGCCTCAGTCTAATCCAACAAAAGAGGTACAAACTTGCACAAAGCATTATACGTAGAGAATACCACAATGCTAAAAACGCTACCGTAGTAGACAATAGACTGTTGAACATGTGCAAAGGTATATGGGCCAAGCTACAGTATGAACATTATGTGTATAAGAAGTCAAAGACGAAAAGGAAGTAGAGCAGTATTTTGTTGATTGGTTTATGTAATTTTCTGAATATATTGTTTTTTGCAACTCTTGGCTCTACATCTGTTAAAGTATAAGGACCAAGAAACTCTATGAACATTATTTTTATAAGAAATCAAAGTGGAAAAGGAAGTAGAGCAGTATTTTGTTGATTGGTTTATGTAATTTTGTTGATTGATTGGTTTATGTAATTTTCTGAATATATTGTTTTTTGCAACTCTTGGCTCTACATCTATTAAAGTATAAGGACCAAGAAACTCTATGAACTTAATTTTTATAAGAAATCAAAGTGGAAAAGGAAGTAGAGCAGTATTTTGTTATGTAAGTTTGTTGATTGGTTTATGTAATTTTGTTGATCGCTTTATGTAATTTTGTTGAATATATTGATTTTTGGAACTATAGTTCTTCTCTTGACTCTACATCTGTCAAGGTATGTCAACCTATTGTATGAACATTATTTTTACAAGGAACCAAAGACGAAAATGGAGTAGAGCAGTATTTTGTTGAATATATTGATTATTTTGAACTATAGCTCTCTTGGCACTACATCTGTTAAGGTATAAAGACCAAGAAACTCTATGAACATTATTTTTATAAGAAATCAGATATGAAAAGGAAATAGGGCACTATTTTGTATATCGGTTCATGTAATTTTGTTGAATATATCAATTTTTCGAAGAGTAGTTCTTGGCTCTACATCTTTAAAGGTATTAAAATCAAACTGCTGTATTAATATTATTTTTATGATAAATCAAAGATGAAAAGGAAGTAGAGCATTATTTTGTAGATTGGTTTATGTAATTTTGTTGAATATATTGATTTTTGACTCGACTCTATTCTTCATTCTTTATGTAGGAAGGATAATAAAGTTCTAATGGCGATCTTCGGAAAACGAAAGTTCGGTAGGTATATTAAGTTGAATTATCTCCAAATTCCACTAGTTCGATTATATACTGGACTTAACATATTGGCACAAAAGAATATACTCTGGAATATTCCATTTTTCTGTTATATTAATTCACTATTTTTGCTTTATATATATTTAACATTAATTCAATAAAATGAAATAGGGAGTAAAATATTGCATTTTAATATTAATCTTTAACAGTGACACCCAGAGCTAAATCAATTTGAATATTTTAAAGAAATTACAAATATGCTGACAATTTTTTTATACTTGATGCAAAGTTGCTCTAATTTCAACTTTTCACAACAAAATTTGCTCTATACATTTGGTTTTCTGTGTATAGTATGTTCCATATTATAAGAAAATTACAAGACTGGTTAACAAAAGTATATTCTTGAAAAATTCAGCATCTCTTCAACAAAATTGTCTTGCTGTTTTTTATTTTGGTCTGATAGAATTTAAAGATTTCTTATCATCCCAACAGGTAGGCAGCGGAACCATTTTTATTCATTTCCTGTTGAGTCATTCAACCCAACTCTGACAAATCCAGGAAAATTATTAACTCATAGATCTGGCACCATTTGCCCCCTGATTTTCTTCACACTTCTTTCACTAGGCCTTGTGGTAATATGTTTTCCATAGATTGTGAATTTCATATTGTCTAGGCAAAACTCAAAAACTGAGGTATGTTTAACAATCGCTAAAACAAAAATGGGTTCATTAGTCAAAAAACTGTTCGAAACAAATATTATTAACTGTGGGAAAGATGTAAATGTAAATACTTTACTTTTTAACTTTGAATCCCGTGCTACAATCTGAAATGTCATTTTGGTTTCGAGGACAACAGTTCCACTCATGCCTACTTGACTGGGTACCTTGGATTTGATCACCTTCAGTTCTGCCCCAACTAGTTCAGATTTTGCTAAAACCGAGCTGAACGAGCCCCAGTCTTGATCTATACATTTTGGAGCTTTTGAAATGCTCAAATTTTGCCTCATATAGTCCTTCCACATTTCTCTGATAGGTTGCAACGAATCGTAACTCCATTGATTCTTAGGTAACTTTAGCAAATTCAGTTCAGATCGCTGTTTTCGTGTGAGGAATGACTTTTTCTTCTTGAGCTGTTTCTTCTTTTGAAAACTGTGCCTGTCCAAAAGAAACTTCCATTCAAGATCACTCTTTAGGTTTTTACTATCCGAAGTTGGTAATGTGTTGAGCAGAGCATTTTTAATATATGGAAGATGGTCTTCTTGTTTCGAACATGGCAATATTTCTTCAGGTAACGTATTTTTTAGTGTATCTAGATGAAAGAAGGTGTAAAGAATACGTAATTATTTTTTAAGTTATCTTCTTTACCTTTCAGTTCGCTGGTGGAATCCATTGATATAAAAAAAACTTCAGTCAAAATAGAGAATTCCAAATTTTACTTTAAAAATGCATAACATAACCTAATTTACCATACCAAAGAAAACGAAATTCGCGACATGCGTTCCCGCTAGGTGGCGGTAAAAATTTAGGCGCGAACTCAGAGTAATAAAAGACGTAGAGATGCCCTGCCTATATCTATACAAATACCTGGGGTCCTATTCTCGAGTTTGTACGTATGCTAATTTCATATACTGTTTCATATCAATACACATTAAATATGTATGTCTGTCTCTCTTATTCGTATACGAATTACAAGTCGAACGATTCGAGAATAGCTCCCCTGTTTTGAACTAAACATGAACTATCCTTTTCTATACAATTTGTTGGCGAGAGGGGTGACGGGTGGTGAAATGTTATGGGCAGTTTGTTTACATTTAGAGTAAGAAGGACCCTAATACAAACGAAGAATGACAACTTATCTTAATGAAATGAGCGGGTACACCCGAAACTACCCGACTGAATACAGACTTAGCATGTATTAGGCCCTCGCTTGTAAACAAAGTTATGTTGACTTCAAGACAAGGATGGAGAAGGCATCTCTATGGTCTTTTATTACTCTGAGGGCGCGAATCAGTAATGGTGATTGGTGATAAGAGACCATGATGTTTAATTTCAGGCTAATGCAAATTTTAATGAGGTACTCGCGATATCGAAAGATGAAATGAGTTTATCAGACATTTTAATCTACGATGACACTGCCATGTCTGGAATAACTCTTTGTTTTTTAATGGAAAATAATGTAAAGAAACTTTCTTTGGTACATTCAGCATTGCGGTACTGACCAAATACGCTTAGTAATTGAGACTATAAATACTGAAGAATATCACTGAACTAAATTTATTTTCCAAAAATCGATCAATAATGAGAAAACAATTGAAATAGATACACTACCACTTATGGCAAGAAAGACCGATCTACTTTTTATCAGTTTAACCAAATAATTATAGATGTCGCACCCTTTGCGCAGACTGCGAGTTGTCGTCTTCTTCTTCTTCAAGTAAGTGCCTTACCTGCTAAGGCTATCCGGCAATTGTAACTTTCAAACTGTCAACTTTTTTGGAAAAAATACGAGCTCTTAAATGCCAAATTAAAATGCTTGAACTGCGCATGCGCTCATTATTGAGGCGTGACTGATTATTGTAATGGCGGGACGTTTAAATGAAAGACAAGAAAAATGCAAACTGAGTTGAATATGCATGAATATTTTTTTTCTATTATTAACACAAAACCCTGTGGTGAATAGGCGAGCTAGGTTAGCTTGCTCAGGTTAAAACAAATTCATGCATTTTCAACTCAGTTTCTTTACTTCAAAGAGTCACTGGTATTTTGAGACTCATAAATATATCTCTTCCTAATATTATGTTTTTTTTTACAAAAATTTCAATGCAAGCAAATTTTCATTAATGTATTCAGATTATATTTTGATTTATCAATATTAATTTGTCATATGCTGATTTGAATATTTGAACTATTCAAATCTAGGTAAATTTTGAATCTCCAGTAGCTCAATTTCTCTATTGAATAGTATTTTTATTTTATTTTTTTGCTCTTCTGAAATATCAATCGGGCAGAAATATAAAACACAATATCTGATAAGAAATGAAATAATTTATTTTAACAGCAGAAAATATTAAGTATACAACTCAATAAAGATTATCCAATAAATTAACTCGTAGTCTTTCATTTCCTCCTTCGTTTTCCTAATAGAACAAAGTTCTTATCAACTCTGCCCAGACCAAGCCTTCACAATATCTTCATAGACAAAACTGGTGGGTATCCCCAACGGATTCTCCAAAATGACGGTGCCCTTGATCCCTTGTTCATCAAAATTGGAAATTTTGCAAAATGGCACGAACGTACTCTGCGGCAATGGCGCCTGCTTGCCAGCAGGTACGACAAACACTGTTTCTCCGTTCAGACCTGCCAGCTGTTGGTCGCTGCTCAGCATCTCGTCTTTCACCCACAAATCAAAGTTGTCCACGCCGAACAGTCTCGATACTTCTCCCTTCAACTCGTTGAGGGCCAGCACTTTTCTACCGACCTGCAGCAAAACTGTACCCTGCGTTGCGCCCTTGCAGTACCTAGATTTCTTCTCCACCAACTGGACATTCACCCATGGTCCTGCTGGGAGTTGCACGTCTGATGTTTTCGTCAAAACGATGTGAATATCGGACGATTTGAGCTTGTGGCGTTCCTCGATGATGAACTGATCCGAGGTCTTCCTTTCGCTTATTAGCCGGAACTTGGTTTTGAGGGTGCCTTCGATAAATTCCGTGAAATCCTTAGCCACTCTGAAAGGTAAAGTAACTAAGTTGATTGATTTCACATTTGTTGGGGTGAGGTCAAAATAACTGAAACTGCTAATGGCATAATAATCGCCAATGATAAATATGCATCAAAACAAAATATACAGGGTGGGGCACCGAAAACGAAACAGACCGAATATCTTCTAAACGCATGTGTTGTGAAGAAAATGCAAAAACACGTCGATTTTTAATCCAAGGGGGACATCTTCCTATCATAACCTCAACTGTCATACCTCTCCCCCCACCCCTTGGTCGCTATCACCCAATCAATTTGAATAGGGAAAGTACCAAGTGTGACACATCATTAAAAAGGTAATTTCATAAGGAATTCAGCCATGTCAATTTTTGCTACCTAACTTTCTATTTTGGCGCCCTCTTGCGGGAAAAACAACTGTTCCGTATTCCAAATTATGATACTTCATTTGCAAGCTAATTTAACATAAATTCGGTGACAATGCATTATGGAAAGTTTATAAGGGAAAAAACAAAATGGCGGATCCAGAACGACGGACCATAATTTCAAATCTTGTCCGTTGTTTTTCCCGCAAGAGGGCGCCAAAATAGAAAGTTAGGTAGCAAAAATTGACATGGCTGAATTCCTTATGAAATTACCTTTTTAATGATGTGTCACACTTGGTACTTTCCCTATTCAAATTAATTGAGTGATAGCGACCAAGGGGTGGGGGGAGAGGTATGACAGTTGAGGCTATGATAGGAAGATGTCCCCCTTGGATTAAAAATTGACGTGTTTTTGCATTTTCTTCACAACACATGCGTTTTGAAGATATTCGGTCTGTTTCGTTTTCGGTGCCCCACCCTGTATACAGACACCAGTACAGAATTACCAATGAGAATTGATAAAAATACACACATTCACATGGAACAATTTGGCAAAATTTCGTAACTTTTCAAAAAAAAGACGATATAAAGGTCAATCAACAACCACAGGTTCGTCAGGCAATCCAATTGTAACCAAACTTCGAAATTAAACATATTTACATTTCTCGTTTATTAGAAACTTTCCATAATTTTTACCAGAAATTTATTTTTATCACAATTTATTACATGCGAGCGCTTTTGACAGCTGTCAGTGCTGTCATCTTCATGACTCTGCTTAAACTGCCTGTTCCCTCTTCCTGTTTGTTCTTCTATTCGGTCAGATAGCCTTGATGATTCTATGTTTGATGTTTGTGATTCATTAATTAGGGAGGGGCAGGTATTTGCCCTCCCCCTCCATCGGGACGCCTCAATAAATTTTTTGCTCTATCGAATAAAGTAAAAATATCTAAGTAAACTTCTCGACCTAGGTCTATTTCCTGTAAACCGGTAGTGATATTCAATTATTTCTTCAAGGAAATTATGAGTTTAAAGGAACTATAACTTCGATCCAAAAATCAAATGTCAAACTTAGAAAACAACTGAATGACCCTATGGCCAATGATTTCGTTGTCGCCCGGAATAAGTAATACATTTCGTCAAGTCATACCTATCCAATTCTCCCTCGGTTTCATAAAACACCGCTATTTCATCGGTAGGCACCAGATGCGCCTTCTTTCTCAGCTTCTGCACGCGACTGATGATTTCTCTGGCTACGCCTTCGTCTTGCATCGAAGAATCCGGGGTCACGTCCAGCAATATCAGAACGTCGTTGTCAGAGTGCACCTCGTACTGATCGGTGTTCAGGCTCTCCGATTTGAAAATGAGACGGACCTCGGATATTTCGACGCGCTGGCCCGCTACCTCCCTGTAGCCCTGCTTCACCATTTGGTTTATCTCGCTGTCGGTTAAAGACTTCAGCCCCTGGGTTACGGCTTTGAACTCCTATAAATAGCCAAAATCAAAATATATCCATATTTATTTATATCCCCACTTCTATATCTTTCTATCTCTCTCTTTATATCCCCTCTCTCATCTATTTATTCGCGCTCTCTCTCTCTCTCTCTCTCTCTCTCTCTCTCTCTCTCTCTCTCTCTCTCTCTCTCTCTCTCTCTCTCTCTCTCTCTCTCTCTCTCTCTCTCTCTCTCTCTCTCTCTCTCTCTATGTCTCTTATCTCTTATCTCTCTCTCCCTCTATTGTCTGTTATCCCCCTATCGTTTCATTCTCTCTCGTTTCCTCATTCAACTCGTTCGAAGTTGGTATCGATCAACTTTTTCTTCAATCTCTCCCTGCTATCTCACTCTCTCCCCACTATTTCTCCTTGCCTCTCTCCTTTGCTCGCACTTATATATCTTTCTCTCTCTTCTCACTCTCTTTTCATCTCTTTACTATCCGTCTTTTCCTCACTCATCTATTTCTTCTCTCTCTTTCTCTTAGTTCTCTATCTTCTCACTGTCTCTCATCTATCTATCTCCCCTCTTCATTCGACTCTTTCTCTATCTCCTTTTTTTTTCATCTCTCCTTCGCATCTCTTTCTATCCCCCTCATAACTCACCTCTCTATCCCTCTCTTTCCATTCTATTCTGTCCCCTTTCCTTTTTCTCTCTCTTCTCTCTCCCTCTTATCTGCCTAACCCTCCTCTCCCATATCCCCACATTCACTACCTCTCCCTCTTTTTTTACTATCATTGTTCGTACACAGTTGGAGCCACAACTGTATGGCACAGTATTTTTGGTGCCATAACGGTATGGCACTGCATTTGTTGGTGCCATAACTGTATGGTACAGTATTTCTTGGTGCCATAACTGTATGGCACGGTACTTCTTAGTGCCATAACTGTATGGCACGGCATTTCTTCTTGTAAATATTTTAGCTTTTACGGATATAAGAGCTACCCATTTCAAACAAATCCTTATCAAAGCACTCACCTGCTTCAGCCTCGCGCCCAGCACTTTATGATCGGGCTCCGCTCTCAGAGTAATTCCGAACTTGCTCTTGTCCGTCGTACCGCTTATCTTCTTCACGTTCAGTTCCGACAGTATGTACCCCTGCAGCGCGTAGATATCGTCCAAATACTGCTGCTCCCTATGAACGATTATAATCTCCGGCAAAGGATACTTCATCGGGATCGTTTTCCTGTCGCGAACGACCCTCCCGAGTTCGATGACGGTCTGCATGCGAGACACCGCTCGTTCGATGTTGGTGTCTATCAATTTTTGGTCAGGTTCCGGTAGCATCAGATAGTGAACGCTGTCCGCGTCGGAGTCTACCAGTTGCTTGAGGTACTGGTACATGGTTTCAGAGATGAAAGGCGCGAACGGTGCCATCATTTTCACGATGTTGAATAGAATGCTGAACAGCGTCGTCAGTGCCACCCTTGTATCGCTCTCGCCGCCTTCTCCCTTCAGTCGTTTTCGATTCATACGAACATACCTAGGGAAATTACGAGTTTTTCATTTGTAACCTACTGGTAAGTAGAGTATTTAACCAGTAATCACTGGTAACTTTCTATCTCTCGCTTGTTCTCTTGCTCTCTGTCTCCATTGCGATCTCACTCTCTCAATATGTCACTCTCTCTCAATATCGCTCTCTCAACCTCTTTTAACCTCCATCTATGTCAATATCTCTCCCAACCTGTCTCTTTCAACCTCTTTCTCTCTCCCACACTCAATATCTCTCTCTCCCACGCTCTCAGTATCTTTCTCGCCCTCTCTCAATGTATATATCTCTCTCTCAATATCTATGCCTTCCTTTCAATATCTATTCTCCTCTCTCTCAATCTCTCTTGCTCTAAGTATTTATCTCTTTCAATACAGATCTCTCTCTCGATATCTCTATTGTCTCGACACACCTCCCTCTCTCACTATATCTCTCCTAATATTTCTGTCTCTCTCTCTCTCTCTCTCAATATATTAATCACTCTCTCAATACCTCAATCACTCTTTCAATACCCCGATCAGTCTCGCAATTGCTCTATCAAAATCTCATCAAACACTCTCTCAATATATCAATCACTCTATCAATATTTCAATCACTCTATCAATATCTCAATCTCTCTATCAATATCTCGCTCTATCAATATCTCAATCGCTCTATCAATTTCTCAATCACTCTATCAATACCCCAATCAGTCTTTCAATTGTCTCATCAAACACTCTCTCAATATATCAATCACTCTATTAATGTTTCAATCACTCTATCAATATCTCAATCTCTCTATCAATACCCCAATCAATCTCTCAATTGTTCTATCAAAATCTCATCACTCTCTCAATATATCAATCACTCTATTAATATTTCAATCACTCTATCAATATCTCAATCTCTCTATCAATATCTCGCTCTATCAATATCTCAATCGCTCTATCAATTTCTCAATCACTCTATCAATACCCCAATCAGTCTTTCAATTGTTCTATCAAAATATCATCAAACACTCTCAATATATCAATCACTCTATTAATATTTCAATCACTCTTTCAATATCTCAATCTCTCTATCAATATCTCAATCTCTCTATCAAAATCTCATCAAACACTCTATTAATATTTCAATCACTCTATCAATATCTCAATCTCTCTATCGATATCCCAATCTCTCTATCAATATCTCAATCGCTCTATCAACTTCTCAATCACTCTATCAATATCTGAATCACTCTTTGAATATTTTAATATCTCAACCACTCAATATCTCAATCACTCTCAATATCTACATCACTATAACGCCTACATCATCAATGTATCTCCATCACTCTCTCAATAGTCAATATCCCAGTCACTGTATCAATATCTCAATCAGTTACATGAATTATGCCATATATATCGAAAATAAAGTAACTGTCTCTGATTCTCCCGTTGAAGGTGTAACTGTGGAAATAAAAAGAATGAGTTACCGTAACTAGAAATGATCTCAATAAATACGACTCATGCTCACAACACTATCGAAAATTCTGTCAGAAATCTTAAACCCGACCATCTCTATTAACTTACCAGTTAGTGAGGTAGTCGAAGTACTTTGTGAGCCTCGGTATGACATTGTAGAGATGGTACAGATCCATCTCTTTGCGGATATACGAAAGCAGGGACTGCGTGAAAGAAAGTATCCAGTTATCCATAACATTATCGCTGCAAACGCTCTTCTCGTCGAACCGTATTGCTTTGTTGTTATTTTGGACGTAGATCTCGCAGCTTTGCAGCAAGAACCTAAAAGCGTTGTACCAAGGCAAGAACACGTCTTTTACAATATCCCTCACACCCTCCTCCTTGAATCGCAAATTTTCCGCCCTGACTACGGGCGAGTTGATCAAGTACAGTCTCAGAGCATCCGCCCCGTGTTTATTCACGACTTGCAAAGGATCGGGGTAGTTCTGCTTACGCTTCGACATCTTCTGTCCGTCACTGGCTAAAACCAGCCCATTGGCTATGAGGTTTTTGAAGGGAGCCTTGCCGAATAGCGCCGTCGAAATCACGATCAGAGTGTAGAACCATCCTCGCGTTTGATCTATGCCTTCAGCGATAAAATTTGCAGGGAAGGATTCCTCGAAATCTTTGGTATTCTCAAACGGGTAATGCAGTTGGGCGTAAGGCATCGATCCGGACTCGAACCAGCAGTCAAATACTTCGGATATTCTTCGCAGAGGGGGTTTACCTGAAAAGGGATTCACATAAAACCAAATACATTCACATAGATGCAGAGAGTTTTTTTTATAGGTTCCATTATAATAATTTAATTGCTCTTCATACTTTATTTTCTCTATCCCTCTACTTCTGTCTCTTTCAACTATCTTAGTCAACTATTTCTCTCCACCTCTCAACTCTCCTCCCCCTCCCCTGATATCTCCTCTCAATAGCTCAATTTCCCTCTATATTTCTCTCTCAATCTCTCTCTCACTACCACCCTCTCTCATAATCTCCGTCTCTCTCTCTCTCTCTGTCTCAATAAACCCTTTTATCAATATCTCTCAAAATATCTCAAACACTCTCTCAATATATCAATCACTCTCTCAATATCTTAATCACTCTCTCATTATCTCAATCTCTCTATCAATATATCAATCACTCTCTTAATATCTTAATCACTCTCTCAATGAATCAATCACTTCATCGACAGAATGAATCATGATATTTTGCTAGACAACCTTGACCGCATGGGTTTCAGTAATGATCTTTTGAGGTGGTTATCAAGTTTTTTATCAGGACGTACTCAGAAGGTATTATAATTACATACAAAGAGAGTTACACGATCAATATGTAAGTAGTAAAGGTAAAATCTAGAAATAAAAAGATTAGTTTGCAATGAAATAGAATATCTCCAAACTCTCTCAATATCTCCAAACTCTCTCAATATCTCTAAACTTTTTCAATATCTCCAAACTCCCTCAATATCTCCAAGCTCTTTAAATATCTTTAAACTTTCTCAATATCTCCAAATTTCCTCAATGTCTACAAACTCTCTCAAACTCTTCCAATCTCGTTGAATATCTCCGAACTTTCGCAATATCTCCAAACTTTCTCAATATCTTCAAACTCGCAATATTTTCAAACTCTCTCAATATATACAAACTCTCTCAATAACTTCGAATTATCTCAATCTACAAACTCTCAATATCTCCAAACTCTCTCAATATCTCCAAACTCTCTCAATAACTCAAAACTCTCAATATCTCTTAACTTTTTCAATATCTCAAAACTCCTTCAATATCTCCTAGCTCTCTCAATATCTTTAAACTTTCTCAATATCTCTAAACTTCCTCAATGTCTACAAACTCTCTCAAACTCTTCCAATCTCGTTAAATATCTCCGAACTTTCTCAATATCTCCAAACTTTCTCAATATCTTCAAACTCGCAATATTTTCAAACTCTCTCAATATATACAAACTCTCTCAATAACTTCGAATTATCTCAATCTATAAACTCTCAACATCTCCAAACTCTCTAAATATATCCAAACTCTCTCAATATCTCCAAACTTTCTCAATATCTCCAAACTCTCTCAATATCTCTAAACTTTTTCAATATCTCCAAACTCCCTCAATATCTCCAAACTCCCTCAATATCTCCAAGCTCTTTCAATATCTTTAAACTTTCTCAATATCTCCAAACTTCCTCAATGTCTACAAACTCTCTCAAACTCTTCCAATCTCGTTAAATATCTCCGAACTTTCTCAATATCTCCAAACTTTCTCAATATCTTCAAACTCGCAATATTTTCAAACTCTCTCAATAACTTTGAATTATCTCAATCTACAAACTCTCAATATCTCCAAACTCTCTCAATAACTCCAACCTCTCTCATAAAAAACCTTCAGTAATTGAAACAAAAGTCGAATATCACATTATAATAATAATTCCAAATGTCAAAG
Source organism: Chrysolina haemoptera (assembly GCA_958298965.1). Taxonomy (NCBI): domain Eukaryota; kingdom Metazoa; phylum Arthropoda; class Insecta; order Coleoptera; family Chrysomelidae; genus Chrysolina; species Chrysolina haemoptera. The sequence continues at coordinate 1,105,163 of OY282594.1, read as the reverse complement.
GATAAGTTACTGATAGTTTAGATGCTTTAATGTTACATGTTTTGCGTTTGCTGTCAATATAATTCGATCCCATTATTCTTACCAGGAATTCTGCTAGGAATTTCAATATCATCGATATTCTCTCTGTGCAAGTCCGTCACTCTCTTCCCGCTGAGCTCCTCGAGCTCAGCTATGCTGCCTATACAAACGATCTCGTCCCCGTTAGGCGACATCCAAATCGGTATTGGAGTGCCCCAGTAACGGTTTCTGCTTACGGCCCAGTCTCTGGCCTCTCGCAACCAATTCCCGAACCGTTTATCCTTGACGAAGTCTGGCACCCAGTAAGTTTGCTGGGCCGACTGTTGCAGAGCTTCTTGCATGTGCTCCACTCTGATGAACCAGGATGGTACAGCTCGGTAGATCAGCGGAGTGTCTGATCGCCAGCAGAAGGGATAACTGTGTTTCACCTGAAAACAAAGGAATATTTGGTACGTTTAGTTTTTCAGCAATAATTTGTATGCAACACTGACATGTCATTGCATTCCATAACAAAACCACATTTAAAAACTCGCCCATAGCCATTCGCGATCACCACGGAGTGGGCGACATCTACATTTTAAAATTCGAACATAAAACTCCGGGAAAATAAACATTCTGCCATAAGATCTCATGTTAATAAATTGTTGATTATTTCTTTGTAGAACTATATTTGGTTCGATTTTTTTGAAATAATGCGAAAAGCATATTTTTGATGTTACGAGTGAATTAAAAAAAACTTGTTCAGTGCCGCAGTGAAAGAATTATTCATCTTCAAATGTGTCTATGCACTCCTCTTTCAGAAACTATCTAAAATATGTGAAATTAGATTAAAAATCGGGAAGCCAATTAGTTATACGTATGAGAAAGATGATGTTCGTTTATAAATGGTGTAAATATATCCAACTTTTTTCTAGATGCAAAAAAGATGACATTGATGAAAGGTCAAAGAGGTCATTCCATCTCAAAAAATTACAGAAATTGGTTCATATCGAAACTTTTTCCACTTAATACTGAAATGTGTCGTCTAAATGAATCTTTACAACAGGCATTTCCAAAAGTTGGAAGATAGAAGTGAAAGTTCAAAAATTCAAAATATTTCAACACACAGATAAATGACATCTGCTTTGTTTTCCCGGAGTTTAGAAGCGCCACCTGGTGCCAATGGTGATCGCGAATTCTTCAAGAATTAAGGATATGTTCCAAAAGTAACCAGTTGCTAACCGCTACTAACCAGAAATTTGACAGCGGTTATCTGAAATATTTAGGATATGTTCCAAAAGTAACCAGTTGCTAACCGCTACTAACCAGAAATTTGACAGCGGTTATCTGAAATATTTAGGATATGTTCCAAAAGTAACCAGTTGCTAACCGCTACTAACCAGAAATTTGACAGCGGTTATCTGAAATATTTAGGATATGTTCCAAAAGTAACCAGTTGCTAACCGCTACTAACCAGAAATTTGACAGCGGTTATCTGAAAAATTTATAATTACTGGTTACTTTCGGAACACTTTGGTGATTGTGTTGTGATTACTGATTGGTGTGTGTCTGGTGACAAAAAATTACATTTAACAGCACAACGCATAAATACATGAGGCAGCCATTAGACTGTCCAGCGTTCCCAATTCTTCCTGGCAATAACCACAAAAGCACATATCTTCAGTCAGAAAAATCGCAATTAATGATAAGTATATATACAGTTAATAGAAAAAGTACCATAGTGAAATACTGCAATAGCAATCCACAAATTTGTGGAAAGATAGGAGATGGGACAATCACAATTCACAATCAGTCTCATCTCATCTCAAAATCTCAAATAAAACAACAAAATGAACAGTTTTAAGTTTTACGGTTGTCAGTTGTCACTTTTGTCAATCTCACCGCAAAGGAAGTGTTGGTTAGTAAATTGACGTTTGGTTCACCAGCTTTCAGGCAACCGTGTTTCAAATATCACCACTTTTTCAAGATCACCGAACTAGCGGTGATTTTCGGAACACCAAACCGCATTTCCGGTGACTTTTGGAACATATCCTAAGTTTTACGGTTGTCATTTGTCACTTTTGTCAATCTCACCGCAAAGGAAGTGTTGGTTAGTAAATTGACGTTTGGTTCACCAGCTTTCAGGCAACCGTGTTTCAAATATCACCACTTTTTCAAGATCACCGAACTAGCGGTGATTTTCGGAACACCAAACCGCATTTCCGGTGACTTTTGGAACATATCCTAAGTTTTACGGTTGTCATTTGTCACTTTTGTCAATCTCACCGCAAAGGAAGTGTTGGTTAGTAAATTGACGTTTGGTTCACCAGCTTTCAGGCAACCGTGTTTCAAATATCACCACTTTTTCAGGATCACCGAACTAGCGGTGATTTTCGGAACACCAAACCGCATTTTCGGTGACTTTTGGAACATATCCCAAATGTAAGTGACGTGATATTGACAGGGACGGCCATTTTCCTTGGAGGGCATACAAACGTTCAATTACAATAAGAACACCATTGAGTTCCAAGCATCGTTGATGAAATCTTGTGATGATCTTGCAAAAATCATTGTTAGTTATCATGTTCGTTTGAAATCATTGATAAACATGGACAGAAGCGATTATCACAAGACTCTTGATGTTCTCCCCTATTTTTCAGAATTGCGGAAAATCGTGAAACCTCAGTCGACCTCTTTCTGCTCTCAGAGAATACTTGATAATTCAACGAAACAATGACTTTTTCAAACGTATTCAAATAGCTTTCTTTAACTTCATTTACATAGAACAAGAATGGTGTTTGCCCTCCAGCAAACTAACAATGCCGTCATTCTAGAATGATCTATTGTGTGTAGTAAGTGTAATGTTCAAGTTGATAATTTGACAATGCTGTATTATATTTTTTACCAGTTTTTCATTTGTCTCTTTACATGTATTTAGTTATTTTTTATTAGACTTATAACATTTTTTGTGTACATTAGGATTTCTATTTCAATAAACTATTTCAATTTCAATTTGTGCTTGCATGTAAATAATAAATGTTTAAAGTATAAAGATGTATCTATTTTGAACTTTACTTTATAAACAAATGTTGGATAAATAAAAAAAAAACTTGGGGTGCATTTTGGAGTTGGTAGGTAATGGAAGTTTTTGACCTTGGGTTTATGAATGTCAATAATAATAGTAATGAAATGTTGAAAAAATAGCTATTTGTATTACTAGGGACGAAAAGGCACTTTACTCTCATGTAATACATATGATTTTTCCTCCTACCCACTAAATGAACCTTTTCGAACTGCTTTTGTCTAAAACAGACCTATACCTGCATGATGGAAAGTATAGATAATACAGTCATGTCCGTCTGAGAATTTGCGGTGGTGCAATGGCTAGCGTCTTGGGCTTGTAATCTGAGGGTCCCGGGATCAGCTCCTGGCAATTGCAACTTTTTTTTTTTTTAAGAACGTTGTTTTACTTTTTTCTTGTTATTGATTTGAATTATTGGACATTTAGATAGCTTATACATTTCGAATTGCTATTGAGTGATTTTCTCATAAGTAATGTTATGTGCCTATTTGATAATTTCTTTTCTAAGAGCTGCACTTGTAGAAAAAGTAATGTGTGTATTTCGAGCACAAAGAGTCATTGTCTTTCTCCAAAGATTAATCTTTTTGTCGAGCAACAATCAATCACTTTGCTCTCTAAATACACAAATAGCTATTAAAGAACTAAAGTAAAAATAACTTTCATGTTTGATTTTTACCAGAATACAGGATATATAAGATGTTCTAGACATTACAGAAACAATTTGATTATAATAGATTCACAAGTTTCATTGTTTACAACTTATTTGAATGAGGGGGAGGAAAAGTACTTTCCTCCCGAGGGAGGAAAAATATGAGTTTCCTCCCTGGTGTGAGGGAGGAAAGTGTGTAATTTTTATAGGGGTAGGAGGAAAAATTATTTACCTGAGACTGAACCACCAGCCTATCCTTCTCTTTCAGTTTTGTGATTATATTCTTATCAGCATCCTTCACATACTGTCCCAGAAAGTCCACAACAGGATCCATGAAGCATCCGGAATCATCCACAGGACAAATCGGTTCCTGATCCTTTGTTATGATTCCTGCCGCCAAGCACACTCTGTAATCGTCTTCTCCGAAATAAGGGGCATGATGTACGATCCCCGTACCCGACTCAGCAGTCACATAATCATCTACCAACACCCGGAAACCCTTCGTCTTCAAATGATCATAGAAATTGAAAGGGGGTTCGTAACGCAGACCCTTCAGCTTGCTCCCGGGGAAAGTTTCTAATATTTTAACATCGTCTGGTTGGAACAGAGTTTCTATGCGACTTTCCATCATTATGAAAATTTTGCTAGAACTGATTTGTTGGAACCGAGCATAAATGAACTCCCCGTTGACGCAGGCTGCCAAATTGCTGGGCAGGGTCCAAGGTGTGGTTGTCCATACTAACAAAGAAGCACCTGCAAAGAAAAAAAGAAATTTACTTCATAATAAATTACTGACTGATGAAAATATTAATTAATACAGTAGCCCATGCTGAGTGCGTTAATGTGAAGTTATCCACGGTTTTCTAGCCACGATTTTTAGGAACTGGGAGAATTTGCATGCGGCCGCTCTGCAACGTTGCCAAATTGTTTGAATATCCCTGTACTTGATACTATTTTTTATCAGAATTTAATTATTGTTGTTTATTTTTCAACCCTGTTCAAAAAATGAAAGATCCATTTTCAGTATACAATTTCCTACGGCACTTCAAATTCATTTGGGACTTGGTATACCTTTATAGAGTTATTCTCGACATTTCAGTGAAAATTTCACGAACGCACATCGATGACTAACAGAGATATACCAAAAAATGTTTGGAAAATGACAGAATATTTTTCTCATTTTTCCTACGGCACTTCAAATTCATTTGAGTTCTGGTATCCATTTATAGAGTTATTACCGATATTTTAGAGGAAATTTCATGAACGCACATCGATTATTAACATAGGTATACCAAAAAAAGTTCGAAAAATGACAGACCCATTTTCAGTATACATTTTTCTACGGCACTTCAAATTCATTTGAGTCGTGGTATCCATTTAAAGACTTATTCCTGCCATTTAAGAGGAAATTTTATAAACGCACATCGATTATTACCAGAGATATAGGTACCAAAAATGTTATTCGTATGGAGTTATCCACGCGCGGTTATCTAGCAAAAAATATTTTCTACCAAATTATTACCAGTATTCCAGTGCAAAACCATTAGATCACTACTCATAAGCAACAAAAATCATATTTTAATTGTTCTCTTAGATTGAATGAATGGATCAGGGTTGAAAAATAAACAACAATAATTAAATTCTGATAAAAAAAATAGTATCAAGTACAGGGATATTCAAAAAATTTGGCAACGTTGCAGAGCGGCCGCATGCAAATTTTCCCAATTCCTAAAAATCGTGGCTAGAAAACCGTGGATAACTTCACACTAACGCTGAGTGCTACATGAATCCACACCTAGATCTATACACCTTGGTTCACATACCTTCTTTATCATTAACTAATGGAAGACTGACTGTGACAGCAGGATCAACAACATCTTTGTAGTTTTGACCGGACTCAAAATTTGACAGAGGCGTATTGCAGGCAGTGGAATAAGGCATGACCTTGTTGCCTTGATACACTAGCCCTTTCACATATAGTTGCTTGAAAATCCACCAAACTGACTCCATAAACCCTGGGTACAAGGTTTTATAGTCGTTTTTGAAATCTGCAAAGAGAAAACCAATAATAGACCAAGCTGCAGATAAAAATATAAAGATATTTTTCTTTAACAAACTATCTTATAAAAATTAGTATAGGCCATTTGCATCTTTTATTCTCTGGGGGAAAAACCTTGGTTTAATAAATACAGTTAGCTTCTAGTAGTTCATAGTTCAATCAAACGGGCATTACCTATCCACCTTCCGATCCTTCCGACTATCATCTCCCACTCATGACTGTACCTCATAACTATTTTCCTGCACTCTGCATTGTATTTGTCAATCCCCATTTTCATTACGTCAGCTGGACCTTTGATTCCCAGCGCTCGATCGATTTCATATTCCACTGGAAGGCCGTGACAGTCCCACCCGAATCTTCTCTCTACGTGGTACCCCTGCTGATGTGCATATCGAGTAACTGTATCCTTGATTGTGCCAGCAAGGATATGTCCATAATGGGGTAATCCAGTAGCAAAAGGGGGACCATCATAAAATGAAAATCTGAAATTTACAACAGCTGGTCACTTGTTAAAATAGAGTATGTTTGATCCTACCTTGGCTTTCCTTTTGATTGCTTTAGGCACGTTTCGAAAGCCTTTATTTTTTTCCAGTACGTTAATATCTTTTCTTCCTCTTCGGGAAAATTTATATTTTCCGGAACTCGAGGGATTTGTTGGGCGAGATTATTTTCAGTCATGTTGTCTATCAGTGTTTTTAAAAAAAATGATATTCTTTAAAAAATAGTCATAACGAACCATACGGATACGTCTCCCTAGTCCCTAATGTAACCTAAAAAATTGTTGATGACTGTCAACACGTCAACAGTGTCAAATGTCAACTCAACAGTGTCAAATGTCAACTCAACAGTGTCAATTGTCAACTCAACTGTCATAGCTCATGAGAGATGACGTCCACTTATGACAGATGACGTCCGACATAAATATCGTAACCACAGCTTATCTGCCAGAAACGAACACAGATTTCGTCGAGGGTCGGGATGGAGGAATGGAGTTTTCAGGGGCGCCACTGAGTAACTAAAAAATTTCAGTAGGGTTGAATTAAAGATGTTCCTACAAATGCTCTACTTCCAGCGAGTAGGAAGATTGCTTTTTTTTCTGCCCTTAAAACTGTGAAATTATAACTGAACTATCAATATAATAGTTATTTCTTGGGTGGGATTCCGTGTACCATAGAATTCTCTTGTCGACAGTTTTGTCTCTGTCTCTCCCATGAATTCAACCATAATGTCATCTCACTGTTTCTGTCGACAATAGCTTGTAAGCTCAATCCAATCTGATTGGCCTCGAGAGAGAGCTAGATAGCATGGAACACAAGTCCTGAATATTCATAAAATTTCTTGAGCACGGTATGATGGGTTTTCCATGACATTTCGATATAACAGATGCTGAGACGTCACGCCGTCAATTTTTGATGGTGTAAGTCAATCTTTGGATGCAAACAAACCGACTTCAGACAATGACCGCTACGCTTTATTCACATGCAGACTGACTTACACCAACAAATTTGGCGTCATGTCACATGCCCGTACCGGGATGTATAGCCTTTGCTAATACCTTGACGTTGATTGGATTTTATCTGACAGAGTACAAAGTTTCTTAATGATACCATTAGAAGTAGTTCTTGTTATGCCTCAAAATTCAGTTTGGTTAAAAAGGTAAAATTTTCTTTTGTTCCTTGTCCACTTGAGTTTCCTATGTTTAATTTTGAAATGTCTGAATCTATATATACAGGGTGGCAGTGTATCAGCGCGGATTGCGCAAACTGTAGACCTCATATCAGTGATTACCAAAAAAAATTCTTCTAAATGCAATGCAATATCTCCCAAAATTTTTTTTTTTTTCAACAAAAAAGTATTCATTCATTTCGTTTTGTTTTGTCATCTTCTACTTCCCGTTTGTTTTATAGCCCCAATTTCGGATGATAATACCAATTCGTTTGATAAAATTGTAACCTCTACATTGAAAATATTTTATTTCAAAAAATCATCAAAATATATATTAGATATAAATAGCAACATTTTTTAAACTGCATTCTATACTGCAGTATCTTGAGAATAATTTAAGTCTTGATTCCATTTCATCATTTCAGTATTTATACTTGAGTCGAACATACTCCTAACTCAACTGGATTGAGTATAATCATTTCAGTTCTGTCGCCCTAGGCACTACTGATAAATATCTCGATCTATTACAATGGATGTGAACAATTCTAGCAATTCTTTTTACAAAATTTCAGTCTATGGATTACTTCGGTTTCAACTGGTTCTTCAAGTCCTCAATTTGTTCGTCTGACAGGTTTTTCAGTGGAGGCCTTACTAGTCCGACATCCACATATGTTGCTATATTCATAGCAGCTTTCATTGCAGGTACAAGAGTTCCTACAAGAAAAAATACAAATACATATTTTTGACAGGTAACGAATTCAAAATCTTTTTCGTTTAATTTGATAAGTACGCCGTAATTTTAAAAAATGAGCTCACCAAATTTTGTTATAACATCATATTTGGTTGAGAGTTCCTTCTGAGCTTTCCTGGCTTCGTCCAATTTAGATTCCAGAACTGCCTGGAAGATATCCTTGGTATTCTTCGGAAATATGTTCAAAGTTGGTACAATGGCTGAATCAAAACCCATCGAATATGCACCTAACAACAGCTAAAAAAAACATTGTATAACAGTAACAGTACGAATATTAGGCAATGAATGTAAAGTTACCATGATGTTCAAACCACCTAATTAAGGCACTAAATTATAACGGAGTTGAAGTGCAGTCATGAACGTAAACAAGCGTCTAGCCGTACCAATTCTACTTTTGATCCCGCAGGTCCGCATGCGCCCAACTTTTAATGGCGGTGTGTTTAGATGACAAAAAACAAGAAGGCAAACTGAGTTGAAACTGCGTGAATTTGTTTTTTCGCTCGCAATTGACACACAAACCTAACCTGAGCAATCTAACCTAGCTTGCGAGTCAGTCGAAAATGCGTGAATTAGTTTGCATGCAAACCGAGTTGAAAATGCGTAAATTACTTACCAACCATACCTGACCTGACTACCCTTACCTAGACCTGTTAACAATATAAAATTGCTACGAAATAACGAATATTTATCCAAAATTCAGAAAGAACAGGCGTGGAGCAGCCATAATTGGCGAAAAAGCGTAAAAAAGTGAGCATGCGGACCTGCGGGATCAAAAGTAGAATTGGTACGGCTAGACGCATTTATGAATGTAAACGTTAACCAGGGGTGAGTTCCCAATGCATAATGCATCGTTTTTGCTTATCGCGTCGCGCGTCAAGCCTTCTTCACGCACTGATTGGCGAACAGGGACACCCTATTCTCAAATGTCGATTACCCTATGTCGCATGCGACAAGATATTTCTATCACTTTTCTCGACAAAGCATTAAAAAGAGATGGAGATATTTTGTCGCATGTGACATAGGGTAGTAGACATTTGAGAATAAGGCCCCTGGTGAATCGTGTCGAGAATTCGTCAATGAGAATGCGCGACGCGAAAAGCAGAAACGATGCATTGGGAACTCACCTCAAGATGTACGTTAACGTAATTGACAGCTGAGGAGCTGAGCATGCGCGTTCTTATTTTCTGTCCACCACGAGCGCTAACGTAAAAAACACAAGACTGTGCATGCTTAGTTGTAAATTTTTACGACTATTTCACTCATCTTAATATTCTCACCTAATCTGACCAATCGGAAGCCAAAGACAACTCGTGTTATCGCGATAACACCAGCTGTCTTTCAATTCTGATTGGAGGATCAGCCTCGGTATTTTCAGCGACATACCCATGACGAAATGAATACGTTTGACAGATCGATCAATAATATAGCTGGATATGTCAGAATGAGTCGTTTCACTGCAAATTCAAATGAAATTATGAAACGAAACATTATAATATTGACGATTTTAATAATTTCTTTATGACTGCCATACATTGTTCGTATTTATATTAATGAATAAACTTTATTCGTGAAATAGTCTAATAAAATTCAACTAGTGATTGAATTCATCTCATAAGTCTGTCTTTTATTTCTGAACTCAACTGAATTGTTTTGAGAAAACACCACTCGTCCTGCGGACTCGTGAAGTTTTCACGAAGCAACTCAGTTTCGTTCAGATATAAATCGACGGACTTATCGCGAAGATTCATGGTATTACTCCTGAATATCTCATCATGATTGCCCTTCAACTCCCTTATATCTCTACTAAGGGGCCAACTATCTGCACCTGGCAGAAGACGAACTTGAGATATGGTTCCTGCAATAGAAGGTTCGAGTGAATCCCCCCAACTCCCACGCGCTATGGTAGTCAAATATGTTTTTACCGGTACTAAAAAACATGTAACAAACTAGTACAAATAATTACCTTGTCAACGCCAAAGAATATCACGTTGTTTTTGATATCTACTTCCAAAGCTGCCACGCCTTCTTCCAAATCATTAGATATGTAATTGATGCCACAAAATGTCGGTATTTTTCCTTGACATTCCCTCAGAAAAACCGCCATATTTACTGAAAAATTATTCATCTTCAAACCAGTTAAACAGAGGTAGAATTAAATATGTAGATGTACAGCTTGGCAAATCCAGATCTGAATGTCGAGAAACGAATGAGATCACTTAACTTCCCAGTGCATATCGCGATGCGACAGTTACACCGGTTGTAACTCATAGTTGTTTAACGGACTGTACTGATACCTTCTGCTACCGCGCATCGATAGGCGTGGCGATTTGCTAGATCTACCAAACTGTATATACTTTATTCAAAATTTCAATGATATTGTAGTGACCCTGAGCCGGCCCTGGAAACACAAAACAGCAAAGCAATAAAGTAACATTCTGAGAATATCTGGACTAATTTTACGACTTCGGCAATCTTTGTGCTTCTCATATTATAATGGACGATGGAAATTAGTTAGAGAATACTCACTGTCAACATTCGTCCACTTCGGAATGTGATAGTACAACAATGGCGTGTTTGGAGCAGCGCGACTAACGATCTTCAAATACTCCACTAGATCTTGAGGCGAAGAAGGTTTGACACAAGCCTCTGGAAGACACAATATCGAAGCGGCGCCGGCCTTCTCGGCGTGTTTCGCCAAGTCCACCACGTCGGGTAAGGCGCATCCCCCTACTTGGACCATCAGATGCTGTTTGGTGGATTTGACGGCCTTCGCCCATTCGTTGGCAACAGACTTCCTCTCCGATACCGACATAGAGGTGCATTCGCCCAAAATGTCGTTGACTGAAACGCGGGGGGTCAGAGGAAGAGTTGGAGGAAGAGTTAGAGAAAGTGTACCAAGCGAACTTACCCAAAACTGCTTCAATTCCTTCGTCGGCTAGATATTTGGCATATTTGGGAATGGTGCTTAGATTGAGGGACCTGAAAAGCGAAAAGTAGCTGATAGCTGGAGGATATGAAGGAAAAGTATCAGCTCTGAATCTGAATGAGTTTTCGACATTTTCGTTCAAAGATTCGGAATCAGCATGTCTAAATACGTTTGATGACGAAAATTTGATATTCGAAAAATGAAAAATAAAAAAGTTCAAAAAATTATCTTTCATGATATACTCGACTTTTGTGTACGTCGATTTTTTCAGTTCAAATTCTCAGTGTATACTAATTCGGCCATTCTGAATCGATTGGCGTTCGCAGAAATCGTCTATCTCTAACCGTTTTCGAGTTGGTCAGCTCTGAATCAGTTTTCAAATGGTTTTTTTGACGCCAAAAATACTTCCGATGAGTTTTCGACATTTTCGTTCAAAGATTCGTAATCAGTACATCAGAATACGTTAGGGGACAAAAATTTTAAATTCGAAAAATGAAAAATAAAAAATTTCAAAAAACCAACGAATCATGATATACTCGACTTTTTTGTCCGTCGATTTTTTCAGTTCAAATTCTCAGTGTGTACTAATTCGGCCATTCTGAATCGATTGCCGTTCGCAGAATTGGTCTATCTCTAACCGTTTTCGAGTTGGTCAGCTCTGAATCAGTTTTCAAATGTTTTTTTTGGCGCCAAAAATACTTCCGATGAGTTTTCGACATTTTCGTTCAAAGATTCGTAATCAGCACGTCGAAATACGTCCGAGGACAAAAATTTGAAATTCGAAAAATGAAAAATAAAATATTTCAAAAAACCAACTAATCATGATATACTCGACTTTTTTGTACGTCGATTTTTTCAGTTCAAATTCTCAGTGTGTACTAATTCGGTCATTCTGAATCGATTGGCGTTCTCAGAATTGGTCTATCTCTAACCGTTTTCGAGTTGGTCAGCTCTGAATCAATTTTCAAATGTTTTTTTTGGCGCCAAAAATACTTCCGATGAGTTTTCGACATTTTCGTTCAAAGATTCGTAATCAGCACGTCGAAATACGTCCGAGGACAAAAATTTGAAATTCGAAAAATGAAAAATAAAATATTTCAAAAAACCAACTAATCATGATATACTCGACTTTTTTGTACGTCGATTTTTTCAGTTCAAATTCTCAGTGTGTACTAATTCGGTCATTCTGAATCGATTGGCGTTCTCAGAATTGGTCTATCTCTAACCGTTTTCGAGTTGGTCAGCTCTGAATCAGTTTTCAAATGTTTTTTTTGGCGCCAAAAATACTTCCGATGAGTTTTCGACATTTTCGTTAGAAGATTCGGAATCAGCACGTCAAAATACGTTCGAGGACATGCATTTGAAATTCGTAAAATCAAAAATAAAAAAGTTCATAAACTTATGTATCATCGCGTGTATCATGATATACTAGACTTTTTAGTCCGTTGATTTTTTTCGTTCAAATTCTCAGTATATACTAATTCGGCCATTCTGAATCGATTAGCGTTCGCAGAAGTTGTCTATCGCTGACCGTTCTCGAGTTGGTCAGCTCTAAATCAGTTTTTAGATGGTTTTTTTGCCGTCAAAAATATTTCTGATTAGTTTTCGACATTTTCGTTGGAAGATTCGGAATCAGCACATCAAAATACGTCCGAGGACAAAAATTTTAAATTCGAAAAAGAAAAATAAAAAATTTCAAAAAACCAACTAATCATGATATACTCGACTTTTTTGTACGTCGATTTTTTCAGTTCAAATTCTCAGTGTATACTAATTCGGCCATTCTGAATCGATTGGCGTTCGCAGAATTGGTCTATCTCTAACCGTTCTCGAGTTGGTCAGCTCTGAATCAGTTTTCAAATGTTTTTTTTGGCTCCAAAAATACTTCTGATAAGTTTTCAACATTTTCGTTCAAAGATTCGGAATCAGCACGTCAAAAAACGTTTGGGGACACAAATTTGAATTTAGAAAAATGAAAAATAAAAAAGTTCAAAAAATTATCTATCATGATATGCTCTCCCTCTAAAAGCCTTGTGAAAGTGTTGATATTACTTTCTGATGTGTCACGTATAAATTTAAGCTCATGAAGTACTTACTCATCTTCATTGAATACATTGAATACTGGCGCACAAAGTCCTGTGAATGAGAATTCTACCTGTAAGAAATGCATACAATAAAATTATGGATAGTGTTCAGATTAAAAATGAAATATTATATACTCACTCTTTGGTCACATTCATCCCGTTCTATGAAAACTTCTATGAATTCAGCAGGCTAGAAAAAATTATATAATACAATTAAAGGTCCTTAACCGCTTTCTATTCGATGCAAGAAAATCATACAAATATACTAGCAACACGAACAATATTTCAAAATATATTCAAATAGTGACCTCAAACTAGCAAACTAGCTATAATTATCTGAATTGAAATTTATCAATTATACCTGCATTTCATCGGAACTGACACTGTCCTCGTTTTTGATCTCTAATTTGAATCCCTTGGCCTGTTTGTCCTCACTTCCTTTCTTTTGTTTTGTTTTAGGGGGTTCTTCAGTCTGAAAATAATTTATCAAATGTATACTAATAACATCAATAATGAAAAATGGATTATATAATAAAATCTTCCGCAAAAACCCTATACAACAGGTAATTCGTCGGCAAGTATACAATAGAAAACAACTACTGCCCCATACGACCGTTGAATTATATCTGTTTGATACTTTTGCAAAATTTTCTACTACAACAACACTGCTTTTTATGCACTGAATCTGTGTTTCGATTTGAATGGCGACACCTAGTTCCCCACACGGGAAAAAGATTAGATTTTAGCTCTCGGTATTAGCGACTCTCTTACGATCAGTATTATTGAATGGAGTTTGGTACGCACCTCAATTTTTTCCAGAGGATGATTGTGTTTGTCATTCATCGCTACTATCTGCAAAGCCACTCCAGAGTTTATCAATTTGATTCTAAAATAAGCTGGACACTCAGTTTTTTGTCTGAAAATAAATATTTAATACTTTCGATTCAATATCCTGTAAGGGGATTTTTAAAATCAGCTTGAAAATACTGCCAATACATATAACATTCTAACCTGACCATTATTTTGTAAAGCATCGATATCACAAATAAGAAAAAATTTAGAATTTGATTATCATAAAAAATCATATACGACATAAATATGAATATGAATTGGATTTCAACTGAAAAGTTCTTTACAACTTCGCTGCAACAACATGCCATTTATATAGGTAAAAAGATTTATAATAATAAATAATAATAAAAGTACTTTATTGGTTACCCAATAATAAATTGCCAGTTTATTTGAAATTCTGAAAGTTTAGAAAATTATTTGTATGTAAAATGATTTTGTTATTGTTTTCAATGCATATATTCAAGTTTATTTTCCTAATTTGTATGTATATATATGGATATACAGTATGTTTTTGTGTTATGATATACATATTATTTATTCTTCATCAATTTTACATGATCATGGGTAAGTTTTGAACATGTTTCCATGAGACATTTGTTATTATTATTATTGTACATTGTTTTTTTTATTTTCATCAACAATGAATAAATAAATAAATCATCAATGATACTGGAGAAGAATTCTCAAGTTTGAACAAGCATTTCAGACTTTCCAAGCATTTCAGACATGCCCCTTATATTGAATACACCTACATTTTCAAATTTCTAACTTTTCGTTTTCTCGCTCCCCCCTTTAATTTCGGAGTCCGACCATAAACACAAATCAACTTCAACTCAGAATAAACAAAACTTTGTTTAGCACTGGCAAATTCATCGGTTATTAAACGGGAATCTTTGGTTGTGAATTTGGTGCAAGTGCTCTGACAATATTCCTTCAATTTTTCAATGAGCTCGTTGTAACTTTTGAAACAACTGCCAATTTCAAAATGTTCCATCGTATTATTGCCAGTCTACCGGCACTGAAATGGAAATACAGAAATATTCCACAACTGGAACGGACAACGGAGCTTTAACCAAGAACAAAAACCAAACCCAAACGCCTAAAAAAAATAAAATTCTTGACAGTTGACATATCATGATGATAAAAGAAAAGGTCTTTTCGTCTGCTACCCAGTGTAGTGTAATCGAGTGCACATCTGTGCACTAGACAAACGAATACTAAAATCGAGTAATTATACCGAGTGTAGGAAAGTGCTAAACGTCCATGCAGACGAGGAACTAAGCACAAAGAACTCGCCTTTTTTTCATTTCTGCAGTAGCAACAAAATGACAGGTGACACCTTCAAAACAGGGCTAACAGGGTAATGAAAGACCTACCTACAAAGATTGCGTGAGCACTAGTACACACCTCTAAGATATTCAGGTATATATGAAAATAATTGATTTGGTATCTTCCTTGGTGTAATTTTTTTTACGTCATTTTGAATCAGATGCATTTACACACGCGAAGAAATGTGTCGATCCACTCGGCAAACTAAACATGCTAAAATCGGGTGTAGAAAAGTTCTACACAAGGTTCTTTCGTTTGCATCAAGGTGAGGCCCTTTCCTACACCCGCACCCGGAGTAATTTACACCCGATTTTGAGTATTATTTTGCTGATTGGATTGGCAAATTCCTTTGTCTAACTGCACTGAATTACACTCGATTCAAAATTTAGTGTAAATATACTACACCTCGTAGTATTCGTAGCAAACGAAAGGACTTTCTCTTTTTGACTCGGGAAATTTTGGCATCATGCAACTTGGCAACATTGTATTTAGCGGTTTGTCCTTTACCCCCAAAGTTGAAAATCTAACCTAAAGAGATGTTTATTTTAATTTGTGTTTATTTTTGTTCTAGTGGTAAAATGGCAAAATTTCAATAAACAAGCATCATCATGATGTTTTACTAAAAATAAGGATATTGTTAAATTTAAAAACTCCCAAGAGCAATGACATACACAGCATATTACATTTTTCTGGTTTCTTTAAGTATTTCAAATGTTTTAAATATTGAAGTACCCCCAGGAATGCCTATAGAAGGTACACCACCAAAGAAAATTGAAGGAGATAAGCCAGTAAAGAATAAAGAACATGCCCACATGTCTTTCACTATATCTAAAAATGATTCCAAGAAAAATCCTGTTCGAAATGAACCCCTGGTAGATGATGATAAGAAAAATGAAAAAGGCAGCATAAAAAAAGAACTTAAGCTTGATGATATGAACAAGCCTATACAAAATAGCTCAAATGTACATAATCCCGAGGAAAGTTCTTCAATTGACTCCTTTAAATCTCCAATTAATGGAAGCGATGCTGTGATGAGAGGGGTTCTAGTGTTTGCTGGGATTGGCATGTTATTTTTGGTATATGTCGGCTGTAAAACTTACAGGTAAATCTAAAAATTATTCTGGTATTCAATCATTGTTTTCATTAAATGAAATAGTAAAATCGACAATAAGCAATTGCAATTGGTTCTTCTTGAAAGATCCTTGCACAAATATCTGTCAAATGTAGGTCAATGGCCGTCGTGGTATTAGCTAGGAAAAAATTGTTTTCTGTAAGATATTTGTCTTATATTTTCCCCATGGTGGAAATATTTGGAGAGAAGGGTACTTCGACATTGTCAATTTCGGTAAAAATTCTTGAACATTATTTTCATTGTTGTTGTACTCCACATATTACCGATCTGTTTTCAGGAGAAAAAAGCCCAACATTATAATAAGGAAATACGGAGTTAGAACAAGAAGGTCCGACGTCGAAATGACACCTTTGCCTCTCGACGAGGATGAAGAAGATGAAACCATTTTTGATGTGGGAAGTTTAAACAGGACTTGAGTTTGGTTTACCAGTGAAA
This sequence comes from Chrysolina haemoptera, assembly GCA_958298965.1. Classification (NCBI taxonomy): domain Eukaryota; kingdom Metazoa; phylum Arthropoda; class Insecta; order Coleoptera; family Chrysomelidae; genus Chrysolina; species Chrysolina haemoptera. The sequence continues at coordinate 1,088,202 of OY282594.1, read as the reverse complement.
GCATACAGTTGATTCTTTCTATTACTTATGTTCTGTGCTTAATTCATTTATTAACCAAAATAAAACATTACTTTTCCAATTTCATGTTTTATATGGGACTTTCAAAAATGTTTCAAATGAATTGCACTTCACATACAAATTATCGTTTTGACATATCTCTTCTAGATGGCAGTGAAGAGCAATAATATTCTTAGATATATAGGCCTAATTTATGAAATTATTTTCACTATGTAAATTTGGATATATTATTAAATCAAAAATAAAGATAGATTTGCATACAATTGTTATTCATACAGGTGCCTGGATATACAGAGTGATTACATTTGACCGTCAGCATGCTGTAAAACTTTCGTAGATGGTTTAAAAAGGGAAAATTATTGGTTGAAACTCCATCTTAAATTTGATGAGAAAAAACTGAAACTTCTCAAGATATCGTGAAATATTTTTTCTGACGCAAGCAATATAAAATTTCTTGTCAATCATATCAAAATTTGAGTCTAATCAGTCCAGCATCTTATTCCTCAATAAATGTCAAGGCTATGTATACTCCTTACATTCGGTAATACCACTTATTATTTTTTTTTTTTCGGTAAATGCTACATCTTTGATGTCGCTCCTGAGTCACCCATTCTACGATATGCTTGACTGACCAGAGTATGTTTGTGTACACATCGTCTATAATTAATTTTTTGCACTGGCTCCATCTATAATTTGTTTAATGGTCCAACAGATACCAATATGATACATAGTATTACTTTGTAACACCCAAAATCTATGGAACATTATTTTTTTCCTGGGAACTCTTATACACGATTTCTAGAGCAGTGGTGATGGTTCGAACATCTCCCTCGATAGTCTTGGCCCAATTCTCTACATCTCCCAACTCCTTGAGAGCCCCGCTGAAAGATTCAACCAGATTGAGCCACTGTTGGGTCTGCTTAGAAAAGTTAGTCGCGCTGGCATGCAGTTGTTTGGCCTCGGCGTCCAACTTTTTTTGATTCAAATAGGCCTGGGCCACTCCAACATTGAGGTGATCTACCAAGGCTTGCGTTAGGTCGTTTGCTGCTGCACAAGCTTCTTTTCGTTTCACTTCTTGGGTCTCTTTTTTCATGAATTGTTTGGATTGGTGTTCCTTAACCATTGATGATAACATTTTCTTTCCGAGTTTACAACAGGTAAAATAGGATGCGAACAGTTGTCATGACATTTGAGGTCCTTTCATATCCATCGAAGTGTAGCTCCTTTGTACATTGTACACAGTTAATTCACACTCGACCTTTAGTATTCGTTTGCATCGAGGTGTAGCATTTTCCTACACCTGTAGCCGGTGTAGCACTTTTCTACAGTGTAGGAAATGCTACACCTCGATCCCTCGATGCAAACGAATAAACCTAATGTATATGTCTTTTATTCGTTTGCTACGTGTAGTGTGCGGTGTAATTTACACCACATTTTAAATCGAGTGTAGCTGAGTGCAGTTCAAACAAAAAGTCCTTTCGTTTGCTACGAGGTGCTGGGTGCAGTTCACACAAAGGAATGTATCAAATTAAACTGCAAACGCATACTAAAAATCGAGTGTAAATTACACCAGGTGAAGGAAACGATGCAAACGAAAGAACCTTACACACAGACCACAGACCAAATAAAGAGAAAAAAAGAAGAAGAAGACGTTGATATTAACCAAAACCAACTTATGTCAAAGGCACTCAAAAAGCTATGAAGCCTTATGTCCAAGGTCCAAGGACAACCAACGACACCATCGTGGTACCTCTCAAGTATATATGGGTCTGTGTTCGAGTTAATAAAAAGATCCGTTTTCTTGTTCACTCCTCTGACCATATTCACTCCGAAGGTTTAACCTTAAGGCGTTTTCCATTTAGGAGTGTTAAGCCCCGGGGCTTCTTATACTATACAAACTATTGGTAGATTTTGACAGATGTCATTATTGAACTAGACGTGCATCAAATCAAACCAAACCCTCAAATGAAAAGAAGCTTTTATCTACGATCCTTCGTACAAGTTCTTAAGATTCGATCACAGACCTCTGAGGAGTCTGAGGTCTGTGGATTCGAGTTTTTTTTAATGAGTTCTGTGGAATGTGGATTCGATACTTGTGAACAATTGAAAATGTGATGTCGAAGTCGAAGTCGAGTGGAACGGAAAACGGAACAAGTGCAAGTCAAAGTCAAGTGCGCACTGCGCAGTGCTCTGAATACATGATTGATGAATGTTTATTTATTTATAGAAATTGTTGAATTTCACATTCCACTAATTCTTGTGAACTCTCTAATAATTGAACCGACGCCGTTGATTTGATTAAAATTTGATATCTGATGCCATAGCCGACCTGGCACAGTGTAGATTTCATTGCATAGTTGGCAAATTGATATTTTATATCATATTTGGGCATTTTTATCTACGAATATGAGCAAAAAGCAGTCTTCTGATTTTGAGGTTGCTCCTTTGCGGCCGTTGGATGATTTCTTGATGGAAGCAGCGAGGTTTCAAATACCTAATGTGAAGGACTTGGAAAAATGGGGCAAACGTGTAACAAGTAACCTTCTCTATTACCAAACCAACTATTTTCTAGTGTACATTTTGATTTTTGTGTTGGTCGGGTAAGTGCCCTTTCATTACTATCGAATATATTTAGATTTATTAATAATTGATATACAAAATACATGTTTTCATTCATAAAACTGTTGTCTCCAAATGTTTTTTTCAGACTTATACACCCTGTGAAAATGGCATGTGGATTTTTGGCAACTGCAGTTATTTTCATGATTTTTGTTTACGTGACTAACGAGAAGGCAACTGCTGCTCGTTTCAAGAGAAATCATCCTATCCTTTCAGTTTTCATCATCTTTGCTGGTGGCTATTTTGTTGCTTACATGTTACAGTCACTTCTGGTATTTTTCTTGGGAATTCTTCTACCGGTATCTGGTAAGAAACAAATATATACATGCATCGTTTCAAAATATCTATAATTAATTTAAATGATTGTCACATAAGAGGTATACAAAACCACGACAATTGTTTCTCTGATTATCCATCAATTCTGCCATTTCCATTTTCTTCTTAAAACACCTTCCATTGATATAAAGTGACAAATTGTATTCAAAACAAAAAATTCTCTTTTTCTTTTGCTCAGCATTCTAATCAATGTAAAGAAATTTGATAGCGACAATGCAGACATTAAAATGGAAATTGAAAAACTGAAATGGAAATATAGACCAGCCAGGATTTGAACCTGGGCCTTCCAATATCTAGTCAGATGCACTTAACCACTGTGCTATCGGTCCCTAATTCGTAAACCGGCAGCTAACACTTTTCATGCTAGTAAATGTGGCTTCCAGTGGCTTAGCCACAAAAAATATATACCTATTACATTTAATTAGAATCTATAAAGTTTATTAATCTATTTCGAAATATTTTGTGACCAGAATATCATTGGTATTTGTTTCAGCAATATTCGTCCATGCTTCGCTAAGGCTCAGAAATATCCGTAACAAAATTGTTAATAAAGTCGAAAATTTGGGCCTGACTAGAACGCCAATGGGATTTTTTCTTGAAGAAATTGGATTGGATAGCGATTTATTCTGAGAAAGAGCTTGGAATGAGGAGAAATCATCTTTCAACATTGTGTGATCGATTTTGTGATTGGTTTTGGGATTTTTTTTATTGATATTAATATTTTTTAAATATTCAATTAAACCCTTTTAGTTTTAATTTTTCTGAAATCCAAAGATTGTATTGAGGAAAGATTTTACTATTTTGCTAACAGATTTGAAAGAGTTGATGAATGTTATGCATTGATATAGATTTCGTTTTTTATTTTATTTATGTCTAGTCTTTTACTCAGTCAAACTACTAGTTGATATGCTTCAAATATTTCATATATAATAAAGTTTATATAGAATGCATATATTATATAAAATAGTGTAAGGTATTGTAATTTTTGCTCATCTATAGTAAGTAAAGTTATGGTTATAACTGCGACTTTGAAATTTTGTTAACCAATCCCATCCATGTACTCATATGATGGTAACTCTAATGACCTTTGCTCATTTTGCAATCTGATATGAACGCAGTCATTTAAATAGAGAACATAAAACTGGCAAAACGCCAGTCCTTCACGGATTTTTTTAAATTTTTATGAGCCGAAATATCAAATAGGTAGGTACAGTTCGACAAAATAGCTGAAACGTGATGCGCACTCATCGGACAACTGACTTTAGTCCGTAATATATATCCAGTGACATTTTTTTAGGTGCGATGGACAGAAAAAAAATTTCAGTCATTTTGTATTAATCTCAAAGCACCAACTACTCATGAACTTAAAATTATCGGAAACAAAAAAAATCCCCTATCATATACAAACTTTAACTCTGGCACTCACTGTATAATATAATTGAAGTGAAAAGTGAAATGATGTTCTGTAAAGTTACCAATAAAGGAGGGTACGCTTTTCTGGGCCAACTGCTCCTGGTCAATGGTCATAAGATTTTGCACACTTTTATGTCTATAAAAAGAAACATTTTCCTAAAATTTCAACTTCCGAACCATTCAGGAATATCTTCAAATATGTTCTTTTAGAGCTGAGTTTGAGAAGTCAAAAATGATAAAATAGACATTCTGTCTTCCTGGGTTTCTTTCAATGAAGTTTCAATGCATAGGTAATTGAATTAATTATAAAGTGCAATGTTGCCATCTTGCATATTTGAAAATAATTGATAAGAACATATCGATAAAAGATAACTCATTCTAGATTAAAAAATTAAAATGTACCTACTACATTACTCACATCAAAACATTTGAAAGAATTTAAATGTTTTTTTATAAATAGCCCAAATTTCCCTATAAAAAGCATAACCTCTTTTCGAAAAAATTAGGAAATAGTTATTTACCTAACAAGTGCGGAAAGTAGTACTTTTCCGCACGCGACGGCAGTTGCACGAACGACGCGAAGCGGAGTTCGGGCAAGCCGTTAAGGGCGGAAAAGACATTTTCCGTAAGAGTTAGGTACAATATTTTTCCTACGAGTGTTTTTGTCAATCTTATTTATGAAAAAACAAGGTTTTTAATAAACAAGTTTTCATAATAATGCTACAAAATGACTAATACGACAGAATAGTTACATAGATCATTTATTTAGTTGTAAATATCCTCATTTTCAAAAATACAAAAATCGTGCGGAAAAGTAAAAATCGTGCGGAAAAGTAAAAATCGTGCGGGAAAGTAACTTTTCCGCACGATTTTAAATCGTACGGAAAAGTACAACTTTCAAAACAAAAAATCGTGCGGAAAAGTTACTTTTCCGCACGCTCGTAGGAAAAATACCTATTCGCACAAGTTGTCACTTTTTTAAATTTAACAAAATCAAACGTAGTTTGGAAAAGCGTGTGAATGTGTGAAGGAAAGGTAGTATATTCTGACGACACCATAATTATATTTCTGTCACTTTTAAAATTCGATAATTTTTGCTAGTTTCATGTATTTAGGTACAGACGGCAACACCGATTTATAAAACATCAAATATCAGGTACAGTTCGACAAACTGGCTGAAAACATGATGCGCACTCGTCGGACAAAGGACTCTAGTATGTAATATATCCATCAGTAATAAGGCAATCAACATGAACGTAACACCAATTTCACATGTTTTAAATCTGATTTCACGGCAACTATCTTTTATCCTTGTTGACTTCTGATATTTTCTACCCGACGATGAGGTATAGGTATTTGTAAAATGAACTAAAAAGATTAGCATCTGTTAGATATATGTCTGATGCATTCTCATATACCATGGATTGTTTTGAAAGCGGAGTCAAACGATTCAAGAATACGAAAAATCTTTCGGTTCGTCATGGGACTACAATTTTTTTATCAAGAATCGTATATCAATTCTGAATCGATTTTCAACTTATTGACAACCAAATGACATGTGATTTATTTCACGAAACAGTGCCTTAAATCATTTTTTCGACAGAATGTTGAATCCATTTATGGGTGCATATTCAAAGAGTAAACAATTCAGAAACAGAAATCTACCCATACACCAATACTACTTCAATTTAATTCTCAAAGCGTGTTTTTTCAACAAATTTTGCATTATTTAAAAGTTACTGTAAGCTTGGCCTAGTTTCAGTGATTTTCCAAGATTCTAAACATTTTTTCAGGTTTAGTTCGAACGAAAAAACTGCGGAGATAAGTTAATCGTACCGATTGGCAAAAAATGAGGTTATGTTTAAATACAATCGATCCTTTACCGTGCCTATATTGTACAAAATATTGAAATTTGCAGGGCACGCCAACATATATTATATATTTAAACCATTATAATATAACATATACCAAATGTATAGACAATATAATCATGATCAAAATCCGATTTTCATAAATAAACACCTGAGGCGCTCTCTGGTGACTAAAATTTCTTGTATTTGATTGGATGCTGCATTCAGAGTTTCAGTCTGACCAATAGACTCTCTTAGCAGCCGTGAGGAACGATTATTTCACGACTTCACTTAGTTTAGTGTAGACCTTGGAGTGAAACAGATGTAAGTGTACAACATCCGTGATACTGTGTTCGGAGTGTTCGGCATGTTAATGGTATCGTAATCTTATGACAGTTGAGTTGAGTTGAGTGAATCAATATCTCCAGCAGTTCCAAACATTCGTCCGAACTGAGTCATGCGCTATGATTTGCAGTTGCTACACATGACATGATTCTTGTGATTAGCTCCCTCTTTCGACTTTTGTTAACAGGCTGAAGCTCTATGCGTCCAGTCAATATTTACCAACTTTAGCTCTGTGCGTTGGCAATTCGGTTTGTTTCGTTCGTCTGTCTTGTATAAACTCCGGTGTGTTTTGTCGGACACGGTTACTTTTCAATACCGACTACAGATTTTTTGGAGTGCAATGATGTCATATATTGTAGTGATCAGTGAGTATTTGTGCATATATTTAACAAGTGTCCTGTCCTATCCGTGTTCTGGATACTAGTGGATACTTCAAAAATCAAAAGGTCATTATGAATAAAGCGGTGAATAGGAACAGACTTGTTGGAGCTTCAGCGACTAAGAATGGAACTCTACGATGTTGTTTTCGAGGGTGTTCGTCCGATAGTAAATATGCTTCAATAGCTTTCCACGGTTTCCCGAAGCCGTGTTTCAGAGTAAAGAATAATTTAGTGAACTCCAACCGACGGCATATAGACAATTGTGCAGATTGCAGAAAATACCAAAAGTGGATAACTTTGTGCAACCTTTCTTCTATATCGGATGCAGATAAAAATGCGTATGTTTGCAAGTTGCACTTCGTTGATAGACAGCCTTCAGAATTATTTCCAGATCCATTACCAGTCTACGAAGTACTGAGAATAAGGGTACGGAAAAATTATTTTATAACAAACTTTTTTCTAGGTTATGAAAATATTTGATGACAGTGAACCTACATGGTTCAATGATTCAAACAAAATATGACAGCCAAATTTAGACTTGCTCATTAACTTTGACGTTTATAATTCAAAAACTCATTTATGGAACTACTGTGGAGTGATAATACTTAAAATGGATATCGCTGTGGCTGACATCCCAGTCAACTGTAATTTTTTTTTTCTGAATCGACTGTCGCTATACCGCAATTATCTTGAGACAGTTGAGATCATTAGAAAGGAATTGCTATTCTCAACTGAATTAATTGATTTTGGTTTATAAGGTTTGAAAACAGTGACAGTCAAAATAGGCAAATAGTCAGAAGTAATACCACGAGTGATTGAATTTTCGCGACAAAAGAGTTGAAGTAAAAAAACGAACGTAATTTTTATCTAAAATTAGAGTAACAGACCCATAATTATCTTGCACTTCAGTATTAGAATACTTTCATTGTCCCCAAATTAGTATTTATTAAGGTATTAGGTATAGGACAATTTGAGATATTCGTGAATTTGATGAATTTCATCACACTGGGAAAGTGTGTCACCGATGGGAACTATGAAAGCTCAAATTTATTCATTCGTTTTTATTGGGTTTTCGATGCATACAGTATAGTCTGGTTGGAAATAACTAATACATTCTATAATATAATTATATTGAATGATCATCTCCAAAACATTCAAACGAAAAATATCCTGACCGAATAAAAATGTCTTTGTCACTGATGACTGAATACTTAAATAGTCGTGTTTTCTTGAAATAAAAAATAAATCGTTTTTTTTTGTTCATCTGTTCGGATGTAGGTCTGGGTCTGTGTTGAATTTGTATGTCCGTACCAGGGTTGTTCTATATAATAATGACAGGGTTACCGCAAAAAACAGTTTTTAGAGATTTCGGGGGACACAGACGTAAGGTGATGAAAGAGTGCCACTGCTGCCAACATATAAGAATTACAGTGGTTGTTCCTATTTAACTATCCTTGTTCTTCTGGCTTGTCCTTGTCCTACTTGTTTGTAGGTTCAAATTCTGGCACACAACTAACGTCATCAAAATGGAGCTTTTGCGGTAACACTGTCTACTTCATATTTATAACCCTGGTCCGTATGTGCGGTTTCAAGAAATATTTGACTTTAGATTTTGGTTGTGGTACCACAAATCTTTTATCAGACACACCCATTCAGTTTGGCAACCCTGAAACCTGAAATCTTTCAGCGCAATGTTGCAAGATTTCTTGACAGATCAAGTAGAAGTATTGAAATTCACGCAAAAATATAAAATCATGGAATCATGTTTTATATATTATATTTACTTAATAAGTAGTGTATGATAAGTAAAATGCCTGTAACTTTGCAGTTCTACAAATAATGTTGAGGTAATACTATATGTTTGGAAATATTACCCAGTAAACACGTGGAAGAAACTTTCAGTCTTTTTTGAAGGTTGTGATTCAGTTCACTTTGATGAAAGTAATGTAACCAGTTCTCCTTTATTAAAAACATTTACTGTTGAAATTAATAAATAATGTTACTGAAATGAATCAGGAATTAAAGTTATATACAAGAAAGTGTAAATTGTAAATGAAAGTCACTGTTTCACAACTGTTTTCAGAAGCAAAACTGATATTTATTTATTTTTTTCAGAGAGCTAATAGGAACATTGCTAAAAAAAGGAAAGTTGAACCAGCCTTAGTTGAGAAGAAAGATCTGGTGAAACGAGAAAGTGTCGAAAGATGTGTTTTTACAAATGTAAGTTTAAATTTAATTTTGTATCTCCGAATTAATGTAGGTCTGTAGTTTCAATTGATCTTGCAATGATAACCGGCAATTAGGTCTCTGTTCCTACAAAGTTTGCTCCATTATCACTACAAAATTCTTTGGGTTGCTCTAGTCTTCCCATGAATTTTCAAATGGCAGCAACTGTACAGCTGGTATACACAATTGCTCCAAATTATACATGGTGGATCACTCGAATTGTCGAGCGTCAAGATTATGAAAGTGAATGCGAATAATCTCTGGAATATCCGGCTCAATGGACCACATAATGCGAAAGTTGCGGCTTTCTTACATTATATTCCAGACCTGAATAAAGGAACAAATCATACATGTCTAGCAGCACCATCAGATGTCTGAAAGTTGTGACATCAAAATTGGTACACCTCAAGGAGTAGTATATAAAGTCTATTACTCTCCCCGTTCTGTGAAGGTCTGTCTTCATTAAAATGCAAATGTACAATTTTGATTACGGCAAATGTTTTACCGCAGAATAAAAAAAAGTTGCCATTAAATTAGAGCAGTTCGGTTTGAAACTACTAGCAACTTGAGGTTGATAACATTTGATTGTGGAAACTATAAAATTATGTGTTTTTTAGAAAACGGTGGCAAATCAAGGAGAAAAGAAACCCCCGTCAGTGAAAGAGAAACTCCGAAGTGCACCAAAATCCAATTCGAAATCTGACGACTTCGATCCTCTAGATTTAAACAACCTTCTACTCTCGACTACATCAATTTTCCAAGGAATGTGCAAGGAATTGGAATTGTCCACCATAATGAACAATCACGTTGTAAGTAATATCGCGTCGCTTTGGCCCTGTTTCTCGATCGAAGTCGATTCTTGTTTTAGGATTACCTGAATTTGGATAAAGAACGAATCACGCTGACCACGTCATCAGGCATTAACAAACAGTCTTTACAAATCGTAATCGTCAACAAAAATCCTGAAGATGCGACCCCTTCCTTCTCTGAATCGACAGATGATTTAGAACGGATGCTCACCGATGTCGAGAGTACTGTGGTAAGCATTGCTTGGTATTTAAAAACCGTAAATTGCAGACAGATTTAATAATTACTTTGCGAACAGCATAAGTGATGTGATAAATTCCATCAATGGTGATGGGGAATAATGTATTAATCCATATGAATTTGACTGTACTAATAGCGAATTTAGAATATGTTATTTCGGTATTTCTGGATCTTAAACGTGATTTTGAGTCATGGTATTGTTGGAACAGTACTAAGTGGCTTAAAAACTATTTATCTGATTAAAACCAAAGATAGGCAATACGTTTTCAGAACCAATTATAAATAATGTTGGTGTTCCACAAGGCAGTGTTTTGGGCCCACTCCTTTTTTTAATATATATCAATGATATCAATTTTCATCATGATTGTAACTTTATGAACCTATTTGTGGATGATACACTCCTTTCAGTATCGAGTAACAACCATAAATCATGCTGGGGAAAATATGACTGAATCATTGTCAATGGTTAGTGTATACCCAAATAACAACAGGCTCAAGCTGAATACTTCCAAAACTAAAGCAATGATTTTGACAACATCCTTTACATATTCTTACATCAATATAGACAACTGTACTTTTACTATAGACAATCAGATCATAGAATTTGTGAAAGAATTCAAGTATCTCGGATTCATGCTTGACAAAATTCTGTCATTTCACTCTCATTTGTCATACATTTATAAAAAGATATGTGAAAATGATTCTTCTTCAGTAGAATTTCTCAAAATATCTAAAGTTTTTCTAAGATTCCTGTATTCAATACAATCAAACAACCATATTTTAACTACTGTCCGAGCTTATTGTATGTATTTTAATACAGCGCACAATCACTTAGAAGTAGATTAATACACTTTACCCTCTGGTTTTTCACCATACTGACTTATACTTACCTTCATACTTTCAAGATGTTTGCGGAAGGGGAATTTTCGGAGACTTTGGATACCAAAACGATGTCAACTCAAACTGATAACACCTCCCTAGAAGTGAGTACGGATTTTTTTCAGATTTCAAACCAATCCTCTATTATGAGAGTCATCATTTAATAATAACTCATTGTACAACAATAAGAATGTATCTATCTGTATTTTTGCGTAGGTGGAAAACAAAAAATTGAAATTGGAGATTGCCGCTCTGAAGAACCGGATATTTTGTTTGCAACACCAAATACAGCTACAGGATGTTCCTAAATTGTTAGTTGTGTGTGACGATGAATGAGCCTGTGAGCTCAGGATAGTTTTTCAAGGGGGAAATGGTCCAAATAACGGGAAATTTTCAGCTGTTTCAGCAGCGTGAAATCTACCGGGCCTTTTCTTCAGTTAAATGAATTGTATATACTAGATACAAGGCTATAAAATGTATATTTCTAAAAAGCAAAATGGTACTTCAAATTTAAGCTTTTATTAGGTAATAATTAAAATATTAGGACTGATTTCACATCCTATTGTAAATGAAAAATTAGTACCTATATAGCTTAAAGGGTTCAAATCTTGAATTGTGTGAATATTACTCAAAAGGAAAACTATGTACATTGTAAATTGAAGCTGTGTGGAAATATTTACACATGCTAAGAATTGAGCTTCAGAATTCATTTGACTTCCTTGATTCATCCGATAATGTGGATTTTGCCCATTTGAATTACGAACGAGGAAACAAAATGAAGCATAGGATAATTCAAGGCTGTGTTAACTTATTTATTAGGATTAGAGTCATCTCACTAAATATGTTTTAACATGTTCATTTTTCCTTCAAACAAAGAGTTTTCGTTGTATATATAAATAATTTCACAAATATCGAATAAGTTCATAAAATGTCTATTTTTCACTGTATAACGAGTGTAGTTGAAAACGATATCTTACCTTGATATATGTATGTGAGATTACCATTTATGATTGACATTAGTCGTTTTATTTTGCACTAAAAAAAGTGTCTACTGCCAAATACATGTTTTTGAAAAATAGCATAGTTGAATAGAGTAATATATTTATTGCTTTAAACCGCTCAAACTTTTAAGTTAATAATCTCCGTTGATTGTAAATCCATAACGGAAGTTTCTTATTTATTTGTAGTGTTAAATAAATTTTTATAGATTCAATATCGATATCTGGATGTTTTATTATACTTCATTTAATAATTTAAAGACAATATAATATATTTATTCACATGCATAGAGTACATATATACATATTATTTCCTCTTAATCAGTGGATGACCAAATACGGCGAATTTCAGGTAGATGCTTAGAACCATATGCATGATACAAAAACCATGTAAAGGTGACATCACGTATATTGTGACATGCGACATCGCATTCACATTGTAAATGAATGCTGAACCCGTTTCCCAGCAAACCATATGATACATAAACCATGTAAAGATGATATCACATTGTGAAATGCGACATCGCATTTAAGTCACAAACATATGTATCAATTGTGAAAATGTCCGCTTCAAGAAAAATCATTGTGATATCTATCAGACATGAAATGCGATATCATATATATAGAAAAGTCACTATCAGGTGTTATCAAGTACACATTTCATGTCATGAATAGATCACACTGTGATAGCAATTGTTTTTTTATAGTTTCTCATAGTTTTCTAGATCTCGATCTTTCTCTTACCGATGTAATGAGGAAGCCGAGAGTGTTGACGACCTCTGGTGTGCAGACTGCAGAGTACCTATTCATTCATCCAAAGTGCTGACAGGTTCCTCCATCATTTTATGAAAATAATAATTTAATGACAAAAAAAAATTAACTTCAGTTTTCCTTGAATGCGTTTATGTACAACACCTGACTGTTTGGTAGGTATTTGTCGTTTTCGCATCTTCATATTGAGAACATATTAGTTTAGTTATCACCAGCGTGGGAACCTCAGTTGCCAGTAGATCATGAATATTTGGCAATTCGAAAACTAAAAAAACTTACGTGTTTGACCATGTACGATCATTAAACCAAATAAAATCAACAGCAATTCCACAATGAAACAGCACAAAACTAACTGAAATCCTTCTGAACGGCATACACTATATTCTTTCTCGAAATTCAAATGCCAAAAGTTCAACCATAACTCTTGTCTATTAGTCCAACTCCAAAGATTCTCGTTCAATAAATACAAGATTCTTACGCAGATTATCGATCAAACAACGCGGAACACGCTCTAGATGATAAACAAACAAAAAACTGCTAACTCAGCGGCGGGGTCACACGTCACGGTTTTATGTATCCTATAATATTCTTCTCATACATTTCAAAATGTGATATTACTACTTGGTAGATTTGTTGACGTCAAAAAATAAGTGTGGTCCGATGAATGTGGCTGCCACATCACATTTTTTTCATCTTTTTGTGATTTATTATTGAAACTAATATAAAATATACGTCGAATATAGACAGAGCCTGAGAAGGGTGGGATTCTGTGTGCCATAGAATTGTTTTGTCGACAGTTTTGTCTCTTTCTCTCTATGGTACACAGAATCCCACCCCAGTACCACAGCGAACTTTACATATTAGTGCAACATTATTACATCACATAATAATTCTTGATGTCACACAATGGTTGGCTGGATTCTTTAGGAGTTCTGTCCTTTTGAAAACCCGTTAAAAGCCCTTATTCACAATTTAAAAAAGTTTGTGCCTTTTTAAAAAGCCATAAATACACCAATTAGCTTTCATCTGTTAGTCCGTTTGATGCCATGTATTTTCTTTGCTGTTCACGTTCTATCCATGTAGAACTTTATTTAATACCATGGTGAAGAAATTCGACAACACTGTAAGGACGACCTCTGTTGTTCTTGTTGATTACTTTGTAGGTTAGGTAAATCAGACGATTCAAGGGGAATTTATTATTTGTTAACTAAATGATAAATTAATTACACTTCGTGTGAAATGATATAGGAAATATTAGAAGAAATATAGTGCTTGAGTTTTTAGTGAAAGTGTACTTGAAGTCCATCATAAACATAGTGGTAAACCAAAGTGTGACTGTGAGGTTCCTTACCGATACCATTTTTTATTTCTGGCGGAATTTCTACGTTATTAATGCAAATATGCCTTGTCGTTGTTGTGTGACAGGGTGCAAGTCGAATTACGAATCCGAGAAAACTCATGTCTCAGTATTTAGTTTCCCAAAAGACGAAGAAATGCGCAAGAAGTGGATATCCGTGATATCTCGTAAAAATTGGACCCCTACTAAAAGGACTGTAGTATGTGCCTTTCATTTTCATGATACAGATATCACCAGATACGAAACATGGCCTATGCCAGATGGATCAATAAAAAAAAGTTTGCTCAAACGTCCAAAGTTGAAAAACACGGCAATTCCTTCAATTTTTCCGAATATAAAAAAATATTCTTTGAAATCAGTTACATCACTGAGAAGTAGCCCCGATAGTGACAAGACTCCTATGTTTGCATATACTTCGCCAAAAATAAATGAACGAAGGTATAGAAAACAAAATATTCCAGAGATATAATACATAATTAATCATTGTTTGTTGTAGGTCGAAAATTCAAACTAACGTAGATGGTTCGGAAGGTTTTTCTGTAGCAGATACCGAAAATGTGCCTGGAACTTCAAGAGGTTGTGGAATCCCTTTCGATAGCATATACCGGTCTAGAATTCTGCCCATAGCTGCCCAAGTAAGACACGAAAAGAACTCCTGGCTTTATATAAACGTATTTATTTTATCAATATATCGGAATAAATGTATTACTCTCAACCTCGCAACTAAAAAATGATCTGTGTTTTAAACCATTCTCATAGATTGTCTCTCTAAAATACTTATATATCTCGACATACAAAAGACAAAACAGAACTTTTTAACAGCAAAACATGAATTATTACTCTTCTAGGTGTGAAAATATGGGGTATATAGTATGTAGTAGTATATAGGCAGTATTATCACTGACTTAAAGAAGATTATATCTCTAATCAAATTTGTAAAATGCAAGAATCAAATACCGTTTTTGCCGCATAAACAATGGAAAACACATTAACTTTTCACTTCACTTTATAGACAGTTGATAAAACAGTTCACGTGTAGGTTGTGTGCTAGCTTGGAGTGCACACCGGCCACCCGAGGTGGTGCTGTAGGTTTTCCTGGTCTTCCTACAGCTGAAAAGTGAATATGCCACCAAAAATCAGTAAGTCGCTCCGGAGCGCCACGGCAACTAATACGATTGTTTATGAGGGAGTATTATTATATTATATTATTTACTTGCATATTCTTATTGTAAGAAAGGTAATAAACGACAGAACAAAAACCAATATGAAGGACAAAAATTCAACCGCGGTTAAACAGAGGTCTTGTGATAATCACTTATCGCCACAGATTTTATTTAAAAAATGATGGTGTCTGATTGGTCTAGTTATTTCATGAAGAGGGAAATAATCAGTTTTAAAAATGCGAGTTTTGAGGTCACGTACCCAGAATATGAGCAAAATCCTAAAACTCTTTTGTTGGTTTCCTTTCAGTTAGAAAATGACATGGAAAATTACATGCCATATAAATTAATGGGCTCAGTCAAAAGAATCCGAATCAAGCCCAACTGCATACCATCAAGATTTGACTGCCAGACTAATAGATCTGTAAGTAGGAAATAAAATATTAGTATATATATATATATATAAAATATAAGGTCAGTTGATTGGGCCATCCTTGTCAAATAGTGCTCAATATCCTGGTTGAAAGGTCCATTTTCGCAATCTCACCGTTGCCAACAGGGAGGAAAAAATCCTTACTGGTTTTGCTTCAAATAATAATATGTTTCTAACTGAGACGTGTATAAATCATAGATAGCATTATAATATACTGACTATTATAATTACACTTCTATGGTATAAATACATTCCTTAATGGTAAAATATGTTTCTGAGAAATTTTCGACTGAAGGTGAGGTTTTTTTTTAACTGTGCTGTGGAATTCGTAAGTGTTCTGTTGGCAACACTGCGCAAGCTCAACGTAGGGGGCGCTGCTGACAGTGGAGGTCATGTTGACATGCTGGTATTGAGGTATTGTTAAATGCTGTAGATTTGGTGGTTACAGTAATTTAGAAACGTATAGTTTTCGTTTAAGATCATGCCACAGTGGTGTAGTGTACCCTACTGCTCCAGCAGAATTTCAGGGCATCGCTTCCCTAAAGAGTCGGCGCTACGCAAAGCGTGGATCATCGCGATTAGGAGAGATACATTCACTCCGAGCGACCATTCTCGCGTTTGCAACAAACACTTTGTTGAAGACGACTACGTTATGCCTAAGGATTCTGTTCGACAAAATCGTAAGTGTGAATCATCATAATTCCAAGTTTGTAGTTTAGAATAAAAAAAAATATATATATCTTATGAGAGTATATTGTTTCAGCAAAGCCATTACTGAGAAAAGGATCCATACCATCTAGGTTTCAGTGGAGCGAAGTAGAAACGGATAAGGTAACCTAGAAACCTTTGTATCAACTGATCTTTGTGGCCGGATGTTTTTGCTCCTTTAATTGACCTTATTACAGCTTGGCAAACCTAGCAAGGAATATGAAATCGGCACGCTTATCGATGCGCGGTAGCAGAAGACTCAGTATACATTATAACTGAATGTACAATTTATACTACCCTCTTTTATCGTCCGAATACTTTCTCATTCTGACTCATCGCGCATCTCATAAGTTTATCGACATTCCTTGTTAGATTTGCCAAGCTGTAATCATGTTTGGATGCGACCTTCAGAATTGCCACTGCACAAAGAAAAATCATGGCGGGAATTTCAAAATTGTAAGAAAATTCATGTGTTGTTGACACTTTGAATAACCACCTTGGAATTTGGTTTCACCATTGGAAATGTCATGTTCAATTATTGATGTAAACTGTTTCTTTTGCTTATTATTTGAAGTTTAAGTAATGAAACTTGTTTCATAACATGCCACGAATAAAAAAACACAGGGATGGAATAAAATTCTCTTTGGAAAACTGCAATAATCGAACTAGAATAAAAAAGAAGAAAACTCATGTTTCATCCATATTAGAAACAATATATTTTGTGAATTGAACTATCCACCATCAAGAAATAGAAGAAACCTTTGGATCTCCTGAAGAAACCAATATAAATGACTATAGATGTATTTGAGAAACTGTAGCTCTTCGAGAGAAAAACCAAAAAACAAATGTGTCAAATGATCATGTACAAGTTGACTTGGGAAAGTTTTTGAATAAGATTGAATCTCCAGATCTGCAACTTGTACTGAATGGTCATTATTTGAACTTTTATACAGGATTCATTGTCTAAGACCTCTTTGGAAAACCTGAAATTGAACTGTGTTGAATCGAAAAATTCAACAAACACAGTTGACTTACCCTGATTTAATTTTCTGCATCTCGAAGAATAATACTGAGTTGGGGAAATAAAGAAGTAAATATGCAAAAACAGCAGACATATGCAAACAGCACAGCGAAGCTAAATAGGCACAGCGAACAAATAGTATTTTTGACGTATTTTTTCTTTTACCACTCCTAGATGCAGATTTCAATAACTAAATTATCTTCATCAGTAGGAATAAACTATTTTATCTATCAAAAATATTTCCGATGAGTTTTCGACATTTTCGTTCAAAGATTTGGAATCAGCACGTCAAAATACGTTTGAGGACAAAAATTTGAAATTCCAAAAATGAAAAATAAAAAAATTCAAAAAATTATCTATCATGATATACTCGACTTTTTTGTCCGTCGATTTTTCTCGTTCAAATTCTCAGTATATACTAATTTGGCCATTCTGAATCGATTGGCGTTCGCAGAATTGGTCTATCTCTAACCGTTCTGGAGTTGGTCAGCTCTGAACCAGTTTTCGAATGGTTTTTTTGGCGCCAAAAATATTTCCGATGAGTTTTCGACATTTTTGTTCAAAGATTCGGAATCAGCACGTCAAAATACGTTTGACGACAAATATATGAAATTCCAAAAATGAAAAATAAAAAAGTTCAAAAAATTATCTATCATGATATACTCGACTTTTTTGTCCGTCGATTTTTCTCGTTCAAATTCTCAGTATATACTAATTTGGCCATTCTGAATCGATTGGCGTTCGCAGAATTGGTCTATCTCTAACCGTTCTGGAGTTGGTCAGCTCTGAACCAGTTTTCGAATGGTTTTTTTGGCGCCAAAAATATTTCGGATGAGTTTTCGACATTTTCGTTCAAAGATTCGGAATCAGCACGTCAAAATACGTTTGACGACAAAAATATGAAATTCCAAAAATGAAAAATAAAAAAGTTCAAAAAATTATCTATCATGATATACTCGACTTTTTTGTCCGTCGATTTTTCTCGTTCAAATTCTCAGTATATACTAATTTGGCCATTCTGAATCGATTGGCGTTCGCAGAATTGGTCTATCTCTAACCGTTCTGGAGTTGGTCAGCTCTGAACCAGTTTTCGAATGGTTTTTTTGGCGCCAAAAATATTTCCGATGAGTTTTCGACATTTTAGTTCAAAGATTCGGAATCAGCACGTCAAAATACGTTTGACGACAAAAATATGAAATTCCAAAAATGAAAAATAAAAAAGTTCAAAAAATTATCTATCAGGATATACTCGACTTTTTTGTCCGTCGATTTTTCTCGTTAAAATTCTCAGTATATACTAATTTGGCCATTCTGAATCGATTGGCGTTCGCAGAATTGGTCTATCTCTAACCGTTCTGGAGTTGGTCAGCTCTGAACCAGTTTTCGAATGGTTTTTTTGGCGCCAAAAATATTTCCGATGAGTTTTCGACATTTTTGTTCAAAGATTCGGAATCAGCACGTCAAAATACGTTTGACGACAAAAATATGAAATTCCAAAAATGAAAAATAAAAAAGTTCAAAAAATTATCTATCAGGATATACTCGACTTTTTTGTCCGTCGATTTTTCTCGTTCAAATTCTCAGTATATACTAATTTGGCCATTCTGAATCGATTGGCGTTCGCAGAATTGGTCTATCTCTAACCGTTCTGGAGTTGGTCAGCTCTGAACCAGTTTTCGAATGGTTTTTTTGGCGCCAAAAATATTTCCGATGAGTTTTCGACATTTTTGTTCAAAGATTCGGAATCAGCACGTCAAAATACGTTTGACGACAAATATATGAAATTCCAAAAATGAAAAATAAAAAAGTTCAAAAAATTATCTATCATGATATACTCGACTTTTTTGTCCGTCGATTTTTCTCGTTCAAATTCTCAGTATATACTAATTTGGCCATTCTGAATCGATTGGCGTTCGCAGAATTGGTCTATCTCTAACCGTTCTGGAGTTGGTCAGCTCTGAACCAGTTTTCGAATGGTTTTTTTGGCGCCAAAAATATTTCCGATGAGTTTTCGACATTTTCGTTCAAAGATTCGGAATCAGCACGTCAAAATACGTTTGACGACAAGAATATGAAATTCCAAAAATGAAAAATAAAAAAGTTCAAAAAATTATCTATCATGATATACTCGACTTTTTTTTCCGTCGATTTTTCTCGTTCAAATTCTCAGTATATACTAATTTGGCCATTCTGAATCGATTGGCGTTCGCAGAATTGGTCTATCTCTAACCGTTCTGGAGTTGGTCAGCTCTGAACCAGTTTTCGAATGGTTTTTTTGGCGCCAAAAATATTTCCGATGAGTTTTCGACATTTTCGTTCAAAGATTCGGAATCAGCACGTCAAAATACGTTTGACGACAAAAATATGAAATTCCAAAAATGAAAAATATAAAAGTTCAAAAAATTATCTATCATGATATACTCAACTTTTTTGTCCGTTGATTTTTCTCGTTCAAATTCTCAGTATATACTAATTTGGCCATTCTGAATCGATTGGCGTTCGCAGAATTGGTCTATCTCTAACCGTTCTGGAGTTGGTCAGCTCTGAACCAGTTTTCGAATGGTTTTTTTGGCGCCAAAAATATTTCCGATGAGTTTTCGACATTTTCGTTCAAAGATTCGGAATCAGCACGTCAAAATACGTTTGACGACAAAAATATGAAATTCCAAAAATGAAAAATATAAAAGTTCAAAAAATTATCTATCATGATATACTCAACTTTTTTGTCCGTTGATTTTTCTCGTTCAAATTCTCAGTATATACTAATTTGGCCATTCTGAATCGATTGGCGTCCGCAGAATTGGTCTATCTCTAACCGTTCTCGAGTTGGTCAGCTCTGAACCAGTTTTCGAATGGGTTACTACCCTTGAAGTATGACTCATATTTTGAGCAATTCCTTACCAATTTGAAAATGTGAAAATTTGTACACATATTATTTCAACAACGTAGAAAATAACGGTGAAGAATTAAACAGTCGCAAATTGATATACAGGGAGTTGTGAGGGTAACTTCCCCTTGAAGTATGAGTTGGTCAGCTCTGAAGCAGTTTTCGAATGGTTTTTTTGACGCCAAAAATATTTCCGATGAGTTTTCGACATTTTCGTTCAAAGATTCGGAATCAGCACGTCAACATACGTTTGACGACAAAAATATGAAATTCCAAAAATGAAAAATAAAAAAGTTCAAAAAATTATCTATCATGATATACTCGACTTTTTTGTCCGTCGATTTTTCTCGTTCAAATTCTCAGTATATACCAATTTGGCCATTCTGAATCGATTGGCGTTCGCAGAATTGGTCTATCTCTAACCGTTCTGGAGTTGGTCAGCTCTGAACCAGTTTTCGAATGGTTTTTTTGGCGCCAAAAATATTTCGGATGAGTTTTCGACATTTTCGTTCAAAGATTCGGAATCAGCACGTCAAAATACGTTTGACGACAAAAATATGAAATTCCAAAAATGAAAAATAAAAAAGTTCAAAAAATTATCTATCATGATATACTCGACTTTTTTGTCCGTCGATTTTTCTCGTTCAAATTCTCAGTATATACTAATTTGGCCATTCTGAATCGATTGGCGTTCGCAGAATTGGTCTATCTCTAACCGTTCTGGAGTTGGTCAGCTCTGAACCAGTTTTCGAATGGTTTTTTTGGCGCCAAAAATATTTCCGATGAGTTTTCGACATTTTAGTTCAAAGATTCGGAATCAGCACGTCAAAATACGTTTGACGACAAAAATATGAAATTCCAAAAATGAAAAATAAAAAAGTTCAAAAAATTATCTATCAGGATATACTCGACTTTTTGTCCGTCGATTTTTCTCGTTAAAATTCTCAGTATATACTAATTTGGCCATTCTGAATCGATTGGCGTTCGCAGAATTGGTCTATCTCTAACCGTTCTGGAGTTGGTCAGCTCTGAACCAGTTTTCGAATGGTTTTTTTGGCGCCAAAAATATTTCCGATGAGTTTTCGACATTTTTGTTCAAAGATTCGGAATCAGCACGTCAAAATACGTTTGACGACAAATATATGAAATTCCAAAAATGAAAAATAAAAAAGTTCAAAAAATTATCTATCATGATATACTCGACTTTTTTGTCCGTCGATTTTTCTCGTTCAAATTCTCAGTATATACTAATTTGGCCATTCTGAATCGATTGGCGTTCGCAGAATTGGTCTATCTCTAACCGTTCTGGAGTTGGTCAGCTCTGAACCAGTTTTCGAATGGTTTTTTTGGCGCCAAAAATATTTCCGATGAGTTTTCGACATTTTCGTTCAAAGATTCGGAATCAGCACGTCAAAATACGTTTGACGACAAAAATATGAAATTCCAAAAATGAAAAATAAAAAAGTTCAAAAAATTATCTATCAGGATATACTCGACTTTTTTGTCCGTCGATTTTTCTCGTTCAAATTCTCAGTATATACTAATTTGGCCATTCTGAATCGATTGGCGTTCGCAGAATTGGTCTATCTCTAACCGTTCTGGAGTTGGTCAGCTCTGAACCAGTTTTCGAATGTTTTTTTTGGCGCCAAAAATATTTCCGATGAGTTTTCGACATTTTTGTTCAAAGATTCGGAATCAGCACGTAAAAATACGTTTGACGACAAAAATATGAAATTCCAAAAATGAAAAATAAAAAAGTTCAAAAAATTATCTATCAGGATATACTCGACTTTTTTGTCCGTCGATTTTTCTCGTTCAAATTCTCAGTATATACTAATTTGGCCATTCTGAATCGATTGGCGTTCGCAGAATTGGTCTATCTCTAACCGTTCTGGAGTTGGTCAGCTCTGAACCAGTTTTCGAATGGTTTTTTTGGCGCCAAAAATATTTCCGATAAGTTTTCGACATTTTCGTTCAAAGATTCGGAATCAGCACGTCAAAATACGTTTGACGACAAAAATATGAAAGTCCAAAAATGAAAAATAAAAAAGTTCAAAAAATTATCTATCAGGATATACTCGACTTTTTTGTCCGTCGATTTTTCTCGTTAAAATTCTCAGTATATACTAATTTGGCCATTCTGAATCGATTGGCGTTCGCAGAATTGGTCTATCTCTAACCGTTCTGGAGTTGGTCAGCTCTGAACCAGTTTTCGAATGGTTTTTTTGGCGCCAAAAATATTTCCGATGAGTTTTCGACATTTTTGTTCAAAGATTCGGAATCAGCACGTCAAAATACGTTTGACGACAAATATATGAAATTCCAAAAATGAAAAATAAAAAAGTTCAAAAAATTATCTATCATGATATACTCGACTTTTTTGTCCGTCGATTTTTCTCGTTCTAATTCTCAGTATATACTAATTTGGCCATTCTGAATCGATTGGCGTTCGCAGAATTGGTCTATCTCTAACCGTTCTGGAGTTGGTCAGCTCTGAACCAGTTTTCGAATGTTTTTTTTGGCGCCAAAAATATTTCCGATGAGTTTTCGACATTTTTGTTCAAAGATTCGGAATCAGCACGTAAAAATACGTTTGACGACAAAAATATGAAATTCCAAAAATGAAAAATAAAAAAGTTCAAAAAATTATCTATCAGGATATACTCGACTTTTTTGTCCGTCGATTTTTCTCGTTCAAATTCTCAGTATATACTAATTTGGCCATTCTGAATCGATTGGCGTTCGCAGAATTGGTCTATCTCTAACCGTTCTGGAGTTGGTCAGCTCTGAACCAGTTTTCGAATGGTTTTTTTGGCGCCAAAAATATTTCCGATAAGTTTTCGACATTTTCGTTCAAAGATTCGGAATCAGCACGTCAAAATACGTTTGACGACAAAAATATGAAAGTCCAAAAATGAAAAATAAAAAAGTTCAAAAAATTATCTATCAGGATATACTCGACTTTTTTGTCCGTCGATTTTTCTCGTTAAAATTCTCAGTATATACTAATTTGGCCATTCTGAATCGATTGGCGTTCGCAGAATTGGTCTATCTCTAACCGTTCTGGAGTTGGTCAGCTCTGAACCAGTTTTCGAATGGTTTTTTTGGCGCCAAAAATATTTCCGATGAGTTTTCGACATTTTTGTTCAAAGATTCGGAATCAGCACGTCAAAATACGTTTGACGACAAATATATGAAATTCCAAAAATGAAAAATAAAAAAGTTCAAAAAATTATCTATCATGATATACTCGACTTTTTTGTCCGTCGATTTTTCTCGTTCTAATTCTCAGTATATACTAATTTGGCCATTCTGAATCGATTGGCGTTCGCAGAATTGGTCTATCTCTAACCGTTCTGGAGTTGGTCAGCTCTGAACCAGTTTTCGAATGGTTTTTTTGGCGCCAAAAATATTTCCGATGAGTTTTCGACATTTTCGTTCAAAGATTCGGAATCAGCACGTCAAAATACGTTTGACGACAAAAATATGAAATTCCAAAAATGAAAAATAAAAAAGTTCAAAAAATTATCTATCAGGATATACTCGACTTTTTTGTCCGTCGATTTTTCTCGTTCAAATTCTCAGTATATACTAATTTGGCCATTCTGAATCGATTGGCGTTCGCAGAATTGGTCTATCTCTAACCGTTCTGGAGTTGGTCAGCTCTGAACCAGTTTTCGAATGGTTTTTTTGGCGCCAAAAATATTTCCGATGAGTTTTCGACATTTTTGTTCAAAGATTCGGAATCAGCACGTCAAAATACGTTTGACGACAAAAATATGAAATTCCAAAAATGAAAAATAAAAAAGTTCAAAAAATTATCTATCAGGATATACTCGACTTTTTTGTCCGTCGATTTTTCTCGTTCAAATTCTCAGTATATACTAATTTGGCCATTCTGAATCGATTGGCGTTCGCAGAATTGGTCTATCTCTAACCGTTCTGGAGTTGGTCAGCTCTGAACCAGTTTTCGAATGGTTTTTTTGGCGCCAAAAATATTTCCGATGAGTTTTCGACATTTTTGTTCAAAGATTCGGAATCAGCACGTCAAAATACGTTTGACGACAAATATATGAAATTCCAAAAATGAAAAATAAAAAAGTTCAAAAAATTATCTATCATGATATACTCGACTTTTTTGTCCGTCGATTTTTCTCGTTCAAATTCTCAGTATATACTAATTTGGCCATTCTGAATCGATTGGCGTTCGCAGAATTGGTCTATCTCTAACCGTTCTGGAGTTGGTCAGCTCTGAACCAGTTTTCGAATGGTTTTTTTGGCGCCAAAAATATTTCCGATGAGTTTTCGACATTTTCGTCCAACGATTCGGAATCAGCACGTCAAAATACGTTTGACGACAAAAATATGAAATTCCAAAAATGAAAAATAAAAAAGTTCAAAAAATTATCTATCAGGATATACTCGACTTTTTTGTCCGTCGATTTTTCTCGTTCAAATTCTCAGTATATACTAATTTGGCCATTTTGAATCGATTGGCGTTCGCAGAATTGGTCTATCTCTAACCGTTCTGGAGTTGGTCAGCTCTGAACCAGTTTTCGAATGGTTTTTTTGGCGCCAAAAATATTTCCGATGAGTTTTCGACATTTTCGTTCAAAGATTCGGAATCAGCACGTCAAAATACGTTTGACGACAAGAATATGAAATTCCAAAAATGAAAAATAAAAAAGTTCAAAAAATTATCTATCATGATATACTCGACTTTTTTTTCCGTCGATTTTTCTCGTTCAAATTCTCAGTATATACTAATTTGGCCATTCTGAATCGATTGGCGTTCGCAGAATTGGTCTATCTCTAACCGTTCTGGAGTTGGTCAGCTCTGAACCAGTTTTCGAATGGTTTTTTTGGCGCCAAAAATATTTCCGATGAGTTTTCGACATTTTCGTTCAAAGATTCGGAATCAGCACGTCAAAATACGTTTGACGACAAAAATATGAAATTCCAAAAATGAAAAATATAAAAGTTCAAAAAATTATCTATCATGATATACTCAACTTTTTTGTCCGTTGATTTTTCTCGTTCAAATTCTCAGTATATACTAATTTGGCCATTCTGAATCGATTGGCGTTCGCAGAATTGGTCTATCTCTAACCGTTCTGGAGTTGGTCAGCTCTGAACCAGTTTTCGAATGGTTTTTTTGGCGCCAAAAATATTTCCGATGAGTTTTCGACATTTTCGTTCAAAGATTCGGAATCAGCACGTCAAAATACGTTTGACGACAAAAATATGAAATTCCAAAAATGAAAAATATAAAAGTTCAAAAAATTATCTATCATGATATACTCAACTTTTTTGTCCGTTGATTTTTCTCGTTCAAATTCTCAGTATATACTAATTTGGCCATTCTGAATCGATTGGCGTCCGCAGAATTGGTCTATCTCTAACCGTTCTCGAGTTGGTCAGCTCTGAACCAGTTTTCGAATGGGTTACTACCCTTGAAGTATGACTCATATTTTGAGCAATTCCTTACCAATTTGAAAATGTGAAAATTTGTACACATATTATTTCAACAACGTAGAAAATAACGGTGAAGAATTAAACAGTCGCAAATTGATATACAGGGAGTTGTGAGGGTAACTTCCCCTTGAAGTATGAGTTGGTCAGCTCTGAAGCAGTTTTCGAATGGTTTTTTTGACGCCAAAAATATTTCCGATGAGTTTTCGACATTTTCGTTCAAAGATTCGGAATCAGCACGTCAACATACGTTTGACGACAAAAATATGAAATTCCAAAAATGAAAAATAAAAAAGTTCAAAAAATTATCTATCATGATATACTCGACTTTTTTGTCCGTCGATTTTTCTCGTTCAAATTCTCAGTATATACCAATTTGGCCATTCTGAATCGATTGGCGTTCGCAGAATTGGTCTATCTCTAACCGTTCTGGAGTTGGTCAGCTCTGAACCAGTTTTCGAATGGTTTTTTTGGCGCCAAAAATATTTCCGATGAGTTTTCGACATTTTCGTTCAAAGATTCGGAATCAGCACGTCAAAATATGTTTGACGACAAAAATATGAAATTCCAAAAATGAAAAATATAAAAGTTCAAAAAATTATCTATCATGATATACTCAACTTTTTTGTCCGTTGATTTTTCTCGTTCAAATTCTCAGTATATACTAATTTGGCCATTCTGAATCGATTGACGTTTGCAGAATTGGTCTATCTCTAACCGTTCTGGAGTTGGTCAGCTCTGAACCAGTTTTCGAATGTTTTTTTTGGCGCCAAAAATATTTCCGATGAGTTTTCGACATTTTCGTTCAAAGATTCGGAATCAGCACGTCAAAATACGTTTGACGACAAAAATATGAAATTCCAAAAATGAAAAATAAAAAAGTTCAAAAAATTATCTATCATGATATACTCGACTTTTTTGTCCGTCGATTTTTCCAGTTCAAATTCTCAGTATATACTAATTTGGCCATTCTGCATCGATTGGCGTTCGCAGAATTGGTCTATCTCTAACCGTTCTCGAGTTGGTCAGCTCTGAACCAGTTTTCGAATGGGTTACTACCCTTGAAGTATGACTCATATTTTGAGCAATTCCCTACCAATTTGAAAATGTGAAAATTTGTACACATATTATTTCAACAACGTAGAAAATAACAGTGAAGAAATAAACAGTCGCAAATTGATATACAGGGAGTTGTGAGGGTAACTTCCCCTTGAAGTATGAGTTGGTCAGCTCTGAAACAGTTTTCGAATGGTTTTTTGGCGCCAAAAATATTTCCGATGAGTTTTCGACATTTTCGTTCAAAGATTCGGAATCAGCACGTCAAAATACGTTTGACGACAAAAATATGTAATTCCAATAATGAAAATTAAAAAAGTTCAAAAAATTATCTATCATGATATACTCAACTTTTTTGTCCGTTGATTTTTCTCGTTCAAATTCTCAGTATATACTAATTTGGCCATTCTGAATCGATTGGCGTTTGCAGAATTGGTCTATCTCTAACCGTTCTGGAGTTGGTCAGCTCTGAACCAGTTTTCGAATGGTTTTTTTGGCGCCAAAAATATTTCCGATGAGATTTCGACATTTTCGTTCAAAGATTCGGAATCAGCACGTCAAAATACGTTTGACGACAAAAATATGAAATTCCAAAAATGAAAAATAAAAAAGTTCAAAAAATTATCTATCATGATATACTCGACTTTTTTGTCCGTCGATTTTTCCAGTTCAAATTCTCAGTATATACCAATTTGGCCATTCTGCATCGATTGGCGTTCGCAGAATTGGTCTATCTCTAACCGTTCTCGAGTTGGTCAGCTCTGAACCAGTTTTCGAATGGGTTACTACCCTTGAAGTATGACTCATATTTTGAGCAATTCCCTACCAATTTGAAAATGTGAAAATTTGTACACATATTATTTCAACAACGTAGAAAATAACAGTGAAGAAATAAACAGTCGCAAATTGATATACAGGGAGTTGTGAGGGTAACTTCCCCTTGAAGTATGAGTTGGTCAGCTCTGAAACAGTTTTCGAATGGTTTTTTGGCGCCAAAAATATTTCCGATGAGTTTTCGACATTTTCGTTCAAAGATTCGGAATCAGCACGTCAAAATACGTTTGACGACAAAAATATGTAATTCCAATAATGAAAATTAAAAAAGTTCAAAAAATTATCTATCATGACATACTCGACTTTTTTGTCCGTCGATTTTTCTCGTTCAAATTCTCAGTATATACTAATTTGGCCATTCTGAATCGATTGGCGTTCGCAGAATTGGTCTATCTCTAACCGTTCTGGAGTTGGTCAGCTCTGAACCAGTTTTCGAATGGTTTTTTTTGGCGCCAAAACTATTTCCGATGAGTTTTCGACATTTCCGTTCAAAGATTCGGAATCAGCACGTCAAAATACGTTTGAGGACAAACATTTGAAGTTCCATAAATGAAAATTAAAAAAGTTCAAAAAATTATCTTTACCTATCATGATATACTCGACTTTTTTGTCCGTCGATTTTTCTCGTTCAAATTCTCAGTATATACTAATTTGGCCATTCTGAATCGATTGGCGTTCGCAGAATTGGTCTATCTCTAACCGTTTTGGAGTTGGTCAGCTCTGAACCAGTTTTCGAATGGTTTTTTTGGCGCCAAAAATATTTCCGATGAGTTTTCGACATTTTCGTTCAAAGATTCGGAATCAGCACGTCAAAATACGTTTGAGAAAAAAATTTGAAGTTCCAAAAATGAAAAATAAAAAAGTTCAAAAAATTATCTATCATGATATACTCGACTTTTTTGTCCGTCGATTTTTCTCGTTCAAATTCTCAGTATATACTAATTTGGCCATTCTGAATCGATTGGCGTTCGCAGAATTGGTCTATCTCTAACCGTTCTGGAGTTGGTCAGCTCTGAACCAGTTTTCGAATGGTTTTTTTGGCGCCAAAAATATTTCCGATGAGTTTTCGACATTTTCGTTCAAAGATTCGGAATCAGCACGTCAAAATACGTTTGACGACAAAAATATGAAATTCCAAAAATGAAAAATAAAAAAGTTCAAAAAATTATCTATCAGGATATACTCGACTTTTTTGTCCGTCGATTTTTCTTGTTCAAATTCTCAGTATATACTAATTTGGCCATTCTGAATCGATTGGCGTTCGCAGAATTGGTCTATCTCTAACCGTTCTGGAGTTGGTCAGCTCTGAACCAGTTTTCGAATGGTTTTTTTGGCGCCAAAAATATTTCCGATGAGTTTTCGACATTTTTGTTCAAAGATTCGGAATCAGCACGTCAAAATACGTTTGACGACAAAAATATGAAATTCCAAAAATGAAAAATAAAAAAGTTCAAAAAATTATCTATCAGGATATACTCGACTTTTTTGTCCGTCGATTTTTCTCGTTCAAATTCTCAGTATATACTAATTTGGCCATTCTGAATCGATTGGCGTTCGCAGAATTGGTCTATCTCTAACCGTTCTGGAGTTGGTCAGCTCTGAACCAGTTTTCGAATGGTTTTTTTGGCGCCAAAAATATTTCCGATGAGTTTTCGACATTTTTGTTCAAAGATTCGGAATCAGCACGTCAAAATACGTTTGAGGACAAACATTTGAAGTTCCATAAATGAAAATTAAAAAAGTTCAAAAAATTATCTTTACCTATCATGATATACTCGACTTTTTTGTCCGTCGATTTTTCTCGTTCAAATTCTCAGTATATACTAATTTGGCCATTCTGAATCGATTGGCGTTCGCAGAATTGGTCTATCTCTAACCGTTTTGGAGTTGGTCAGCTCCGAACCAGTTTTCGAATGGTTTTTTTGGCGCCAAAAATATTTCCGATGAGTTTTCGACATTTTCGTTCAAAGATTCGGAATCAGCACGTCAAAATACGTTTGAGGAAAAAAATTTGAAGTTCCAAAAATGAAAAATAAAAAAGTTCAAAAAATTATCTATCATGATATACTCGACTTTTTTGTCCGTCGATTTTTCTCGTTCAAATTCTCAGTATATACTAATTTGGCCATTCTGAATCGATTGGCGTTCGCAGAATTGGTCTATCTCTAACCGTTCTGGAGTTGGTCAGCTCTGAACCAGTTTTCGAATGGTTTTTTTGGCGCCAAAAATATTTCCGATGAGTTTTCGACATTTTCGTTCAAAGATTCGGAATCAGCACGTCAAAATACGTTTGACGACAAAAATATGAAATTCCAAAAATGAAAAATAAAAAAGTTCAAAAAATTATCTATCAGGATATACTCGACTTTTTTGTCCGTCGATTTTTCTCGTTCAAATTCTCAGTATATACTAATTTGGCCATTCTGAATCGATTGGCGTTCGCAGAATTGGTCTATCTCTAACCGTTCTGGAGTTGGTCAGCTCTGAACCAGTTTTCGAATGGTTTTTTTGGCGCCAAAAATATTTCCGATGAGTTTTCGACATTTTTGTTCAAAGATTCGGAATCAGCACGTCAAAATACGTTTGACGACAAAAATATGAAATTCCAAAAATGAAAAATAAAAAAGTTCAAAAAATTATCTATCAGGATATACTCGACTTTTTTGTCCGTCGATTTTTCTCGTTAAAATTCTCAGTATATACTAATTTGGCCATTCTGAATCGATTGGCGTTCGCAGAATTGGTCTATCTCTAACCGTTCTGGAGTTGGTCAGCTCTGAACCAGTTTTCGAATGGTTTTTTTGGCGCCAAAAATATTTCCGATGAGTTTTCGACATTTTTGTTCAAAGATTCGGAATCAGCACGTCAAAATACGTTTGACGACAAATATATGAAATTCCAAAAATGAAAAATAAAAAAGTTCAAAAAATTATCTATCATGATATACTCGACTTTTTTGTCCGTCGATTTTTCTCGTTCAAATTCTCAGTATATACTAATTTGGCCATTCTGAATCGATTGGCGTTCGCAGAATTGGTCTATCTCTAACCGTTCTGGAGTTGGTCAGCTCTGAACCAGTTTTCGAATGGTTTTTTTGGCGCCAAAAATATTTCCGATGAGTTTTCGACATTTTTGTTCAAAGATTCGGAATCAGCACGTCAAAATACGTTTGACGACAAAAATATGAAATTCCAAAAATGAAAAATAAAAAAGTTCAAAAAATTATCTCTCAGGATATACTCGACTTTTTTGTCCGTCGATTTTTCTCGTTAAAATTCTCAGTATATACTAATTTGGCCATTCTGAATCGATTGGCGTTCGCAGAATTGGTCTATCTCTAACCGTTCTGGAGTTGGTCAGCTCTGAACCAGTTTTCGAATGGTTTTTTTGGCGCCAAAAATATTTCCGATGAGTTTTCGACATTTTTGTTCAAAGATTCGGAATCAGCACGTCAAAATACGTTTGACGACAAATATATGAAATTCCAAAAATGAAAAATAAAAAAGTTCAAAAAATTATCTATCATGATATACTCGACTTTTTTGTCCGTCGATTTTTCTCGTTCAAATTCTCAGTATATACTAATTTGGCCATTCTGAATCGATTGGCGTTCGCAGAATTGGTCTATCTCTAACCGTTCTGGAGTTGGTCAGCTCTGAACCAGTTTTCGAATGGTTTTTTTGGCGCCAAAAATATTTCCGATGAGTTTTCGACATTTTCGTCCAACGATTCGGAATCAGCACGTCAAAATACGTTTGACGACAAAAATATGAAATTCCAAAAATGAAAAATAAAAAAGTTCAAAAAATTATCTATCAGGATATACTCGACTTTTTTGTCCGTCGATTTTTCTCGTTCAAATTTTCAGTATATACTAATTTGGCCATTTTGAATCGATTGGCGTTCGCAGAATTGGTCTATCTCTAACCGTTCTGGAGTTGGTCAGCTCTGAACCAGTTTTCGAATGGTTTTTTTGGCGCCAAAAATATTTCCGATGAGTTTTCGACATTTTTGTTCAAAGATTCGGAATCAGCACGTCAAAATACGTTTGACGACAAATATATGAAATTCCAAAAATGAAAAATAAAAAAGTTCAAAAAATTATCTATCAGGATATACTCGACTTTTTTGTCCGTCGATTTTTCTCGTTCAAATTCTCAGTATATACTAATTTGGCCATTTTGAATCGATTGGCGTTCGCAGAATTGGTCTATCTCTAACCGTTCTGGAGTTGGTCAGCTCTGAACCAGTTTTCGAATGGTTTTTTTGGCGCCAAAAATATTTCCGATGAGTTTTCGACATTTTCGTTCAAAGATTCGGAATCAGCACGTCAAAATACGTTTGACGACAAGAATATGAAATTCCAAAAATGAAAAATAAAAAAGTTCAAAAAATTATCTATCATGATATACTCGACTTTTTTTTCCGTCGATTTTTCTCGTTCAAATTCTCAGTATATACTAATTTGGCCATTCTGAATCGATTGGCGTTCGCAGAATTGGTCTATCTCTAACCGTTCTGGAGTTGGTCAGCTCTGAACCAGTTTTCGAATGGTTTTTTTGGCGCCAAAAATATTTCCGATGAGTTTTCGACATTTTCGTTCAAAGATTCGGAATCAGCACGTCAAAATACGTTTGACGACAAAAATATGAAATTCCAAAAATGAAAAATAAAAAAGTTCAAAAAATTATATATCATGATATACTCTACTTTTTTGTACGTCGATTGTCCTCGTTCAAATACTCAGTATATACTAATTTAACCATTCTGAATCGATTGGCGTTCGCAGAATTGGTCTATCTCTAACCGTTCTCGAGTTGGTCAGCTCTGAACCAGTTTTCGAATGGTTTTTTTGGCGCCAAAAATATTTCCGATGAGTTTTCGACATTTTCGTTCAAAGATTCGGAATCAGCACGCCAAAATACGTTTGACGACAAAAATATGAAATTCCGAAAATGAAAAATAAAAAAGTTCAAAAAATTATCTATCATGATATACTCGACTTTTTTGTCCGTCGATTTTTCTCGTTCAAATTCTCTGTATATACTAATTTGGCCATTCTGAATCGATTGGCGTTCGCAGAATTGGTCTATCTCTAACCGTTCTCGAGTTGGTCAGCTCTGAACCAGTTTTCGAATGGGTTACTACCCTTGAAGTATGACTCATATTTTGAGCAATTCCCTACCAATTTGAAAATGTGAAAATTTGTACACATATTATTTCAACAACGTAGAAAATAACGGTGAAGAAATAAACAGTCGCAAATTGATATACAGGGAGTTGTGAGGGTAACTTCCCCTTGAAGTATGAGTTGGTCAGCTCTGAAGCAGTTTTCGAATGGTTTTTTTGGCGCCAAAAATATTTCCGATGAGTTTTCGACATTTTCGTTCAAAGATTCGGAATCAGCACGTCAAAATACGTTTGACGACAAAAATATGAAATTCCAAAAATGAAAAATATAAAAGTTCAAAAAATTATCTATCATGATATACTCAACTTTTTTGTCCGTTGATTTTTCTCGTTCAAATTCTCAGTATATACTAATTTGGCCATTCTGAATCGATTGGCGTTCGCAGAATTGGTCTATCTCTAACCGTTCTGGAGTTGGTCAGCTCTGAACCAGTTTTCGAATGGTTTTTTTGGCGCCAAAAATATTTCCGATGAGTTTTCGACATTTTCGTTCAAAGATTCGGAATCAGCACGTCAAAATACGTTTGACGACAAAAATATGAAATTCCAAAAATGAAAAATAAAAAAGTTCAAAAAATTATCTATCATGATATACTCGACTTTTTTTTCCGTCGATTTTTCTCGTTCAAATTCTCAGTATATACTAATTTGGCCATTCTGAATCGATTGGCGTTCGCAGAATTGGTCTATCTCTAACCGTTCTGGAGTTGGTCAGCTCTGAACCAGTTTTCGAATGGTTTTTTTGGCGCCAAAAATATTTCCGATGAGTTTTCGACATTTTCGTTCAAAGATTCGGAATCAGCACGTCAAAATACGTTTGACGACAAAAATATGAAATTCCAAAAGTGAAAAATAAAAAAGTTCAAAAAATTATCTATCATGATATACTCGACTTTTTTGTTCGTCGATTTTTCTCGTTCAAATTCTCAGTAAATACTAATTTGGCCATTCTGAATCGATTGGCGTTCGCAGAATTGGTCTATCTCTAACCGTTCTGGAGTTGGTCAGCTCTGAACCAGTTTTCGAATGGTTTTTTTGGCGCCAAAAATATTTCCGATGAGTTTTCGACATTTTCGTTAAAAGATTCGGAATCAGCACGTCAAAATACGTTTGACGACAAAAATATGAAATTCCAAAAATGAAAAATAAAAAAGTTCAAAAAATTATCTATCATGATATACTCGACTTTTTTGTCCGTCGATTTTTCTCGTTCAAATTCTCAGTATATACTAATTTGGCCATTCTGAATCGATTGGCGTTCGCAGAATTGGTCTATCTCTAACCGTTCAGGAGTTGGTCAGCTCTGAACCAGTTTTCGAATGGTTTTTTTGGCGCCAAAAATATTTCCGATGAGTTTTCGACATTTTCGTTCAAAGATTCGGAATCAGCACGCCAAAATACGTTTGACGACAAAAATATGAAATTCCGAAAATGAAAAATAAAAAAGTTCAAAAAATTATCTATCATGATATACTCGACTTTTTTGTCCGTCGATTTTTCTCGTTCAAATTCTCTGTATATACTAATTTGGCCATTCTGAATCGATTGGCGTTCGCAGAATTGGTTTATCTCTAACCGTTCTCGAGTTGGTCAGCTCTGAACCAGTTTTCGAATGGGTTACTACCCTTGAAGTATGACTCATATTTTGAGCAATTCCCTACCAATTTGAAAATGTGAAAATTTGTACACATATTATTTCAACAACGTAGAAAATAACGGTGAAGAAATAAACAGTCGCAAATTGATATACAGGGAGTTGTGAGGGTAACTTCCCCTTGAAGTATGAGTTGGTCAGCTCTGAAGCAGTTTTCGAATGGTTTTTTTGGCGCCAAAAATATTTCCGATGAGTTTTCGACATTTTCGTTCAAAGATTCGGAATCAGCACGTCAAAATACGTTTGACGACAAAAATATGAAATTCCAAAAATGAAAAATATAAAAGTTCAAAAAATTATCTATCATGATATACTCAACTTTTTTGTCCGTTGATTTTTCTCGTTCAAATTCTCAGTATATACTAATTTGGCCATTCTGAATCGATTGGCGTTCGCAGAATTGGTCTATCTCTAACCGTTCTGGAGTTGGTCAGCTCTGAACCAGTTTTCGAATGGTTTTTTTGGCGCCAAAAATATTTCCGATGAGTTTTCGACATTTTCGTTCAAAGATTCGGAATCAGCACGTCAAAATACGTTTGACGACAAAAATATGAAATTCCAAAAATGAAAAATAAAAAAGTTCAAAAAATTATCTATCATGATATACTCGACTTTTTTTTCCGTCGATTTTTCTCGTTCAAATTCTCAGTATATACTAATTTGGCCATTCTGAATCGATTGGCGTTCGCAGAATTGGTCTATCTCTAACCGTTCTGGAGTTGGTCAGCTCTGAACCAGTTTTCGAATGGTTTTTTTGGCGCCAAAAATATTTCCGATGAGTTTTCGACATTTTCGTTCAAAGATTCGGAATCAGCACGTCAAAATACGTCTGACGACAAATATATGAAATTCCAAAAATGAAAAATAAAAAAGTTCAAAAAATTATCTATCATGATATACTCGACTTTTTTGTCCGTCGATTTTTCTCGTTCAAATTCTCAGTATATACTAATTTGGCCATTCTGAATCGATTGGCGTTCGCAGAATTGGTCTATCTCTAACCGTTCTGGAGTTGGTCAGCTCTGAACCAGTTTTCGAATGGTTTTTTTGGCGCCAAAAATATTTCCGATGAGTTTTCGACATTTTCGTCCAACGATTCGGAATCAGCACGTCAAAATACGTTTGACGACAAAAATATGAAATTCCAAAAATGAAAAATAAAAAAGTTCAAAAAATTATCTATCAGGATATACTCGACTTTTTTGTCCGTCGATTTTTCTCGTTCAAATTCTCAGTATATACTAATTTGGCCCTTTTGAATCGATTGGCGTTCGCAGAATTGGTCTATCTCTAACCGTTCTGGAGTTGGTCAGCTCTGAACCAGTTTTCGAATGGTTTTTTTGGCGCCAAAAATATTTCCGATGAGTTTTCGACATTTTTGTTCAAAGATTCGGAATCAGCACGTCAAAATACGTTTGACGACAAATATATGAAATTCCAAAAATGAAAAATAAAAAAGTTCAAAAAATTATCTATCAGGATATACTCGACTTTTTTGTCCGTCGATTTTTCTCGTTCAAATTCTCAGTATATACTAATTTGGCCATTTTGAATCGATTGGCGTTCGCAGAATTGGTCTATCTCTAACCGTTCTGGAGTTGGTCAGCTCTGAACCAGTTTTCGAATGGTTTTTTTGGCGCCAAAAATATTTCCGATGAGTTTTCGACATTTTCGTTCAAAGATTCGGAATCAGCACGTCAAAATACGTTTGACGACAAGAATATGAAATTCCAAAAATGAAAAATAAAAAAGTTCAAAAAATTATCTATCATGATATACTCGACTTTTTTTTCCGTCGATTTTTCTCGTTCAAATTCTCAGTATGTACTAATTTGGCCATTCTGAATCGATTGGCGTTCGCAGAATTGGTCTATCTCTAACCGTTCTGGAGTTGGTCAGCTCTGAACCAGTTTTCGAATGGTTTTTTTGGCGCCAAAAATATTTCCGATGAGTTTTCGACATTTTCGTTCAAAGATTCGGAATCAGCACGTCAAAATACGTTTGACGACAAAAATATGAAATTCCAAAAATGAAAAATAAAAAAGTTCAAAAAATTATATATCATGATATACTCTACTTTTTTGTACGTCGATTGTCCTCGTTCAAATACTCAGTATATACTAATTTAACCATTCTGAATCGATTGGCGTTCGCAGAATTGGTCTATCTCTAACCGTTCTCGAGTTGGTCAGCTCTGAACCAGTTTTCGAATGGTTTTTTTGGCGCCAAAAATATTTCCGATGAGTTTTCGACATTTTCGTTCAAAGATTCGGAATCAGCACGCCAAAATACGTTTGACGACAAAAATATGAAATTCCGAAAATGAAAAATAAAAAAGTTCAAAAAATTATCTATCATGATATACTCGACTTTTTTGTCCGTCGATTTTTCTCGTTCAAATTCTCTGTATATACTAATTTGGCCATTCTGAATCGATTGGCGTTCGCAGAATTGGTCTATCTCTAACCGTTCTCGAGTTGGTCAGCTCTGAACCAGTTTTCGAATGGGTTACTACCCTTGAAGTATGACTCATATTTTGAGCAATTCCCTACCAATTTGAAAATGTGAAAATTTGTACACATATTATTTCAACAACGTAGAAAATAACGGTGAAGAAATAAACAGTCGCAAATTGATATACAGGGAGTTGAGAGGGTAACTTCCCCTTGAAGTATGAGTTGGTCAGCTCTGAAGCAGTTTTCGAATGGTTTTTTTGGCGCCAAAAATAATTCCGATGAGTTTTCGACATTTTCGTTCAAAGATTCGGAATCAGCACGTCAAAATACGTTTGACGACAAAAATATGAAATTCCAAAAATGAAAAATATAAAAGTTCAAAAAATTATCTATCATGATATACTCAACTTTTTTGTCCGTTGATTTTTCTCGTTCAAATTCTCAGTATATACTAATTTGGCCATTCTGAATCGATTGGCGTTCGCAGAATTGGTCTATCTCTAACCGTTCTTGAGTTGGTCAGCTCTGAACCAGTTTTCGAATGGTTTTTTTGGCGCCAAAAATATTTCCGATGAGTTTTCGACATTTTCGTTCAAAGATTCGGAATCAGCACGTCAAAATACGTTTGACGACAAAAATATGAAATTCCAAAAATGAAAAATAAAAAAGTTCAAAAAATTATCTATCATGATATACTCGACTTTTTTGTCCGTCGATTTTTCTCGTTCAAATTCTCAGTATATACTAATTTGGCCATTCTGAATCGATTGGCGTTCGCATAATTGGTCTATCTCTAACCGTTCAGGAGTTGGTCAGCTCTGAACCAGTTTTCGAATGGTTTTTTTGGCGCCAAAAATATTTCCGATGAGTTTTCGACATTTTCGTTCAAAGATTCGGAATCAGCACGCCAAAATACGTTTGACGACAAAAATATGAAATTCCGAAAATGAAAAATAAAAAAGTTCAAAAAATTATCTATCATGATATACTCGACTTTTTTGTCCGTCGATTTTTCTCGTTCAAATTCTCTGTATATACTAATTTGGCCATTCTGAATCGATTGGCGTTCGCAGAATTGGTTTATCTCTAACCGTTCTCGAGTTGGTCAGCTCTGAACCAGTTTTCGAATGGGTTACTACCCTTGAAGTATGACTCATATTTTGAGCAATTCCCTACCAATTTGAAAATGTGAAAATTTGTACACATATTATTTCAACAACGTAGAAAATAACGGTGAAGAAATAAACAGTCGCAAATTGATATACAGGGAGTTGTGAGGGTAACTTCCCCTTGAAGTATGAGTTGGTCAGCTCTGAAGCAGTTTTCGAATGGTTTTTTTGGCGCCAAAAATATTTCCGATGAGTTTTCGACATTTTCGTTCAAAGATTCGGAATCAGCACGTCAAAATACGTTTGACGACAAAAATATGAAATTCCAAAAATGAAAAATATAAAAGTTCAAAAAATTATCTATCATGATATACTCGACTTTTTTGTCCGTTGATTTTTCTCGTTCAAATTCTCAGTATATACTAATTTGGCCATTCTGAATCGATTGGCGTTCGCAGAATTGGTCTATCTCTAACCGTTCTGGAGTTGGTCAGCTCTGAACCAGTTTTCGAATGGTTTTTTTGGCGCCAAAAATATTTCCGATGAGTTTTCGACATTTTCGTTCAAAGATTCGGAATCAGCACGTCAAAATACGTTTGACGACAAAAATATGAAATTTCAAAAATGAAAAATAAAAAAGTTCAAAAAATTATCTATCATGATATACTCGACTTTTTTTTTCGTCGATTTTTCTCGTTCAAATTCTCAGTATATACTAATTTGGCCATTTTGAATCGATTGGCGTTCGCAGAATTGGTCTATCTCTAACCGTTCTGGAGTTGGTCAGCTCTGAACCAGTTTTCGAATGGTTTTTTTGGCGCCAAAAATATTTCCGATGAGTTTTCGACATTTTCGTTCAAAGATTCGGAATCAGCACGTCAAAATACGTTTGACGACAAAAATATGAAATTCCAAAAGTGAAAAATAAAAAAGTTCAAAAAATTATCTATCATGATATACTCGACTTTTTTGTTCGTCGATTTTTCTCGTTCAAATTCTCAGTATATACTAATTTGGCCATTCTGAATCGATTGGCGTTCGCAGAATTGGTCTATCTCTAACCGTTCTGGAGTTGGTCAGCTCTGAACCAGTTTTCGAATGGTTTTTTTGGCGCCAAAAATATTTCCGATGAGTTTTCGACATTTTCGTTCAAAGATTCGGAATCAGCACGTCAAAATACGTTTGACGACAAAAATATGAAATTCCAAAAATGAAAAATAAAAAAGTTCAAAAAATTATCTATCATGATATACTCGACTTTTTTGTCCGTCGATTTTTCTCGTTCAAATTCTCAGTATATACTAATTTGGCCATTCTGAATCGATTGGCGTTCGCAGAATTGGTCTATCTCTAACCGTTCAGGAGTTGGTCAGCTCTGAACCAGTTTTCGAATGGTTTTTTTGGCGCCAAAAATATTTCCGATGAGTTTTCGACATTTTCGTTCAAAGATTCGGAATCAGCACGTCAAAATACGTTTGACGACAAAAATATGAAATTCCAAAAATGAAAAATAAAAAAGTTCAAAAAATTATCTATCTTGATATACTCGACTTTTTTGTCCGTCGATTTTTCTCGTTCAAATTCTCAGTATATACTAATTTGGCCATTCTGAATCGATTGGCGTTCGCAGAATTGGTCTATCTCTAACCGTTCTGGAGTTGGTCAGCTATGAACCAGTTTTCGAATGGTTTTTTTGGCGCCAAAAATATTTCCGATGAGTTTTCGACATTTTCGTTCAAAGATTCGGAATCAGCACGTCAAAATACGTTTGACGACAAAAATATGAAATTCCAAAAATGAAAAATAAAAAAGTTCAAAAAATTATCTATCATGATATACTCGACTTTTTTGTCCGTCGATTTTTCTCGTTCAAATTCTCAGTATATACTAATTTGGCCATTCTGAATCGATTGGCGTCCGCAGAATTGGTCTATCTCTAACCGTTCTCGAGTTGGTCAGCTCTGAACCAGTTTTCGAATGGGTTACTACCCTTGAAGTATGACTCATATTTTGAGCAATTCCTTACCAATTTGAAAATGTGAAAATTTGTACACATATTATTTCAACAACGTAGAAAATAACGGTGAAGAATTAAACAGTCGCATATTGATATACAGGGAGTTGTGAGGGTAACTTCCCCTTGAAGTATGAGTTGGTCAGCTCTGAAGCAGTTTTCGAATGGTTTTTTTGACGCCAAAAATATTTCCGATGAGTTTTCGACATTTTCGTTCAAAGATTCGGAATCAGCACGTCAACATACGTTTGACGACAAAAATATGAAATTCCAAAAATGAAAAATAAAAAAGTTCAAAAAATTATCTATCATGATATACTCGACTTTTTTGTCCGTCGATTTTTCTCGTTCAAATTCTCAGTATTTACCAATTTGGCCATTCTGAATCGATTGGCGTTCGCAGAATTGGTCTATCTCTAACCGTTCTGGAGTTGGTCAGCTCTGAACCAGTTTTCGAATGGTTTTTTTGGCGCCAAAAATATTTCCGATGAGTTTTCGACATTTTCGTTCAAAGATTCGGAATCAGCACGTCAAAATATGTTTGACGACAAAAATATGAAATTCCAAAAATGAAAAATATAAAAGTTCAAAAAATTATCTATCATGATATACTCAACTTTTTTGTCCGTTGATTTTTCTCGTTCAAATTCTCAGTATATACTAATTTGGCCATTCTGAATCGATTGGCGTTTGCAGAATTGGTCTATCTCTAACCGTTCTGGAGTTGGTCAGCTCTGAACCAGTTTTCGAATGGTTTTTTTGGCGCCAAAAATATTTCCGATGAGTTTTCGACATTTTCGTTCAAAGATTCGGAATCAGCACGTCAAAATACGTTTGACGACAAAAATATGAAATTCCAAAAATGAAAAATAAAAAAGTTCAAAAAATTATCTATCATGATATACTCGACTTTTTTGTCCGTCGATTTTTCCAGTTCAAATTCTCAGTATATACTAATTTGGCCATTCTGCATCGATTGGCGTTCGCAGAATTGGTCTATCTCTAACCGTTCTCGAGTTGGTCAGCTCTGAACCAGTTTTCGAATGGGTTACTACCCTTGAAGTATGACTCATATTTTGAGCAATTCCCTACCAATTTGAAAATGTGAAAATTTGTACACATATTATTTCAACAACGTAGAAAATAACAGTGAAGAAATAAACAGTCGCAAATTGATATACAGGGAGTTGTGAGGGTAACTTCCCCTTGAAGTATGAGTTGGTCAGCTCTGAAACAGTTTTCGAATGGTTTTTTGGCGCCAAAAATATTTCCGATGAGTTTTCGACATTTTCGTTCAAAGATTCGGAATCAGCACGTCAAAATACGTTTGACGACAAAAATATGTAATTCCAATAATGAAAATTAAAAAAGTTCAAAAAATTATCTATCATGATATACTCAACTTTTTTGTCCGTTGATTTTTCTCGTTCAAATTCTCAGTATATACTAATTTGGCCATTCTGAATCGATTGGCGTTTGCA
Source organism: Chrysolina haemoptera (assembly GCA_958298965.1). NCBI lineage: Eukaryota > Metazoa > Arthropoda > Insecta > Coleoptera > Chrysomelidae > Chrysolina > Chrysolina haemoptera. Next base: position 1,046,488 of record OY282594.1, on the reverse strand, counting down.
GAATTGGTCTATCTCTAACCGTTCTGGAGTTGGTCAGCTCTGAACCAGTTTTCGAATGGTTTTTTTGGCGCCAAAAATATTTCCGATGAGTTTTCGACATTTTCGTTCAAAGATTCGGAATCAGCACGTCAAAATACGTTTGACGACAAAAATATGAAATTCCAAAAATGAAAAATAAAAAAGTTCAAAAAATTATCTATCATGATATACTCGACTTTTTTGTCCGTCGATTTTTCCAGTTCAAATTCTCAGTATATACTAATTTGGCCATTCTGCATCGATTGGCGTTCGCAGAATTGGTCTATCTCTAACCGTTCTCGAGTTGGTCAGCTCTGAACCAGTTTTCGAATGGGTTACTACCCTTGAAGTATGACTCATATTTTGAGCAATTCCCTACCAATTTGAAAATGTGAAAATTTGTACACATATTATTTCAACAACGTAGAAAATAACAGTGAAGAAATAAACAGTCGCAAATTGATATACAGGGAGTTGTGAGGGTAACTTCCCCTTGAAGTATGAGTTGGTCAGCTCTGAAACAGTTTTCGAATGGTTTTTTGGCGCCAAAAATATTTCCGATGAGTTTTCGACATTTTCGTTCAAAGATTCGGAATCAGCACGTCAAAATACGTTTGACGACAAAAATATGTAATTCCAATAATGAAAATTAAAAAAGTTCAAAAAATTATCTATCATGACATACTCGACTTTTTTGTCCGTCGATTTTTCTCGTTCAAATTCTCAGTATATACTAATTTGGCCATTCTGAATCGATTGGCGTTCGCAGAATTGGTCTATCTCTAACCGTTCTGGAGTTGGTCAGCTCTGAACCAGTTTTCGAATGGTTTTTTTTGGCGCCAAAACTATTTCCGATGAGTTTTCGACATTTCCGTTCAAAGATTCGGAATCAGCACGTCAAAATACGTTTGAGGACAAACATTTGAAGTTCCATAAATGAAAATTAAAAAAGTTCAAAAAATTATCTTTACCTATCATGATATACTCGACTTTTTTGTCCGTCGATTTTTCTCGTTCAAATTCTCAGTATATACTGATTTGGCCATTCTGAATCGATTGGCGTTCGCAGAATTGGTCTATCTCTAACCGTTCTCGAGTTGGTCAGCTCTGAACCAGTTTTCGAATGGGTTACTACCCTTGAAGTATGACTCATATTTTGAGCAATTCCCTACCAATTTGAAAATGTGAAAATTTGTACACATATTATTTCAACAACGTAGAAAATAACGGTGAATGAATAAACAGTCGCAAATTGATATACAGGGAGTTGTGAGGGTAACTTCCCCTTGAAGTATGAGTTGGTCAGCTCTGAAGCAGTTTTCGAATGGTTTTTTTGGCGCCAAAAATATTTCCGATGAGTTTTCGACATTTTTGTTCAAAGATTCGGAATCAGCACGTCAAAATACGTTTGACGACAAATATATGAAATTCCAAAAATGAAAAATAAAAAAGTTCAAAAAATTATCTATCATGATATACTCGACTTTTTTGTCCGTCGATTTTTCTCGTTCAAATTCTCAGTATATACTAATTTGGCCATTCTGAATCGATTGGCGTTCGCAGAATTGGTTTATCTCTAACCGTTCTGGAGTTGGTCAGCTCTGAACCAGTTTACGAATGGTTTTTTTGGCGCCAAAAATATTTCCGATGAGTTTTCGACATTTCCGTTCAAAGATTCGGAATCAGCACGTCAAAATACGTTTGAGGACAAACATTTGAAGTTCCATAAATGAAAATTAAAAAAGTTCAAAAAATTATCTTTACCTATCATGATATACTCGACTTTTTTGTCCGTCGATTTTTCTCGTTCAAATTCTCAGTATATACTAATTTGGCCATTCTGAATCGATTGGCGTTCGCAGAATTGGTCTATCTCTAACCGTTTTGGAGTTGGTCAGCTCTGAACCAGTTTTCGAATGGTTTTTTTGGCGCCAAAAATATTTCCGATGAGTTTTCGACATTTTCGTTCAAAGATTCGGAATCAGCACGTCAAAATACGTTTGAGGAAAAAAATTTGAAGTTCCAAAAATGAAAATTAAAAAAGTTCAAAAAATTATCTATCATGATATACTCGACTTTTTTGTCCGTCGATTTTTCTCGTTCAAATTCTCAGTATATACTAATTTGGCCATTCTGAATCGATTGGCGTTCGCAGAATTGGTCTATCTCTATCTGTTCTCGAGTTGGTCAGCTCTGAACCAGTTTTCGAATGGGTTACTACCCTTGAAGTATGACTCATATTTTGAGCAATTCCCTACCAATTTGAAAATGTGAAAATTTGTACACATATTATTTCAACAACGTAGAAAATAACGGTGAATGAATAAACAGTCGCAAATTGATATACAGGGAGTTGTGAGGGTAACTTCCCCTTGAAGTATGAGTTGGTCAGCTCTGAAGCAGTTTTCGAATGGTTTTTTTGGCGCCAAAAATATTTCCGATGAGTTTTCGACATTTTTGTTCAAAGATTCGGAATCAGCACGTCAAAATACGTTTGACGACAAATATATGAAATTCCAAAAATGAAAATTAAAAAAGTTCAAAAAATTATCTTTACCTATCATTATATACTCGACTTTTTTGTCCGTCGATTTTTCTCGTTCAAATTCTCAGTATATACTGATTTGGCCATTCTGAATCGATTGGCGTTCTCAGAATTGGTCTATCTCTATCTGTTCTCGAGTTGGTCAGCTCTGAACCAGTTTTCGAATGGGTTACTACCCTTGAAGTATGACTCATATTTTGAGCAATTCCCTACCAATTTGAAAATATGAAAATTTGTACACATATTATTTCAACAACGTAGAAAATAACGGTGAATGAATAAACAGTCGCAAATTGATATACAGGGAGTTGTGAGGGTAACTTCCCCTTGAAGTATGAGTTGGTCAGCTCTGAAGCAGTTTTCGAATGGTTTTTTTGGCGCCAAAAATATTTCCGATGAGTTTTCGACATTTTTGTTCAAAGATTCGGAATCAGCACGTCAAAATACGTTTGACGACAAATATATGAAATTCCAAAAATGAAAATTAAAAAAGTTCAAAAAATTATCTATCATGATATACTCGACTTTTTTGTCCGTCGATTTTTCTCGTTCAAATTCTCAGTATATACTGATTTGGCCATTCTGAATCGATTGGCGTTCTCAGAATTGGTCTATCTCTATCTGTTCTCGAGTTGGTCAGCTCTGAACCAGTTTTCGAATGGGTTACTACCCTTGAAGTATGACTCATATTTTGAGCAATTCCCTACCAATTTGAAAATATGAAAATTTGTACACATATTATTTCAACAACGTAGAAAATAACGGTGAATGAATAAACAGTCGCAAATTGATATACAGGGAGTTGTGAGGGTAACTTCCCCTTGAAGTATGAGTTGGTCAGCTCTGAAGCAGTTTTCGAATGGTTTTTTTGGCGCCAAAAATATTTCCGATGAGTTTTCGACATTTTTGTTCAAAGATTCGGAATCAGCACGTCAAAATACGTTTGACGACAAATATATGAAATTCCAAAAATGAAAAATAAAAAAGTTCAAAAAATTATCTATCATGATATACTCGACTTTTTTGTCCGTTGATTTTTCTCGTTCAAATTCTCAGTATATACTAATTTGGCCATTCTGAATCGATTGGCGTTCGCAGAATTGGTCTATCTCTAACCGTTCTGGAGTTGGTCAGCTCTGAACCAGTTTACGAATGGTTTTTTTGGCGCCAAAAATATTTCCGATGAGTTTTCGACATTTTCGTTCAAAGATTCGGAATCAGCACGTCAAAATACGTTTGAGGACAAAAATTTGAAGTTCCAAAAATGAAAATTAAAAAAGTTCAAAAAATTATGTATCATGACATACTCGACTTTTTTGTCCGTCGATTTTTCTCGTTCAAATTCTCAGTATATACTAATTTGGCCATTCTGAATCGATTGGCGTTCGCAGAATTGGTCTATCTCTAACCGTTCTGGAGTTGGTCAGCTCTGAACCAGTTTTCGAATGGTTTTTTTGGCGCCAAAAATATTTCCGATGAGTTTTCGACATTTTCGTTCAATGATTCGGAATCAGCACGTCAAAATACGTTTGAGGAAAAAAATTTGAAGTTCCAAAAATGAAAATTAAAAAAGTTCAAAAAATTATCTATCATGATATACTCGACTTTTTTGTCCGTCGATTTTTCTCGTTCAAATTCTCAGTATATACTAATTTGGCCATTCTGAATCGATTGGCGTTCGCAGAATTGGTATATCTTCAACCGTTCTGGAGTTGGTCAGCTCTGAACCAGTTTTCGAATGGTTTTTTTGGCGCCAAAAATATATCCGATGAGTTTTCGACATTTTCGTTCAAAGATTCGGAATCAGCACGTCAAAATACGTTTGACGACAAAAATATGAAATTCCAAAAATGAAAAATAAAAAAGTTCAAAAAATTATCTATCATGATATACTCGACATTTTTGTCCGTCGATTTTTCTCGTTCAAATTCTCAGTATATACTAATTTGGCCATTCTGAATCGATTGGCGTTCGCAGAATTGGTCTATCTCTAACCGTTCTGGAGTTGGTCAGCTCTGAACCAGTTTTCGAATGGTTTTTTTTGGCGCCAAAACTATTTCCGATGAGTTTTCGACATTTTCGTTCAAAGATTCGGAATCAGCACGTCAAAATACGTTTGAGGACAAAAATTTGAAGTTCCAAAAATGAAAATTAAAAAAGTTCAAAAAATTATCTATCATGACATACTCGACTTTTTTGTCCGTCGATTTTTCTCGTTCAAATTCTCAGTATATACTAATTTGGCCATTCTGAATCGATTGGCGTTCGCAGAATTGGTCTATCTCTAACCGTTCTGGAGTTGGTCAGCTCTGAACCAGTTTTCGAATGGTTTTTTTGGCGCCAAAAATATTTCCGATGAGTTTTCGACATTTTCGTTCAAAGATTCGGAATCAGCACGTCAAAATACGTTTGAGGACAAAAATTTGAAGTTCCAAAAATGAAAATTAAAAAAGTTCAAAAAATTATCTATCATGACATACTCGACTTTTTTGTCCGTCGATTTTTCTCGTTCAAATTCTCAGTATATACTAATTTGGCCATTCTGAATCGATTGGCGTTCGCAGAATTGGTCTATCTCTAACCGTTCTGGAGTTGGTCAGCTCTGAACCAGTTTTCGAATGGTTTTTTTGGCGCCAAAAATATATCCGATGAGTTTTCGACATTTTCGTTCAAAGATTCGGAATCAGCACGTCAAAATACGTTTGACGACAAAAATATGAAATTCCAAAAATGAAAAATAAAAAAGTTCAAAAAATTATCTATCATGATATACTCGACATTTTTGTCCGTCGATTTTTCTCGTTCAAATTCTCAGTATATACTAATTTGGCCATTCTGAATCGATTGGCGTTCGCAGAATTGGTCTATCTCTAACCGTTCTGGAGTTGGTCAGCTCTGAACCAGTTTTCGAATGGTTTTTTGGCGCCAAAAATATTTCCGATGAGTTTTCGACATTTTCGTTCGAAGATTCACAATCAGGACGTCAAAATACGTTTGACGACAAAAATATGAAATTCCAAAAATGAAAAATAAAAAAGTTGAAAAAATTATCTATCATGATATACTCGACTTTTTTGTCCGTCGATTTTTCTCGTTCAAATTCTCAGTATATACTAATTTGGCCATTCTGAATCGATTGGCGTTCGCAGAATTGGTCTATCTCTAGCCGTTCTCGAGTTGGTCAGCTCTGAACCAGTTTTCGAATAGGTTACTACCCTTGAAGTATGACTCATATTTTGAGCAATTCCCTACCAATTTGAAAATGTGAAAATTTGTACACATATTATTTCAACAACGTAGAAAATAACGGTGAAGAAATAAACAGTCGCAAATTGATATACAGGGAGTTGTGAGGGTAACTTCCCCTTGAAGTATGAGTTGGTCAGCTCTGAAGCAGTTTTCGAATGGTTTTTTTGGGCGCCAAAAATATTTCCAATGAGTTTTCGACACTTTCGTTCAAAGATTCGGAATCAGCACGTCAAAATACGTTTGACGACAAAAATATGAAATTCCAAAAATGAAAAATAAAAAAGTTCAAAAAATTATCTATCATGATATACTCGACTTTTTTGTCCTTCGATTTTTCTCGTTCAAATTCTCAGTATATACTAATTTGGCCATTCTGAATCGATTGGCGTTCGCAGAATTGGTCTATCTCTAACCGTTCTGGAGTTGGTCAGCTCTGAACCAGTTTCCGAATGTTTTTTTTTGGCGCCAAAAATATTTCCGATGAGTTTTCGACATTTTCGTTCAAAGATTCGGAATCAGCACGTCAAAATACGTTTGACGACAAAAATATGTAATTCCAATAATGAAAATTAAAAAAGTTCAAAAAATTATCTTTACCTATCATGATATACTCGACTTTTTTGTCCGTCGATTTTTCTCGTTCAAATTCTCAGTATATACTGATTTGGCCATTCTGAATCGATTGGCGTTCGCAGAATTGGTCTATCTCTAACCGTTCTCGAGTTGGTCAGCTCTGAACCAGTTTTCGAATGGGTTACTACCCTTGAAGTATGACTCATATTTTGAGCAATTCCCTACCAATTTGAAAATGTGAAAATTTGTACACATATTATTTCAACAACGTAGAAAATAACGGTGAATGAATAAACAGTCGCAAATTGATATACAGGGAGTTGTGAGGGTAACTTCCCCTTGAAGTATGAGTTGGTCAGCTCTGAAGCAGTTTTCGAATGGTTTTTTGGCGCCAAAAATATTTCCGATGAGTTTTCGACATTTTTGTTCAAAGATTCGGAATCAGCACGTCAAAATACGTTTGACGACAAATATATGAAATTCCAAAAATGAAAAATAAAAAAGTTCAAAAAATTATCTATCATGATATACTCCACTTTTTTGTCCGTCGATTTTTCTCGTTCAAATTCTCAGTATATACTAATTTGGCCATTCTGAATCGATTGGCGTTCGCAGAATTGGTTTATCTCTAACCGTTCTGGAGTTGGTCAGCTCTGAACCAGTTTACGAATGGTTTTTTTTGGCGCCAAAAATATTTCCGATGAGTTTTCGACATTTCCGTTCAAAGATTCGGAATCAGCACGTCAAAATACGTTTGAGGACAAACATTTGAAGTTCCATAAATGAAAATTAAAAAAGTTCAAAAAATTATCTTTACCTATCATGATATACTCGACTTTTTTGTCCGTCGATTTTTCTCGTTCAAATTCTCAGTATATACTAATTTGGCCATTCTGAATCGATTGGCGTTCGCAGAATTGGTCTATCTCTAACCGTTTTGGAGTTGGTCAGCTCTGAACCAGTTTTCGAATGGTTTTTTTGGCGCCAAAAATATTTCCGATGAGTTTTCGACATTTTCGTTCAAAGATTCGGAATCAGCACGTCAAAATACGTTTGAGGAAAAAAATTTGAAGTTCCAAAAATGAAAATTAAAAAAGTTCAAAAAATTATCTATCATGATATACTCGACTTTTTTGTCCGTCGATTTTTCTCGTTCAAATTCTCAGTATATACTAATTTGGCCATTCTGAATCGATTGGCGTTCGCAGAATTGGTCTATCTCTATCTGTTCTCGAGTTGGTCAGCTCTGAACCAGTTTTCGAATGGGTTACTACCCTTGAAGTATGACTCATATTTTGAGCAATTCCCTACCAATTTGAAAATGTGAAAATTTGTACACATATTATTTCAACAACGTAGAAAATAACGGTGAATGAATAAACAGTCGCAAATTGATATACAGGGAGTTGTGAGGGTAACTTCCCCTTGAAGTATGAGTTGGTCAGCTCTGAAGCAGTTTTCGAATGGTTTTTTTGGCGCCAAAAATATTTCCGATGAGTTTTCGACATTTTTGTTCAAAGATTCGGAATCAGCACGTCAAAATACGTTTGACGACAAATATATGAAATTCCAAAAATGAAAATTAAAAAAGTTCAAAAAATTATCTTTACCTATCATTATATACTCGACTTTTTTGTCCGTCGATTTTTCTCGTTCAAATTCTCAGTATATACTGATTTGGCCATTCTGAATCGATTGGCGTTCTCAGAATTGGTCTATCTCTATCTGTTCTCGAGTTGGTCAGCTCTGAACCAGTTTTCGAATGGGTTACTACCCTTGAAGTATGACTCATATTTTGAGCAATTCCCTACCAATTTGAAAATGTGAAAATTTGTACACATATTATTTCAACAACGTAGAAAATAACGGTGAATGAATAAACAGTCGCAAATTGATATACAGGGAGTTGTGAGGGTAACTTCCCCTTGAAGTATGAGTTGGTCAGCTCTGAAGCAGTTTTCGAATGGTTTTTTTGGCGCCAAAAATATTTCCGATGAGTTTTCGACATTTTTGTTCAAAGATTCGGAATCAGCACGTCAAAATACGTTTGACGACAAATATATGAAATTCCAAAAATGAAAAATAAAAAAGTTCAAAAAATTATCTATCATGATATACTCGACTTTTTTGTCCGTCGATTTTTCTCGTTCAAATTCTCAGTATATACTAATTTGGCCATTCTGAATCGATTGGCGTTCGCAGAATTGGTCTATCTCTAACCGTTCTGGAGTTGGTCAGCTCTGAACCAGTTTACGAATGGTTTTTTTGGCGCCAAAAATATTTCCGATGAGTTTTCGACATTTTCGTTCAAAGATTCGGAATCAGCACGTCAAAATACGTTTGAGGACAAAAATTTGAAGTTCCAAAAATGAAAATTAAAAAAGTTCAAAAAATTATGTATCATGACATACTCGACTTTTTTGTCCGTCGATTTTTCTCGTTCAAATTCTCAGTATATACTAATTTGGCCATTCTGAATCGATTGGCGTTCGCAGAATTGGTCTATCTCTAACCGTTCTGGAGTTGGTCAGCTCTGAACCAGTTTTCGAATGGTTTTTTTGGCGCCAAAAATATTTCCGATGAGTTTTCGACATTTTCGTTCAAAGATTCGGAATCAGCACGTCAAAATACGTTTGAGGAAAAAAATTTGAAGTTCCAAAAATGAAAATTAAAAAAGTTCAAAAAATTATGTATCATGACATACTCGACTTTTTTGTCCGTCGATTTTTCTCGTTCAAATTCTCAGTATATACTAATTTGGCCATTCTGAATCGATTGGCGTTCGCAGAATTGGTCTATCTCTAACCGTTCTGGAGTTGGTCAGCTCTGAACCAGTTTTCGAATGGTTTTTTTGGCGCCAAAAATATTTCCGATGAGTTTTCGACATTTTCGTTCAATGATTCGGAATCAGCACGTCAAAATACGTTTGAGGAAAAAAATTTGAAGTTCCAAAAATGAAAATTAAAAAAGTTCAAAAAATTATCTATCATGATATACTCGACTTTTTTGTCCGTCGATTTTTCTCGTTCAAATTCTCAGTATATACTAATTTGGCCATTCTGAATCGATTGGCGTTCGCAGAATTGGTATATCTTCAACCGTTCTGGAGTTGGTCAGCTCTGAACCAGTTTTCGAATGGTTTTTTTGGCGCCAAAAATATATCCGATGAGTTTTCGACATTTTCGTTCAAAGATTCGGAATCAGCACGTCAAAATACGTTTGACGACAAAAATATGAAATTCCAAAAATGAAAAATAAAAAAGTTCAAAAAATTATCTATCATGATATACTCGACATTTTTGTCCGTCGATTTTTCTCGTTCAAATTCTCAGTATATACTAATTTGGCCATTCTGAATCGATTGGCGTTCGCAGAATTGGTCTATCTCTAACCGTTCTGGAGTTGGTCAGCTCTGAACCAGTTTTCGAATGGTTTTTTTTGGCGCCAAAACTATTTCCGATGAGTTTTCGACATTTTCGTTCAAAGATTCGGAATCAGCACGTCAAAATACGTTTGAGGACAAAAATTTGAAGTTCCAAAAATGAAAATTAAAAAAGTTCAAAAAATTATCTATCATGACATACTCGACTTTTTTGTCCGTCGATTTTTCTCGTTCAAATTCTCAGTATATACTAATTTGGCCATTCTGAATCGATTGGCGTTCGCAGAATTGGTCTATCTCTAACCGTTCTCGAGTTGGTCAGCTCTGAACCAGTTTTCGAATGGGTTACTACCCTTGAAGTATGACTCATATTTTGAGCAATTCCCTACCAATTTGAAAATGTGAAAATTGGTACACATATTATTTCAACAACGTAGAAAATAACGGTGAAGAAATAAACAGTCGCAAATTGATATACAGGGAGTTGTGAGGGTAACTTCCCCTTGAAGTATGAGTTGGTCAGCTCTGAAGCAGTTTTCGAATGGTTTTTTTAGCGCCAAAAATATTTCCGATGAGTTTTCGACATTTTCGTTCAAAGATTCGGAATCAGCACGTCAAATTTCGTTTGAGGACAAAAATATGAAATTCCAAAAATGAAAAATAATAAAGTTCAAAAAATTTACTATCATGATATACTCGACTTTTTTGTCCGTTGATTTTTCTCGTTCAAATTCTCAGTATATACTAATTTGGCCATTCTGAATCGATTGGCGTTCGCAGAGTTGGTCTATCTCTAACCGTTCTCGAGTTGGTCAGCTCTGAACCAGTTTTCGAATGGTTTACTACCCTTGAAGTATGCCTCATATTTTGAGCAATTTCCTACCAATGAGAAAATGTGAAAATTCGTACACATATTATTTCATCACCGTAGAAAATAACGGCTATGAAACACCAGCCGCGGCATTAAATCTTGTGCTTTTATGCCTAGTAAAACAAATAACATTTATTGTATGCTTCGATGAAGGAAAATATATTCTTTTCAGAAAGCAGTAATAAAGCAAGGCAAAAACAAATTCCTGACAACAAAAGAGAAACCCGGAGGTGCGCCAGAAGCCATTTTGAATTCTGATAACTCCGATCCTCTAGAATTAAACAACCTTCTACTGTCGACTATATCAATTTTTCAAGGAATGTGCAAGGAATTGGAATTGTCCGTCATAACGAACAAACAAGTTGTAAGTAATAGGTACCGCATAATTTTTGTCTCGATTGAAGTTGATTCTCGTTTTAGGATAACCAGAATGCGGATAAAGAACAGATCATGCTGACCACGTCAGCAGGCGATGGTGAACAGTCTTTCCAATTCGTAAACGGCAATAAAAAACCTGAAGATGCAACCCCCTCCTTGTCGGAATCGACAGATGATTTAGAGCGAATGCTCTACGATGTCGAGAGTACGGTGGTAAGCTTTGCTTGGTATTTTACAGTTATTTTGTTGATGAATGTCACAGCCGAAAGGTTGCTCTTGTTTAACACAAAGTCGCCTAAATCTAGGAAAAAAAAAACAAAAAAAAACCTGGAAACAAAGGAGGGGTAATTATTTAGTCTAATTTAGAGTCATTATTTAGACTGATCTAACCAGAGCGAACTAACCTTACGTAGACACTTCAGTGGGTGGAAATTGAATGCATACATTTTGCAAGGACTAATTATTTAGTCTGATCTAACCTTAAGTAGACATTTGACATACTTCGCACTTTGTTTTTTTTATACTTACTCTTATTCACCGTCATGTTTTCAAGATGTCTGCAGAAGAATATCAGGAGGCTATAGATACTAGAACGATGTCGACTCAAACTGATAACGTCTACCTAGAAGTGAGTATGCTTTTTTTTTTCAAGTTTTAAGTTAATCCTCCATTTATGAAAGTCATCAAGAAACAATTCCACTTTTCAACGCTTGAGAATGTATTTTTTGTGTAGGTGGAAAACAAAAGGTTGAAATTGGAGAATGCCGCCCTGAAGAAACACATATTAGGTTTGCAAAATCCAATACAGCTGCAGGGTTTTCGGGTTTCCCAAATTGTTAGTTGTGCTCAGGATAGTTTTTAATGAAAAAATGGTCCCAATAACGGGAACTTTTCAGATGTTCCAGAAGCGTGAAATAGCATCAATACAATTACCCCCTGGACAAAAACCTCCCAATTACAAGTACAAAAAACAACCGTTTTACACAAAAATTCGATGACGTCATAACCATAAACATAACCTACAATGTTCACTTCCTTCTTGAAAAATTTCACTTTCTGAAAGCAGGAGGAGTCTGTTTTAGACCACATGAAAAACATTCAAATTACCTGCAATATGGTTGGTTATTGCCAGGGGGTTATTGTCCTAGAAGCATGTGAAATATAAATAAATAAATTTTATATATATATTTAAGATACAACGCTATAAAATGTATACAGGGTGTCCCAGAATAAAAGGGACAAATTCCGAGGGAAGAATCCTCACTTCATTTTATACTGTAATACTGTAAAGTGACATACCAAATTTCATTAAGAAAAGTTGAGCCGTTATGGAGTTATTCTGGAAAATATATTTTTTTGTGTCATTTTCAACTCCCTGTAACTCGGTTAATACTCATTTTAGGGTATATGTTTATTGGAACTTTCAGCCTTAAAATGAAGTGAGGATTCTACCCTCGGAGTTTGTCCCCTTTATTATGGGACACCCTGTATATTCCTAAATTTTACTTCATATTGAAGTTTTTATTAGTTGGTTGATAATAAAAATACCGATTTCATATTGTTTGTTAAAGAAGAAAGTATACCTATAGTTTCAGGGCTTCAAAACTCAAATTGTGTAAATATTACTCAAACGGAAAAATAGATACATTGTGAATTTATCAAAACTGTGCAGAATTTTTTGAATCATGTGAATTTTGTTTATTTGAATTATGAACAAAAAACAAAATGAAGTATAGCATAATTCAAGGCTATGTCAACTTATTTATCAGGATGAACCTTACTAAATATTTTTCAACAAAAAGAGTTTTCAGTTGTTTATATAAATAATCTCCGACAGGATAGCTCGAATTCTAGAGCGTGCGTGCCATCGATATCTAAAGCCAAGCAACGCGGTGCGAAGTTATGGTTTGGATGGAGACTTAACGACGACCTCCTTTCGAGATCTATTCTCTCGGGTCGTACAAGCTGAAAATCAAAAATATCGGAAAATGTCATTGAAAAAAGTTGCTTAGAATTTTATTACTCTAATACAGAGTTTCAAATTAAACTTCGGGATAATTGAATATAGCAATTTTTTTAAATATTTTCTGATCTTTTCAGAAATGTCAAATGAGGAAGATCAGTTAATGCCACCAAAATATTAATGTTCTGCTACATACAAGCTATTTAGGAAAAAAAAATATTTGTAAAGAGATCAGAAGATAATATTCAAAAAAAATAGCTATTTTCAGTTATCTCAAAATTTCATTTGAAACTCTGATTACGAGTATATAATTAAAGTCTAGGCAACTTTTTCAAATGACATTTTTCGATATTTTGCCAGCATAAAATAGCTAGTTGAATAGAGTAAAATATGTACCTAATGCTTTAAACTGATCAAAGTTTTCAGTTAATGATCTAAGTTGATTGAATGTCTATGCAAGTCTCTTTTTTTCAACGGAAATTTGTGATTTGTTGTTTGAAATATAATTTTATACATTCCATATCTGATTGTTTCATTACACTGCACCTAAATGTTTGTCGATGAAATTTAGTCAAAACGAAAGGTAAGTATAAGGGAGTAGAATAATAATAATATTCTTATAACATATACCTATCGGTTCCCTATTATATTTTTGAACATATAACCACACTCCCCCTCCCCCTCTATGAGGTTCGAGCAGAACAACGTCTGCCTGGTTCGCTATATTGATATGGATACGACTGTTTCTTACCGACAGGTCTGTACTCCTACTGCTAAAGAAAATTCAATTACTTTTCGCCCCGCCCTCGTACAGTGACCGCCAAAAAGTATGTACCATATGGGAAAAAAGTTTATTATTAGAGTATTAAAAAAAAGATTCTTGGGAAAAGTTTGTGCATGTCCGATAACCTAAAAATCGATTTTGACACATGTCACGTGATCGCTGGTATGGCGGCAAATTGAAAAAAATTACTATGAGAACGCAAAAAGTGGGGTAAAATGGCAAGATATCAAAAAAAGTGATTTGAAAAACTTGCTTAGATTTAAATTTTATACACATATACGAAGTTTGAAAAGATAATGAGAGAAAATTGAAAATAGATTTTTTTTTTAAATATTTTCCTAGCTGTATAAAAATATCAAATTATTATCATATGAATAGCTTGACCGTACTGAAACATTTGTATTTCAATGATAATGACAAAACTTTCTCATTTTCTCTACACCAGTAAGCACTAAATTAAAAAAAATTGGATTTTGTTAAAACCCTGGCTGTTACATTGGTTCGTATCTAACAGTTATATCAGAATTCCACGACCATTGTGATGACATGACACTCCAGAAACATGATGTTTTCCAGATTATAATCAAGTTTCGATGATAATCGTGCCAGAGCGTTTCACTTCGCATGCAATGTTGAAAACTCAAGCCTCTTTAATTTGACGCACTATTTTTAAGATTACGTGCGCAGGGAAACGTTCGTGCACGATTATCATCAAAAATTGATTATAATCTGAAAAACACGATATTTTTGGATCTCCCTATCATCGCAATAATAGTGGAATTGTGATATATCTATTAGATACGAACCAATGTAACAGCAAGGGTTCTGACAAAATTCAATTTTTTCAATTTAGTGCTCTCTGGTGTGGAGAAAATGAGAAAGTTTTGTCATTATCATCGGAATACAAATATTTCAGTATGGTCAAGCAATTCATAAGAAAATAATTTGATATTTTTCTACAGCTAGAAAACTATTTAAAAAAAAAGCTGTTTTCAATATTCCCACATAATTTTCTCAAACTTTGTATATGTGTATAAAATTGAATTCTAAGCAACTTTTTCAAATAACTTTTTTCGATATCTTGCCATTTTATCCGACTTTTTGACTATTCATGGTAATTTTTTTCAATTTGCCGCCATACCAGCGATCACGTGACATGTGTCAAAATCGATTTTTAGGTTATCGGACATGCACAAACTTTTCCCAAGAATCTTTTTTCAATACTCTAATAATAAACTTTTTTTCCATATGGTACATACTTTTTGGCGGTCACTGTATATCCAGATAGCAAAATAAATCAAATTCAGTCACTAAAATTATATTACATTATCATTCATTGTAAACAATTTCACAATTACGTAAATTTATTATATACCTATCCAATAATTATACATATATAGACTCAATTACCTAGACATAATTTTCATGAGATTAGAAAAGTGAAAAATAAATTACATAAATGGTCATATCAAGCAATATATTCGCTAAAATCATTGGGTTTCAATTACAGTAAATATTTATGAAAAATTACACACAAATTTCAACACGTTTTTTTTACAAAAAGATTTCAATTGACGAATGCAAGCAGTGTTAATTGAACCACAGCTTGATAAACATCAACACAGATTTGCGATCTTATAATATTATAATAGGCAACACTTTCGATATTTGGAGGGATAAGATGAGCTACCAGGTCCTACCTTTCAGTATAACAAATTGTCTATCAAGGTATTTTCTGCGTATTTTTAAGTAGTCGATTCTGCGAGTTACACAACTTCGAGTGAAACAAATGTAATATGTTACAGAGATGTTGGTAACGACAGTAGATGTTAAATGTTGTTCTAGACTAGACAAGTCCAGAAGAATTCTACTCCGACATAGAAAGGCTATAGTGGTAGATCATCAATTATTTCCAAATATAAACTTCAACAACTCCAATCATTAACATCAAGTGATTCAAATTCGACTTCCATTATTCTGAAACAAACCGGAACTTCAAACCATTTGGTTTGTGTGCTTTGATAGTTGCCTCCATATAATTCAATTTGAAAATACATTTTATTATTTTGTGTTGTATAGCTTGGCAAATCTAGTACGGAATATGAAATCGGAACGCCTATCGTTGCGCGGTAGCAGAAGATCTCGTTACACATATATTCCAAAACCTTAAAATCTTATTGTTTGCTGATAATTTATAGTTTCATTATTGAAATAAATTGGAGTTTGAAAGTCAATTAAGATAATGAGTTTATATAGATTGAAAATAAAGCAGGGCCAAGAATAGAACCTTATGGAACACCACAATTTATATTTTTCAGAAAATAAATTTCTATGACTAAAACGAAATGACAAGATGTTTATAAAAAAATGTCCAAATAAATTAATTCTATTCAACAAAAAGAAGCATTTGTAAATGTGCATGTAAAAATTACAAAGAAAAATGTAAAATTTATCAACAGGTAAATTACAATAAAAAATTTCCTACTTTATAACAATTACAATTCGATTCATATGTTTCAAATTACAGATTTATCAATACTCCGCTGTCGTAGTCGCCGAATAGAATGATATTAACGGATTCATGAAAATGTGCGGTAGTGGTAGAGATAGAGGAGTACCAGATGTAGTTGACTAAGTCGAATTTGAATCACTTGATACAACAAAATTGAGAAGTAAAACCGCAACACGACACCATCAAACTCAACAGACTTTACGTACAGAAGCCTGATCTGACTATTAGCTTTTTACTGGCCTTTCTACACGACACTCTGGCCAAGCGGTTTCTATCTCTCAATCATTCCGGATACCCTTCGCTAGGTCCGGGCATATTAAGGCTTGAACTTGACCAAAGGTATATTTTTCGATTGCAAACACTTATCGCAAACCCATTCCGCGTACACTTCTTGCGTCAAGAGCTGGAAAGCCGCTTCCGTCAGACCTGTACATCCTCTGAAATTAAGAAATTACATCTGGAGGTTAGAAATATCAATTACATTAAAAGTAACGATGAGTACGACATCTCTCATATGTAGTTTTTTTTTCCTATCAGTAATCTGCCAAGGAACCAGTACAAGTAGTCAAAGTGGAAGAAGAACAAATATGCAAGAAAGATTGCAATGCAATAATATTGATAATCCAGATTGCTAGAAGGTGGACTCCATTACTTTTCACCATTTACATGAAATTTTTTTGTTAAAATTTCCGTTCATCAGGTAGGTTAGACGATAAAGTTTCTAAACTACTAGCCATGAACCTATATGAACACAAAAATCTGAAATTAATCTTTGTTCCCGCAAAATATTTCGTGAAAAAAATATATATTTCTTTAGTTACTGGTAGTAGAGATACTTTACCATTGATTTCTGTGCTCATCTAAAAGTCATACCCTGACATATGGAAAATTATAGATACAAAATGATTATTATCTCTAAACTGTGAATTACATTGATTAAGATGGTCCGCGGTAATCACCTGTCAAGTGTGAGTGATCTTTGAATTTGATTTCTCCCTCAGAGAATGATTTCAAACAAATATAGCATGAAGTACCCTCTCGAGAGTCGCGAAATAGTCATTCAAGTATCAGGGCTGTAAAATGAATACGACTTCTTACCTGTGAAACCAGAAATTGCACCCGCTTTCGCACAGTATGGCTTGATCGTTGTCGTGCACCTCTTTATGGCACACCCCGCACGGATATATGGGCGGAGCGTTGGGGTTTTGCGAATTGAACACCATCGGCTGATCGACGGGGTACACTTTGCCGGCGCTGACGGGCATCGGCTTGGAGTACATGTTGTTCATGGGGGACATTATGAAATTGTTGTTATTCATCGGAGGTCCTGGAATACCAATTGTACCATTACTCATACAATAAATTCTAGCTTGAGCTAGAATGTTGAAAGAAAAAAAACTGTTAATATTGTAATTTTTGTGAATCATTATCATTATCCTTTATTCAACAGAACTGCCAGCAGCACAGAAAGTGTATAAGCAATGTGTCATAATAACAAATAATTATAAAGGTCAAGACATTCCGAAACCGTTATTATAGTTCAAGTAAACGATATTGTGCGAAGTTAAAGTTGGAGCCTATTTTTCTTCCTGACTGTCGATAGCTAAAATTTAAAACTATTTAGTTTTTCAAATATTATTGACTGAAAATTATCATTTTGTTAGAAAGTTTGATAGTGACTTCTTGCACTTATCCGACAGTTTATTGTGCTTCAAAATGAAGCCAAAATCTTTTCATGGTGGTTATTGGGAGTTTTGTCATAACTACAACTTGTTCAAATAAAAAATAAACCAAAAATCACTCACCATTGGGCGATGACATGTTCATACCTCCAGGCCCACCAGGCGGTCCGTGATGGGGGTGAGGACCATGGGGGCCATGAGGTCCATGTGGTCCTTGAGGACCACCCATATTTCTCCCGTCCATCCTTCCTTCCATCCGCCCATCCATTCGTCCGTCCATTCTCCCGTCCATTCTTCCATCCATTCGACCATCCATCCGACCGTCCATTCGACCATCCATCCGACTATCCATCCGACCGTCCATTCGACCATCCATCCGACCGTCCATCCTCCCATCCATTCGACCGTCCATTCGCCCATCCATTCGACCGTCCATTCGCCCATCCATTCGACCGTCCATTCGACCATCCATCCGCCCGTCCATTCGCCCGTCCATTCGACCATCCATTCTCCCGTCCATTCGACCATCCATTCGCCCATCCATTCGACCATCCATTCTCCCATCCATTCGACCATCCATCCGCCCATCCATTCGCCCGTCCATTCGCCCGTCCATTCGCCCATCCATGGGGTTATTCATGCCTCCGCCATTCATCGGGCCATTATGACCCATCGGACTGCCTACCATAGGCGGCCCATTTCCGGGGCCTTGGCCAGACATGGGGCCCATGTTTCCAATGGGGCTGTGCATCGGGGGACCTGTATTGCATACATCATAGATGAAATTACTGTTTATGCGGTGTTTACAAATGGTGATAAATGAAATAATGTTTTTCAAGTATTTCAAGAAATTTAAAGTTTAGTAATTAAAATGGAGAGAGAGAGAGAAATAGAATAATGATAATAATAAAACGCATTTTTTTAAATATTAGTAAAAAAACAAAATAATTTTCTCAAAATAATGACGCGAAAACGGTTTTGAAAAATATAACCAACTACAGGGTGTTTAATTTAAAATAAGGAAGTTCGTGTCCAGTACCAGTTTAACTATATTTCGAATTGATTTATGTTGACTTCCAAATCTTCAGAATTTGATTCCAATTCGAATGTCTATAACTTCTAATGAATAGATTTCGGGATATTCTGGGTATATATTATAATATGAGCTCAACTTGGCCCCACGTTGGGCGCCATATTATTATGAAATGGCTTACTTGGTCAACATGTATTATTATTGTTATTACCACCTCGCTTCCCACACCTCACCCAACTGTACTTTCCCTCTGTGATAAACTATATATCTGACTAATGCTCAAGTATTTTACAATCATAAATGATAGTTCTGCAATCTTACTATACACCCACCTGTCATATTCATATTGGGTCCCATGGGCCCGCCGGGACCTGGTCCATTGGGACTCGACATCATGTGCGGAGGACCGTGCCCTTGTCCGGGTCCAGGCCCCATGTGAGCCATTCTGGGGCCGTTAATCATCATCGGGTTGCTCATCTGGTGGGCATTGGGGCTATGCATGAGAGGAGAACCCATGCCCATTGGTGGGTTCGGACACATAGATCGATACATCCCCATGGCATTCCCCATGGCATTCCCCATTCCCATGTTGGGTCCAGGACCTGTGAACATAGGTTAATAATGAGTGAATTGATGCAGTAGTAAGTAATAGGAGTAGGAGTAAGTCAATGAAGTAGATAATCTAATTTATAAACATTCACTGATAGTCCAAGATCCCAGAGCTTTAAGACATAACTTATTTTCACAAAGATGAAGCCTTAGGTTCTGAGTAGTACCTCATATACTTTTAATACCTGTGTGTTTGTGTAGTTCGCTCTGTGACACCTGGGCAGGAACCAGGTGAGAAAGGTAACTAAAAATAAGAGTTACTTAACTTAAATTTGCATGGTAATTTTTTTTATTTTTCGTGGAGTATTACTCTGAAATAATATCAGCTTTCGCTGATGATTGGCAAGTACCATGAAACCAGTACGTAGGCGTTGCCCCATTTAAATCAGACCATCCATATAAAATCTACATTTTTTTTTTTGTTGATTGACGCATTTCAAAGTTTACATATAAACCATTTGAAAATGTCGCGAATCCAGTGGTGCAGTTAGAATTTTACTAAAAAATTCGCAAATAATTTTTTTACACTTTTGACCTTGAAAACTTGGATTGTTTGACCCTGGAAATGGAGATTTTGGTGTCCTAGTAGACTTTTTGAATACCTATAATGAAAAAAAAAATCATTTCAATTGGTTGGAAAATGTAGTTTTTATAAGGGTGTTCCGGTCTTAAGTGGGTCACACTGTATGATTCAATAGTCGTAGGGGGCAGTAGTTGTTTTAAGTTGAATATAATCCATTTTTCATTATTAATTGATGGTCTTCTTCAGGTAGTGTCGCCATTTCTTTGCATAAAATTTCTAAATAATAGTTCCTCCAACCTTTTTGCTTAATTATTCAGTGCGGCCATCATATCATACTACAAAGCATCACTATTGAATATCTCACCTCCGAGTCCCATAGGAGGTCCATGTCCCCTAGACATTGGATTAACAGAGTTAACATTACTAGGGCAGTCATCAAAAGGATTAGAAGCTACAATGGTGTCTCCATATCCAGACAAGGGGGGCGGCAGCAAATCTTGGACACTCGGGGGGGCTTGAATTGGGGCCTGAGCATTTTTCCTACGTTTCTTTGGGTTCGAAGGCGCTGGCGGTAAGTCGCCTCCTATATTAGGAACATTCAAACGAAAAGGAGGCAAGTGTGACATGTTGAGGTTTGTTTACTGCTTGCTTACAATCGGGAGAACATTTTTATTCAAGCATCTCTAATTCCCCACGCGCAGACCTTTTGTACTGGAAAACTTGTGCTTTTGTCCTATTAGACCACTGCTCTGTGCCTTTTTTTGCTATTATGTCATCTCCGGAGACAGATATTTCTCTCAGCGAGTCCTCGTCAATTTTTATTTTACTGTCTATAACACGGATCAACTTAGGCCCAGGTAATGGTCTCTCAGCCTCACTTTCCAATTTCAAGCACTTTTCCGAGTCGGAAAGTAACTTGATGCCACCACGTTTTCGCTTTTTTTTTGGAATCTCATCTGGAGCTCTGTACCCCAAGTTTCTTTCCAGGTTGTGGTCCAACAGAGCTGAGAGATGTTTAGCAACGTAATTACGGAATTCTGGCGTTACTTTAAAAAAATTGTAATCTTCATCTTCTGCAGTTTTCCTTAATGATGGTGTTGGTAGGTTTTTGTCAATATCTCTGTTCAATTTTCCTAAAAAAAAAAATAAAGAAGTTTACCAGGGTCATTGATTGTTTACGGGTTAATCTCACCCTGCTTTGCACTGAACAAACTATCATTTAAGAATTGACTGTCTTGAGCTTCCTTTAATAACTCTAAATTCTCCTCATCTGAGCTACTAGACATTTTTTTTCCTAAAATTCTCTAAAAGCGTAACTTCCATGACTTCGAGTTCTCTCCACTCGCGTTATTTATTGATAAACTATAAACTTCTTCCCTTTTCCTTCTAGCTTACTACTACAACTTCCGAACTTCCACACTTCGTGACCGTGACATTTCTATCCACAGACCACCACAGTATCCACAAAACACATGTGTTCTGTGCTTCGCTTCTATCGCGTTAGCATATGATCTAAGCTTCTATCTATCTAGACCTGAAGTTCTGAACTTTTTTAGGTTGTTTCATAAGGTTTATTTGTTTGCATCGAGGTGTAGCACCTTCCTACACCTGGTGTAATTTACACTCGATTTTAGTATTCGTTTAAAGAATAATTTCACACATTCCTTTGTTTGAAACTGTACTCAGCTACACTCGATTCAAAATTTGGTGTGAATTACACTAGACTACACCATAGGTTTGTTCGTTTGCATCAAGGTGTAGTGTAGTGTAGTGTAATTTACACCGCATTTTGAATCGAGTGTAGCTGAGTGCAGTACACCTTGGCGCAAACCAATAAACCTATTTGGGAAATGCGTTTCCGCTAGGTGGCGCTAAAAATTTGGGTGCGAAACAGTATAATGGTGATCAGCTGCTTAACTTCATAAGAGACCATAGTGTTTGATTTCAATCTCAGTCAAATTTGATTGAAGTACTCGAGATGTCGAAAGTTGAAATGAGTTCATCAGACATTTTTATCTATGACGACATTTCCATGTCTTGCATAATATACACTTCGTTTTTTAATGGAATATAATGTAAAGAAACTTTGTGTTTGGTACTAGTGACGGTACATCCAGCATTTTTGCACTGAGCAAATACGCTCAGTAATGGAACTTTAGACTCAAGTCGCCATTTCAAGTTGACTTATTCTGAAACTATGAACACTAACGAACATCACTGAACTCAATTTATCATCCAAAAATCGAATAATGATGAGAAAACAATTGAAATAGATACAATGCCACTTATGTTAAGAAACACCTGATCTACTTTTTATCAGTTCAACCAAATAATTATAGATGTCACACCCTTTGCGCAGACTGCGAATACTCGCGAAATGCGTTCAGCTAGGTGGCGCTAATAATATAATGGTGAAGCTGCTAAATTTCATAAGAAACCATAGCGTATAGCGTTTAATTTCAGTCTCATTCAAATTTGAATGAAGTACCCGAGATGTCGAAAGTTGAAATGGGCTTATCAGACATTTTATTAACGACGACATTGTCATGTCTTACACAACTCTTTGTTTTTTAACGGAAAATAATGTAAAGAAACTTTGTCTTTGGTACTAATGATAGTACATTCAGCATTGCAGCACTGAGCAAATATGCTTAGTAATGAAACTTTTGAGTCTTTTGACTTCCGCTGTCATTTCAAGTTGACTTATTTTAAAACTATGAACACTAAAGAATATCACTGAACTCAATGTTTCGTCTAAAAATCGATTATTAATGAGAAAACAGTTGAAATAGATACATTGCCGCTTATGGCAAGAAAGACCTGTACATTGTATCAGTTCAACCAAATAGTTATAGATGGCGCATCCTTCGCGCAGACAGCGAACTCTGTTACGCCGGTTCTAGATTCTAGCTATATCACAGAACACCTTAACTACTAGTTAAGGTGTTCTGTGGCTATATATTCCAATATAACTCTTGTCTATGATATATTCTGTGATTCTAGAGTTTTTCGTCGATATTGCAGTAAAATAAAATGATATTTTTTTGTTGTGGAATATGGAAAATTATCTTATAAAATACAGCTAGGACTTTCGTTTATTGAATCGAATGCAATTTTTATTTTCACTGAAAATTTTTGTCCAAAATTTTACACTTGAAACCACCTTGAACCCTGGAAAAAAATTAAAATTCTAATTTAATGAATCAAAAATTCTACCATCTACCAATGATAAATGAGCGAATTGTTGGACTGTGTGAAAAATGTTATTTACTACGTAAGCACGCGACGTACGCATGATGTACGTCATATCAGAAAAGATAACGCTGTTTACGTGTCACGTGCTCTAACCATATAACTCGAAAAAACTGTCACTTCTGTCATTCTCTCACGTCCTTTCCTCTGGTGAAGGTTAAATTAAAGTGTTCCTCCAATTTTCCCCAATTTTCATCCCAAGATGTTTTCCAGGGTATTAAGGCCTGCATTGGTTTCAGCCAGAAACTTCAGTACTTCAAAACAGGTACGTCTGATGCCAATTCCATAAAAATATTTTGATTTTCATTATTTCTTATCAGTTTATTGGTAATTCTAGCCGAGATAATTAAAATAAAAGGAGTTGAATACGATTAGGAATACATAAATTGAGCAGTTTCTTCTTTCATTCAACATTTTACTCAGGGTCAAAAAAATGTGTAACCTTGCTATTATGCAACTCTGATAATCCACACAAGGTTATACCAATATCTTTGGATGATGTAGATTTATTTAATAATATAATAAGTTTTTTTTATGCAAAAATGCAATCGGTAAAGAAAGTACATTTATGAATAAATCAAGGGTATACCTAAGTATGAAAAAAAAAGTTAATTATTTTATTACCTATCAAACATCGGTGCTATGTTCCATTCAGAACAAATTTTTTTCAGAATAATTACAAAGTCGCAGTGTGCGGAGCCTCTGGGGGAATTGGCCAGCCTCTGTCCCTTCTATTGAAAATTAACCCTCTGGTCAGTGAACTATCCCTGTATGATGTTGTACATACTCCTGGAGTAGCTGCTGATTTGTCTCATATTGAGACCGCAGCTAAAGTAAAAGGGTGAGTTAACATCTTCATAAATCAGTAGAGATATGTCCTATGCCGTATGCTTATGACCTATTATTGCAGATATAATGGAGCTGAAAACCTTGCAGAAGCCCTAAAAGGTGCCAATGTCATCATCATTCCTGCTGGTGTTCCTAGAAAACCAGGTATGTTATCCAGAAATATTCTACATCAGATATTGTTAGGCTCAGCCGAGAGTATTGTGTTCATAATTCACAGATTTGAGAATATATTCTGATTGACAGTGAGTTTCACAAACAAAAATTAATCTGAAGAAAAATTCATGATTTTTTTTATAATGTCAGTATTTTTTTTTGAGGCTACATGGGTAGGGACTAGCCTATTTCTATCGTAGTATAAATAAATTTCTTTTATTTCAGGTATGACCAGGGACGACCTGTTCAATACAAATGCCGGAATTGTAAAAGCACTCGCAGAGGTTGCTGCCGAAGTTGCACCCGAAGCACTTATTGCAATCATCACGAACCCTGTGAACTCAGCTGTGCCGATTGCCTGTGAAATTTTGAAAAAGGTAAGTTTGGGGCAGTGAGTCAAGCTTGAAAAATATTTACTCTCGAAGATAACTCCTCCTTCAAGAACACTTGATTATTTTAGGCAGGAAAATTGGATCCCAGACGTGTGTTTGGAATTTCAACTTTGGACATTGTCAGGGCCAACACCTTCATCGCAGAGGCTAAGGGGCTCAACCCCAAAGACGTGAATATTCCTGTGATTGGAGGGCACTCGGGGGTAACCATCATCCCCCTTATTTCCAGGGCCACTCCTTCAGTTTCCTTCCCCGCTGATCAGCTCAAAGCTTTGACTAGCAGAATTCAAGAAGCTGGTACTGAGGTGAGTCTAAAGCAACTATTTCGAAAATTGTCTCCAGGAAAATGTTCTTTGTTTCTTTTTCGCTGTTGGAAATTTTTCTCTCGACCTTTCTGCAAAATTTTAGATTATCTAAGAAACTATTGTCTTGATGGAATTATTCTTTGTCAAACCTAGGTTATAACTTGAAATTGTTCCCAATAAGTTAACAACTCCAAAAACGACTGCCTCTCCAAATGCAATTATTTTTCCTCCTACCCCTATAGAAAGTGCACACTTTTCTCCCTCAAACCAGGGAGGAAACTCATACTTTTCCTCCCTAGACCGCATAGACTGTATTGTCTATACTTTCCATCATGCAAGTATAGGTTCGTTTTAGACAAAAGCAGTTGAGGTGCGTTTTAAATTTACAAAAAAAGGTTCATTAAGTGGGTAGGAGGAAAAATCAATATCGACGTTCGTTGAAAATTGTTTTTTTGGTGCAAACTTAATAATTCCCTCTGTATGTGTGTCCATAATAACTATCAGTATAATTTTATGGAGGAATTTATTTCAATAAATCAATCAATTGATGGTACACAATTAAATAATAGAAATCTGGAACTTTTCTATCATTTTAATCATAAAGAATTGTTTTTTTTGCGTAGGGGGCTGTGATTTCAAATTTGTATGTTGGTTTTGATTCAAAACTCTAAATATTTTTTTTCAATAATGTCAAAAATAATAAGGGTAGTTTACACTTCAAAAATTTCCTATTTTTTGTTCTCTGTATACCATTTCTGTCACCTCATGCAAGTTTTCTGAAAAATAAATTTGTCTTACAAATGGATAATAAAGTTTTTTGTATGGTGCAAACTTTTTGAACTCACTGTCTATTCATGTATACCAATAATCGAGAATTTTTGCCTTTTTTCATTCTAAAATTCTGAGTTTTGTGGCAAATTTTAGATTGTTTGAAAATGGCTTTGACATCGTTTGAAATTTTGAGACTTTAATGCATCAAAAAATTTTTAAAAGGATAATGTTCATGTGATAATTGTGAAAAAAAAAAGTACCCACTTATCTATTGTTCCTTAACTTTGGGTTTTTTTCATATTATTTTTTCATTCAGGTTGTGAAAGCTAAAGCCGGTGCAGGTTCAGCTACCCTCTCCATGGCGTATGCTGGTGCCCGCTTTGCCAACTCCCTTCTTCGCGGGCTCAAGGGAGAACCCAACGTCATCGAACCTGCTTATGTCATGTCAGATGTGACGGAATCCCCCTACTTCGCCACTCCACTCGTTTTGGGCAAGAGCGGCATTGAAAAGAATTTGGGTCTCGGACAACTGAGCGATTTCGAACAAGAACTGCTCAAAACCGCCCTTCCAGAACTCAAGAAAAACATCGAGTCCGGAGTGAAGTTCGCGACCAAGTAAAATTTTTATTGAATGTGTGAGAAACGAAACTGTTCTAGTCCATTTTTTCATGTTTTTTTTCGCCTTTCACGATGTCATCCTATTGTATTATTTCATCTTTATTAAGACTCGTCATATTGCATTTCAGAACTCTTCGTTTTTTGTCCTAATTTGTTTTCTTGTTCCTTAAGTCAGGAAAAAATTTTAACACATTCATTTCTTTTAATATACGTTTTGAAAGAATGTTTGTAATTTTACTTATAAATGCAGAATTTTAATCAACAAGAGTAGATTATCATTCTTTTTTACAGAAAGAAAACAACTTTGAAGCTATTAATAAGAACATATCTACAGGGTGTTAGAGATATGGGTGCCCTAACAGATGATATTTTGAAGTTAAACAAAAAAGTTATATCTACTGTTTCCTAATTATCCTCTGCCTCATGGTCTGATGAAGCTGACAGGGGAAAGTAGGGAGGCTATCACCAGAGGGAAGAATCAACCTCACCATATGTACCCATTGTTTAAAAATTTTTGGAGTACGTCTCTGGCTTAATATGATCCTCACGTTATCTCCGTAGCCTGTAGACATAACAGCTTCAAACTTGGTATTTTTGATTCCTTATGATCATCCCTAACTGATCATGAATGATATACAGGGTGTCCTATTTAAAAAAAATAACTTCCAAGTCGCTGCGCTTTTTTGAGACACCTGTATAAATGAAACTTGGACCATTAAAAATATCGAATGTAACCCTACAACTTATGCACTGGACATTTTTTTGTAATATGTAAAATAAAGAAGTTACAACGTGGGACGACAAACTTTTGGTCCTCACTGTATAACTAAATGCAGTAAAAGTTGATTTTCTACACAATTTTTCATTTTTACTGTTGAATACTCGAATACTCAAGCCGTATCGAACGTCAATCTCAAATTAGAAAACTTACAGCTTTTGAAGATGTTAACTTGGTTTGCGAAACGGTTTGGGTAGTTTTCTACGTCTTTGAATTTATGAGTTATAAAGAGTAATATAAAAAAACGGCATTAAGAATTTAAATAGTATAATAAATGTCTAATATTCGATAAAATATGATACTCATAACAACAATACAATAAAAATATGAACTATATCAATTTATGTCTAGACAAGTTGACAAAAATAAATAATTGAACTCTTCAATACTAAACGTTATATAATATAAGGTGTATTTATGTGATTCGTCCTATTATACATTCATACACACAGTGTATTAAAATACATGTAAATAAATATTATTTTTTCCGATTAACAACAAATAAATTATTATTCTCGAAAACAAGCTTTCTAATTGTTTTTTTCCATATGATATACAGTAAGCTACGGATATTTTATGATCACATATTCCTTAACTTCATGAAAAATGTAAGTTTATAAAATAATATTCATTCTACTAGCTCAAAGTTTCTTACTAGTGTAACGGCAATTCCATATTTCTGATATTCTCTATTAAATATAGAAAACAAATCGAAAACGTAACGCTTCCAAATTATATTTCATATGTTTGGCACCATTCTAATTTAAAATTTTCGCTAATCTAATTTATTTTTGCACTTAGGCTGATAAATAATCATTTTAATTCTCGATGTTTTTTGACACAATATTCTATAATTTTCATTGATTTGTCTTGCCCCAAAAATCCGAGATGTTTAAAACAATGCAAACCGCGATAGGTGTCCTCAATACTGGACAAAATCGTACCTGGGACTTTGGAAAAACGATGAAGGTCTCTCGCGCGTCGCGCGCGAAAGGTTGAAGACCGACAGCCGGCAAGTATGACACTTTTTTTTCGGCTACTTGTGCATGAAAATGACGGTACAAGGTGAATCACGCATGCTCGAAGAAAATATAAATTTCATGCTCTTCTCCCGTGTAGAAAGTTCCGAAATGATTAAAGATATAAACAAACAATGTCAGAAACTCTATCAGAACTGCTAGCCTCATTGCATGGTCTCGAGAGTCAATAGTATTATCCAAATAAAGACAATTTTAGGCATGTAGCTGCCAGGGTAATTATCCTGGGTGAGTAATGATATTATAAGAATTTCTAAGATTCATTTGTCATGTTTCATTTCATTCTGAAATGCGCAAACATTTTTGACGTTCTCTAACGTTTTCTTAAAGTTTTCGACGTTCGCACGACGTCTTTAAACGTTTTCACAACATTTTTCAACATTCACACGACATTTTTCAACGTTTGCACGGCATTTATTGACGTTCGCATGTTAATTTTCGACATACGCACATTTTTCAACGTTCTCATGAAACTTTTTTTTTTCACGTGACGTTTTATATACAACGTAAGCGCGTCTTTTTTTCTACATATACCAAAACTGATTACCAAAAAAAATAATGTCACGTTTATGTCAAAACGCCACAAATTCGTAAAAAAGTCACGCATTCCTAAATAATAGAGCACTGTCTGTGACGTAATATGACAATTGTGGAACAATGTCATAGGGGGACAAACAAACCAAACTGAACAAAAACAAACCCACTAAGCAGGCCACGTGAATCTTTCTGGTCAATTTTCCGCGAAAAGTGATTTATAAAAGTCGCAATTATCCACTATAACACCCACATAAAACGAATTTTCATTTCAACAAAAGTCAAATGCTTTTTGTTTGCCCCCCCCCCATGACCGCCATATTGTGACGTCAGCTGACAGTGCTCTAATGTGGAAAATATCAGGGGTGGTATTCTGTGTACCATAGAATTCTATTGTCGACAGTTTTGTCTCTTTCTCTTCCATGAATTCAACCATAATGTCATCTCGCTTTTTCTATCGACAATAGAATTCCATGGTACACAAAATCCCACCCCGCGTGAACTTGAAGTGAATAAACCTTCGAAATTTCTTATGGAGATTTACACGAATAAGTGATCGGAAATGTCATTGAACTTGTCCAGATTGGACTTTCTTGCAAATATTTTCGCAAACATGTCTTTTTATTGGAGTTCCGACAGTTTAAGCGAAGAAAAGAAATGTACTCAAAAAGAAATTTCTTCGAACTGCAAAGGCAAAGTCCGAAAATCGTTATGTCTAGTGTCTGCTTCCCTAGTTTCAATGTAAGTAGATGATTTGAACTAACAACAAATTTTCCAAAGTCGCCAGGCTTGCAATGTTTATAAACGGTCATGTGACGGTTATAGAAGGTGTTTACTAAGTAAATATACAGTATCGGAAACATTTCATCTGGGGTATAGACAGAAATCTACGCGAGCAACAAAGGAACGTAATTATATGATAATACCACATAAATAAGAGAGACGCACTACTGCGCGCCTCTTCTGTTGCCTCGCCCGACGAATAAACAGCTCAGCTGAAATCCCTTCCTCGAGCGAGTAGAGGAGAAATTGTAATGCTCTCTCAACATTATAGCAAACTATTCTTCACCATACCCCAGTTGAAAACTTTCCGATACTGTATATAAAAAAACACATTCCTAAATTAACAAGGCAAATTTTTCGAATAAACATTGGGTTAGGGGATATCCTTTCAGACCACATTCTGTAACAGGCAAATTAAACCGGCAAATTTGCAGCGATTTTGTCCAAAATGAGTTTGAGGAAATGAGAAATGATCTTTCCATTAGACAAAGTATCAAAACGAGTTGAAGACCATTTGAATGGTTTGTTTAATGAAAATTTGATCGGGCGAAAGGACCTCATCAATGGAAATCATTTTTTTCGGGGATATGTGGAAGATATGTTAAGAACGTAGATTAGAAAGAAACATCAAAACTCTTCAATTATCTTGTGAAATTTATTATTATGGGTATGTTTTGTAAGAAAATATAGTTTTTTGGAGGAAAAGTGTAGCAGATCCAAACTTTTGTGAAGGATCTTACGATACAAAATGTGGTACAAGTCTGTACTATTTTTCTATCGATAATGGTACCAATAGATATTTCCGCTACTGATTTTTTCCCATGTTACCTGATCCATTGCTGCATTTTTGTATCAATATCGGTTAGAATTATAACCAAATTGTCGATAATCAAAATTTAAAGAGTACATTTTTCCTAATTTTAACTCTCTTTATGTGATCAAGTCATCCAGACCGGATGTTTATAAGAAAAATTGCCTTTTTGAACCGAAAGAATTAGCTCTAAAAATGTTTGTGCTCGGTTAGAAAACACTCCGTATAAAAACAAAGGTTAATTAGATCACAGTTAAAAACACACTTTATAAAAAGATTGTAGTTATGTTTCAGAATGAATAAATACAGTGTCTCTCGTGTAAGAAAATAGGTTTTATCACAAATACATATATCCATATATATCTAAAATTCCAAATAGATCTTGTAGGTGGTTTTCATTGATGTCAGTATTAGAAAATAAATTGCTGATTGATCTCTTGCCCTGTAGAAAATCCCACATTAGAAAAATGACTATTCTAATTGCCCACCTTGAGTCGTTTCAATAAGTTGAACGTTTCCTATGCATTTATTTATTTTCTATTAACAGTTGCACTTGTAGCACCAATTCTCTAGCTAGTTGCAAAACCGCTTGAGTGTTGTGTCTCTCTGCCATTTCTAGAAATGACAAAAATTAAATAAGTCACGAGGAGATGTCAAGAATGCAGCTTTACCGTTAAAGAATTTAATGATGTCCGTGAAGTCCATACCGTTCGATAGAATGATATCTCTGTATGTTTCCAGGAGTGCCAATGCCAAAAATAGAACGAAATGAGTCGAAGCAACCTGTTGAGCAGCCCAAATGATTTCCCACGTTGCATATACATCCGAGTATATCAGTTCTCGTTTGAAGTCCAGCAAAAACCACCTAAAAAATTGATGAAAATAAAATTATGAGCTTAGCTACACATTAAAAAACAGTTTTGAAACCAGACCGATTTTCCGATAATCACAGGTACAACTTTTTTTCTCGATTTAGTAAGTTTTTTTGGGTAGAGTAAGTATTCAAGTTGCAGAGAAGTTACTGGTATAGTGGTTACTGTAACAGAGGCCAAACACCATATGGAATTGGCTATTAGAGCCGCTAGAGAAATATGCAAATAGTAGTAGGGAAACCTGTATACGAGCATCAAATATCAATAGATTTTCAACTAGATTCCAAAAGTAACTAGACTTGGAAACTTTTAGACCCCTTCACGCCACCCATGTCAGAACAGAGCACTGTCAGTGACGTAATATGACAGTTGTGGAACAATGTCATAGGGGGACAA
The DNA here is from genome assembly GCA_958298965.1 of Chrysolina haemoptera. Classification (NCBI taxonomy): domain Eukaryota; kingdom Metazoa; phylum Arthropoda; class Insecta; order Coleoptera; family Chrysomelidae; genus Chrysolina; species Chrysolina haemoptera. The sequence continues at coordinate 1,014,815 of OY282594.1, read as the reverse complement.
ACAAACCAAACTGAACAAAAACAAACCCATTGAACCCATTTTCCATAAGTCTACGTGAATCTTTCTGGTCAATTCTCTGCGAAAAGTGATTTCCTTGTCAAATGTCAAATGCTTTGTTTGTCGCCACATGATCGCCATATGTTGTGACGTCAGCGTCGTCCCTGTTTTTGCTGAGGGGTGTCACTTGACGTGCTTATGTTCTTAATTATTGATGACGTCAGACTCTTTGAATAAAAAATTATAGCGTACGATACATAACTGGAAATGTTAGATTATAAAATATGTAAACACCTAGGTTTCGACAATCATCATGAGAAAATAATGAGAAATGAGTAATTAAACGACCTCTACATCACAATAGCGTCAAAAATAAAGGGAGGCATCCAGTTTGATATATACAAAAAAGGAATGAGAAGATTCAACCAATCAGATATCACTGGGATACCATTCTCTTTCTGATTCCTCGGATGGCATGAATGAACCGCAGAGGGGGATTGATTTGAATACACCTAATGGTGCAGTTTTCTTAAACGAATAGTACTGGTCGTAAAAAGAGTTGTTTTTCCCCTCTCAGTTTCGGTACTCACCGGGGCCTGTTGGTTTATCATTTTTATTATCATAATTTCCAATTATTGAATTCCGAACTATATTTGAGAGCAAAATAGTTTTGATTTTTTGGAAATATAATGCGGACTTCACCTATTATCACCATGGTCATATCTCGGATGCTTTTGTATTTTTTAAAACACTTCGATCAACTCACCTGTAACAGAAATAGAAGTGCGTGTAATCTCCGCGAGAATGCATAAGTTCATACATCTCGGAAGCCAAGACTTGTATGAGGGACCGCATGTTGGCGAAATGGCAGTCCATGGCGTTACCATTCGGAAAATTCTCCACCATCCGTTCCATCAAATGGCAAAAACACGCGTAAGTTAGCGATTCGTCGTTGAAGATGACCAGCAGAGGCGCTACTAAGTCGCACATTCCTTGCATGTAACCGATATCCAAGTGTTCCCAAACGTAACTGAAACGAATCCAGTAGTCAGGGTGTTTCCGAAATTGGAGCGATCAAGAAAATCTTGTATGGAACTTAATGTAACAATAAATTACAAGAATTTTCTTCGGTTTTGAAGCAATACAAGATTTTCGAAATTTTTATGGCCACATTGTGTCTGCCCGCTGTCCGTGTTTTAGCGAGTTTTGTACAGGCAGGAGACCTCTGATCAGTGATTACCAAAAAAATATTTGAAAACTTTAATATTCAATATCTCCCAAACTAACTTTGATTCGACAAAAAATGCATTCTTTCATTCCGTTTTGTTTTGTCATCTACTTCCCACTTCATTTATCTCTCCAATTTCGGAAACCCCCTGTATAGAGTGTGCCAAAAGTCAACGTTAAACCAAGTAATTGAACAGATTTTTTTTGCTTCAGATTGGATTGAAAAGGAGCTCATGTGCTTCTAAGAGCCTCTCCACTGCGACCTTTGTAGATCACATCCTGCTCCTTCTTGGGACACTGAATCTGCCTCTTTTTTGCCCTTGTAACCCGTGTGACCTGGTACCCAGGCTGAGGACAGTCTATTTTGACTGCCTAACCTTTTTGAAGAGTCTCCAAGTAATCCCAAACTAGTTTGGAATCAATCTGCAAGGAGCTGATTGCTTTTATAGCCACTTTTGTTTCAGATATTCGATATTCTGAAATACCTAATATATCAAGTTTTCTGATTTCAGTGTCATTGTAAATACTGAGAATAACTTACGTGCACATTACATTCCTCAATTTGTCCAAATTCTCTTGCTCCATGAAATACCAGTAGTTTCTGTCACAGCGTTGGACGTCTTTCTCAATTCTATGTAAATTCAGCCCAAATGCTTCCAGTAGTTCTTGCTGGAAATGCAAGTCATAATAAATCAGAAGAAATTAAATAAGATCAAGAAAAAATGTCAACGACGATGTAATGATGGCAGTTCATACACTACTTGAATCGCAGGTAGTGTCGTGTATATTTTATACGAATTGAAACGCATTACATAAGGGTAACATACACTTCTTTTTCCACAAACAGGTTTTAAACGGACAAAATAAAGATCATGGTACGATTTGCTATTTATAAACAAGTGTAATTATAATCACTGGAATCAGTATTTTTCTGTAGGGTCAATCTGTTATCAAGACCCAGTATGGAGACATTGTTATTTCAAGAGAGTGAGATCATCCCTTATAGTTGGTATTGTGGTATTTCATAGGACTATTATTGTAGGATCTATCAACTATACATGGTTATCCCTTGACTAACCTCTTACGGCAGGTAGGATTACCTTGAGGCTATTCTGGACCCTATCCCGTATGTATGAAAATATATCCTTATGGATCCAGTAGAACGAGAAAGGATGGCACCATCTCATTATAGTTATCATTATCCATTAAAAAATTTAACCGCTCCTGGTGATTAATACTCACACTGTACACTCCACCATTGGAGCTAGCAGGAGACACACAAGCAGATCTAGCAGGAGAAGCAAGGCCGTGTGTTTCTATGCAAGTATCCAGGGATGAATTATTTTCTTCTGTGACAGCGTCCAAGTTTGTCATTCGAGTGTTATCGTTACCTAAAAAGAAATAGTATGTCTTTCGCATCAACGTTTCTTTCTTACTCACCTATATTGCACATGTCAACGCTGGCATTGATCACAACCACATTATGGATGAAATCTTCTAGTTCATCTTTGGTATTCAAGCGAGTGCCGTCAGTGCGCTCTGGGCTTTCTACGGGGTTCTTACTTTCTAATGATATACTAATTTGATTTGAATCCATCGAAAGCGTAATTTTCTCTACGTCATCTGAAAAGAAAGTGACATTGCAAGAGAATTCTGGTAGCAAAAAATACACGTAAACATTAAAAATATCGGGTTACCTATTTTAGAATTATCCGTTACACTATTATTCCTACTACTTAAGGCTTCTCCGATTTGTACATCATGGGTTGAATTTGTGCTAACTACGTCAGTGTCGACTACGCTTTCGTTTTTCTCCATTACACCATCTTCGTCACTGACGTATTTGATAGTGTTTTGTTTTTTCTGACGATGCTTTTTGCTACACTTCTCCTGATTGTCTTCTTCAGATGATACCTCGTCTTCATCGTCAGTGATGGGATCCTCTTCGAACACCTATTGAAGAACTAACATTAGCTGGATCTTAATACTTCACGACTGGACATGAACGTGATCGGATGAAAAAACCTCCGACAGGACTTAAGAGTCATTCTGTTCAGCATTCCAGAAATATTCGGCAGACAAATAATCACCTCATTACTCAACTCTCCGTGTATTTGTGGTGGGACTTGTTCTCCAGACATGCTCTCGCTACTGAGTTTTGCTATAGCATGTGCTTGGCTCTCTTTGTCCCGCTGTCTTACTATCGCTTCCACCGCTAACCATTCTGACATCGTATTTTCGTACCTGAAAGTGGAAAATACTGCTAGTTGAATATAAATAAAGATATATATATACAAATACTGTCACAGTTAGAAATTAATATTATCAGAGAAACTAGGAAATAATTAAAAAAATGTCAGCTAATATTGTTTGAAAGTCAGTTCACTATTTGAAACAAAGTTAAATGTACTTGTAGAGCATCAATAACACATTTTCTCAATAAAGAGGCATCTGAAAGAGTTAATGCTCATTTCATGATTTTGACGGTATGCCATTGGGCCTCAAAAATACCCATTAACATGTCAGCACCAAACAGTTTAAAGATTATGAATAGAAGCATGCAGAGAATGAGAAGCACTCATATGATCACATATGAGTGTTTCATCCTCGATTTTGTCCAAGTATATACATAAGTTCTAAATTTTGGAGAACACGGCATAGATTATTTTCAATAAGAAATAATTTTGCTGCAATTTCTGCAAAATAATAAAAGTATTTGCTGTGAATGAAATTATACTTTCGTCCGCAGAATTTATTACGTCGATTCTGCTAATTTTGCGGAGTTATCATTAAAAACTATCAATATAAGTGATCCTAGGACAATACCCTGAAAGATACCTTACATATAACTTGAGAATGAACATACGCCTGTCTCGTTTCTTCGCCTAATTCAGTCCTTTGTTCTGGAGTGCTTCCAAACTTATAGTGCCCCAATAAATAAGGCCATATCTCTTTCCGTAGTTCCTCTGCGATACCACCAAAGTATGTTAATCTATAAACTTCTGCATAGTCAGTCACTATCCCTTCCGAACAAAGTTCGGCCCATTTTTCTGTTGTTATACCTGTGAATGTACAAATTAAACTATGACACTTTCTTCTTCGACTCCTTTTTGGTACAGTCACTAGAATATGTAGGTATGACATACATAAAAGGAAACCTAATGCTATACCTTCATCCGCTCCATCACCATTAATTATTTTGGCACTGACTAGACCGCTTAAATGTGTTCTCACTGTAGATAAATGTCGACAGTATGCCAGCCACCCATAAAAAGCCCTAGAATTCAAAAGTTATTTCAAATTCACTTCAAAATAGTTTTCATTATACTTGCATCATTATCTGTATCTTATCAATGAAACAAATCCAATTTACGTTCAAGAATTGAATTTTTGTATTCAAAGCGAATAAACTACATTGTTCAATTTGATATCATTACCAGTCACTTCTTTGAGGATATTAAAAAAGGTTTACTCGATAAACTCCGTTTCTTGTAAAATTTGATTTCGGTGCATAGCCAATAGCAGTCAAGGATTTTTATTAATAAAAGTTCACCTATTCACTTAGAAAATATTGCTCAATACCGATGTATATTTTTATTATTGTTAAATTACTGATTTGTAAAAATGTATTGAAAATTTCAACCTGGATATAATCTGTCGTTTCATAGAATCACAAACTGCCTGGATGCAAACACTGGGCGGACTGTCAGGAACATTCTGATCCAAACTCAAACTTTTTGAAGAGCTCTCCGAGCTGGTACTCGTGCTGCAAAGCTGAACGCGTACTTTCGTCGGGAAAGATACATGGGTGTCCATGAGTTCATTCCTTTTCACTACAAATAGATCGTCAAAAACAAATTTATTGACTGCCAAGTTTGCTTTACTCACGAATTTCCTTGTGGTTACTGTTATCGATAATTCTGAAAACGTAGTCTTTTGTAGTCTCCCCAGTTTCACTCAGAGCCGGAAGAGGTCTTCGACGTCTCGTGCAGTTCCTGCCGGATCCTTGGGACCATAGTGGGGGATCTAATCGTCCTCGCGGTAAGAGGCCCGTTTCTATACAACTCAGGAACAACAACATATGTCCACCTGTAAGCAATTCAACCATCACTGTGTTGTTAATGGATAAATGGAGAAATTACCTTTTGGGAAGTGTATGGGTGGTCTTTGTACCCCATCTTGCCCAACGAAAATTACAGTTCCGCCAGTTTCACTGTCTTGGTGGCAATGGACGTATACAATCTCATCGAGACGCAATTGCAAAGCATAATCCCAAAATATACTGAAAAAGAGATACATCAGAGATACAAATAAAATCTGTTGGTTAAATCTAAAAAAAACACTAAGATTGATATGCATTAAATTCTGTTCATATTGTCACGGATATATTCAAACTTATTCAAATAGCGGCTGGCGCCATCTAGGTGAAGAATAGCAGCGGCGTGAGTGATCCCTGCAGCACTGCACCACCTGTTAACAACCACTTCTACCTACACCCGCCAACTATATATGATAATTGTTGAAGGATTTTCCTTTAAAACACCGTTCAGTTTATGGTAGTATCAGGTTAAACCCCTGTATCTTGTGCTATAACGTATTTGAGTCTTCAAAATTCCCGAGTCTGATTCTAATCATACCGACAATTCTACATGAAGGCTCATATTTGCTGTGCTGATCAGACAACTTAAAAACTATACTCAGGGCTGGCTCAGAATAGGGAACCATATACCAAAGATCTAGAAGTCAGTGACGGTGGTTTTTAAGAAATGTACATTCATACCTTTTGTCCTGGCCTGATTCATCCACAAATCCATTCATCAGCTGGTTTGGAGTCCATTTTATCGCCAACCCAGTGGTAGTTTGATGTAGGCTTAGATACCTGTGATGAATAAAAAAGAGCGGATGAGAATGGTGACAAATAACCATAAAGGAGGATAGACGACGTTTGGGTTGACCAAACTCTTCAACCGTCATCAGGCTAAAATCGTACGGTGCATGTTTACATTTTCAAAATCTATCAACGATTTTTTATGCAAATCTCCCAACGACGCTGGTTGTGTTTTATAGGTTTCACTCTTTAGGTGTCCCCACAAAAAGAAATCGATGAGTGATAAATCTGGTGATCGTGGGAGGCATTCAAAGCTGCCTCTTCTCCCAATCCAATACCTCGATTTATTTTTGTGGAGACACCTAAAGAGTAAAATCTTCAAAACACAACCAGGGTGTGTAGGTTTTTCATTAATGTAATTACCCGGGCATAGGTTCCGACACAGCTGCGTTCACTGGTAAAACGAGGACGTTGTTTTTTCCGAAAAGTAGCGTCGCTCTGGAGTTCTGATGTAAACTTTCAACGTAGTCCTTAGCTATATGCTGCGTAGACGATCTGGAAGCCATTATGTCGTCCGAACTCGTATTCAGAGACCTCCGGAAGTTCAGAATTGGTCGTCTCACTGAAGGGGGAGTTGAGTGGCCGCTGGAAATTCTATGTCTTTGTACCTAAAAAGAGAGATACCAACAATTGATAAGGAACACCAAACAGGGCCCAACCGGGTGAGCACAAAAGAACTACCAACGGCGTTTTCAACATCATGACAAATTCAAATTGAAGCATCTTCTGTGAAGTGGAGATTCTATTGAAGGAATATGCTAGGTTCTAAAATTCCTAACCTTGATAAGGAGAACTGCTTGATTTCAAATTAACCTAACACTAGCGAGGTAAGTGGAGAAAACTGCCTGTGAATCATGCTGCAAGGAAAATTGTACACACAAATTAATGAATGAAACAAAGCAGTTACAAAATCTAGGTGTAACAATCAAAGATTCAGGTAATCTTTCTTAGATTTGTTACTTTATTCTAAAATTTTTAATCGGGTGCTAATACGCCCACATATCAAATACCCACCCTAGAAGAGATGACATATCAACTACAGGAGGCACAGTTCAGTAAGCTAGATGCAAAATATGGTTATCATCAAGTTAGATGCAATAAATGGGTATCATCAAATTAGATGAGAAATTCCCTTTTACTACTAAATTCCATACTCCATTCCGGCGATACCACTACCTCACATTTCCATTTGGGTTAAAAATGCCTCAGATGAATTTCAGAGGCACATGGATAAAATCTTATCAGATGATAATAATAGTATTTTTGATATCAGAATCTGACCATAATTCAAACATCACCCAAATAATAATCCTGTTTATAACGAGTTGATTCAAATAAATAATTGTGATCATTTTTACCAACTCATCTGCTGGCGGATCCGTCCAAAAATGATCCTGGTTTTTCATTCTTGAGTAATCCAAAGCACAGGGGCCGACAAGAAGAGAACTCAAAATACTTCCATAGTCGGGATCTGCTACAAGGGCGTCTTTGTCGTAATATTTGTGAGCGTTCGAAACCAAATAATCGATAATTTTCGCCAGTTGTTTCTCGAATAGGGCTAGCCTGCAAAGGAACCATCACTGAATATATTAAGGAAATAAGTTCATGATAATTCAGACGTAAAATGACAATAAAAACCTGATTGAGAATGTAGACCTACCAGGATTCGAACCCTGGACACTTACTAACATAAAAGCTGCTGTTCACGAATTAAAAACTGGTAGCACACTTGATTATGTGCATCCGACTGAAAAATAGAAGGCCCGGGTTCGAATCTCGGCTGGTCCAGGTTCTTATTTCAGTTTTTAATTTTCCATTTTTTATGTCTGAATTGCCGCTAACATATTCTTTATCTTTACCTTATCCATAAATATTTTGGCAACGGATTACCCGGCATTGAAGCGTTTTTCTTCAGAGTAGGTTTAGTGAGGCTGTCACTGCTGCTGGAAGATCTTCTGTTGGGATCAGTATTTTCGATTTCTTGCACTTTTTTAGAAATATTCGCAGCTTCGGGGCTGTGCCTTGCTATTTTGTGCAGGAGAGCTGTCGTGGAAGACGTTTTGAATAGGCCAAGAGCTCGTCTGCGCAAACCTAGAGAGAGAAGAAAAATTGACTTGAATCCTTGACGCGAACAAATATATAATATTAATAATACGATTCTGGGGTTCTTTGCTAGAGAAGATACTGGACGGTTATGACTCGAATAATCTCTGCGTACTTCACTAGACACTACTTTATACTTCAACTTGTCTGTCTTCAACCTCTCTCCTATAAACTTCCCCGTCCTCCCCAACCTCACTTATAAATCATATTGGACTCGTCGAGAATTCCTCTGGTGTATCTCTAACGCCTGGAATAGTACCTAGCCCACGATTCATGGGCTAGTCTAGAAGTTCCGTAATTGACCACGCTTCGAGAATGCGGTGATGTTGGTGACGTAATTCAACTCGCACTGGCCGTTGTTTGCTCATTCACATTAACTGAATTCTCGGAAATGTATTCGTCGCCAGGCAGCCGTTGGCTATGAGGTGGAGTAGAGTATTCCGTGACAAATATAAAGATAATACTCCCTCATAAACTCTTGTTCACTCAAAGCAACTCTTCGTGTTCTTAAAAGAGGAACAGGTGAGTTCCCCCGTTGATGTTAGCGTTCGAGTAACTACATTTTCCTGTGTCTTGTATCTGAGTGACTATCAGTTGCTCTGTCTCCCGCTTTGCTCGTACAGGGGCATAGGCACATCCAGGGGACGCTTTGTGGCTACAACCCCCCCCCCCCCATATCCACCAAATCATCCAAATAAAAGTTTCATTCAAAATCAGGATCCTGCTTGCAAAGTACTAAGGTTTGTTTGAAGTTGTGATCGCGAATTTAAAGCCAGCCGGGATCGTAAATTTCTGGATTCCGAAGTCAAGGTCGGGATCCAGAGTTCAAAGTCGGGAATATAAAAAAAGGAAAAGCGCGACTCTTCCATACCTTCGTAGATCCCTTTGTTGCTTACTATGCTAATTTCTTGAACAAAAAAAAGTTACCTTGCGATAGACACGCTTCCACTGCTCCACACAGAGAAGTCACAGAACCGCTTTCTTCGTGTACGAACTTTCTGGTAACCGATTCCTCCATCACCTGCTTCACTTCCTTCTTGACTGCCACTATCAGTCGCTGTTTGAAGTCCGTTTCTGAAAAAAAAAACAGGAATTCGAATTGTTCATTACGAAACAGAACAGCAAATCAAAAGATTCCTGCGTACGACAATAAGTGGTATATGTTAATATTCAAAGTACACGCAAAGTTGAACTTTTGCGCGATGGTGTGACAGATATAATTCAGTGGTCGTAAGGGGCAGTAGTCGTTTTTTATTGGAATCTTGCTGATGTGGTTCATATTGTAGTACTGAAAAATGAATGATGACAGAGAAAGCTTTTATCTCTTGAGAATATCAAATTTGTCTTGGGTATTTCTATTTTCTGAATTGTATTCACGCCAAATGTTCCAAGTATTCATATGTCATTATTTCTGATTGAATCGCCCGTTACGTGATGAAGATCCATAAAATTAGATGTGTTGGTTTCCATGTGAAAAAACTAAGTTATTTTCCAATTTGCGTTTTGATGCAAGCCGTACACATAAAGTAATGAAATTGCAATTTGTGTCATCTTAAAGAAACTAGACCATATGCGAAAATGCGAAAACTGTAAAAGGTGCGCTAGGATCTGACATCGTAGCACATAAAACCGCCAACGAAAAATACTTCCAAAAATTCTAGAATTTTTTCAATATTTTTCCCGTATTCTACGCAATCAATTTAACATGATACAGTATTCGAAAAATGAAAAATAATGAATTTAAAAATCGGTCCAACTCAAATGGCACACGTTCGTAAAAACGCCTACCAAATCTATGTTTGACTAGCAATCGATCTCAAATTTGGTCAGCGTATAAAAAAAAGTCTGAATTTAACAAATATGATATAGAAAAAAATTAGAAAAATTTTTAGCGGAAGAACGGCACCTGCAACCTCTAGATAACATTTTCAACCGACGACATAATCGAGATAGAGCAATTCTGCGAACGCCAATCGATTCAGCATGCTGAAATTAGTATATGCTGTGATTTTCAAGTCGATCGGCACAAAATTAATTTTCAGCCGAAAAAACATCAAAGGGTTTATACCTTAAAAATGGCCAAAAATCGAAAGTCATCAGATTCACTCGAAATTTCCACCGATATACTCAAAATTTTATGCTGATTCCGAAAATGTATGATTTAAATATGTTTGGAGACACCGTGTACCATAAAACAAAGATAAATGTGCAACAAAAATTGTATCGCACGAATCCGATATCCTAGCACACCAAACCACCTATAACACCTACAAGCGAACTGTTAGGCCAGCAAACAATAACATCTTCTTGTAGCAAATTTTCTTAGCTTTCTTTTTATATAGCTATGTATTTAACGAATGTGTCTCGTTATGGTCGCAAAATGCGAAAAATGTAAAATGTGCGCTAGGATCCGTCATCCTAGCACACCAAAACACCTATAACACCAACAAGCGAACTGTTAGGCCAGCAACAATAACATCCTCATTTTCCAAAGGTACTCTCCCAAGAAAGGAATATGCTTTCATTCGGAAGAAATTTTTAAGTTGCGCCTTTTAGGAGCTATCGACCACCGGAGCGCAGTTGCAGGACTCTTTATATGTCTGTTCTTCACCGACAGTTTTCATGATCAAGTCTGTTGCTGTTTGTGCACCAACAATAAATATTTTCATTCTTAATTTGTTTTTTTTTGTGTTTTGACATCGATTGCTATGGTCATTAGCCACGTGTTCTGGGTAGGCCTTGATATTAACTTCTTACGCCACTTTAGGAGCAGCACTGTTAATTTTCAACGCAACAGTGAATCGTGGAGGTTTTATTGTTAATATTATTCTGTTTAGGACCTGGGCTCGGGTTGAACATATGGATCATACGTAGCTAGCGGGAAATATAAAATGCACGAAACAGAAAACCAAGTTTTTCATGGGCCTTCTCAAACAATAACGCTGGGCACTATGGTCGAGAAGAAAGCTCTGGGTTACAGAATACACAACTAGTAAGAAGACTATAATTGAGTCTTTCCGTCCTCTTTTGTAGTCAACCTTGAGACCTGCCAAACGTCAATCTTCCAGAGCACTTGTTTCCAATAAACTGGAGGCTTCGGGACTTTCTAAATATATTTTTCCTGAAGCTGCAACCCTCTGAACATAAAGGATTTTTTTTCATTAAAAAGTTTATTTGCGGACATATTGCGCGTACGAGAAAAAATAATTTTGACTAGGAGGCTAGCAAAAACTACTTTGGTTTTCTAAGTAACCACTGCAATATCCAAAAATTACAAATATTTTGATGGACAAGGTAAATCATATTAATAAATGTTCATATAATTGCAGAAAATAATTCCAGAAATCATCCAGGAACTGAAACAGCAGGAGAACGTTTAAGATCCCGGTTCTTTCAACCACAAAAACGGCAAAAATTCCACTCGTTGGACCTATTAATAAAAAACATCGCCTATCAGGATTTACCGATGAAGCCAACGAAGCCAACCAACTTCCCCAAGACGAGCGTCGTTTGGAACCGAAACAAACGAAGGTGAATCTTCACACCCAGCTCACTTCGAAACGGTACAAAACCCCCCAAAAAACAAACAACTCACCGTTCTGAGACATATTCCCGGTTCAATTTTTTCACGAACTCACTGATGCCTGCTCGATGCACTGCCTGTTCCTGATAAGGCCCGGCCCGCGGAATCGATCGATAACTAATTTGTTCAGCGGTTCGCACGAGTTTGTTCGAAATTGACTAAAATTCGCAGCCGGCGGTGTCCATTGAGGTTTGCTCTGAATGTTTGTCCACCTTGAAATGTAATCGATCGATGGAGCGTCGCGTGCGCACGTAAATATATGGTGCGGGCAGTTCATCAAGTCGCGGTTTGAGAGCGTGCGGTTACGGGTTACGCCACTGCTTATCGCCTTTCCGGTCCGGAGAGATTACGAGTGCCGCGCAGGGGCGTGGAGGCTGTGAGATTTTTCAGGTTGGCTCGGAGAGGTAAACTGTTATGATACCCCCGAAAAAAAACAGAAAAAAAAATTCTACGTAAGGTTAGTTCGTTCTGGTTAGATCAGACTGAACAACTACTCGCAAAATGTATGTATTCAATTTCCACGCACTCAAATGTCTATGTCGTTCTGGTTAGATTAGACTAAATAATTACTTCTCGAAAAATATATACAGTGTCACACATAAAGTTCTCGCCACATATGGAAGTGTTTTTAATTAACAAATATAATGAAAATTTGACTCTGCAGTTAGTTTGTGCTTGAAAAATACGTAAAAAACAGCCTCTTTTTTGTTTTGTCACGTGCTACTCTGAACCTGTCAAATTTGACATTTTTTCAAAAATCCTCAATAATCAAGTTTTTTTGGAAATTTCGAAAAATGCTAAATAAAAAAGTTGCTCAGTTTCCAATTTTATACCTTTGCTCCAAATTTGGGCTCTCTACTGTCACTTCTATTTTTTCGAATTTTTTTAATTTTTCGAATTTTTTGCTCTATCATATTTCATAATTTTAATAATTATGATACTTCAATGTCAAGTTGTGGCTTAAAATCTCTCTATTATTCAACAATATCAAAGTTATCGAATGGACGATTTCAGTACCCCTAACCAGTGTTGCCAAAACCAATTTTTTGAATAATAATAAGTTTTCTGGCATATTTCAAGTATGAAATAGATACAACTTATTGAGGTTATGGACAAAAATTGAAGAAACCTAGGATATTTTACTTTTGTACATTTTTTTTTAAATTAAGAATTCTATCCATTTCGTACTTGAATTATTCTAGAAAAGGCCTAAAAACCAGATAAATGGTTGTGGCAACACTGGTTAGCGTTACTGCAATCGACCCTCAGAGTAATAAAAGACCATAGAGATGCCTTCTCCATCTTTGTCTTGAAGTCTACATAACTTTGTTTTGTTTATAAGCGAGGGCCTTAAACATGTTAAGTCCGTATTCATTCGGGTAGTTTCGTGTATGACCGCTCATTTCATTCGGATCAAGTTGTCATTCTTCGTTTGTATTAGGGACATTAGGGTCCTTCTCACTCTAAACGTCAACAGTCGATAACATTTCACCACCCGTCAACCCCTTCGCCTACAAATTGTATAGAAAGGGATGGTTCATGTTCACTTCAAAACACGTATTTGTGTAGGTATAGCAGGGCATCTCTATGTCTTTTATTACTCTGAGCAATCAACCATTGATTCATTTTCTCTGTGATGGCACCCATGAATGAGTATCAATATGTCATATGTTCATGAGTGCCAAATGGTGGAAATGAATATTTGACAATTTTGACAGATATTAACGTTGGCAAACATGGCAAAGCAAATGCTAATCGTCAAAATGAATAATATGTGGTATAGAAATGTGATTTTAGAAGATATGTAATATCTTGTGATTTTTCAGCAAAAAGATATATCACCTTATTATTTCTATGAAGACGTTAAACTGTTTCATTATTTGTTAAGGTTAGTACCCAATCATATAAAGTGTTGTTGACATCATCGTAATATATTAATAAATTGCTTAAGGTTAATGGCGCATGGTACATAACGTTTGCCTGGCAATCTTAAGGTCACAGGTTCGAACCCAACGCCAACATTTTTTTTTTTAAGTAATTATAGATGATATATTATTGAACACATAATGAATATAAGCAACATACTCTCTTCAATTATCAAATTAAATGCCTGGATTTAAGAACATGTTTCACCGCATTAAATGAATGATCAGCATGGAAATATCAGCTGAGCCCTATAGGTAATCAACAGTTTTTCCAACACTTCACCATTTCATCATCAATCTATTTTTTTTCTCTATATACAATTCCAATTTATGTTCTCTTGATTGTGATGCACTTATACCACAATTTAACAATATAATATGTGTGTCTTACTGTGAGGAATATGTAGCCCTTACCTTCTAACATGTGATGCCATGAATTTGTAATAAATATTCTTCAGGTAGATAATTAACATATTTTCCGGTTCTCAACAAATTTGGAATTTTTGGTTAATGTTGAAGTTGGTTTTGGCAAAAGTATACTTGCGGTTTTTCGTATATATCTTTTTGTAAGGAAAATTGTCATTTCCAAATTTATATTTCATCATAATTTTATTTTCAGAAAATAAATAGATCAACAATGGATAAGAATGTCAAAGACCCTTCGCACAACCCTGAGAAGAAGGCTGACTTAATTATCATAAGCCCAGAAGAACTAGTAAAACTGGGCCTTTTTCAAGATTTTTCTGCCCTCATATCATCCTCGACCAGCCCGAAGTCAACTGCAAGTAGTTCCACCACTAAGAAAAAATCGAAAAAGACTCCCAGTAAATCTGCAAGAAAGCGCCCCAGTACCACCAAACATGAACTTTGCTTTAGAAAACCTGAAGTCGGTCCAAAAATTCTGCCGGCTTCCAACCAGTCACAAAATCCACCACAATTTTCCAAATCGAATCCACTGCCATCCAGTCGAGCAGCTAGAGAATCAAGTAGACCAGTTCTGAAGAAAAATTTGGAACACGTGAAAAAAATCTTGAATGAATCGATATCCCTGTCACATGCAAGTGGTCTTGATAAGAAAAAGGCAAAGAAGAAAGAATTGAAAGTAATCAGTGACAACGTAGTTAAACTCAGCAGCAAAGAATTGAAAGATCTAATTGGAAAAGCCAAAATACAAAAAGGTTGCATCTCAACTGGCATACCTCCCACTGAAAAGAGCAAAATCATCAGTGTCTCGACTGTCACACAGAATACCCCTAAAGATTTAATACCAAAATGCGAACTCACCTGTTCCCAACGATTTGATAGCTCAGTAAGCGACATCCATGACAAAGAACTAGAAATATCAAGTATAAAACAGTTTACTAATGAGACAAAAAGTGCTGTATCATACAATGACTATGTTGAAATTGATGATGAAAAAGATAAGTCAGTTGGTCTATGTTCACAAGAGCCTCTTGACCATGAAGAAGGTGTAAAAGATGTTTTTAATATGCACAGTAGTCAAGGACTTGGAGAAACTCCAAAAAGTTTGTTTTCAAACAATATAGAAATATCAGAACTGTCAGGTAAGGATATTCATAATTCTCCAAAAATTAGCAGCAATCTTGAGCAAGAAGAAGGTACGTTAGAAATGCAGAAAGTAGACTACGTTACTTGTCAAAGAGAAGGCAATAGCTCACTACCAAATATTCTGAAGCAAGAAGAAAATCCACCTGAAACCATACTTGTGAAAAGAAGGAAAGATACAGATCACATTCCAGATCATTCGCCAAAAGAAAAAAAAATTGTAGAGCATTCTGTTTCTGGAGAACAACATAATTCTCCAGTATTACGTAAAAATAAAGACTGGACAGATTCTGTCAAAAACTTGAATAGTGAGGCAAAAGAAGAAATGCAAAACAAAACAGCAGAAAGTAATTTATTCTCGAATGCATTGAGAAGTTCAGGAGAACATTCAACTGAAAAAATTGATTGCTCTCCACAAATCACTGAAAATCTTAAGCAAGAAGAAAATACAATTGAAACAAATGATGTAGACTCTGTCTCTGATAAAAGAGCAAAAGATAAAGCATCCAATCAAGTCATTAATAATGAACCATTGGCAGATACTTCTGAGTTTGCAGCAAATACTTCAGACTTTGAAAGTAATATACAGATATTCTCTATAGAATATAGAGAAAATACAACTGAAACAAAAGAGTTGCATAGTGTTTCGGATCAAAATGAAAAGCTATTCCTCAATAAGAAGAGACGACAACCCAAGGCACCTGTACTTGTGAAAAGAAAAAGAGGTGAAGCAACAAATGAGATCAAAAATCCAAATTCAATAGCAGGTACCTTCAGTATGGCAACAAATGCTCTAGAACTTCACAGGACTACTGACATTTCTTCGAAAAGTCCCGAGGAACACCCATTATCCTTAGAACAGCATGATTCTTCCTACATAGCATACCAGGAAAAAGACTCGGAAGTTTCTGGAACAAACCTGAGTAATGGTGGCAAAGAGGAAAGAGACGAAGAAACAGTAGAGATAATCAGTGAAGAAAATACCACTGTAACAAATAAGGTGGATTCTATTACTGATAGAACGAGGCGAAAACACAGAAAGCCCTTACTCATTGATAAAAAACAGAATAAAGCAGAGGCTACAAATAATAATCCTGTAGCAGAAACTTCAAATACTGTAGAAATTACATCTAGATTAAACAGTACCACAGGTATTGAAAGGGGAAATCCTGTGGAACATTTATTGTCTACAGAACAATCAGATTCTTCTTCCATTCCAGTATCATGCCAAGATTCGTTCTATAATAATTTTTCCAAGAGACTTTGTAGTGATGTAAAAGAAGAAGTGAAGAATGAACTGAAAGAAAGTGTTTTGTTCTCAAATGAATTGGAAAGATCAGGAGAAGAAATGTTGACTCAGCTTATCAAGACTGCTTCTGAAAAATCTTCAGTAGCGACAGGAAAACGACTTTCAAAATTGTTTGAAGTTGCAGAATCTGTTTCTGTTCCAAGAGTTGTGAACAGGAGAGGAAGATCAAGGAAAAGCCATCTTGAAATTTCGCAATTTGATGAAAGCAAAGAAACTGTATTGGTTTCAGATAAATCAGCATATGAAGTTACTCCAGAAATCAAAAACAGAGTTGATGCAATTGGAGTTACCAAAATTGTCAGTAATACTACTGGAATCCAAGATATGATACATTGTTCAACTCCTCTGCCAAAGAAAAGGGGACGATCAAAGAAAAATCATCATGATGAGGAAGGGACAGGAAAAAAATTTAAACCAAATAATAAAAAAAATTTCACAAATGAAGAGAAAGACGTGGATACTAGTACTGCAAATGAAGTCATACTCAATGATAGTTCTTTATTGGGTACCACTGGATCTTCTGGAACAAAAGGAAAACAACCAAAAACAAACCTTACAAAACGTTTCAGAAATGAAGGGAAAGAAGCAGATACTAGTACTGCAAGTGAAGTAATACTCAATGATAGTTCTTTGTTGGTTTCCACTCAGTCTGATGGAAAGAAAGGAAAAAATTCAAAAGCAAACAATAAAAAAACTTTCACATCTGAAGAGAAAAATGTGGCTAGTAGTACTGCAAATGAAGAAACATTCAATGATAGTTCTTTGTTGGGTACAACTCGATCTGCTAGAAAGAAAGGAAAACAACCAAAAGCAAACAATATAAACAGTTTCACAGCTGAAGAGAAAAATTTGGCTAGTAATAATGCAAATGAAGTAATACTCAATGATAGTTCTTTGTTGGGTACAACTCGATCTGCTAGAAAGAAAGGAAAACAAGCAAAAGCAAACAATGCAAAAAGTTTCACAGCTGAAGAGAAAAATTTGGCTAGTAGTACTGCAAATGAAGTAATACTCAATGATAGTTCTTTGTTGGGTACCACTCGATCTGCTAGAAAGAGAGGAAAACAATCAAAAGTAAGCAATACAGAACGTTTAACAAATGAAGAGAAAGATGCAGATACTAGTACTGCAAATGAAGTTATACTCAATGATAGTTCTTTGTTGGGTACCACTCAGTCTGCTAGAAAGAAGGAAAAAAAATCAAAAGCAATCAATGCAAACAGTTTCACAAATGAAGAGAAAAATGCAGATACTAGTATTGCAAATGAAGTAACACTCAATGATAGTTCTTTGTTGGGTGCCAGTCAGTCTGATGATGATACAACAGAGCTTTCAACTTCTGATTGTCTGTTGAAAGTTGTAAAGAAAAAAGGAAGGCCGAAGAAAAACTCTTTAGAGGAGAAGAGTGAAAGCAAGATAGGGGTAGCCCTTTCATATACTATAGAAAAATCCAGAAGTGGCAGAGCACGCAGAAAAGTAAATTACCTCGATTTAGAACTCAATTCGCTGAGAAGAGAAAATGTAGAATTGGCACCGCTAGATGATGACAGAAGTCATTCTTTAGATGTGGCTGATGATTCCATTCGTCCTAAGAAGCCGAGGGTCTATGTTAGGAAGAAAAAAACGGAGGAATTGGATACCAAACGAGCTGAAAGCAATATATCAACTTCTCTGAAAGATGCTATGGTCACTTCTGAAAGCTTAGATGGTTTTGAAAATTTTAATGCTTCAGCTTCTCCTGAAAAATGTACAGCTATTTTTGATGCTGCATCTGATATTTCTGAAAAATGTAAAGCTGTTTCTGATGCTTCACCTGATACTTCTGAAAAATGCAAAGCTGATATTTCTGAAAAATGTCAAGCTGTTCTTGACTCTTCATCTGATATTTTGGAAAAATGTACAGCTATTCCTGACTCTTTATCTTATATTCCTGAAAATTGTACAGCTGTTCCTGATGCCTCAACTGATATTTCGGAAACCAACGAAGCCCAAAGTTCCAGTGGCGAAGCAAACACTGAAAGCACAAGTACTCCTATTAAAAGCAAATATGTTTATAACGGACACAGTTCCAAGATGTTGAGTTCAGTGTTTTCAGCTGCGTTTCGTGCCGATCAAGATACTTCTGTGACATCTAATTCAAGGTAATTACTAGTATGAAGCTGCCCTCACTTATTTTACCACTAAAACTCGTAAAAGTTACATAACATTTTCATAGATGGCGCTGCAAGGCGAATTTTTTTTGTAGCAGTCATAGTGAAAAGTGATGGTTCTGACTGAGAATGAGTCTCAACAACTTTATCTCCATTGAACTATTTTAGAAAATGAGGACTTTATATTTCAGTTTAAATAAAAAATTCTTTGTATACGGACCAGTATGAAAATTTTGTGGTATGCATAAGTGAATATGCGGCGTTGCCGTTTCTAGTAAGCAAGTTAGTATTTTTACTGTATATAAAGTGGTAGAAAAATATGGAAATTTTAATTTCTCATTTTTGAAAAGATCGTCATTTCTGTTGTTGGGTAGTGAATGTAACCAACTTTTTCAACTGAATGAGGTATTTTTGAAAGATGTACCTGTATCTATAGAAAGCGATTTGAATGAATTTTGAACTAATTTTTCTGGTTCATAATTTTTTATACATAGTTAAAATTTATGAATATTTATTTGGATTTCATTGAAACTGCTAAAATATGTGATATAACTGATAACTTTTATTGCGGATTTCTATTTTTTGGATTGTTACTATGAGCATGTTTTAACGAGTCATTATCTCCGATCTTTATCAAGTGTGTACTGACTTCCAGGGTAATGAGAGCACATTTTTTCCAACATTTCCATTACTCTGGTGATCAGTACACACTTGATAACGATCGGAGATTCTGAACCGATTGAAATGTCGTGCTCATTGAAACAATCCGGACAAAGGAAGTCCGCGATGAAAGTAATCAATTCACATAATTGTCTAAAATCTTCAAACAAATGTGATATAACGCCACCGTCATTTATTTTTCTGACACACTGCTATATTGCTATTCCTTCAGTTCGCAGGAGCTATTAAGAAAAAAACGAAAGAGTGGACGTCCTAAAAAGTATGTGGATGATATTTCAAACAATGGCATCCCTGACGGATGTGAGGTCAGCTGTGTTATTTGCGAGGAGAAAATGCTCAATGGTGAATGGGATCGTCACAATGCAACAAGACATTACTATCTGGGGTGGCGGAAAGGAGAACCCGCATTGGTAGGGTGGATTATAATTGAATTTGAAATTCAAAAAGTGAAAATTAATAAAGTTAAAAAAATTATCTGATCATGATATACTCGACTTTTTTGTACGTCGATTTTTTCTGTTCAAATTCTCAGTGTATACTAATTCGGCCATTCTGAATCGATTGGCGTTCGCAGAATTGGTCTATCTCTAAACGTTCTCGAGTTGGTCAGCTCTGAATCAGTTTTCAAATGTTTTTTTTGGCGCCAAAAATATTTCCGATGAGTTTTCGACATTTTTGTTCAAAGTTTCGTAATCAGCACGTCGAAATACGTCTGAGGAAAAAAAATTGAAATTCGAAAAATGAAAAATAAAAAAATTCAAAAAATTATCTACTCATGATATACTCGACTTTTTTGTACGTCGATTTTTTCTGTTCAAATTCTCAGTGTATACTAATTCGGCCATTCTGAATCGATTGGCGTTCGCAGAATTGGTCTATCTCCGACCGTTCTCGAGTTGGTCAGCTCTGAATCAGTTTTCAAATGTTTTTTTTGGCGCCAAAAATATTTCCGATGAGTTTTCGACATTTTCGTTCAAAGATTCGTGATCAGCACGTCGAAATACGTCCGAGGACAAAAATTTGAAATTCGAAAAATGAAAAATAAAAAAATTCAAAAAATTATCTATTCATGATATACTCGACTTTTTTGTACGTCGATTTTTTCTGTTCAAATTCTCAGTGTATATTAATTCGGCCATTCTGAATCGATTGGCGTTCGCAGAATTGGTCTATCTCTAAACGTTCTCGAGTTGGTCAGCTCTGAATCAGTTTTCAAATGTTTTTTTTGGCGCCAAAAATATTTCCGATGAGTTTTCGACATTTTCGTTCAAAGTTTCGTAATCAGCACGTCGAAATACGTCTGAGGAAAAAAAATTGAAATTCGAAAAATGAAAAATAAAAAAATTCAAAAAATTATCTACTCATGATATACTCGACTTTTTTGTACGTCGATTTTTTCTGTTCAAATTCTCAGTGTATACTAATTCGGCCATTCTGAATCGATTGGCGTTCGCAGAATTGGTCTATCTCTAAACGTTCTCGAGTTGGTCAGCTCTGAATCAGTTTTCAAATGTTTTTTTTGGCGCCAAAAATATTTCCGATGAGTTTTCGACATTTTTGTTCAAAGTTTCGTAATCAGCACGTCGAAATACGTCTGAGGAAAAAAAATTGAAATTCGAAAAATGAAAAATAAAAAAATTCAAAAAATTATCTACTCATGATATACTCGACTTTTTTGTACGTCGATTTTTTCTGTTCAAATTCTCAGTGTATACTAATTCGGCCATTCTGAATCGATTGGCGTTCGCAGAATTGGTCTATCTCCGACCGTTCTCGAGTTGGTCAGCTCTGAATCAGTTTTCAAATGTTTTTTTTGGCGCCAAAAATATTTCCGATGAGTTTTCGACATTTTCGTTCAAAGATTCGTGATCAGCACGTCGAAATACGTCCGAGGACAAAAATTTGAAATTCGAAAAATGAAAAATAAAAAAATTCAAAAAATTATCTATTCATGATATACTCGACTTTTTTGTACGTCGATTTTTTCTGTTCAAATTCTCAGTGTATATTAATTCGGCCATTCTGAATCGATTGGCGTTCGCAGAATTGGTCTATCTCTAAACGTTCTCGAGTTGGTCAGCTCTGAATCAGTTTTCAAATGTTTTTTTTGGCGCCAAAAATATTTCCGATGAGTTTTCGACATTTTCGTTCAAAGTTTCGTAATCAGCACGTCGAAATACGTCTGAGGAAAAAAAATTGAAATTCGAAAAATGAAAAATAAAAAAATTCAAAAAATTATCTACTCATGATATACTCGACTTTTTTGTACGTCGATTTTTTCTGTTCAAATTCTCAGTGTATACTAATTCGGCCATTCTGAATCGATTGGCGTTCGCAGAATTGGTCTATCTCCGACCGTTCTCGAGTTGGTCAGCTCTGAATCAGTTTTCAAATGTTTTTTTTGGCGCCAAAAATATTTCCGATGAGTTTTCGACATTTTCGTTCAAAGATTCGTGATCAGCACGTCGAAATACGTCCGAGGACAAAAATTTGAAATTCGAAAAATGAAAAATAAAAAAATTCAAAAAATTATCTACTCATGATATACATACTCGACTTTTTTTGTACGTCGATTTTTTTCGTTCAAATTCCTAGTGTATACTAATTCGGCCATTCTGAATTGATTGGCCTTCGCAGAATTGGTCTATCTCTAACCGTTCTTGAGTTGGTCAGCTCTGAATCAGTTTTCAAATGTTTTTTTGGCGCCAAAAATATTCCCGATGAGTTTTCGACATTTTCGTTCAAAAATTCGGAATCAGCACGTCAAAATACGTTCGTGGACAAAAATTATTGATCTGTGAATAAACCTCTACAATAAATGAATATTCGTTTTAAGAGTCCAACAAAAAACAACTTCTGCCCCCTACAACCGTTGACATATATCTTCGTATATATTATATTATTTAAAATATAAAAATAAAGAATAATAAAAAATATTAAACCAAGTACAATTTTAATAAATATTTTCAGAATTTGGACGATGACGCAGTTGTCAAACGAAAACTAAAAACCGTAATGGTAAAAAGTAAAAAGCTGCTGTGTCAAAAATGTGATCACTCTTGCAAAGATATGGAAAGTTTCCTCATCCATAGAGAAGAATGTTTAGGCATACTAGTGAACGGTTTGGTAACATGCGCTGTCTGCAACTCGCAAATGGACCGTCAAAGTTGGCTGAACCACAAGCTCAAGATCCACAACAATCTAGCGTGGAGAGTTGGAGATATACCATTGGTAAGAATGAACGTTGTATTTCTCATGCTTTTTCCGTATCATAATATGATTTATTAAAAATTTTGGCTTGGGTTTCAATCTCAATTGGTACAACAGAACCCTTTTCTCCCTTCGTGTGTTCTAGCCATTTTTATGTTTTCTGATTAAGACTTTTGATTTCATTTAAGGATTTAAATGACCAAGACTTTGTTATGAGCGTTCTGAATGCCTTGTACAAAATTAGGAGGCCGTTGTTCTGTGATAAATGCCAACAGTCGAAGAAATCCGTGATTGGTTTTCTGTCCCATCGTTCTCAGTGTGGGGTTTTCTTAGAAACGGTGAAAGTCGAGTGTAAACTGTGTGGTAGGAAAGTATTGCCTGTCAGCATGCCGAGCCACATAAAATTGGTTCACGAAACTCCCAAGGCGAATCCTAATAGATCCGATTATTTTGACGTAGATCCCAGTGCTAGCAAGAAGAAACGAAGAGCTGCCAAAGAGTGAGTAACTGTCTTTCTTACCTGTGCAGCTCGAGCATTTGTTGTTTATCTATTTACCTATTTAGCAATGCTAATTATTACAGAAAAAAATACAGTAATGCAAGATATCGTACAGTCGTTATTGCAGTTTCATAAATAGATACAGATATATTTATTACAACAGGGTACTCATTCATCAAATTTCCTATTTTTTGTTCTCCCCTGTATACCGTTCAGAAATTTAAAACTCCTTATATGCCAGGTTTTTGTAATGCACCAATTTTTATGACAAATAAAATTTTCTGACAAATGGATAAAAAACAAGTTTTCCATATGATGCAAACTTTTTGAAACTCACTGTATGTCTATCTTGTATTTTGTGTTCCTAATGAGTTACTTAAAGAACGAATAAAATTATTCAACCATTTAAGAGGTGCAATTTCAATAATTTTATGCAGCATTACAATATACCGGGTGACATGGAACCAGTTTACCTCCCTGTATCTTCCTTGTTATGTTGTATAGATGTTTCAAATTTGATATATCTATTTAATGTCATGAATGTACAATTTAGCAAGTATCAGACCAAATATGATACTTCCGGTTTGACCGGAAGCGCTTCCAATTTTGTTTATTTCAATTAGAAACTACCATTTTTTTTATTGAAAACTACGATTCGTTACAAAATTACGTTTCCAACAATATATCACAATCATACTTCCAATTCACAAACTACTGATATATTTCAGATTTTATAAAAAAATTACTTTTTGTATTCCCCTCGTAATGGAACATTTTCATGAAAGTGTGCTGTGAAAGATGAAACAATAGCATGTCAGTAACAAATATTCGATGTCAATGTTTTTACACTATGATTTGTATGCAGACGTAAATATTTTCCCAATTTTAATATTAGATAGGAGTTTCTAACCTAGACAAAAAAATCCTATGTTAGCATTCAAAAGAAATGAGTTTATTGATGTTGAAAAATACAAAAACTAAAATTGGGAAAATAGTTACGTCTGCATACAAATGGGTTTCTAAACATCTTAATACAAATACAAATCATAAGCTACATTCCATTTAAAGGTTTGATACACCAGGGCTTCTTATTCTAGTTTAATCATTGGTTGAAAATTGTCATCTGTCAAAATCTACCAATAGTAAGTCTAGAATGAGAAACCCAGGACTTAATACTCCTAAATGGAAAACGCCTATATCTAGTGTGAAAACTTTGACATCGAATTATTGTTCTCTATTGTTTCATCTTCCATAGCACACTTTCATGAAAATCTTCCGTCGCGAGGGAAATTCAAAAAGTAAATTTTTATAAAATCTCAAATATATTAGTAGTTTTTTAATTGGAAGTATGATTGTGATATATCGTTGGAAAGGTAATTTTGTACCGAATCGTAATTTCAAAAAAAATTGTTCTTTCCATTTGAACCAAAAAAATTGGATGCGCCACCGTTCAAAACGGAAGTATAAGAAGGAAAATATATATTGGTTAATTTTTTTCCAGTGCTATGCAGATTATAGATTCAATAACAGGAGAGTCAAAAGGAATACAAGTAAAAGTGAGTTGTTTTCTACATATTCAATTAAAATTTCACCTGTGAGAACTATATTAGAATAAACATCTTTCTTTCAGCCATACAAAACAAATCCAATAGATTTCAAGGAGGAAGAGTATATAATTCCTCTTTTGGAAAGCGAACTTAAGGAGTTCTTGACGATCAAGTGCAAGTTTGCAGATTGCAATTTCGCCACTGACAATGTAGAATCAACTATAGACCACTTGAGCTTGTGCCCACAAAAACCAGAAGAGGTTAGTTAAAATACTGATATTTCAGAAATAGTAAATATAATTCGGTGTTCATTTAATAGTTGCAGGAAACTTGGATATCTCAACGTTTTAGAATTCTTCAAGTATATGTGCCATATTTTTATTTATTTATATTTTATTACAGTTTTATATTTGTACCCTGTGTCTCGTGATATGTGTATCGGAAACCGATATTAGGCAACACATAACGGATGCTCATGACATGTTTTTACCCAACGAGGAAGATGGCGACGAAGACGGCTTCACATCAGCTGAAAAGCACGAAATGGAGCAAACGTCTAAGAAAAAGAAGAGAAAAGCCGATATAGCCAAACTACAAAGGCGTCATAGACGTGAGTCTTCTTGTTTTCGTGTTCGGTGTTTGTATTATAGTACAATGATTTTTTTTGTTTTGGTTTGCAGTGAAACCCTATTGTATCGCTCACGTCACGAATTCAAGAGGGAGTTTATTCAGCAGAGCTTTCCAATTTACTTGGGACTTGTGAGTATATATTTATTTGAAATGTTAAATTTTGTGGGGTGATGTGAAGTAAAATTGCTCGGATAAACAATATTTTTTCTACAAACGTCAAAAAATTACGAGGTTCGCGCATTGACAGCAATATGCGAAGTGACACTTTTTTTCATTTTCCTCCGTTACCATGACAACGTGCGCGAAGTAATGTGCGAAATACCTATTTCGCACACTGCATGTGAGCTATACGGGATTTTCATATTCTAACCTATATGGTCCTCAATCAAGCAAAAATTCAAGAAATCATTCATTTCTGAATATTCAACAATAATTAAGTAAGGAAAGGGGAACATTCTCCATGAAAATTGAAAAATGAAAAATGTGACTTATTTGTATATCTTTGAGAAATCGTTCATTTCTGTGAGTGATATTTTTTTAATAACATTCTCCTTATCTAATTTATTTAATGATTTTTTCAAGGAAAACTAAAAAGAATTAAAAAAGTCAGCTATCTGAATGAAACTGCAAATTTTCACTTTCAGATTTTTTCTTTCCTTTTCATTTAGAGTCTTTTCACAATATCTATCAGATGTAGTTCAATGTCCACCGTGGCTTGTGCCAGGGAAGTAGTTGTTTTCTGTTAGATATTACAAATAAGTCACATTTTTCATTTTTCAATTTTCATGGAGAATGTTCCCCTTTTCAACATGAATACCTCCCAAGAGGTTATCTTGAACGATGGAAAATAGCGACTAAAGTTTGTCTTTCAGTCGCAGATGATTCCACAAAAGATTTTATGAATTTCCTATTCATATTTTCGAACTAAAATTAAGTAAGGCTTTTTAACACTGTTCAAATTGTGACAAAATTTTACACTACCTAATTTTATTTTTATGACGTTTGTAGAAAAAAATTTTGTTTGCATCTCGTGCACGAAATACTTTAGTGATCTCGACAATTTTTTCAGTTGCTCTAATCATTACAATCAGCCAGTACTTTATGAAAAGTTTCGACACTTTTCCTGGAATCTTCTTCCTTCTGATTTGATAAACAACTACCTACCAGTAACCAATGATTCCTGCGATGTTGCCAGTATAAGGGTTACAGGGTTTGACAATGTATTAGCACAAGAACATACTCTTAAGCAATTCGACTTGTTTGAAGTAGAGCGTGAAGATGGTAAGTCTTTATATTTGCTTGATAGATGAAGGACTAATGAATATATATCTAAAAACCACTTGAAAAAAAGAACAAATCATGTATTAGATCGAAAATAGAATATTGGAACTCTATGAAAACAAAGACCACAGAAATTAAAGAATTTATTCTTGATTTAGGCCGTTATTGATTCCGTTACTAGCGCCAATGTGCCGATTTTACGAACTACGCGAGGGATACGTTAAAAACAAATATTCCAGTTAGTAACAATCACATATGGATTATAAATAACCATGAGTTCCACAATAGGGTATTTTTGTCGTCAAGGCGACAGGAAACAGCCGCTGCCCGCTACGACCGTTGAATCGCATCGGTTAAATTATTGGCATAAAGCTTATTCAAATCTTTGGCTTGTGATAGGAATTCTCAGGATAAACCCAGAAATATAAATAACATTAATCTGCAGCGAGACAATATTTTATGTATATTGTAAAAAAAGATAGTGATTTCCATTATCGACTTTTGATATGATGAATCATACAATGTTTGTTCATGATTATAGATAGACAACAGACCAATTTCTACTATATCAAAATATCCTACAAAGTAAGATATGAAGCAAATTTTTCGAAAAATAACTACTATGTTGGATAATATCAAGACGGACATTATATTCAACAGATATTCTTTCTCTAGTTTTGAGGGTTTCGCTGTCGTGAGTCATTTGTTCCTTCTTAGATGCTCCCATCTCCGATATTGGATGCTGCCTAACGCACCCTTCTTTTCGTTTGTTTTGGAAGCTAGGCCTTTTTGGCCCCCATCCTTTTAAATCAGGAGTTTGTGTTTTGTGACCTTTTGCCTAGCTTAGATTAGATTGTGTGTGGGGGGGGGGGGAGGTCGTAAAGGCTATTTCGTATTTCTTAGACTATGTGTATATGGAATGTGCTTTGTGTATGTTGTATGTAGACTACTCTACTGAAATAAATGTATGTCTCTCTCTCTCTACACTTTGTCTCTGTATCTTGATGAAATATTATTGTTTTCGCATTCTAATAACATTAAACAATAACTTTCATTTGAAACAGTCACAATAACACTTCTTTAGCTAAAAAATAAAAAAACCAAACGCTAACAATAATTTTTATATGCCTCTAGGTGGCCATTTTTAAAAAGCCAAGGTCACGTCTTGAGAATTTCACACAGACCTTTTATGATTTTATGAGGTTTGTGCAATTAGAGATTCCATGGCGCACAACTCATACAGTGTTGCCAAGTCTAATTTTAATGAACGTGACGTGACATTAAAATGTTTTTTTCTCTTCAAGAATACACAACAATTTTCTGTGGCGGACCGATCACTGCCATGGCTTGGGCGCCAACCCCTCACACTTCCAGAGAGTCTTCCCAGGTGTTGGCCGTGGCTACTACCAAGGACTTCGATTCCAAGTACAGAGTCAACGCCATCTATGAGGAGCCCTCTGTGATACAGTTCTGGGACTTTGGACGTTTATCAAACAGAGGTCTTTATCCGGAAGCCAGTCAGATGTTATTCTTAGCCATGGACTGTGGCCCCATCTGGCACATGGAATGGTGCCCTTCGGGATGTTACGATCAGACAGATTCGGAGGAGTTCGAGAGGTTAGGGTTGCTGGCGGTAGCAGGGTCTGTTCCAACTGTGTTCATTTATGCCATACCTATGATAAAGGATGAGGAGAAAAGGTACTGGTTTCATGAATTTTGCTGAATTTAATAATAAGCAACTTTGTTTTAGAGGATTATTCTATAAGGAAGAGCCTTTGTTAAAGTTGCAAATACATCCTAGCAACACTACGCTGAAGACCAATTTCTATCCCACCAAAATATCTTGGACCAAGGTAATCATCAGTAGTTTGGAAAAAGTGTTGTTAAGTTACAAACGTGGGTTCATATCAAATTCAAATCTTTCGCAAAGGTCATACAATACATGAACTATCGGTGGTATTCGGGTTTGTTGTGTTCTCAAGGTAATTCTTCCTGACGTTTCGTCTACATCTGCGGTAGACATTTTCAAAGGCGGTGGGGAAACGGACGAAGCGTTCGAGTTGTTCATTTGAGCCTGATTCAGTGTCTGTCCTGATTTATTTAATTGTGCTTACTCATGACCTCATTAGTCATTAATAATTTCAACTTAGAAGAAGGCCTCAATTTGAGTGAAACGTGGAGGCAGGTAATAAAAGAGAGAGAGAGAATAAGAGAGTACAAACAATAATATAATAATCAAAATAAAAAACAGTTATCGGAATTCAGTAAACAAATGGAATCAAGGCTTAATGAAGTCACGCCCGCTATTACAGTAAGCACAATAAAAGAAGAAATCAGCACAGACAGCAGCAGATTGAATCGAGCTGTCAGATCTGCATTTTCTGAACGCGCCTATTAGAAATCGTTATTGCTGCATAAAAAGCGTGACCCGGCATAAGACCGAAACACTGTGTGCTGATCTTTATTCAATCTATGTATAAAATATTCCTTAAGTATCATAGAAAACTTTTTCACATTTTTTGCAGGCTTCTGGACATAAATACATTGCTGTAGGTTATTCAGATGGTATGGTTGCTCTATTCAATGTGCAATCGCCATCATCACTACTGATAATCAGGGAGCCTGACGGAGGAGGTGTGCTCCTCCCTTATAGAGTGATACCTGCACACAAGCATTACATCTCGGGTAAGGCTCTAACAATTTCATAAAACATCTCTTGTCTCTTCACCAGCTGTATAAGTTTTGTGGTGTATATTGCTAAAAGACCCCAACTAAGTGCTTTGAAAGTGTATACCAGGCGACATGGATCCAATTCACCTCCCTGTATCTTTGAACAATTTATCAAATATCAGACCATATATGACACTTTTATTTTTCTAATGTTAACGAAAGTGTCTATGATTTATTGGTTTTCATTGTGCAATATTTTTAGCTCTCTCGTTGGTTCATTTGCAAGGTGGTGACAAATTGCTACTGACTGGGTCGTACGATAAAGACGTGCACGTGTGGAATTTGGACCGTCGCACCAAAATAACCGCACCCAAGAAGAGAATCATAACCGACGGTGCTTGGCTGACGAATTGGCTATCTTATGTCACTACCAGCGACGACAGTAACTGCGTTAACAGTAAGTACTGCGTTCATGATTAAATATTTTAGTCTGAGTTCAAGTTGAAACAGATCATGCAGCAAAGCATAAGAATATTATTGGTCTCTTTATTATAAATCTTTATTAATTTTTGCATCATTGTTGAATAATTCTGTCCTCAAGATTTACTCGAAAGTTTCAGGCCCCACGTTGGGCGCCAAGTTTATTATTATTATTTTCATTACTATGTACAGTAAATACTCAAATATATAGTTTTACATTTTTCACACATGATATCCTGATATTCTAGATCTGACAAGTACTATTGTGAGCGCATATCGGAATTATCTCAGTGAACCGTCACCTATTATGTTTTCTAAAGCGGCAATCAATAGCATCACGGCCAGTGACTGGCTTAATGGCTTCGTTCAAGGCAATGAAGTTGGAGAAGTTCAAGCTTGTTTCCAAGGACAGATGCTGTATTCCTTGGATGCAGTAAAGAGGAGCTACTTGCGCAGATATGTGAGTAATATTTATGTAAAATTCAGTCGTCACTTTTTTTTGGTACACGGATGTTACCATAATTTTTCAATTCATTGGGTAATTCATTGTAAAATTATATATTTTTTAATTCTATGTAATGAATAGGGTCCTTTAAATTCTGTGTTATGAATTGTGACGTTGGAATTTTACTTAATTTGAAGCGATCTATTGCGGACATTTTATTGAAATTCTTTTATTTTTGTTTATTAAAACTGATTTTACTTTTTAGCTCCTCAGTTATACGAAACTGATTGACAAACATCAGCCCCCAGAAGTTAGAGCTGCGGAAGAAGATGCCAAGCAAAAAATTATAACAATTGTTCCAGGGGGATTGAGGAATTCAATATCCGACGTGGCAGAAAGTACCAAAGTAGTATATAAATATTTCGAGCCCATGACTTATGCGGGTGCAAGAAAGAAATATGGACTGGTTTTTTGTGATTTTAAATTGGTAAATTTTTACGTTATTTTTCGAGCAATAGTTTGCAAAAATGTGCATTTTCAGGACTGTCTCGCAGATTTTCCACCGTCATTCCAAAAAAAATTGAGCGGGCGCCATGACGTTTTGGATTCGGCAAAGCCAAATTTATATAATCTACAAGCGGCCAATAAAGTTTGTTTCAATCCTAATCGCCAAGCAAGTTTATATGTTGCAACAGGATATCAGGCGGGCTTTGTGAGAGTGAGCTACTTGAAGTTTTTGGAGAAAGATGATCAGATCCGAAGATCTATGTAGTACGTGTTTGTCGACTATGACAAGATAGGCCAGTAGAGATAGACACTAAAAATCGAAAATTCAACAATAATTCCAAATGTTTTTAAACTTTGGTCATTCATAACACTCGAGAAAAAAAAACAAAAAAAAAACTGTTAGCTGATGAATTGTATGTTCAGCCCCCCCCCCCAAACATTCAAAACATTTATTATTATTTGAAGAAAATCATTAGTATTTTAATTTAAAAAAATGTTCCATTCACTTGATTTGGTTGCAAACTTGATTTGTGATATGAAATAATATATTTTAAGAATACTCCAAGTTTGCAGAACTTTTGTAATTTTTTTTTAACGAATATATAGCAAAATTTAAGTTATTTGTGATTTTGATAATTTTCCGGACTTCGGAAGGGGCTGAAAAATGTTATAGCTTGTTTTTGAACCCTTCCCGACCCTGTATTGAAGTTTGAAAACTTTTTGGAATTATTGTGAATTGATTGTCTATATCTACGGGCCGAAGAGGGGTTTTGCTAATAGCTTGGGCGGTAATTTTTTCAAAGCTAAAAATTAGTTTTTGAGTTTGTACATGTTATTGAAATATATCCGCCTGTTTTACATAGAATATGAAAAATTCATATTTTTATTTAATGTTCATATTGTACATATCTTTTTTACGTTATAACCTATTTATCGACAATAGTAATATATTTTATGTTTATTATAATGACAGCGATTTTGTTCTCTATACCCGGTATGATTAGTCCTTAATTAACGGAGAGCTAACAACCAAAAGAAGAGTCTCATTTATGGAGCATCAACAGATTTAGATGAGATGTTGAGAACTGATTCTCCTTAGATTCCAGATGAAGAAATTTGTGTTCGCTAGGGAACCAGAGGGTGTATTGTAAAAAAGCCATATTTGTCCATATTTGGAAGCAACTGAGCTTACTTCGAGTGTGGCGCATGCTCAGTAGAAAGTTGCAAACGGAAATAAAAATACTCTAAATATTAAGTACAAATATAATCAATTTAGGTTTTACAAAATAACTCGCACCTGACACTGAAATTAATAGTCTTTAATAATTAATCAAATAGATTTCTTCTTTACTCAATTCACCTGTTTTATAGCAACATAATACAATTACATGAATCTAAATGATAACAAAACAATATGTATAAAATCTATATCACGTTACAAATAAATAATTGAACTGATATTTGAGTAAAAACTTTTTGCTACTTGAAGTTACTCCATTTTCAGAAATAAAAAATTCATGTATCAGCATTATTAAATTAATTTAATTTCAAGAAAATTACACACATCTGTCACAATAATGAACATAATGAACAATTATAAATAATAATTTAAATAGATTTCTTTTTCGCTCAATTCAATTCGATACAACATCAATACAATATAACTTGTAACATTTGAATGTTAAAGATTACAATTAAATCAGATTTATAAAATATTTATTTTAAGTAATACTTGATCCATTTACCATAGAAAAGAGACTGGGCAGTAGAAATTGATGGCTTCTTGATGCAGCTATACTTGAACTGAAACATATTTCGAACTTTACATATTTACATATTTTTTGCAACGAAAATCTTCACAGATGATGAATCAGAACATCTCATTCTTGCTTATAAACTTTGGCTTTCAAAACTGCTTTGTCCAAAATTTCGGCAAACGTCCTTTGGGTCAAGTCGCACAGTTCGGCGCTCTCTTGGGACGCTATTTCCAATCCTTTTCCCAGATGAGCGTCGAAATGGGACGCAAGAGAGGCTTGAGACTCGCAAACCCTGGCTAGCTGCATAAGCAGGTTGATGATGTCATCTGTTAGAGGCGGAAAAGCTTCGCTGATCCTCACCAAGGCCGGCAGAACAGGTTTGAACAGTTTCACTCGTTGGGCACTGGATACACCTATGAAATTATTTATGTAAATTTCAAGTGAATGATGAAATGTACTTTTTTATATGAACTCTAGATGAGGTAAACTAGTGAGCGTTGAATGAATAGTTCAAATGTAACCGCTAAACTGAAAATGCAGACATGTTCTTAAAGTTGGGTAATCAAATTATCAACACCCAACCGCTTTTTGACACCTCGACACGTGTTTCAATCACTTGGTGATTTTTTATGAAGGAATTTGGAACATGCTGTGTATTGTTAGTTAATTGTCACTGTCACTGTAATAGATTACGTCCGATCAGTTTTTTGCAAGTATAAGTATTGCTGTCTATATTTGTCTCCTTTGATTATCTGCTTCTTACTGGAGATCCCATAATCTCAACAGATTTCAATCATTTACTACACCAAAGGTTTGAACAGTGCAGTGCAAATACGCATTTTCCATAGTTTTACCGAAGATTGCTTTATTAAATAAATTTATTTAGTTTGTCAGCCAAATTAGCTTTAGAACTGACTCACTGTTTAACTGTCTCAACTAGATTTGTTTCAATAAAATAGTTAATAATCAATGGATTACCAAAAGTGGTCAAAAATTCATCAAGAGATTTGGGTGTATTAATAGGATCGACAATATTATTTATATACATAAAGAATGTCTTGTTTTTTTATAAAATATTCATCATACATTACCTCCAAGTAGAGCGTAGAGTAAATTCAAAGCTATGGTACACAGGTTCAAGCTCTTTGGCAGAGCATATTGTAGGCTAATGTGGGACAAGAGTTGGATGCCGAATATCTGCTTGCTGAGACTGGGTTGCTGCATTAATTCTTGAATGAAATCCAAACATATATGCATCGACGGTACTCCTTTAATCACAACTTCCAGCAACTCGCTTGGGTAAGTCTGAAATGTAGCTTCTATATGTTTAGTTGGAGAAAATAGAGGATATTTGAATCCGATTTTGGTCAAAGGTTACAAATACTACAGAGTTGACAGTGATTGGCGATTAGTTTCCCAAGAAATATTGATGCATCCGTTTATCCAAAGCAAATTTCTAATATTTTGAAATTGGATACACTAGGTGAATGTTTGATTCTTTGCACAAAGTTTTCTAGAAGACTTTGATGAAACGAAAGAACTCTTTTGTCTTATTTCCACTAGATTTTTATTGTTACGACCGGTTTCGGGTTTTATCCCATTATCAAGTACCGGTCGTAACAATAAAAATCTAGTGGAAATAAGACAAAAGAGTGTTCTTTCGTTTCATCAAAGTGATCATGAATTTCCACAAAATAAACAAGTCATCAATCACACAAATTTTCTAGAAGAACTATGCAATGCAATCTAAATCCTATAGAAC
Source organism: Chrysolina haemoptera (assembly GCA_958298965.1). Taxonomy (NCBI): domain Eukaryota; kingdom Metazoa; phylum Arthropoda; class Insecta; order Coleoptera; family Chrysomelidae; genus Chrysolina; species Chrysolina haemoptera. Next base: position 980,598 of record OY282594.1, on the reverse strand, counting down.
ATATTATATTTCGATTCAAATGGGGGAACACCTACGTACCGCTCTCAAGGTTATTTCAGTATGAGGTTTGAAATTTTTTTGAGATAAACATTGAAGTATATATCCAGCGCCATCTCTAGGTTATAAAAAGCACTCCGATAATCGGGTTCGCTTCAATATGAAGCCAAAAATATTTCAATGAATGAATGTTTATAGGTTGTACCAGTGGACGGAATTGTCTACATAACGCCTGTAAAGTCGTATATAACTCACCTGAAAATGCACTAGCTTACAGAGCATTGTATCAGCAATGAATGCTTGATGCAAATAACAGCACACGAGTGACCTGACTTCTTGCAGAGCCCATTGCCGTCCTGGAATAGTTTTATCCTGTTCAGTTTCAGAACAAGTCTCTATTAATATTTGAATAGCAGCTGCTTCCTGTAACACAAACATTTTTAGCAAGCCATCTCAAATACAAATTAGCAATCGATTATAAATTATATCTATCAATACTTGAAATTGAGTGCTTGAAAATACTAGAGGTTTCTGCCTTTACACATTTTACGAAAAATACTACAGCAGTCAAATTTATATGCTTGCACGGCTGATACAGACAAATTATAATGATGATTCAGTGTCACAAAAATTTAAAATTGAAAATATTGCTATACTAGAATAGACTCCAATATACAGTATCGGAAACTTTTCATCTGGGGTATAGACAGAAATCTACGGGAGCAACAAGGAACGCAATGATATGATTATACCACATAAATAAGAGACGCACGACTGCGTGCCTCTCCTGTCACATCGCCCGACGAATTAACAGCTCAGTCGATATCCCTTCCTCGAGCGAGTAGAGGAGAAATTGTAATGCTCTCTCAACATAATAGCAAGCTATTCTTCACGCTCTCATAAAACCACCATATCCCAGATGAAAACTTTCCGATACTGTATTTACAATTCCATAGATTGAATAAATAAATGAATATCTATGAAGGTATACCACACAAAACGTAATGGAATTTGCAAAAAATGCTTGATCAACTTGAGGAACCATGCTGTGTTTGGAAAAACTATGGGAAATTTAACCCTTAAGGATGATTTTTAATGTCACGTATCAGCAAATACGATTGAATAGTTTTCAGCTGAAAAAGAATACCACAATTTTTTTCTGTTTATTTACACAACTTTTTATGTTTTAAAATATCAATCGGGGTCAAAAGCAGATCCTCATCACAAACAGGACAATGAAACGACCTAGAATTTAGTTTCACGACTGTCGCTTCTTCTTCCTTCTTTTCCTCATCGACTGTGACCTCGTTCTTACAAAACCGCTCGTGCTGCATGACGCTGAAAAGGGAGGACCCCAACTTCGAGGTATTACAGTTACGACATTCGAATGCTGTCTGGTATATTTCTTCTTCGATAGCACAAGCCCATTGCTCCTGCACCAAACAGTCAAAAACCACGTTCTCCGTGACGTTCACTCCGCCAATTTCGTAATTTTTCGTAATTGGGTAGTTCTCATCGAAAGGGTTATTATTTTCGTCGGAGTTTTCGGTCTCGAAAAAATTCGTGTCGGAAGAATATATTTCACTAAGATCGGCTGGGAGCAGCCTCTTTACGTTGTAGCTGATTTCGGCATTCATGAAATTAACAAGGTCTTCGATGAAGTAGAAAATGTCTTTTTTGTTTACGTCGCTGTTATTCTTGGGATCTTGCAGTTTGGAATCCAGTTTGCTTTTCCATTTCTTTCTCAGCGATATTGCTCTAAGTAGAAGTGTTTTACCTGAAAATTGAAAAAATATATTAACCATAAAAAACAATATTTTATGAAGAGTAAACATAATGTGAACAAGAAAATAATGAAAACACATGAGTATGCAAAAGCCAAAATACTGAAATTTAAGGACTTCATAAAAAGTGAAAAACTTACCTGGACCAACATAGGGAACATCAAAAAGCAAAAAATCATCCACGACAAATTGCGTCAAAGTTCTGTTCGTGGCTATCGTCTTGCCGAAGAGTAGTAAAGTCTGCAGAGCAGGCATACGCATGGTATTTACCAAATAAACCTTCCTCGTCTCTAAAATCGACTGATACACAAGCAATTGGTGCCTTTTACTAATGGGTCTTTTGCTAAAATAGCCTGGAGGCGGCACATCAATATCATCGTTGTGTAGCTCAAGGATCTCAGGATTTGAAGCGAAATAGCTCATCGGCCTCAGGAATAAATAGCTTTTATTTTTGGTGTGGTACAGACGCTCAGAGACAGTTTTGGAGGAATTGAACTCGTCCTCGACAGCTATCTGGGGGTATAACCCGCTAGTCAAGATTAGTTTGAGCATCATGAGGTCTTTGAAGCTATCGGCCGAGGCTTCATGCAGCAATTTTTGTAACCTGAAAGAAGAGAACATATTTGTTTAAATATGTTTTGAGACCTAGATAATAAGTATTTAATGCATCATTGTAATATTGATCAAAATTTTATACAGCGAAGATATCATAATAATGTTTGGTAAAACGATGGAAAATTAAAAAAATATATTTTTATTCTTGTTATTATTATTGGGCTCGGTTCATTCGGAGGCATATTTTGGATGCATATGGAGATGCCATGAAATGTAAACAACCATAATATGCATTAGTGTAAAAAAAAATCATTTTCATGAGATTAAATTGCAGAAAGAGAAAGCGTCAGTTGAATCGATTAAATCTGTTATTAATGACTTAATGATATTTATGTTTTCGGAACAGCTGGAATTTTGAACTTGAACAAAGCAAATAGAGATCAAAATCAGTAATTATTGATTGTCGAGTCCTTACCTCTGAAAATCATTCGCTATTCTGAATTCCACGTCCCTGATATCGGTCTTGTCGCCATCTCCCGACTCATCCGCGAAGTTATACATCTCGTACTTCAGTTGTTTCCTAGTCGCCGACTTGCTCTCGTTCTTCAACCGATACCGCATGGATTTCAGATGTTTCAGCTCCCCGTGCCTGATTGCCCTCTCCCCGCTGCTCAAGTCCCTGTCTTCGATCTTGGCAAGCAAGTCGGCCTCGTGTAAAATGTCTCTAAATTGCTCGAGCAACTTCGTCGCTTCGTAGAAACGCTGCTCTTCCAGGCAGCGTTTCTTGGACCAAACTTTGGAAGTTTCGCCGCTTCTCCTGGAATGCCCTTGCTGTGCGGGCGCCGACGTTTGCTTTATCGTCAGCCATTCCTTGAAAAAGTTCAGGAGGGTGACGGGATCTCCGTGGTTGGATTCTAACGGTTGTCTCAAGTCGTGCGCCTCCAAGTTTCTTTGAGCGGTTTGCGTTAGAGGGCTCTGAACGCTGAGGAGGGAGGCGAGTGCGAGGACAGAGTTTACGTTGCCGAATATGGTGGACATTATGAGCATTTTACCTAAAAGGAATGGCATGAAAATGAGTTAGAATTTAAAGCAAATCAAATTTCAATGAATTCCGATAACTTTGTACTGCTAATAACTGGATTGAATCAATGAAATGCAAAGACCCCTCAAGTAAATTTCATTCGATGCTGTCGGATATTTTAAACGTTGCTTTTCCTCTCAAGAACGTCAAGAGTAAACTGGGAAAACCATGGGTAACGAAAGGTCTGAGAGTATCCGCAAAAATATGAGAAACTTGCATTTTATAAGAAAATATGCAATAGATAATGAAGCATTACCGAAAAATTTATAGAGGAACCCTAAGAGCTTCGAAGCAATTACATTTTGGAGAAAAAATCGATAAATCCGGTAGTAAGCAAAAAGAGAGTCGGGCAATTGTCAATGAGATGAGGGGTAAAAAATTGTCGATTCCTACGAAAACAAATCTTGATTGTGGCGATATTAATGAATACTGATTTTTGTAACACCGAATAGGGATATTAAATCGGAGTTTCGAATATCAAGTCAGAGTGTCTAGAAATTAAGTCCAAGTTTCTAGAAATTAAGTAGGAGTTTCGGGATATCAAGCGGGAGTTTCGGGATATCAAGTAGGAGTTTCGGGATATCAAGTCGGAGTTTCTAGATATTGAGTCGGAGTTTTGAGATATCAAGTGGGAGTGTCGAGATATTAAGTAGGAGTTTTGTGATATTAAGTGGGAGTTTCGAGATATTTAGTCGGAGTTCCGAGATTTTGAGTAGGAGTTTCGGGTTATCAAGTTTTGGGATATTAGGTCGGAGTTTCGGGATATTGAGCAAGAGTTTCGGGATTTTTAGTTGGAATTCTCAGATATTGGGTAGTAATTTGAAAATTCCGACTTGTTGATACGAAATTTTGAAAAACCATGACATAATTTGTTGATTCCGCTACCACAAGTTCAAATTCCGAGATACCAAGCTCAAACTGGCTCAAGTTGTAAATTACCTATAGCCAAATCTACTGGCAATTGGCTCAAAGCGTCTCCTAGCGGTGTCAATGCCAAACACTCCTTGTCCAATTTCAAAGCGCCGATGAACTTCAGTTTCTCCACTCCCTCTTCCAAACTCTTGGCAGCCGGTTTCTCGACAAACGGAAAATTGGCGATATCACTCAATCCCAATGAGATCATGTGCAACAACAGCGAATCTAGAGGCACCTGGTGGATTTCGGCAGGCGTGAAAGGTTCGAAATTGGTAAAATCTTCCTCTGAGTACATGCGAAAGCAGGTGCCGGGTCCAGTACGACCAGCTCTTCCTTAAAAAAAACGGTTGAAATAAACAGCACGAAAAAAAATTGGTGTTGGATTATGAACAATCAAAATAAACTATATTCACCAGATCTTTGCTTTGCGCTGTCCTGCGAAATGCTACATTCGCTCAATTTATTTACTCCTACATTAGTATTGTAACTCATCCTATTGACTTTTCCAGAATCGACCACAAATCTTATTCCATCAATAGTAACAGACGTTTCTGCTATATTTGTAGAAATTATGCATTTCCTTACACCTTCTGGAGGATAGTCAAAAACCTAAAACGACCTTAGAGGTATCAAATTCAAGATTTTCAATATCTTATGAAATTATTCAATGAATGGAATTCATTTTCATTTGGTAGTAGATTTCTTCCTTCTATATTCCATAAATCAATACATACACAGATGAAAATAATACTAAGGAATAAGACCAATAACTAGGGGCTTTTATATGTCTCTACAATTTACCTTTCTACTCCCAATTGCTCTCTCGCTCCTATTCTTCCCACTAGTTTCTATTCTCACCCTGCCATATCTCTATCTCTTCCTTCCCTTTCCCCATCCATCTCAATCTCTACCTCTCTCACCTTCTTTCTCTTTTTATGACCATTTGTCTCTCCATCTCTCACTACCTCTATCTCACTATATTTGCATCTTTATCTCCCTCTTTGAGTTTATCACCATTTCTCTCTGTCTTTCTCTCTATCTCTATCTTTTTTCCACTTCTATCATCCTCTCCATCCCCCTTTCTTTCTATCTTTTTCTAATAGAAAATATCTTTCTATTTCTAATGGATGAACATCAAGTTTGCCCTTACCTTATCTTGCTCTTCCAAAGACAAAGTACTATGCAACGGCAAAACGATCCAATTCTTCTTCAACTCGCTGTATTCAGTTATGGCATCTGCAAGAGTCGAAATCTCCGAGAATCCGTTGAGGAAAATCAACATGTCGCCCTTTTGATGCGGGGGATACTTATCGTCTATCATCTGCAAAATTTGCAAGTACGGGCTACAATCGAGCTTCTCACGCTTTCGTTCGTAGGGATCTTTGATGATCGGCTTGTACTGGATTTCAATGGGATAGAGACGACCCGGTACTTGTATTACTTGGATGTTTTCTTCAGCGAAATAGCTGGTGAACAGCTGAATGTTTATGGTTGCTGACATAAGAATCAGCTTGAAATCGTCTCTTTGTTGTAGCAGACATTTCATTATACCTTAAATAAATAAAATTTAATGACTGAAACAAAAAATATCAATTGATTGCATTACTTACCTATGAGAAAGTCACCATACAAATTCCTCTCATGCACTTCGTCCAAGATAATAACGTCATACGAGCCGAGAGTTTCTTGTTCAGAGGCTTGCCTCAATAACAACCCCTCCGTCATGAATATGATGTTGGTATCAGCTCGTTTTGTTTTCTCGAACCTGATTTGATATCCCACCGTATTCTTGTATTCTGTTAGGGTTTCGTACGCAACACGTTTGGCCAAACTAACACAAGCGATCCGCCTCGGTTGTGTACACACTATTTTATTATAACCGGCTTCTAGGATGTATTGAGGAACTTGTGTGGATTTACCGCATCCTGTGTCGCCGGCTATCAACACAACTCTGGCGTCTTTCAGTTTTTCAATGATTTCCGCTTTGTGACGAGCTATTGGGAGATCATTCTGGGCAAGCTTCAGCTTCCGGAGTTTGGCAAAACTGGTTTTCTGTTGGAAATCTTGGTACACCTTTATGGAGGTCAGGAAATTTTCGAAATCAACCAAAGATATCTGTACCCTGTTGCCTTTTTTATCGAGAACGGGAAGTTTATCGTACAAGAGCGAAACCTTCTCTAAAAAGTTCAAGTTCAAGAGTTTGTTTTTATCTACGTCAGACCTTTTCAAAGTTTGCAGGTTCTTGTACTTCTGATAAAACCGCCAGAAGTCGTCTGACTTACTTATACCTGCTTGCTCATCTAGAAACCGTCCTAGTTCATATTTATAATCCTCTAAGTCCTTTGATTGTCGACTTTTTTTAGATCTTCCTGGAGATTTGGACCTGGATCTAGATTTTTGCCTGGAATAATGATCTCTAGGACGTCTCCTACTCGAACCTTCCATAACATTCACCGCATAATCAAAGCACTATATAATAAATACTCAAAACTAGCAGTAGGTACCAAGATAATTCAAAATTAATATTTAATGCCAAATTCCAGGTTATGTTTTCAAAACACCAAAACAGACACCGTGGCTCTTAACCCGGTACCGTTAAATAGTCTAAGGCCGGATTTTCATGCATACGATATCCGACGGTACGAAAATGTTCTCATTGGTTGAATTGGTAGGTGTGACAACAATTCAACCAATCAGAACATTTTGATACCATGGAATCGTCGGATATCCGTATGCGTGAAAATATGGCCTAATGGGGATTGAAACAGAAAATAATAGTTTAAAAAACTAAAGAAAGGGCTTTACTTATTCTAACATGAACTGAAAAGTAAAAAAATAATTGTCAATTTATTTACTCAAATGTAAAAAAAGCGTGGGTGCTTTCGATCTATATTCTCATACCTATTTTTCAGTTTAATTTAACAACAATGAGCGTTCAAGAGAACTTCGTCAAGCACCCCACGCTTTTTTTATATTTGTGTAATTAAATTGTTTTTTATTTTTTTTATTCCACCTTGGAAGTAAAGCATGTTCTTCAGTTTTTCCCGAAAACACTCACACACTATGAATTTGGTTTATCACTGATCTTAATGAGATTGAGGATACAAAATAAATTTCAAGGATATTGTGCACGTATCTCGTTCAATAATTTAAGAGTCATGTATTCATAATGTTCTTGCAATACACATTTCAAGCATTTCGTTTCAAGTATTGTTAGCTCTATTGCACTTGCAGATTTCTCCCAAAACTCAAATGAAGTATCTTACCTGAGATGCAATACAGGCCCTGCACATGTCGTCCCTATCGCTCTCGTTCATTACCTGACCAGCCGAATCTAACCTCAAATTCGACTGGAGGTGCTGCATCAACTGACTCCTGGAAGAGGCCAAACTGGCTCTGAGGACCCTCAGCACTATCGCGTATATGGGGGCACAACGAAACACCCTTTTGTCGCATCGCATTATCTGAAATAGGAATGAGACCGTGAAAGATAAGAACTTAAACAAAATACTTTATTGTAAAAGACAACTCAATTGTTCATCGTAAATTTTAATAACAAATTAGTTCAAGTTATGTCATGACCATTTCTCTGTTCTAATTCATGTTGAGCTGGAGTTTGTTTATGCTAAGAAAATCTGATAGCTTTTCCCAGGTATGATTTACCTTACAATTTACAATAATAATTTTCAAATTCAACATAAGTAGAGGGAAATCCAGTACATATTTTTAAGGGTCACTTGTGCCAAGGCCCCAAAAAGGCAGCTAAACATTTTATATACATCATCATAACCTCAAAATTCTGTCAATCTACCTGCAGGGGATCTTCAGCTACGTCGATCCTGGTCAAGTTGGACACGTGATCAACCAGGTTCTTCACTGTCAAAACCCACAGTCTCCGCGGAAGTACTGTGTTCAGCCTGAACCAGACGTCTTTGTACAGATCCTGCAGATATCTAGGGACGCCCTCGCTTAGAAAACTCCTTCCGTATTGCACGATCACTTCGACAAATGGCCAGATGTCGATGGCCTCTTGTTTGAGCAGAGTTTGCAGCAGCTTCGCGCATTTGGATGGTTTCGTTTCGATTTCGTTGAACGCCTCGACCACGGTCAGCTCGCTCAGCTGAACCGGCTTATATTCTGTGCAGATGGACATGTCGTCGAGCCAGTCTTCCACAAGCGTCAGGTGTGGGAAGTGAGTGGCAAGGAGTTTTAATAGCGGACCGAAAAGACCTAGAAAAGAAGCGGAGATTTGAGAAAACAGTAAATTACGCGAGTATCGGGTAATCTATATTCTACCATCTGTGTTTTTGGTTTTATGTGATTACAGACTATACATATTTTCACGTTTTCACTTTTTCCTACAACCTCTATCTTCCTCATCCTTAACGATCTCTTTCATAACTAACTAACATAACATAACTAACCTAACAAAACCGAGCCTAACTTAACAAAACCGAGCCTACAGTAACGAAAGCGAGCCTACAGTAACGAAAGCGAGCCTAAAGTAACGAAAGCGAGCATAACGTAACAAAACCGAGCCTAACGTAAAAAACCGAGCCTAACGTAACAAAACCGAGCCTAACGTAACAAAACCGAGCCTAACGTAACAAAACCGAGCCTAACGCAACAAAACCGAGCCTAACGTAACAAAACCGAGCCTGACATATTAAAACCGATCCTAACGGAACAAAACCGAGCCTAATGTAACAAAACCGAGCCTAATATAACAAAACCGAGCCTAACGTAACAAAACCGAGCCTAACGTAACAAAACCGAGCCTAACGTATCAAAAAACCGAGCCTAACGTAACAAAAACCCGAGCCTAACGTAACGAAACCGAGCCTAACGTAACAAAAACCGAGCCTAACGTAGCAAAAACCGAGCCTAACGTAACAAAAAACCTAACCTAACGTAACGAGACCGAGCCTAACGTAACAAAAAACCTAACCTAACGTAACGAGACCGAGCCTAACATAACGAAACCGAGCCTAACGTAACAAAAACCGAGCCTAACGTAACAAAAACCGAGCCTAACGTAGCAAAAACCGAGCCTAACGTAACAAAAAACCTAACCTAACGTAACGAGACCGAGCCTAACGTAACGAAACCGAGCCTAACGTAACGAAACCGAGCTCAACGTAACGAAACCGAGCCTAACGTAACGAAACCGAGCCTAACGTAACAAAACCGAGCCTAACGTAACAAAACCGAGCCTAACGTAACAAAACCGAGCCTGACATATTAAAACCGATCCTAACGTAACAAAACCGAGCCTAACGTAACAAAACCGAGCCTGACATATTAAAACCGATCCTAACGTAACAAAACCGAGCCTAACATAACAAAACCGAGCCTAACGTAACGAAACCGAGCCTAACGTAACGAAACCGAGCCTAACGTAACGAAACCGAGCCTATCGTAACGAAACCGAGCCTAACGTAACGAAACCGAGCCTAACGTAACAAAACCGAGCTAACGTAACGAAACCGAGCCTTGCGAATAATGAACGTTATTATTATTACCTGAATATGAACTTTGATCTTTTTGAGCATGGTGCAGTAAATACTTTATCGGCAACTCTGACATGAACTCAGGGGTATACTTCTTGATCTTCCTACCGGTGGTAGCTAGTACATGAGCATTATTCAACCTGCAGTCCTCGTAAAGAAGTAAATAGTACAGCAACAGAAGCTGAGGAGTTAAACTGGTGTTGTCCACAAAAACATCTTGGTTCTCTGAATTCAAGTCGAAATCCATTGTAAATATAGACTGCTTCTGATCAAAGTACTGCCCGAAAATGGAACTCTGAAAGACCTAAAAAAACATACAAATAGACTTTACAAAGCTGCAAATAATCAGACTATCTGAAATTTTGTTTGGAACTTAAAACATGTTATACCACAGAGAATACATGATTAATAACGGTGTGCCACAAGGAACATTACTTGGACCCATTTGATTATCTTTGTATATCAAGACTAGTAATAGTGTAGGTTCAAATACTTTTTATGCTAAATGGAATCACTTACTTTTCTGATTTCATTTTCAGTCAGCGGCATATTGGTGTGCTCCGAATTTTTAGCGCTGGGCGATATGATGCTGTTTACGTAGACCTCGACTAGCATTCTGAGAACAGGATGGAGGGGGCTGACACTGGTGCAAATCTGCTTGTATATCCAGCTTTTGATGTTGACATTGTGCTTGGCGAAAGCTCTGGATTTCAACAGCTGATGGATACAATGAATCGGTAAAAATCCTACAAGAAAATTATTATGTACGGGAATAAATGGATAAAATAGTGCTATTAGCTACACATTTTTTTCAATTCCATAGTTTTTAGCGAGACAGTGTGCATGACGGCTATGGCCGACATAGGTCCACCTGTTGCGAACCAGTGTGCGTGACGGCTATGGCCGACATATGCCCTTCTAAGGTTTCAGATATATTGTTTGCATCTGTGAGAGTGTAGTGACTGCTTTGGCTGACAAGGACTTTTTTACACTCATTTGTACGTTCACTTTTATGTTAAACATATTTGAAATAAAGTGCAAAGAAATTAAATCATGCATATCCAAAAAAACTGTCAGCATTCTAAGGGTGGCCAGATTATGGGATATTATGGGGTAGCAGAAAACATGTGAAAACATTCTCACCTGTCATATTGGCGTTCAACAAATTGGTAACGGGCACCTTGACGGCATGGGCAGTCACCACCTGTTCCGTGAAGATCTCCTGGGTAAAAACCTGCTTCATCCTCGTCATGTTGTTGTGTCTGATGACGATTTTCATGCCAAGAGTCGAACACACCAGATCGCAGATGGCGCTGAGCTGGTTACTGTGGAAGTGGATCGCCATGAGGAGCAACATCTCGCCGAAAGAGGCAGTTACACCGCTGGCAGATTCGAAGTAGGCCTCTTCTTTGACGAGCCACTGTACCTACAAATCATTTGTATTCCGTTAGGTATATGAGGAACATAAAAGGTGCGTTTTTTTTTACTGGAGATGGTGAAAGTTGCGTCATCAGTGAAAGCTATGAGAAATGGTCCTATTTATATAAAATAGAACAGAATTTTATTGAATACCAGAAATTACAAAAAATAGAGGTCCATTGTAGTACAAAAATTTTGAATTTGTTTGGACTTACCCATTCGATGCTTCTCCTTTCATGTTCTGGATTAGATACAAGAGAAGGACAGGCAATCAACATACATAGGCCTATCGATACGAAACGCACACCTGCAGGAGTTGGATTCGGATGAGAAGTAAGAAGTTGAACTATCAGATTCACCTCATCATCCTGGAACCTAACCACAAAAATCGTTGAAAATCACCAAACAAAACAGCATGTTTTATTGAAAATTACAATAATTCATAACAGAAAATATTAAAAAAAGCCAGCCATGCTATGTCTTAGTTTGTTCAATGGCAATGAAGGTTGGTATTTTGTCAGAGTTACAAAAATAATAACAACAAATAAAAAATTCATTCATTACTGTTTGTGCTTATGTTTTGTACTTTGTGTAGGTAACTTCACATACAAATAAGAATACTTGCAAATAATTCTTTCGTCTTTTCATCAAAGGGATCTTACTTGATTGCCGCTATGCCTCTGAGGGCACAATAAAGACGTAGCAAAGCAGAGGCCTGAACTACCATGCTATCAGGCAATTCACCTTCTGGCGAAACTTCGATGATTTTCTGCAATCGGCGCAGCAGTTCTTCCCGCAGTTGATGTAGGGCGTTGCTAGAAATTTCTCCTTTTCTCTTCTGGCCAGTACGAATGAAAAGTGCTATCCAATTCCTGGAATATTGAATCATTTGATTTTGATAGACAGACAAGGTTATAGACTCCGACAACTTTAAAATAATAAAGAAAATTATGTTAGTTTATTTGCTTATAAAATCAAACTTGTTCGAGCTTTACAAAATCGGAAAGCCCCACGTTGGGCGCCAATTATTATTAGTAATTTCACAACAAAAAAACATTATTATAATGATATATTATTAAAAATTGTTATGAATTGGGCTATTTGAAACTTTTTCAAATTTAATATTGATTTTTGTAATGAAATTTTATGTTTAATTGATAAAAAAATCCAGCTAGATGGATGTGTCATTATTTTCTAGGTAATAATTAAAGAGATACCCACCTGATGGTCTGGTCATTTCCTAGCAACAAACCAGAAACAAAAGCTACCATGTCACCTTCGGCGTCCCCATCATTGTTCTTATCGTTGTGCTTCAAAGACAAACTTATAGCCAATGCTGGCATCCGGCACAGATCTACACACTTACTTCTGATGGACAGCGCCTGAGATGGATTCATTTTGCACAGCAGGGATATGGTATTGGCCCTGACTACACTGGAGATGTTTTCCTCTTGTTTTTCGCCGCTTTGAATGAGATATGTGGTTACTGGAACAAATGAAGTGATACGGATGAATCAGGAGGGAAAGTATCTTCATGGACTGAGGAAATTAACATAGAAAATTGGTCAATAATCATTAGGTTTCGATATGAATTGAAAATTTGTGATACAGATGAAACGGCAGGGTAAAGGTATCTCCATAGACTGAAGAAATTGGTAAAGAAGATTGGTCAATAATCATTCTATTACGTTATGGATTGGAAATTTGAGATATAGATGATAGATGACACAAATTGTCAAGGTTAATCACTACTACTCGCATCCCATCGCAGTTACCTCGGGTGTCCCACAAGGATCGCATTTGGGACCATTGCTGTTTAACCTTTTTATTAACGACCTCATTAGCTGTTTTCAAGAAAGTGAAGCTTTGCTGTTTGCTGACGACCTGAAATGTTTTAAAATAATCAGAAACGAGGCTGATTCAATAAGCCTTCAAAATGATATTGATTGCCTATCTAACTGGTGCACCCTAAACGGAATGTGTCTGAATGCTTCCAAATGCCATATTCTTCGTTTCCACCGAACTCACCACCCAATCACCTTTGATTACAGCATTAATAATTCTACCCTCCATTCAGCTATCGAAACCAAAGATCTAGGTGTGATCCTAGACTCCACACTTAGCTACAGATCCCACATTTCCACTGTCACTCAGAAATCTATGAAGATGCTAGGCTTTATAAAGAGAACCACCTGCGACTTTACTAACATCACGGCTATTAAATCCCTTTACTTTTCTCTCGTTAGATCTCACCTCGACTATTGCTCATCAGTTTGGTCTCCCCATTATGCGACATACAAAACGAAGCTTGAGGCTGTTCAGCACAAGTTTCTTAGATATATAGCCTACAAGATGCATGTAAACTATGACTATGCTGCATTGGAACGCATATTGAATCTTCCTTCTCTTGAGGTACGCAGGAAGCAAAGAGACCTATTACTTCTATTTAAGATTGTCAATGGACTTAGCAACAGTCCAGAGCTCCTCTCTAAAATATCCCTATTTGTCCCCAGTCGGGCAACTAGACAGGTACAAACCTTTTACGTTGCATTTCACAGATTCAACTACTCATACCACAGCTTCATCTCCAGATCTCTGCGATTGGCCAACTCCTTGGACAATTTTCAAATCTTTAACATATCAGTCCCTCGCTTTAAAAACCATATTCTCGATCTTGCTATTTGATGTTTGATATTTAATACTCTATATTCACTTTTGCTCATTTGTTGGGATTAGTGCTACTTGGCCTACACGAGTCAGACTTGATTATTTGCTACTAAAGTGTACTTATTTTCCCATCTTCTCTTCTTCTATTATTTGACTTACTTGTAAAACTGCATCTGTACTAATCACATAATTTACCTTCTAACCACTTTATTGTATTGTATTAACTATTTATATATACTACTGTAATATTTTAACCTGAATTGGGCTTGCCCGTTTAAATAAATAAATAAATAAATAAATAAATAAATAAATTTAGAATGGTGAAGCTTCATGGATGGAAGAAATTGACATAGAATATTGGTCAGTGATCATTCTATTTCGATTTCCGATTCCAATATGAAGCTTCTCACACTCAGATGAACACAAATTCAAAAAATAATGATTTCAATAATAAAAATATCGTCAAGGACCCCTTACCTTCTTTAAAACAATCTGGAAAGTTGGCCACCAACCGACAGATAATAGCGGGACCATTATGTACGTGAAGCAGAGTCTCAGTAATTGATGATACATTTAGAGTAGTCGGCAACTCGGCTAAGGCAATACAAATAATATCTGACAGCTCTTCTGCGAAAATATCGTTATCAAACAACTCCGAAGATTTAACGTAAGGATCGTATTCGGACGTACTCCCTTCCGCAGCCTCTTGTATTTGGGACTGAATGAAGATAAGTTCCCCTAGAAGAATGCTCAACCGACGGGTCATGTCGCTTCTTTCATATTCCAATGCCATGCTAGTATTCGACAAGTTTCCAATGAGGATGGAATCGTTTTGTAGGGTGTTTCCTGAAAAGGAAAGACATGAGGACAATTGAATTTTGATTTAAAACAACTGATAAATAAAATAAACAAATATAAAAAATTAAATCATCATTTTTATTGTGGGATTTTAATTTTTTTTATTTCAACTTTTCATCAACTACTAACCTTTCTGTCTCAACTGTTGCTCTTTCTTAACATCAATTTCTAATTTGTGGAAATCAATAGACAGCAATGCCACTATAGAATTCACCAGTTCCATTCCAGATACTACAGTCAATATAGTAACTTTCATATTCATACATTTTTTGGAAGTATCGAGGGGGGAAATCAGCCCCATTCTAACCAAACAAGGTAAGACAGGACGGATCTCTTGTTCTGTGCATTTGGTCAAAACTTCCATGTCAACATGTTGAATTGCTCGAAATACTTTGGCATCGATACCTGAAATAATTGAAATTAATCTCGGACTGTAAGCTGATAACCCTAACACACCTTTTTTGAAAGTCATTGTTTCTATCAATATTGATCAAGTCAACGGTCCACTAAAATGTATAACTTCATTGTGAGTTTACCATTCCATCATAAATCCTGTAGTTTTCTAACATCAACCTCATTTCAAAAATCAAAAACTCATTAAACTTGTTGATAAGTTGATCATAGAATACTCTTCTTCTTATTATATTTACTGTGCTCTTGGCAAAAGCATTTTTCTCAATATGAAAATATACAGGATACCTCTAAACTCGACCTTCAAGTTTTTCAAGCTAACTGGTTCCCTCGGAAATACAGAAACTTATATTGTTCAGTGCTGAATGATGGTGTTTTTAGAATATTTAGCCTATTTATATTCCTAAAACAAAATGGCATTATTAATTTTGAACACATTACCTAGATACTTTCACTTGTATTTTTTTTAAATTATTGTATCATTTGGTCAATTTTTGTCCGGTTGGAGGCTAATATATAAAGGGATTTCTGCGAGTGTTATAATACGGACAAGATTTAAAGTACGCATATTTATTACAGAAGTCCAAATTCTTGAAGCTTAGGGTTATGCATTCAGCAACTCGGTGCAAAATTACCTTCTTGAGAAGTTTGTTGATTAGAAGACTTCATCTCAGGGCAAGCAATACTCTATATTATTATTACATCTAGCTGTTGGCTAAAATATCAGCACTCAAAATATTGTAAATTCCAATTTTTTTTTTTACAAATCTACAACTTTTCTGTTAATTGTGTGTTTGTCAAAGTCGAAATATTTTGTAGTGCCCCCAAATAAAACTCAACAAGAAACTTCAAAAAGCTTAAAGCCTAGCTCAGACCAGCTCAGAGGTCCTGATTTGTATAACCTCAAAAGCTGTTCTTCTTCTTTCCTTTATTGAGTTCGGTTACGAAACCATCTACTCAGTTCCGGGACCCTATTCGCAAATGTCGAATACCCTATGTCGCATGCGACAAAATATTTCTATCACTTTTCTCGACCAAGCATTAAAAAGAGATATATTTTGTCGCATGCGAGATAGGGTAGTCGACATTTGAGAATCGGGCCCCCGATCCGGCAAGTTGGACTATTCTGTCCAATGACGTCTGTCACGACGGTTACACAGAACCATCAGCCAAATTTGAATTTCTTCTACTTAAGTTTTCTGCGCCAAGCGTGTGCCATCTATAATGATTTGCTTGAACTGATATAAAGTATATCAGATATATCTTGCTGAAAAATCGAAATTTATCTCACTTCTCAAGGAAACGCCTCCGTAAATTCATCGCTACACCAAAAATATACAGTGTGAAGTGAAAGAAATTTGGATTTTTTTAGAACTGAGTTTTTCTGGGGAAAAAAGTGGATAGGTAGTAAAACGGTTCTGATCTCGATTTCTAAATAATTTTTTACCTGTTTTATCTCCAACTATAATTTTTCAGAAATGTCTGAGGTTCCGTCGCTTTTAGCGTGCAGTGTATGTACTTGATAAATCGGTAAATTTTTGATTTACCTATCGATTTCTGCAAATTTCACCATTCTTATAGATGACAAAGTCAATTTTAGAAGGACTTATATACAGTGCGGCTTTTTATTAGAGCCACCCCCCGCTGTTAACTTTTGAACGGTTCAACGGACAACCATGGAAAAAGAACCATTTGGGGTTAGGGTACAATGAGGGAATGTGTATTATTAGAGAGATGGTATACAAATTGTCCAGTAATTTTTATTTTTAAAGAAATATACCATATAAAATTTCAATGTTATCTAGGGTTTCATTTTAAGTCCAGCAGCAGCACTACCTTTTAGTATTTTTTATAAATGATAGTGATAACTCTCGAAAACTCTGTCATACAGGGTGGGCTATAAAGATACCATTTAAAAAATACTCAAAAAGGAACGTTTCACATGTGGAGAATTATCATAAAAACCCAATTAGATAAAAAATACAAAAGTTCAATGAATGAAATTGCTTACTATATTCAGCATTTGCTACAGATCTGAAATATGTGAAAATATACAAGGTGCTTGGAAAACCCAAACAGACCATTTTCACGTGAAACTAGAAGTGCTACTGAATTCGTTTTTATCTCAACAAACCACACATTACTTCAGAATTGATCAAAAGCTCCTTAAATTTTCCATCTCTCAGAGTCACCCGGTAATTCATTCATTCAAATAAGGAAAATTCAGGTGTTTTAAGTAGATTTTATGTTTGGAAAAGAATAAAAAACTCATTTTTATTATATGTGAATGGTTGACTAGGCGCGAGTATGGATTATATGAAAACAGTCGTGTTTGTAGGGAAACCTTATACAGTCCTTAAAATATTAAGCTTTATTCTGACATTCTCACGGCTTCCTAGATATCCAGCGTAAACACTATCATTCCGAAGTAGCCAACTAGGTTCTAGGAAACGAACGAAATCAATTTTGAACATACACGTGAATATTAGCGATCGTAGCGATTCCGTCTAGTCTTGATAGAAATGATAATAATAATTCCACCGATTTCCATTATTCTGTTTGGATTAGTTGAGTGAGGAGAGTTTTCTGTGAATCACACCACATAAGTAAAATATATTCGTTGATTTGTGATAGTGTACAAGGTGGAAATAATACGACGGACTGTGATTTGAAAGGTTCGTAAATATACTATAGTCTAGTAATTCCGAAAATGTGTGCTGTGATAAGTTAAAACCTTGTTGAAATATGTTTTCTAGAGGATTTTCCATAAATTCAATTGACAGTACTTCATTAAAATACACCATATAGTGTTAAAAAAATATTGTTCTGTAATTTAAGATTATCACTACGTCATTGATGAAAAACACGACACGACGTATAAAACTGATTCAACTCGAGAACGGTTAGAGATAGACGAATTCTCCGAACGCCAACCGATTCAGAATGACAGAATTAGTATAGACTGCGAATTTGAACGAAAAAAATTGACGGACAAAAAAGTCGAGCATATCATGATAGATAATTTTTTAAAATTTTTTATTTTTCATTTTTCGAATTTCAAATTTTTGTCTTCTGAGGTATTTTGACGTGCTGATTCCGAATCTTTGAACGAAAATGTCGAAAACTCATCAGAAATATTTTTGGCGCCAAAAAAAAACATTTGAAAACTGATTCAGAGCTGACCAACTCGAGAACGGTTAGAGATAGACGAATTCTGCGAACGCCAATCGATTTAGAAGAGCCGAAATAGTATATACTAAGAATTTGAACAAAAAAAATTGATGAACCAAAAAGTCGAATATATCATGATAGATAGTTTTTCGAATTTTTTTATTTTTCATTTTTCGAATTTCAAATTTTGGTCCCCAACGTATTTTGTGGTGCTGATTCCGAATCTTTGAACGAAAATGTCGAAAGCTCATCTGAAATATTTTTGGCGCCAAAAAAACCATTTGAAAACTGATTCAGAGCTGACCAACTCGAGAACGGTTAGAGATAGACGAATTCTGCGAACGCCAATCGATTCAGGATAGCCGAAATAGTATATACTGGGAATTTGAACGAAAAAAATTGACGGACAAAAAAGTCCAGTATATCATGATAGATAGTTTTTCGAATTTTTTTATTTTTCATTTTTCGAATTTCAAATTTTTTCCTCAAATGTAGTTTGACGTGCTGATTGCGAATATTTGGACGAAAATGTCGAAAACTCATCTGAAATATTTTTGGCGCCAAAAAAACCATTTGAAAACTGATTCAGAGCTGACCAACTCGAGAACGGTTAGAGATAGACAAATTCTGCGAACGCCAATCGATTCAGGATGGTCGATTAGTATGCACGGTGAATTTTGAGTCAAACAAAAAAATTAAAAATTTCTCGAAAAAAGTTGCAAGGGGTTCACCCCTAAAAATCATGAAAAATACTAAGTCGTCAGATCAACTTTAAATTTGCTCTGTATACGTAAAATTTCATGCTCATTCCGAAAATCTATGATTTTCATGTGCTCAGATATAAGATTTAGCCGGAAAAGGGTGTTTAAGGTAAAAAATCCAATTTTCTGAGATTTTTTATTTTTCATTTTTCGAATTTAAAATTTTCGTCCCGGACGTATTTTGAGGTGCTGATTCCGAATCTTTGAATGAAAATGTCGAAAACTCATCTGAAATATTTTTGGCGCCAAAAAAACCATTTGAAAACTGATTCAGAGCTGACCAACTCGAGAACGGTTAGAGACAGACGAATTCTGCGAACGCCAATCGATTCAGGATAGCCGAAATAGTATATACTGGGAATTTGAACGAAAAAAATTGACGGACAAAAAAGTCGAGTATATCATGATAGATAGTTTTTCGAATTTTTTTATTTTTCATTTTTCGAATTTCAAATTTTTTCCTCAAATGTAGTTTGACGTGCTGATTCCGAATATTTGGACGAAAATGTCGAAAACTCATCTAAAATATTTTTGGCGCCAAAAAAAACATTTGAAAACTGATTCAGAGCTGACCAACTCGAGAACGGTTAGAGATAGACAAATTCTGCGAACGCCAATCGATTCAGGATGGTCGATTAGTATGCACGGTGAATTTTGAGTCAAACAAAAAAATTAAAAATTTCTCGAAAAAAGTTGCAAGGGGTTCACCCCTAAAAATCATGAAAAATACTAAGTCGTCAGATCAACTTTAAATTTGCTCTGTATACGTAAAATTTCATGCTCATTCCGAAAATCTATGATTTTCATGTGCTCAGATATAAGATTTAGCCGGAAAAGGGTGTTTAAGGTAAAAAATCCAATTTTCTGAGATTTTTTATTTTTCATTTTTCGAATTTAAAATTTTCGTCCCGGACGTATTTTGAGGTGCTGATTCCGAATCTTTGAATGAAAATGTCGAAAACTCATCTGAAATATTTTTGGCGCCAAAAAAACCATTTGAAAACTGATTCAGAGCTGACCAACTCGAGAACGGTTAGAGATAGACGAATTCTGCGAACGCCAATCGATTCCGGATAGCCGAAATAGTATATACTGGGAATTTGAACGAAAAAAATTGACGGACAAAAAAGTCGAGTATATCATGATAGATAGTTTTTCGAATTTTTTTATTTTTCATTTTTCGAATTTCAAATTTTTTCCTCAAATGTAGTTTGACGTGCTGATTCCGAATATTTGGACGAAAATGTCGAAAACTCATCTAAAATATTTTTGGCGCCAAAAAAACCATTTGAAAACTGATTCAGAGCTGACCAACTCGAGAACGGTTAGAGATAGACAAATTCTGCGAACGCCAATCGATTCAGGATGGTCGATTAGTATGCACGGTGAATTTTGAGTCAAACAAAAAAATTAAAAATTTCTCGAAAAAAGTTGCAAGGGGTTCACCCCTAAAAATCATGAAAAATACTAAGTCGTCAGATCAACTTTAAATTTGCTCTGTATACGTAAAATTTCATGCTCATTCCGAAAATCTATGATTTTCATGTGCTCAGATATAAGATTTAGCCGGAAAAGGGTGTTTAAGGTAAAAAATCCAATTTTCTGAGATTTTTTATTTTTCATTTTTCGAATTTAAAATTTTCGTCCCGGACGTATTTTGAGGTGCTGATTCCGAATCTTTGAATGAAAATGTCGAAAACTCATCTGAAATATTTTTGGCGCCAAAAAAACCATTTGAAAACTGATTCAGAGCTGACCAACTCGAGAACGGTTAGAGATAGACGAATTCTGCGAACGCCAATCGATTCCGGATAGCCGAAATAGTATATACTGGGAATTTGAACGAAAAAAATTGACGGACAAAAAAGTCGAGTATATCATGATAGATAGTTTTTCGAATTTTTTTATTTTTCATTTTTCGAATTTCAAATTTTTTCCTCAAATGTAGTTTGACGTGCTGATTCCGAATATTTGGACGAAAATGTCGAAAACTCATCTAAAATATTTTTGGCGCCAAAAAAACCATTTGAAAACTGATTCAGAGCTGACCAACTCGAGAACGGTTAGAGATAGACAAATTCTGCGAACGCCAATCGATTCAGGATGGTCGATTAGTATGCACGGTGAATTTTGAGTCAAACAAAAAAATTAAAAATTTCTCGAAAAAAGTTGCAAGGGGTTCACCCCTAAAAATCATGAAAAATACTAAGTCGTCAGATCAACTTTAAATTTGCTCTGTATACGTAAAATTTCATGCTCATTCCGAAAATCTATGATTTTCATGTGCTCAGATATAAGATTTAGCCGGAAAAGGGTGTTTAAGGTAAAAAATCCAATTTTCTGAGATTTTTTATTTTTCATTTTTCGAATTTAAAATTTTCGTCCCGGACGTATTTTGAGGTGCTGATTCCGAATCTTTGAATGAAAATGTCGAAAACTCATCTGAAATATTTTTGGCGCCAAAAAAACCATTTGAAAACTGATTCAGAGCTGACCAACTCGAGAACGGTTAGAGATAGACGAATTCTGCGAACGCCAATCGATTTAGAATGGCCGAAATAGTATGTACTGAGAATTTGAACTTAAAAAATTGACGGATAAAAAAGTCGAGTATATCATGACAGATAGTATTTCGAATTTTTTTATTTTTCATTTTTAGAATTTCAAATTTTCGTCCTCAAACGTAGTTTGACGTGCTGATTCCAAATATTTGAACGAAAATGTCGAAAACTCATCTGAAATATTTTTGGCGCCAAAAAAACCATTTGAAAACTGATTCAGAGCTGACCAACTCGAGAACGGCTAGAGATAGACAAATTCTGCGAACGCCAATCGATTCAGGATGGTCGATTAGTATGCACGGTGAATTTTGAGTCAAACAAAAAAATTAAAAATTTCTCGAAAAAAGTTGCAAGGGGTTCACCCCTAAAAATCATGAAAAATACTAAGTCGTCAGATCAACTTGAAATTTGCTCTGTATACGTAAAATTTCATGCTCATTCCGAAAATCTATGATTTTCATGTGCTCAGATATAAGATTTAGCCGGAAAAGGGTGTTTAAGGTAAAAAATTAAATTTCTGAGATTTTTTATTTTTCATTTTTCGAATTTAAAATTTTCGTCCCGGACGTATTTTGAGGTGCTGATTCCGAATCTTTGAACGAAAATGTCGAAAACTCATCTGAAATATTTTTGACGCCAAAAAAACCATTTGAAAACTGATTCAGAGCTGACCAACTCGAGAACGGTTAGAGATAGACGAATTCTGCGAACGCCAATCGATTCCGGATAGCCGAAATAGTATATACTGGGAATTTGAACGAAAAAAATTGACGGACAAAAAAGTCGAGTATATCATGATAGATAGTTTTTCGAATTTTTTTATTTTTCATTTTTCGAATTTCAAATTTTTGTCCTCTAAAGTGTTTTGACGTGCTGATTTCGAATCTTTCAACGAAAATGTTGAAAACTCATCGGAAATATTTTTGGCGCCAAAAAAAACATTTGAAAACTAATTCAGAGCTGACCAACTCGAGAACGGTTAGAGATAGACAAATTCTGCGAACGCCAATCGATTCAGAATGGCCGAATTAGTTTATACTGAGAATTGGAACGAAAAAAATCGACGAGCAAAAAAGTCGAGTAAATCATGATAGATAATTTTTTAAACTGAAAATGAAAATGTCGAAAACTCATCAGAAATATTTTTGGCGCCAAAAAAAAAAAACATTTGAAAACTGATTCAGAGCTGACCAACTCAAGAACTTCCAATATCATTTATTGCTCCAATTTCGAAAACACCCTGTATGTCCCCAAAAAGTTGAAATAACTGATTTTTGAGTAGCAATTGAAAATGTATTGCCGTTTTTCTGAAGACACTCTTTTTGAAAGAATGAGCAGTAATATTTGACAATCAGAAACGATACCCATCTTCTAAACTTCTGTTTTCTTGTAATATTTCATTTTTGTTTCGTTATGGCTAATTAACTTGCTCTTGCTCTAGTATTCGTGATATTTTTTAAATGATTTCGAAAGTTTCTCCATAGTTGAAAATAAATCCCTATTGGTATAGTTTTTAGTTTTGTATCAATATGGATTTGAACATGGACAAAACAAATGACATGCCAGATGACCTCAACGAAACCATGGATTCTCTAAATAGTGGAAATTATACGATGAATGGTATTTTGAATAGTTTCACAAATATTCAGACGGAGAGGGAGGACGATCAGGAAAAATTTGGTGAGCTTTTTGAACACACATCCAAACCAAGTCCGATTTTTCTGGGCCCATGTCTGGGACCCTGCGGGAACTTGGGATAAATTTATAATGACCTTATTTTAAAGAATTTTACTATAATGCCTCTTTAATGATCTCGTGCGATTGTCAGCAATTTTGAATCCCTATAAATAAAATTGTGTTCAATACAAAATTTACATGTGAAATGTTTATAGCAACAATCCTCAATTTGTATGAATGGAATATTTCTTGTTTTCAAATTTTTGTACATGAAATTATTTGCTTAAAAGCACAATCATACAAAAAGTATTTTGAAAAGTTTAAACCACTTAAACTATAACAGGTCGAGTGGTATGAATTAATACAGCTAGAGTATTTCCTGAATAACTTATATTGAATGAAGCAAACAACAAAGAATTTTAATGGTAATGATAAAATATAAACGACAAAATGACAATTGATATGGAGGATAAAAATGTAATCACAGTTGAACAGGTTTTGAGATTTAATGACTTATTCAAACAGACTTATTAAAAAAAATATGGTGGTGCCTGATTCATGATGAGGAAAATAATCGATATTAAATATTCTGAAACGCGAGTTAATAATAGTAGCTTTTTCATCTTCTTACCTGTCTTTCTCTGGTTCACACGATATACTAGCGTCAGTCATCGTAAGTTAGTTATCCTGGTAATTGTGATTTAAATCAGAATTGCCTGCATTATTTTGAAATGTCCTTGCTCGGTTTCACTTTTTGAAGAGGCACGAACTTCACGTTATTTCAACATTTTGGATTTATTGCACAAACTATAGGAAACTCGATTATTATTATTATTATTATTATTATTATTATTATTCATCATGCACCAAATAAACGAATAACATTTTTTCATCCGGCAGAAATGATTGTATTGAAGGTGTGGACGGTAAAATTACTAAAATTGAATTATCTCAAATTGAATTACGGGCCTTCTTACTTCCTTAATTCAATTTTCCCATAGTTTTAATCACCTAAATTGATTAGATTTCAATGCATTTCAACAGGGTTGAGGAGGTGCCGATCAGTTCATTTCCATTCAAGTATCATATAACAAGAAGGATATACATTTCTTAAGCGGTTTATCGACACTATCAGCGCCAAATATCTGAAATAGAAATACCTGAGAGCTTCAATAATAATCAGAGAACATCGAATATCTTGCATAATCAATACACGAATCACTGTTTCTTCGGGCAGGCTCTATAAAAAAAGAACTAGATGCAATTACAATGAGTAACAAAACAACTACCTCCAAGCCACGCTGGACATTGAACTATATCTGATATATATTGTGAAAAGCCTCTAAGTGAAAAGAAAAAATCTGAAAGAGAAAATTCGCATTTTCATTCAGATAGTTGATTTTTTTTAATAATCTCTAGTTTTCATTGAAAATTCATTAAATAAATTAGATAGGGAGAATGTTATTCAAAAATATCACTCACAGAAATCGTTCATTTCATTGAAGCAAAGTTCGCTTCTATCGCATTTAATCCCCAATACATTTTTGTCGACGAAAGTCTATTTCGCTTTGCCAAGCTCATCAGGGAGATTGGAAGAATTGGAAAGCAGGAATTATACACATCAAGGATGGAAATGATGGAAATATTTCTGCTGCGATAACACTTTGAAAGTTATTTTTTGACATAAACCTGTCATTGGCATTGCATTTTCGAACAAAAATCATAATGTTAGTATTTTGTTTTTGAATTTGATTTAAAAATCGGCGAAATCTTCGATGATCGTGGAGATATTGTCAACCACCTTCAAACAATAATATTCCTGATTATTCAATTTTATTACGACCCCTTACGATCAATGGAATACAATTGTTAGAACAAGGCTAGGTATTTCGAGTGGCACAACTTATAAAACATTTTAAAACATGAATATTCAAATACATTGAATACTTTTTTGCGTAACTATGATGCGTATTTTAGTCTATCGTACCAAGCTATGGGTGTCCCACAGGGGTCCGTATCAGATCATGGTCTCTTCAGACAGTTCGATAAAAACTTTTTATTTTTCAATAGTATGATACAATTTAGGACTGTCAGTGAAAATAAATGATTTTTTTTTAACGAAACTATATAGTGTGAATTTTCAGGCGTGAAATAGAAATATTGGTTTTTGTTTCAGACTACACAGAATCACTTCAAAACTATAATTCGAATGAAGACGAATCTGGACCATCTGGTATGTCAAAAAGGAAACAGAGAAGATACAGGTACGTATTATTTTGGACAAATGAAGGGGGAAGTATGAAAGATAGGTAGCAAAAATGTGGGTTTTTTCGAAAACGGTACAAATTCTTTTCGCGTTTGGTGACTTTATTCATCAACTCACTCAATATGGTATATTATTGTGTGGGTCATTCCTGGATATGTCATCAATTTTATAAACATCGTTGACTTTATTTACTTTAATAAGTACATAAGGATACTAGAAAAATCACAATCATGCATTGACGACCGTTTTATAAGTGGTGTAAGTGAATATTTTTATATTATTCCCAAAATTACGAATGTCACGAATATTCAGGTCATAGATTAGCAGCTGGCGCCACCTAGGAAATAACATCGGAAGACGAGTGATCGCTGGCGCCACCTAGGAACGAGGAGCCTTGGCTCAACTCCCATAGCCTAGATATTCCCAGAAGGATGTGAAGAGTTCTAGATTCCTCCGGAAGCTTTATTTTCGACTACAAGAGGCCGAGCACGTCGCTGATTGGAAGAATTGAAGTCGAAATAAATATAGTCCAGTAATTGTGGTTGAATATAGTCAGTGTGTGTTATAAATTACTAAGTAGTGTTGAATAAAGAATTTTAAAGTGAAATCATGAAAGTTCCATACAATTTGAGGCAAAATATAACTCAACACGTTCTTTCCCTATGAGGTCTTCAATTGACAATGATCAGTGCATATTTTAATTTTATATAGTTATTCTGCTTTCATTTGTCTATAAATAATTCTATAATTCAATATTGTGACACCGTTTAAGATACGGTGATTATAAAATATTTTTATTATATATAAAACTTTTACCTAATTTCCCGGCTTTCAGGACGACTTTTTCGAACTTCCAGCTAGAAGAGCTCGAAAGAGCTTTCCACAAGACCCATTATCCCGACGTATTTTTTCGGGAGGAGCTAGCGTTGAGGATAGACTTGACGGAAGCCAGAGTTCAAGTTTGGTTCCAAAACAGGAGGGCCAAGTGGCGAAAACAGGAAAAATCTTTGAACAAAAACACCGGTGTTCAAATTACCAATATCAATATCCCTGTTAGTGTAGCGGGTGAGTTGATTCAAAACTATATTTGCCACCATCTTGTATAAATGAAGTAGTAAAATCGAAAATGTCGAAGTACCCTTCTCTCCAAATATTTCCACAGAAAACAACTAGGTACTTCCCTGGCTAATACCACGACGGACATTGAATTACATCTGACAGATATTTGTGCAACGTTCTTCTAAGAAGATCCAGTTGTAATGTTTGCCTCATATTTTCCACGTGGTGGAAATATTTGGAGAGAAGAGTTCTTCGACATTGTCGATTTTACTATTTCATTCACTTGATAGTCTCCGGCAAAAATTCTCGAACTCTGTTCACTTCCTGGTGTCTTTGCTTATTGGTTTCTCCACGGGTGGCGCTGCGACTGACTTTTACTGTAAGTCGCCGCTTCATTTGTGAGGAAATATTTGTTTTACATTGGATTATGATTCATTGGGCTGGGGCAAGACGACTCTAATGTTGTCCGACCTACCCCGTCACTGACGAGCGGCAAAAACCCCGGAACGCGTCTGCAGGTGGTCTTCCCCAGCCAAATGAAGGATAATCTGCTGTATAATTACAATAAGCAATTGCAACCGGGTCTTCTTGGAAGAACGTTGCACAAATGTCTGTCAGATGTGATTCAATGTCAGTCGTGGTATTAGCCAGGAATGTAGTTGTCATGTTTTTTGTCAAATGTTTGCCTCATATTCTCCATATGGTGGAAATATTTGGAGAGAAGGGTACTTGGATATTGTCGATTTTACTATTTCATTAATTTGATACTTTCCGTCAAAAATTTTCATCATCTTGTAGCCAAGGTAAAAGTCGAAGTCAAAATCAAATGGAAGTTAAAGTCGTAGACAAGCTTTTCATATATTAATATCCCCAGCATGATATAAAATGTAGTTCCAAATCTCAATTTATCCAGTTGAAGCTTTGTTAATAAATTGTAAAAATAATAATAATAGACAGTAGATTTTGATAACATTGTGAATACTTAGGGGTAAAAATGGCGAATACTTCATTATTGAAATGTTGATAAAATGGTGAAGCATTTCATAAAAGCAATGTTTATACTGAAGCTAAGATTGCTGGACCAAAAAAGGCCAAATTGTCAGTTTAAACTGGCAATTATATTTTGCCACAAATACAGATTCACTCCATATATGTAGACCTGAAAATGTTGAATCGAATATCAAAATACGTGCACGTTACCCCAGACACTCAAACTATGCTGCTCTACAAAACATTCGGGTTGGTAGTAAAAAGTTTTGTTACATTCATTATTATCAGTTGTAATTCAACTTTCGTCGAGGTATGAGCCAGGAAAGTAGTTGTTTTGTGTTGGATTTTTGGCCCAGTTATTCCTGTTGCATAGAATTATGCCCTAGTAGGGCAAGACATCTTGTTTATTTATTATTAGTTCGTTCATTCAATGCCAACGTTGAAAACCATCATTGAATTAAAACTTCACCAATTTATTTTATTTCTTGTGATAAATGAAGTCGATTTAATATTATTATCAATAGTTCGTCTTTTTTTCAGCATGTTCCACGCCACTGGAGAGTCCACTTCTGAATTTTCAAAATTCCGACCAGAGTAACTCATCCAATATGTTCTTGAATCTCGAATGGCCCTTATCTTTTCCAACTTCATCGATGTTATCGGTCAACACAGATCAAACAAGTGTCGGTAACGACCATAGCTGTACCATGGACAACCATTTGCACGAAACCTTATTGATAGCTGGTGAGAATTCAATTAATATTCTTGTAACTTCGAAAAAAGTGGGTAGTCACCATAATATTACTAAAAAAAAAAAGAATTGAAATAAAAATATGACCAAGAATAACGCTAATAATATAGGCACGAACGAAAAAGTAACTATCAGAATTGAACATGAAGCAAACCAAAGAGGAAATGGTTTAGTAGGATGGTGTCCCACAAGGATCCGTATTCGGCCCTTTCCACATCCGATGTATTCAAAGTATATGCTTAACTTGTATAGTCACTAAGATAGATTGATTTTCACTGCAGACGATTTATTGACGATTTGTCGTTTAATTATTTGATTTTTTTGACCGAATTGTTTATTTCAGAAAGAATAACAAACTCGATGCAAACCAATAGCATGATGGAAGACAGCATCCTCCTGGGGGATGATTTGGGAGACAGGATAGACGGTAATCTAACTCTCATATCGTCTGCTGATAATGATATATCCATCGATCAAGATTTACTGACAATGAAGCCTCAAAGAAGTCGCATGGAAAACGAAAATCACTGAATTGGATAATATATCGGAAGTAGTTGATGTATGATATTGAAATTTCCATGGTTGTAATATATAAGGACCTAAGTTTATAATTGATTCAGTTCACAACTTTCAATTGGGTTCGGTCTTACGATTCTAATGAAAACATCTACTCATAAACTCATATAACCACAACAAGCACAATTCCAAAAAAATCGCGTTTTCATCAAACTACGTCTGCAACAACAAAGCAACTCCAGCCAACGTCCACTTGGCTGGTTTGTCTTTGATTTTGAGATTGAACGTCCACACGTACGTAGGCCCTCTAGTTCTGGTCTTGTACACGGGACATTCGTACATATTCCTCAAATCCTGTTTGTCCTGCGTGATGGCTCTAACGTTGATAACCGGCATGGCGGGAAAAAGCTCCTTGAGTCTCGAATCCATGATGATGCCCGTCTGAACGTCCCATCTGGCTCCTTCCATGTGCAGACCGTGGATGTAAGCACCGTCTCTTGGGCTACTCCTGAAAAGTAGATACACGAGGATTGTTCAAAAAGTTTGCGATCTGTTCATAAAGTTGGTGCTGCTGTGCCAAACTACTACAGCATCGTCAAAGTTGATGTGAAAAAAAAATTGTTCCGCAACAAGATGAAACTTTATCTCTGGAAGAGTAGATGGTCTCTCACAATATTTTGAGTGCTTGCATCTGCAATTGAATTGTAGAGAACCCCTCGGTTCCACTTCAAAGTCATTTAAATCTTTTGTCGACACAGTATATTGAGAATATCTGTCTTGAGTTTACAAATTTTTGGACACGCTGAAGACAAGAATAAAAAAATTTATTTCAAATGACCTTTCCTCATATAGACGTGACGTTAAAGATGAATTTTCCATATACAACCATTCAATACATGATGGATTTTTGAGTGTTTAAAGTAACCCAAACTCACGTGAATTCTTCTTTCTGTTTCTTCGTCACATCGCACTGAAGACACATTTTATCCAACGGTAGCTCATTTCTTCTTGCAGTACTTTGCATGATAGCTGTCAACAGGGATTGGGGATTGAAGAATCCTCCCAACCATACCGATGCTGGAAGCTGTAGGAAACAACAATCAAAAACTATTCAGTTGAATAAATGAAACGAATAATTACGCCGAAATCTCAAACCCCTCCTCTCCACGCTTCCACACAAAGTGAAAAATTTGAAGCAAATATATATATCAGAAAACAACTATTCCCCCTACGAACATTGAATCACATCTGACATCCATTTGTGCACAGTTTCTGCAGAATAACTCTAATGTGTTCTGACCTAGCCTTGGACTGTGGATTGAAAACGATTTTAAAAATAATTTTGAAATAAATTCAATGCATATCCCCTATAATACCCAGATTGTTTAAGATTTCCTATACAATTGTATGATTCCCAGTGTCAAAAGCTTTATTTGGATCAATGAATATTGTTTTCATCTCTCAATTTCCATAGTTTTTCCAAACCCATAGCTACTCACCACAAAATCTGTGGACCACGTCTCGAGTTCCCTTATACGCAATAACAGATCCACAAACCATGATGTCAGACCCAACAGTGATGGGTACGCCCGTAGACCCCAAACCGGAGGCACCTGATCCAGGAACAAGGCATTTTCCAAATCTTCCATGTCCGAGGTTATGGTTAGTTCTCCCTTGATACCCAGTTCCAATTCTTTGAGTGACCTTTTGATTTCTCCTGTTAGATAATTCATTCTTTCGCATTCTTGGAAGGCTACAATGACGTAAGGGGTGCGTTCTTCTACTTTGCCCATTATTTCTATCATGTTGAAGTCTTCCGGCAATTTTTCCATCATTTCATCCACCATCTGCTTCACCTTTGGAACAAAGTGAAATAATTATTCAAATCAATTACAAAAAATTGGTTAAAAATTCAAAAATGGAATTGAGTCGTTTCAACTTACCTTGTCTTCTCTCGTGATCGTGGCGCCACCTGTCGATCCTCCATCTCTGGGTTGCATCTCGAATACTGTCTTGAACAAGTTATCTGCTGTGGTGGTCAAGAAACCGATTTCGGCATTAGGATGAAGCCCGTAAAGGTAAGGTGATTCTGGTGGCATCATGTCATCGATGTAGGTGTGATAACCGACGTAATCAGTGTTAGGGGGCGCAGCAAAACCTGGTGCTAGCATCAGCTCGCCATCAACCTGAAATTATGATTATCAACGGGGTTAAGGGAATACTTTTTAATCATGTTGATATTCTATTCAATAAAAAAATCATTATACTAAATTATACATTCTACCAACTCTATGGGGTGCAAGATACTTTACAATTAAAAATGACGAATTCACATTCAATCAACTTTATTATCCCAAGAAACGTTACATGTATGTTTATAGAAGGGATTTGAAAAAAAAATCTTGAATTGACATAATAAATACAGATGAGTGATAATTTAATATTAAGGATATTATTCTAACGAAAGAAAATGAACAACAAATTAACAAGTATTTTTTTTCCAATTTGGTATAAAAAATCATATATTTGAAAATAAGCTTACAATTTGATCCGTATTATATGTATGTTAAAAAATATATAATGAATATCCTCTAATT
Source organism: Chrysolina haemoptera (assembly GCA_958298965.1). Classification (NCBI taxonomy): domain Eukaryota; kingdom Metazoa; phylum Arthropoda; class Insecta; order Coleoptera; family Chrysomelidae; genus Chrysolina; species Chrysolina haemoptera. The sequence continues at coordinate 949,052 of OY282594.1, read as the reverse complement.
CGGTGAATTTTCTATAGTTTTACCAAACATGTCATTGTTGAAGATTTTAATCATATTGGCAACAGTGCATGTTTTTTTATTCATTAAAACATTGCCCACTGATGAGTATATAATGCACGCCATTGTTGAGTTAATGCTGTTGTCAAGTATCTAGTCCTGATTCATGAAGGGTAGTGAATCACAACCAGATTCATATGTAAATGAATATTTCATTTATATTGGAAAAAGTAATAGTGAAAATAGATGTAGATTGTCCCTCACCATAACTGCAAATTGTCGTGGAATCTACTATTTACTTATCTCAAGCAAAATTTAATTCGCCTAGCAGCTAGATTACAAAATACCAAAGAAAATCAATATAATTCCCTCCAATATATCCTAGCTGAAGATAAAACTGGGTGGTATGGGGGTAATATGAGGGTCTCATTGTGTGTTACTGTTATAGTACAAATATGTAACAACTCATATGGGACATGAAGACCTATTATTATTATCATTATACTCGTATTGAAATCCTGATCCTTCGAAGCGTCCTCGAAATATTGGGAGCTTTCCATTTTTTTACCAAGCATTTCATATAAATGACTTACCAAATCCGGTTGAAGGAGTTCTTCCAAATAAGTTATACACAATCTTCTGTCCCAGTCATCGGTAATATGACCCCCATACATGATTTCTCCGAATAAATATCTCAAATCTTCCCACGGCACCTTGGAATTTGCCTCCAGATAGTTGAATAGAACGAAAACGCTAATGTTGAGATCACCGACGTTGAAGGGGTATATTTTGTTCCACCCCTGGGGTCCGAATTTCCTACGTTCCGCCACCACTGCGTGGAAGTAGCAGAGAGAGAAGAGAATGACTTTGAATTCGGCTTCTTTGCCACACTGCTCCAGAGTTTCTTGGTTGAAGTTAGAAAGGGCTTTGTGGAGGTTTGCTTGCATTCCTGTAGGTGGTTCGTTGGTTATTTTGATGGAAGATTCCAGAATGCCCTGAAATTGTTGAAAAAGTGTGTCACAGGACTTCCTCCTCAGAAATGCGGAAGAAAGTTTTGGGAAAGCTGATGTTGAAAAAATGTATAAACAAACCTGTGGAATTATATGTGCACTTGCACTAGCAGCAGGCTCTGCACTCAAAAACACCCTATAATTAGGGTGAGATCCTCTAGCATATTTCTCCAATGTCTTTTCCAGCAAAGGCAGCCATTTCTTCACCAAATGAATATTCTGTAAGACCACCCAATGGCCATTCTTTGCACCAACTTCCATTGCTTTTTCAGCAACCACCTCTTGACCTTGACCTGAAATAAACTAAAAAGTTCATTTTCTAGTTATGAAAATTGGGGTGATGATACTGGCCCCAGAATTGCTCCTTGAGGTACATCTCCTTCTATACCCCCAGGAAAAGTACTTTTACGTTATTTGTTCTAGGTGCATGAGAGCAGAAGAGAATTTTCCCAAATATCGATAAATCGTTGTCTATATTACCTAAGCTGACATTATGGAAGTTTTGCTTCTCCGCAGTGAAGCCCAATTTCCCTCCTAAGTCTTCCACGTCCTTCAAGGGGTTAACACCCGGTGACAAAATGAAGAAAATTGGTGTTGAAGGACTAGTTTCTTCATAAGACTTCTCGAATTCAACCGTTTTATTCTCTACGTACTTGGATCCCAACTTTTCTTCTATGAACGCCCTAAAAATTTGTCATTTGTAGGTGAACAATTGTTTGGTGCCATATGTAGAAAAAAAACATCTATTGATTGGACTTTCAAATCAAGTCCATAGACGTTGGATCCATTGGACATCATGTGCTATATGGGAAATCGTCTGTTCTAGTACCTATTCAGGAAATTTAAAAAAAATAAATTTTCTGTGCTGACTTACATCATGGCGTAGATCATTCTATCAGGTCTGAGTGCTCTCATCATGCACAGCCTCTGCAAAGCTGTCTTGCTCTTCCATTCTTGGGGGAATTTCTCTCTTTCCGGACACTCGCAGTCTACTATTTTTTTCCAGCGTTTCGGGGAGTTTTCTATGTCCCTGTCCAAGTTCCTGAATTCGTCTTTGGTGGCAAGACTGCAGATTCCACCCCAGCTTGTGTTGGACAGGAACTCGACCGGACTTGTAACATGGGGTTTTATCGGGAATCGCAAGAGGAAATCCAAGTCAGCTGCTAGTATTTCTTCGCTCATTAGCAGAATCTACGAAAAATATTTATGTAATACGAAGAAAAACAATTGTAGTAGCAAATATTTGAAAATAAATAAATTCTAGAAGGAACTTCTTACCTGGAAAGTCATCTGAGAAGCAAAAATCAGCTTATCGCATTCGAATAGTCCTCTGGTAGTATATTGAAAAACAGAGAAAGATATGCAAGCTATAAGATTATTCACCCTATCTTTGACTGTTTCTGCGGGGTCTGCTCTTGCTATGGCCTTTTGGAAAACCACACTAAAGGCCTGAAAGTATATTTTCATATGCAAGGATTAAAAATTAATCCACGCTCAGTAAGATATATATCCTCTTACCTTCAAGGAAAATTGGTAGATCGGATTGATGGTATTCAACTCATTCAAAATGAAATACAATAAACTAGCTCTAGCTGCAGCCGGTCTATAATGTTCCCTAGCTTGATCTATCTCGCAGGAAGTGATTTTTGCTTCGGCAACTTTCAGTTCTATTTCGGCGGCTGTCCTCTTAGTCGTTTCCAAATTTTCCACCAACGTCGTGTCACCCAGAAGATTCCCCCCAGCCGATGATAAACGTGAAAGCAAATCGTCTTCCAAAGATTTCAAGATTATCTTGAAGTCGTTCTGTTGTTTAGTTAGGTCAGCCTGAAAAAAAAAGATGGTAATAACTTTGTTCGCGCTGTCTTCAACAGAAGGCACTGGACACAGATCCAACAATCGGTATTCATCAAGGGTCCGTTTTGGGCCTCGACATTATGTTATGGGCTATTTTTCTAGGTTATTAACCCTCTACAGTTTCAAGCTAAGCATACGCTTATCGTTTGAAGCTACATTCAGTTTGAAGACTGCTGTTCGATGAGTTTATCATCAATCTAAGAACTCAGAAACGCATCAATACCTTCAATTCTTCTAGATCTGGTCTTTCGGCTTTCACCACTTCTGCTAGGAGTTGATCTTCTAAGCCATCTCTCGTGACAGTGAAATTAATTAGAGTGGCTTGTGCTTGCATTTCAGGTTTGTAATGCGGGTTTGCGAGTTTAGTGTTCAGAATTAGTCGGAACTTTGGGTTATACTCGATTTCTTTGTCTCCGATTTTGATGGCCCTAGAAGAAAATATGGATTATTTGAATAAATGGAGTCACCAATCGCACCGAGTTACTTACTTCCCCTTCTTTATCAAGTACCTCCCCAATAATGTATCCAAAACTGGGTCTACGTTTTCTTCTATGTTTTCCAGTAAAACAGTGGATCCTTCGGTGATGCATTTTTCGATTACATCTAGGTAACTCTTTTGGCCCAAACGTATCACCTTCAGGTCCTCTCCGTATCTTTGTTTTATCCATTTTATACCTTGTAACTGCAAAACATAATTTGTATTTCGTCGGGTCTGTTTATTCATAATTAAAATGAATTTGCAATAATAATCCAAACGTTTCAACTGTACTGCGGCGGTCATCTTCAGTGGCATGGTCAAAGTACTCTTCTGACGTATCAACTGAAACTGAAGCTCTCGTCTCTGGCATGTCATTTATAGTGCTGATTTTGCGCGCACTTTCTGTGATGTGGGTCGCGCGTACTTTTCGCGCGATTCGGGTCACATGGCTTCGTTTTGGCGCGTTTTGTACGCGCGAACCTACGTGACAGAAAGTGTGAGCAAAATCAGCACTATAAATGACATGCCAGAGACGAGAGCTTCAGTTGAAACGTTTGGAGACTTTAACAAAAAAAAAAAAACTACGCCAAACCCGAAAACCAACCAAAACATTGACGCCAGCCGTGAAAGCCTAAATTCCTAGAATAAACGTATTTTGTTGAAACCAGGGTTGATTTTTCCTAAGAAGTTCGTAAACTAGTCAATTGTTAGGAATTGATAATAGAGATGATAATCGAGTACGATTGGGTTTTGAGACGAGAATCGATTGTAGCACCATCAAACTTGGTATGCTGGTAGTTGGAACCATGATAAACACGAGATGTCATGTGTCGAGTTTCAGAGTGCTACAATTCATTCTTCACTTTTTGCTCGAGTTTGTCTGTCGTTACTGGATAAAATGCCGAACTTATATGATCTGATCTGAGATACCGAACAATCATTTTCTGCCATGACAGAAATTGAAGGGACTTCCGCTTACTAGATGAAGTCTGTTTTTGAGGAACAGGCATTTTTATCGCGGTAAAAAAGGTAAAATGACATATTCAAATGGGGTTCTTTCTACAGGGGTTGATTTATCCTAACATAATACTATAGTGAATAATAATGAAATGGATTGTAAATAATCCGGATTTTTAATAAATAATATCGAGCCCTGGTACTGTTTACTTGTGGATCAATCATCAGAGGCCACCGCTCAGAGTTGGATAAAATGGTAGCGTTCTCTGTTGACATGCGATCACTCGGCAAGCCTTCGTTGTGCCATTTGGCGACGATGGTATCATCTGTCAGGAGAGAAAGAGGATCCAGATTCATCGTGATCGGCACCGGAGGCTGGAAAAGAAATCGACGCGTCAGAGTTCGATTGTTTCCATTTATAATGCGACTCACGTCCAAAGTGTTGAGGAACGGTAGCCACATTTTATGAAGTAGATCCTGTCTGTACTGCTTGGTGAAGCAGCCCACGTATGAAATGAACGCGGTCGTCAGGAGCACATCGCCCGGCATCATCTTTCCATTCTCAATGAAGCTTGAATAATTCAGAGACACGAGATTCTATCACTATATCACTAATTGCATTTTGGTTGTAACGTTTTTTTCAATTACTTACCTGTTCACTGCTTCTGCCCAACGGACATTTTCACTAGCCAAACCGCCGACTAGTCGATTAGCTAACTGTATTGTGGCATTGGTGGCATCAGCTTCTTGCTGACATAACAATTTTTCAGCGGTAGCCGTCTCAAAGTCCGCTGTGAGTTTAGCCAATTGCTCTTCCAGAGACTGAAGAAATTTAATAAGTGAGTTATCTGGGATGAATACAAACAATAGTTATTTTCCTAACAAGTGCGGAAAGTGATACTTTCCGCACGCGACTGCTGTTGACCCGAACGACGCGAAGCAGAGTTCGAGCAAGCAGTCAAGGGCGGGAAAGACACTTTACGCATGAATTAGGAACATTATTTTTTTCTAAAAATGGTCGAAAAATACGAAAAATGTAAAAGGTGCGGCTTCCGGTATCCTAGCACATACAACCACCTATAACATCCAAAAATAAAATGATAGGCAAGGAAACGATAACATCATCTTGTAGGAAATTTTTTAAGCTTTCTTTCTATACCGACATGTGTTTAACGAATGTGTCTACTTATGATCGAAAAATACGAAAAATGTAATAGGTTCGCAACGTTCCGGTATCCTAGCACACACAACCACCTATAACACCTACAAGCGAATTGTTAGTCCAGCAAACAATAACATCCTCTTGTGGCAAATTTTCTTAGCTTTCTTTTTATATACATATGTATTTAACGAATGTGTCTCGTTATGGTCGCAAAATGTGAAAAATGTAAAAGGTGCGCTAGGATCCGGCATCCTAGCACACAAAACCACCTATAACACCCCCAAGCGAACTGTTAGGCTAGCAAACAATAACATCCTCTTGTGGCAAATTTTCTTAGCTGTCTTTTTATATAGCTATGTATTTAACGACTGTGTCTCGTTATGGTCGCAAAATGCGAAAAATGTAAAAGGTGCGCTAGGATCCGGCATCCTAGCACAGCAAACCACCTATAACACCCCCAAGCGAACTGTTAGGCCAGCAAACAATAACATCCTCTTATAGCAAATTTTCTTAGCTTTCTTTTTATATCGCTATGTATTTAACGAATGTGTCTCGTTATGGTCGCAAATTGCGAAAAATGTAAAAGGTGCGCTAGGATCCGGCATCCAAACCACCTATAACACCTACAAGCGAATCGTTAGACCCTTTCGATACACCTTGGTTCGTTTAGGATGACTATACAAAATCGTCTAGCCGTACCAATTCTACTTTTGATCCCACGGGATGAACCGTCAAAATGGCTGCTCCACGCCTGTTCTTTCTGAATTTTAGATAGTCGTCTAGGTAAGGATAGTCAGGTCAGGTATGTTTGGCAAGTAATTTACGCATTTTCAACTCGGTTGGCATGCAAACTAATTCACGCATTTTCGACTGACTCGCAATCTAGGTTTGCTTGCTCAGGTTAGGTTTGTGTGTCAATTGCGAGCAAAAAAACAAATTCACGCAGTTTCAACTCGGTTTGCCTTCTTGTTTTGTCATCTAAACACACCGCCATCAAAAGTTGTGCGCATGCGGACCTGCGGGATCAAAAGTAGAATTTGTACGGCTAGACGCTTGTTGGCTATACTCACCATGACTTTCTTCTTTATATTATTCAGCTTCTCTTGAGCAGCTGCCAGCTCAGCATTGGCAGCGGCCAGCGCTTTCCTTTTGGGTTCTACGTCGCAGAAAACTTCGTAAAACTTTATGATATTGATGACCCAAGCGCATAGGCCTGCTGCCGCACCCGATTTGGACCTCACGAACTCGGGCTCGAATTCTGCGTCTTTGAGGTAAGGTTCTATCGCTTTCATTACTTCCGGGTGTATGTTTTCTTTGTCGTAGTTTATGAGAGAGTCAAGAAACGAGTCCACTTTCGCCATGATAATCTTGGCGGATTTCCAGCTGCGGTCCTTGGGCACTTTACCAGCAGGCGCAAGGAGGACCATCACCGCCGCTGTCACGTTCGTTACAGCACCTGGAAACACCAATTTGGTTTTTCATTAACCAATATTACAATATAGAGAAGATAATTCGATGAATGACTAACTGACTGTCATAAGATGATAAAGTGAAACGACTAACCTGGTGGAGAACCGAAAGACTTCAACTCGGTCAAATTGGACTTGTTCAAAGTGTTCAGCGCCTCTTGGGCTGCTAGCAGAGCAGGCTCAGCTTTTACCAGGTCCTCTTCGCAATCCTTCTGCTTCTTACACACTTCTTCAGTGATAGCTGCCACCTTCTCTTCTTCTTCGTCGGCCAGATTCTTCTCTATGGATACTTTTTCGGTTTCCACACCAACAATTTCAATCAGTCTGTCGGCCGCGTCGTTTTTTTCTTTCAGTTCAATTTCCTGGATGGCCAGTTTCTTCTTGAGCTCGTCCACTTGTGTGGCGGTGCTTCTCAGTTTGTCTAAGCCGTTTTCCAATCTGAGTACCTTGATAAAGAATAAGAGTGAGCACAATTCAAAAAATGAGATTTTAAAAAGTGTCAAAATTCCAAACGATCTCTAATCTCAGTAGAAGAGTGACTGTTAGTATGTGACAGAAATATTCTATAATTTGGCAAAAGTTCGTTGTTCTATTCGATGCCTCTATTAGTGGAATCGGCGCTGCACAAAAATTTACAAATAACGACTGGAACAACAGGTGGTCTTCCCCAGCCAAATGAAGGATAATTTGCTTATAATTACAATAAGCAATTGCAACGAATATAGTTTTTCTTTCATCATCATACACGTTTATTTCATTTTCAAATGTTGACAGTTGAAAATTGAAACATCTAGAAAACCACGCCAAGAAACGAATTTCTTCCACAAAATCAAAATTTCAATCAAAACGTCTATGCTATTATTCTCACCTTAGACTGCAACTCCTCATTCTTCTGACGTAACAACTTGGAATACAAGGTTATTTGTTCTAAATACGATTTCGGTGTGGTATAGTTATATCTTCGCTCGTTTATGAGGAACACCTTGGAAATTGTATTTACCGACGCATGTGCGTACGCCATGAAACGAGCAGAAGAATCACGCAGGTCTCCCTGAAATGTGAGGAAATAGTTTTTGATAACCATACAAAAGCTGCGTTTTGTTGACGATAACCTTAACCTGGAACAGCTTTTTCTTGACGTATTCTATGAATTCGCGCCAATAATTTCAAAAGTTATTCTCTCTGGCTGCTCGATGGATTTCGATCGAGCAGAAAGACGAAAGAAGGAGAGAAAACAAATAAAATGGCGGTTAATCAGTAGGTGTTGAGTTTTGAGTTCATTGAGGTTAGGTTACGTTCCATGTTTGGTTATCTTATCTGACCAAAACATGCACTTGATGATTTTAGAATGGATTTAATAAGTTTCAGTGAATATGGATTCAAGCAATATTTCACTGCCAGAAGGATTTTCTTGGATAATTGTTGATGGAGAAGTCATTCAAAGTGGAAATTCATTTTTGGCAAGGTTATCTTATCACAGAGAGAAAAGGAGAACACCACTCTGATCTGAAAATGGAATATATTCCGTTTTCTTGCACCACGTATTTAATCTATTCTTCGGGTTGCCAACAAAACGCAGCTAAAAGTTACCATAACTTGTCAGTGAAAGTTTTAATTTCGAGCTACCAGTATTGCCCTTCACAACTTACTTTTTTTCATAGCTGGTATGGTATAAACTCACTCATGGGACCAGGGGTGGGATACTGTGTACCGTAGAATTCTATTGTCGACAGTTTTGTCTCTTTCTCTTCCATGAATTCAACCATAATGTCATCTCACTTTTTCTATCGACAATAGAATTCCATGATACACAGAATCTCACCCCAGATATCACAAATTGCAATCATGTCAATAATGATCGTAAATGACTAACTTTTGATACATAATTCACAGATAAACATAGCATGAGCCAAAACTTCCAGATAACTTACCGGTAGAACTTCCAATTCTTCGAGGAACGTCGTAGCGACCGACACCAGAGCCTCTTGTGGCCACTCGTGGAACCAGTTCACTTGAGTGCAGTTTATAATGGCCGGAAATTTCCTGGATCTCACTCTCAAAGTTGAGCCTACGGGCGAGAAACACAAAACCAGCTTCAACTGTCTCCGCACTCGATCTATGAAGAATTTCCAGCAATTTTCTCTGGTGTCCAGCATTCCCGCTCCTTTCACCTCGTTCCTCACTCCGGCTATGATGTTTTCGATTTCATCATCAGGGAACATATCCGGTATTTCACCGGATGCCAGCATGTCGTTGATGAGAACGAGGAATTGTTCGTTGGGCACCTGGATGAAAATAAAAACGATTAGAAAAGTTCGAATGAAAGCCATGTCTTATTGTTTAATGAACAGGGTGTTTTACAACTTATCCGAATTTTTTCAACCACATTTGAAGGTCTAAATGATCGGTCGATTACAAAAAAAATATATAAAATTCCAACAGAAAACGAGATACAGATTGTCCAGTCCTTTGGCCTCCTTGGTCTCCAGACCTGCATCCCCTAGATATTTATTTATAGGGATTTTTAAAAACCAAACTACACGGTACCTACGACGTACATATGTGGCTGAAAACTTTCGGCAAAGTTGTGAAACAACCTGTCCTCCTCAACTACAAAATGAGTCAAATTGGCAGAACTTAGAATCATTGGAATTAAATCAGTTATATCTTAAGACTGTACCAACCTGAGCGTCGGTCATGAGGAACATAATCCCGACATTCTTCAGTCCACTCTTCATGTACAGCGAGGACATTTCGGTTTTCAAATCGAAAATCCCATACCCCTTTTTGAGTTGAATTTGGGCTACTTCTAGTGAAGATATAAAGGCAGCTAGTCTAGCCAAAGACTGTTTACCACTACCTCCAACGCCAACTAGAAGAGCGCTTCCTCGTGGGGATTCCAAAATTCTGTTGATCCTGCAAAATATACAGTAATCATCAGCCAGTTTGAATGGAATCGTTCATATCGACGAACATCCTACTGCATCTTAAACAGAATCATTAACTGTTGAAAGAAGTGGTTTTATAAAATTCCTCAATTTTTTTCTGGACCGAAATCTCAACTTTCGAAAGCATTTCAATAATCCCATCAAGACTTGATGAACAGTGTGTCGAGAAGAGCTCTAGACAATTCTGGTCAGATTTTATATGCCCAGTTATGGCCTGAAACTAAAAAGGATGGGGGACAAAACAACGTCAGGAGTTGCTTCAAATCCGGCAACACATAGAAGTTTTTTGACCAAAATCAAACCGGTGAACTAGAGACAAAACTCGAAAAACTGCATCTATCAGATACCAAGCGAATGCAGACTGTTACATTGGCAAGACTAAACAACTTCTCACCACAAGGGTAAATGAACATAAACGCTGGACTCAACGAGGAGAGATGACAAAATCGGGAATCGGAACGCACGTTTGGATAGAACTGTGTCCAGTGGAAAGATGCCGACGTCGAAGACAGGGAAGAAAATTGGTTCAAAAACATTTACCTACCTGCAGATGTGCATCATGGCATCTTCGAAAAGCACCAGATTCATTGCTGCCACCAGATCATTGTAACTGGACATTGCTTCGTTCAGAAGTTTGTTCAGTGCTTCCCACGTTTTTATAGGCATGTATTTTGGTTCACCTATTCCACCGGCAAAGTGGCAGTAGATATTCGGTTTTTCCAATACTATGGATTCGTCAATTTCCTTGAAAACAAAAAAAAAATATAGCTAATTAGTGCCAAAAGAACGACCGAAACAAACCAGTCTTTGCTCTGCTGTGAGTCAAAATAATATTTTTAGTTTTCTAAATGTCCCGGAACTTTGAATTATTTCACTTCTTGAAATACATACCTCGAAGTTTTTCTTGAACGTGTCCAGCTGTAATTTTGAGAAGGCATCGATGTCTTTCTCTTCGATTAGTTTATCTCCGTATACTCTCTGGCACTCATGTAGCCAGAGTCTCACCAAATCAGTAGGCGCATTAAGACAATCGTTGGTGCTGAAGAGTAGGCCCTGAAACAAAAACGATCTGTTCATTCAGAGACCGAAGCCAGCTAGATACAATTAGAGAAAGGATATGAAGAACGAAGACGCGAAGAGATACAAGAAGGGCTAGGAAGCCAGATTGATAAAATTAGAAGATGAATGCCAAAAAGTAAGACAGAAAGAGAAACAACAATATGAAGAAAAAGGCGCAAAAAGAAACAAGAATATGAAGAGAATGAAGGCACAAGGAGAAAAAATAATGTGAAGAACGCAGACACAAAAAGAAAGAACCAGGGCGCGAAGAGATACAAGGATATGAAGATCGAAGATGCGTAGAGAAAGATGGAGGGGAAGAACGAAGAAAAGAAGATAAGGAACCAAAACGCACAGAAAAACAAGAAGAGGAGTGCGAGGAAAACAAGAGGAAAAGAAGAAGAAGAAAAGAAGAGAAAGAACAATGGAGCAAAAAGGAAAAGGAGAAAAGAGTTGGATGGATAGAATGGAGGAACAACAGGAAAAAGATGAACAATTTTATGAAGTCTTTAACCAGAATTGGGAATGGATGGCATATGTAAGGAGGTAGTCAAGAGAGCAGCAAAAATAAAAGACTGAAATAAAAAAAAATTAATGCATTCTAAAATAGACGATTCTAGGCGTTTTTGTTGGGGCAGAAATTCTCGATGATTCCATTGGATTATATAAGGAAGGCGATTCGGGTCGAAGTTGGAGTAGAAGTTTACCAAGTATAATTATTACTATCCAGTAGACAGATCATTGTATCAGCATATGAGTTGTATGATTAGTTTACTGGAATTCATTTTTGTATTGCAACTGGAAATTAACTAGCAAAAACTGTCCAGTACTTCCTGTGTCGAGACCGTAATATGAAGAAAAACGCATTGCAAGGTGAATATCAGTTTTGGCGAAACTTATTTCGTTATTTCGCGACAAGGGCGTCGCAATTTTTTATTCTTGGGGGGTGAAGGCTTACATTTAACTACTATTGGGGGGGGGTTACACCTATTACCCCCCCCCCCCATATCGACGCCCTTGTTTCGCGAATTCAAGCCGTGAAACGAATGTTATTTTCGCAGAATATCTTGACTCACCTGAAAAACATTCGAAATATCCCGCAAGTTGAAAATGTAGTGGAACTTCACCGCCGTGGGCAGAAAGATCTGCGACGCCTTGTGATGCAGCGCAACCGTCGCGGTCACGATGGTCTCGCCCATCTTCACGATGAAGGAGGGAAACTTGTGTTCCGGATTGGAGAGGTGCTGGCCCAGGATGGAGTAATAGATGGAAGTGAGCGCGTCCGTACCGGGAAAGCAGATGGCGAACACGCAGAAGTGGCGCTGCAGTCGCGGGTTTATGGTGAAGCTGCCGGCGGTCGGGTTCATGCAGGATACGTACTGGCAGTTGTGGATGTCTTTGAGGGTTAGACGGTTCCTGTCGTACCTGAAGATAATTAATGAATGCGTGATGAGAAACTGTTCATTAGCTGTTTACAAAGTATTCCAGAGAAGCTTCGTACAGTAATTTTCCAAATATTTTTGGAACGGATACCAATCCTCCTGGCCAGAGAATAATACACAACACCGTCCATTCTGCCTAATTTTTGACGCCGTCCCGTTTTTGCTACCATATATTTCTTGCGTCAAAAATATTTATTAATACATATAGTTCTGGTCTCAATTGAGTTTTCATGGTGGATAATAATTTTGCTGCGATAATGTAGTTTTTGTGCCTTCTTTCATGTGTTTTCCTAGTTAGTAACCATTCCAAGCTGGAGCTATGTGCGGGAGTTCTCTTGGCAGAACTAAACATATGATTGCAGGTTATGAAAGCAGTTTGGTCATTTCCAAAATATTGGCTTTTTAAGAATCTACTGTAGCCATTAATTAAAAAACAAAATGGTACAAGTACGTACCAGTGCTGGTAGTCCAAATGCTGCCTAATCAGAGTATGAGGCTGCACAGTTCCATATCCGTCAACCTCTGGCATATTCATGTCGTCTATGAAATAAATGAGCGTTTTGTTGCCCGGCGGTCCGTAGTTCTTCCCGGCTTTTTTCTCCAGTGGTTTTTCCAGAATTTTCTGAAGCATCTCCGAGGAAGTGTAGAAATTGAACGGGACGTTAGTCACAGCGTAATTATCCGACAGAGAAGCGAGTTTTTCGCTGACCAACACGGTTTTTCCGCATCCTGCATTTCCCACCAACATTACTGGATGCCGCTTAACCATCAAGAGGTCTAGGAAGTACCTGATTCTGATAGACTCGGTTGTATGAACTAGAACCGCCTGAAAACAAACAATACCATATCACAGTATTTTCACAGATGTCAACGTTTTTTTTGCAATTCTGAGAGTTAGCATGGATTGTGAATTTTGAGTCAAACAAAAAAAATTGAAAATTACTCAAAAGGGGTTCACCTCTAAAAATCATGAAAAATACTAAGTCGTCAGATCGAATTGAAATTTGCATTTTTCGAATTTCAAACTTTTGTCCCCAAACGTAGTTTGACGTGCTGATTCCGAATCTTTGAAAGAAAATGTCGAAAACTCATCGAAAATATTTTTGGCGCTAAAAAAACCATTTGAAAACTGATTCAGAGCTGACCAACTCGAGAACGGTTAGAGATAGACGAATTCTGCGAACGCCAATCGATTCAAGATGGTCGATTAGCATGCATGGTGAATTTTGAGTCGAACAAAAAAATTAAAAATTTCTCGAAAAAAGTTGCAAGGGGTTGACCCCTAAAAATCATGAAAAATACTAAGTCGTCAGATCGACTTGAAATTTGCTCTGTATATGTAAAATTTCAGGCTCATTCCGATAATCTATGATTTTTATGTGCTCAAATATAAGATTTAGCCGGAAAAGGGTGTTTAAGGTACAAAATCCAATTTTCTGAGATTTTTTATTTTTCATTTTTCGAATTTCAAATTTTCGTCTCCGGACGTATTTTGAGGTGCTGATTCCGAATCTTTGAACGAAAATGTCGAAAACTCATCAGAAATATTTTTGGCGACAAAAAAAACCGTTTGAAAAATGATTCAGAGCTGACCAACTCGAGAACGGTTAGAGATAGACGAATTCTGCGAACGCCAATCGATTCAAGATGGTCGATTAGCATGCATGGTGAATTTTGAGTCGAACAAAAAAATTAAAAATTTCTCGAAAAAAGTTGCAAGGGGTTGACCCCTAAAAATCATGAAAAATACTAAATCGTCAGATCGACTTGAAATTTGCTCTGTATATGTAAAATTTCAGGCTCATTCCGAAAATCTATGATTTTTATGTGCTCAAATATAAGATTTAGCCGGAAAAGGGTGTTTAAGGTAAAAAATCCAATTTTCTGAGATTTTTTATTTTTCATTTTTCGAATTTCAAATTTTCGTCTCCAGACGTATTTTGAGGTGCTGATTCCGAATCTATGAACGAAAATGTCGAAAACTCATCAGAAATATTTTTGGCGCCAAAAAAACCATTTGAAAACTGATTCAGAGCTGACCAACTCGAGAACGGTTAGAGATAGACGAATTCTGCGAACGCCAATCGATTCAAGATGGTCGATTAGCATGCATGGTGAATTTTGAGTCGAACAAAAAAATTAAAAATTTCTCGAAAAAAGTTGCAAGGGGTTGACCCCTAAAAATCATGAAAAATACTAAATCGTCAGATCGACTTGAAATTTGCTCTGTATATGTAAAATTTCAGGCTCATTCCGAAAATCTATGATTTTTATGTGCTCAAATATAAGATTTAGCCGGAAAAGGGTGTTTAAGGTAAAAAATCCAATTTTCTGAGATTTTTTATTTTTCATTTTTCGAATTTCAAATTTTCGTCTCCGGACGTATTTTGAGGTGCTGATTCCGAATCTTTGAACGAAAATGTCGAAAACTCATCAGAAATATTTTTGGCGCCAAAAAAAACCGTTTGAAAACTGATTCAGAGCTGACCAACTCGAGAACGGTTAGAGATAGACGAATTCTGCGAACGCCAATCGATTCAAGATGGTCGATTAGCATGCATGGTGAATTTTGAGTCGAACAAAAAAATTAAAAATTTCTCGAAAAAAGTTGCAAGGGGTTGACCCCTAAAAATCATGAAAAATACTAAGTCGTCAGATCG
Source organism: Chrysolina haemoptera (assembly GCA_958298965.1). Lineage (NCBI taxonomy): Eukaryota > Metazoa > Arthropoda > Insecta > Coleoptera > Chrysomelidae > Chrysolina > Chrysolina haemoptera. The sequence goes on along the minus strand of OY282594.1, from coordinate 934,016 downwards.
ACTTGAAATTTGCTCTGTATATGTAAAATTTCAGGCTCATTCCGAAAATCTATGATTTTTATATGCTCAAATATAAGACATAGCCGGAAAAGGGTGTTTAAGGTAAAAAATCCAATTTTCTGAGATTTTTTATTTTTCATTTTTCGAATTTCAAATTTTCGTCTCCGGACGTATTTTGAGGTGCTGATTCCGAATCTATGAACGAAAATGTCGAAAACTCATCAGAAATATTTTTGGCGCCAAAAAAACCATTTGAAAACTGATTCAGAGCTGACCAACTCGAGAACGGTTAGAGATAGACGAATTCTGCGAACGCCAATCGATTCAAGATGGTCGATTAGCGTGCATGGTGAATTTTGAGTCGAACAAAAAAATTAAAAATTTCTCGAAAAAAGTTGCAAGGGGATGACCCCTAAAAATCATGAAAAATACTAAATCGTCAGATCGACTTGAAATTTGCTCTGTATATGTAAAATTTCAGGCTCATTCCGAAAATCTATGATTTTTATGTGCTCAAATATAAGATTTAGCCGGAAAAGGGTGTTTAAGGTACAAAATCCAATTTTCTGAGATTTTTTATTTTTCATTTTTCGAATTTCAAATTTTCATCTCCGGACGTATTTTGAGGTGCTGATTCCGAATCTATGAACGAAAATGTCGAAAACTCATCAGAAATATTTTTGGCGCCAAAAAAACCATTTGAAAACTGATTCAGAGCTGACCAACTCGAGAACGGTTAGAGATAGACGAATTCTGCGAACGCCAATCGATTCAAGATGGTCGATTAGCATGCATGGTGAATTTTGAGTAGAACAAAAAAATTAAAAATTTCTCGAAAAAAGTTGCAAGGGGTTGACCCCTAAAAATCATGAAAAATACTAAGTCGTCAGATCGACTTGAAATTTGCTCTGTATATGTAAAATTTCAGGCTCATTCCGATAATCTATGATTTTTATGTGCTCAAATATAAGATTTAGCCGGAAAAGGGTGTTTAAGGTACAAAATCCAATTTTCTGAGATTTTTTATTTTTCATTTTTCGAATTTCAAATTTTCATCTCCGGACGTATTTTGAGGTGCTGATTCCGAATCTATGAACGAAAATGTCGAAAACTCATCAGAAATATTTTTGGCGACAAAAAAACCGTTTGAAAAATGATTCAGAGCTGACCAACTCGAGAACGGTTAGAGATAGACGAATTCTGCGAACGCCAATCGATTCAAGATGGTCGATTAGCATGCATGGTGAATTTTGAGTCGAACAAAAAAATTAAAAATTTCTCGAAAAAAGTTGCAAGGGGTTGACCCCTAAAAATCATGAAAAATACTAAGTCGTCAGATCGACTTGAAATTTGCTCTGTATATGTAAAATTTCAGGCTCATTCCGATAATCTATGATTTTTATGTGCTCAAATATAAGATTTAGCCGGAAAAGGGTGTTTAAGGTACAAAATCCAATTTTCTGAGATTTTTTATTTTTCATTTTTCGAATTTCAAATTTTCATCTCCGGACGTATTTTGAGGTGCTGATTCCGAATCTATGAACGAAAATGTCGAAAACTCATCAGAAATATTTTTGGCGACAAAAAAACCGTTTGAAAAATGATTCAGAGCTGACCAACTCGAGAACGGTTAGAGATAGACGAATTCTGCGAACGCCAATCGATTCAAGATGGTCGATTAGCATGCATGGTGAATTTTGAGTCGAACAAAAAAATTAAAAATTTCTCGAAAAAAGTTGCAAGGGGTTGACCCCTAAAAATCATGAAAAATACTAAATCGTCAGATCGACTTGAAATTTGCTCTGTATATGTAAAATTTCAGGCTCATTCCGAAAATCTATGATTTTTATGTGCTCAAATATAAGATTTAGCCGGAAAAGGGTGTTTAAGGTAAAAAATCCAATTTTCTGAGATTTTTTATTTTTCATTTTTCGAATTTCAAATTTTCGTCTCCAGACGTATTTTGAGGTGCTGATTCCGAATCTATGAACGAAAATGTCGAAAACTCATCAGAAATATTTTTGGCGCCAAAAAAACCATTTGAAAACTGATTCAGAGCTGACCAACTCGAGAACGGTTAGAGATAGACGAATTCTGCGAACGCCAATCGATTCAAGATGGTCGATTAGCATGCATGGTGAATTTTGAGTCGAACAAAAAAATTAAAAATTTCTCGAAAAAAGTTGCAAGGGGTTGACCCCTAAAAATCATGAAAAATACTAAATCGTCAGATCGACTTGAAATTTGCTCTGTATATGTAAAATTTCAGGCTCATTCCGAAAATCTATGATTTTTATGTGCTCAAATATAAGATTTAGCCGGAAAAGGGTGTTTAAGGTAAAAAATCCAATTTTCTGAGATTTTTTATTTTTCATTTTTCGAATTTCAAATTTTCGTCTCCGGACGTATTTTGAGGTGCTGATTCCGAATCTTTGAACGAAAATGTCGAAAACTCATCAGAAATATTTTTGGCGCCAAAAAAACCGTTTGAAAACTGATTCAGAGCTGACCAACTCGAGAACGGTTAGAGATAGACGAATTCTGCGAACGCCAATCGATTCAAGATGGTCGATTAGCGTGCATGGTAAAAGTTGCAAGGGGTTGACCCCTAAAAATCATGAAAAATACTAAGTCGTCAGATCGACTTGAAATTTGCTCTGTATATGTAAAATTTCAGGCTCATTCCGAAAATCTATGATTTTTATGTGCTCAAATATAAGATTTAGCCGGAAAAGGGTGTTTAAGGTAAAAAATCCAATTTTCTGAGATTTTTTATTTTTCATTTTTCGAATTTCAAATTTTCGTCTCCGGACGTATTTTGAGGTGCTGATTCCGAATCTTTGAACGAAAATGTCGAAAACTCATCAGAAATATTTTTGGCGCCAAAAAAACCGTTTGAAAACTGATTCAGAGCTGACCAACTCGAGAACGGTTAGAGATAGACGAATTCTGCGAACGCCAATCGATTCAAGATGGTCGATTAGCATGCATGGTGAATTTTGAGTCGAACAAAAAAATTAAAAATTTCTCGAAAAAAGTTGCAAGGGGTTGACCCCTAAAAATCATGAAAAATACTAAGTCGTCAGATCGACTTGAAATTTGCTCTGTATATGTAAAATTTCAGGCTCATTCCGAAAATCTATGATTTTTATATGCTCAAATATAAGACATAGCCGGAAAAGGGTGTTTAAGGTAAAAAATCCAATTTTCTGAGATTTTTTATTTTTCATTTTTCGAATTTCAAATTTTCGTCTCCGGACGTATTTTGAGGTGCTGATTCCGAATCTATGAACGAAAATGTCGAAAACTCATCAGAAATATTTTTGGCGCCAAAAAAACCATTTGAAAACTGATTCAGAGCTGACCAACTCGAGAACGGTTAGAGATAGACGAATTCTGCGAACGCCAATCGATTCAAGATGGTCGATTAGCGTGCATGGTGAATTTTGAGTCGAACAAAAAAATTAAAAATTTCTCGAAAAAAGTTGCAAGGGGATGACCCCTAAAAATCATGAAAAATACTAAATCGTCAGATCGACTTGAAATTTGCTCTGTATATGTAAAATTTCAGGCTCATTCCGAAAATCTATGATTTTTATGTGCTCAAATATAAGATTTAGCCGGAAAAGGGTGTTTAAGGTACAAAATCCAATTTTCTGAGATTTTTTATTTTTCATTTTTCGAATTTCAAATTTTCATCTCCGGACGTATTTTGAGGTGCTGATTCCGAATCTATGAACGAAAATGTCGAAAACTCATCAGAAATATTTTTGGCGCCAAAAAAACCATTTGAAAACTGATTCAGAGCTGACCAACTCGAGAACGGTTAGAGATAGACGAATTCTGCGAACGCCAATCGATTCAAGATGGTCGATTAGCATGCATGGTGAATTTTGAGTCGAACAAAAAAATTAAAAATTTCTCGAAAAAAGTTGCAAGGGGTTGACCCCTAAAAATCATGAAAAATACTAAGTCGTCAGATCGACTTGAAATTTGCTCTGTATATGTAAAATTTCAGGCTCATTCCGATAATCTATGATTTTTATGTGCTCAAATATAAGATTTAGCCGGAAAAGGGTGTTTAAGGTACAAAATCCAATTTTCTGAGATTTTTTATTTTTCATTTTTCGAATTTCAAATTTTCATCTCCGGACGTATTTTGAGGTGCTGATTCCGAATCTATGAACGAAAATGTCGAAAACTCATCAGAAATATTTTTGGCGACAAAAAAACCGTTTGAAAAATGATTCAGAGCTGACCAACTCGAGAACGGTTAGAGATAGACGAATTCTGCGAACGCCAATCGATTCAAGATGGTCGATTAGCATGCATGGTGAATTTTGAGTCGAACAAAAAAATTAAAAATTTCTCGAAAAAAGTTGCAAGGGGTTGACCCCTAAAAATCATGAAAAATACTAAGTCGTCAGATCGACTTGAAATTTGCTCTGTATATGTAAAATTTCAGGCTCATTCCGATAATCTATGATTTTTATGTGCTCAAATATAAGATTTAGCCGGAAAAGGGTGTTTAAGGTACAAAATCCAATTTTCTGAGATTTTTTATTTTTCATTTTTCGAATTTCAAATTTTCATCTCCGGACGTATTTTGAGGTGCTGATTCCGAATCTATGAACGAAAATGTCGAAAACTCATCAGAAATATTTTTGGCGACAAAAAAAACCGTTTGAAAAATGATTCAGAGCTGACCAACTCGAGAACGGTTAGAGATAGACGAATTCTGCGAACGCCAATCGATTCAAGATGGTCGATTAGCATGCATGGTGAATTTTGAGTCGAACAAAAAAATTAAAAATTTCTCGAAAAAAGTTGCAAGGGGTTGACCCCTAAAAATCATGAAAAATACTAAATCGTCAGATCGACTTGAAATTTGCTCTGTATATGTAAAATTTCAGGCTCATTCCGAAAATCTATGATTTTTATGTGCTCAAATATAAGATTTAGCCGGAAAAGGGTGTTTAAGGTAAAAAATCCAATTTTCTGAGATTTTTTATTTTTCATTTTTCGAATTTCAAATTTTCGTCTCCAGACGTATTTTGAGGTGCTGATTCCGAATCTATGAACGAAAATGTCGAAAACTCATCAGAAATATTTTTGGCGCCAAAAAAACCATTTGAAAACTGATTCAGAGCTGACCAACTCGAGAACGGTTAGAGATAGACGAATTCTGCGAACGCCAATCGATTCAAGATGGTCGATTAGCATGCATGGTGAATTTTGAGTCGAACAAAAAAATTAAAAATTTCTCGAAAAAAGTTGCAAGGGGTTGACCCCTAAAAATCATGAAAAATACTAAATCGTCAGATCGACTTGAAATTTGCTCTGTATATGTAAAATTTCAGGCTCATTCCGAAAATCTATGATTTTTATGTGCTCAAATATAAGATTTAGCCGGAAAAGGGTGTTTAAGGTAAAAAATCCAATTTTCTGAGATTTTTTATTTTTCATTTTTCGAATTTCAAATTTTCGTCTCCGGACGTATTTTGAGGTGCTGATTCCGAATCTTTGAACGAAAATGTCGAAAACTCATCAGAAATATTTTTGGCGCCAAAAAAACCGTTTGAAAACTGATTCAGAGCTGACCAACTCGAGAACGGTTAGAGATAGACGAATTCTGCGAACGCCAATCGATTCAAGATGGTCGATTAGCGTGCATGGTGAAAGTTGCAAGGGGTTGACCCCTAAAAATCATGAAAAATACTAAGTCGTCAGATCGACTTGAAATTTGCTCTGTATATGTAAAATTTCAGGCTCATTCCGAAAATCTATGATTTTTATGTGCTCAAATATAAGATTTAGCCGGAAAAGGGTGTTTAAGGTAAAAAATCCAATTTTCTGAGATTTTTTATTTTTCATTTTTCGAATTTCAAATTTTCGTCTCCGGACGTATTTTGAGGTGCTGATTCCGAATCTTTGAACGAAAATGTCGAAAACTCATCAGAAATATTTTTGGCGCCAAAAAAACCGTTTGAAAACTGATTCAGAGCTGACCAACTCGAGAACGGTTAGAGATAGACGAATTCTGCGAACGCCAATCGATTCAAGATGGTCGATTAGCATGCATGGTGAATTTTGAGTCGAACAAAAAAATTAAAAATTTCTCGAAAAAAGTTGCAAGGGGTTGACCCCTAAAAATCATGAAAAATACTAAGTCGTCAGATCGACTTGAAATTTGCTCTGTATATGTAAAATTTCAGGCTCATTCCGAAAATCTATGATTTTTATATGCTCAAATATAAGACATAGCCGGAAAAGGGTGTTTAAGGTAAAAAATCCAATTTTCTGAGATTTTTTATTTTTCATTTTTCGAATTTCAAATTTTCGTCTCCGGACGTATTTTGAGGTGCTGATTCCGAATCTATGAACGAAAATGTCGAAAACTCATCAGAAATATTTTTGGCGCCAAAAAAACCATTTGAAAACTGATTCAGAGCTGACCAACTCGAGAACGGTTAGAGATAGACGAATTCTGCGAACGCCAATCGATTCAAGATGGTCGATTAGCGTGCATGGTGAATTTTGAGTCGAACAAAAAAATTAAAAATTTCTCGAAAAAAGTTGCAAGGGGATGACCCCTAAAAATCATGAAAAATACTAAATCGTCAGATCGACTTGAAATTTGCTCTGTATATGTAAAATTTCAGGCTCATTCCGAAAATCTATGATTTTTATGTGCTCAAATATAAGATTTAGCCGGAAAAGGGTGTTTAAGGTACAAAATCCAATTTTCTGAGATTTTTTATTTTTCATTTTTCGAATTTCAAATTTTCATCTCCGGACGTATTTTGAGGTGCTGATTCCGAATCTATGAACGAAAATGTCGAAAACTCATCAGAAATATTTTTGGCGCCAAAAAAACCATTTGAAAACTGATTCAGAGCTGACCAACTCGAGAACGGTTAGAGATAGACGAATTCTGCGAACGCCAATCGATTCAAGATGGTCGATTAGCATGCATGGTGAATTTTGAGTCGAACAAAAAAATTAAAAATTTCTCGAAAAAAGTTGCAAGGGGTTGACCCCTAAAAATCATGAAAAATACTAAGTCGTCAGATCGACTTGAAATTTGCTCTGTATATGTAAAATTTCAGGCTCATTCCGATAATCTATGATTTTTATGTGCTCAAATATAAGATTTAGCCGGAAAAGGGTGTTTAAGGTAAAAAATCCAATTTTCTGAGATTTTTTATTTTTCATTTTTCGAATTTCAAATTTTCGTCCCCGGACGTATTTTGAGGTGCTGATTCCGAATCTATGAACAAAAATGTCGAAAACTCATCAGAAATATTTTTGGCGCCAAAAAAACCATTTGAAAACTGATTCAGAGCTGACCAACTCGAAAACGGTTAGAGATAGACGAATTCTGCGAACGCCAATCGATTCAAGATGGTCGATTAGCATGCATGGTGAATTTTGAGTCGAACAAAAAAATTAAAAATTTCTCGAAAAAAGTTGCAAGGGGTTGACCCCTAAAAATCATGAAAAATACTAAGTCGTCAGATCGACTTGAAATTTGCTCTGTATATGTAAAATTTCAGGCTCATTCCGATAATCTATGATTTTTATGTGCTCAAATATAAGATTTAGCCGGAAAAGGGTGTTTAAGGTAAAAAATCCAATTTTCTGAGATTTTTTATTTTTCATTTTTCGAATTTCAAATTTTCGTCCCCGGACGTATTTTGAGGTGCTGATTCCGAATCTATGAACGAAAATGTCGAAAACTCATCAGAAATATTTTTGGCGCCAAAAAAACCATTTGAAAACTGATTCAGAGCTGACCAACTCGAAAACGGTTAGAGATAGACGAATTCTGCGAACGCCAATCGATTCAAGATGGTCGATTAGTATGCATGGTGAATTTTGCGTCGAACAAAAAAATTAAAAATTTCTCGAAAAAAGTTGCAAGGGGACCCCTAAAAATCATGAAAAATACTAAGTCGTCAGATCGACTTGAAATTTGCTCTGTATATGTAAAATTTCAGGCTCATTCCGAAAATCTATGATTTTTATGTGCTCAAATATAAGATTTAGCCGGAAAAGGGTGTTAAAAGGTGAAAAATCCAATTTTCTGAGATTTTTTATTTTTCATTTTTCGAATTTCAAATTTTCGTCTCCGGACGTATTTTGAGGTGCTGATTCCGAATCTATGAACGAAAATGTCGAAAACTCATCAGAAATATTTTTGGCGCCAAAAAAACCATTTGAAAACTGATTCAGAGCTGACCAACTCGAAAACGGTTAGAGATAGACGAATTCTGCGAACGCCAATCGATTCAAGATGGTCGATTAGCATGCATGGTGAATTTTGAGTCGAACAAAAAAATTAAAAATTTCTCGAAAAAAGTTGCAAGGGGTTGACCCCTAAAAATCATGAAAAATACTAAGTCGTCAGATCGACTTGAAATTTGCTCTGTATATGTAAAATTTCAGGCTCATTCCGAAAATCTATGATTTTTATGTGCTCAAATATAAGATTTAGCCGGAAAAGGGTGTTTAAGGTAAAAAATCCAATTTTCTGAGATTTTTTATTTTTCATTTTTCGAATTTCAAATTTTCGTCTTCGGACGTATTTTGACGTGCTGATTCCGAATCTATGAACGAAAATGTCGAAAACTCATCAGAAATATTTTTGGCGCCAAAAAAACCATTTGAAAACTGATTCAGAGCTGACCAACTCGAGAACGGTTAGAGATAGACGAATTCTGCGAACGCCAATCGATTCAAGATGGTCGATTAGTATGCATGGTGAATTTTGCGTCGAACAAAAAAATTAAAAATTTCTCGAAGAAAGTTTCAAGGGGTTGACCCCTAAAAATCATGAAAAATACTAAGTCGTCAGATCGACTTGAAATTTGCTCTGTATATGTAAAATTTCAGGCTCATTCCGAAAATCTATGATTTTTATGTGCTCAAATATAATATATAGCCGGAAAAGGGTGTTTAAGGTAAAAAATCCAATTTTCTGAGATTTTTTATTTTTCATTTTTCGAATTTCAAATTTTCGTTTTCGGACGTATTTTGACGTGCTGATTCCGAATCTATGAACGAAAATGTCGAAAACTCATCAGAAATATTTTTGGCGCCAAAAAAACCATTTGAAAACTGATTCAGAGCTGACCAACTCGAGAACGGTTAGAGATAGACGAATTTTGCGAACGCCAATCATTTTAGAATGGCCGAAATAGTATATACTGAGAATTTGAACGAAAAATATTTTCGGAAAAAAAAGTCGAGTATATCATGAAGATAGCTTTTCCAATATTTTTATTTTTCATTTTTCGAATTTCAAATTTTCGTCCCCGGATGTATTTTGAGGTGCTGATTCCGAATCTTTGAACGAAAATGTCTAAAACTCATCTGAAATATTTTTGGCGCCAAAAAAACCATTTGAAAACTGATTCAGAGCTGACCAACTCGAGAACGGTTAGAGATAGACGAATTCTGCGAACGCCAATCGATTTAGAATGGCCGAAATAGTATGGACTGAGAATTTAAACTAAAAAAATTGACGGACAAAAAAGTCGAGTATATCATGACAGATAGTTTTTCGAATTTTTTTATTTTTCATTTTTCGAATTTCAAATTTCCGTCCTCAAACGTAGTTTGACGTGCTGATTCCAAATATTTGAACGAAAATGTCGAAAACTCATCAGAAATATTTTTGGCGCCAAAAAAACGATTTGAAAACTGATTCAGAGATGACCAACTCGAGAACGGTTAGAGATAGACAAATTTTGCGAACGCCAATCGATTTAGAATGGCCGAAATAATAAATACCGAGAATTTGAACTGAAAAAATTGACGGACAAAAAAGTCGAGTATATCATGATAGATAGTTTTTCGAATTTTTTTATTTTTCATTTTTCGAATTTCAAATTTTTTCCTCAAATGTCGTTTGACGTGCTGATTCCGAATATTTGGACGAAAATGTCGAAAACTCATGTGAAATATTTTTGGCGCCAAAAAAACCATTTGAAAACTGATTCAGAGCTGACCAACTCGAGAACGTTTAGAGATAGACGAATGCTGCGAACGCCAATCGATTTAGAATTGCCGAAATAGTATGGACTGAGAATTTGAACTAAAAAAATTGACGGACAAAAAAGTCGAGTATATCATGACAGCTAGTTTTTGAATTTTTTTATTTTTCATTTTTCGAATTTCAAATTTTCGTCCTCAAACGTAGTTTGACGTGCTGATTCCAAATATTTGAACGAAAATGTCGAAAACTCATCAGAAATATTTTTGGCGCCAAAAAAACGATTTGAAAACTGATTCAGAGATGACCAACTCGAGAACGGTTAGAGATAGACGAATTTTGCGAACGCCAATCGATTTAGAATGGCCGAAATAGTATATACTGAGAATTTGAACTGAAAAAATTGACGGACAAAAAAGTCGAGTATATCATGACAGATAGTTTTTCGATTTTTTTTATTTTTCATTTTTCGAATTTCAATTTTTCGTCCTCAAACGTAGTTTGACGTGCTGATTCCAAATATTTGAACGAAAATGTCAAAAACTCATCAGAAATATAATATAATAAATAAAAAATCATTTGAAAACTGATTTAGAGCTGACCAACTCGAGAACGGTTAGAGATAGACCAATTCTGCGAACGCCAATCGATTCAGAATGGCCGAATTAGTATACACTGAGAATTTGAACGAAAAAAATGTACGGAAAAAAAAGTCGAGTATATCATGATAGATAGTTTTTCGAATATTTTTATTTTTCATTTTTCGAATTCCAAATTTTAGTCCCCGGACGTATTTTGAGGTGCTGATTCCGAATCTTTGAACGAAAATGTCGAAAACTCATCAGAAATATTTTTGGCGCCAAAAAAAAACATTTGAAAACTGATTCAGAGCTGACCAACTCGAGAACGGTTAGAGATAGACAAATTTTGCGAACGCCAATCGATTTAGAATGGCCGAAATAGTATAAGTCTTTAGAATGGCCGAAATAGTATAAGTCTTTAGAAACATCGATGTATACAAAAATAAAACATGATCATACGAACGAAAGCAAGTTGAATGGAAGCTTGTAATTACCTACCTGTAATGGAATGTCTGGATCCAACTCAAAACGCCCCAAGCTCTCGGTCCACGAAACAAATTGTTTACTTTCATTATCGATGAAATAATCGAAAATCGTCCCTCCTGTTGGAAATTTGACGGTTTTGAACTCATTCACCCACCATTTAGTGAATTCCACCCTATAGTCCGTGGCCTAAAACACAGAGAAACACAAAAGTGCTATATCATATATTTTTACAAGATCACCCTGTATATGTTCCTTACAAGCTCTGAACTGTTTTCACAGGTCACAATATGATGTTTTCTATATCCCATTGCTCCCAAAATAACAGTTACAAAAGAACTGGTTAGGATTATATACGAGTTTAATTTTAAATCGAATAAAACCTATTACTTATATGCACCTGTTCTTGAAACATGGCTGAACCAAAAGCCCAAACACAGCAAAAAACGAAATACAACTCATACCACTCCTTCGGGCAATCGGCTGGTGTGTTGGTGGGTGTCAAAAGACAGTCTAGCAGATGACATAACATCGCGAGGTGCGAGGTTTCCGCGATGGGCGTTATCTTTTTGAATCTTGTCCTCACGTTTTCCAAACAAACCGGTATATATTTGTCGAAGAGCATTATCAAATTGGATTTTTCTCCTGGAATGTCTCTAGTTTCGATCCAGCTTGTGACGTATCTGAAGAATTATTTAAAAAAATTAGCAACAACCAACACAACAACAGAGAAAGACATATTTTATCAGTAGTTTGTTCATATTAGTGGTACAATGAGTAAGTAACTAGCAACAACAATACAGGATTTTCCTTTTCATATGTGATCCCACTACTATTACTGATTCTGCTGCTCCTGCTCAACGCTCTAGAAAACGCAAACGACAAGATGCACGTGAATTACAAGAAGAGGAAGATGGACCAGCTCTTTCCACTGGTGGCCCAAAGAGCTACACCACCTTTACCGAAACGAAAAAAAGGCTAACATTCCAGTAGATGATGAAATAGGATATTTCATGTGCATTTCGTGATTTTAATTTCATTTGGGGTTTATACACATCCAAGTATGAACCTGTGGAATAATATTTAATTCTAACAACATCCTGTACAAAACAGTATTTCGATTTAACATTATCGTTGTCATGGCAATCGTTGCCAAGGCCTCTCTCGACATATCCGCTAGTCAATCAATGTCTTTTAATTTGTTCAATCATAACCTGTGTTGACGGTGACCGTTCATACTCTGAAAAATGCCTCCGAAGAAACCTGGTGGAAAAGGAGGTACCGCAAATATCATCGATGGCGTTGATACGACGCAGATGACCAGAGAACAACTGGAAGTGTTCTGCCACAGAATAAAAGAGGAAAATGAACGGGAAAGGGAGGAACGAAACTTCTTCCAAATGGAAAGGGACAAGATCCGAACCTTCTGGGAAATCACCAGAAACGAGCTAGAGGAAGCCCGAGCGAAGCTGAGAAACAAAGACAGGCAGATCGAGGAGTCCACAGAAAAGAACGAGGACGAGTTGAAATTCTACAAACAGAAAGTGAAGCACCTCCAGTTCGAGCACCAAAACAATTTGACCGAGTGCAAAGCTGAATCGCTCGTGACTCTGAAGATAGCCCAGGACGTGCATTCCCAAAAAGAACGCGAGCTTCTACAGGACAAAAAGAACCTCAAATCCTTAGCTAGAGAAACGGAGCAAGCCCACCAAGACCAGACCAAAGCATTGAAGCTGCAGCACAGCGAAGAGGTGAGCAAAGCGCGAAACGAGTTCGAGAACAAGGCCAAGGAGCTAGAGGCCAAGTACGACAAAAAATACCACGAGCTGAAGATCCAGCTGAATTCGAAGCACGACATGGAGATTTCGGAAGTGGATGAACGGAAAAACCTGCACATCTCCGAGATGAGCAAACACCACGAAAGGGCCTTCAACGAGATGAAAAACTACTACAACGACATCACCTTGAACAACCTAGCCCTCATCAGCAGCTTGAAGGACCAGATGGAGGTGCTGAGGAAGCAGAACGATCGCATGAACAAGCAGGTTGCTGATCTGACGGCGGAGAACAAAAAGCTCCTAGCGCCCCTGAAACAAGCGCTGGATGACGTCAAAGAGTACAAGCGGCAGCTACAGAACTACGAAAAAGACAAGATATCGCTGGCCAACACCAAGGCCACGCTGACGCAGAAGATCAAAGAGCTAACGGACCTGCGGTGGTCTTACGACGCGCTGGAGCTGCGCTTCGAAAGGCTCCAACGGGAAAGGGACGAGCTGCACGGCAGATTCGTCAAGGCCGTGCTGGAGGTGCAGCAGAAGACCGGCGTGAAGAACATGCTGCTGCAGAAGCGCGTCCAGACGCTCAGCCAAGTCGCCGAGCATCGGGAGATCATCATCGGAGAGCTGAACGCAACGCTGCAGCATCCTCCGGCCAGGAGCAATCAGAAGTTGGAGGAGGTTCTCTCCAAGAAGAACGCCGTCATCAGCGATTTGCAGTACGAGTTGGCTAGGGTGTGCAAGGCGCACGACGACTTGCTGGAGACTTTCGAGGAGAAGCTGGTGCAGTACGGGATTCCCAAGCAGGAGCTTGGGTTCATGCCGCTGCGAATCATTCCTGAAGGGCAAGGGGGCTTGGCTAGGGGGCCCGCGGGGCTGGTCACGAAGAATCGGTAGCCAAAGACTGGTTTTGATTTTACTGCTAGTGTATCTTTCGGAAGGCTGATGGGGGAAGAGATTTGTCAAACTCTATCGAGGAATATATTTATTCATCAATCGATTCGATTTTTTATTGGCACAATTCCAAAATAAAAATTCCAAGGGAAGAAAATGGGTAGAAAATCTGATGAAAAATAAAGCACATACCCATTCATAAATAATAGTAATTTATGTATCAAGTGAGTAGATAGATACTTTTTTTTACGAGTAGGAAATTCCAAAAAAACACTTTGCTCAAGAGTTTCATACAGTATTTTTTTTTTCTAGAACTTAAAAAAAAAACAATTCATATTTTTTTGCAAATATGAAATGAATTTGGCTCGAAGAGTATGCCGGAAAGTGAGTTTCAAACAAATGAAACGAATAATTTCGACAGAGTCGATATCCCATTATCTTCATACTATCCCGCAAAATGGAAAATTTGAAGCAAATATTAAAATAACATATTCATCGAGGTCAATATTATTATTATTAATGTTGACTTGCCTTTCGAATAACTAGTCCATCGAAGTAACTTTTCATTTTCTTAGATTTGTCTTCAAAATAATCAAACAATACTCGTGAAGCTACGAATACCTTTTTCTTTCTTTGAACTATGGCAATGAAATCTCATATTTGCACTATCCATAATTTTCTCCGTTCAATCTTCATCACTTTTCATTTCTACTTAAATTAAATTCATAGTTATCAAGAATTCGTTATCTGGATAGATGCCTAATTTAACAAATTTCATTAATTATTTTTGTCAACTAGTTTCTGACGGCCAAACAGCCACAGCTACCTTGGATTACCTATATGCTACTATTGTGAATATTTTATTCAAATTTTGGATTGTTTGGAATTTTGATAACACTTATTTAATAGTAAGAATGCTAAGAATATTATTCGTGAAAGATTTGTATATCAGATATTTATACGTAATTAGTTGCCAAAGAAAATGATAACTGGCTTTATGACAGGATTTCGTTATTATTCGGATCTGTCATTGTTGTTGCATGATTCTTTTGACAGTTGTAGAAAAAGATAATTATATACCTACTTATAATAATAATGAAGATGAGTAACCAATATAGAAATTAGTCTGTACCTACTATACAGTTTTTTTCGACAGTCACTATCTATACATAATAACTGATTAATAAAAAACTATTTAAAAATGTACTGTAATGTTTTATCCTCAGATCAATAAAAAAACCTAGTTATGCCTTGCTATGTGAACATCATATTCAGTTAAGCAAACAGTGCAAACACAAGTGTGTTTATTTACCTGTCCCTCTCACCTCTGTTATTTTGTTGTCATCAATCGCACATTCTGTATATGATTTTGGTAGGTATCAATAAATGCGTAATCATCCACAATTTATATTTAGATTTATTATTCTAAAAATTCCATAGAAATATTCATTTCTAATAAGGTGAAAAAACATCTCCTAAGCAGAAGATATACAGTATCGGAAACTTTTTATCTGTGGCATAGTGGAGCATAGACAGAAATCTACGCGAGCAACAAGGAACGCAATGACATGATATTACCACATAAACAAGAGAGACGCACTACTGCGCGCCTCTCCTACTACCTCGTCCGACGAATTAACAATTCACGTCGATATCCCTTCCTCAAGCGAGCAGAGGAGAAATTGTAATGGTCCCTCAAAATATAGGGCTAGTTTTTAAATTCATCGATGGATAATGCGCAATCGTGATGTCATTGTCATTTTCCATTAGTTAAATAAGGATGCAATGCTCATCGATGGATCCATCGATGAATTTAAAAACAAGTTTTTTTTTAAGCTGTCATAAGCCGTTTTCGATTGGCGTTTGGTTCTGGTAGTTGACATGAAAATGACAGCGGTTTACTTTCTGGTACTGTTAATGACGTCATAGTTGTAGTCATTGGTTAGTGGTTGCAGTAATCAATCAACACATTCGTTTCATTATTCACTATGACGTCATTAACAGTACCAGAAAGTAAACCGCTGTCATTTTTATGTCAACCCCTACCAGAACCAAACGCCAATCGAAAACGGCTATAATCATAAAACCACCATACCACAGGTGAAAACTTTACGATACTGAAGGTTTATTCGTTTGCATCGAGGTGTAGCACTTTCCTGCACCTGGTGTAATTTACACTCGATTTTAGCATTCCTTTGCAAATTAATTTGATACATTCCTTTGTTTGAACTGCACTCAGCTACACTCGATTCAAAATGTGGTGTAAATTACACTAAACTACACTGCACTTTGATGCAAACGAATTAATAAACCTTGTATGTCGTTTTCAACTGATAAAATAGCAGGCACTCGAACATTTTGAGCCATTACCAGAATTATTCCACTCTTGGTAACACCCACTACTAGTAGTTTCGTTGTTTCGTAGTTTCCTTCTGTTAGGGCAGCAGTGTGCCATGCATTAGGGAGAGTTTTTAAATTCATCGATGGATATAATGCGCATTCGTGCTGTCATTGTCAATTTCCATTAGTTAAATAAGGATGCAATGCTCATCGATGGATCCATTATAGATCGGGTTTTTAGGTATCTTCAAAAAAACGTCTCGGTGACGGAAAGAAAAGAAACAGAAATAGTATATTATTAATTCAAATGTGTGTTCTGCTTGGGGGTTATTCGATTTATTTTCTAAAATATTGTTGTTGAGTTATTGTTTAAATATGTTAATTTGATTTGAAGTGATACCTACGGCTGGAATAAAAGGTAGGAGTTGTACTTGTTTTAAATTGTTGATTCATTTTAATGTATTTTCTCCACAACCTTCACAGAATTTGCCAATTCTGAAATCATATTTGGTAACAGAATAATGGTAACATTCACGCTCTTGATATTGGATATATTCTAAAACACTTGCTGCCTTATGCATTTCGCGTGTATTTTATTCAATCACTTGTACAAGAAAGAATTGTTGTAGCAATAATTACGTTAGCCTTGACGTCCTTGACTGGCATTATATTGACAAAAGATGTTAAATGAAATGTCAAAATAATTTTTCGTTTGTTTTCGATTTGATTATATGTGAAATTTGTGGGTGTGGAGAAAGCACAGTCTGTTACTCGTTTAGAATGAAAATTCGTTATGCTCGTGGTTCCTCGCGCTCGGAACTTCCCATTCGCATCGAATTTTTCATTCTCACCTTGTTACAGAATATACTATTCCTTTGTCTGTTGTTTATCAAACAATAGAGTTTGTTTGGAAAGTTTCAATCGTGGCAAACACATTCATTTGGAAAAAGGTATGCTTTGCTTTTACGACTATAATTCGGGGTTTTTCCTTGGTACTGAATATTTAATTCTCGAAACTTGGGAGCTTCTTTTGGTATTATTCGCTTTTGTGATGGAACCTGAAGGTTTCATCTGTGTATACAGTATCTGAAAGTTTTCATCTTTGGGTATGGTGCTTTTATGATGAATGCAGCTAGTAGATAAGATTGTTGGAGGATTCCAGCAATGGACACTGGGCACAGTCATCTGCGATCTTCAACCTACTTTTGATTGCGTTTCATATTATATCCTTCTTGAAAAACTGCACTAATTCAAATTTGAGGAAAAGTTTAAAAATACTCAAAATCGAAGATGTGTTCAAAGTTTAACAACCTTGAGCTGCTATATGCTGGCGCTTTCTGTAGCAACCTACTTTGTACTGATAAGAGGCACAACCATGAAACTAGTCCGAAGGTGGTTCCCCTGTTCGAATTAGAACAAAATTTCGCAAGTAGGTTAAAGGGAGCACTTGCAATTATTTCCTCTGTAATGAGGTACATTGCGAAAATCTGATGTCATTCAAAACCAGTCGCGGTATCAGTCAGGGAAGTAGTTATTTTCAGACAGGTATTTGCCAAAACCGCCTGCATGTATTATTGTAAGTGCATAGGAGTAAAAAGAGGTTATAACATCGGTCGACAATGAGTCTCGTTACTTAACGACCTCCCAAAAGAAATTTTTGATATATCGAATGACTTATATAAAAAAATTACCAAGTATACTTACGGGTTCCATCCGAGATCTTGCGGATTGATGTACAGAATTCCAGCTCTGGAAACAGTAGCCGGCGTGGCAGTTTTCAAGTTGGAGATTTCGAAAAGCAGCCGCATGACAGGCGTCAGAGCGATCCTCTCGTTGCTGGCCAAGGTGAGCACTTTATTGTCATCCATAACGGTGTTCAGGGATTCTATCCACATCGGGTCTATGTCTCCGTCGAGGATTATCCATTTTGGATTGTCTCCGGGCAAGTTCGCTTGGTCCCGCATCAATACTGAAAGCAATAATAATAGTATTTTCTTCAACGAGCTATTATTCTCGAGGATGAAAAAACGATTACGAAACGAGCCGTAGGCGAGTTTCGGAACTATCCGAGAGAATAATGCTCATGCGCGAGTAGAAGACTATACTTTTTCTACGACTTCACGAAAATTTATGAGTTTATGACGAAAGCTCAGTTTGTGGTATCTATCGAAATTATTGCCTTCATTGCCGAAAAGTAGTATAAATTTCAAAGCAATATAAGGAAGAATACCAATTATACATGAATGCTTGAGGGGAAAAATAAAAAAAAAACGTCCACCGCTAGGATTCGAACTCACGCTCTTATAACAACCAAACTTTTCCGCAGGTCCGTACCACTGGACCACACAGCACAAACAGGCTTTCTGATGCCTAGGTGTATTTCACACATTTGTAGTGGATTTGACCTAAGATGTTTGTGACTCGATTCATGTATTGTACTGAGAATTTGAAACTAAATTTAATTTTATTGATAATGGCCGCAGTAAAATGCGATATCTGCTACTAAGTGGTCGAATACCATCAATCGTTCCACCGCTAGCGGTCTCATCGAGATTGACCCGTCGAGCTCAGTCCTCACATCCATATGCCGTCACTTTGGAGACATGCCGCACATCTGCTTCCCAGGGCTTGTTTTTCCACAGAACGGCAAAGCTGCCTCGGTAGGTGTTCCCTGAGGCATACAGCCTTTAGAAATTCAAGAAGAACCCTAATTCCCACCTACTTTCCTCGGCTCTCACGATGTTCTTTGAACAATACAGGATTTTCCTTTTCGTGGGAACCAGAACTTGAAAAAAAAATTATATACAGAGTGTCCCATTTAAAACTCCGCGTGCATATATTTTCTGACAGATCGATGAATACTCGAGTTATTGCATTTATTTTGACGTTTTCATGGCCTTCTTTATATTATGCCATAAAGTTGCTGTGGTGCATCAGCATTCAAGGGAAACTATGAGTGTGCTATATGGCTGAATTCGAAATTTGATGCAGAATCGCAAGGGACATTAAAAAATCCAGGGTGCCATTCAAAAAAGTTTGCGTCGGTGTCGCGACGCCCTAACGGATGACGCGCATTGATGAGTCTCTACATCAAAAACATCCGCTTTCATCAAATATAGATATCCTCTTTAATTTTTCAGATATTTGCCCGCGGAGTTTTATATGGGACACCCTGTATATATATATATAAATACAAAACACGAAAAATGCACAGCGTGAACCCGAACTGCACCTTCATTGCTTCTTTTTTTATTGTAGGTAGCCGAGTGGTTAGAAGAGTCGTGTTCCAAACATTCATGCTGCCGGTCGTGTAAGTTCAAAGCCTAGCGATTGCAGATTTTTTTTTTATGTCCCGAGAAAGTGCTAGGAATCTCACGTTGAAAGGTAAGACCTCGTTAGTCCTTGGCTCGCGCAAGTTTCGACTTCTGAGGGCTACCGTTCGTAGGGGGCCGACAGCTGGTTAGCGGTAAAACAATTTCTAACAATTTTGATTTTTGTTCGAAATTATGAATAGGATATTAATAAAATCTGATGTGGAATCATCTTGAACGATGGAAAATAGCGATTTAAGTATATCTTTCCGCCGCAGATGATTCCACAACAGATTCAATGAATATCCTACTCATAATTTCGAACAAAAATCAAAATGCAATGCCCATGACAGGTCTATGTCAAAAAAAACTTTCAAAGTGTCACCGTAGAAGAAATATTTCCATCATTTCCATCCTTCTGAATGCTTCTGAAGAGCCTGCCTTCCAATTTTATCAATATCCCTGATGAGCTTGGCAAAGCGAAATAGATTTTCGTCGACCAAAATGTATTGGGGATTAAATGCGAGAGAAGCGAACCTTGCTTCAATGAAATGAACGATTTCTGTGAGTGATATTTCTTAATATTTCATGGGTGGTCGGTGGTTTGGCGGTCTAAGGCGCGGAACGTTCGAAGCTTCAGTATAGCGGCAGTCGGTTCGAGCCCGATGTAGGTACGAGGGATTTTTTCTAAAATACTCAATATCGTATGTTGTCTAGATGCCAATCTCGTCTAGTGCTAGCTTGGAGTGCACACCGGCCACCCGAGGTGGTGCTGTAGATTTTCCGGGTTTTCCTGCAGCTGAAAAGTGAATACGTCACCAAAGATCAGTAGGTCGTCCCGGAGCGCCACGCCAAATAATAATAATAGCCGTCCTCTACCCGCACAGGCTATGCCTTTGGGTACACTCTACGAGTGTTTATGAGGGAGTATTATTATTATTATTATTATCATTATTATCACTATTATTATTATTATTAATAAAATTCTCCCTATCTAATTTATTCTATGAATTTTCAATGAAAACTAGAGAAAATAATAAAAAAAATAACTATCTGAATGAAAATGCGAATTTGAGGTCTTTTCACAATATCTATCAGATAAAGTTCAATGTCCAGCGTGGCTTTAGCCGGGGAAGTAGTTGTTTTCACTGAGAATGTTCCGGTTTTCAATTTTTAACAAATTTAGCAATAGCTTCATGTGACATTTATTGATACATACCCGAGAGTAAACCATCTTTCCACTCTCTTGTAGCAGGATTAATGATACCAAAAAGTTCGTCGTTCGTGACCGCTTTCGGATTCAGATCATTGCAGACAGGCTTCTTCTTTATGTTTACGTAAGTCCTAAAGAGACTTTTCCATACTTCCGTCTTACCAGTGCCGGCATTTCCCACAATGAAAACCGAATGTCGTACTTCCAGCAGTTCTTCCAGTTGAACCACCTGCAAGTGACAGTAATTTCAACAATTCAACCGTTTGGAAATAAGTAAAATAAGTCAATTGTTCGAACGATGAAGTGGAATAGCGTCTGAATATAAATATACAATGAATCGTGGCGGTCAGACAAGTTATATTCCAAAAAAAGATTTTCCTCGAGCATGGATTGAACCTACGAGCTCTAGATTACTATTAAGTGTTCTAACCAACTGAGCTACCGCTTTTCCTGTAATTTAATGTTAGTTCGGCGTTTCCAAGGTGTTAGAGATAGACGAATTCGGCAAACGCCAATCGATTCAGAATGGCCGAGTTAGTATATACTGAGAATTTGAACAAAAAAAGTCGAGTATATCATAGTTAATTTTTTGAACTTTAATTTTTTCATTTTTCGAATTTCAAATTTTTGTCTTCAAACGTATTTTGACGTGCTGATTACGAATCTTTGAACGAAAATGTCGAAAACTCATCGGAAATATTTTTGGCGCCAAAAAAACCATTTGAAAACTGATTCAGAGATGACCAACTCGAGAACGGTTAAAGATAGACGAATTCTGCGAACGCCAATCGATTCAGAATGGTCGATTAGTATGCGTTGTGAATTTTGAGTCGAACAAAAAAATTAAAAATTACTCGAAAAAAGTTGCAAGGGGTTCACCCCTAAAAATCATGAAAAATACTAAGTCGTCAGATCGAATTTAAATTTGCACTGTATACGTAAAATTTCATGCTCATTCCGAAAATATATGATTTTCATGTGCTCAAATATAAGATTTAGCCGGAAAAGGGTGTTTAAGGTGAAAAATCCAATATTCTGAGATTTTTTATTTTTCATTTTTTGAATTTCAAATTTTCGTCCCTAGACGTATTTTGAGATGTTGATTCCGAATCTTTGAACGAAAATGTCAAAAACTCATCTGAAATATATTTGGCGCCAAAAAAACCATTTGAAAACTGATTCAGAGCTGACCAACTCGAGAACGGTTAGAGATAGACAAATTCTGCGAACGCCAATCGATTCAGGGTGGTCGATTAGTATGCATGGTGAATTTTGAGTCGAACAAAAAAATTAAAAATTTCTCGAAAAAAGTTGCAAGGGGTTCACCCCTAAAAATCATGAAAAATACTAAGTCGTCAGATCGAATTGAAATTTGCACTGTATACGTAAAATTTCATGCTCATTCTGAAAATCTATGATTTTCATGTGCTCAAATATAAGATTTAGCCGGAAAAGGGTGTTTAACGTAAAAAATCAAATTTTCTGAGATTTTTAATTTTTCATTTTTCGAATTTCAAATTTTTGTCCCAGAACGTATTTTGACATGCTGATTCCGCATCTTTGAACGAAAATGTCGAAAACTCGTCGGAAATATTTTTGGCGCCAAAAAAACCATTTGAAAACTGATTCAGAGATGACCAACTCGAGAACGGTTAGAGATAGACGAATTCTACGAACGGCAATCGATTCAGAATGGCCGAATTAGTATACACAGAGAATTTGAACGAAAAAAATCGACGGGCGAAAAAATTGTATTCCTGAGTATTTGGCATGATAGTGGCTTTTTCAAAAGTCAATTTTTTTAAAGTTTTTCAATTGCGGTCAATTAAATTTCAAAATTTATCCGTTGAAATTTGGATGTATAGGAAATAGGAATTCCTTTCCAAAAAAGTTTTGTTTTAAATCGAGGTGAAATTATTTGTCTTGATGTGTTAATCAAACCTTCAGAATGAAATTATCTTCTGGTTGCAATTTCAGGTCTATCGCAGCCTGTTTGACAGTTCTCTCAAACTCTGCATCTCGTTTCCTGGGAACTTCTAGAGCTGGAAATAGATCGCCTATAAGACCCATGAATACCGGTGTATCATCTGTAACTATTTTGGGTATGTTGAAGTCTCTCAATGCCCTCATGAGAACTTCTTCTTCGGGTCTGCCAGGATCTCCCCTCTGAAAAATTTCCGTACAATATATCAAGAATGAAATAGAAACAAAATAAAAAACATGACAGGAAAATAAATTAGAAATTCAAATAAATTCAAAGAGGCAAAAACAAACAATACAGAAATTAAATGTACAGTGTGGCTCATTTGAAGTGGAAGTTCCTTATAAAACATAAATTTTTCAACCGGTTGAAATGATTTTTTTGTCATTAGGTAGGCCTTCGAAAAGTTCACTAGGATACCAAGTTTCACCAGTAAGTCTTCATTTTCAGGGACAACAATTCTCATTTTTCAAGGTCAAAATTTAAAAAAATTATTAGTGATTTTTTTCAAAAAACATGACTACACCACTGGATTCACGACATTTCCGAATGACCTGTGGGCGTTCATCAGTAAAAAAGTTCTAGAGAATGAAATTAAAAATGTTGCACTTAAATTTCAGAAGCTCTAGCAAAATTCTGACAACACCACTGGATTCAGGAGGTTTCTTAATATGTCTGATCGAAGTTTTCTCTGAATCTGCTGATTATTGAAAGGGTTATAAGATAATAAAATTTAAAAAAATTCGAAATATAACTTGTAAATTGGGAATATTTTAATAGTAACTCGGCATATGTACCTTCAAAGATCCCGCTACAACCAATACGGATTTTATAGCACGCAGGCCCCAATCATAGTGATCTTGTTTCGACAGTAACTCCTTACATAATGTGTAGAGAGTTATGAACTTCCTTGCTAGGACTCTCGCGTCCTGAAAGCCCTCAGCAACCAACATTATTTCGCAAATCAGCTCAAAATCGGGAACCACCATAGCACAAGGTCTGCGAAGCCAAAAAAACAAATGATCAGGCGAAAATATTTTGACTAAAATTCCAAGACTTTCTTCAGATTTCAACATATTAAGATTTTCGAACATAGGTTCTTGTTGTTCAACTTCGAAAAGCTTGCATGAAATAGTAAAATCGACCCTTCTCTCCAAATATTTCCACCATCCAACAGAAAACAGCTACTTCCCTGGGTAATACCACGAATTACATCTGACAGATATTTGTGCATCGTTCTTCCTAGAAGACCCAGATACAATTGCTTATTGTAATTATACAGCAGATTATTCTTCATTTGGCTGGGGAAGACCACCTGCAGACGCGTTTCGAGGTTCTTGCCGCTCGTCAGTGACAGGTAGGTCGGACAACAATAGAGTCGTCCTGCCCCAGCCCAATGGATTACAATCGACTGTATAACTAATATTTCCTTACAAATGAAGCAGCGACTTACAGTAAAAGTCAGTCGCAGCGCCAGCCGCGGAGAAACCAATAAGAAATCCTCGGTGGCAAATACACCAGGAAGTGAACAGAGTTCTGGAATTTTTGCCGGGGAGTATCAAATAAATGAAATAGTAAAATCGAGACTGTCAAAGTACCGTTCTCTCCAAATATTTCCACCATGTGGAAAATATGAGGCAAACTCTAGCAGTAGTTGTTTTCTGTTAAATCTAAAATTAATGAACAAGTACCTGAAAAGAGCCTTCAGATTTTCTGGCAACTCGGTTCTGCCAGCATATCCAGGATTCATGGTAATGAATATCCCAACCGTCGGTACTAGTTGGATGGAGTCGCCCATGAAGTCAAACATTATTTTTTTGGTCTTCACCGCGTCCAAGACAGACTTTACTTGGACTGCCACGACAGATAGTACTTCTACTGATATTCTGTTGAATTCGTCGAAGCATCCCCATGCTCCAGTTTGGGCGAGACCTTTGTAGATATTTCCACAAGACTGCAGTGAAAAATATTAATGCAAAATGACCGGAAAGTCTGCGTTATTTCAAAAGCAAAGTTGGTGAGAATGGCTCACCTTATAATCCATTTGTTCTGAACAATTGAAAACGTAGACACTGATTCCTAGGGCACGACCGAGGTCTTTAGTTGTTTCTGTTTTCCCTGTACCAGCTGGGCCAGCTGGTCCGCCTCCCATGACTAAATGCAATGACTGAAAATATATCAATGACAATTTTCTTCGTTGATTAGGAACCTGGACAAAACATAATTTTTTCTATGCTACACCAGTTTTATTTTTTTTAACAATTCAATTCAAAAATAAAATGTTCACTGAAATGCATTGCCTCTCTACGAGAAAAATCAAATCTCTGAACTTTCATCATTCATCATGAAACGGTTTGTTGAAAAGTGGTAAAGTTATTTCGTTACTCCGGAAAGATGAGCTGAAAATTGTTGATTTATGACCAGTTATCAGAATTTTAAGTAACAGAATAGAAAGATAAAAAGTGCAGAATGGACCTTGGAATGTCTTATGGGAAAATAGTTGCAAATGGTGCAGAACTGTCCTAGCTCCTATACTGGTAACGTATTAATAACTACCCTGTTTCAATAACATTTTATAAAAGTGCATGTTCGGTATAAATGAATGGTCGTTGCAGATTTTTGCTCATTATTATACGCAGTCATTGGCTGTTTTTCTAAAGATAAACTGAACCAAAAAACTTTCACATTTCTTCAGTTCAATATGTTCAATAAATCCAGTACAAACCCTTAAATCAAAGTAAGAAGAATTACCTGCGTTAATGTTATGTAACACCTATCCGTGAGCGGAGTAATAACAAGCCTAGGAGTATTCCCCAAGTACTCATAGCTGTACCGAAACTGCGCGTCGCAAATATTAGCGAAGCATTGCTTTTCCTTCTCCCCCCACCGATGCCTCAGCTGCGAAACCCACTGGAAAGCCAAGGCGCTCTCGACCTTCATCTGAATGAGCTTGCTGACCACGTCCCTAGAGTGAACGTCGATAGTACAAATAGTCATAATCTTCTGTCTGTCCAGTTTGGTCAAGTCGCCTAGCAGCAGCGAAATCAGCGTGCTGAGCTGCGACACCTGTTTCTTGTAGTAGTCTCTTATGGCGTTGTCGTAGCCCTCTTCTAATCTCGAAAAGGCGATGTTCACCTCGGTCGTCCACCAGATCTGCGTGCCGCACAACGAAACCTGGGCCGGAAAGTCGAAGAGCCACTGATCTCTAGGTTTTTCTTCGTAGGATGTTACGCCGTCGCCGATGGAAGTTCTTATTGTGACGCGCATGCTGTCTTGCACGCAGTTCAGCCATACTTCGACCTGCAAGAAATCGTTGATGTATGTGCTGATTGTTAATGGCCCCCATAACTGTACCTGAGGGACATCTTGTTGTTTATTTGAGAGACACAACAATACAATAGACCCCAGCTGATCTCAGTGCTAAGGGACACCCCTGCTGCTTGTTGGTTGCGGGTAATGACTACTTTTGATAAGACACAGAATTACTTTGTGTTGTGGATCCGAAAAGTTAAATAGATGATTTGGATTGAGTGAGAATTGATTAATATAGTGCGAAACATTTTTTAGAGAGAAAAGATCTGCATTAGGGTCTTTGAATGTATGGAAACCCTATACTTCAAACCCTTTTGAATCTAGCGCCCTCGTCGAGGCACTCATGGACTTTGACTTGGTGATGGCGCTCCGAAACGTCTGCAATGCTCACTACAATAGAGTTATGCTATGAGCGGCTGCAGCATATTATGTCGGTTCGTAAAAGCAAATAGTGACCTGTGCGAGTAAAGATCAATGTTGGAAAGAAAAACTGTACTTCAAATTTAGTGAATCTCGATTCGCTTCTGTCACAGTAACTACTCACCGGGCCATCGCAGGTAGTAGGCTCATTAAAATGCACGTATTCGCCATCTTTGGCGACCATGCCGTGAATCACGTTATCCAAAGTGTTATCCTCTTTTCTTCCGAAATTCAGTTTCGCGATGGAATCGAATAACTTCGTCAAATGTTTGGCCACGAGCTCAGGTTGGTTACCGTTCGACAAGATGTCGAGCATATCCGCAGAGGAAATAAAGTAGAACCGGGGAAATGCCAGCCTCTTCGTTTCCAAATATACCGCGAGAGCTTTTTCGCACAAGGTCAGGTTCTTTTGATGTTCTTCGAGGACTTCTAGAAGTCCTGGTTTATTTGTTGAATCTGTGAAAAATAATTGAAAGACAGTACTGCAGCAATAATATACGTTGTTGAGCTGAAGCGTGTTATGAATTCGATAGCTCAAATTTTGCAAAGATGAATATTTCATACCATGAATGATATCTACTGCGAAACATAATTCCTCCCTATGACTTATCCTATATCATGGAAACTGTGATCATAATCCCAGAGAAAGTATTGGATGGGGTTTAAATCTGAGGTCGCGGAGGCCACAGCTGTGCTCCTTTTTTACGAATTCAACGATTTTTATATTCAATTCAAATATATCTGAATCCGAGTCTAAATCACTCTGTTGAGTACCCGAAAATATGACTTGAAACCCATAGTTACCTATTACATTGGGAACCTTCGCCATCTCTATCATCAACTTCTTGAAAT
Source organism: Chrysolina haemoptera (assembly GCA_958298965.1). NCBI lineage: Eukaryota > Metazoa > Arthropoda > Insecta > Coleoptera > Chrysomelidae > Chrysolina > Chrysolina haemoptera. The sequence goes on along the minus strand of OY282594.1, from coordinate 906,857 downwards.
CCGTGTCGATATTATCAAATCGATCCGAATCTTCCGGCAGCTGTTTCCGGATGTCTTCAGAGCTCATGAAGATGCTCTCCAGATGCATCCAAGTTCTTTGCACCTCGAACCAAACGGTGATGACTTGGTCCGCCAGGCCCAGCTTGTACTGCCAGGACGAAACCTCCTCCAAGAAGTGGGCGATAAACTTGGAAGTTATCAAATTCTGCAGCTGCACCTGGTTCTCTTCCAGAGTCTCTATGAGCTCTTCACTGGCTCTCAGTAGATTGCAGCCTGTTCGGATGTGGGTTTCTTGTTCAAACTCCATGGAAGACCAGGTCGTGTTTAGTTCCCTGAGGACTTTCTCCATGGACATTTCCTTGACTGCTTTGTCGACGATGTTTTTGACTTCTTCCTCGCATTCGTGCAAGTTCAGTTCGAGGAGATCGGCTAGAGTCGTGTCGTGATCCATAACTATCCTGGTCTGGAATGATGGAGATAGTCAAAATACACAATGGAAAGAATAACACTTGGGTAATTATGTTATAAGATTCAAAAGAGGAATTATCGAAACAACTAAATACTTGGCGCTGTGTCACAGGGGGGTGCCGGGAATCGAGGTGGCAGATGAGCTTGCCAGAACCGGTTCCGCTGCGCCGTTCTGTGGACCGGAGCCAGTACTAGGCATTGCAAGAGGTCAAATCTCTTCTGCCCTAGATGAATGGGTGGAAAGAGAACTAAACGAATCTTGGAGGAATACCGCCGGCTGCAGGCAGTCAAAAGACTTTGAGGCCGGCTCTAGCAAGTAAAGGCTGACGGGGCTTTTAGGCAGAGATCGCCAAACACTACGCCTTCTTGTAGGAATACTAACAGGCCATAACAAACTAGGTAGACACCTGTCACTAATGGGTATAAAAGACAATCCCACTTGCCATATGTGCGAAGAAGACGAAGAAACTTCGTCTCACTTCCTTGGCGAGTGTGAGGCGTACGGGAGGCTAAGATTCGAAATCTTCGGAGTCGAAAAACTCCAACAAGAGGAACTCATCGAACTAGAGTGGACGGACATACTGACCTTCGCTAGAAGGTCACAAAGGTTCGGAAAGGAAGACTAGAAGAGGCAATGTAGTTATGTGGAGAGCAGGGGATGGCAAAAAGGGCCCATTGGGGCCTACTTGCCTGGCTGCGGCAGCGGCCTCCCCATGATTACTACTACTACTGGCGCTGTGAAAAGGGTGATTATTTCAAATGTGAAATACTTCAAAAGTAGTTATTATTTTAGTTAGTTATTTAGTTAGTTATTATTTAGTTAGTATTATTTCCTAGCATACGTTTGCATCTCCGACAGTTTGTGCACTAGTGTCAAGGTCCAAATTATCAAGGCATCGATTATAGCTGAATGTTTGTAGTCGACAGCTTTAGAGCAGTTTCGGGCAAATCAGCGTTTGCATCATCAACAAGATGATCTAAAGAAGTGCCTAAATTTTGTATCATGAGAAGTTTATGAATGGATGAATAACTTGAAAAAATCGCATGCTCTTGAATTCAATATTGAGCTGTGCAATGGTGAAAAGCAACAACCATTCTACAAATTGTATCAATATATAGGTTCATTCTTTTATTATTGATATATCAGTACTTACTGTGAATTCCTTAGGCAAGGCGGCCAAATTCTGCAACAGATTAGTTTAGCAGAATGTGATATGTACAGATGATTAACCTACACCTCTGAACAACGAATGATGAATGTTGATGGTTTCATGATGAGTAGGTTGTCATGATGATTCTCCTCATCAAATGTCTCAAAGTATTTGAATTTATGAAGAAAGTTCTTTTGAATCCGCTACTTTTAAATATTCTGTATTTTATTTCTGTACCACTTCTGACAAACAAATTCCTATAATATGATTGCCTCAACTGATGAGTTTGGAATATATTCAACTATTCAACTATCTCCTTTTGTCTGTAAAATATTTCGAATATTCTGTTTCTTTGAAGTGTGATCGGCTATCTGTTAAATAACCTATAAGCTAGCCATATTCCTATGAATTGCCAATCTATCCTTATGCTTCTCCTAAAATCATTGAGAAGTTAGTCAAACGTAGAATAGAGGGCTTTTTAAAAATACATAACATACTAGCCCAAGAACAGTTTGGTTTTCAAGATGAAAAAAGCACTAATGACGCCATTTTTAATTTCCTAGAAAAAGTCTGCATAAGCCTAAATGAAGTGGAGGCAGTGTTTCCTGATCTCTCCAAGGCTTTCGACTGCGTGAGTCATGAAATTCTGTTGCAGAACTATGGTTTTCGAGGAAATATTATTTACATTTTGTCTTACATGTAATGTATTGTGAAAGCTATTAACTTGGTCTCGTTTCTTTTTGTAGATATGACACCCAAATAATAGGACATTTAAATCCTTCACGTTCCGCTTTTATAGCCTTAATGCGTTTTATGAGACGGTAGTTCTTGGATAATTTGATGAGAGAGTCCTTCACGACAACCTTTATCTTACAGAATTGAACAAATGGAAGCTATTTACATATATACAGCCCAAAAAGGCAACGTGCTTTACCTTGGTACTTCTCATTAGTTGATCCCAGTGCCTCTCCCTGATGGCTGAGTTTTGAAGCTCACCTACAGCTTTCAAGGACGTTAACGTGTTTTTCACTGTGGCTTCCAACCCCATGTAAGTATCCCAAGTACGCATTTCCTTGTCCAACATTTTTACTTCCTTCGCAAATTTCTTGCACTCGATGTCCATGTTTTCCACGTCTATCTTGCGCCAAGGGGTTGTTTTCCAATCATCAACGCATGTGTGGACTATTTGGACGTAGTCCCACAGTTGCTGAAACACTATAATTAATCTTGGGAAACCAAAAAATTGGTAATGAAGCAATGGAGTAAGTTCTCTCGTTTTCAACTATTACTCTTATATAACCTTGGTATATAATCAGACTCCACCTACTAATGTCCAATATTACTTTACCTTGAGCAGCCTCAAATCCCTCCTACACTGTTTCAATATTTTGAAATCCGGGACACTGACTTCGAACAACGAGCCCGACTCGTGTATGTCCCTCATCTTCTTCTCCAACGTCTTCATGTCCTTGTCTACCTTGTCGATCATCTCGTAAGGGTTGGCACAACTGTACTGAAAGAACGCATACTTCTTGAACACTTCTCTGTAGTAGGTTATCCTATTGTCGAAGTCGACTATGCGCTTCCTGATGAACGTCACCTCCGCAGCTTGCAGTGGCGCCACCTGTTGTTTGACCGTTATAGCTATCTTTTTCGTGTTGTTCCACTGCTCGGGAAGCTCTTGCAGGTAGACGTTGACCTCCTCTGGGATGTCTTGGTCGTAGAACTTGAGCAGCTCGATGGTCTCTCTCAGTGGTCCGAACATGTCGTCCGTGGTCGCTTGGCGCTCTTTGACGTGCAGAAGGTATCCCATAACGTTCACCAAGGCCTGGTAGTCCCCTTCGTGGACGGTTTGTTGGAGGCCTTCGTCTGCGGATCTGATGAACTGGCTCAAGTCGCACAAGTTGTTGGTAACGGTGTCCACCAAGTGCTGCTTGAACATGTTTCCTTGAAGAAATTGAGGAACCGAATACTTTGTGTTCATTGAGCTATTCAGAGGTTTTTAGTATTTGTTTATGAAAAATTGATCTTTGAAATGAAAGAGAATATTTCGAAAACCAATCTAGCTAACTAAAATCTATTTATTTTGTTTCTTTGGAAGGGGTAACGGACAAACGGACCAATTAAATCTTAACTATTTATTTCTCATGGTGGCTCAACAACCTTTTCTTAACCATTCTGGCATTATTTGGCATTTTCTGTGCACCACAGATTCGGCATGATCTAAATACTTCATCATGCCTCATCTTAGGCCGATGAAACTTTTTCTGAATTCGACTGAAGGTCTTGAAAAATCCAAAATGGCCCTCAAGAAGGAAAATCCTGTATTACTCAGAGAACCTCGTGAAAGCCGAGGGAAAGTAGGTAGAAATTGGTTTTCTTCTTGAATTTCTGGAGACTGTATGCCTCAGGGAACACCTCCCGAGGCAGCTTTGCCGTCCGGTGGAAAACGAGGCCTGATTAACAGAAGTTCGACATATCTCGGCATATATATAATATTGAAACTCCCTTTCCTATAGACAAGATCGACTGTATGCTGTCGAATTCTAATCGCCCATCTCTGAAGTTTTCCTGGAGGGTTTTTCAAGTTATTCAACCACAGAAGTGAAAAATGATCTGTGATTAATGTGAAGCATAGTTCCTCAATGTATGACCGAAACTTCTCAAGAATGAAAATTATGGCTAATACCTCTCTTTCAATAGTAGGCAGAATAATTTATCTTCACTCGAGACAAAGTACTACTTGCATATGCAATAACACGCTCCCCACCATTAATTTTTTGTGTAAGCACCCCACCTTAACCTGTAACGGAAGCATCACATTGTATGGTGAATTTTTTCGAAAAATCAATTTCAAAAATGGATTTGATGACATTCCACTGAATTACCTGAGATTTATTTGTGTCCTTCAGCAAATCATTGGAAGGAGGTACAGTTTGTCTAACAAAGATGTTTCCAAAACTGCATTTCATAAAACAAATCCAAAATTATGTTTTATAAGGAAGTGAAGACAAGTAAAATAAAAGTAGATTACCCCATTTCCTGATCGTGTTCATCAACGCCTGCTTGAAGGGTTTGATATCGACCTTGAACCAGTTATCGAATATCTCTGCTTCCCTAATTTTCTCCACCTCTACAGAAAGATTCTCGAAGTTGTCTATTTGCTCCCTAAACTGCTCCATCTTGGGGGTGCACGGTTTCGGTGCCATGGGATCCTGGAGACCCAAATAATCCAGCTCCTCGCCGGTAAGTTGCCTCCCGTAGGTCAAAAACTGATGCAAATACTGATCTCTATCGTCCAACCACAGATACGAGTACGTCTGAAAATGGTCGGAAAACTCGTATATTTCTTCTATGACCTTATCGATACTGGCCAAAATATCTTCCCTTATCTCTATGATATCTCGGTTGGCTTCGATCTCCTCTTTGTAAGTCACCGACTTGGTTTTCGAGAATCTGTCCACCACTGACGAGGTGTCGATGATTTCGTTCGCGAGACCGATGATCAAGCTCTTCAGGCCATCGGGGTCACTGGGCTCCAAGGAAGGGATGAAGACGATGTTGGGTTCTAGGAGTTGCAGCTGGGATTCGAAGAGGGGCGCTAAGTTGTTCGAAGGGTCCATGTGCTCGTTGATGTATCCCAAACTGGGAAATGAAAAAAAAATCATTCACATATTCAATAACTATACGTTTATAATTGATTTTCATATTTTTTTGTTTACCAAACCGTGACATATGTTTCGCCAATACACTGGCTTCTTCAAGCAAAAGTATAATGAGTTGCAATTATGTTATGTCCAATGAAAAATTGAAATTGAAATTGTACAGATACAGATACAAAATTTTTATTTATAAACGTTAACATGGATTTTCATCAAGTATCGGCTACATCGATTTAAAAAAATCAATAACTATATGTAATTGTTTTAATCGTTTTTCACCACGTACCTACATCCTACAGACTGATACAAATAGCTCGTGACTACACCATCTATATACTCGATATACTTGATCCATTTTACGTTGTCGGGTGTGTCAGTCATTTTGAAAATGTTCATGTTCTCTTCCAGCAGATCCGATATTCTAGCTGCCGCCGATTTTATATCCGCATACCTTCTCTCCAGTCTCTCGCCCCTCTCTTCGGTGCACAAGACGGTATCTTTCCGTCCTTCTTTTCTTTCGAACAAGGGTTGTCGAGCGAAAGGGACCAATATTTGTTTGATTTCGCTAAGGTTATCCTGGCATTTCTGAAGATGCTGCTGTAGGCTGCCAACGAGATTGTGCAATTTCGTCATGTAATCCCACAAATCTGAAAGTTACGAAAATTTAATGAAAACGGGTTTTTCGGCCAATCGAAAACTGCAGCAGCAGAGTTTGGGTTAACTTTTGAGGTTTTCTAGTTCATTGTTATCATTCAGAGCTCTCCCAAGCACAGTGCTTAGTGTTCGCGAAAGCACTCGAAGCACTTTCGTGCACTGTGCTTCCGAGCACTTAGCTAATTCTCAGTGCTTACCCAGTCAACCATCGTGTGACATCAAGAATTATGTGATGTCACAATGTTGCACCAATACGAAGTTGAGTCTGTACCTATATTCGACGTATATTTGATGTTGATGAGTTTATGAAGGCTTTGCGATATCTTTTTTATCATAACAGTTCGCTTGTTGGTGTTATAGGTGGTTTGGTGTGCTAGGATGCCGGATCCTAGCGCACCTTTTACATTTTTCGCATTTTGCGACCATAACGAGACACATGCACAGCACGTGCACAGCAAAATGCGAAAAATGTAAAAGGTGCGCTAAGATCCGTCACCCTAGCACACAAAACCACCTATAACATCTACAAGCGAACAGTTAAGCAAGCAAACAATAACGTCATCTTGTAGGAAATTTTCTAAGCTTTCTTTCTATACCCATATGTATTTGACGAATGTGTCTCGTTATGGTCGCAAAATGCGAAAAATGTAAAAGGTGCGCTAGGATCAGGCATCCTAGCACATAAAACTGCCAACGAAAAATACTTCCGCAAGTTCTGGAATTTTTTCAATATTTTTTCCGTATTCCACGCCATCCATTCAACATGACACAGTATTTGAAAAATGAGAAATAAAATATTTTAAAATCGGTCCAACTCAAAGTGCACACGTTCGTAAAAACGCCTACCAAATCTATGTTTGACTAGCAATCGATTTCAAATTTGATCAGCATATAGAAAAAAGAATAAATTTAACGAATATAACATAAAAACAAATTTGAAAAATGTTTGGCAGGAAAACGGCACCTGCAACCTCTAGATAACATTTTCAATCGACGACCGGATCGAGATAGAGCAATTCTGCGAACGCCAATCGATTCAGCATGTCAAAATTAGTATTTGCTGTGATTTTCAAGTCGATCGGCACAAAATGAATTTTGAAATGAAAGAAAACAGGTTTAAAATTCCATCAGAGAAAATTAATTTTTTCCCTGAAGTGGTTCTAGTGATGGGTGTTTCTGAAAGATGGAGAAAAAATTAAAAGTACTCTGGATGACTTGGAAGACCAATTCTTCAGTTATAATACCAGTAACTATGATGAGAAAAATGTAATTTGATCATAATGAACCCTCAAACCACGAAACTTTGTTCACTTTTCAAATTACACAATGGAAATAGTTCTATAAGACCAGTAGTATTTGTTGTAACGGCTCCATTAATTCTGAATTTTCAACGAAGAATAATTTGACGTGTGACGAAACATGTCGCGAAGACGATAAAATCTGTGGGAAAATTGTGTCTACCTTAGTGTCATGTTGAATTAATTTCCAGCACCTATCGTGCAGATGTTCATACCTTGCGATTCCCAATTCAGATTTTTCTCTCCTACAACCACCATCTTGTCTATTTCAGCGACTTCGTTCTCGATCAGATCGAACTCCACATCCTTGGAAGTTTTCTTGATTTTATTATACCAATTTACCGAAGAGTTCAAGTTGGCTGTGTATTGTTGAAACACTTCGATTCTCTCCGCCAGGTTCAAAACTATCTCAGGAATGTTCAACTCACCAGTTAGTTTGAGGTAATGAACCTCGCGTAGGATTGCAGTCAACTAAAAAAAATAAAAATGTGGTGATAGTTCTAATTGATCTGTCGGGATAAACTCACCTCTGGGCTGAAATTCAGAAGTAGTTCTTTGGTTTTCAGGTTGCGCTTTAGCAAACATTTCTTCAAGTTGTTCTCTATCTGGGAAGGTACAGACTCGGCCCACTTGACGAAGATTTTCGTATTGAAATCGTTGATCATATCAATGAAAGATTCCGCTTTGGAAACCAAATCGCGCGATCTAGTGCTCTGCACAATTCTAAAAGTTTCAGGTGGATTAGGTACTTTTCTGAGAGAACATCGAGCGCGCTAGCAAAGAAGTATCAGACGGAGAATTCATTTTGATATTTAGAGTCCTTAATTATAGGGCCAGGTAGCTCAGTGGTTGAGACGGTCGCGTTCAAAACCATTGAGTGTTGGTCGGCTAGGTTCGAATCCTAGCGACTACAGGTTTTTATCTGATGGCCCGAGAAAGTGCCAGGAATCGCACCTTAAAAGGTAAGACCTCGTAAGATATTAAGGAAACAGTTTGATTATAATATATTCACAAGTTTCATCGTTTACAACTTACTTGAAATGAGGGGGAGGAATAGTATGAGTTTCCTCCCTGGTCTGAGGGAGGAAAGTGTGTACTTTCTATAGGGGTAGGAGGAAAACATTATTGTTAATTGTTCTGCTGTTACGCTACTTTTGTTTTCGAAACTTACAAATACTATGATAATTTTTATAACTCTCTAATGCAAATATGTATCATGGACCGCACGCAACTTATTGCAACACTAGAATTGCACATTCATCTTGAAGATCTTTGATCAAACGGCTACTTACGGATGTTGTAACGACTTGAAGTTTTTCAGGGGGTTTGTGAGTCTCGAGCACAAATTACGACTCCATCGTAATGTACCTGCAACTGGGGGCATGTATTTGTCCAACATAAATTGGCCAGTTCTTTCCTTATGCTGGAGTTGCTCTTCAAAAATCGACTGGAACAGAGCAATTCATATGTCCAAATCAAAATATTCTTTCAATACTCATTTAGTAATGTCCCATAAACGGAAATTATCAAAATAAGTCCCTAGGGGATTATTCTATCTATCATCACTATTAACGCATTTCCGTATCGGCTCCTCTGTGAAAAGTATCCATCAAAACAATATGATAAACTTTGGAAACAACATGAAATGTGATATGCACCACTCACCCCCAAGTTAGACTTCTACCAGTGCATCGATGACGTCATCTGTTGGTCGATAGCTGAACTATTCAAGAATTTCGTGCCGACAGTGTCCGAATGTTGATCATCGGTCGTCTGTTCTATGTCACGCGGATATTTGTGGGAGGTTTGGATGTTTGGGGGCAAGTGGTGCAAGATTTATCAGATCGGAGTGATATCATAACGAGGTATTTTTTAAACTTTTCAGTGAAATAAAGTGTGGCGCCGGGCAAGCATATTAATAGTAGATTTCGTTTTGATCTGATCTGATGATGACTTACCTCAGTCATTTTAATTTCGACTTCCAGCATGTCTAAAATCCTCTCGTATTTGTTGGTGAATTCCTCTTTTATAAGCGGCCTATCCAATACTGATCCAGCAATGTTGATGAGCTACATCACAAAAAGTACATTGAAATTCTAGAGATGAATAAAAAAAATTCTTACTTTGAAAATACTATCCAGGTTAGAACAGTCCTCGAACGCTTGACACAAAATGGCCGCCAACTTCATATCCATTTCGACAATTTTCTGTTTGAAATTTTCGAAATCCACCACGAAGGAGGGATCATCCGGATCTAGCACATCATAAGACTTCCCGGAAAACACAGCGAAGCACTGCTGGAACTCGTGAAAAACTCCAGTGACGCGAGAACTGAGAGTCCTTCCTTTGATGCCCCCAATTTCGACTTTTTCAAGTTTGTTGAACTCGAGTACGGTGTTGAAGAACCATCTGATCGTTTTCAGTCTTTCCAGAAATGCTTCGAATCTCTGGAAAACCATGTTTGGGTGGAAATTCCAGGGCTCGGGATCTGTGTCCTCGCGAAATCTGTGCAAGTTCTGTTTGTACATTTTGAAAACGAACGAAAACTGATTCAGAGCTTGCAAACAGTGATTTACTCTCAACATGGCCTCGTCTATGTCGCTATGAAAAAGGGTGGTCGGGTCTAGGAATTTTTTTGCCTGGAAAAAATTTTTTTTCCATTATAAATAGTGTAAAAATGTTTCATTTTAATTATCTTCAAGTGGAATTCTTCTTCAATCAACTGAATTGGTTGATATCATGTTAGAGGAAAAAACCAAAACCATTTTTGGAACAGCATGTTAGATAGTGTAGCGACATGTCTTTAAGGACTTCCTTGTATGTATCTCAGGAAATGATGATAACCGCGGTTTGCGTGAAACCATGGAACGTTGGTAACCGCGGTTTGCGTAAAACTGTGGAACCGTGGAAAGTTGGTAACCGCGGTTTACGTGAAACCGTGGAACGTTGGTAACCGCGGTTTGCGTAAAACCGTGGAACCGTGGAAAGTTCGTAACCGCGGTTTGCGTGAAACCGTGGAACGTTGGTAACCGCGGTTTGCGTAAAACTGTGGAACCGTGGAAAGTTGGTAACCGCGGTTTGCGTGAAACCGTGGAACGTTGGTAACCGCGGTTTGCGTAAAACTGTGGAACCGTGGAAAGTTGGTAACCGCGGTTTGCGTGAAACCGTGGAACGTTGGTAACCGCGGTTTGCGTAAAACTGTGGAACCGTGGAAAGTTGGTAACCGCGGTTTGCGTGAAACCGTGGAACGTTGGTAACCGTGGTTTGCGTAAAACTGTGGAACCGTGGAAAGTTGGTAACCGCGGTTTGCGTGAAACCGTGGAACGTAGGTAACCGTGGTTTTCATTTGGCCGAGCGAAAAATTAACACTCTCATGTGCCATTAAAAAAAACACTCATTTTTTATGTTCTGCTTCCACGAAGAGAAAAATCCTGTAATATTCAGAGAATAGAATTTGTAACCAGGACAAACCATATGGAAGTTATCCGACGACAAACAGGATTAACCTTGGGGCTATTCTCAGTCCGACCCCATACGGATTTCATTGTTCATTTTCAATATATTTTTTAGTATGTGTTATCATCTCTGAATGTCTTCACATTGAAAAACCATCATCAACTTTGAATCATCTTTGTTACAAGGAACTTACTTTAATTTACTTTAGAGTATCAAAAAATCTCAACTCTATCTATTATAAAAATGTTCAAAAAGTTTCAGTTTTCTATCACTAACTGAAAAAATATCGAGATTTTCATTAAGACAAGCATTGGTACTATACATATAATCTCACCTCTTGTATCAACAGATTGCAGATTTGCTTCAACAAAATAATGAGCTTGACTTGGTCGTACGATTTACAGTTGACCCAAATCAAACAGATGACGTGCATCATCGGGGCCAACAGAGGAATGCATTCGCTGAAATCCGTCTCTTCCAGGGCCTGGATGTGTTTTTTCAGCGGCGACAAGTACAGGTTGACATCTTTGGCCTCGGACAGGGCCACCACCGTGTTTTTGAAAACGTTCGTGAAACAGCTGTAGTAGGCGCTGTTCGTCTTCTCCAACACTACCGCCATGCTCTTCACTTTGGGTTCTTTCAGTTGTTCGTAGATGTACTGGAGGTTTTTGAGACGCTGGGACCAGAATTGTAGCTCTGAAAGTTCCAGAAATAAATATAAACGCTAACAGAGAGATTGAGTTTGCAGCAATTCAGAGAAAATGAACACTGAAATGCTGAATTGAAAAAATGGCCCGGCCGGGATTCGAACCCAGGACCTCTCGATATACAGTCCTGCGTTTTAACCTCTACATGATCTCAACATTATTACTAACCTAAATATTATCATCGCATACTAAGAGAAGGCAGGATTTTGATTATTGATACCGAGTGATCCAAACTCTCTAACCGAGTTGAAACCTGTTCAGCAAAAAGAGGGGGATCGGACTCAATATCGAGAGTTACTCTTTGAACTCCGCAGGCTCTACCCATACCATTCTGTTGAAATGGCGTTTCTGATCGTAGAGGTGATTGGCGGAATGATGGAAACGCTGCTTTCTGGCGAGAAAATCATATCGGCTTGCCGTGATGCGGCAGAAATCTTAGCCGGACGAATGCAGAATGCCGTCATCCTTCGTTCACTACCTCTGCTCGGGGCACATGATTCTCAGACCCTAAAATCACTCGTGAAAAATGACACTAGCGCGCACTCTGGATGAATCGGTGCTCCGAGGCTGGGATACTGCTAATAATAATAATAATAATAATAATAATAATAATAATATTTGTGGCTCCCGGTGAAGATAGTAATATTATTGAAACGTATGTGAAGTATAAAATGTTTATTAGTGAACTCACCAACAGATGGCACTGGGTTGACATTGGAGGCCGATTTCTCGGACGAATCGTTCAGAAGAACGTCGTTTATTTGCGTCGACCACTTGATGACTACGCCCTCGATAGCGCTCTTCAGATACAAGTCGCAAATTTCTCCGTTACTTTCCAGGAGTAATCTCTCAACTTCGAAGACCTTGTCAACGCCGACCGGCATCGGCAGCACCGTTTGGCCGTTGACTTGACCTTTCACCTGGTATACGGTGCTCTTGAGGCTGTGGACGTGCTTGTGGACGTCTTTGGCTATGACCGCTGGCCATTCGGCGTGGTTCATGGGGTTGGACAGCAGTGGCACTAAGATCTAGAAGGAAAAGTAATATAGGTCAGTTGAGTGACGCAATTATTGGGGCGGGGATTGGCGCAGTGCTAGCGCAAGATTTTTTCAGTTTCCGATGCAAATCTGAGTGATTGAATCTTGATGGTGGCTGGGGATAATCCTTCATTATTCACTGTTGCGTTAATAATCAATAGTGCTGCTCCTAAGGTGGCGTATGGAGTTAGTAACAAGGCCTATCCAGAACACTTGGATAATGACCATAACAGTCGATGCCAATACACCAAGGAAAAAAAATAATAAAATACCAATCCAAGAAGAGAAGCTAGATTGTCTTTCTTGAGTTTTGATAGTGGGCCATAATATCCGAACGGTCTCGTCGTCAAAAATAAACACTCGAATACTAGAGTATACCCTCGGCCTTGGGTATACTAGGCTAACCCTCCGATATACCCTGAAACTCGAGTTCCCAACAGACGAGGTAGAGGCCCAACAACCACCCCTCACAGGGGGATCAAAGGCAAGGTGCCCAAAACGAAGATTTGCCATCACAAGACGACCGCAATGGACAAGAACGCTTCGAATGGACAGATCAATTGAGGGATGGTCTTCTGCATTGCTACGAGAACAACAAGGCAACAATGCATGCTCTGTGGTGCGTGAGACACCTAGAGCAGCCCGCCTTTTCCGCCCAAACCTTTGGAATCAAGTGTGTCATCTTCGGAGACGAGGCTATGTCGGACCTTCTCCTCAGCCGGTTATTTTAGTGGCAGCATCAGAGCATTCCCTTTCTAGGCAGCAGCACGGGCAGCCGAAAAACTTGGTCTCGTTTTTGACACTGAACGATATGACGAAAACTCTCTCACCGAGTTGGAGTCCATTTAGCAAAAAGCCCACATTGACGCTGCGGAGACTGAGGTCCTCCTGCAGCTATATAAGGATGAACCAATACATGGGGTCTTCTTCAAGAACATGAAGATCTTGGCTTATCCAAAAATTTGACCTACACATACCTCAGGTCAAGTGTACTGAAGTCGGAAACCGAGGGATTCATAATGGCCTACCAGGATGTTTCGCGTGATGTATATAGAGGTCACTAGATGCAGAGCGTGTCGTGGGGCGCCTAAGACCATAATGCAGTTGCTGTCTGCGTGTCAAGCTTCTGCGGTCTCAGTCTATATCCACAGGCATAACGCGGCGCTACGAGTGTTGTACTACCATCTACGACACTCGTTCGGTATAAACGAGACAACGGTGTTGCATCATGCTCCGGGGGATATTGAGTCCGTTGTGGAGAATGAGAAGTGCCGAATCTATTGGAACTACTCATTCCCCACCCTCAGGCAAATACAAGCAAATAGGTCTGATGTAGTTCTCCTCGACCATCAGAGTAGGACGATATTCGTCATAGAGTTGTTTTCGGCTCCTAGCGAAATGAACATAGTCCGAAAAGAGGAGGAAAAACGGACTAAATATCAAGATTTACTCAAACCATTTTGTTAAAATGGTGGTTCTTGGTGGAATGATGGACACGCTGCTCTCTAATCTAAAAATTATACCGGCTTGCCGCGATGCGGCAGAAATCTTAGCTGGACGAATGCAGAAGGCTCCGGATGTGTCGGAGCTCCGGAGACAGGGCCGACTGGTATAATCCAAACGGATAAGAAAAAATAAAAAATTAAATAAAAAGAAAAAGAATAGACTTCAAAACCCATATTTTCCCTTCAATGGGAAACAGGAAAGAAAACGAATTTGATATCTGCACAGACTTACCTCATCCACTAAAGATGCCAATTGGTCAATGATTTTTGATGATAGGTCTCCTGATATAATTGTTTCAGAAGGTACAGTCTTCGACACAGGAATCTGAGCTTTCTTGATGAAGTACACTCCTAGAGAAAACAATTGTGTCGTTATTCTGAACATTATTTCTGTAATTCATGTTGAACAATTGAGATCAGTCCACAAAAATGATGTCAATTTTGTATTATATACGTTCATAATGACAGGAACACCATAAGCTATGTATGAAAATATAATACTTATAAACAAATCAAGCAAAACCATCAACTAATCTGTTAAGTACCTTTGCTCTTCAATTGTGCCAGAGGGAACCCATTTGAGGCCACCAACTGGGCAGTCTGCGTAAGGGCGATCACGAGGAGAATGGGCGATGGCCGTTCCAAGAATCTCTTTATCACCGCTTTGTTTTCTTCTGTTGCCATCATTCGAGTCCATTTTTCCGGTTTCAGTTTTAAAGTTTTTTGAACATAATTTCCCAAAAACTCCAGTCTGATGTCCACTTGTGGTACGGCTGGCTCCATTTTGATCTGATGCTAGTTACTGAAATAATGATTATAATACTAATAATGCATGGAAATTGAGTGTTATTTAGGTTGGTTAGCATCCAATAGATGGCGCCGTGTTTCGATTTCAAACATTTCTCAGATGCTGGATGGAAATTTCGAGGATATAAAAAAGAATATTCTAAAATGTTCTCGAAGCTTCTGAAAAGCTCTGGAAAATTTGATAGCTGCTTCGTAATGGGACGACAGCTGGTTAACGGAAAAACAATGTTAACAATTTTAATTTGTTTCGCCCTTTTGTATTTCTGTAATTGTAACCTAATTGTTCATTATTGCATTTTATTTGACAGGTGCTGCAGAGAAGACATGTGAACAAATGCAAAAATGGAAATAGAAAAACTCTGCATGCACAGTGGAATAGCTGAGGGAGAGCCAGTAAAAGAAAATGAATCGTAGTGTTTTGTATTACACTATTTTCATTTAATTTTTCTAAAAGCGTGCGGAAAAATCCACTTTTCCGAACTCATTTCAGTTTTGAAAGAGTCACTTTTTCGCACTAGTGCGGAAAAGTTTTTTCCGCACTCTTTTTAGTGCGGAAAAAACATTTTAGTGCGGAAAAGTAGATTTGTTTAGTTTTTGCGGATTATACTGACATATAAATATTGCGTCGCAGAAGGTTAAAATAGAAAGCTTACCAAGTATAGTTTAATATATATTTAATAATAAATGTTCTGTATGTTAACTTTTGGGTGTTTTTTCCGCTAGTAGAAAAAATAGTGTACCTAACACGAGCGTAAAGTGTCTTTTCCGCACGAGATTTCTGGCCGAACCCCGCTAACGCGTTGTTCGGCCATCTGCAATTGCGTGCGGAAAAGTACTACTTTCCGCACTTGTTAGGTAAATAACTATTTCAGAACTTTATTTATATATCACTTATTTCAATACCGGAAAAGTATATATAGGTATATATTTATTTCGTTGTAACAAGAACAGATTCATCAAATCAAAAAAATCAACAATGAGGAACACAATTCGAAGAGAAAATTCAAAGAAGCAGCAATAATTACCGCCAGCAAAATATAGAACATCACGAATAAGACAGATAATATTCTAGATACTCATGATACTCATCTCAAAATTTTCTGTGCGTTTTGGTACATTGGATCCCTCTGTACACTATGCATATCCTCTGAGCTATCGCCAAAAGTGTGAAATTAGAGATAAAATAATTACCTCATTGAACAACTAATACCAATTAATTGAGATTTCGAGACTCAATAAGCCGGTGAAAAACATTTGTTGGGTTTGTTCAAATGTAGGTTAAATACTGAAGACCAGGATTATCAAGATTTTGTAAAAGTCTCCGGTATGACATATATCATGCCACAATCACGTTATAATATTCGCGTGGACTCCTAGTCTCATAAATTTGCTTGCTTCGTACCAAGACACGATCTTCCTTACCTCAAATGACAAACATAAATAAAGTTACTATAGTCCAGGCCTAGGGGGAAATAACTCTTTCATTAGGTGTACATCATAACATTTTCATTATTTCATTATTAATTTTCATTAAATTCATTATTTAAATTAATTTTTCATTGATTCTCATTTTTTCAACATAGCGATTTCTGGAATGTTATTTAGATATGAATCACATACTCATTACATATGAATATATTGCAATCTAACCTGTATATGAACTGCAATCATTTGAATAAAAAAAAAAAAACATCACTTAGTTCGACACTTTATTTTGACCAATCTTAAGATAATAATATTTTCCTCCCCTAAAGACAGTACACACTTTCCTCCCTCAAACCAGGGAGGAAACTCATACTTTTCCTTCCTAGGGAGGAAAGTACTTTTCCTCCCCCCTCATTTCAAGTAAGTTTTAAATGATGAAACTTGTGAATCAATCATCAATCAAATTGTTTCCGTAATTTCAAACATCTTATATATCCTGTATTCTGGTAAAAATCAAACATGAATGTTACTTTTACTTTAGTTTTTTAAATGTATAAGCTATCTAAATGTCCAATAATTCAAATCACTAACAAGAAAAAAGCTAAATAACGTTCTTGAAAAAAAAAAAGTTGCAATTGCCAGGAGCTGAACCCGGGACCTTCGGATTACAAGCCCAAGACGCTAGCCATTGCACCACCGCAGATTCTCAGATGGACATAACTGTATTATCTATACTTTCCGTCATGCAAGTATTAGTCTGTTTTAGACAAAAACAGTTGAGACGCGTTTTAAATTTGCAAAAAAAGGTTCATTATGTGGGTAGAAGGAAAAATCAAATGTATTTATTACATGGGAATAAAGTGCCCCTTCCTCCCTTGAATGTTTACTGCCGACGCGGGAGGAAAAGTTGCCCTTTCCTCCCTAGTAATACAAATATGATAGATGTTGTTTATAAAATACTGGTTTACAATTTTTAGAACTTAAATGTTTATAAACTGTCAAACGAAGTGACTTTCGTTTGCTGATTCAAGTGCCAAGTAGTGAGATTAACTGTCACTAGTGTCAAAAATCCATCAATTCGTTTTTCTAAGGTCTATAAGGTCTTAATCTGCCTTGCCTACTCCTTCGAAATTACTGAGGATTGGTAGGTTATGGAATTTTATTTCTAATGAATTAATGAATGAATGCATGTTTATTTAATGGACGTGTAAAGTAAATTGGCGCGAGATGCGCTGTGTGCGGAAACTGGGTTGGCGAGCAATGATAGGCTTTCAGGTATTGAGAAGTCACGCCATCGCGGGTATTTTGGCAATTGGGGCGCTTTTCTATCTCAGGGTCTTCGCAGATTATCCTGGTTGGCGAAATTTTCTTGGTGGCAGTTGTTTTGGTGTTTCTGTGTCTTGGCGATGTTCATAAGGTGCGGATGTTAATGATGTTTGTCAGACTGGCCGTTCGTGTTCGTAGATCTTGATGTTACTCGTCTGTTAGTTTGGCCAATGTAAGTTCTCGGACACTCTGAATATGGTACATCATATATGCCTTGAGATTCATTTGGTATTGTATCCTTGGGAGATCTGAGGAATTTGGATACTCTGTCACCGATATGAGAAACTTTCGCCAAAAAGCTCACACAAAAGCTGTGGAGTCTAAGGACCACTTCCAGCTTCATACACTCCTGATCCCTGCCGACAGGACAACAGTTTTTTCCTAATGAATCATTCGTGTGAACTGACAAAGCAGAAAACAAAAGAGCTTCGAATATTTGATAAATTTTACCTTTCAGCCTGGACTATAAAAGATGCTCCATTGATTTTAGTAACATGCACACTTTTGATAGAAGATTATTACTTTATAATGGAAGCTCAGTTAGAGCTGACTCATTAATTGGAAGGTGAAATGTTAAGGTGCCCATCCCTCAAATTCCTCACTATGATATATTGTTCATTACGAAAAGTATTAAAAAATAACCATCAAGAGTGATATCTTTGTGATGGGTTCATAATGGCATTTTTCCAATTTCAAACCTGATGAGAAAATTAAAAAAAAATTAATTTATGATTATGCACCATTGCATGTTCGTAGTTTCCAGTTTGACATGTTCTTTAGAGGGTAAAAGGGGAGTTGTTATTACATCCTAGTACTACACGTTACTCTGAAATAATCTAGAATGACAATAATAATAGTACTTTGATTAACGTGAACACGAGTGAAAGGATTGAACTGGCATTAGCCCAGATAGCACACAATGTCTTTTAGTGTCTTTTTAGTGTCCGAAATAGGTGAATGAGAATTACTATTTGGCTAAATCCGAAGGCTGTATTTTTCGAGACTACCAAGGGTTTTTCATTGTTATGCTTTCAAAGGATTAAACAAAAAAATTGTGATCTTGTGTTTTCTCAACAACATTCAGATATGTTTTTTGCGAACTCGAAATGAAGGTGATCGATGATTTTCAATACAGAATGGTAACCCCTATTCAAAAGTAAGAATGAAAGTGTTGTTGACACTTCATTATTCATCCTAACACTTTCTCCACCGGAAAATACACCCAAAATTCTATTTCATATGCTAATGATCCATAATTAATCATTTAAAATCTGCGACACGTCTCTAAATAAGCATTTAAATACTCCATGAAAATTAGTCATTTCAGTGATAAGTCAAAGTATCTGCTGAAGTACCTACTGTTATGTCCATTATTATCCCTTTGCGGTCCAATTTTATTTTCATAATCAAAGAAATGAAAAACAGTCCATTCAAATCATGCAGAAGAAAAAAACAGGGAAAAACCTAAAACAAACAAGTAGCGACTTCGACCAAAGCCAGTGTCGGGGCTGACCCGACAGCGGACCGGAACGGTAAATTTTTGCTGTCGGGGCTGTCCCGACAAAAGACCGCAAAGGGTTAAGTCCAAGGGTTTAGCCAAAGAAGCTTGTGAGTGGATGCTTGAAATATAGCTTCAAGACAGTTTCCATTCAGGACAGTTTCCATAATTCGATTCCCATGGTGCGGAAATGCATGGTTGCCAAGTTGTCCGCTTTAGTTTAGCTGAAACCATTCACGGAAATTCTGCTGCCGTGGCAACTGTTGCTATGGTTACAAGAATACAAAACCCCGATTCCCATGGTGCGGAAATGCGTAGTTGCCCGCCTTAGTTTAGCTGAAATCAGTTTCTGTTTACTGTTGACCATAACAACGGTGACCATGGCAACCTATTTTCCGCTAAACTAAAGCGGACAACTTGGCAATCTCGCATTTCCACACCACGGGGAATCGGGTTTTTGTATTCTCGTATCCATAGCAACGGTTGCCATGACAAAAAAAATTTCATAACAGATTCCAGCTAAACTATAACTGACCCAACTTGGCAACCATGCATTTCCGCAAAACAGGAAAAGCATTTTTGTTTACTGTTCACCATAACAACGGTTACCATGGCAACCTTAATTTTTTCTGTAACCGATTTCAGCTAAACTAAATCGGGCAACTTGGCAACCACGCATTTCTTCACCATGGGAATCGGGTTTTTGTATTCTCGTAACCATAGCAACAGTTGCCGTGACAACAGTTTTTCCATAACTGATTTCAGCTAAACGAATGTTGAGGCATAATTTAGGTTCTACTATAGAAAAAAAAATCGAAATTAAACTATCATAAATTCTTGTCATGATTTTTTGGGTATTGGACCTCCCACAACCTGAAAATAAAAAAATATAAATCCAAGAAAATCTAAATGTAGAAGGGCAAATTGAATAGGTACCCAAAAAACATCTCAAAAATCGAATTTTCTCTACAAAATCAAACTCTCAATCCATACCATAAACTATCATTCGCAATTTTTATTCAGATTTTAGCTCAGTTTCTGCGGAGTAAAATGAGAAATGCTGGTTTCTTTCTGCACGTAGATGTGTATTTAATGACTTGTATATGTATTTGCAATCAAGCTGGCCATCCTCAAACTCTTTCAGTTGTTTTAGTAGACCGCAAGGAACAAGCCTGATCAGAAGGAACGGTCGAGGATTTCCAACTGTGCCTCTGAAAAAATGAACCAGTTTTGTGTTTGTGTTCTTATTGTAGCTATTCTTGGAATATATGTGTATGAAACGAAAGGTAAAGACTCAATGAATTTAATATCTTTCACCACTTTAAGTAGTAGGAAAATTGACACATAATGAGCTTAAAAGTAAAAAATAATTTCTTCCGATGTGTTTTGTAGGTTATTCTGAGATACGGGATTCGAGAATTTGCCTAAAGTTTTCAATTCGAATATGAAAGCGGCAAACTTTTGAATCGGCAACTCTAAGAATAACCTTCATTACGCATCTTAAGAAATCATTATTTACTTTTTAGCGCTACTTGAATAAACGCTTGTCTCTAAACATTTTTTTTTTCATTATTTTTTTGTAGTTTTTAGTTAATAAAAGTATGAATCTATTGGTGGATTTATGATGAAGTTTTAGGTCGCAAGTAATAAGTCAGAAGTTTTAAGTAATAAGTCGTAACAAGTTCAATCATTGGTTTTCAATAGGAGCGTTCATAAACGAGTCATAAGTTTCTAGTCATAAGAAAAGTTGGCCAACTTTCATCTTTTATGATTAAAACTTATGACAAATTATCAATACGCATGCGTCAAAAGGAAATAACGTTCTGTAATTGCTGTCAATCTGTCATGAGTGTCATGTGTATTTTTGGTGAAGCTATGAATGAGGAGGCTACATTAATATTAAACTTGTCCGAATTTTCACAAAACATTCATGATCCTCTACACCAAATATACATACCAAATTTGAATAGAATAATATAACCATAATAACAAAATCGTCCACCATCTTCGATATTGGATATATGAATTTCTACAAAAGTTTCATTACCTCCGACTTCGAAAACCCGACATATCAATTTTTAATCGAATCAAAGCACAATCATAAAACTTTTACGTTATCTTGGACCCGCCATTTTGAATTTATAAATTTTGACAACAAATTCATTATCTCCGACTTCGAACACCTCTAAATACAAAATTTTAGTCGAATAGGATCATAACCACAAAACTCGTCTGCCATCTTGGAGCTGCCATCTTGAATTCATGAATTATGACGAAAAATTGAAAATATCTTATCTCAAAAACCCCAATTTTGAATGGAATCGGTACATAATTACAAATCTCGTCCACCATCTTGAAGCCTCCATTATGAATAATATAAAGTAGGTACTTTCTTCATTCTGATGTTTTGTTGCAGATGTCGATTTTCCGTTCATGTCTGTATATTACGACCCGATCACCAAGCGGCCCCTACGGGTGACGTCCATCGAGAATATGCTGATTAACACCACCAAAGCCTCGACTAAAACTGCCCAAACCAAAGTACAATCGAAGAATATTCGAAGAATAGGTTACAGAAGCAACGGATGTACTTGCCAAGAACTGAACTGCGGTTGTTGCCTTGGAATCAATTTGAACCAGTTCAACTTCAAGAGAGAAGGTGAGTATATTTGAGCCATGATGCCTTTGTATTGGTTCCTAGAGGGTTCTACTACAAGACTAGCAGGTTTTTGAATACAGTGAATTAATTTCTGGTGGTCCTTCTTGAACAAGTTTGGGGGATAACGATCTTGGTGTTCTGCTAACCTCTTCATGTTGTTCACAAAAACAAACCCATTGAACCCATTTTCCATGAGGCTACGTGAATCTTCCTGGTCAATTTTCTGCAAAAAGTGATTTCCTAGGAAAAAGTTCTTTGCATCATTGTGATAATTAATTCATCAAATGTCAAATGCTTTATTTGTCCCCCCATGACCGCCATGTTGTGACGTCAGCTGACAGTGCTCTATTATAATTTGAAAGACACAAACATTAAAAACACGTCGCATCAAATCTGTCATTACCAAACGATATATAACTCATGCCTTGTATTGCTTGATCCATTTTTCGCAACTTTGAACTCTGAATGATGCTATTTTACGCTTTCAGTTCAAAGACGTCCTATTCAGACAACTTATTGATGCATGTCAGTATTTATCCAAGCCATCGATGGAGGTTTCCAGTTTTTTCACTGAAATCCTTTCGGTACTTGTTGGCTGACTAAAATCAATGAGTCGCTGATATACATCGGCTCCATACTCCTGTAGGTTTTCGTTAGGTTTTTTGTACTGACTGTTTAGTTGACTCTGGTTTACGTGTTTGAGATATTGCAGCCAAAGCTTAACGATTCTGGAATGTTCTCACTGTTTATTTTCGGATATTTTCTGCAGAGTGTCTAAAGCTTGGCGTCATAGACTTGGTGCAACCCTGAACATTCTATAAGCTTTCAGATAATGTCCACAAATTCAGATTCACTCACTTTTCTGAAGAAACGCTAATTCCTAACTTGGTTCTCACGGTGTGTTGTCTGATCACATCATTTATAGTTTTTCGTTGGAACCAAAATATTCAGAAAAAGGTAACTAGTGATGAAAAGATGTATCTAAAATTTATTTGTTTTCAGGTTGCATGAACTTTACCTACGATCCAAATGAATTTGCTGTGAGTATGAATATGCTCATGAATGAGAACAGCATCTATTCCAATTCGTTTTCCGGTAAGTAATAAAATAGTAGTTTACCTAACAAGTGCGGAAAGTGATACTTTTCCGCACGGGATTGCGCGTCGTTCGGCCAGAAATCGCGTGCGGAAAAGACACTTTATTCTCGTGAATTTACTTGAAATGAGGGGGAGGAAATGTACTTTCCTCCCTAGGGAGAAAAAGTATGAGTTTCCTCCCTGGTTTGGGGGAGGAAAGTGTGTACTTTCCATAGGCGGGGTAGGAGGAAAACTATATTGTTTCACATGGGTGCGATCTATTAGAACAATCATATGCCCGACAGAATTACCAGCTCTTTGTACTAATATGACATTGCATTTTATGTCTAAATGACATCACAATGATTTTCCTTGACGCGTACATTTTCACATTTCCTCAATAGAGATTTCTACTGGCTCCGTAGAACCCGATAGAAAGAGACAAAAGTTATTAAGTTTTTCATCCTTGTTGCACTCTGTGATTGGTCACTGTAATGGCGGGGTATTTAAAAGACAAGACAGCATGTAATGCTATCTTCCCGCCATTATAAATGAGAAGACAAACATGTCATTCATCTCCCCGCCATTATAGTGACCAATCACAGACTGCAACAAGGATGGAAAACTTAAGAACTTTTGTCTCTTTTTTATCGGTGTCTGCCAAGCCGTTAGAAATCTCTATTGGATGCATGTTGTGACTTCAGATGCGATGTCACATGTCACATGTGATGTCACATTTAAATGTTTCTTGCTCAGAGTAATAAAAGACATAGAGATGCCTATACCTACACAAATACCTGTTTTGAAGTGAACATGAACTATCCTTTTCTATACAATTTGTGGGTGAAAGGGGCGACGGGTGGTGAAATGTTACCGACAGTTTGTTTAAATTTAGAGTAAGAAGGACCCTAATACAAACGAAGAAAGACAACTTGATCCGAATGAAATGAGCGGGCATACACGAAACTACCCGAATGAATACGGACTTGTTTAAGGCCCTCGCTTGTAAACAAACAAAGTTATGTTAACTTCAGGACAAGGCTGAAGAAGACATCTCTACGGTCTTTTATTATTCTGAGGTTTCTTGTATTATATAAACCGTTTTCGATTGGCGTTTGGTTCTGGTAGCGGTTGACATAAAAATGACAGCGGTTTACTTTCTGGTACTGTTAATGACGTCATAGTGAATAGTGTTGGTTAGTGGTTGGGGTAATCAATCAACACATTCGTTTCATTATTCACTATGACGTCATTAACAGTACCAGAAAGTAAACCGCAGTCATTTTTATGTCAACCGCTACCAGAACCAAACGCCAATCGAAAACGGCTATAGTTGGATGGGAAGTGAGACCAAGGTTCATACGCGGCATTGGCGTTTCAGTAAATTCATATTCCAGAGGTCAAAGTTATCATGAAACTTCCAATCAATAATTTTCTATTTCAGCCAAAAACCCGCCGCCTCTGTGTCTGCCAGTCCCCGTCCCGTATATTCCGATCCAAGTGCAGGTATGCGCGAAATTATTCAACATATTCACCCCTGGTAGAAACTTGCATATGTGCTTCGATTTCGAGACCCGAATCCAGAACGCCGCTGTTTTAGTGTTGCACTTTGACTGCATGAGGATGGGCACTGATGGTGTGGCATTGGTTAAACCGGAGGATGGCGGGGGGCTCCCCAATTCGACGCCGTCATCCTCATCCACAACGACGACAACAGACGGGCAAATAGATTCTGATATATATGATGACGTTACCGAGATAAAATCTTTATCGATGGATACCATTATTTAGTAGATTAAAAGTGTATAAAAAGTAAAAAAATATTTGTTTCTTTCTTTCCCTTTTGAATTACTTAGACAATATTGTTGATATATAAGCGTGTAGCTTTCGAGAATGCTAACATTGTTAGTGAAACGCGCGTCGAGTGAAAGTGACGTAGTTATTTGGCCGGGTACACATGATATATAGCTCTCGCTTATAGCGTATTGTTTTCTGATTGGCCCACTGATCTCAAACGATTGGCCTGTGACTGAGAACATGTCGTTCTGTGTCATTCATTGGTCAATCGGAAAACAATACGCTGTACGCTCAACTACAAAAAGCTGGCGTATGAACCAGGCATAATAATATAATTTCATTTCGGTGATGTGTAAGGCCGGGTTCACATGTCAGCTTTTGTAGTTGAGCTACAGCGTATTGTTTTCCGATTGGTCACTGAACGACGTGTTCTCAGTCAGCCAATCAGAAAACAATACGCCATAAGCGAGAGATATCATGCGTACCCGGCGTAAGTGGTGTTCATTGGTTGAAATTTCTTCCACTAAACCGAATTTATTGACAGATGACATATCTGGATTTTGTATTTTAAATATTTAAAGGACCGTTATTAGATGTTATCAATATCAAGAACTTTGAAGATATGAATACTACCGAGAAATCTGAGATCTTAAATCTGCTGAAAGAACTAGAAAACGTTCACTACCCTGCAGGGCCATTATATCAGAGTAAAAATTAAAAAAACCTCCCCAACGATCATCATCAGAACTATGTTTTAGGAATTAACAGTTGTAAAGCTCTAATCAATGAGAATGACGATGAACTGGAAACTATTTACCACCTCGCTGAAACACATTCTCCGGGATTGCGGAGTAGAACAGTGCTGCGATATGAGAAACTTTTGGCAAACGACTCGCCCTTGCAAAACATCACACACCTTCAGAAGAGCCGAGATAATTTAGCCTTCAAATGCTCGACATTTACAAAGGATGAAAGAATTAGAGATATGTTGGAACAATTGGAAGATATGCCCAAAGGTAATTAGAAAGTCTACTGTGATACTACATAGTTCAAATATTGTACCCTTGTGGAATAAGAGGTACTGT
Source organism: Chrysolina haemoptera (assembly GCA_958298965.1). NCBI lineage: Eukaryota > Metazoa > Arthropoda > Insecta > Coleoptera > Chrysomelidae > Chrysolina > Chrysolina haemoptera. Next base: position 881,246 of record OY282594.1, on the reverse strand, counting down.
CCACAATTGGGTACAATCATATGTCTCAGACTGAATGCAAATGGTCAGAATACAAAATGTAAACTCGGAGGAATCAAATATCCATTGTGGTGTTCCTCAAGGTTCAGTACTCGGCCCTGTTCTCCTCTTTTTATGTAGTGCGTCTCTTATTTATGTGGTATGATATTAAATATAATATAAACATATTTGATCATGTTTGTTTTTGTCTTTTTCTTTATTATATGTTGTCACATTGTATTTGTTATTTTCAACAACAGTAAATAAATAAACATTAATTTTAAGAAGCTGAAACTTTCTAATAATTTTTAATGTTTAGAATGGACGATTGTACAATTGACCCCCCAATATAATCCAAGAGATATGCTCAATGAAGACAATAATGTATACCACACAAACTCTGTTCATATTTCTGTTTTCTCGTGTGGACAAAACGAAATCGAACCATTTCTAGTAACCGTTGGGACACCAAAGGATCCAGTAACTGGTATGTACTTTTCCTCCTAACAGTTTGAGATTACTTAGTTATTTGATATCATTGTGTAACTTTCTATATGTATGTATATTTTGTTTTTCTATAAATGTACACCTTGAAATGGTTTAATGATAGATAGGTAGATAGTTTATTTGACTATATCATATACATATGCATATTCATAGCAGGTCATTTGTTCTTAAAAGAAAATTATTAAACTAATACAAATTACAATTTATAAATATATAAAAATATAAAAAACAGTACCTATAAAACATATTAAAATAAAAAGAACATATTGAAAACCAAATTATCTTACAAAAACAGTATGTTCTCAGAGGCTAAAGGTCGCACCTCCAATATATTCAAGGTACTCATGATGTAATATATTTAAATATTTGTATTTACATTTGTATATTTTTTATTTTTATATTTTATTTGTATTTTTTGTAAATTTTAAAATTTTTTGTATATTAGGCTGGCCTACTTGATAACTTTGGATTACGTTTGATAGGAAAAGATATTGAGCTCACCCAAGAAATGCACTCTATAGTCAAAGGCAACATTGAAGTACTAACTAGCAACAAGAAAAAGATGTTCAGGAATCCCAAGGAAAAAATGGATTATATTGGAAGGAGGCAAGTAATTGAAGACAGGTTGAGAGTAAGTGCATTTAATAATAATAATAATAATAATAATAATAATAATGACAATGACAGTATAAAATTTTTATTTCATTGGACACTTTTAGAGTCTTGTTAAAGTCATGCAAGATATGTGGCTGAGAGAATGGAGATGTTTGTTAACGGGAAAATATTGTGATGAAAGCTTGGAAGAAAAAATGAGATCTGAAATTGACAATTATTTTAAATCAGAGTAAGTATACGAGGATAATTTATTATTTTTTTGAATCAAAGTTATCGATACTTGATGAAAATTCATGTTAATGTTTATAATAAAACTTTAAGGTTGACTTTCACAATTATTTTTGGTTTACAAGACTGCAACATATGTTTTTTCTTACAATTGCCTCTACAAGCAGAAAACTGTTTATTAAATTATTTATGAACTCCATTCTTTCCTAGTTTCATTTTTATTGTTTTTGTTATGCCTAAATGTGGCAGTCCTCTTGAAAGCAATATCAAAAGACCTTATTTTTCAAAAAAATCCCTATTTTGTAACTACATTCTCCAATATGTTATTGCTTTAAACTTCTGTTGGTCTCTAATAGTTTAATAGCTGGCCAATAAACTTCTTGAATTGCTTTTCTATATATTTTTTAATGAAATACTGCCTATCAAATAACATTTATTACATATTTGGTAGGAAACTGTTGGTAAGAACAGTTGAAGATTCTGATAAAGACATACAATTGGGCGTGCCACAAGGTGCTATTTTGGGACATATTTTATTTTTGTTGTACATAAATAATCTCACCACCTTGGATATATCTGGAAGCTTTTTGTGGCAGGACAATAAAAAAAGTGATTATTGTGCTATCATCACTGAAGATTTGACGGCAAAAATCAAAGAATAGTCTGGCTAATTTTTTGTTATTCAACACAAACAAATTATAAGATAATTTTCCTTATGTTATTTCAAAAGTGAATAAAGTTTCAGGGTTTGGGGTTTGGGGGTTCATCATAATTAAAATTTTTCCTCAATTAAAAATAGATTGGATCAACTTTAGTGTTGCTTCTAATTGTTGTTGATGCAAACATGAGGGGCCTCTTTGAAGTATTTTATACGTTTTGCAACATTTTTCCTTTGTCGGCTCTGGTCAGCATTAAAGTTTTATTATAAATGATAATTTATTCATTTTAAAATGTAATAGGTTCAACTTTGGGTTATTTTCAGGTTCGCTGGCTTGGAAGTGACAAAAAAAATCGAATACATTCTATGCGGTGCTCTTAAATGCTGTTTGCATTTAAAACTGATGGAAGTAAAAAAAATCGTACAGTTCTGCTTTCCGAACATCTCTGATAAGACTTCAATTCGTAATATAGTGCATTTTATAAGAAATTTGGGAAACAAACTCATCACAAAAGGGGTCAATACGAAGAAGTATCCAGTCATTCTAGTTCTACATGATGTAAGTTAATTATGTCAGTCAATCAATGTTAGAAGGAGAGGTTCTCATCAACGAAACTTATTGATTAACAACAAGAAAGATAAAGTATGAGATGAGGAAATATAATAATAACATTTTTATTTAAATTTGTATTGCAATACAACGGTAGATAGTGCTTTTCATTGTACAGTTGTATTGCAATACTAACGGTAGTGCTTTTCATTGTACATTTGTATTGCAATACTAACGGTAGCGCTTTTCATTGTAAATTTGTATTACAATACTAACGGTAGTAATTTTCATTGTACATTTGTATTGCAATACAACGGTAGGTAGTGCTTTTCATTGTACAGTTGTATTGCAATACTAACGGTAGTGCTTTTCATTGTACATTTGTATTGCAATACTAACGGTAGCGCTTTTCATTGTAAATTTGTATTACAATACTAACGGTAGTAATTTTCATTGTACATTTGTATTGCAATACAACGGTAGGTAGTGCTTTTCATTGTACAGTTGTATTGCAATACTAACGGTAGTGCTTTTCATTGTACATTTGTTTTGCAATACAACGGTAGTGCTTTTCATTGTACAGTTGTATTGCAATACTAACGGTAGTGCTTTTCATTGTACATTTGTTTTGCAATACAACGGTAGTGCTTTTCATTGTACAGTTGTATTGCAATACTAACGGTAGTGATTTCATTAATTTTAAGAAAGTATCAATATTCGAAATCTTGTCTGGCTATTATTATGTGTCCATCTCTCATTACCAGTGTGACGTTTGTTTTTGAGACACCCTTCATATACAGTAAATCAATCAAAACTGTTTCCTCAGACCCTCGATTGTTTTCCTTGGGAAATGATAGACGTTCTACAAGACGAGTCCGTATCGAGACTACCCTCGCTTCATTTTGTATACTGTTTATTCAAAGAACACCAGCACGATATCGTTGATGGCCACAAACTGATACCGTCCTACGATAAAGGTGCCTATATCGTCAACCCCGACATGGATCTCAAATCTATGGAGACGAGGATGATGAATTTTTTCAACTACTGGACCCCAAATTGGATGGGTACTTCTGGGTACCAGCCCGGCAAGGAAGAGTTTTTCGAGTTGCTGACATCTAGCGATATATTCTCGTAAGTAGTAGTACTTCTTTGATTCGAAATGTGTAAATTACACTGCACCTCGGTGCATTCGAATTAACTTTATATCCGATATATTGAAGATACAATGGTCATGGAAGCGGAAGTCATTTGATGTCGATGGACAAAGTTCAAAAGACCCACGTAAAAGCTGTTGTCCTGCTTTTTGGGTGTGGTAGCACTAAGATTGTACGAATGGATCCGCAAGTGGAAATGTTCGGGCATTGCCACATGTACCTCATTGCTAGATGGTAAGATGACTAATAATTTTAACTATTGCTTGAGAATTGTACGTTACATTATTATAAAATAATAATGATATTTTCAGCCCATGTGTTGTCGGAATGTTATGGGAAGTAACTGATATAGATACAGATACACTTACGACAGAGTTTCTGAGTCACTGGATCCCTTCGGATGCTCCAATTCATTGGAAGTACGTTGATAAAACTAAGTGGAAGAAGGCAGAAGAAAAAAGTAAGAAATATTTTCCATAGCTAGGAACGGTTGGGATAATTTTTCGTGCATGCATCTGTTCAAATAATTGAGTAGATAGTTGTCAAATGAATGGTAATGTAATTGAGTAATTTAGTTTTGCCAACAATAAACAGAAAGCAACAAAAACAACGCCAGCGATAAAAATATGAGGAAGGGAGATGAAACAAAAAAAAGTGCAACAAAACAATAGAAAATGACGCTAAAGCAATATGAAGATGATATAAAGACAAGACAAGATTGGGATCAAGGAACAGTGACAAGATTAAGAGCAAGGAAGAGCAACAAAAATAGTTAGAATGTTGAAAACGAGATCAAGAGCGACGAGAACAGTATGAAAAGCAACAAAGACAGAAGGAACGGCAACAAAAAGTTGATGACAAGCGATAAAACATGAGGAAATGCGACGGAACAAGGGAAAGGGCGACGAAAAAAGGGGAAAGAATTTCGAAAACAAGAAAAAATTGTGACGAAACAAGAGGAAACAGCTACGGAAATAAGAAGAGGGGAGACAGAAACAAGTGAACCAGGAATAAAAACATGAGCTACGAAAATTGAAAGAGCGACGAAAACAGTATGAAAATTACCGAAAAGAGGAGAAACATTAATGAAAACAGGAGAACGCGCGTTAACAATGAGGGCGGACAATTAAAACGTGAGAAAGAGCGGTAAAAAACGATGATGGGCGGTAATAGCATAAGAGCGATAAAACAAAAGGAAATGCGATGGAAACAAGAGGGCAAGAAATAAAAAAAAGAAAGAAGATACAAAAATAAGAAGAGCTAAAAAAGACGAAGGCAAAAAGAGGAAGAGTGAATAAAGCAATATGAACGCCGCCGAGAACAATATGAACGCCGGTGAGAACAATATGAACGTCGGCGAGACCAATATGAACGTCGGCGAGACCAATATGAACGCCGGCGAGACCAATATGAACGCCGACGAGAAATTTATGAACGCCGACGAGAAAAATATGAACGCCGACGAGAAAAATATGAACACCGACGAGAACAATATGAACGCCGACGAGAACAATATAAACGCCGACGAGAACAATATGAACGCCGAAGAGAACAATATGAACGCCGAAGAGAACAATATGAACGCCGACGAGAACAATATGAACGCCGACGAGAACAATATGAACGCCGACGAGAACAATATGAACGCCGAAGAGAACAATATAAACGCCGACGAGAACAATATGAACGCCGAAGAGAACAATATGAACGCCGAAGAGAACAATATGAACGCCGACGAGAACAATATGAACGCCGACGAGAACAATATGAACGCCGAAGAGAACAATATAAACGCCGACGAGAACAATATAAACGCCGAAGAGAACAATATGAACGCCGAAGAGAACAATATGAACGCCGACGAGAACAATATAAACGCCGACGAGAACAATATGAACGCCGACGAGAACAATATGAACGCCGACGAGAACAATATGAACGCCGAAGAGAACAATATAAACGCCGAAGAGAACAATATAAACGCCGACGAGAACAATATGAACGCCGAAGAGAACAATATGAACGCCGAAGAGAACAATATGAACGCCGACGAGAACAATATAAACGCCGACGAGAACAATATGAACGCCGAAGAGAACAATATGAACGCCGAAGAGAACAATATGAACGCCGACGAGAACAATATGAACGCCGACGAGAACAATATGAACGCCGACGAGAACAATATGAACGCCGAAGAGAACAATATGAACGCCGAAGAGAACAATATGAATGCCTACGAAAACAATATAAAGAGCGACGAAAACAATATGAAAAGCGACAACAATAGGAAGAGCTACAAAATACTTAAAAGCTACGAAAACAATAAGAGTGAGTTTTATAAATTAAGTGAGAAAAATAATGTGTAACTGAAGTATTGATTTATTTAGTCTAAAAATTGTTCAATAAAATGTTTATTGTTATATTTTAAATTTATAACGGTTTTTTTTTCAGTAAAATTTGTACGAAATAGCACGAGTCTTGACGATTGCCAACAAGGTCAACAATGGGAACCGGAGTTGCTGAAGGCCCTAGTTTTGGCAAAAAAAGGTCTCAGCTACAACATGACAAAGGCGGCCTGTGTAGTGCGGGGTCTGCCAGTGAAAATCAGAGCGCCAGAATCAACAAATCATTCCAGAGGAGAACAGGCGTAAAATCAACTAGTCATCTGTAAAAGGTATATCTCACAAGTTAAATAACGGAATATAGTATCCTGGGCAAAATCAGATTTTTTATAATTGATGGACGTTTATTCTATTCTAGGTATTCCAATTGAAGCTTTAAATCTTGACTGATCCAAGATCTGTCTTTATTTTTGATAGTTGTAAAGTTTTGTATTTCTGTTACATTTTTTTTTTTGAACATTCGTAAAATAAAACAAAATATTTATAGATTATACTTGTTCTTATTCAGACTTACACGATAAACATTTTTGAAAATAAATTATTCATTCGTCAGATATTTTTCACTATTTTTAGGATTTTTCAGATTTCAATTTCTCGAGTCTTCGCAACTTTTTTCGAAAAGGAGTGGGGTCCCACTGATGTCCGAATGAATAAAATAATAGGCAATGTCTCCGTAGTCTTTGGACATAACAGCATTAACCTTAGTTTTGTTGGATTCCTTATGATCCATCCCTAACCAATCAGGCAATGATATACAGGGTGTCTTATTTAAAAAAAAATAACTTTTGAGTCACTGCGCTTTTTTGGGACACTCTGTATAAATGAAGCTCAAACCATTGAAGAGATCGAATGAAACCCTACAACTTATGTATTCAAAATTTTTGTGTAATATGTAAAATATTGAAATTAAGGGGGTAGCGACGATCTTTTCGTCCTAATTTTCCATGTCTGAAACCTTTTCTGAATTCCAATGTTTTTTCTATCTATAGCTATCGAGGAGAAGGGGCCAAGGGAGAAAATTTCCACAACAATAAACGGGATGGTACCAAAAATCAGTAAGTCGCCTCGGAGCGCCACGGCAAATCATAATAATAGGAAAACTCGTTCTAATCCACACAAGTTATTGCTATATTATTATTTTTCTCTCTATCTCTCAAATAAATAACAAAAAAATGTGTGTATATAAAATATATTAATACAAACTATATAAATTGTGTAAAAAATACTGTCGCAACAATAAAATACCCAACCAGCAACAACTATCTCCGTTCGCCATCATCAGCACATTTCTACGGCCAGGGCTATTCCCATCCCGCCTCCTATGCACAGGGCGGCGACTCCTTTCGTCTTCTTTGTTCGTTTCAAATTGTGGATCAGCGTGACCAACACCCTGGCCCCCGAACACCCTATCGGATGGCCTAAGGCTATAGCTCCGCCGGTGATATTGATCTTGGCTTCGTCGATCCCCAGCGCTTTGTTCACCACGATACTTTGAACTGCGAAAGCTTCGTTGAGTTCGTACAGGTCGACGTCTTCTTTCGACCATCCCACTTTCTTCAGCTGAAACACAAAGAAGAGTTCGTATATGAACAGAGTTCGAGAATTTTTGCCGGAGAGTGTCAAATACCCTTCTCTCCAAAAATTTCCACCGTGTCTTTGCTGCAAGAATTCCTTTTCACATCACTTCCCAATAGGCAATCCGCGTGGACCAATCAAAACTATTTTAGTTGCGCCTGCGCAATGTAATTTTAGGTTGGAAATGTCGCAAATGAATTTTCCTTCCTCACGTACACTATTTGTTTTCACAACAAACATAATATTGGAAACACAAATTTCTTATTCATTTAAATGGGGATTATCCTAATATTATTAGATCATCGGAAAAATTAATGTGAGGAATGAAAATTCATTTGCGACATTCCCAACCTAAAATTACATCGCACGCAGGCGCAACTAAAATAATAGTTTTGATTGGTCGATGCGGATTGCCTATTGGGAAGTGATGTGGAAAGGAATTCTTGCGTCTTTGCTACCGAGGATTGCTTATTGGTTTCCCGACAGGTGGCGCTGCAACTGACTTTTACTGTGAGTCACTGCTTCATTTGTGGGTAAATATTAGTTATACAGTGGATTATAATCCATTGGGCTGGGGCAGGACGACTCTAATGTTGTCCGACCTACCCTGTCAGTGTCACTGACGAGCGAAACGCTGCCTTTTGAAACTTTCAGCTGCAATTTTCTCATGAAAACGTACTTAGGTTTTTATCTCCTCTTTGAGCCTTCCAAATTTCGTTGCGATATACCAGGTGGTTCAAAAATTAGTAGGGGGGAACGGATTTTAGACTAGCACTGTATATTTCAATTCCTTCATAAAAAATGGACGTTTTTCCAAAGTTTGATTTGACGCGTGATGCGTTCATTTTATTAACATTTCTTGTTTTGTGATGATGTATATTTGAAATATGAATGAAAGCAACATCAGAATGTTTTTTTCCTGTATAAACATAGTGAATGAATACTGAGATTTTCAATTCATGTAATGAACGAAGATTCATTAAGTTATTTGGTTTAAGGCTGTTTAAACGCTGTCATTTTTTGGAATTGTTTCCTAACCTTTCATTAGCGTGAATGACTAACTTCTCCTTCTATTCATCTTTGATATTTCACCGATGATATATGATTTCGTTTTTATCGAAAGTTTTGAAATTAATTTTTCTAGATATTTTTAAAAGTCATTAAAATATACTCACAACATTTGTGACAGCTCCTATTGGTCCAGTTCCCATACACATTGGATCCACTCCAACTTCTGCAAACCCCAAAACTTTGGCCAAGGGTTTCAAATTGTTGTCTTTCACTTGAGATTTGCTCGCTAATACCAAAGCAGCAGCGCCATCATTTATTCCTAGAAACAGAAATTTATGTCAGTATTTTAAGGTTCGGTAATCACCCTTTACAATATTTTCCAAATATAAAATACTGTAATAACCTAACCTAAAAACCAACATGAAATAGTAAAATCAACAATGTCGAAGTACCCTTCTCTCCAAATATTTCCACCTCGTGGAAAATATGAGGCAAATATCTGACAGAAACAACTACTTCCCTGGCTAATACCACCACGGACATTGAAATACATCTGACTAAATACAAACCTAAAATATATGGTGTCTTGTATTGTTCTAATTTAGGTCAACTTTTATTTATAAATTTAAAAAATGTGCCATTACAGTACTCTGGAATGTACAGCTTTTGATTGCCAAATTGAAAATTATGACCAACTTTAGCAAAAAAAAAATATTTTTTTTCACTAATTTTCTTCATCTTTACTATTTTCATTGAAAAAGTCTTCATAGAACATTCAATATCACAAAAAATATGATTTTTTCTCCAGAAAACTGCTCGGAGTCAAATGATAGGAGAAAAAATGTGGTTTTCAGTTATTATAGTTACCTGAAGCATTTCCTGGTGTGACGGTCCCTTTTGATACAAAAACCGCCTTCAGTTTCGCCAAAGTTTCTAGAGTTGTACCAAATCTGGGAAACTCATCTTTGTCAATGATTTTTCCTGTCCTCTTTTCTGGAACACCGACTATTTCCTCAGTAAAAAAACCATTCTTGATGGCTTCTTCTGCTTTATTTTGCGACTGGCATGCATATCCATCTTGAGCTTCTCGAGGAACATTATATAGTTTCGCCAGATGTTCGGCTTAAAAAGGTTCATGCCAAAGATAAAAAAAAAAGAACTTCTGAATCGGATAATAAATAACAGTTTTAGAGAGGTGGCCCGCTTTCAAATGGGTCACTCTGTATAAACATGTAATGTTTCTTGGTTAATGAACAGTCTGCAGGAGGTTTGTAATATGTTTTTTATTTTAACATTCGCTATTCTTTTCTTCACACGATTTGTCAAAAATGATTCAATTTTACAATCTGATCTACAAAAACTTTCTCACCTGTATTGCCCATGTGAACATCCTTGTTGAAAGCATCTGTCAAACCGTCACTCAAAAGAGTGTCGGCTAAGTTGAGCTGCCCCAATTTACATCCTCTGAGGTAAGCAGTGTGTTGGGCTCTGGTCATACTTTCCTGGCCACCTGCTACTACAATATTGTAGTCCCCATTTCGAATAGCTTGATATCCAAGGGCAACGGATCTAGAATTTCATCATTAAGTTTAATTTTTCTGTGGCTGTTCTTCGGAGTATTGAATATATATATTTAATCCAGTACGATTGGGTTTTGAGACAAGAATCGATTGTAGCACCACCAAACTTGGAACGCTAGTAGTTGGAACCATGATAAACAGAAAAAAAAATTGTTTACCAAAATTCCATTCGTGTTTCTGTTTATTTTAAATATGGGATTTTAATTACATTGTACGAGCACTTTGTGTTTGATAGTGTAGAGTAACATATAATATAACTTACTTCAACCCTGATCCACATAACATGTTCACGGTGTATGAAGGTGATGTGTTTGGGATTTTGGCACCGATGGCTGCTTGTCTAGCTGGGTTCTGACCTTGACCAGCAGTCAACACCTAAGAAAAGGAATCACTACTAGTTATATTTCAAATATATTCAAATTCGTAAATTATTGTTGCTTTTGATTGTATCAGTCATCAAAGACAGAGCTTAATGATATCTTACTTGAGCGACAGTTGCTCCAGTGACAATATTAATAATTGCAAAAGTAATACTTTGAACAAGGGGTACCTCAAGGATCTATATTGGGACCACTCCTATTTTCGATACATGCCGCCTACTGATTATTTATTCATTTAGTACTGAAAGACTGAATGAGGTACTGAAAAGTACTGAAAGAGTATTTCTCATTTTTCATTTTAACTTAATGCTTGATTATTCAAGACAAATACTTTCAAAAATCTATTTGCTTTGTTATTGAAAGTATTGGTAGGCTCAGATTTTAAAATACTTCAGTAGATTCATTCAAGGTGTTTTAATGCAATAGTAATTGGCACATGGATCCACATCTACCAGAACCATACCATACTGCATCATCAGAACTATCATGTTTTTTTTTGTTTTGATGTTTATAAAAAATGTAACATATATCAAGATTTACTTTATTGACAAGAGTTGGTAAAGCCTTAATAAGCTCTTCTCATAACTTATCCTTATATTTTTGGAACAAAACTAAAAGTGTTGCTTAAGTTATATTTTTGTTTCATGAAGCAAAAATGTATGTAAGTACAAACATCTCATAAATCTTGAAATATTTCGTATCAAAACTGAATTGAAAATGCTATGAAAAAAGTTGAAAAAAATTAATGATTGAGAAACAATGTCACCTACGTATGTTGAAATTAGACAAAATTGTCAAGACAACAATTATCTTAATTTTTTTTCACTCCAATAGCTATTATTATCTAATTATTGGAGAGTTATTTTAATAATTAGAAGGAACGGTTTTTTATGTAAACGAACTTTGATTATTGATTTTTTTCTGTGGTTAGTAATTCAAATGCAACCCTGATATCTAGTTATATATACCTATTAAGTGCTTAGGATCGCACGTTGAAAGGCGAGACCCCATCATTCCTAGCATGCAACAGTGTCCCGAAGGCTTATGAACGTTGCTCGAAATGGTGCAAGTGGATAACAGAAAGAACAAATTCAGAGCAAAAACAATGTTGTTGGATTTTTATTGCAGTAATATAATTCATCATTATCAGCAGGATTGTACTAACCTGACCTAGAATAATATGCTCCACATCTTCAGGCTTCAGCTTAGCTCGTATAATTGCTTCCGATATGGCAATTGTTCCAAGTTCTGAAGCGGAGAATTTTTCAAATTGTCCTTGGAAACTTCCTAGAGATGGGGCATTGATTTTCATTAAAATACACACTAAAAAATGATTCTACTCACCTATGGGGGTCCTACAGGCAGAAATTATGTATACGTCTCCCATTATTATAATACTATTCAGGAATACTTCGTCAACGGAATACTAGAAATTACTGAGGAAATGTATTCATATATCACTCTATTTTTCATATGTAAATCAATTTGGCCTCTTAACCCGCTTTTATAGCCCACATTCTGAAACTGACATTGGCACATTGACCTAACCTCACTTTCCACTACAATCATTTTCTCAATCAAACCCAGTGTTGGCAACAAGTTGACCAAGTATTCCGTATTCCGCTACCAGTATCGAAAAATTCCGCTACATCGCAGCAAATTCCGCTGTGGACATGGGTTCATTTCAACGCAGCGGCGCTTGCGCACAGTTCTCAGAAATTGACACTAGAGACTTACCTCGTGTTCCGATTTTCCTGAACAGTACTGCCCAGTAAATGCGTTTCTCTCTCCCTGTAGTTTCTATAGAAAAAGAGAAAGACACATTTACCAGGCAGTACTGTTCAGAAAAATCGGAACATGAGCTGGGTGACTCAACGTTTCTGACAGTTGACACGACACGTTATCGATTCTGAAACTATGGACAATAGTCGAGTTCGGTAATATGATCGTAGATTACAGCAGACTTTAGTCACGTGGCCACAAATTAATCGAATCAGTCGGTAATAAACGAAAGAAACGGACGAGATTAGCGTGGGATTGACTTTGACAGAATGTTGTTAACCTATAACATTTAAATTTGAATTGTATTTTTTTGTAAAACAATCTTCAACTTCGAAATTTGAACTGTGGCTATTTCAAGATCATTTTTTCATTTCGATTTGAACTTTCAACATCAAACCAATGGTAACAATCATCAATCTAACATAAATATAACCTCACACTTTCAAATTAATCGCATTGATCTGCCAAAATTCTCCGAGCAAAAAGATCAATCTCTGACAGAACGGATTTGAAAAACCGAACGATCAAGATTTACCTCCCCTACAATCGCTTGCAATAAACGAACTATACAGATTAATCCGATCAGTCCGACGTAAATACCGAACGCGGTTATTATAAAATCTACCACCTACAGAAATACTTGCATAGACAAAACTAAAAATAATTTATTCCCTCTGTTTTTAACCTACCACAAAAATTGAAAATTAACACTGGTGGCGAACTCTTTTGGAGACTGGGCGAATTAAAAGAATGGTAGATAATTTAGTAATCTGTCATGATACCGATTGAGTGTATTTGCAATCTGCGCACAGGGTACGCCATCTATAACAAATTGGTTGAACTAATAAAAAGTATATATAAGATTTAAGCGATATCTCTCTCTTTTTCGTTCGAGTAACGGTCATTAAACACAAGAAAGAGAGAGAGACTTAACGCTTGAATCTTATATGTACTTTTTAATAGTTCAACTAATTCGTTATAGATGGCGTATCCGTATCATGACAGATTACTAAATTATCGACCATTCTTTTAATTCGCCCAGTCTCCAAAAGAGTTCGCCACCAGTGTTTATTTTCAATTTTTGTGGTTAGGTTAAAAACAGGGACGATATTATTTTTAGTTTTTTCTATGCTTCAATTAAACCTTACATTTCACTACTGAATATGAAATTTGCATTTTAACGATGATTTTAATCGCTAAATAGGTGAAAGCACTGAATCGTTTGTAAACATTATTTATTTACAGAAAATTGTTTAGGGTTTAACACAAATAATGCTGAAAAATACTGGATGTCTGAACTCATAAAAGAATATACAAGAATATAACTTCATGGTTGCCCATTTCCATTGCATATATGCATTTCAAATACAATTTATACCCAGGAGAAACATTTTATGAGCAAAACGGTTTTATGCATCTAAGATGGACCAAAAGATGATATATGCCTTTAGAGGATGGATTGCCTTTGTAGCGTTCATGGATCTCGGTACAGCAGTGAAAAGTTATATAGAAAAAAAGTCATTTCTAAGCAAATCAATTTCAAACGCTGAAGAATATGTAGATGGTATCGTCATATAAATTATAAAATTCGCTCTAACAACACTTTATTGCAGACGAGTTCACAATTTCAAGAATTCTAGGCTTATATTCGATCTTGAAGGCACTGGTTTTGATACACTGCACCTTGTTTATACACTATAAGCCGTAAGTGGAAATGACAATATAATTCGGTTTATCCTCTCAAAACAAATTGATATTTATTGATTTCCAGAGTTGTCAGTATGGGAGTATGCTCTTTGATGATGACAGTGATACTCTACTGCAGTGAAACCATTTATTTTCGAGCTGCAACTCTGAACTTCTATGTGGTGTTTCCTTGTATTTTAAACGGTAAGGCAGAAGCACAAAGTAAACAATTGTACGGTGTTGTGGGATTCCTTGAACAAAATATTGATCATTTACTTTATCATCAATAAATGTCGAAAATATTTGATTTCAGTTCTAACGCTGGTAGGATTGCTGTATTTTTCAAGGCATTTGCAAATATGGGATTATCAGGTGGAAGATGATGATCACAAATATGGAATGATGAAAAGGAAACGGAATATCAAAAGGACAAAGTAGATGACATGCTGATTTTATGCACAGTTTTGATCAATTCGTCAGAAACAATTTTGAGTATATTACCGATTGTCTGATGTGAAGAAAAGAGCAACAAGATGACCAATTAGCTTAAAAATTAAAAAAAATCTATTTATTTTGCAGCATCAGTAGATTATGAACACTGAGTAATGACCATGTTGATAGTTACACATTTTTTAACTGTGCTGGCATGATTAATATTTATTTCAATGTTTTCTGACAATCCTGATTTTTTGTCAGTATTTTTCAAAAATCAAAACTGCTCAATTCAATGGTAAAATAGGAATAGAGAAAACATTGAAATTATTACAACCATTTTTTAACTGTCTGAAGGTACTTTGTAATCACATTATAGATATCTGCACATTTGTGTATAATATTCAGTATCTTAGAGCATATCACATTGTTGTACTACCAAAATATAAGGCTTATTTTCTTAAACAGTTTTGCTGAATAAACTTTTTGTTAACAGAATAAATTTTATTTGAATGATGAAATTATTTTTTTGATCATTCGCACTGTGCTCAAAAGCCTTTCTTGCCCTAAGCGACAAACTTTTCAGAGAGAACTTTTGCTTGAGTATCCTTAAAAATTTAAAAAAAAAGGAACATATTACAACCAACTAATCACAACCATAATACGAGGAAATTTATTGAGTGTAAACGATTAAATAATACAATTTTTTTTCATTAAAGTGATCGTAAAAGTTGCAGAATTGTATTATTTAATCCTTTACCAATAATAAATTGATGCATTCAATAATTTCCTTCCATAAAATCATACTGATAGCTATTATAAACATACCTACAGAGTGATACAAATTTGCACCAAAAAAAACTAGTAAAAATTCAAACAATTTTCAACAAACGTCGATAAATTGTACCGAATTTCGTTTTGAAATATAGTTGTAGGAATAATAGGGAGACTCCTAAGGTGCATATGATATACAATACTCTTTATGAGGCTGGAACTATAAAAAATTAGGAACAAAAATGTTTGTTGCGTAGGTGGCTGTGATTCCAAATCTGTTTTCGCAATTCTAAACAATTTTTCAAATATCAAAAATAAGGCTAGATTAATCTTCATCAGAATTCTTATTTTTGTTCTCCCCTGTACACCGTTTGATAACTCATATACAAGTTTTTTGCAAAGCACCAACTTTATTGAACAATGAAATTGCACTGCACTGTATAGGTACACGTTTTTTCAGGACGAGAACAAATTAAATTTCTGTAGGTCGTGAAGGCAAATCCGACCCCAAAGACCAGTTTTCGAGAAAAATAACCCAGATTGAAAATATACTTATACTGATAATATTTATTACATTTCCATTTTCAAAACACAAAACTTGTAAAAAATATAGGAATATAAATATTGCAATGGCAATTGAGGTAGAATATGAGTATACATACACGTATTTCTTTTACTTAAAACAATATACCGAACTGACTTTCGGGCTTGATTGTATAAACTATATCTGTTGGCAGTCTTGGGAGATTTCACTGACTAGGTTGATGTTTTGTATTGAAAAAGGGAAAGTTAACATTTGAATCAAATTTCGTTAACATGAGCCATAGTTGTCGATGAATACATTTCGTACAACTCCTCACGCGACTGGACTCGAACATGATTTATTCAACTGAGGTCAAACCGACAATTTTTTCACTCTCTTCCCAAACTGCTTTTGCTAATGCTGGATCTCTGGCACTCTTATACCTATTCACAAGTTTACAGTCGTGAAAATGTTGTCCACTGTGTTGTTCCAATCCATTTTCTACGGCGCAGTATATTTGGGTTTGAGCTCCTTCTACAGCTGTCTGAAAAAACAATATAGAATGAACAGTTTTAGTGCATTTGGCTAGATTGAAAAAGTTGTCTCAATCTACAAATGTTTAAGTTATTGTTATAAAACGAGTGTACCTTCACACAAACTTCTATTCGAAATTACATGACATATATTTTTTATTTAATCTTCAACTGATAGGACCTCGACGGATATTGAATTCTACAAAGTGACCCATTTGAAAGCGGGCCACCTCTCTAAAATTGTTATTTATTATCCGAAAAGGGTGTTCGGACTTATGCGGTTCTAGGTATTCAACCAAGTCGTACTATAAAATAAGTTTACCTTGTAAAACACTTCTATCAAGAATAAAGACAATCTTCTCTTCCATGCCTCCAAATTCCTGAAGATTTCTGTTTTGATCACACCCGGATGCAAGGAGTAAGACGTCACATTCGTATTTTGGAGCCTAGTAGCCAATTCTATGGTGAATAATATCTGGCAGAGCTTCGAAGTGATGTACTGGGTGCTATCGCCTCTATAGGCAGTAAGATTCTTCAAATCTATACTCCCTAGTTTGGCTCCTATCGCAGACACATTGACGATTCTACTTGGAGATTTCTTGAGCAGATCTGAAATTGAATTAATGCCAATTCGAATCAAACAATTTAGTGAATGTATTGTACCACCATCAGCGCACAGTTTGACAAACATATCTGCAACAATCATGTGATGTTAAAGTGTCTTATCACTGGATAGTCTGTCTCATGACTAAAGCGACGATCACAATAACGAGCATGCTAGCACAAGACTGTGCATGCTCAGCTTTAAATTTGTAAGTTAGCATGCATCTTAGTTAACGTTTACGTTCATGATTGCACTTCAACTCCCTACTATCTCTCTTACACATTATTTTTCTATGAGTGCGCTGATGGTGGTATATTATACATTTAACCAATGTATTACTAATTTTTGTGTTCCTGTTGTGTGGTCTAGAGGTGATTTAACAAAAAACTTCTGGTTTTGTCTTTATGACTATGAGTCACCGGCAGTTCTGCAGCCACATTGCCTTTGAAAGTATCAGACACAGTGATAAACGAGACTTTAGGTAGAATTACCTCTAGATCACGGCCAACAAGCACATAAACCAGGTACAACTACTTATACAAAAATTATCGGCCAAGAATCTTACCCAATAGCAGGTTTGTCAATAGAAAATGGGAAAAGTAGTTGATCTGCAGGACAATCGGTAAGCCATCCTCTGTTCTCTTGTCACCCAAACGAGCAGCTCCTGCATTATTTACCAGTATATCTAAACGTTCTTCGGTATTTTTCACGTCTTCGGCAAATTTTCGAACAGACTTAAATGATGCTAAATCGACTAATTTGTAAACTACGTCGCCGTTGTTGGTTTCTTTTATTATTTGGTTGCATGCCTGTCTAGCTCGTTTCTCGTCTCTGCAGGCTAAGATAACTCGGGCGCCTCTTTTGGCGAAATCTAGGGCAGTCTCATAACCAATACCTTAAAAATCGACATATTCATAAATACAAACAATAGGACACAGTGGCTAGACAATTTAAAATCCAGAAATGAACCTATAAATAAAAAAAAGGTGGTTATATACACCCTGTATATTAAGTAAGAAATCAGTGATTACAAAAAGTCTTGAAAACTTTAAAATTCAATAGGTATCTCATCCCAATAACGACAAAAAAGTATTGCTTCATTTCGTTTTGTTTTGTCATCTACTTCCCATTTAATTATTTTAATTTATTGATCCAATTTTGGAAACACCCTGTATAATCAAGATCGAACTTCACTTAAATCGTTAATCTAACCATCAGCCACGTAGCAGACATTTGACTAAACAATGAAAAACCGGCCCTAACAGGATGTTGAAAAACCGGCCATAACAGAATATTGAAAAACTGGCCCTAACAGAATATTGAAAAACCGGCCCTAACAGGATATTGAAAAACCGGCCTTTTCCATTACCGGTTGCTATGTACTAGCCACGGCGTATCACAATAATCAAGTAATTCAAGTATACAGGGCCCAATAAAATTATTATTCTTCATTCTACCGCTATTAATACCTAGGTATCTTTAGATTGAAATCGTTATTTTTTAAGATACCAGCTAGACATACAATTCATATCAAGCATGAGAGTTAAGTCGTAAAAATTACTTACCAGTATTAGCTCCTGTAACAAGTGCTGTCTTTCCTTTTAAACAAACTTGACTCTTGCACAACCCTGTAGTTACCTTTATGTATAGTTTTAGGCTTACCAGAGTAAGGGCAGTGCACGAAGTAGCTAGTAAAATTTCTAGGTACATGGTTCTTGACTGGACAACAAATATAAGCACCCACGGAATACTTTTATCTGTTCAAATGTTTCTTGGAGATTTGGATTCAATTTACATTATTTACATTTCATTTCAAATGAAAGTGTCTACTATGACGGAGCCGGTTAAATGAACTACCAAAGCAAAGGAGTAGAACCACAGAACACCCAAGACATTCATATTTTACATACAACAGTTTCAGAGAGATAGTAATAAAATAATAATGGGTATTGTAAGTTCATCTACACGTGAATAGTGGAAAGTTTAATACTTATAGGACTATTTATACATATATTATATGAAAAGTGATTATTTAATGTAGGAACTTTGAGTTCTGTGGTACGTACATTGGATTCATTGAACCGAAGTTTATATCAAGATTATAAATTGGAAATTAATAAAGAGAATTCTCAGAACTTAATGACCGAAGATAACTCAATAACTCGCTTCTTTAGATAAATGTAATTATTTTTTAATAACAGATAAACAAAACACTTGTTTTCCGACGACCTACTTGAAATACTTATTTAGTATCTACTACGTTAGCCAAACACCCAAAAAATCCTAAAGAAAGTCCCTCTCGGCTTTAAGGAAATGACGCCACAAAACCCCGTCTCTAACTTTCTGACAGACATTGGCATTCAACAATTTTGAAATAGAAACAAATTCCATGAAATAAAAGTCATTGTTATAATTCAAAAGTTTTATTAATTGGTAAAATTGTTTTTCCTTTCTTCAAAACAATTCATTAATAAACAAGCTGCCTTGACTGGAATTCCCTACAAGTGGAGGCTGTAAAGTAATTCTATAAAAACTTTCAAATATGTAAGAAAAAATCCTTGGGATATCTGTAATAAACAAATGAATGGGTGATAAT
Source organism: Chrysolina haemoptera (assembly GCA_958298965.1). Taxonomy (NCBI): domain Eukaryota; kingdom Metazoa; phylum Arthropoda; class Insecta; order Coleoptera; family Chrysomelidae; genus Chrysolina; species Chrysolina haemoptera. The sequence continues at coordinate 861,653 of OY282594.1, read as the reverse complement.
TTTTCAAGCATCTCTTATGGAAAAGTGAAACATCTTATGAAGAGCAGCAGCACTCTAGATGTGAGCTGAAAAATAACGTAATTGAACACAATAAAATATCCTTACCTGTTAAGACATATTCAGAGATTGAAAAGTATTTATAGTGACCAGTTTCGGCTGTTAAGACAAATTCGAAAGTAAGAACGGTCAATTTTATAAAAATCAACAATTTGCTACAAGATTTAAAGATATAGAGTTGAATATTGGCACAGAATACTGCAAAACAATTAGAGAAATATTAGAGTGTTTTTATGATGTTTCACGTGAATGTTTTGGTCAATTCAGTGATGATGAATTTCAAGCCCAATGTTAACCAGTAGGTAGTAAATCTTTAAATAAGGCCCAGCGGAAATATACCACCACAGAGAAGAAGCCGTTAGCTGCAATTTTTGGCACTGAGAAATTTTGTAGTTATATTGAAGGTACTACACTCACAGTTGAAACTGACCACGAGTTTTTGGTGTGGTTAAATAACATCTCGAATCCATCGGGTCTTTTAACCAGATGAGGAGTGAAGCTGTCTCAGTACAATTTCCAATTGGTTTATCGGAAAAGTTCGCAAAGTATAGTAGCCGATGCTCTGTCTAGGCCAGTAGATGAAACAGTGTTCAAATTCAGAAAAAATTGTATTTTTCAGATTCATTGGTGATATGTTGGGAATACTCAGGAATAGTTTGTCGAAACATCCGAAACTGGACAAAAATCGGTACTAACAGAATCAGTAATCATCATCAACAGAAAAAAGTTGCACGTGTTGAAACTCAAACCGAAAGCAACCCTTTCCGGGCGACACCTACCGCCTTCCTCACATAACCTCAAACTCACCGTTCAGGACGTGCAAATAAACGCTCGCCGAATCCAAATTCGACGGGTAGCAGGTGTAGTTGCCCGCGTCCTCCGGCCTCGTTCGGAAGATGGTGATGGTACTGATGGTGGTGTCGGTGCCCTTGCGCGACATGCGGATGTCGATGGCGCTCTGGTCGTACTTGAGGACGCGCTCGCCTTCGTGGTACCAGAAGATGTAGGCGGGCTCTTCGAGGGACTGCGTGATGACGCACTTCAGTTGGACGGTGCTGCCGCGTTTCACATAGATGTCCGATTCGCCTTCGATCTCGATTTTGGGAACTGCAAGTGAATTGCCAATGACAGCTGACAGTTGAAAATATACATCTCATTCTTATTTTTAAAATTTGTCAATATGAAATCTTGTCTTCAAATAATAAAGAATAATAATAATAATAAAAAAGAAAAAACAATGACAATAATGCAATGATATATTTTTTTATGACTCTCACTATGATTTTGGCACATGTCCAATGATGCTCCAATTTTAACTGTATATAATTTTTCTCTCAGTTTATTATATTTATATCAATTCTATTCAATCATGTTGTATCAGTATTACATTTATTTTTTAACGAACTGTTTACCTCCAAAGTTAGGTTAGGTTAGGAGCAGTTACAATACCTGAACCCCACCTATTTATTATTTGTGTTGAAACATTCATTTGTACATTTAATTAAATGTAGCTACTGATGATAAAAGCAAAATTCAGATTCCTAGTGATGAATAAAAAAATAAATAGATACAAGGCTCACCAACTACATTAAGGGTAATCAAATGGCTCATCTTTGGTTCTGTGCTGACTTGACATTCGTATTGTCCAGCGTCTCTTGCTTGTACGTATTTCACCTGAAGTGTCCAAGTATCGGTTGCTTCTACAAAAAAGGCCTGAAACCGGTCGTCAGCTATAAAAGTGTACCTGAAAACAAAAATTATATGAACATATGAACAAAGTAGTTACACAATTTGAATATACTATCTATCTTACGAATTGCATTTTCTACCTAATCTCTCAACCAAGATCAATATCAATTCAAAACGATTACCTATCTACAGTGAGGATGTGGGAGTCCCTTCTCCTTATCCAGGAAACGGACTTGTTGCCCAGTTGTTTGATTTTGCAAGGGATGTAGGCGTGAGTTCCTAGTTGGGTGGTGATATTAGTAGTAGTGGTCGGATCGAAATATGGACCCGTATATAACCCTGTGAATCGTTTGACGGCATGGGCTGCTTCTCCTTCATGGAAGACTATCAAAACAGATAAATATTCTAGAATCCAATAAAGAGCAGCAACTTTAAATCAACAACTTTTTAGCCAGTGTCAACTGGAATAACACGCTGGAAGGAAATTTAATTCTGCACAAAGTTGTAAATGGAGCTGAGTTGTCCAAATTTGATTGAAATCTTTCAACTGAATGTTAAACACAGAAGAACGACAATTTCGGAACTGTTCATGGTTCCTCATCACAGTACAAACTATGGCAAAATGAGTCAATTACAAGGGCAGTTAAATTGGCAAATAAAAATTGTGAAATAATTGATTTATTCGACACATATTCACAAATTAGTTTAAGTTGATTACGATTGTATTTGTTGACAAGGTAAAGTAAACATTGTCTCTTAAATATTTATGTTTTTTATAAATTGGCATGTATGTATATAAATTGTAACTCCATCTGATTCCAAACAAATTATTACCTAAGAGCTACCTTGTTTACTAACCTGCAAATAGTTCAGGAAAAGCCAGCATCCATAAAGTGTAAATGAGAAGCCTACAGGAGATTTCCATCTTGTTGGACTGTTGGAGGAATGTTTTTAATAGTGGTTGTTCACTACACGTTAGGTTGGAGCTATCGAGACATACATTTTAACAGCTATTTTGCTGTTGATCATCACATGTCCTATCTTCGCAACGATTAAATTCAAAGGTCAACCAACTGAACTACGATAGCGTTACTGGAAACTACAGGGGGGTCGGGAAAAGTTTCTTTGGGTTCACTCAGCTGCCAGTTGAGAGTTTCCATTTCTACAGGGTGGTTTCACTGTCGAATAACGTTACAAGTCCTGTGAATTGAAAAAGTTATATCAGCTTAATCACAAAAGTATAATCAAACGTACAATATTAGAATGAAATTAAAATCAAGGTCAAACAGATCTTTCCAGGCATGACCATAAACACATATTCTCAAATTGGGAACTTAATACCACAATTTCTTCACAATACTGTTGATTATATCTCATGAGATCAGATGTAACACCCAAGGTTGATTAAGTTATTAGCATCCAAATGCTATAAGATTGTCAAATCAATCAAATTAAATATACTTTGTTAAAGATTACACATCCTGTGGACAAAGCAACTATTAAAACAAATGTAAAAAGGTCAAACAATACAAAGCGAGCAATACAGATTAAAACCTTGAAATAAATGTCAAACAATACAAAGACACAATATATACAATTTATATTTGCAAATTTCATAATAAGGTCTACAAAGTAAAAATTCTTTAACAGCTTTCCTGAATAGAACATAAGCTCGTTTATTTTTCACTGAAAGCAGCACACATTTCTAGCCTTTTTGAAGCCTAACGCAATAGCGACAATTTACCATTCAACATTTAAACCTAGAAATTTTTTATTTTCAATTTTATGAATGAAGCAATCATCTACAGTGATATTTCCAATAGAATAGCATCTTTGAAGGAAATCATTTTGATTTTATCGAAATTAATAAGTAAAAATTTCATATCGCCCCAAATTCGTAGATCTGCTTTGATTACCGTATGCACATCTTTATTTTGCCATGTGATATTTACATCGTCTGCAAATAGTGTGATAGTTCCTTCAATGTCTATGTTTACCATATCATTGATGTATATTAGAAATAGTAGAGGGCCCAGAACTGAGCTTTGAGGCACTCCGCAACACACTAGTTTGCAGCTTTTGCAACAGCCTTTCATGATTGACGAATAACAAAAGACTGTCGCAGCCACCTCACCACAATGAGGATGATATAACTCACTAAAGACCATAAAATAAATTCTAGACAAGATGATATACAACAAAAACTAATGCTATATTCCAATTCAAATTTCAATAAATCTAAATCTGGATAGATTTACTTGAATACAAAAAAACTGTGGTTTAGCAGGAGATTTTTCACGAATTACCTTATCAATCTATTCAGTTATCAAATTGCAACTTGAACACAACACATGCAGTTTTTAGGAAAAGCAGATTCCATTTTCCAGGATTGAAACAATACAAACATGAACAAAAAATCACTTACCGCCGATCAAACTAAGAAACTGTTGATAGTAGAGATGGCGGACGTTTTGAAATAAACAAATTTAAGAACAAATATGCATTTTATATCAAGAGATTCAGGATAATACTTTACGATTATTATAAGATCAACCCTTCTTCTGACATTTTGACTTTTTGACTGACCAATCCAATGACCATTGTACTGTCACTAGTGTCACTGTCGACAAAACCAAATAATTCTAGGGAATTTGATATTTACATCTTCACATTGGTTTGGTATTTTGGGTTTGGGAGTTATCGAAAAAAACACGGACTAGTCCAATTCACGGCTTCGGGAAATAGTCACTAACAAGCCTCTATAATACTCTCAGAGTAATAAAAGACATAGAGATGCCATCCAATCCCTACAAAAATACATGTTTTGAAGTGAACATGAACTATCCTTTTCTATACAATTTGAGGGCGAGGGGGGTGACGGGTGGTGAAACGTTATGGACAGTTTGTTTACATTTACAGTAAGTAGGACCATAATACAAACGAAGATTGACAACTTGATCCGAATGAAATGAGTGGGCATGTACGAAACTAACCGATTGAATACGGACTTAACATGTATAAGGCCCTTGCAGATAAAGTTATGTTGAATTCAAGACAAGGATGGAAACGCCAATATCTAGTGTTTTATTGCTCTGAGCTGAGATAATAGCCGTTTTCGATTGGCGTTTGGTTCTGGTAGCGGTTGACATAAAAATGACAGTGGTGTACATAGTGAATAATGAAACTAATGTGTTGATTGATTACCGCAACCACTAACCAATGACTACGACTATGACGTCATTAACAGTACCAGAAAGTAAACCGCTGTCATTTTTATGTCAACCGGTACCAGAACCAAACGCCAATCGAAAACGGCTAATACTAGTGTTTATAGTGTAGTGGCAACACTGACGTCACTGACAAACTAAAAACGGTAAAGATAAAAATAAAAAAACACTAAAAACCATTCAACGCCAAATTAACCAAAGTCACATCAGTTTTCAACAAATGTCTATGTTTATGCAAAGAAACAAGAATTAGAACTAACTGAATAAAAGTATATTGAAAGGATCTTGAGGTCAAAATGACTGGTGGTAAACTAGAATTGAAAATGTTTCAAATCTTGACAGCCGGGTTATTTTTCTGCTCTTTGCTGGTCGTATCAGCGAAAAAACACGCCGAAAAACCCGAGTGGGCCAAAAAGGATATCAGAGACTACACTGATGCCGATATGGAAAGACTGCTGGACCAATGGGATGAAGACGAAGAACCGCTGGAAGAGGACGAACTACCAGAACACCTGCGCCAAATGCCCAAAATCAACCTCAATCAACTGGACCCCAACGATCCCGAAGGTCTTTTGCAAGCCACCAAGAAAGGAAGGACCTTAATGACATTCGTACAGGTTAGCAAAGAACTTTCGAGAGATGAAACGGAGGAATTAACGAAGCTGTGGCAGACCAGTCTTTGGAATAGCCACATCCAGGCAGAAAGGTATCTTGTGGATGACAATCGAGCCATATTCTTGTTTAAAGACGGATCTCAGGCATGGACGGCTAAGGAATATCTGATAGATCAGGTGAAATGTGAAAGCGTCACCATAGAATCGAAAGTGTACGAAGGAAAACATTCCGAGAAGGTCAAACAAGAATTGTAATCTACTGATTCTCAAATTTGTTTATATTTTTGTTAAAATAAATACCAAAATCTAAACTAGTATTATTATTGTTGAGTAGGTGCAATTGTTCTAATGTGTAATCACAAATGAATCGTCAGTGAATGAAGATATTGTTATACAAAGTATATGTTTCAGATTAATTTGTAGTCGCTATTTAAATATTCAGTTAAGCTCTGAAGTTAAATCAGCATTTTAGTCAAAAACTTGAAATGGCAGTGTCTCCTAATAGGATACGCTGACATTTCTCATGAACAATCAAAACCTGGTCTATAAAACTCAGTACTTTTTCAGTAAAGGAAAATATAGCTGTTGAGGTAGATTTACCTGCCCGAAAACCATGCTGACAGCTAGCAATTGGTACAATTAGTATATCTAAGAATTTTTCTATAATCAGATTATCATAAACACACTCGAAGCTAACTAAATTTGTCTTATTTGCATTGAAACGGGGAGGGAATTTAAGTCCCACCAATGTTTCACTTTGTTTAAATTAGACTTTGTACTTTCCTTGAGCTTATTTTTAGTTTTATTCTGCCATAGGATGGTAGTATCATCCGCATGAAGTGTAAATTTTCAACTTATGTGATACCAAATGGTTGATATATGGCAAAAACAAAATTGGGCCAAGGACTGAGCCTTATGGCACACCAGCTGTACTGTACAGTAAATGGGTACCTACAAATCCAGTTGAGAGTCTTAGGCTCCATGTTTATGTTATGCCAGAAAGTGGAATACATTCAATATATTATTCTAATGGTGTAGTCACTTTTTCAATTATTTCTTTATAAATTCTGTTGTTGATACTGAGTAAAAAAGTTGCTTTGTTTTCAATCTCATCAGCAATGTTTAAGTGTTACTGTTACTTACCGTTTTCTCGCATTTAATGATTTTTTTTTTCAACTCAACTTTACATGAAAATATATTGTTCCAATATTCCATAGGGTACAAGTATATTACAATTGACGACTGTAAGACAGAAAACCATCAGGGTGGGTATTCCAAGTAGCTGACCAAGTGTTCGGTGAAGTTTTTCGCAGGGTCTATCTATCACTTCGGAGGCACTGAAGTCAATAAGAAACTGGACCCAAAAAAGCTCTTTGTGTTTAGTTACTTTGCCTCAGTTCCCAAGTTTCGTTAGTAATTACTGGCAATTGAATTATTCATTGAAAAATGTGATGAAAGCAACATTTTGAACCAGTGTTGTGAATCTATTTCAGGAAAATTAGTAGTTCTTACCTCAATGAAGTTTGCTCGACAGTGATTGTCGGGTGTGGAAAAACAACTTTGGAGAATTCATTCTGATGAAAACAAACACAATGTCATTAAACTTCTGAGTTTTGAATCCATGAGGGATGAAATTATTTTATGTTATTTTGATTTTCACTTTCGACATTTGCCATTTCACATGTACACTGTTGTCATTGTTATTGTTGCACAAGCATCTAGCGACAGCCCGGATATTTTGGCTGGCGAGCATATTGACAGTATCATAACTTTTTTCACATTTTTTTCAACCATTCAGCCTTCTTTAAAAATGTGAAAAATTGCGATTTACTGGTTTTGAGGAAGGCAGAATTGTTCAAAACTGTGAAAAATTACCTCTTTATGTGTTTTTGAGAAATCAGACCAAGGAAGCTGCCAATTTTGAGGTTATGATGCTGTCAATATGCTCGCCAGCCAAAATATCTAGGCTGTCGCTAGTATTGTTGCTATCAGTGTTGCCACCTTTTTTTTTTAGGAAATCTACCGCATTTGTTACTGAAATCTACCAAAATCTACTAAAACCCACTTTTAAAAATACTAAAAAAACTAGGATGATTATAAAATTTAATTTATTATAATAAGTTACTCGCCTACCAAAGAGTGAATATTTATATTCCACATTGTATGTATAAATTCAGAAAAGATGTGATATACCATAAGTATATGCTCCAACCTGTATACTACAAATCAAAATATTAATATAGAAGAGTAACAATGTTATTACATTACATACATGTTTTGAGCAACATTACAAACATGTTTTGAGCAACATTGAATGCATGTTAATATGATACATTTTTGTAACGTTTAGTTTTAAACGTTACATTGTAATATTTAAAAGAGGCACAAAGGACCATGGACAAAACGTATCTGTAATGTCAAGCTCTGCCACCCTGTCAACCTCTGAACAACATCACAAAGTAACAATGTGATGTAACATTTATGTTTAAGTTATGTTTTCATGTTTAGTGGGTTCTGCATTCACTGGCTCTTATCGGAGCTTTGGAAGAGAAATCGGTATGAAGGGTACTATCATCCTGCAAAGCTGTTCACTGAACATGAGGTAGCTCCCAACAAATCATTGATGTGAAATATGAAATATGATGTCAGAATTGGCAAATTCTAAAACAGTTGTGAAGAAAACTAGTTTTCTTTCTTTTATTATTTTGTTTTTAGGCAATGAAACGTCCCAACCGGTATATGGACCCAGCAATAGCGATATTTTTGGAGATGCGAGAGGGCAGGGGTAAAATTGTGTACCTGAGAAAATTATTACAATTTGAAGGACATACATAATTAATTTATTCAAATAATTATTTCACCAAAATTAGTTCTAACCAAATTCTAACCTATAAACTAAGTTAGCTAGGGCACGTGCTTGGATTTGAATTGAAGTGTGAATAATTCGATTCCTGTCTAAAAACATCAGTGTATATAATCTTGATCTACTTCACCGATCGTCAAATATGAGATTCATTACTCAATTAACCCAAGCTGTGTGAGAACGGATCCCATAATTATTTTCATTGGAAAGTTCTGTCACTGCAACTTTGAAATTATCGACAGAATGTCTTGAAACTCTTCGCCGCAATCTAGTTTTATCTTTTGGAAATAAATTCTTTGCCATATTAATCCCCAAGTTTCTGTTTTTAGTAACGTCTCTCAAAATCTTCGATAACTTGTATCTTCCCTTTTTAGCCATCGATTCCACCATTTCCAAATGTTTGTCGTGACCTGGATTCATTCCAACATTCTTCAGATTTTCCACATAACTCGTATCAAGAACTGGACGGAAAGCGGAAAGAGCTCTGGAAACTCCCACCTAGAAATAGGTATCAATGCATTTTTTTAGGAGTATTTGATGATGAATTGAGTTCATATATCGGTTACAAGAATCAAATGATATGATAAAATATCTACTGAATATCACTAACTATATTTACATGTCCGTGCTTGACCAAATGTTCTGTTAAATCCGCACCCATTAGCTCCACGTGGACATCCATTCTGATGGTTATGAATTTGTTGATTATCCATAATAAAACAAAAGTTGAGATAATTCCCCAGGATAATAAGCAAAGAACAGTTAGGCATTGAACACCAAAGAGATACCATCCTCCACCTATCGAGATAAAAAATAGTATTGAGTTTGATCTCCCGATTGGAATCTGGTGAGAAATGACTGATGGAAAATATAGTTGGTATCGGTGGATATCTTTACCAGTTCGGGACAATTAAATTATTTCTTTAAAATAGTAATAAATATGTTAGGAAGGGTTCGATTCATACAATTCTCACCTTTTGTTAAACCACTTCTACCACTTGTCGTATCCAAAGGGTAGGGGTTCTCAGCAAATATACCCACTGCGATCACTCCTGAAAAAAATTGGGTTGTTATAACTCAGTAGTCTTGTATGGTGAAGCTTGCATGGACTATTCTAGGTGTTCTAGAAGCTTTATGACACCGAGTGTTATTGTTTGAAGAACCCATGAATGGCATAATCGTAACAATACGCTAAAAAAACGAAAAATATGATTTCACATGACAACAACGAGTGCATATGTTTACCCCAAATACCACCAACACCATGAACTGCACTGGCTCCGACAGGGTCATCTACGCCTGCCTAAGGAATAACGAATTAAAATTTCAAATAAATGTAATTTCATCAATACTGACCAAATCGAAAAGCGGCATGGACCCACAGACCAATAAGGATCCAATTGCTCCAATTAAAAGTGCTTCCCATCCTAAAAGATAAGGGCTGATTTTTATGATAGTTACAACATCCTTCAGTTATAACGGTTGAAAAAATGTTGTTACATTTTACCTACGAAGAATATTACACTCTGGGATCATAATATTACCTTGATATAAAAAACACCCTCCAGTTATTGATACCAGAGATCCGAGAATTCCATTAATTATGTCGATCGCATCTATTTTTCCATTCAGTTTGATCATTGTGTAGAATATGCTCACTGTGCCACCCCCAAAAGTAGACATCATCGTCATGACTGCTGCCCTAGCGGCGTAATGCCATTTTTCACCACTCAACTAGAGAAAAGTCAAAGTTACAATACCTGATTAACTATTATTAGGATCAGAGCTTATTCAAAATTCGGACCCTGATGGTATATTGGGAGGTAATAGTTAGTTTCACCATATGGAGCGCCACAGAATAATTTGGGAGCCTTTGTTTGAAATTTTTGATTGAGATCAAAATTTTTCATCAAGCATATACTCAGAATACTCGGTACTCACCCCATAAGTACTACCTGAATTGAATGCCAACCATCCCCACCATAGTACGAAGAGACCCATGACAGCGTTCACGGGATTCCCCAAGGGCAGAGGGGCAATTCCATTATCGTACCTTCCTAGGCGAGGACCCAACATGATTGCACTGGCAAATGCTGCACTGCCACCTGTCAATTTTAAAGTTGAACTAAGTACAATAAAAATACATACGGTCTAGGTTTTAACCAGTATGATCCCACAAGATAAAAGATAATTCCTCTGGGAAACATCAAACAACCCAGAAAACACATCTGTAACATGACATCTCTGAGATGTCGCAATGAGATAACAGTGCGATATCACTAACGTTGCATCGCTGCGATATCACGAACGTTGCATCGCTGCGATGTAAAGAATCAAACGCATCTGTGACATGACATCGCTGCGATGCACAGAAGCAAATTCATCATCTCTAATATGTCGCAGTTGCGATATATTGAAACATTGTGGGTTTCTTAATCGAAGACAACCTTCTTTATGGTAGACAAAAAATATTGATCTTTCGTCTAACTCAAATTCAATAAACCATCCTACTTGGTATATTTACCAATTAAGTGTACAGCTCCAGATCCAGCAATATCAACAGCTCCTAGGGCCTTCAGAAATCCGTGTTCGCCCCAAATCCAGCCAGCAGGAATACAATAAATTGCAGTATTCAGAAAACTGAACACACAGTATGCTTTGAAGTTACACCTGAAAGCAAAACAAGGATAAAATTCCATATTCATCGATTATTCCTTTACGTACACTTCCATTTCAATTTTATTAAACGATATTCAAAAAAAACTCTGTATTTTGTACTTCCTACCTTTCTGCCATGGCACCACTAACAATGGTAGTTGCTGTGGTGGCGAAAGATAGCTGAAAAATGAAAGCCGCGTAGATTGCACCTTTCAAAGGGTCCTTCAGCGACGGATCTATGAAGAAGTCACCAAGGGCAATGAAGCCGTTGTTCAAGTCGCTTCTGCCGAAGGAAAAAGCGAAGCCGAATATCCAGTATGTCAAACCTAGGATTCATGAATTTATAGAAATTATTATTGAATCTATTCTAGAGGGGTCCTCAAGATGGATAGCTACTTACCACCTAAAACAATGTCAACGACGTTTTTCATCATGATATTCACTTCATTTTTTATTGAAACACATCCTGATTCAAGCATTCCAAATCCTGAAACATTGATGAACATTTGAGGTAATCGAATCATGTTTGCAAAAAATAACCCTGTAATAAATTGAAGGATGTAGCCCTTCTTGCGTGGTAGGAGATCATCATGAATAATGAGAAATAGAAATTTCTGTTTTTATAGCACTTTATATTTGTAATCCTTGTGTTACTGCAGTTTCGTCCTATATGGACATTATCAAACTATATTTCGGACTGAATATACCAAACCACTTGCCTTTTATACTAGGCCTTTCACAGGTTTAATATTGTGGAACACCATACGTTACGGGTTCTTATATGCCCTCTGCATATGATGCGAATCTCCTCTTCAGCCAGACCGTCATCTGCTTCGTCAATCATCGGGTGAGGTATGATACTCACATTCAGATATGATACATAACCTCTACCCCAAAAACGCGTTACATGATTTGGAAGGTGTTTTGTTCGGATGTCCTCTACTATCATCATTAAACTAACTAGAAGCAGCAAGTGTATCGACTTTGCCTCTTGATGTAGTGAAATAATAATAATAATAATGTTTTCACCCATGCATGTCTTTCACACCATAAAGCATGCATTATCGCAATATACTCTTCGGGTGAAATAAGCTTTTATTATTATGAAGAAGGGATTTAGCGTCTATGATATTAATATATTGAAGAAAAAGATTCTGCTCGGGTAGGATTCGAACCCACGACCTCTAGATTGACGGTCAGTGCAACTGAGATATCGACAATTGATGTTAGGAATATCACCTACAAAATACGGTGGTTGAGAGTTACAGGTTAGATACGAACTTATTAGTTTTCAATGATCATCAAGATCCATTTAACTTTCACACCTAGCATCGTCGACATATAGATATTCAGCAGGAATCGGGTACGAATCTCCGATCAGTGACAAGGTTAGACAAACATGAAAATGAAGAACGAAGTTAGCGTCTCTGATATAAATATAATGAAAAAAAATTAGCAGCATACAGACAAAATTTTAAATTCTAGGTAAAAGATTTTCTTTCGAGCACGATTCGAACCCACAACCTCTCGATTGTCGGTCAGCGCTCTGCCAACTGTGCTACCGGGAAGACATACGTTCCAGCTGAATATCGGGATACCGCGTTTTCTAGAATCTTGATGTTGGTAGTTTCACAAACGCCGTATTTTGACGTCATTTTATAGTTACCCAGCCTCGTCCGGGAAAACATAAAAAATTGTGTACCATGCAAATTTCGAAGCGGTGTTTCGATATATTTTCGTTATGATTGAGACTGACAAATATTTTCTAAAGTATTTATTTTTCATTGTTCTGTCTCGTTCTGAAAGGTTTGAATATCCCTCAACTAAAATTCTCACCGGTCTGCATGGTGAATATCATGAAGGAACTTGTAATCACCCAGTTGGTATCTTCGGGATTGATATCATATAACCAAGGTATACTAGTCGTTTTGTTGCCTTCATTTGAGCTATTTGTAATTGAGATTTCATCCATAGCGTTCGCAATCGCCGGACGATATGAAGCGGACAATGTTGATTCAAATCGTTACTTGCCGTCGCGTTTTTCTACGGTAAACATGTTAATATTTGAATAGAATGGTAATCAGATAATTTGACTGCAATCTTCAGTATTCATTATTAACTATGGCATGGATATATGTCGTGTTGCAAACTAGGATCTTATGTTGCTGTATTGTGCCGATGCATATGAAAAATTAACAGAGATGATAGTAATAATTTACTCACTGAACTCCCCAGACCCTACTTAAAAAATTTGTGGTTGAAATTTAGTTTTGATCATGGGGGTGAATAGTGGCCACTAAACTGCTTCACTTCATTCCTTGTCCCGAATCGATACCGACTTGCCGTAAGTTGGCAGAAATCCTAGGGGGACGAATGCAGTAGTTTATATGGTCTTTAGAGCCAGATGAATTCAATAACATGGTCTACAATACAATAGCTCTCCTCTACCCACAAGGCTATGACCATGAGCGTTATTGCTCATTAACAATTAACAATAACTAATGTCTGCAACAAATATTTCGATCACATCTCCATTCCAAAGCGTCAGCTGAAACCGCGCCCGCAGATCGGTGTTCACTATACTACGAGCGCCATCTCAACCTCAGCCTTCCAACCAAAAGCAATACCTAAATTGCGTGTAACATGTAAAGGAATCTGCAAATGTTCACAATGAGCTTATCATGAAAGAAACAAGGTGTCTTGCCCTACCAGGATTGCTCATAGCCTCGAGCCCATACAATTAGAATAATTTGGTCAGGAAAATTCATTAGAAAACAACTACTTTCCCGGCTAATACCACGACGAACGTTGAATTACATCCAATAAATTTCAGTGCAGAGTTCCTACAAGGCTTTCTGTGCAATTTCTAGTTTTTTTCATGTTAAGCTCATTGTTAACATTTGCAGATTCCTTCACATATTATACAGTGTGTCCACTTAAACTTTATTTTTCGATTTGGGAAACAATTATTTGTCATGAAAAGTTCTGCATATGTTCTAAAACCTAATTTTGAATAACCAAATCTTGAAGTTTGTCAGTTCATTCGAGTAGTGTGAAATAATAAATATGCATTAGGTACAAGTTAAAATTTCTTTCATTTGTGACAATATCGAGAAAATTGTTATTATGGAAAGTTGTTCAGAATTCCGGTAGAAATCATAAACAATCAAAGAAAACTGTTCTCATAAATAACAAGAGACAAGTACGGTGTTCCACAAGACACCGTTATGGGCCCAGTATAATCTAAGATTTATCCGAATAGCTCACTTTTTGAAAAAATTCGAGAGGCGTCAATCTATTTTTATTGTTGGTTCTTTATTAATTTTTCCGACTTGAATGAAAAAAATTTATATAAATTTGTTGCCTCTTGATTTTTATCAATTGCAAAATCCAACGTCTGACGTGTCTCTTGAGGTTATAGAACCGTACTGCAAGCGTTTTTTTTGCGACATCACCAAGTTTTCGGAATTTTGCAACACTGTGCATCCGCTTAAAATATTAATGAAAGCGGAAAAGATAAATAAGAAAATAGCCTAACTTTTTTTAAATCCTTAGACCAGGTCCTTTCATCTCAGATTTGGATTTAAATGATACAATTTGCGTGAAGCTCCAGAGGAATCAAAGAAATTTTTATAATTTTCATATCATGTATTGGAAAATAACGATCATCCATCGAACATGAAAATTAGCAATAAATCAAGAAACGTATTTACAAATATAATACACGTTTTATCATGGTTCCTTCACCCATGTATAACAATAATAATTCAGAAATTGTTCGTCTGCACAAATACTATAATCAATACATATTATCAGCAAAATAGTTTGTTATCAAAAACTAAAAACAAACCTTGAACAAATATGGAATGTTGTTTTACTTTTTGTTGTAGGAACCTATCTATTTGGTGATTTTGTTCAATTTTCATTATTAGAATGAAATATTTCGTGAACTTGTGGAAACTTTTGAACAAAACAATGAGCATTTTAAAATATGGAGAGTAATTTCAAATATTTCATGATTGAATAAAGAAAATGCATGGAAAACATCGAAAACTGAGTCAGATCCACAAACATTAAAACATTTTTGCAATTTATCGTTTCCGAATCCTTCGCACATTGAATAATATTTTTCTCTGATGAAATATGGTGTTTTCCAGATTAAAATAAAGTTTCTATGATAATCGTTCAAGAGCGTTTTACTTCGCATACAATCTTGAAAACTTTAATTTGACTCGCCATTTTCAAGATTACGTGAGAAGTGAAATGCTCGTGTTCGATTATCGTCAAAAATTGATTATAATTGAAAAAACACGATATTTTTTTAATGCCCTATCATCACAATAATTTCCAATTTTCCTGCATTATATCTTCAAACTTTGTTGATAAGTATAAAATTGAATTCTAAGCAACTTTTTCAAATAACCTTTTTTGACATCTTTTTGCCTTTTCATAGCAATTTTTTCCAATTTGCCGCCATAATAGCGATCACGTGTCACGTGTCATATATCAAAATCGATTTTTAGGTTATACGACATGCACAAACTTTTCCCCAGATTTTTTTTCTAATACTCTAATAATAAACTTTTTTCCCATATGGTACATACTTTTTGGTGGTCACTGAATATTAATTTTATTATGTCTGAAATCCCCTCCAATACAATAAATTGACTACACTAATTTTCATTCCACGTTATCTGCAAAATTATAAACCATATAAAATTGAAAGAATTTTATGAATATTTCAAATGATTCAAGAAACATTTCATTTCCATTAAATGAACCGTGAAGTTATTATATCAAGGAATTATGGAGGGATACAACAAAACGTAAAACAGCATTCCAAAAATAAAATTCAAGCTCAATTTCTATATGTACATTACAGAGTCAATATTCAAAATTCACCAATACGGAAAATTCGAGAACTTATCGATGACATCATCAGAATCCTGACAACCAAAACATGTGAGTGTCGTTAAAATCAGTCCCAATTCAATTATTGTTATTTAATTTTTGTAAACATATTTTTTCTTCGTCATTTCATTTATAAACTCCCACAATCATCTACTGTGCATTCTATCTCATCTTGCGATACACATTTTGACGACGAACGAGAATGTAACAGAACCTGCGAATAAAGAGCTTTCACGTATCAACCAACTTATAATTCAATATAAACAGGCAATCAATATATATTACAATTCTATAATAAATAATAGCATATAAATAAAAAGGGAGAATCGAAAAAAAAAAGAACAACCAATATGTCACATTGAAAAAAATAATATCATCCAAAGAACTAATTTTTATTGGTAATTAAGCTACATAACTATATTCCTCACTCGAATGGGGCGTTCTTTCGATATACTGTTTGTCGATCAAAGATTCGATGCACTTTTTGATCAGCTGTACGCTTGGTGCGAATGATACTTTGGACTGGGTGTAGACCTGTGAAAATTAACCGTGAAATTAGAGATATTTCTTTTCAAATTTCGAACGTTAGGAATTATGCCGCCCAACTTGGGGCCATCATTTTCCTCAGATGTTCGAGTTATACAAGTCAAAATGGTTGAAAACGTTTTTCTTTTTCAGTAGATATTTTCACCAAATTCATGAATTCCTTTTGAATAAACATCAATGATATGAATAACAGCCTACCTCCTGAATCAGCAGATTGTGCTTGAGAACTTTCCTAGATTTCATTATTCTAACAATAGCTGCTTGCAGGTACATTTTCCTATCTTCCTCCACCGAGTTCATCGTTTGTTCCACTTCGTGAGGCGTTTCTTTTTGAACTGCCGCCGTTATCCTGAACTTAGTTCGTTTATTCGAGTAGTCCATGTTCAGCCTGAGAGTTACTTCGGGCAAAAGTTCCTATAACGAGCCGAAATTGTACGAAATTGTTACAGACGCTCGCAAAATTGTTACAGATGCTAGCAAAATTGTTACAGGTGCCAGCAAAATTGTTACACATGCTAGCAAAATTGTTACAGGTGCCAGCAAAATTGTTACAGATGCTAGCAAAATTGTTACAGATGCTAGCGAAATTGTTACAGATGCCAGCAAAATTGTTACAGATGCTAGCAAAATTGTTACGGATGCCAGCAGAACTGTTACAGATGCCAGCAAAATTGTTACAGGTGCCAGCAAAATTTTTACAGGTGCCAGCAAAATTGTAACAGGTGCCAGCAAAATTGTTACAGGTGCTAGCAAAATTATTATAGATGCTTGCAAAATGGTTACAGGTGCCAGCAAAATTTTTACAGGTGCCAGCAAAATTGTTACAGATGCTAGCAAAATTGTTACGGATGCCAGCAGAATTGTTACAGATGCCAGCAAAATTGTTACAGGTGCCAGCAAAATTGTTACAGGTGCCAGCAAAATTGTTACGGATGCCAGCAGAATTGTTACAGGTGCCAGCAACATTTTTACAGGTGCCAGCAAAATTGTTACAGATGCTAGCAAAATTGTTACAGATGCCAGCAGAACTGTTACAGATGCTAGCAAAATTGTTACAGGTGCCAGCAAAATTTTTACAGGTGCCAGCAAAATTGTAACAGGTGCCAGCAAAATTGTTACAGGTGCCAGCAATATTGTTACAGGTGCTAGCAAAATCATTATAGATGCTTGCAAAATGGTTACAGGTGCCAGCAAAATTCATACAGGTGCCAGCAAAATTGTTATTGATGCCAGCAAAATTGTTACAGATGCTAGCAAAATTGTTACAGGTGCCAGCAAAATTTTTACAGGTGTCAGCAAAATTGTTACAGATGCTAGCAAAATTGTTAAGGATGCTAGCAGAATTGTTACAGATGCCAGCAAAATTGTTACAGATGCTAGCAAAATTGTTACAGATTCTACCGAAATTCTCACCTCTGAATCTGCCAGCAAAAGTTTAGAGTCTATAAGACTGGAGATATGTCTGTGAAACTGATCGTTATTCAGCTGGAGCGTCTCCTTGATATCCTTGCACGTTAAGGAGTTAGTGTTTTCGAAAAGGAGTAATATCGCCATCTGGAAAGTCTGAACAGTGACAACGTACGTTTTCTTCAGGTGACCAAGTTTGAGTTCCGCTTGGCACAGGTGATGTAACCAAGTTAATTTCCTACCATTGAATCTGTTGTGATAAAAAGTTTCGAACTAAAAATGTTAGGAAAAAGTTGAGATGAGAATGTGAGCCTCGGAGATATTTTGGATATAGACCAATCGAGTAAGAGATGTTGAGGAAAAAATTTGAATTCAAGTCCATCCTTAGAAGGGTGATAGAGTGATATATATTATTTTCTCATAGGACAGGCTCCTCATTGTTTACAAAGAGGAATCCAAACAGCAGCGACTGATTTCATGAATGATATTGTTGCAACTTTAGATCAAAGTGAATGTGCCTTTGCTATTTTTGTGAAATATAAAAAAAAGTATTTGATACAGTAAATCATGCAATATAACTAAAAATTTTAAATATATTCGAGAGGTCACTCATATAAAATCATTGAAAATAATTCTGAGTGAAATTCATACTTTCTTGCAGTAATATTATATGGAGAAAACAGACCACAAGAGATTTTGAAAAGATAAAAAATTTGTTTGATCATAACCTACTCAAAATTACATTAACCTCACTTTTTTTTTCGAGTATAGATACCGGCACACATTCGGGTCAATTCTGTTTCTCATCAGCAAGATTGTTACCATAGCAAGACAATTTTCACAGCAAAATGTATCTCAATTTTGTAGAAGTCTTGAAAAAATATTGGTGGGAGATGTTGCTGCCACATCATCTCCTGCCAATGAAGCAATGTAGATATCAAGCATTCTACAAAATTGAGATATATTTTGCTGTGAAAATTGTCTTGCTATGGTAACAATCTTGCTAATGAAAAACAGAATTAACCCGATTGACACCAGTTTTTTTTTTTGAAGACGTCAGAAGCCTTTCGAGGGAATTCTCAACACCGAAAGTGGAGCTACTTTTGCCTAAAACCTAGATAGATAAACTCGATTGGTCTAAGAATTGAAATCACGCTAAACATCATACTAACCATTTGTACACTTTTTTCAAGCTGTTGTGGTAGTGAAAATGGGGTCACAACCGCCTGCCCTAGTGGCCAAGCTCCAGCTTGTAATACGTATATACTGAAATTGATACCCAAATCGACACTGTCCTGTTTCAGAATAGAGCCAAACTTGTTATTGAGATCCGTGCTGACCGACATGTCGGTGAACATCCTGTGGAGCTTGCTGGTGAACTCGTAGCCACAAGCCTTCAAGAAATCAGTGCATCAGTATATAAAATGTGAACCAATCCAATTTTTAAGAAATTTTCGTCCTTTTTGGCATTGAGAACAATTTCCTGTGAATGGACCTTAAGAAAGACTAATTGAAAAATAAAAAGAATCAATTGCAAAACTCTTTTTAATCAATTTTTTCTAGTCTAAAACGTCCATGTAACAACAAGTGCCACCAAATGTTTCATTAAAAAATATCGCATTAGAAAGTATACTTCTGACGTCACGTTCATCGCTTCTAGCTTGAAGTATTGAAACTTTCTTGATTGATCAACTTTTCAAAAAGCTACTTTTTATATTATTTGTAACTTTCTAATTTTCTGAACAAACCTTCCTTTTGATGAAGAACAATCATTGGCAACACCGCAAATTGTAATAGTAGTAGTAGTTTATTCATAATATCCCAAGAAACAGAATTGTTTATGATAGGGATATAAAAAATAATAATTTTGACAATACCTTACAAATCTACAGAAAAAATAATATACAATTGATATAGGTACAATTAATAATCAACTTTAAAAAAAGTTGTCTATGTTGATTGAATTCAGAATAGTTGGGCGGAAAAATAAAATAGATTATGGAAAAATAAAGCCATTTTAGAATGATTAACAAAGGAAATAGTTTTTTATTCTATTTTTTAAAACCATCACATTTTTAATTTTTTTTATTTTATTTGGTAGTGAATTGTGGATATCTATACCATCATGGCATATCGATTTTTTTTCCAAAAATACATACAAATATCGTAGATACTATCATTAGAATTTTATAAAGGTCAAATTCCATTTGTGACTTCTTTTTCTCTAGTCTTGCGTGTTCTGGAACAAATTCAACAGTTTTTGTATATAGTTCTCGAAGATCTCAGAATATCATCCTCAGTTTATATTTGAAGGGTGGTTTGTGAGAAACTGAAAAGTACTAATTATGCCACACTACAACTAAAAAATACATTCAATAATAAACAGCTTCCCTAGTATATTCAAATTTAGCATAAAGTCTAATTTTGATGAACGTGACGTCATGAAACAACTTTTTACTTTATTTTAGAGAAACTAGCAGTCAGAAAAAAAAAATAGAGTTATATCAGCATATGCACTTCCTAATCACAGTGTTCCCTCTTAGGTTGTGCAAAGATCCAATGCTTTTGTTTAGCCCCATGTAAACTTACCTGTTTCAGTCTATTAATCATTGCTTCTTCAGCATCCATGCTTTGCGTCTGCTGATGGATCAGCCTTTTTGCCAGCATTCTAGAGTAAAATTTTTGGAAAATATCTTTGTCATCTATATATTTGAATATTATTATACTTTCTGCTAGTTTTTCGTCTACCTAGAACTTGCAATAACAGTACCAAGAAACCACAAACAATGTATCGAACGAAAGTAAAACAAGCTAAAAAAGTTCAACAGTAGGTATTAATAATAATTATCCATTTGATATTTAGAAGAAATGCGTTTCAGCTAAAAAGAGGGAAATATTCTTCATTAAAATTGAAAAATCTGATTTTTTTGTAATATCTAATAGAAAACAACTACTTCCCCGGCTAAAGCCACGCTGGACATTGAACTACATCAGTCAGAGTCTTTTCACAATATCTATCAGATGCAGTCCAATGTCAAGCGTGGGATTAGCCAGAGAAGTAGTTCGTTTCTGTTGGATATTACAGAAAAATCACATTTTTCAATTTAAATGGAGAATGTTCCCCTTTTCAACTTGAATCCCTTCCAAGAGGTTATCTTGAACGATGAAAAATAGCGACTTGTCTTTCAGCCGCAGATGATTCCACAACTGATTTTTTAAATATCCTTTTAATACAAAAACAGAAATCAACAGAAATCAACATGTTTTAGCTAGTTTTACTTCCTTGATTATACCAAATAATCTACCTACTTCTGATTCACTAATTCCTTTACTAGATTTCTTTAGAAGTGTATCACAGTATTTGGCTAATAGTTCCGGACTTCTACAGGGTGATCTGCCCTGGTTGGGCCTGTGATTTATCACCGAATTGAAGGCTTTATCTAGAGCACCCATGAAAATCTGATCTGATTTGAAGACGTCTTGTATCAGCTGCTTGTATTTTTTGTACACAGCCAGTAAGTTTTCGACAAAGTTAATGTGGATGTTTTCTCCTTGTAAATTGCCAATAGCCTGTAAGTGAAAAATACGAATAGAAACAGAGCCAACCAATATCAGTTTTTGATCTCATTTCTTCGAAAATGTTATTAAAACCAAGTGAAATTATTTTGATAAATTTCATCATGAATTCAACACCTATTTCAAAATCTTTCATAATGGGCATTATTAAACCTCTATATACAAACAGATATAAATTGGGTAAACGGCTTAAATCATGGGCCTATTTCACCTGATGTCATCAAGTTCGTTGAAGTTTTTGAGATAATTTTTGAATTTACAGGGGATTATACTGAGGATTTGAACGAAAAAAATCGACGGACAAAAAAGTCGAGTATATCATGAAGGATAATTTTTTGAACTTTTTTATTTTTCATTTTTCGAATTTCAAATTTTTGTCCTCAAACGTATTTCGACTTGCTGATTCCGAATATTAGAACGAAAATGTCGAAAACTCATCTGAAATATTTTTGGCGACAAAAAAACCATTTGAAAACTGATTCAGAGCTGACCAACTCGAGAACGGTTAGAGATAGACGAATTCTGCGAATGCCAATCGATTTAGAATGGTCGATTAGTATGCATTGTGAATTTTGAGTAAAACAAAAAAATTAAAAATTACTCGAAAAAAGTTGCCCCTATATATATATACCCCTAAAAATCATGAAAAATACTAAGTAGTCAGATCGAATTGAAATTTGCACTGTATACGTAAAATTTCATGCTCATTCCGAAAATCTATGATTTTCATGTGCTCAGATATATGATTTAGCCGGAAAAGGGTGTTTAAGGTGAAAAATCCAATTTTCTGAGATTTTTTATTTTTCACTTTTCGAATTTCAAATTTTCGTCCCCGAACGTATTTTGACATGCTGATTCCGAATCTTTGGACGAAAATGTCGAAAACTCATCAGATATATTTTTGGCGCCAAAAAAAACAGTTGAAAACTGATTCAGAGCTGACCAAATCGAGAACGGTTAGAGATAGTTCAATTCTGCGAACGCCAATCGATTCAGAATGGCCAAATTAGTATACACTGAAAATTTCAACGAAAAAAATCGACGTACAAAAAAGTCGAGTATATCATGATTAGTACGTTTTTTGAAATTTTTTATTTTTCATTTTTCGAATTTCAAATGTTTCTACTCTGACGTATTTCGACGTGCTAATTACGAATCTTTGAACGAAAATGTCGAAAACTCATCTGAAATATTTTTGGCGCCAAAAAAACCATTTGAAAACTGATTCAGAGCTGACCAACTCGAGAACGGTTAGAGATAGACGAATTCTGCGAATGCCAATCGATTTAGAATGGTCGATTAGTATGCATTGTGAATTTTGAGTAAAACAAAAAAATTAAAAATTCATGAAAAATACTAAGTAGTCAGATCGAATTGAAATTTGCACTGTATACGTAAAATTTCATGCTCATTCCGAAAATCTATGATTTTCATGTGCTCAGATATATGATTTAGCCGGAAAAGGGTGTTTAAGGTGAAAAATCCAGTTTTCTGAAATTTTTTATTTTTCATTTTTCGAATTTCAAATTTTTTTACTCTGACGTATTTCGACGTGCTAATTACGAATCTTTGAACTAAAATGTCGAAAACTCATCGGAAGTATTTTTGGCGCCAAAAAAACCATTTGATAACTGATTCAGAGCTGACCAACTCGAGAACGGTTAGAGATAGACCAATTCTGCGAACGCCAATCGATTCAGAATGGCCGAATTAGTATACACTGAGAATTTTAACGAAAAAAATCGACGTACAAAAAACTCGAGTATATCATGATTAGTAAGTTTTTTAAAATTTTTTATTTTTCATTTTTCGAATTTCAAATTTTTTTACTCTGACGTATTTCGACGTGCTAATTACGAATCTTTGAACGAAAATGTCGAAAACTCATCGGAAGTATTTTTGGCGCCAAAAAAACCATTTGATAACTGATTCAGAGCTGACCAACTCGAGAACGGTTAGAGATAGACCAATTCTGCGAACGCCAATCGATTCAGAATGGCCGAATTAGTTTATACTGAGAATTGGAACGAAAAAAATCGACGGACAAAAAAGTCGAGTATATCATGATAAGGTAGTAAGTTTTTTGAAATTTTTTATTTATCATTTTTCGAATTTCAAATTTTTTTACTCTGACGTATTTCGACGAGCTAATTACGAATCTTTGAACTAAAATGTCGAAAACTCATCGGAAGTATTTTTGGCGCCAAAAAAACCATTTGAAAACTGATTCAGAGCTGACCAACTCGAGAACGGTTAGAGATAGACCAATTCTGCGAACGCCAATCGATTCAGAATGGCCGAATTAGTTTATACTGAGAATTGGAACGAAAAAAATCGACGGACAAAAAAGTCGAGTATATCATGATTAGGTAGTAAGTTTTTTGAAATTTTTTATTTTTCATTTTTCGAATTTCAAATTTTTTTACTCTGACGTATTTCGACGTGCTAATTACGAATCTTTGAACTAAAATGTCGAAAACTCATCGGAAGTATTTTTGGCGCCAAAAAAACCATTTGAAAACTGATTCAGAGCTGACCAACTCGAGAACGGTTAGAGATAGACCAATTCTGCGAACGCCAATCGATTCAGAATGGCCGAATTAGTTTATACTGAGAATTGGAACGAAAAAAATCGACGGACAAAAAAGTCGAGTATATCATGATTAGTAAGTTTTTTGAAATTTTTTATTTTTCATTTTTCGAATTTCAAATTTTTTTCCTCTGACGTATTTCGACGTGCTAATTACGAATCTTTGAACGAAAATGTCGAAAACTCATCGGAAGTATTTTTGGCGCCAAAAAAAAACATTTGAAAACTGATTCAGAGCTGACCAACTCGAGAACGGTTAGAGATAGACCAATTCTGCGAACGCCAATCGATTCAGAATGGCCGAATTAGTATACACTGAGAATTTTAACGAAAAAAATCGACGTACAAAAAAGTCGAGTATATCATGATTAATAAGTTTTTTGAAATTTTTTATTTTTCATTTTTCGAATTTCAAATTTTTTTACTCTGACGTATTTCGACGTGCTGATTACGAATCTTTGAACGAAATTGTCGAAAACTCATCGGAAGTATTTTTGGCGCCAAAAAAACCATTTGAAAACTGATTCAGAGCTGACCAACTCGAGAACGGGAGATAGACCAATTCTGCGAACGCCAATCGATTCAGAATGGCCGAATTAGTATACACTGAGAATTTTAAGGAAAAAAATCGACGTACAAAAAAGTCGAGTATATCATGATTAGGTAGTAAGTTTTTTGAAATTTTTTATTTTTCATTTTTCGAATTTAAAATTTTTTTACTCTGACGTATTTTGACGTGCTTATTACGAATCTTTGAACGAAAATTTCGAAAACTCATCGGAAGTATTTTTGGCGCCAAAAAAACCATTTGAAAACTGATTCAGAGCTGACCAACTCGAGAACGGTTAGAAATAGACCAATTCTGCGAACGCCAATCGATTCAGAATGGCCGAATTAGTATACACTGAGAATTTTAACGAAAAAAATCGACGTACAAAAAAGTCGAGTATATCATGATTAATAAGTTTTTTGAAATTTTTTATTTTTCATTTTTCGAATTTCAAATTTTTTTACTCTGACGTATTTCGACGTGCTGATTACGAATCTTTGAACGAAATTGTCGAAAACTCATCGGAAGTATTTTTGGCGCCAAAAAAACCATTTGATAACTGATTCAGAGCTGACCAACTCGAGAACGGTTAGAGGTAGACCAATTCTGCGAACGCCAATCGATTCAGAATGGCCGAATTAGTTTATACTGAGAATTGGAACGAAAAAAATCGACGGACAAAAAAGGCGAGTATATCATGATTAGTAAGTTTTTTGAAATTTTTTATTTTTCATTTTTCGAATTTCAAATTTTTTTCCTCTGACGTATTTCGACGTGCTAATTACGAATCTTTGAACAAAAATGTCGAAAACTCATCGGAAGTATTTTTGGCGCCAAAAAAACCATTTGAAAACTGATTCAGAGCTGACCAACTCGAGAACGGTTAGAGATAGGCCAATTCTGCGAACGCCAATCGATTCAGAATGGCCGAATTAGTATACACTGAGAATTTTAATGATAAAAATCGACGTACAAAAAAGTCGAGCATATCATGATTAGTAAGTTTTTTGAAATTTTTTATTTTTCGTTTTTCGAATTTCAAATTTTTTTCCTCTGACGTATTTCGACGTGCTAATTACGAATCTTTGAACGAAAATGTCGAAAACTCATCGGAAGTATTTTTGGCGCCAAAAAAACCATTTGAAAACTGATTCAGAGCTGACCAACTCGAGAACGGTTAGAGATAGACCAATTCTGCGAACGCCAATCGATTCAGAATGGCCGAATTAGTTTATACTGAGAATTGGAACGAAAAAAATCGACGGACAAAAAAGTCGAGTATATCATGATTAGTAAGTTTTTTGAAATTTTTTATTTTTCATTTTTCGAATTTCAAATTTTTTTACTATGACGTATTTCGACGTGCTAATTACGAATCTTTGAACGAAAATGTCGAAAACTCATCGGAAGTATTTTTGGCGCCAAAAAAACCATTTGAAAACTGATTCAGAGCTGACCAACTCGAGAACGGTTAGAGATAGACCAATTCTGCGAACGCCAATCGATTCAGAATGGCCGAATTAGTATACACTGAGAATTATAAGGAAAAAAATCGACGTACAAAAAAGTCGAGTATATCATGATTAGTTAGTAAGTTTTTTGAAATTTTTTATTTTTCATTTTTCGAATTTCAAATTTTTTTACTCTGACGTATTTCGACGTTCTAATTACGAATCTTTGAACGAAAATGTCGAAAACTCATCGGAAGTATTTTTGGCGCCAAAAAAACCATTTGAAAACTGATTCAGAGCTGACCAACTCGAGAACGGTTAGAGATAGACCAATTCTGCGAACGCCAATCGATTCAGAATGGCCGAATTAGTATACACTGAGAATTATAAGGAAAAAAATCGACGTACAAAAAAGTCGAGTATATCATGATTAGTTAGTAAGTTTTTTGAAATTTTTTATTTTTCATTTTTCGAATTTCAAATTTTTTTACTCTGACGTATTTCGACGTTCTAATTACGAATCTTTGAACGAAAATGTCGAAAACTCATCGGAAGTATTTTTGGCGCCAAAAAAACCATTTGATAACTGATTCAGAGCTGACCAACTCGAGAACGGTTAGAGATAGACCAATTCTGCGAACGCCAATCGATTCAGAATGGCCGAATTAGTTTATACTGAGAATTGGAACGAAAAAAATCGACGGACAAAAAAGTCGAGTATATCATGATTAGGTAGTAAGTTTTTTGAAATTTTTTATTTTTCATTTTTCGAATTTCAAATTTTTTTACTCTGACGTATTTCGACGTGCTAATTACGAATCTTTGAACGAAAATGTCGAAAACTCATCGGAAGTATTTTTGGCGCCAAAAAAACCATTTGATAACTGATTCAGAGCTGACCAACTCGAGAACGGTTAGAGATAGACCAATTCTGCGAACGCCAATCGATTCAGAATGGCCGAATTAGTTTATATTGAGAATTGGAACGAAAAAAATCGACGGAAAAAAAAGTCGAGTATATCATGATTAGTAAGTTTTTTGAAATTATTTATTTTTCATTTTTCATTTTTCGAATTTCAAATTTTTTTCCTCTGACGTATTTCGACGTGCTAATTACGAATCTTTGAACGAAAATGTCGAAAACTCATCGGAAGTATTTTTGGCGCCAAAAAAACCATTTGATAACTGATTCAGAGCTGACCAACTCGAGAACGGTTAGAGATAGACCAATTCTGCGAACGCCAATCGATTCAGAATGGCCGAATTAGTATACACTGAGAATTGGAACGAAAAAAATCGACGGACAAAAAAGTCGAGTATATCATGATTAGTAAGTTTTTTGAAATTTTTTATTTTTCATTTTTCATTTTTCGAATTTCAAATTTTTTTACTCTGACGTATTTCGACAAGCTAATTACGAATCTTTGAACTAAAATGTCGAAAACTCATCGGAAGTATTTTTGGCGCCAAAAAAACCATTTGAAAACTGATTCAGAGCTGACCAACTCGAGAACGGTTAGAGATAGACCAATTCTGCGAACGCCAATCGATTCAGAATGGCCGAATTAGTATATACTGAGAATTTTAATGAAAAAAATCGACGTACAAAAAAGTCGAGTATATCATGATTAGTAAGTTTTTTGAAATTTTTTATTTTTCATTTTTCGAATTTCAAATTTTTTTACTCTGACGTATTTCGACGAGCTAATTACGAATCTTCTAACTAAAATGTCGAAAACTCATCGGAAGTATTTTTGGCGCCAAAAAAACCATTTGAAAACTGATTCAGAGCTGACCAACTCGAGAACGGTTAGAGATAGGCCAATTCTGCGAACGCCAATCGATTCAGAATGGCCAAATTAGTATACACTGAGAATTTTAATGAAAAAAATCGACGTACAAAAAAGTCGAGTATATCATGATTAGTAAGTTTTTTGAAATTTTTTATTTTTCATTTTTCGAATTTCAATTTTTTTTACTCTGACGTATTTCGACGTGCTAATTACGAATCTTTGAACGAAAATGTCGAAAACTCATCGGAAGTATTTTTGGCGCCAAAGAAACCATTTGAAAACTGATTCAGAGCTGACCAACTCGAGAACGGTTAGAGATAGACCAATTCTGCGAACGCCAATCGATTCAGAATGGCCGAATTAGTATACACTGAGAATTTTAACGAAAAAAATCAACGTACAAAAAAGTCGAGTATATCATGATTAGGTAGTAAATTTTTTGAAATTTTTTATTTTTCATTTTTCGAATTTCAATTTTTTTTACTCTGACGTATTTCGACGAGCTAATTACGAATCTTTGAACTAAAATGTCGAAAACTCATCGGAAGTATTCTTGGCGCCAAAAAAACCATTTGAAAACTGATTCAGAGCTGACCAACTCGAGAACGGTTAGAGATAGACCAATTCTGCGAACGCCAATCGATTCAGAATGGCCGAATTAGTATACACTGAGAATTTTAACGAAAAAAATCAACGTACAAAAAAGTCGAGTATATCATGATTAGGTAGTAAGTTTTTTGAAATTTTTTATTTTTCATTTTTCGAATTTCAATAGATAGACCAATTCTGCGAACGCCAATCGATTCAGAATGGCCGAATTAGTTTATACTGAGAATTAAAACGAAAAAAATCGACGGACAAAAAAGTCGAGTATATCATGATTAGGTAGTAAGTTTTTAGAAATTTTTTATTTTTCATTTTTCGAATTTCAAATTTTTTTACTCTGACGTATTTCGACGTGCTGATTACGAATCTTTGAACGAAATTGTCGAAAACTCATCGGAAGTATTTTTGGCGCCAAAAAAACCATTTGATAACTGATTCAGAGCTGACCAACTCGAGAACGGTTAGAGATAGACCAATTCTGCGAACGCCAATCGATTCAGAATGGCCGAATTAGTTTATACTGAGAATTGGAACGAAAAAAATCGACGGACAAAAAAGTCGAGTATATCATGATTAGGTAGTAAGTTTTTTGAAATTTTTTATTTTTCATTTTTCGAATTTCAAATTTTTTTACTCTGACGTATTTCGACGTGCTAATTACGAATCTTTGAACAAAAATGTCGAAAACTCATCGGAAGTATTTTTGGCGCCAAAAAAACCATTTGAAAACTGATTCAGAGCTGACCAACTCGAGAACGGTTAGAGATAGGCCAATTCTGCGAACGCCAATCGATTCAGAATGGCCGAATTAGTATACACTGAGAATTTTAACGAAAAAAATCGACGTACAAAAAAGTCGAGTATATCATGATAGTAAGTTTTTTGAAATTTTTTATTTTTCATTTTTCGAATTTCAAATTTTTTTTCTCTGACGTATTTCGACGTGCTCATTACGAATCTTTGAACGAAAATGTCGAAAACTCATCGGAAGTATTTTTGGCGCCAAAAAAATCATTTGAAAACTGATTCAGAGCTGACCAACTCGAGAACGGTTAGAGATAGACCAATTCTGCGAACGCCAATCGATTCAGAATGGCCGAATTAGTATACACTGAGAATTGCAACGAAAAAAATCGACGTACAAAAAAGTCGAGTATATCATGATTAGGTAGAAAGTTTTTTGAAATTTTTTATTTTTCATTTTTCGAATTTCAAATTTTTTTACTCTGACGTATTTCGACGTGCTAATTACGAATCTTTGAACGAAAATGTCGAAAACTCATCGGAAGTATTTTTGGCGCCAAAAAAAACATTTGAAAACTGATTCAGAGCTGACCAACTCGAGAACGGTTAGAGATAGGCCAATTCTGCGAACGCCAATCGATTCAGAATGGCCGAATTAGTATACACTGAGAATTTTAACGAAAAAAATCGACGTACAAAAAAGTCGAGTATATCATGATTAGGTAGTAAGTTTTTTGAAATTTTTTATTTTTCATTTTTCGAATTTCAAATTTTTTTCCTCTGACGTATTTCGACGTGCTAATTACGAATCTTTGAACGAAAATGTCGAAAACTCATCGGAAGTATTATTGGCGCCAAAAAAACCATTTGAAAACTGATTCAGAGCTGACCAACTCGAGAACGGTTAGAGATAGGCCAATTCTGCGAACGCCAATCGATTCAGAATGGCCGAATTAGTATACACTGAGAATCTTAATGAAAAAAATCGACGTACAAAAAAGTCGAGTATATCATGATTAGTAAGTTTTTTGAAATTTTTTATTTTTCATTTTTCGAATGTCAAATTTTTTTACTCTGACGTATTTCGACGTGCTAATTACGAATCTTTGAACGAATATGTCGAAAACTCATCGGAAGTATTTTTGGCGCCAAAAAAACCATTTGAAAACTGATTCAGAGCTGACCAACACGAGAACGGTTAGAGATAGGCCAATTCTGCGAACGCCAATCGATTCAGAATGGCCGAATTAGTATACACTGAGAATTTTAATGAAAAAAATCGACGTACAAAAAAGTCGAGTATATCATGATTAGTAAGTTTTTTGAAATTTTTTATTTTTCATTTTTTGAATTTCAATTTTTTTTACTCTGACGTATTTCGACGTGCTAATTACGAATCTTTGAACGAAAATGTCGAAAACTCATCGGAAGTATTTTTGGCGCCAAAAAACCATTTGAAAACTGATTCAGAGCTGACCAACTCGAGAACGGTTAGAGATAGACCAATTCTGCGAACGCCAATCGATTCAGAATGGCCGAATTAGTTTATACTGAGAATTGGAACGAAAAAAATCGACGTACAAAAAAGTCGAGTATATCATGATTAGTAAGTTTTTTGAAATTTTTTATTTTTCATTTTTCGAATTTCAATTTTTTTTTACTCTGACGTATTTCGACGTGCTAATTACGAATCTTTGAACGAAAATGTCGAAAACTCATCGGAAGTATTTTTGGCGCCAAAAAAACCATTTGAAAACTGATTCAGAGCTGACCAACTCGAGAACGGTTAGAGATAGACCAATTCTGCGAACGCCAATCGATTCAGAATGGCCGAATTAGTTTATACTGAGAATTGGAACGAAAAAAATCGACGGACAAAAAAGTCGAGTATATCATGATTAGTAAGTTTTTTGAAATTTTTTATTTTTCATTTTTCGAATGTCAAATTTTTTTACTCTGACGTATTTCGACGTGCTAATTACGAATCTTTGAACGAATATGTCGAAAACTCATCGGAAGTATTTTTGGCGCCAAAAAAACCATTTGAAAACTGATTCAGAGCTGACCAACTCGAGAACGGTTAGAGATAGGCCAATTCTGCGAACGCCAATCGATTCAGAATGGCCGAATTAGTATACACTGAGAATTTTAATGAAAAAAATCGACGTACAAAAAAGTCGAGTATATCATGATTAGTAAGTTTTTTGAAATTTTTTATTTTTCATTTTTCGAATTTCAATTTTTTTTACTCTGACGTATTTCGACGTGCTAATTACGAATCTTTGAACGAAAATGTCGAAAACTCATCGGAAGTATTTTTGGCGCCAAAAAAACCATTTGAAAACTGATTCAGAGCTGACCAACTCGAGAACGGTTAGAGATAGACCAATTCTGCGAACGCCAATCGATTCAGAATGGCCGAATTAGTTTATACTGAGAATTGGAACGAAAAAAATCGACGTACAAAAAAGTCGAGTATATCATGATTAGTAAGTTTTTTGAAATTTTTTATTTTTCATTTTTCGAATTTCAATTTTTTTTTACTCTGACGTATTTCGACGTGCTAATTACGAATCTTTGAACGAAAATGTCGAAAACTCATCGGAAGTATTTTTGGCGCCAAAAAAACCATTTGAAAACTGATTCAGAGCTGACCAACTCGAGAACGGTTAGAGATAGACCAATTCTGCGAACGCCAATCGATTCAGAATGGCCGAAATAGTTTATACTGAGAATTTTAATGAAAAAAAATCGACGTACAAAAAAGTCGAGTATATCATGATTAGTAAGTTTTTTGAAATTTTTTATTTTTCATTTTTCGAATTTCAATTTTTTTTACTCTGACGTATTTCGACGTGCTAATTACGAAACTTTGAACGAAAATGTCGAAAACTCATCGGAAGTATTTTTGGCGCCAAAAAAACCATTTGAAAACTGATTCAGAGCTGACCAACTCGAGAACGGTTAGAGATAGACCAATTCTGCGAACGCCAATCGATTCAGAATGGCCGAATTAGTTTATACTGAGAATTGGAACGAAAAAAATCGACGTACAAAAAAGTCGAGTATATCATGATTAGTAAGTTTTTTGAAATTTTTTATTTTTCATTTTTCGAATTTCAATTTTTTTTTACTCTGACGTATTTCGACGTGCTCATTACGAATCTTTGAACGAAAATGTCGAAAACTCATCGGAAGTATTTTTGGCGCCAAAAAAACCATTTGAAAACTGATTCAGAGCTGACCAACTCGAGAACGGTTAGAGATAGACCAATTCTTCGAACGCCAATCGATTCAGAATGGCCGAATTAGTTTATACTGAGAATTGGAACGAAAAAAATCGACGTACAAAAAAGTCGAGTATATCATGATTAGTAAGTTTTTTGAAATTTTTTATTTTTCATTTTTCGAATTTCAATTTTTTTTTACTCTGACGTATTTCGACGTGCTCATTACGAATCTTTGAACGAAAATGTCGAAAACTCATCGGAAGTATTTTTGGCGCCAAAAAAACCATTTGAAAACTGATTCAGAGCTGACCAACTCGAGAACGGTTAGAGATAGACCAATTCTTCGAACGCCAATCGATTCAGAATGGCCGAATTAGTTTATACTGAGAATTGGAACGAAAAAAATCGACGTACAAAAAAGTCGAGTATATCATGATTAGTAAGTTTTTTGAAATTTTTTATTTTTCATTTTTCGAATTTCAATTTTTTTTTACTCTGACGTATTTCGACGTGCTCATTACGAATCTTTGAACGAAAATGTCGAAAACTCATCGGAAGTATTTTTGGCGCCAAAAAAACCATTTGAAAACTGATTCAGAGCTGACCAACTCGAGAACGGTTAGAGATAGACCAATTCTTCGAACGCCAATCGATTCAGAATGGCCGAATTAGTTTATACTGAGAATTGGAACGAAAAAAATCGACGTACAAAAAAGTCGAGTATATCATGATTAGTAAGTTTTTTGAAATTTTTTATTTTTCATTTTTCGAATTTCAATTTTTTTTTACTCTGACGTATTTCGACGTGCTAATTACGAATCTTTGAACGAAAATGTCGAAAACTCATCGGAAGTATTTTTGGCGCCAAAAAAACCATTTGAAAACTGATTCAGAGCTGACCAACTCGAGAACGGTTAGAGATAGACCAATTCTGCGAACGCCAATCGATTCAGAATGGCCGAAATAGTTTATACTGAGAATTTTAATGAAAAAAAATCGACGTACAAAAAAGTCGAGTATATCATGATTAGTAAGTTTTTTGAAATTTTTTATTTTTCATTTTTCGAATTTCAATTTTTTTTACTCTGACGTATTTCGACGTGCTAATTACGAATCTTTGAACGAAAATGTCGAAAACTCATCGGAAGTATTTTTGGCGCCAAAAAAACCATTTGAAAACTGATTCAGAGCTGACCAACTCGAGAACGGTTAGAGATAGACCAATTCTGCGAACGCCAATCGATTCAGAATGGCCGAATTAGTTTATACTGAGAATTGGAACGAAAAAAATCGACGTACAAAAAAGTCGAGTATATCATGATTAGTAAGTTTTTTGAAATTTTTTATTTTTCATTTTTCGAATTTCAATTTTTTTTTACTCTGACGTATTTCGACGTGCTCATTACGAATCTTTGAACGAAAATGTCGAAAACTCATCGGAAGTATTTTTGGCGCCAAAAAAATCATTTGAAAACTGATTCAGAGCTGACCAACTCGAGAACGGTTAGAGATAGACCAATTCTGCGAACGCCAATCGATTCAGAATGGCCGAATTAGTATACACTGAGAATTGTAACGAAAAAAATCGACGTACAAAAAAGTCGAGTATATCATGATTAGGTAGTAAGTTTTTTGAAATTTTTTATTTTTCATTTTTCGAATTTCAAATTTTTTTCCTCTGACGTATTTCGACGTGCTAATTACGAATCTTTGAACGAAAATGTCGAAAACTCATCGGAAGTATTTTTCGCGCCAAAAAAACCATTTGAAAACTGATTCAGAGCTGACCAACTCGAGAACGGTTAGAGATAGACCAATTCTGCGAACGCCAATCGATTCAGAATGGCCGAATTAGTATACACTGAGAATTTTAACGAAAAAAATCGACGTACAAAAAAGTCGAGTATATCATGATTAGGTAGTAAGTTTTTTGAAATTTTTTATTTTTCATTTTTCGAATTTCAAATTTTTTTCCTCTGACGTATTTCGACGTGCTAATTACGAATCTTTGAACGAAAATGTCGAAAACTCATCGGAAGTATTTTTGGCGCCAAAAAAACCATTTGAAAACTGATTCAGAGCTGACCAACTCGAGAACGGTTAGAGATAGACCAATTCTGCGAACGCCAATCGATTCAGAATGGCCGAATTAGTATACACTGAGAATTTTAACGAAAAAAATCGACGTACAAAAAAGTCGAGTATGTCATGATTAGTAAGTTTTTTGAAATTTTTTATTTTTCATTTTTCGAATTTCAAATTTTTTTACTCTGACGTATTTCGACGTGCTAATTACGAATCTTTGAACGAAAATGTCGAAAACTCATCGGAAGTATTTTTGGCGCCAAAAAAACCATTTGATAACTGATTCAGAGCTGACCAACTCGAGAAC
The DNA here is from genome assembly GCA_958298965.1 of Chrysolina haemoptera. Lineage (NCBI taxonomy): Eukaryota > Metazoa > Arthropoda > Insecta > Coleoptera > Chrysomelidae > Chrysolina > Chrysolina haemoptera. The sequence continues at coordinate 826,749 of OY282594.1, read as the reverse complement.
GGTTAGAGATAGACCAATTCTGCGAACGCCAATCGATTCAGAATGGCCGAATTAGTTTATACCGAGAATTGGAACGAAAAAAATCGACGTACAAAAAAGTCGAGTATATCATGATTAGTAAGTTTTTTGAAAATTTTTTATTTTTCATTTTTCGAATTTCAAATTTTTTTACTCTGACGTATTTCGACGTGCTAATTACGAATCTTTGAACGAAAATGTCGAAAACTCATCGGAAGTATTTTTGGCGCCAAAAAAATCATTTGAAAACTGATTCAGAGCTGACCAACTCGAGAACGGTTAGAGATAGACCAATTCTGCGAACGCCAATCGATTCAGAATGGCCGAATTAGTTTATACTGAGAATTGGAACGAAAAAAATCGACGTACAAAAAAGTCGAGTATATCATGATTAGGTAGAAAGTTTTTTGAAATTTTTTATTTTTCATTTTTCGAATTTCAATAGTCGCTGAATTAAAATATATACTATATCTAATAGAATTTTCCTCCATAAAATATTAGTAGAGATTCCATACATCATAAAACTATGTAGATTCCTTGAGTCAAAGAAGCCTGTTTCCGCCCATAACTTGGCATTCACTGGATATATCGCAGGAGTATTCGGAATAGAATAGAAAAAAGATATATTTTTGTGATTTTTTGAATATATGGAAAATAATTGAATTTTCGAAATTATCCTAAACTTGTGAAAGTTTTTTGATGAAGTTGAGAATTGGTTTCTAGGACTGATAGAACACAACACATACAATACACGCATAACACACAACACACTACACAAGACATACGACACAGGACACACGACACACGGCACACGACACACGCTACACGCCATAGGCCACACGCCACGTGCCACACGCTACATGCCACACGCCATATGTCACACGTCACACGCCACCTAACACACCACACACAACACAGAACGCACAACACACAACGCACAACACACAACGCACAACACACACAACACACACACAACACACACAATTTTTTTACTCTGACGTATTTCGACGTGCTAATTACGAATCTTTGAACGAAAATGTCGAAAACTCATCGGAAGTATTTTTCGCGCCAAAAAAAACATTTGATAACTGATTCAGAGCTGATCAACTCGAGAACGGTTAGAGATAGACCAATTCTGCGAACGCCAATCGATTCAGAATGGCCGAATTAGTTTATACTGAGAATTGGAACGAAAAAAATCGACGGACAAAAAAGTCGAGTATATCATGATTAGTAAGTTTTTTGAAATTTTTTATTTTTCATTTTTCGAATTTCAAATTTTTTTACTCTAACGTATTTCGACGTGCTAATTACGAATCTTTGAACAAAAATGTCGAAAACTCATCGGAAGTATTTTTGGCGCCAAAAAAACCATTTGAAAACTGATTCAGAGCTGACCAACTCGAGAACGGTTAGAGATAGGCCAATTCTGCGAACGCCAATCGATTCAGAATGGCCGAATTAGTATACACTGAGAATTTTAACGAAAAAAATCGACGTACAAAAAAGTCGAGTATATCATGATAGTAAGTTTTTTGAAATTTTTTATTTTTCATTTTTCGAATTTCAAATTTTTTTACTCTGACGTATTTCGACGTGCTCATTACGAATCTTTGAACGAAAATGTCGAAAACTCATCGGAAGTATTTTTGGCGCCAAAAAAATCATTTGAAAACTGATTCAGAGCTGACCAACTCGAGAACGGTTAGAGATAGACCAATTCTGCGAACGCCAATCGATTCAGAATGGCCGAATTAGTTTATACTGAGAATTGGAACGAAAAAAATCGACGGACAAAAAAGTCGAGTATATCATGATTAGTAAGTTTTTTGAAAATTTTTTATTTTTCATTTTTCGAATTTCAAATTTTTTTACTCTGACGTATTTCGACGTGCTAATTACGAATCTTTGAACGAAAATGTCGAAAACTCATCGGAAGTATTTTTGGCGCCAAAAAAATCATTTGAAAACTGATTCAGAGCTGACCAACTCGAGAACGGTTAGAGATAGACCAATTCTGCGAACGCCAATCGATTCAGAATGGCCGAATTAGTTTATACTGAGAATTGGAACGAAAAAAATCGACGTACAAAAAAGTCGAGTATATCATGATTAGGTAGAAAGTTTTTTGAAATTTTTTATTTTTCATTTTTCGAATTTCAAATTTTTTTACTCTGACGTATTTCGACGTGCTAATTACGAATCTTTGAACGAAAATGTCGAAAACTCATCGGAAGTATTTTTCGCGCCAAAAAAAACATTTGATAACTGATTCAGAGCTGATCAACTCGAGAACGGTTAGAGATAGACCAATTCTGCGAACGCCAATCGATTCAGAATGGCCGAATTAGTTTATACTGAGAATTGGAACGAAAAAAATCGACGGACAAAAAAGTCGAGTATATCATGATTAGTAAGTTTTTTGAAATTTTTTATTTTTCATTTTTCGAATTTCAAATTTTTTTACTCTAACGTATTTCGACGTGCTAATTACGATTCTTTGAACAAAAATGTCGAAAACTCATCGGAAGTATTTTTGGCGCCAAAAAAACCATTTGAAAACTGATTCAGAGCTGACCAACTCGAGAACGGTTAGAGATAGGCCAATTCTGCGAACGCCAATCGATTCAGAATGGCCGAATTAGTATACACTGAGAATTTTAACGAAAAAAATCGACGTACAAAAAAGTCGAGTATATCATGATAGTAAGTTTTTTGAAATTTTTTATTTTTCATTTTTCGAATTTCAAATTTTTTTACTCTGACGTATTTCGACGTGCTCATTACGAATCTTTGAACGAAAATGTCGAAAACTCATCGGAAGTATTTTTGGCGCCAAAAAAATCATTTGAAAACTGATTCAGAGCTGACCAACTCGAGAACGGTTAGAGATAGACCAATTCTGCGAACGCCAATCGATTCAGAATGGCCGAATTAGTTTATACTGAGAATTGGAACGAAAAAAATCGACGGACAAAAAAGTCGAGTATATCATGATTAGTAAGTTTTTTGAAATTTTTTATTTTTCATTTTTCGAATTTCAAATTTTTTTACTCTGACGTATTTCGACGTGCTAATTACGAATCTTTGAACGAAAATGTCGAAAACTCATCGGAAGTATTTTTGGCGCCAAAAAAACCATTTGAAAACTGATTCAGAGCTGATCAACTCGAGAACGGTTAGAGATAGACCAATTCTGCGAACGTCAATCGATTCAGAATGGCCGAATTAGTTTATACTGAGAATTGGAACGAAAAAAATCGACGTACAAAAAAGTCGAGTATATCATGATTAGGTAGAAAGTTTTTTGAAATTTTTTATTTTTCATTTTTCGAATTTCAAATTTTTTTCCTCTGACGTATTTCGACGTGCTAATTACGAATCTTTGAACGAAAATGTCGAAAACTCATCGGAAGTATTTTTCGCGCCAAAAAAAACATTTGATAACTGATTCAGAGCTGATCAACTCGAGAACGGTTAGAGATAGACCAATTCTGCGAACGCCAATCGATTCAGAATGGCCGAATTAGTTTATACTGAGAATTGGAACGAAAAAAATCGACGGACAAAAGAGTCGAGTATATCATGATTAGTAAGTTTTTTGAAATTTTTTATTTTTCATTTTTCGAATTTCAAATTTTTTTACTCTGACGTATTTCGACGTGCTAATTACGAATCTTTGAACGAAAATGTCGAAAACTCATCGGAAGTATTTTTGGCGCCAAAAAAACCATTTGAAAACTGATTCAGAGCTGACCAACTCGAGAACGGTTAGAGATAGGCCAATTCTGCGAACGCCAATCGATTCAGAATGGCCGAATTAGTATACACTGAGAATTTTAACGAAAAAAATCGACGTACAAAAAAGTCGAGTATATCATGATAGTAAGTTTTTTGAAATTTTTTATTTTTCATTTTTCGAATTTCAAATTTTTTTACTCTGACGTATTTCGACGTGCTCATTACGAATCTTTGAACGAAAATGTCGAAAACTCATCGGAAGTATTTTTGGCGCCAAAAAAATCATTTGAAAACTGATTCAGAGCTGACCAACTCGAGAACGGTTAGAGATAGACCAATTCTGCGAACGCCAATCGATTCAGAATGGCCGAATTAGTTTATACTGAGAATTGGAACGAAAAAAATCGACGGACAAAAAAGTCGAGTATATCATGATTAGTAAGTTTTTTGAAATTTTTTATTTTTCATTTTTCGAATTTCAAATTTTTTTACTCTAACGTATTTCGACGTGCTAATTACGAATCTTTGAACAAAAATGTCGAAAACTCATCGGAAGTATTTTTGGCGCCAAAAAAACCATTTGAAAACTGATTCAGAGCTGACCAACTCGAGAACGGTTAGAGATAGGCCAATTCTGCGAACGCCAATCGATTCAGAATGGCCGAATTAGTATACACTGAGAATTTTAACGAAAAAAATCGACGTACAAAAAAGTCGAGTATATCATGATAGTAAGTTTTTTGAAATTTTTTATTTTTCATTTTTCGAATTTCAAATTTTTTTACTCTGACGTATTTCGACGTGCTCATTACGAATCTTTGAACGAAAATGTCGAAAACTCATCGGAAGTATTTTTGGCGCCAAAAAAATCATTTGAAAACTGATTCAGAGCTGACCAACTCGAGAACGGTTAGAGATAGACCAATTCTGCGAACGCCAATCGATTCAGAATGGCCGAATTAGTTTATACTGAGAATTGGAACGAAAAAAATCGACGGACAAAAAAGTCGAGTATATCATGATTAGTAAGTTTTTTGAAATTTTTTATTTTTCATTTTTCGAATTTCAAATTTTTTTACTCTGACGTATTTCGACGTGCTAATTACGAATCTTTGAACGAAAATGTCGAAAACTCATCGGAAGTATTTTTGGCGCCAAAAAAACCATTTGAAAACTGATTCAGAGCTGATCAACTCGAGAACGGTTAGAGATAGACCAATTCTGCGAACGTCAATCGATTCAGAATGGCCGAATTAGTTTATACTGAGAATTGGAACGAAAAAAATCGACGTACAAAAAAGTCGAGTATTTCATGATTAGGTAGAAAGTTTTTTGAAATTTTTTATTTTTCATTTTTCGAATTTCAAATTTTTTTCCTCTGACGTATTTCGACGTGCTAATTACGAATCTTTGAACGAAAATGTCGAAAACTCATCGGAAGTATTTTTCGCGCCAAAAAAAACATTTGATAACTGATTCAGAGCTGATCAACTCGAGAACGGTTAGAGATAGACCAATTCTGCGAACGCCAATCGATTCAGAATGGCCGAATTAGTTTATACTGAGAATTGGAACGAAAAAAATCGACGGACAAAAGAGTCGAGTATATCATGATTAGTAAGTTTTTTGAAATTTTTTATTTTTCATTTTTCGAATTTCAAATTTTTTTACTCTGACGTATTTCGACGTGCTAATTACGAATCTTTGAACGAAAATGTCGAAAACTCATCGGAAGTATTTTTGGCGCCAAAAAAACCATTTGAAAACTGATTCAGAGCTGACCAACTCGAGAACGGTTAGAGATAGGCCAATTCTGCGAACGCCAATCGATTCAGAATGGCCGAATTAGTATACACTGAGAATTTTAATGAAAAAAATCGACGTACAAAAAAGTCGAGTATATCATGATTAGTAAGTTTTTTGAAATTTTTTATTTTTCATTTTTCGAATGTCAAATTTTTTTACTCTGACGTATTTCGACGTGCTAATTACGAATCTTTGAACGAATATGTCGAAAACTCATCGGAAGTATTTTTGGCGCCAAAAAAACCATTTGAAAACTGATTCAGAGCTGACCAACTCGAGAACGGTTAGAGATAGGCCAATTCTGCGAACGCCAATCGATTCAGAATGGCCGAATTAGTATACACTGAGAATTTTAATGAAAAAAATCGACGTACAAAAAAGTCGAGTATATCATGATTAGTAAGTTTTTTGAAATTTTTTATTTTTCATTTTTCGAATTTCAATTTTTTTTACTCTGACGTATTTCGACGTGCTAATTACGAATCTTTGAACGAAAATGTCGAAAACTCATCGGAAGTATTTTTGGCGCCAAAAAAACCATTTGAAAACTGATTCAGAGCTGACCAACTCGAGAACGGTTAGAGATAGACCAATTCTGCGAACGCCAATCGATTCAGAATGGCCGAATTAGTTTATACTGAGAATTGGAACGAAAAAAATCGACGTACAAAAAAGTCGAGTATATCATGATTAGTAAGTTTTTTGAAATTTTTTATTTTTCATTTTTCGAATTTCAATTTTTTTTTACTCTGACGTATTTCGACGTGCTAATTACGAATCTTTGAACGAAAATGTCGAAAACTCATCGGAAGTATTTTTGGCGCCAAAAAAACCATTTGAAAACTGATTCAGAGCTGACCAACTCGAGAACGGTTAGAGATAGACCAATTCTGCGAACGCCAATCGATTCAGAATGGCCGAAATAGTTTATACTGAGAATTTTAATGAAAAAAAATCGACGTACAAAAAAGTCGAGTATATCATGATTAGTAAGTTTTTTGAAATTTTTTATTTTTCATTTTTCGAATTTCAATTTTTTTTACTCTGACGTATTTCGACGTGCTAATTACGAATCTTTGAACGAAAATGTCGAAAACTCATCGGAAGTATTTTTGGCGCCAAAAAAACCATTTGAAAACTGATTCAGAGCTGACCAACTCGAGAACGGTTAGAGATAGACCAATTCTGCGAACGCCAATCGATTCAGAATGGCCGAATTAGTTTATACTGAGAATTGGAACGAAAAAAATCGACGTACAAAAAAGTCGAGTATATCATGATTAGTAAGTTTTTTGAAATTTTTTTATTTTACTTTTTTCGAATTTCAATTTTTTTTTACTCTGACGTATTTCGACGTGCTAATTACGAATCTTTGAACGAAAATGTCGAAAACTCATCGGAAGTATTTTTGGCGCCAAAAAAACCATTTGAAAACTGATTCAGAGCTGACCAACTCGAGAACGGTTAGAGATAGACCAATTCTGCGAACGCCAATCGATTCAGAATGGCCGAAATAGTTTATACTGAGAATTTTAATGAAAAAAAATCGACGTACAAAAAAGTCGAGTATATCATGATTAGTAAGTTTTTTGAAATTTTTTATTTTTCATTTTTCGAATTTCAATTTTTTTTACTCTGACGTATTTCGACGTGCTAATTACGAATCTTTGAACGAAAATGTCGAAAACTCATCGGAAGTATTTTTGGCGCCAAAAAAACCATTTGAAAACTGATTCAGAGCTGACCAACTCGAGAACGGTTAGAGATAGACCAATTCTGCGAACGCCAATCGATTCAGAATGGCCGAATTAGTTTATACTGAGAATTGGAACGAAAAAAATCGACGTACAAAAAAGTCGAGTATATCATGATTAGTAAGTTTTTTGAAATTTTTTATTTTTCATTTTTCGAATTTCAATTTTTTTTTACTCTGACGTATTTCGACGTGCTCATTACGAATCTTTGAACGAAAATGTCGAAAACTCATCGGAAGTATTTTTGGCGCCAAAAAAATCATTTGAAAACTGATTCAGAGCTGACCAACTCGAGAACGGTTAGAGATAGACCAATTCTGCGAACGCCAATCGATTCAGAATGGCCGAATTAGTATACACTGAGAATTGTAACGAAAAAAATCGACGTACAAAAAAGTCGAGTATATCATGATTAGGTAGTAAGTTTTTTGAAATTTTTTATTTTTCATTTTTCGAATTTCAAATTTTTTTCCTCTGACGTATTTCGACGTGCTAATTACGAATCTTTGAACGAAAATGTCGAAAACTCATCGGAAGTATTTTTCGCGCCAAAAAAAACATTTGATAACTGATTCAGAGCTGATCAACTCGAGAACGGTTAGAGATAGACCAATTCTGCGAACGCCAATCGATTCAGAATGGCCGAATTAGTTTATACTGAGAATTGGAACGAAAAAAATCGACGGACAAAAGAGTCGAGTATATCATGATTAGTAAGTTTTTTGAAATTTTTTATTTTTCATTTTTCGAATTTCAAATTTTTTTACTCTGACGTATTTCGACGTGCTAATTACGAATCTTTGAACGAAAATGTCGAAAACTCATCGGAAGTATTTTTGGCGCCAAAAAAACCATTTGATAACTGATTCAGAGCTGACCAACTCGAGAACGGTTAGAGATAGACCAATTCTGCGAACGCCAATCGATTCAGAATGGCCGAATTAGTTTATACCGAGAATTGGAACGAAAAAAATCGACGTACAAAAAAGTCGAGTATATCATGATTAGTAAGTTTTTTGAAAATTTTTTATTTTTCATTTTTCGAATTTCAAATTTTTTTACTCTGACGTATTTCGACGTGCTAATTACGAATCTTTGAACGAAAATGTCGAAAACTCATCGGAAGTATTTTTGGCGCCAAAAAAATCATTTGAAAACTGATTCAGAGCTGACCAACTCGAGAACGGTTAGAGATAGACCAATTCTGCGAACGCCAATCGATTCAGAATGGCCGAATTAGTTTATACTGAGAATTGGAACGAAAAAAATCGACGTACAAAAAAGTCGAGTATATCATGATTAGGTAGAAAGTTTTTTGAAATTTTTTATTTTTCATTTTTCGAATTTCAATAGTCGCTGAATTAAAATATATACTATATCTAATAGAATTTTCCTCCATAAAATATTAGTAGAGATTCCATACATCATAAAACTATGTAGATTCCTTGAGTCAAAGAAGCCTGTTTCCGCCCATAACTTGGCATTCACTGGATATATCGCAGGAGTATTCGGAATAGAATAGAAAAAAGATATATTTTTGTGATTTTTTGAATATATGGAAAATAATTGAATTTTCGAAATTATCCTAAACTTGTGAAAGTTTTTTGATGAAGTTGAGAATTGGTTTCTAGGACTGATAGAACACAACACATACAATACACGCATAACACACAACACACTACACAAGACATACGACACAGGACACACGACACACGGCACACGACACACGCTACACGCCATAGGCCACACGCCACGTGCCACACGCTACATGCCACACGCCATATGTCACACGTCACACGCCACCTAACACACCACACACAACACAGAACGCACAACACACAACGCACAACACACAACGCACAACACACACAACACACACACAACACACACAATTTTTTTACTCTGACGTATTTCGACGTGCTAATTACGAATCTTTGAACGAAAATGTCGAAAACTCATCGGAAGTATTTTTCGCGCCAAAAAAAACATTTGATAACTGATTCAGAGCTGATCAACTCGAGAACGGTTAGAGATAGACCAATTCTGCGAACGCCAATCGATTCAGAATGGCCGAATTAGTTTATACTGAGAATTGGAACGAAAAAAATCGACGGACAAAAAAGTCGAGTATATCATGATTAGTAAGTTTTTTGAAATTTTTTATTTTTCATTTTTCGAATTTCAAATTTTTTTACTCTAACGTATTTCGACGTGCTAATTACGAATCTTTGAACAAAAATGTCGAAAACTCATCGGAAGTATTTTTGGCGCCAAAAAAACCATTTGAAAACTGATTCAGAGCTGACCAACTCGAGAACGGTTAGAGATAGGCCAATTCTGCGAACGCCAATCGATTCAGAATGGCCGAATTAGTATACACTGAGAATTTTAACGAAAAAAATCGACGTACAAAAAAGTCGAGTATATCATGATAGTAAGTTTTTTGAAATTTTTTATTTTTCATTTTTCGAATTTCAAATTTTTTTACTCTGACGTATTTCGACGTGCTCATTACGAATCTTTGAACGAAAATGTCGAAAACTCATCGGAAGTATTTTTGGCGCCAAAAAAATCATTTGAAAACTGATTCAGAGCTGACCAACTCGAGAACGGTTAGAGATAGACCAATTCTGCGAACGCCAATCGATTCAGAATGGCCGAATTAGTTTATACTGAGAATTGGAACGAAAAAAATCGACGGACAAAAAAGTCGAGTATATCATGATTAGTAAGTTTTTTGAAAATTTTTTATTTTTCATTTTTCGAATTTCAAATTTTTTTACTCTGACGTATTTCGACGTGCTAATTACGAATCTTTGAACGAAAATGTCGAAAACTCATCGGAAGTATTTTTGGCGCCAAAAAAATCATTTGAAAACTGATTCAGAGCTGACCAACTCGAGAACGGTTAGAGATAGACCAATTCTGCGAACGCCAATCGATTCAGAATGGCCGAATTAGTTTATACTGAGAATTGGAACGAAAAAAATCGACGTACAAAAAAGTCGAGTATATCATGATTAGGTAGAAAGTTTTTTGAAATTTTTTATTTTTCATTTTTCGAATTTCAAATTTTTTTACTCTGACGTATTTCGACGTGCTAATTACGAATCTTTGAACGAAAATGTCGAAAACTCATCGGAAGTATTTTTCGCGCCAAAAAAAACATTTGATAACTGATTCAGAGCTGATCAACTCGAGAACGGTTAGAGATAGACCAATTCTGCGAACGCCAATCGATTCAGAATGGCCGAATTAGTTTATACTGAGAATTGGAACGAAAAAAATCGACGGACAAAAAAGTCGAGTATATCATGATTAGTAAGTTTTTTGAAATTTTTTATTTTTCATTTTTCGAATTTCAAATTTTTTTACTCTAACGTATTTCGACGTGCTAATTACGATTCTTTGAACAAAAATGTCGAAAACTCATCGGAAGTATTTTTGGCGCCAAAAAAACCATTTGAAAACTGATTCAGAGCTGACCAACTCGAGAACGGTTAGAGATAGGCCAATTCTGCGAACGCCAATCGATTCAGAATGGCCGAATTAGTATACACTGAGAATTTTAACGAAAAAAATCGACGTACAAAAAAGTCGAGTATATCATGATAGTAAGTTTTTTGAAATTTTTTATTTTTCATTTTTCGAATTTCAAATTTTTTTACTCTGACGTATTTCGACGTGCTCATTACGAATCTTTGAACGAAAATGTCGAAAACTCATCGGAAGTATTTTTGGCGCCAAAAAAATCATTTGAAAACTGATTCAGAGCTGACCAACTCGAGAACGGTTAGAGATAGACCAATTCTGCGAACGCCAATCGATTCAGAATGGCCGAATTAGTTTATACTGAGAATTGGAACGAAAAAAATCGACGGACAAAAAAGTCGAGTATATCATGATTAGTAAGTTTTTTGAAATTTTTTATTTTTCATTTTTCGAATTTCAAATTTTTTTACTCTGACGTATTTCGACGTGCTAATTACGAATCTTTGAACGAAAATGTCGAAAACTCATCGGAAGTATTTTTGGCGCCAAAAAAACCATTTGAAAACTGATTCAGAGCTGATCAACTCGAGAACGGTTAGAGATAGACCAATTCTGCGAACGTCAATCGATTCAGAATGGCCGAATTAGTTTATACTGAGAATTGGAACGAAAAAAATCGACGTACAAAAAAGTCGAGTATATCATGATTAGGTAGAAAGTTTTTTGAAATTTTTTATTTTTCATTTTTCGAATTTCAAATTTTTTTCCTCTGACGTATTTCGACGTGCTAATTACGAATCTTTGAACGAAAATGTCGAAAACTCATCGGAAGTATTTTTCGCGCCAAAAAAAACATTTGATAACTGATTCAGAGCTGATCAACTCGAGAACGGTTAGAGATAGACCAATTCTGCGAACGCCAATCGATTCAGAATGGCCGAATTAGTTTATACTGAGAATTGGAACGAAAAAAATCGACGGACAAAAGAGTCGAGTATATCATGATTAGTAAGTTTTTTGAAATTTTTTATTTTTCATTTTTCGAATTTCAAATTTTTTTACTCTGACGTATTTCGACGTGCTAATTACGAATCTTTGAACGAAAATGTCGAAAACTCATCGGAAGTATTTTTGGCGCCAAAAAAACCATTTGAAAACTGATTCAGAGCTGACCAACTCGAGAACGGTTAGAGATAGGCCAATTCTGCGAACGCCAATCGATTCAGAATGGCCGAATTAGTATACACTGAGAATTTTAACGAAAAAAATCGACGTACAAAAAAGTCGAGTATATCATGATAGTAAGTTTTTTGAAATTTTTTATTTTTCATTTTTCGAATTTCAAATTTTTTTACTCTGACGTATTTCGACGTGCTCATTACGAATCTTTGAACGAAAATGTCGAAAACTCATCGGAAGTATTTTTGGCGCCAAAAAAATCATTTGAAAACTGATTCAGAGCTGACCAACTCGAGAACGGTTAGAGATAGACCAATTCTGCGAACGCCAATCGATTCAGAATGGCCGAATTAGTTTATACTGAGAATTGGAACGAAAAAAATCGACGGACAAAAAAGTCGAGTATATCATGATTAGTAAGTTTTTTGAAAATTTTTTATTTTTCATTTTTCGAATTTCAAATTTTTTTACTCTGACGTATTTCGACGTGCTAATTACGAATCTTTGAACGAAAATGTCGAAAACTCATCGGAAGTATTTTTGGCGCCAAAAAAATCATTTGAAAACTGATTCAGAGCTGACCAACTCGAGAACGGTTAGAGATAGACCAATTCTGCGAACGCCAATCGATTCAGAATGGCCGAATTAGTTTATACTGAGAATTGGAACGAAAAAAATCGACGTACAAAAAAGTCGAGTATATCATGATTAGGTAGAAAGTTTTTTGAAATTTTTTATTTTTCATTTTTCGAATTTCAAATTTTTTTACTCTGACGTATTTCGACGTGCTAATTACGAATCTTTGAACGAAAATGTCGAAAACTCATCGGAAGTATTTTTCGCGCCAAAAAAAACATTTGATAACTGATTCAGAGCTGATCAACTCGAGAACGGTTAGAGATAGACCAATTCTGCGAACGCCAATCGATTCAGAATGGCCGAATTAGTTTATACTGAGAATTGGAACGAAAAAAATCGACGGACAAAAAAGTCGAGTATATCATGATTAGTAAGTTTTTTGAAATTTTTTATTTTTCATTTTTCGAATTTCAAATTTTTTTACTCTAACGTATTTCGACGTGCTAATTACGAATCTTTGAACAAAAATGTCGAAAACTCATCGGAAGTATTTTTGGCGCCAAAAAAACCATTTGAAAACTGATTCAGAGCTGACCAACTCGAGAACGGTTAGAGATAGGCCAATTCTGCGAACGCCAATCGATTCAGAATGGCCGAATTAGTATACACTGAGAATTTTAACGAAAAAAATCGACGTACAAAAAAGTCGAGTATATCATGATAGTAAGTTTTTTGAAATTTTTTATTTTTCATTTTTCGAATTTCAAATTTTTTTACTCTGACGTATTTCGACGTGCTCATTACGAATCTTTGAACGAAAATGTCGAAAACTCATCGGAAGTATTTTTGGCGCCAAAAAAATCATTTGAAAACTGATTCAGAGCTGACCAACTCGAGAACGGTTAGAGATAGACCAATTCTGCGAACGCCAATCGATTCAGAATGGCCGAATTAGTTTATACTGAGAATTGGAACGAAAAAAATCGACGGACAAAAAAGTCGAGTATATCATGATTAGTAAGTTTTTTGAAATTTTTTAATTTTCATTTTTCGAATTTCAATTTTTTTTTACTCTGACGTATTTCGACGTGCTCATTACGAATCTTTGAACGAAAATGTCGAAAACTCATCGGAAGTATTTTTGGCGCCAAAAAAACCATTTGAAAACTGATTCAGAGCTGACCAACTCGAGAACGGTTAGAGATAGGCCAATTCTGCGAACGCCAATCGATTCAGAATGGCCGAATTAGTATACACTGAGAATTTTAATGAAAAAAATCGACGTACAAAAAAGTCGAGTATATCATGATTAGTAAGTTTTTTGAAATTTTTTATTTTTCATTTTTCGAATTTCAATTTTTTTACTCTGACGTATTTCGACGTGCTAATTACGAATCTTTGAACGAAAATGTCGAAAACTCATCGGAAGTATTTTTGGCGCCAAAAAAACCATTTGAAAACTGATTCAGAGCTGACCAACTCGAGAACGGTTAGAGATAGACCAATTCTGCGAACGCCAATCGATTCAGAATGGCCGAATTAGTTTATACTGAGAATTGGAACGAAAAAAATCGACGTACAAAAAAGTCGAGTATATCATGATTAGTAAGTTTTTTGAAATTTTTTTATTTTACTTTTTTCGAATTTCAATTTTTTTTTACTCTGACGTATTTCGACGTGCTAATTACGAATCTTTGAACGAAAATGTCGAAAACTCATCGGAAGTATTTTTGGCGCCAAAAAAACCATTTGAAAACTGATTCAGAGCTGACCAACTCGAGAACGGTTAGAGATAGACCAATTCTGCGAACGCCAATCGATTCAGAATGGCCGAAATAGTTTATACTGAGAATTTTAATGAAAAAAAATCGACGTACAAAAAAGTCGAGTATATCATGATTAGTAAGTTTTTTGAAATTTTTTATTTTTCATTTTTCGAATTTCAATTTTTTTTACTCTGACGTATTTCGACGTGCTAATTACGAATCTTTGAACGAAAATGTCGAAAACTCATCGGAAGTATTTTTGGCGCCAAAAAAACCATTTGAAAACTGATTCAGAGCTGACCAACTCGAGAACGGTTAGAGATAGACCAATTCTGCGAACGCCAATCGATTCAGAATGGCCGAATTAGTTTATACTGAGAATTGGAACGAAAAAAATCGACGTACAAAAAAGTCGAGTATATCATGATTAGTAAGTTTTTTGAAATTTTTTATTTTTCATTTTTCGAATTTCAATTTTTTTTTACTCTGACGTATTTCGACGTGCTCATTACGAATCTTTGAACGAAAATGTCGAAAACTCATCGGAAGTATTTTTGGCGCCAAAAAAATCATTTGAAAACTGATTCAGATAACGAAAAAAATCGACGTACAAAAAAGTCGAGTATATCATGATTAGGTAGTAAGTTTTTTGAAATTTTTTATTTTTCATTTTTCGAATTTCAAATTTTTTTACTCTGACGTATTTCGACGAGCTAATTACGAATCTTTGAACTAAAATGTCGAAAACTCATCGGAAGTATTTTTGGCGCCAAAAAAAACATTTGAAAACTGATTCAGAGCTGACCAACTCGAGAACGGTTAGAGATAGGCCAATTCTGCGAACGCCAATCGATTCAGAATGGCCGAATTAGTATACACTGAGAATCTTAATGAAAAAAATCGACGTACAAAAAAGTCGAGTATATCATGATTAGTAAGTTTTTTGAAATTTTTTATTTTTCATTTTTCGAATGTCAAATTTTTTTACTCTGACGTATTTCGACGTGCTAATTACGAATCTTTGAACGAATATGTCGAAAACTCATCGGAAGTATTTTTGGCGCCAAAAAAACCATTTGAAAACTGATTCAGAGCTGACCAACTCGAGAACGGTTAGAGATAGGCCAATTCTGCGAACGCCAATCGATTCAGAATGGCCGAATTAGTATACACTGAGAATTTTAATGAAAAAAATCGACGTACAAAAAAGTCGAGTATATCATGATTAGTAAGTTTTTTGAAATTTTTTATTTTTCATTTTTCGAATTTCAATTTTTTTTACTCTGACGTATTTCGACGTGCTAATTACGAATCTTTGAACGAAAATGTCGAAAACTCATCGGAAGTATTTTTGGCGCCAAAAAAACCATTTGAAAACTGATTCAGAGCTGACCAACTCGAGAACGGTTAGAGATAGACCAATTCTGCGAACGCCAATCGATTCAGAATGGCCGAATTAGTTTATACTGAGAATTGGAACGAAAAAAATCGACGTACAAAAAAGTCGAGTATATCATGATTAGTAAGTTTTTTGAAATTTTTTATTTTTCATTTTTCGAATTTCAATTTTTTTTTACTCTGACGTATTTCGACGTGCTAATTACGAATCTTTGAACGAAAATGTCGAAAACTCATCGGAAGTATTTTTGGCGCCAAAAAAACCATTTGAAAACTGATTCAGAGCTGACCAACTCGAGAACGGTTAGAGATAGACCAATTCTGCGAACGCCAATCGATTCAGAATGGCCGAAATAGTTTATACTGAGAATTTTAATGAAAAAAAATCGACGTACAAAAAAGTCGAGTATATCATGATTAGTAAGTTTTTTGAAATTTTTTATTTTTCATTTTTCGAATTTCAATTTTTTTTACTCTGACGTATTTCGACGTGCTAATTACGAATCTTTGAACGAAAATGTCGAAAACTCATCGGAAGTATTTTTGGCGCCAAAAAAACCATTTGAAAACTGATTCAGAGCTGACCAACTCGAGAACGGTTAGAGATAGACCAATTCTGCGAACGCCAATCGATTCAGAATGGCCGAATTAGTTTATACTGAGAATTGGAACGAAAAAAATCGACGTACAAAAAAGTCGAGTATATCATGATTAGTAAGTTTTTTGAAATTTTTTATTTTTCATTTTGCGAATTTCAATTTTTTTTTACTCTGACGTATTTCGACGTGCTCAATACGAATCTTTGAACGAAAATGTCGAAAACTCATCGGAAGTATTTTTGGCGCCAAAAAAATCATTTGAAAACTGATTCAGAGCTGACCAACTCGAGAACGGTTAGAGATAGACCAATTCTGCGAACGCCAATCGATTCAGAATGGCCGAATTAGTATACACTGAGAATTGTAACGAAAAAAATCGACGTACAAAAAAGTCGAGTATATCATGATTAGGTAGTAAGTTTTTTGAAATTTTTTATTTTTCATTTTTCGAATTTCAAATTTTTTTCCTCTGACGTATTTCGACGTGCTAATTACGAATCTTTGAACGAAAATGTCGAAAACTCATCGGAAGTATTTTTCGCGCCAAAAAAACCATTTGAAAACTGATTCAGAGCTGACCAACTCGAGAACGGTTAGAGATAGACCAATTCTGCGAACGCCAATCGATTCAGAATGGCCGAATTAGTATACACTGAGAATTTTAACGAAAAAAATCGACGTACAAAAAAGTCGAGTATATCATGATTAGGTAGTAAGTTTTTTGAAATTTTTTATTTTTCATTTTTCGAATTTCAAATTTTTTTCCTCTGACGTATTTCGACGTGCTAATTACGAATCTTTGAACGAAAATGTCGAAAACTCATCGGAAGTATTTTTGGCGCCAAAAAAACCATTTGAAAACTGATTCAGAGCTGACCAACTCGAGAACGGTTAGAGATAGACCAATTCTGCGAACGCCAATCGATTCAGAATGGCCGAATTAGTATACACTGAGAATTTTAACGAAAAAAATCGACGTACAAAAAAGTCGAGTATGTCATGATTAGTAAGTTTTTTGAAATTTTTTATTTTTCATTTTTCGAATTTCAAATTTTTTTACTCTGACGTATTTCGACGTGCTAATTACGAATCTTTGAACGAAAATGTCGAAAACTCATCGGAAGTATTTTTGGCGCCAAAAAAACCATTTGATAACTGATTCAGAGCTGACCAACTCGAGAACGGTTAGAGATAGACCAATTCTGCGAACGCCAATCGATTCAGAATGGCCGAATTAGTTTATACCGAGAATTGGAACGAAAAAAATCGACGTACAAAAAAGTCGAGTATATCATGATTAGTAAGTTTTTTGAAAATTTTTTATTTTTCATTTTTCGAATTTCAAATTTTTTTACTCTGACGTATTTCGACGTGCTAATTACGAATCTTTGAACGAAAATGTCGAAAACTCATCGGAAGTATTTTTGGCGCCAAAAAAATCATTTGAAAACTGATTCAGAGCTGACCAACTCGAGAACGGTTAGAGATAGACCAATTCTGCGAACGCCAATCGATTCAGAATGGCCGAATTAGTTTATACTGAGAATTGGAACGAAAAAAATCGACGTACAAAAAAGTCGAGTATATCATGATTAGGTAGAAAGTTTTTTGAAATTTTTTATTTTTCATTTTTCGAATTTCAAATTTTTTTACTCTGACGTATTTCGACGTGCTAATTACGAATCTTTGAACGAAAATGTCGAAAACTCATCGGAAGTATTTTTCGCGCCAAAAAAAACATTTGATAACTGATTCAGAGCTGATCAACTCGAGAACGGTTAGAGATAGACCAATTCTGCGAACGCCAATCGATTCAGAATGGCCGAATTAGTTTATACTGAGAATTGGAACGAAAAAAATCGACGGACAAAAAAGTCGAGTATATCATGATTAGTAAGTTTTTTGAAATTTTTTATTTTTCATTTTTCGAATTTCAAATTTTTTTACTCTAACGTATTTCGACGTGCTAATTACGAATCTTTGAACAAAAATGTCGAAAACTCATCGGAAGTATTTTTGGCGCCAAAAAAACCATTTGAAAACTGATTCAGAGCTGACCAACTCGAGAACGGTTAGAGATAGGCCAATTCTGCGAACGCCAATCGATTCAGAATGGCCGAATTAGTATACACTGAGAATTTTAACGAAAAAAATCGACGTACAAAAAAGTCGAGTATATCATGATAGTAAGTTTTTTGAAATTTTTTATTTTTCATTTTTCGAATTTCAATTTTTTTTACTCTGACGTATTTCGACGTGCTCATTACGAATCTTTGAACGAAAATGTCGAAAACTCATCGGAAGTATTTTTGGCGCCAAAAAAATCATTTGAAAACTGATTCAGAGCTGACCAACTCGAGAACGGTTAGAGATAGACCAATTCTGCGAACGCCAATCGATTCAGAATGGCCGAATTAGTTTATACTGAGAATTGGAACGAAAAAAATCGACGGACAAAAAAGTCGAGTATATCATGATTAGTAAGTTTTTTGAAATTTTTTATTTTTCATTTTTCGAATTTCAATTTTTTTTTACTCTGACGTATTTCGACGTGCTAATTACGAATCTTTGAACGAAAATGTCGAAAACTCATCGGAAGTATTTTTGGCGCCAAAAAAACCATTTGAAAACTGATTCAGAGCTGACCAACTCGAGAACGGTTAGAGATAGACCAATTCTGCGAACGCCAATCGATTCAGAATGGCCGAAATAGTTTATACTGAGAATTTTAATGAAAAAAAATCGACGTACAAAAAAGTCGAGTATATCATGATTAGTAAGTTTTTTGAAATTTTTTATTTTTCATTTTTCGAATTTCAATTTTTTTTACTCTGACGTATTTCGACGTGCTAATTACGAATCTTTGAACGAAAATGTCGAAAACTCATCGGAAGTATTTTTGGCGCCAAAAAAACCATTTGAAAACTGATTCAGAGCTGACCAACTCGAGAACGGTTAGAGATAGACCAATTCTGCGAACGCCAATCGATTCAGAATGGCCGAATTAGTTTATACTGAGAATTGGAACGAAAAAAATCGACGTACAAAAAAGTCGAGTATATCATGATTAGTAAGTTTTTTGAAATTTTTTATTTTTCATTTTTCGAATTTCAATTTTTTTTTACTCTGACGTATTTCGACGTGCTCATTACGAATCTTTGAACGAAAATGTCGAAAACTCATCGGAAGTATTTTTGGCGCCAAAAAAACCATTTGAAAACTGATTCAGAGCTGACCAACTCGAGAACGGTTAGAGATAGGCCAATTCTGCGAACGCCAATCGATTCAGAATGGCCGAATTAGTATACACTGAGAATTTTAATGAAAAAAATCGACGTACAAAAAAGTCGAGTATATCATGATTAGTAAGTTTTTTGAAATTTTTTATTTTTCATTTTTCGAATTTCAATTTTTTTTACTCTGACGTATTTCGACGTGCTAATTACGAATCTTTGAACGAAAATGTCGAAAACTCATCGGAAGTATTTTTGGCGCCAAAAAAACCATTTGAAAACTGATTCAGAGCTGACCAACTCGAGAACGGTTAGAGATAGACCAATTCTGCGAACGCCAATCGATTCAGAATGGCCGAATTAGTTTATACTGAGAATTGGAACGAAAAAAATCGACGTACAAAAAAGTCGAGTATATCATGATTAGTAAGTTTTTTGAAATTTTTTATTTTTCATTTTTCGAATTTCAATTTTTTTTTACTCTGACGTATTTCGACGTGCTCATTACGAATCTTTGAACGAAAATGTCGAAAACTCATCGGAAGTATTTTTGGCGCCAAAAAAATCATTTGAAAACTGATTCAGAGCTGACCAACTCGAGAACGGTTAGAGATAGACCAATTCTGCGAACGCCAATCGATTCAGAATGGCCGAATTAGTATACACTGAGAATTGTAACGAAAAAAATCGACGTACAAAAAAGTCGAGTATATCATGATTAGGTAGTAAGTTTTTTGAAATTTTTTATTTTTCATTTTTCGAATTTCAAATTTTTTTCCTCTGACGTATTTCGACGTGCTAATTACGAATCTTTGAACGAAAATGTCGAAAACTCATCGGAAGTATTTTTCGCGCCAAAAAAACCATTTGAAAACTGATTCAGAGCTGACCAACTCGAGAACGGTTAGAGATAGACCAATTCTGCGAACGCCAATCGATTCAGAATGGCCGAATTAGTATACACTGAGAATTTTAACGAAAAAAATCGACGTACAAAAAAGTCGAGTATATCATGATTAGGTAGTAAGTTTTTTGAAATTTTTTATTTTTCATTTTTCGAATTTCAAATTTTTTTCCTCTGACGTATTTCGACGTGCTAATTACGAATCTTTGAACGAAAATGTCGAAAACTCATCGGAAGTATTTTTGGCGCCAAAAAAACCATTTGAAAACTGATTCAGAGCTGACCAACTCGAGAACGGTTAGAGATAGACCAATTCTGCGAACGCCAATCGATTCAGAATGGCCGAATTAGTATACACTGAGAATTTTAACGAAAAAAATCGACGTACAAAAAAGTCGAGTATGTCATGATTAGTAAGTTTTTTGAAATTTTTTATTTTTCATTTTTCGAATTTCAAATTTTTTTACTCTGACGTATTTCGACGTGCTAATTACGAATCTTTGAACGAAAATGTCGAAAACTCATCGGAAGTATTTTTGGCGCCAAAAAAACCATTTGATAACTGATTCAGAGCTGACCAACTCGAGAACGGTTAGAGATAGACCAATTCTGCGAACGCCAATCGATTCAGAATGGCCGAATTAGTTTATACCGAGAATTGGAACGAAAAAAATCGACGTACAAAAAAGTCGAGTATATCATGATTAGTAAGTTTTTTGAAAATTTTTTATTTTTCATTTTTCGAATTTCAAATTTTTTTACTCTGACGTATTTCGACGTGCTAATTACGAATCTTTGAACGAAAATGTCGAAAACTCATCGGAAGTATTTTTGGCGCCAAAAAAATCATTTGAAAACTGATTCAGAGCTGACCAACTCGAGAACGGTTAGAGATAGACCAATTCTGCGAACGCCAATCGATTCAGAATGGCCGAATTAGTTTATACTGAGAATTGGAACGAAAAAAATCGACGTACAAAAAAGTCGAGTATATCATGATTAGGTAGAAAGTTTTTTGAAATTTTTTATTTTTCATTTTTCGAATTTCAATAGTCGCTGAATTAAAATATATACTATATCTAATAGAATTTTCCTCCATAAAATATTAGTAGAGATTCCATACATCATAAAACTATGTAGATTCCTTGAGTCAAAGAAGCCTGTTTCCGCCCATAACTTGGCATTCACTGGATATATCGCAGGAGTATTCGGAATAGAATAGAAAAAAGATATATTTTTGTGATTTTTTGAATATATGGAAAATAATTGAATTTTCGAAATTATCCTAAACTTGTGAAAGTTTTTTGATGAAGTTGAGAATTGGTTTCTAGGACTGATAGAACACAACACATACAATACACGCATAACACACAACACACTACACAAGACATACGACACAGGACACACGACACACGGCACACGACACACGCTACACGCCATAGGCCACACGCCACGTGCCACACGCTACATGCCACACGCCATATGTCACACGTCACACGCCACCTAACACACCACACACAACACAGAACGCACAACACACAACGCACAACACACAACGCACAACACACACAACACACACACAACACACACAATTTTTTTACTCTGACGTATTTCGACGTGCTAATTACGAATCTTTGAACGAAAATGTCGAAAACTCATCGGAAGTATTTTTCGCGCCAAAAAAAACATTTGATAACTGATTCAGAGCTGATCAACTCGAGAACGGTTAGAGATAGACCAATTCTGCGAACGTCAATCGATTCAGAATGGCCGAATTAGTTTATACTGAGAATTGGAACGAAAAAAATCGACGGACAAAAAAGTCGAGTATATCATGATTAGTAAGTTTTTTGAAATTTTTTATTTTTCATTTTTCGAATTTCAAATTTTTTTACTCTAACGTATTTCGACGTGCTAATTACGAATCTTTGAACAAAAATGTCGAAAACTCATCGGAAGTATTTTTGGCGCCAAAAAAACCATTTGAAAACTGATTCAGAGCTGACCAACTCGAGAACGGTTAGAGATAGACCAATTCTGCGAACGCCAATCGATTCAGAATGGCCGAATTAGTTTATACTGAGAATTGGAACGAAAAAAATCGACGGACAAAAAAGTCGAGTATATCATGATTAGTAAGTTTTTTGAAATTTTTTATTTTTCATTTTTCGAATTTCAAATTTTTTTACTCTAACGTATTTCGACGTGCTAATTACGAATCTTTGAACAAAAATGTCGAAAACTCATCGGAAGTATTTTTGGCGCCAAAAAAACCATTTGAAAACTGATTCAGAGCTGACCAACTCGAGAACGGTTAGAGATAGGCCAATTCTGCGAACGCCAATCGATTCAGAATGGCCGAATTAGTATACACTGAGAATTTTAACGAAAAAAATCGACGTACAAAAAAGTCGAGTATATCATGATTAGGTAGAAAGTTTTTTGAAATTTTTTATTTTTCATTTTTCGAATTTCAAATTTTTTTCCTCTGACGTATTTCGACGTGCTAATTACGAATCTTTGAACGAAAATGTCGAAAACTCATCGGAAGTATTTTTCGCGCCAAAAAAAACATTTGATAACTGATTCAGAGCTGATCAACTCGAGAACGGTTAGAGATAGACCAATTCTGCGAACGCCAATCGATTCAGAATGGCCGAATTAGTTTATACTGAGAATTTTAACGAAAAAAATCGACGTACAAAAAAGTCGAGTATATCATGATAGTAAGTTTTTTGAAATTTTTTATTTTTCATTTTTCGAATTTCAAATTTTTTTACTCTGACGTATTTCGACGTGCTCATTACGAATCTTTGAACGAAAATGTCGAAAACTCATCGGAAGTATTTTTGGCGCCAAAAAAATCATTTGAAAACTGATTCAGAGCTGACCAACTCGAGAACGGTTAGAGATAGACCAATTCTGCGAACGCCAATCGATTCAGAATGGCCGAATTAGTTTATACTGAGAATTGGAACGAAAAAAATCGACGGACAAAAAAGTCGAGTATATCATGATTAGTAAGTTTTTTGAAATTTTTTATTTTTCATTTTTCGAATTTCAAATTTTTTTACTCTGACGTATTTCGACGTGCTAATTACGAATCTTTGAACGAAAATGTCGAAAACTCATCGGAAGTATTTTTGGCGCCAAAAAAACCATTTGAAAACTGATTCAGAGCTGATCAACTCGAGAACGGTTAGAGATAGACCAATTCTGCGAACGTCAATCGATTCAGAATGGCCGAATTAGTTTATACTGAGAATTGGAACGAAAAAAATCGACGTACAAAAAAGTCGAGTATATCATGATTAGGTAGAAAGTTTTTTGAAATTTTTTATTTTTCATTTTTCGAATTTCAAATTTTTTTCCTCTGACGTATTTCGACGTGCTAATTACGAATCTTTGAACGAAAATGTCGAAAACTCATCGGAAGTATTTTTCGCGCCAAAAAAAACATTTGATAACTGATTCAGAGCTGATCAACTCGAGAACGGTTAGAGATAGACCAATTCTGCGAACGCCAATCGATTCAGAATGGCCGAATTAGTTTATACTGAGAATTGGAACGAAAAAAATCGACGGACAAAAGAGTCGAGTATATCATGATTAGTAAGTTTTTTGAAATTTTTTATTTTTCATTTTTCGAATTTCAAATTTTTTTACTCTGACGTATTTCGACGTGCTAATTACGAATCTTTGAACGAAAATGTCGAAAACTCATCGGAAGTATTTTTGGCGCCAAAAAAATCATTTGAAAACTGATTCAGAGCTGACCAACTCGAGAACGGTTAGAGATAGACCAATTCTGCGAACGCCAATCGATTCAGAATGGCCGAATTAGTTTATACTGAGAATTGGAACGAAAAAAATCGACGGACAAAAAAGTCGAGTATATCATGATTAGTAAGTTTTTTGAAATTTTTTATTTTTCATTTTTCGAATTTCAAATTTTTTTACTCTAACGTATTTCGACGTGCTAATTACGAATCTTTGAACAAAAATGTCGAAAACTCATCGGAAGTATTTTTGGCGCCAAAAAAACCATTTGAAAACTGATTCAGAGCTGACCAACTCGAGAACGGTTAGAGATAGGCCAATTCTGCGAACGCCAATCGATTCAGAATGGCCGAATTAGTATACACTGAGAATTTTAACGAAAAAAATCGACGTACAAAAAAGTCGAGTATATCATGATAGTAAGTTTTTTGAAATTTTTTATTTTTCATTTTTCGAATTTCAAATTTTTTTACTCTGACGTATTTCGACGTGCTCATTACGAATCTTTGAACGAAAATGTCGAAAACTCATCGGAAGTATTTTTGGCGCCAAAAAAATCATTTGAAAACTGATTCAGAGCTGACCAACTCGAGAACGGTTAGAGATAGACCAATTCTGCGAACGCCAATCGATTCAGAATGGCCGAATTAGTTTATACTGAGAATTGGAACGAAAAAAATCGACGGACAAAAAAGTCGAGTATATCATGATTAGTAAGTTTTTTGAAAATTTTTTATTTTTCATTTTTCGAATTTCAAATTTTTTTACTCTGACGTATTTCGACGTGCTAATTACGAATCTTTGAACGAAAATGTCGAAAACTCATCGGAAGTATTTTTCGCGCCAAAAAAAACATTTGATAACTGATTCAGAGCTGATCAACTCGAGAACGGTTAGAGATAGACCAATTCTGCGAACGTCAATCGATTCAGAATGGCCGAATTAGTTTATACTGAGAATTGGAACGAAAAAAATCGACGGACAAAAGAGTCGAGTATATCATGATTAGTAAGTTTTTTGAAATTTTTTATTTTTCATTTTTCGAATTTCAAATTTTTTTACTCTGACGTATTTCGACGTGCTAATTACGAATCTTTGAACGAAAATGTCGAAAACTCATCGGAAGTATTTTTGGCGCCAAAAAAATCATTTGAAAACTGATTCAGAGCTGACCAACTCGAGAACGGTTAGAGATAGACCAATTCTGCGAACGCCAATCGATTCAGAATGGCCGAATTAGTTTATACTGAGAATTTTAACGAAAAAAATCGACGTACAAAAAAGTCGAGTATATCATGATAGTAAGTTTTTTGAAATTTTTTATTTTTCATTTTTCGAATTTCAAATTTTTTTACTCTGACGTATTTCGACGTGCTAATTACGAATCTTTGAACGAAAATGTCGAAAACTCATCGGAAGTATTTTTGGCGCCAAAAAAATCATTTGAAAACTGATTCAGAGCTGACCAACTCGAGAACGGTTAGAGATAGACCAATTCTGCGAACGCCAATCGATTCAGAATGGCCGAATTAGTTTATACTGAGAATTGGAACGAAAAAAATCGACGGACAAAAAAGTCGAGTATATCATGATTAGTAAGTTTTTTGAAAATTTTTTATTTTTCATTTTTCGAATTTCAAATTTTTTTACTCTGACGTATTTCGACGTGCTAATTACGAATCTTTGAACGAAAATGTCGAAAACTCATCGGAAGTATTTTTGGCGCCAAAAAAATCATTTGAAAACTGATTCAGAGCTGACCAACTCGAGAACGGTTAGAGATAGACCAATTCTGCGAACGCCAATCGATTCAGAATGGCCGAATTAGTTTATACTGAGAATTGGAACGAAAAAAATCGACGTACAAAAAAGTCGAGTATATCATGATTAGGTAGAAAGTTTTTTGAAATTTTTTATTTTTCATTTTTCGAATTTCAAATTTTTTTACTCTGACGTATTTCGACGTGCTAATTACGAATCTTTGAACGAAAATGTCGAAAACTCATCGGAAGTATTTTTCGCGCCAAAAAAAACATTTGATAACTGATTCAGAGCTGATCAACTCGAGAACGGTTAGAGATAGACCAATTCTGCGAACGCCAATCGATTCAGAATGGCCGAATTAGTTTATACTGAGAATTGGAACGAAAAAAATCGACGGACAAAAAAGTCGAGTATATCATGATTAGTAAGTTTTTTGAAATTTTTTATTTTTCATTTTTCGAATTTCAAATTTTTTTACTCTAACGTATTTCGACGTGCTAATTACGATTCTTTGAACAAAAATGTCGAAAACTCATCGGAAGTATTTTTGGCGCCAAAAAAACCATTTGAAAACTGATTCAGAGCTGACCAACTCGAGAACGGTTAGAGATAGGCCAATTCTGCGAACGCCAATCGATTCAGAATGGCCGAATTAGTATACACTGAGAATTTTAACGAAAAAAATCGACGTACAAAAAAGTCGAGTATATCATGATAGTAAGTTTTTTGAAATTTTTTATTTTTCATTTTTCGAATTTCAAATTTTTTTACTCTGACGTATTTCGACGTGCTCATTACGAATCTTTGAACGAAAATGTCGAAAACTCATCGGAAGTATTTTTGGCGCCAAAAAAATCATTTGAAAACTGATTCAGAGCTGACCAACTCGAGAACGGTTAGAGATAGACCAATTCTGCGAACGCCAATCGATTCAGAATGGCCGAATTAGTTTATACTGAGAATTGGAACGAAAAAAATCGACGGACAAAAAAGTCGAGTATATCATGATTAGTAAGTTTTTTGAAATTTTTTATTTTTCATTTTTCGAATTTCAAATTTTTTTACTCTGACGTATTTCGACGTGCTAATTACGAATCTTTGAACGAAAATGTCGAAAACTCATCGGAAGTATTTTTGGCGCCAAAAAAACCATTTGAAAACTGATTCAGAGCTGATCAACTCGAGAACGGTTAGAGATAGACCAATTCTGCGAACGTCAATCGATTCAGAATGGCCGAATTAGTTTATACTGAGAATTGGAACGAAAAAAATCGACGTACAAAAAAGTCGAGTATATCATGATTAGGTAGAAAGTTTTTTGAAATTTTTTATTTTTCATTTTTCGAATTTCAAATTTTTTTCCTCTGACGTATTTCGACGTGCTAATTACGAATCTTTGAACGAAAATGTCGAAAACTCATCGGAAGTATTTTTCGCGCCAAAAAAAACATTTGATAACTGATTCAGAGCTGATCAACTCGAGAACGGTTAGAGATAGACCAATTCTGCGAACGCCAATCGATTCAGAATGGCCGAATTAGTTTATACTGAGAATTGGAACGAAAAAAATCGACGGACAAAAGAGTCGAGTATATCATGATTAGTAAGTTTTTTGAAATTTTTTATTTTTCATTTTTCGAATTTCAAATTTTTTTACTCTGACGTATTTCGACGTGCTAATTACGAATCTTTGAACGAAAATGTCGAAAACTCATCGGAAGTATTTTTGGCGCCAAAAAAACCATTTGAAAACTGATTCAGAGCTGACCAACTCGAGAACGGTTAGAGATAGGCCAATTCTGCGAACGCCAATCGATTCAGAATGGCCGAATTAGTATACACTGAGAATTTTAACGAAAAAAATCGACGTACAAAAAAGTCGAGTATATCATGATAGTAAGTTTTTTGAAATTTTTTATTTTTCATTTTTCGAATTTCAAATTTTTTTACTCTGACGTATTTCGACGTGCTCATTACGAATCTTTGAACGAAAATGTCGAAAACTCATCGGAAGTATTTTTGGCGCCAAAAAAATCATTTGAAAACTGATTCAGAGCTGACCAACTCGAGAACGGTTAGAGATAGACCAATTCTGCGAACGCCAATCGATTCAGAATGGCCGAATTAGTTTATACTGAGAATTGGAACGAAAAAAATCGACGTACAAAAAAGTCGAGTATATCATGATTAGGTAGAAAGTTTTTTGAAATTTTTTATTTTTCATTTTTCGAATTTCAAATTTTTTTACTCTGACGTATTTCGACGTGCTAATTACGAATCTTTGAACGAAAATGTCGAAAACTCATCGGAAGTATTTTTCGCGCCAAAAAAAACATTTGATAACTGATTCAGAGCTGATCAACTCGAGAACGGTTAGAGATAGACCAATTCTGCGAACGCCAATCGATTCAGAATGGCCGAATTAGTTTATACTGAGAATTGGAACGAAAAAAATCGACGGACAAAAAAGTCGAGTATATCATGATTAGTAAGTTTTTTGAAATTTTTTATTTTTCATTTTTCGAATTTCAAATTTTTTTACTCTAACGTATTTCGACGTGCTAATTACGAATCTTTGAACAAAAATGTCGAAAACTCATCGGAAGTATTTTTGGCGCCAAAAAAACCATTTGAAAACTGATTCAGAGCTGACCAACTCGAGAACGGTTAGAGATAGGCCAATTCTGCGAACGCCAATCGATTCAGAATGGCCGAATTAGTATACACTGAGAATTTTAACGAAAAAAATCGACGTACAAAAAAGTCGAGTATATCATGATAGTAAGTTTTTTGAAATTTTTTATTTTTCATTTTTCGAATTTCAAATTTTTTTACTCTGACGTATTTCGACGTGCTCATTACGAATCTTTGAACGAAAATGTCGAAAACTCATCGGAAGTATTTTTGGCGCCAAAAAAATCATTTGAAAACTGATTCAGAGCTGACCAACTCGAGAACGGTTAGAGATAGACCAATTCTGCGAACGCCAATCGATTCAGAATGGCCGAATTAGTTTATACTGAGAATTGGAACGAAAAAAATCGACGGACAAAAAAGTCGAGTATATCATGATTAGTAAGTTTTTTGAAATTTTTTATTTTTCATTTTTCGAATTTCAAATTTTTTTACTCTGACGTATTTCGACGTGCTAATTACGAATCTTTGAACGAAAATGTCGAAAACTCATCGGAAGTATTTTTGGCGCCAAAAAAACCATTTGAAAACTGATTCAGAGCTGATCAACTCGAGAACGGTTAGAGATAGACCAATTCTGCGAACGTCAATCGATTCAGAATGGCCGAATTAGTTTATACTGAGAATTGGAACGAAAAAAATCGACGTACAAAAAAGTCGAGTATTTCATGATTAGGTAGAAAGTTTTTTGAAATTTTTTATTTTTCATTTTTCGAATTTCAAATTTTTTTCCTCTGACGTATTTCGACGTGCTAATTACGAATCTTTGAACGAAAATGTCGAAAACTCATCGGAAGTATTTTTCGCGCCAAAAAAAACATTTGATAACTGATTCAGAGCTGATCAACTCGAGAACGGTTAGAGATAGACCAATTCTGCGAACGCCAATCGATTCAGAATGGCCGAATTAGTTTATACTGAGAATTGGAACGAAAAAAATCGACGGACAAAAGAGTCGAGTATATCATGATTAGTAAGTTTTTTGAAATTTTTTATTTTTCATTTTTCGAATTTCAAATTTTTTTACTCTGACGTATTTCGACGTGCTAATTACGAATCTTTGAACGAAAATGTCGAAAACTCATCGGAAGTATTTTTGGCGCCAAAAAAACCATTTGAAAACTGATTCAGAGCTGACCAACTCGAGAACGGTTAGAGATAGGCCAATTCTGCGAACGCCAATCGATTCAGAATGGCCGAATTAGTATACACTGAGAATTTTAATGAAAAAAATCGACGTACAAAAAAGTCGAGTATATCATGATTAGTAAGTTTTTTGAAATTTTTTATTTTTCATTTTTCGAATGTCAAATTTTTTTACTCTGACGTATTTCGACGTGCTAATTACGAATCTTTGAACGAATATGTCGAAAACTCATCGGAAGTATTTTTGGCGCCAAAAAAACCATTTGAAAACTGATTCAGAGCTGACCAACTCGAGAACGGTTAGAGATAGGCCAATTCTGCGAACGCCAATCGATTCAGAATGGCCGAATTAGTATACACTGAGAATTTTAATGAAAAAAATCGACGTACAAAAAAGTCGAGTATATCATGATTAGTAAGTTTTTTGAAATTTTTTATTTTTCATTTTTCGAATTTCAATTTTTTTTACTCTGACGTATTTCGACGTGCTAATTACGAATCTTTGAACGAAAATGTCGAAAACTCATCGGAAGTATTTTTGGCGCCAAAAAAACCATTTGAAAACTGATTCAGAGCTGACCAACTCGAGAACGGTTAGAGATAGACCAATTCTGCGAACGCCAATCGATTCAGAATGGCCGAATTAGTTTATACTGAGAATTGGAACGAAAAAAATCGACGTACAAAAAAGTCGAGTATATCATGATTAGTAAGTTTTTTGAAATTTTTTATTTTTCATTTTTCGAATTTCAATTTTTTTTTACTCTGACGTATTTCGACGTGCTAATTACGAATCTTTGAACGAAAATGTCGAAAACTCATCGGAAGTATTTTTGGCGCCAAAAAAACCATTTGAAAACTGATTCAGAGCTGACCAACTCGAGAACGGTTAGAGATAGACCAATTCTGCGAACGCCAATCGATTCAGAATGGCCGAAATAGTTTATACTGAGAATTTTAATGAAAAAAAATCGACGTACAAAAAAGTCGAGTATATCATGATTAGTAAGTTTTTTGAAATTTTTTATTTTTCATTTTTCGAATTTCAATTTTTTTTACTCTGACGTATTTCGACGTGCTAATTACGAATCTTTGAACGAAAATGTCGAAAACTCATCGGAAGTATTTTTGGCGCCAAAAAAACCATTTGAAAACTGATTCAGAGCTGACCAACTCGAGAACGGTTAGAGATAGACCAATTCTGCGAACGCCAATCGATTCAGAATGGCCGAATTAGTTTATACTGAGAATTGGAACGAAAAAAATCGACGTACAAAAAAGTCGAGTATATCATGATTAGTAAGTTTTTTGAAATTTTTTAATTTTCATTTTTCGAATTTCAATTTTTTTTTACTCTGACGTATTTCGACGTGCTCATTACGAATCTTTGAACGAAAATGTCGAAAACTCATCGGAAGTATTTTTGGCGCCAAAAAAACCATTTGAAAACTGATTCAGAGCTGACCAACTCGAGAACGGTTAGAGATAGGCCAATTCTGCGAACGCCAATCGATTCAGAATGGCCGAATTAGTATACACTGAGAATTTTAATGAAAAAAATCGACGTACAAAAAAGTCGAGTATATCATGATTAGTAAGTTTTTTGAAATTTTTTATTTTTCATTTTTCGAATTTCAATTTTTTTTACTCTGACGTATTTCGACGTGCTAATTACGAATCTTTGAACGAAAATGTCGAAAACTCATCGGAAGTATTTTTGGCGCCAAAAAAACCATTTGAAAACTGATTCAGAGCTGACCAACTCGAGAACGGTTAGAGATAGACCAATTCTGCGAACGCCAATCGATTCAGAATGGCCGAATTAGTTTATACTGAGAATTGGAACGAAAAAAATCGACGTACAAAAAAGTCGAGTATATCATGATTAGTAAGTTTTTTGAAATTTTTTTATTTTACTTTTTTCGAATTTCAATTTTTTTTTACTCTGACGTATTTCGACGTGCTAATTACGAATCTTTGAACGAAAATGTCGAAAACTCATCGGAAGTATTTTTGGCGCCAAAAAAACCATTTGAAAACTGATTCAGAGCTGACCAACTCGAGAACGGTTAGAGATAGACCAATTCTGCGAACGCCAATCGATTCAGAATGGCCGAAATAGTTTATACTGAGAATTTTAATGAAAAAAAATCGACGTACAAAAAAGTCGAGTATATCATGATTAGTAAGTTTTTTGAAATTTTTTATTTTTCATTTTTCGAATTTCAATTTTTTTTACTCTGACGTATTTCGACGTGCTAATTACGAATCTTTGAACGAAAATGTCGAAAACTCATCGGAAGTATTTTTGGCGCCAAAAAAAACATTTGAAAACTGATTCAGAGCTGACCAACTCGAGAACGGTTAGAGATAGACCAATTCTGCGAACGCCAATCGATTCAGAATGGCCGAATTAGTTTATACTGAGAATTGGAACGAAAAAAATCGACGTACAAAAAAGTCGAGTATATCATGATTAGTAAGTTTTTTGAAATTTTTTATTTTTCATTTTTCGAATTTCAATTTTTTTTTACTCTGACGTATTTCGACGTGCTCATTACGAATCTTTGAACGAAAATGTCGAAAACTCATCGGAAGTATTTTTGGCGCCAAAAAAATCATTTGAAAACTGATTCAGAGCTGACCAACTCGAGAACGGTTAGAGATAGACCAATTCTGCGAACGCCAATCGATTCAGAATGGCCGAATTAGTATACACTGAGAATTGTAACGAAAAAAATCGACGTACAAAAAAGTCGAGTATATCATGATTAGGTAGTGAGTTTTTTGAAATTTTTTATTTTTCATTTTTCGAATTTCAAATTTTTTTCCTCTGACGTATTTCGACGTGCTAATTACGAATCTTTGAACGAAAATGTCGAAAACTCATCGGAAGTATTTTTCGCGCCAAAAAAAACATTTGATAACTGATTCAGAGCTGATCAACTCGAGAACGGTTAGAGATAGACCAATTCTGCGAACGCCAATCGATTCAGAATGGCCGAATTAGTTTATACTGAGAATTGGAACGAAAAAAATCGACGGACAAAAGAGTCGAGTATATCATGATTAGTAAGTTTTTTGAAATTTTTTATTTTTCATTTTTCGAATTTCAAATTTTTTTACTCTGACGTATTTCGACGTGCTAATTACGAATCTTTGAACGAAAATGTCGAAAACTCATCGGAAGTATTTTTGGCGCCAAAAAAACCATTTGATAACTGATTCAGAGCTGACCAACTCGAGAACGGTTAGAGATAGACCAATTCTGCGAACGCCAATCGATTCAGAATGGCCGAATTAGTTTATACCGAGAATTGGAACGAAAAAAATCGACGTACAAAAAAGTCGAGTATATCATGATTAGTAAGTTTTTTGAAAATTTTTTATTTTTCATTTTTCGAATTTCAAATTTTTTTACTCTGACGTATTTCGACGTGCTAATTACGAATCTTTGAACGAAAATGTCGAAAACTCATCGGAAGTATTTTTGGCGCCAAAAAAATCATTTGAAAACTGATTCAGAGCTGACCAACTCGAGAACGGTTAGAGATAGACCAATTCTGCGAACGCCAATCGATTCAGAATGGCCGAATTAGTTTATACTGAGAATTGGAACGAAAAAAATCGACGTACAAAAAAGTCGAGTATATCATGATTAGGTAGAAAGTTTTTTGAAATTTTTTATTTTTCATTTTTCGAATTTCAATAGTCGCTGAATTAAAATATATACTATATCTAATAGAATTTTCCTCCATAAAATATTAGTAGAGATTCCATACATCATAAAACTATGTAGATTCCTTGAGTCAAAGAAGCCTGTTTCCGCCCATAACTTGGCATTCACTGGATATATCGCAGGAGTATTCGGAATAGAATAGAAAAAAGATATATTTTTGTGATTTTTTGAATATATGGAAAATAATTGAATTTTCGAAATTATCCTAAACTTGTGAAAGTTTTTTGATGAAGTTGAGAATTGGTTTCTAGGACTGATAGAACACAACACATACAATACACGCATAACACACAACACACTACACAAGACATACGACACAGGACACACGACACACGGCACACGGCACACGACACACGCTACACGCCATAGGCCACACGCCACGTGCCACACGCTACATGCCACACGCCATATGTCACACGTCACACGCCACCTAACACACCACACACAACACAGAACGCACAACACACAACGCACAACACACAACGCACAACACACACAACACACACACAACACACACAATTTTTTTACTCTGACGTATTTCGACGTGCTAATTACGAATCTTTGAACGAAAATGTCGAAAACTCATCGGAAGTATTTTTCGCGCCAAAAAAAACATTTGATAACTGAT
Organism: Chrysolina haemoptera; assembly: GCA_958298965.1. Lineage (NCBI taxonomy): Eukaryota > Metazoa > Arthropoda > Insecta > Coleoptera > Chrysomelidae > Chrysolina > Chrysolina haemoptera. The sequence goes on along the minus strand of OY282594.1, from coordinate 792,529 downwards.
TCAGAGCTGATCAACTCGAGAACGGTTAGAGATAGACCAATTCTGCGAACGCCAATCGATTCAGAATGGCCGAATTAGTTTATACTGAGAATTGGAACGAAAAAAATCGACGGACAAAAAAGTCGAGTATATCATGATTAGTAAGTTTTTTGAAATTTTTTATTTTTCATTTTTCGAATTTCAAATTTTTTTACTCTAACGTATTTCGACGTGCTAATTACGAATCTTTGAACAAAAATGTCGAAAACTCATCGGAAGTATTTTTGGCGCCAAAAAAACCATTTGAAAACTGATTCAGAGCTGACCAACTCGAGAACGGTTAGAGATAGGCCAATTCTGCGAACGCCAATCGATTCAGAATGGCCGAATTAGTATACACTGAGAATTTTAACGAAAAAAATCGACGTACAAAAAAGTCGAGTATATCATGATAGTAAGTTTTTTGAAATTTTTTATTTTTCATTTTTCGAATTTCAAATTTTTTTACTCTGACGTATTTCGACGTGCTCATTACGAATCTTTGAACGAAAATGTCGAAAACTCATCGGAAGTATTTTTGGCGCCAAAAAAATCATTTGAAAACTGATTCAGAGCTGACCAACTCGAGAACGGTTAGAGATAGACCAATTCTGCGAACGCCAATCGATTCAGAATGGCCGAATTAGTTTATACTGAGAATTGGAACGAAAAAAATCGACGGACAAAAAAGTCGAGTATATCATGATTAGTAAGTTTTTTGAAAATTTTTTATTTTTCATTTTTCGAATTTCAAATTTTTTTACTCTGACGTATTTCGACGTGCTAATTACGAATCTTTGAACGAAAATGTCGAAAACTCATCGGAAGTATTTTTGGCGCCAAAAAAATCATTTGAAAACTGATTCAGAGCTGACCAACTCGAGAACGGTTAGAGATAGACCAATTCTGCGAACGCCAATCGATTCAGAATGGCCGAATTAGTTTATACTGAGAATTGGAACGAAAAAAATCGACGTACAAAAAAGTCGAGTATATCATGATTAGGTAGAAAGTTTTTTGAAATTTTTTATTTTTCATTTTTCGAATTTCAAATTTTTTTACTCTGACGTATTTCGACGTGCTAATTACGAATCTTTGAACGAAAATGTCGAAAACTCATCGGAAGTATTTTTCGCGCCAAAAAAAACATTTGATAACTGATTCAGAGCTGATCAACTCGAGAACGGTTAGAGATAGACCAATTCTGCGAACGCCAATCGATTCAGAATGGCCGAATTAGTTTATACTGAGAATTGGAACGAAAAAAATCGACGGACAAAAAAGTCGAGTATATCATGATTAGTAAGTTTTTTGAAATTTTTTATTTTTCATTTTTCGAATTTCAAATTTTTTTACTCTAACGTATTTCGACGTGCTAATTACGATTCTTTGAACAAAAATGTCGAAAACTCATCGGAAGTATTTTTGGCGCCAAAAAAACCATTTGAAAACTGATTCAGAGCTGACCAACTCGAGAACGGTTAGAGATAGGCCAATTCTGCGAACGCCAATCGATTCAGAATGGCCGAATTAGTATACACTGAGAATTTTAACGAAAAAAATCGACGTACAAAAAAGTCGAGTATATCATGATAGTAAGTTTTTTGAAATTTTTTATTTTTCATTTTTCGAATTTCAAATTTTTTTACTCTGACGTATTTCGACGTGCTCATTACGAATCTTTGAACGAAAATGTCGAAAACTCATCGGAAGTATTTTTGGCGCCAAAAAAATCATTTGAAAACTGATTCAGAGCTGACCAACTCGAGAACGGTTAGAGATAGACCAATTCTGCGAACGCCAATCGATTCAGAATGGCCGAATTAGTTTATACTGAGAATTGGAACGAAAAAAATCGACGGACAAAAAAGTCGAGTATATCATGATTAGTAAGTTTTTTGAAATTTTTTATTTTTCATTTTTCGAATTTCAAATTTTTTTACTCTGACGTATTTCGACGTGCTAATTACGAATCTTTGAACGAAAATGTCGAAAACTCATCGGAAGTATTTTTGGCGCCAAAAAAACCATTTGAAAACTGATTCAGAGCTGATCAACTCGAGAACGGTTAGAGATAGACCAATTCTGCGAACGTCAATCGATTCAGAATGGCCGAATTAGTTTATACTGAGAATTGGAACGAAAAAAATCGACGTACAAAAAAGTCGAGTATATCATGATTAGGTAGAAAGTTTTTTGAAATTTTTTATTTTTCATTTTTCGAATTTCAAATTTTTTTCCTCTGACGTATTTCGACGTGCTAATTACGAATCTTTGAACGAAAATGTCGAAAACTCATCGGAAGTATTTTTCGCGCCAAAAAAAACATTTGATAACTGATTCAGAGCTGATCAACTCGAGAACGGTTAGAGATAGACCAATTCTGCGAACGCCAATCGATTCAGAATGGCCGAATTAGTTTATACTGAGAATTGGAACGAAAAAAATCGACGGACAAAAGAGTCGAGTATATCATGATTAGTAAGTTTTTTGAAATTTTTTATTTTTCATTTTTCGAATTTCAAATTTTTTTACTCTGACGTATTTCGACGTGCTAATTACGAATCTTTGAACGAAAATGTCGAAAACTCATCGGAAGTATTTTTGGCGCCAAAAAAACCATTTGAAAACTGATTCAGAGCTGACCAACTCGAGAACGGTTAGAGATAGGCCAATTCTGCGAACGCCAATCGATTCAGAATGGCCGAATTAGTATACACTGAGAATTTTAACGAAAAAAATCGACGTACAAAAAAGTCGAGTATATCATGATAGTAAGTTTTTTGAAATTTTTTATTTTTCATTTTTCGAATTTCAAATTTTTTTACTCTGACGTATTTCGACGTGCTCATTACGAATCTTTGAACGAAAATGTCGAAAACTCATCGGAAGTATTTTTGGCGCCAAAAAAATCATTTGAAAACTGATTCAGAGCTGACCAACTCGAGAACGGTTAGAGATAGACCAATTCTGCGAACGCCAATCGATTCAGAATGGCCGAATTAGTTTATACTGAGAATTGGAACGAAAAAAATCGACGGACAAAAAAGTCGAGTATATCATGATTAGTAAGTTTTTTGAAAATTTTTTATTTTTCATTTTTCGAATTTCAAATTTTTTTACTCTGACGTATTTCGACGTGCTAATTACGAATCTTTGAACGAAAATGTCGAAAACTCATCGGAAGTATTTTTGGCGCCAAAAAAATCATTTGAAAACTGATTCAGAGCTGACCAACTCGAGAACGGTTAGAGATAGACCAATTCTGCGAACGCCAATCGATTCAGAATGGCCGAATTAGTTTATACTGAGAATTGGAACGAAAAAAATCGACGTACAAAAAAGTCGAGTATATCATGATTAGGTAGAAAGTTTTTTGAAATTTTTTATTTTTCATTTTTCGAATTTCAAATTTTTTTACTCTGACGTATTTCGACGTGCTAATTACGAATCTTTGAACGAAAATGTCGAAAACTCATCGGAAGTATTTTTCGCGCCAAAAAAAACATTTGATAACTGATTCAGAGCTGATCAACTCGAGAACGGTTAGAGATAGACCAATTCTGCGAACGCCAATCGATTCAGAATGGCCGAATTAGTTTATACTGAGAATTGGAACGAAAAAAATCGACGGACAAAAAAGTCGAGTATATCATGATTAGTAAGTTTTTTGAAATTTTTTATTTTTCATTTTTCGAATTTCAAATTTTTTTACTCTAACGTATTTCGACGTGCTAATTACGAATCTTTGAACAAAAATGTCGAAAACTCATCGGAAGTATTTTTGGCGCCAAAAAAACCATTTGAAAACTGATTCAGAGCTGACCAACTCGAGAACGGTTAGAGATAGGCCAATTCTGCGAACGCCAATCGATTCAGAATGGCCGAATTAGTATACACTGAGAATTTTAACGAAAAAAATCGACGTACAAAAAAGTCGAGTATATCATGATAGTAAGTTTTTTGAAATTTTTTATTTTTCATTTTTCGAATTTCAAATTTTTTTACTCTGACGTATTTCGACGTGCTCATTACGAATCTTTGAACGAAAATGTCGAAAACTCATCGGAAGTATTTTTGGCGCCAAAAAAATCATTTGAAAACTGATTCAGAGCTGACCAACTCGAGAACGGTTAGAGATAGACCAATTCTGCGAACGCCAATCGATTCAGAATGGCCGAATTAGTTTATACTGAGAATTGGAACGAAAAAAATCGACGGACAAAAAAGTCGAGTATATCATGATTAGTAAGTTTTTTGAAATTTTTTAATTTTCATTTTTCGAATTTCAATTTTTTTTTACTCTGACGTATTTCGACGTGCTCATTACGAATCTTTGAACGAAAATGTCGAAAACTCATCGGAAGTATTTTTGGCGCCAAAAAAACCATTTGAAAACTGATTCAGAGCTGACCAACTCGAGAACGGTTAGAGATAGGCCAATTCTGCGAACGCCAATCGATTCAGAATGGCCGAATTAGTATACACTGAGAATTTTAATGAAAAAAATCGACGTACAAAAAAGTCGAGTATATCATGATTAGTAAGTTTTTTGAAATTTTTTATTTTTCATTTTTCGAATTTCAATTTTTTTTACTCTGACGTATTTCGACGTGCTAATTACGAATCTTTGAACGAAAATGTCGAAAACTCATCGGAAGTATTTTTGGCGCCAAAAAAACCATTTGAAAACTGATTCAGAGCTGACCAACTCGAGAACGGTTAGAGATAGACCAATTCTGCGAACGCCAATCGATTCAGAATGGCCGAATTAGTTTATACTGAGAATTGGAACGAAAAAAATCGACGTACAAAAAAGTCGAGTATATCATGATTAGTAAGTTTTTTGAAATTTTTTTATTTTACTTTTTTCGAATTTCAATTTTTTTTTACTCTGACGTATTTCGACGTGCTAATTACGAATCTTTGAACGAAAATGTCGAAAACTCATCGGAAGTATTTTTGGCGCCAAAAAAACCATTTGAAAACTGATTCAGAGCTGACCAACTCGAGAACGGTTAGAGATAGACCAATTCTGCGAACGCCAATCGATTCAGAATGGCCGAAATAGTTTATACTGAGAATTTTAATGAAAAAAAATCGACGTACAAAAAAGTCGAGTATATCATGATTAGTAAGTTTTTTGAAATTTTTTATTTTTCATTTTTCGAATTTCAATTTTTTTTACTCTGACGTATTTCGACGTGCTAATTACGAATCTTTGAACGAAAATGTCGAAAACTCATCGGAAGTATTTTTGGCGCCAAAAAAACCATTTGAAAACTGATTCAGAGCTGACCAACTCGAGAACGGTTAGAGATAGACCAATTCTGCGAACGCCAATCGATTCAGAATGGCCGAATTAGTTTATACTGAGAATTGGAACGAAAAAAATCGACGTACAAAAAAGTCGAGTATATCATGATTAGTAAGTTTTTTGAAATTTTTTATTTTTCATTTTTCGAATTTCAATTTTTTTTTACTCTGACGTATTTCGACGTGCTCATTACGAATCTTTGAACGAAAATGTCGAAAACTCATCGGAAGTATTTTTGGCGCCAAAAAAATCATTTGAAAACTGATTCAGAGCTGACCAACTCGAGAACGGTTAGAGATAGACCAATTCTGCGAACGCCAATCGATTCAGAATGGCCGAATTAGTATACACTGAGAATTGTAACGAAAAAAATCGACGTACAAAAAAGTCGAGTATATCATGATTAGGTAGTAAGTTTTTTGAAATTTTTTATTTTTCATTTTTCGAATTTCAAATTTTTTTCCTCTGACGTATTTCGACGTGCTAATTACGAATCTTTGAACGAAAATGTCGAAAACTCATCGGAAGTATTTTTCGCGCCAAAAAAAACATTTGATAACTGATTCAGAGCTGATCAACTCGAGAACGGTTAGAGATAGACCAATTCTGCGAACGCCAATCGATTCAGAATGGCCGAATTAGTTTATACTGAGAATTGGAACGAAAAAAATCGACGGACAAAAGAGTCGAGTATATCATGATTAGTAAGTTTTTTGAAATTTTTTATTTTTCATTTTTCGAATTTCAAATTTTTTTACTCTGACGTATTTCGACGTGCTAATTACGAATCTTTGAACGAAAATGTCGAAAACTCATCGGAAGTATTTTTTGCGCCAAAAAAACCATTTGAAAACTGATTCAGAGCTGACCAACTCGAGAACGGTTAGAGATAGGCCAATTCTGCGAACGCCAATCGATTCAGAATGGCCGAATTAGTATACACTGAGAATTTTAACGAAAAAAATCGACGTACAAAAAAGTCGAGTATATCATGATTAGGTAGTAAGTTTTTTGAAATTTTTTATTTTTCATTTTTCGAATTTCAAATTTTTTTCCTCTGACGTATTTCGACGTGCTAATTACGAATCTTTGAACGAAAATGTCGAAAACTCATCGGAAGTATTTTTGGCGCCAAAAAAACCATTTGAAAACTGATTCAGAGCTGACCAACTCGAGAACGGTTAGGGATAGACCAATTCTGCGAACGCCAATCGATTCAGAATGGCCGAATTAGTATACACTGAGAATTTTAACGAAAAAAATCGACGTACAAAAAAGTCGAGTATATCATGATTAGGTAGTAAGTTTTTTGAAATTTTTTATTTTTCATTTTTCGAATTTCAAATTTTTTTACTCTGACGTATTTCGACGTGCTCATTACGAATCTTTGAACGAAAATGTCGAAAACTCATCGGAAGTATTTTTGGCGCCAAAAAAATCATTTGAAAACTGATTCAGAGCTGACCAACTCGAGAACGGTTAGAGATAGACCAATTCTGCGAACGCCAATCGATTCAGAATGGCCGAATTAGTTTATACTGAGAATTGGAACGAAAAAAATCGACGGACAAAAAAGTCGAGTATATCATGATTAGTAAGTTTTTTGAAAATTTTTTATTTTTCATTTTTCGAATTTCAAATTTTTTTACTCTGACGTATTTTGACGTGCTAATTACGAATCTTTGAACGAAAATGTCGAAAACTCATCGGAAGTATTTTTGGCGCCAAAAAAATCATTTGAAAACTGATTCAGAGCTGACCAACTCGAGAACGGTTAGAGATAGACCAATTCTGCGAACGCCAATCGATTCAGAATGGCCGAATTAGTTTATACTGAGAATTGGAACGAAAAAAATCGACGTACAAAAAAGTCGAGTATATCATGATTAGGTAGAAAGTTTTTTGAAATTTTTTATTTTTCATTTTTCGAATTTCAAATTTTTTTACTCTGACGTATTTCGACGTGCTAATTACGAATCTTTGAACGAAAATGTCGAAAACTCATCGGAAGTATTTTTCGCGCCAAAAAAAACATTTGATAACTGATTCAGAGCTGATCAACTCGAGAACGGTTAGAGATAGACCAATTCTGCGAACGCCAATCGATTCAGAATGGCCGAATTAGTTTATACTGAGAATTGGAACGAAAAAAATCGACGGACAAAAAAGTCGAGTATATCATGATTAGTAAGTTTTTTGAAATTTTTTATTTTTCATTTTTCGAATTTCAAATTTTTTTACTCTAACGTATTTCGACGTGCTAATTACGAATCTTTGAACAAAAATGTCGAAAACTCATCGGAAGTATTTTTGGCGCCAAAAAAACCATTTGAAAACTGATTCAGAGCTGACCAACTCGAGAACGGTTAGAGATAGGCCAATTCTGCGAACGCCAATCGATTCAGAATGGCCGAATTAGTATACACTGAGAATTTTAACGAAAAAAATCGACGTACAAAAAAGTCGAGTATATCATGATAGTAAGTTTTTTGAAATTTTTTATTTTTCATTTTTCGAATTTCAAATTTTTTTACTCTGACGTATTTCGACGTGCTCATTACGAATCTTTGAACGAAAATGTCGAAAACTCATCGGAAGTATTTTTGGCGCCAAAAAAATCATTTGAAAACTGATTCAGAGCTGACCAACTCGAGAACGGTTAGAGATAGACCAATTCTGCGAACGCCAATCGATTCAGAATGGCCGAATTAGTTTATACTGAGAATTGGAACGAAAAAAATCGACGGACAAAAAAGTCGAGTATATCATGATTAGTAAGTTTTTTGAAATTTTTTAATTTTCATTTTTCGAATTTCAATTTTTTTTTACTCTGACGTATTTCGACGTGCTCATTACGAATCTTTGAACGAAAATGTCGAAAACTCATCGGAAGTATTTTTGGCGCCAAAAAAACCATTTGAAAACTGATTCAGAGCTGACCAACTCGAGAACGGTTAGAGATAGGCCAATTCTGCGAACGCCAATCGATTCAGAATGGCCGAATTAGTATACACTGAGAATTTTAATGAAAAAAATCGACGTACAAAAAAGTCGAGTATATCATGATTAGTAAGTTTTTTGAAATTTTTTATTTTTCATTTTTCGAATTTCAATTTTTTTTACTCTGACGTATTTCGACGTGCTAATTACGAATCTTTGAACGAAAATGTCGAAAACTCATCGGAAGTATTTTTGGCGCCAAAAAAACCATTTGAAAACTGATTCAGAGCTGACCAACTCGAGAACGGTTAGAGATAGACCAATTCTGCGAACGCCAATCGATTCAGAATGGCCGAATTAGTTTATACTGAGAATTGGAACGAAAAAAATCGACGTACAAAAAAGTCGAGTATATCATGATTAGTAAGTTTTTTGAAATTTTTTTATTTTACTTTTTTCGAATTTCAATTTTTTTTTACTCTGACGTATTTCGACGTGCTAATTACGAATCTTTGAACGAAAATGTCGAAAACTCATCGGAAGTATTTTTGGCGCCAAAAAAACCATTTGAAAACTGATTCAGAGCTGACCAACTCGAGAACGGTTAGAGATAGACCAATTCTGCGAACGCCAATCGATTCAGAATGGCCGAAATAGTTTATACTGAGAATTTTAATGAAAAAAAATCGACGTACAAAAAAGTCGAGTATATCATGATTAGTAAGTTTTTTGAAAAAAACCATTTGAAAACTGATTCAGAGCTGACCAACTCGAGAACGGTTAGAGATAGGCCAATTCTGCGAACGCCAATCGATTCAGAATGGCCGAATTAGTATACACTGAGAATTTTAACGAAAAAAATCGACGTACAAAAAAGTCGAGTATATCATGATAGTAAGTTTTTTGAAATTTTTTATTTTTCATTTTTCGAATTTCAAATTTTTTTACTCTGACGTATTTCGACGTGCTCATTACGAATCTTTGAACGAAAATGTCGAAAACTCATCGGAAGTATTTTTGGCGCCAAAAAAATCATTTGAAAACTGATTCAGAGCTGACCAACTCGAGAACGGTTAGAGATAGACCAATTCTGCGAACGCCAATCGATTCAGAATGGCCGAATTAGTTTATACTGAGAATTGGAACGAAAAAAATCGACGTACAAAAAAGTCGAGTATATCATGATTAGGTAGAAAGTTTTTTGAAATTTTTTATTTTTCATTTTTCGAATTTCAAATTTTTTTACTCTGACGTATTTCGACGTGCTAATTACGAATCTTTGAACGAAAATGTCGAAAACTCATCGGAAGTATTTTTCGCGCCAAAAAAAACATTTGATAACTGATTCAGAGCTGATCAACTCGAGAACGGTTAGAGATAGACCAATTCTGCGAACGCCAATCGATTCAGAATGGCCGAATTAGTTTATACTGAGAATTGGAACGAAAAAAATCGACGGACAAAAAAGTCGAGTATATCATGATTAGTAAGTTTTTTGAAATTTTTTATTTTTCATTTTTCGAATTTCAAATTTTTTTACTCTAACGTATTTCGACGTGCTAATTACGAATCTTTGAACAAAAATGTCGAAAACTCATCGGAAGTATTTTTGGCGCCAAAAAAACCATTTGAAAACTGATTCAGAGCTGACCAACTCGAGAACGGTTAGAGATAGGCCAATTCTGCGAACGCCAATCGATTCAGAATGGCCGAATTAGTATACACTGAGAATTTTAACGAAAAAAATCGACGTACAAAAAAGTCGAGTATATCATGATAGTAAGTTTTTTGAAATTTTTTATTTTTCATTTTTCGAATTTCAATTTTTTTTACTCTGACGTATTTCGACGTGCTCATTACGAATCTTTGAACGAAAATGTCGAAAACTCATCGGAAGTATTTTTGGCGCCAAAAAAATCATTTGAAAACTGATTCAGAGCTGACCAACTCGAGAACGGTTAGAGATAGACCAATTCTGCGAACGCCAATCGATTCAGAATGGCCGAATTAGTTTATACTGAGAATTGGAACGAAAAAAATCGACGGACAAAAAAGTCGAGTATATCATGATTAGTAAGTTTTTTGAAATTTTTTATTTTTCATTTTTCGAATTTCAAATTTTTTTACTCTGACGTATTTCGACGTGCTAATTACGAATCTTTGAACGAAAATGTCGAAAACTCATCGGAAGTATTTTTGGCGCCAAAAAAACCATTTGAAAACTGATTCAGAGCTGATCAACTCGAGAACGGTTAGAGATAGACCAATTCTGCGAACGTCAATCGATTCAGAATGGCCGAATTAGTTTATACTGAGAATTGGAACGAAAAAAATCGACGTACAAAAAAGTCGAGTATATCATGATTAGGTAGAAAGTTTTTTGAAATTTTTTATTTTTCATTTTTCGAATTTCAAATTTTTTTCCTCTGACGTATTTCGACGTGCTAATTACGAATCTTTGAACGAAAATGTCGAAAACTCATCGGAAGTATTTTTCGCGCCAAAAAAAACATTTGATAACTGATTCAGAGCTGATCAACTCGAGAACGGTTAGAGATAGACCAATTCTGCGAACGCCAATCGATTCAGAATGGCCGAATTAGTTTATACTGAGAATTGGAACGAAAAAAATCGACGGACAAAAGAGTCGAGTATATCATGATTAGTAAGTTTTTTGAAATTTTTTATTTTTCATTTTTCGAATTTCAAATTTTTTTACTCTGACGTATTTCGACGTGCTAATTACGAATCTTTGAACGAAAATGTCGAAAACTCATCGGAAGTATTTTTGGCGCCAAAAAAACCATTTGAAAACTGATTCAGAGCTGACCAACTCGAGAACGGTTAGAGATAGGCCAATTCTGCGAACGCCAATCGATTCAGAATGGCCGAATTAGTATACACTGAGAATTTTAACGAAAAAAATCGACGTACAAAAAAGTCGAGTATATCATGATTAGGTAGTAAGTTTTTTGAAATTTTTTATTTTTCATTTTTCGAATTTCAAATTTTTTTCCTCTGACGTATTTCGACGTGCTAATTACGAATCTTTGAACGAAAATGTCGAAAACTCATCGGAAGTATTTTTGGCGCCAAAAAAACCATTTGAAAACTGATTCAGAGCTGACCAACTCGAGAACGGTTAGGGATAGACCAATTCTGCGAACGCCAATCGATTCAGAATGGCCGAATTAGTATACACTGAGAATTTTAACGAAAAAAATCGACGTACAAAAAAGTCGAGTATATCATGATTAGGTAGTAAGTTTTTTGAAATTTTTTATTTTTCATTTTTCGAATTTCAAATTTTTTTACTCTGACGTATTTCGACGAGCTAATTACGAATCTTTGAACTAAAATGTCGAAAACTCATCGGAAGTATTTTTGGCGCCAAAAAAAACATTTGAAAACTGATTCAGAGCTGACCAACTCGAGAACGGTTAGAGATAGGCCAATTCTGCGAACGCCAATCGATTCAGAATGGCCGAATTAGTATACACTGAGAATCTTAATGAAAAAAATCGACGTACAAAAAAGTCGAGTATATCATGATTAGTAAGTTTTTTGAAATTTTTTATTTTTCATTTTTCGAATGTCAAATTTTTTTACTCTGACGTATTTCGACGTGCTAATTACGAATCTTTGAACGAATATGTCGAAAACTCATCGGAAGTATTTTTGGCGCCAAAAAAACCATTTGAAAACTGATTCAGAGCTGACCAACTCGAGAACGGTTAGAGATAGGCCAATTCTGCGAACGCCAATCGATTCAGAATGGCCGAATTAGTATACACTGAGAATTTTAATGAAAAAAATCGACGTACAAAAAAGTCGAGTATATCATGATTAGTAAGTTTTTTGAAATTTTTTATTTTTCATTTTTCGAATTTCAATTTTTTTTACTCTGACGTATTTCGACGTGCTAATTACGAATCTTTGAACGAAAATGTCGAAAACTCATCGGAAGTATTTTTGGCGCCAAAAAAACCATTTGAAAACTGATTCAGAGCTGACCAACTCGAGAACGGTTAGAGATAGACCAATTCTGCGAACGCCAATCGATTCAGAATGGCCGAATTAGTTTATACTGAGAATTGGAACGAAAAAAATCGACGTACAAAAAAGTCGAGTATATCATGATTAGTAAGTTTTTTGAAATTTTTTATTTTTCATTTTTCGAATTTCAATTTTTTTTTACTCTGACGTATTTCGACGTGCTAATTACGAATCTTTGAACGAAAATGTCGAAAACTCATCGGAAGTATTTTTGGCGCCAAAAAAACCATTTGAAAACTGATTCAGAGCTGACCAACTCGAGAACGGTTAGAGATAGACCAATTCTGCGAACGCCAATCGATTCAGAATGGCCGAAATAGTTTATACTGAGAATTTTAATGAAAAAAAATCGACGTACAAAAAAGTCGAGTATATCATGATTAGTAAGTTTTTTGAAATTTTTTATTTTTCATTTTTCGAATTTCAATTTTTTTTACTCTGACGTATTTCGACGTGCTAATTACGAATCTTTGAACGAAAATGTCGAAAACTCATCGGAAGTATTTTTGGCGCCAAAAAAACCATTTGAAAACTGATTCAGAGCTGACCAACTCGAGAACGGTTAGAGATAGACCAATTCTGCGAACGCCAATCGATTCAGAATGGCCGAATTAGTTTATACTGAGAATTGGAACGAAAAAAATCGACGTACAAAAAAGTCGAGTATATCATGATTAGTAAGTTTTTTGAAATTTTTTATTTTTCATTTTTCGAATTTCAATTTTTTTTTACTCTGACGTATTTCGACGTGCTCATTACGAATCTTTGAACGAAAATGTCGAAAACTCATCGGAAGTATTTTTGGCGCCAAAAAAACCATTTGAAAACTGATTCAGAGCTGACCAACTCGAGAACGGTTAGAGATAGGCCAATTCTGCGAACGCCAATCGATTCAGAATGGCCGAATTAGTATACACTGAGAATTTTAATGAAAAAAATCGACGTACAAAAAAGTCGAGTATATCATGATTAGTAAGTTTTTTTGAAATTTTTTATTTTTCATTTTTCGAATTTCAATTTTTTTTACTCTGACGTATTTCGACGTGCTAATTACGAATCTTTGAACGAAAATGTCGAAAACTCATCGGAAGTATTTTTGACGCCAAAAAAACCATTTGAAAACTGATTCAGAGCTGACCAACTCGAGAACGGTTAGAGATAGACCAATTCTGCGAACGCCAATCGATTCAGAATGGCCGAATTAGTTTATACTGAGAATTGGAACGAAAAAAATCGACGTACAAAAAAGTCGAGTATATCATGATTAGTAAGTTTTTTGAAATTTTTTATTTTTCATTTTTCGAATTTCAATTTTTTTTACTCTGACGTATTTCGACGTGCTAATTACGAATCTTTGAACGAAAATGTCGAAAACTCATCGGAAGTATTTTTGGCGCCAAAAAAACCATTTGAAAACTGATTCAGAGCTGACCAACTCGAGAACGGTTAGAGATAGACCAATTCTGCGAACGCCAATCGATTCAGAATGGCCGAAATAGTTTATACTGAGAATTTTAATGAAAAAAAATCGACGTACAAAAAAGTCGAGTATATCATGATTAGTAAGTTTTTTGAAATTTTTTATTTTTCATTTTTCGAATTTCAATTTTTTTTACTCTGACGTATTTCGACGTGCTAATTACGAATCTTTGAACGAAAATGTCGAAAACTCATCGGAAGTATTTTTGGCGCCAAAAAAACCATTTGAAAACTGATTCAGAGCTGACCAACTCGAGAACGGTTAGAGATAGACCAATTCTGCGAACGCCAATCGATTCAGAATGGCCGAATTAGTTTATACTGAGAATTGGAACGAAAAAAATCGACGTACAAAAAAGTCGAGTATATCATGATTAGTAAGTTTTTTGAAATTTTTTATTTTTCATTTTTCGAATTTCAATTTTTTTTTACTCTGACGTATTTCGACGTGCTCATTACGAATCTTTGAACGAAAATGTCGAAAACTCATCGGAAGTATTTTTGGCGCCAAAAAAATCATTTGAAAACTGATTCAGAGCTGACCAACTCGAGAACGGTTAGAGATAGACCAATTCTGCGAACGCCAATCGATTCAGAATGGCCGAATTAGTATACACTGAGAATTGTAACGAAAAAAATCGACGTACAAAAAAGTCGAGTATATCATGATTAGGTAGTAAGTTTTTTGAAATTTTTTATTTTTCATTTTTCGAATTTCAAATTTTTTTCCTCTGACGTATTTCGACGTGCTAATTACGAATCTTTGAACGAAAATGTCGAAAACTCATCGGAAGTATTTTTCGCGCCAAAAAAACCATTTGAAAACTGATTCAGAGCTGACCAACTCGAGAACGGTTAGAGATAGACCAATTCTGCGAACGCCAATCGATTCAGAATGGCCGAATTAGTATACACTGAGAATTTTAACGAAAAAAATCGACGTACAAAAACGTCGAGTATATCATGATTAGGTAGTAAGTTTTTTGAAATTTTTTATTTTTCATTTTTCGAATTTCAAATTTTTTTCCTCTGACGTATTTCGACGTGCTAATTACGAATCTTTGAACGAAAATGTCGAAAACTCATCGGAAGTATTTTTGGCGCCAAAAAAACCATTTGAAAACTGATTCAGAGCTGACCAACTCGAGAACGGTTAGAGATAGACCAATTCTGCGAACGCCAATCGATTCAGAATGGCCGAATTAGTATACACTGAGAATTTTAACGAAAAAAATCGACGTACAAAAAAGTCGAGTATGTCATGATTAGTAAGTTTTTTGAAATTTTTTATTTTTCATTTTTCGAATTTCAAATTTTTTTACTCTGACGTATTTCGACGTGCTAATTACGAATCTTTGAACGAAAATGTCGAAAACTCATCGGAAGTATTTTTGGCGCCAAAAAAACCATTTGATAACTGATTCAGAGCTGACCAACTCGAGAACGGTTAGAGATAGACCAATTCTGCGAACGCCAATCGATTCAGAATGGCCGAATTAGTTTATACCGAGAATTGGAACGAAAAAAATCGACGTACAAAAAAGTCGAGTATATCATGATTAGTAAGTTTTTTGAAAATTTTTTATTTTTCATTTTTCGAATTTCAAATTTTTTTACTCTGACGTATTTCGACGTGCTAATTACGAATCTTTGAACGAAAATGTCGAAAACTCATCGGAAGTATTTTTGGCGCCAAAAAAATCATTTGAAAACTGATTCAGAGCTGACCAACTCGAGAACGGTTAGAGATAGACCAATTCTGCGAACGCCAATCGATTCAGAATGGCCGAATTAGTTTATACTGAGAATTTTAATGAAAAAAATCGACGGACAAAAAAGTCGAGTATATCATGATTAGTAAGTTTTTTGAAATTTTTTATTTTTCATTTTTCGAATTTCAAATTTTTTTACTCTGACGTATTTCGACGTGCTAATTACGAATCTTTGAACGAAAATGTCGAAAACTCATCGGAAGTATTTTTCGCGCCAAAAAAAACATTTGATAACTGATTCAGAGCTGATCAACTCGAGAACGGTTAGAGATAGACCAATTCTGCGAACGCCAATCGATTCAGAATGGCCGAATTAGTTTATACTGAGAATTGGAACGAAAAAAATCGACGGACAAAAAAGTCGAGTATATCATGATTAGTAAGTTTTTTGAAATTTTTTATTTTTCATTTTTCGAATTTCAAATTTTTTTACTCTGACGTATTTCGACGTGCTAATTACGAATCTTTGAACGAAAAATTCGAAAACTCATCGGAAGTATTTTTGGCGCCAAAAAAACCATTTGAAAACTGATTCAGAGCTGACCAACTCGAGAACGGTTAGAGATAGGCCAATTCTGCGAACGCCAATCGATTCAGAATGGCCGAATTAGTATACACTGAGAATTTTAACGAAAAAAATCGACGTACAAAAAAGTCGAGTATATCATGATTAGGTAGTAAGTTTTTTGAAATTTTTTATTTTTCATTTTTCGAATTTCAAATTTTTTTCCTCTGACGTATTTCGACGTGCTAATTACGAATCTTTGAACGAAAATGTCGAAAACTCATCGGAAGTATTATTGGCGCCAAAAAAACCATTTGAAAACTGATTCAGAGCTGACCAACTCGAGAACGGTTAGGGATAGACCAATTCTGCGAACGCCAATCGATTCAGAATGGCCGAATTAGTATACACTGAGAATTTTAACGAAAAAAATCGACGTACAAAAAAGTCGAGTATATCATGATTAGGTAGTAAGTTTTTTGAAATTTTTTATTTTTCATTTTTCGAATTTCAAATTTTTTTACTCTGACGTATTTCGACGAGCTAATTACGAATCTTTGAACTAAAATGTCGAAAACTCATCGGAAGTATTTTTGGCGCCAAAAAAAACATTTGAAAACTGATTCAGAGCTGACCAACTCGAGAACGGTTAGAGATAGGCCAATTCTGCGAACGCCAATCGATTCAGAATGGCCGAATTAGTATACACTGAGAATCTTAATGAAAAAAATCGACGTACAAAAAAGTCGAGTATATCATGATTAGTAAGTTTTTTGAAATTTTTTATTTTTCATTTTTCGAATGTCAAATTTTTTTACTCTGACGTATTTCGACGTGCTAATTACGAATCTTTGAACGAATATGTCGAAAACTCATCGGAAGTATTTTTGGCGCCAAAAAAACCATTTGAAAACTGATTCAGAGCTGACCAACTCGAGAACGGTTAGAGATAGGCCAATTCTGCGAACGCCAATCGATTCAGAATGGCCGAATTAGTATACACTGAGAATTTTAATGAAAAAAATCGACGTACAGAAAAGTCGAGTATATCATGATTAGTAAGTTTTTTGAAATTTTTTATTTTTCATTTTTCGAATTTCAATTTTTTTTACTCTGACGTATTTCGACGTGCTAATTACGAATCTTTGAACGAAAATGTCGAAAACTCATCGGAAGTATTTTTGGCGCCAAAAAAACCATTTGAAAACTGATTCAGAGCTGACCAACTCGAGAACGGTTAGAGATAGACCAATTCTGCGAACGCCAATCGATTCAGAATGGCCGAATTAGTTTATACTGAGAATTGGAACGAAAAAAATCGACGTACAAAAAAGTCGAGTATATCATGATTAGTAAGTTTTTTGAAATTTTTTATTTTTCATTTTTCGAATTTCAATTTTTTTTTACTCTGACGTATTTCGACGTGCTAATTACGAATCTTTGAACGAAAATGTCGAAAACTCATCGGAAGTATTTTTGGCGCCAAAGAAACCATTTGAAAACTGATTCAGAGCTGACCAACTCGAGAACGGTTAGAGATAGACCAATTCTGCGAACGCCAATCGATTCAGAATGGCCGAATTAGTTTATACTGAGAATTGGAACGAAAAAAATCGACGGACAAAAAAGTCGAGTATATCATGATTAGTAAGTTTTTTGAAATTTTTAATTTTTCATTTTTCGAATTTCAAATTTTTTTACTCTGACGTATTTCGACGTGCTGATTACGAATCTTTGAAAGAAATTGTCGAAAACTCATCGGAAGTATTTTTGGCGCCAAAAAAACCATTTGATAACTGATTCAGAGCTGACCAACTCGAGAACGGTTAGAGATAGACCAATTCTGCGAACGCCAATCGATTCAGAATGGCCGAATTAGTTTATACTGCGAATTTTAATGAAAAAAAATCGACGTACAAAAAAGTCGAGTATATCATGATTAGTAAGTTTTTTGAAATTTTTTATTTTTCATTTTTCGAATTTCAATTTTTTTTACTCTGACGTATTTCAACGTGCTAATTACGAATCTTTGAACGAAAATGTCGAAAACTCATCGGAAGTATTTTTGGCGCCAAAAAAACCATTTGAAAACTGATTCAGAACTGACCAACTCGAGAACGGTTAGAGATAGACCAATTCTGCGAACGCCAATCGATTCAGAATGGCCGAATTAGTTTATACTGAGAATTGGAACGAAAAAAATCGACGTACAAAAAAGTCGAGTATATCATGATTAGTAAGTTTTTTGAAATTTTTTATTTTTCATTTTTCGAATTTCAATTTTTTTTTACTCTGACGTATTTCGACGTGCTCATTACGAATCTTTGAACGAAAATGTCGAAAACTCATCGGAAGTATTTTTGGCGCCAAAAAAATCATTTGAAAACTGATTCAGAGCTGACCAACTCGAGAACGGTTAGAGATAGACCAATTCTGCGAACGCCAATCGATTCAGAATGGCCGAATTAGTATACACTGAGAATTGTAACGAAAAAAATCGACGTACAAAAAAGTCGAGTATATCATGATTAGGTAGTAAGTTTTTTGAAATTTTTTATTTTTCATTTTTCGAATTTCAAATTTTTTTCCTCTGACGTATTTCGACGTGCTAATTACGAATCTTTGAACGAAAATGTCGAAAACTCATCGGAAGTATTTTTCGCGCCAAAAAAACCATTTGAAAACTGATTCAGAGCTGACCAACTCGAGAACGGTTAGAGATAGACCAATTCTGCGAACGCCAATCGATTCAGAATGGCCGAATTAGTATACACTGAGAATTTTAACGAAAAAAATCGACGTACAAAAACGTCGAGTATATCATGATTAGGTAGTAAGTTTTTTGAAATTTTTTATTTTTCATTTTTCGAATTTCAAATTTTTTTCCTCTGACGTATTTCGACGTGCTAATTACGAATCTTTGAACGAAAATGTCGAAAACTCATCGGAAGTATTTTTGGCGCCAAAAAAACCATTTGAAAACTGATTCAGAGCTGACCAACTCGAGAACGGTTAGAGATAGACCAATTCTGCGAACGCCAATCGATTCAGAATGGCCGAATTAGTATACACTGAGAATTTTAACGAAAAAAATCGACGTACAAAAAAGTCGAGTATGTCATGATTAGTAAGTTTTTTGAAATTTTTTATTTTTCATTTTTCGAATTTCAAATTTTTTTACTCTGACGTATTTCGACGTGCTAATTACGAATCTTTGAACGAAAATGTCGAAAACTCATCGGAAGTATTTTTGGCGCCAAAAAAACCATTTGATAACTGATTCAGAGCTGACCAACTCGAGAACGGTTAGAGATAGACCAATTCTGCGAACGCCAATCGATTCAGAATGGCCGAATTAGTTTATACCGAGAATTGGAACGAAAAAAATCGACGTACAAAAAAGTCGAGTATATCATGATTAGTAAGTTTTTTGAAAATTTTTTATTTTTCATTTTTCGAATTTCAAATTTTTTTACTCTGACGTATTTCGACGTGCTAATTACGAATCTTTGAACGAAAATGTCGAAAACTCATCGGAAGTATTTTTGGCGCCAAAAAAATCATTTGAAAACTGATTCAGAGCTGACCAACTCGAGAACGGTTAGAGATAGACCAATTCTGCGAACGCCAATCGATTCAGAATGGCCGAATTAGTTTATACTGAGAATTGGAACGAAAAAAATCGACGTACAAAAAAGTCGAGTATATCATGATTAGGTAGAAAGTTTTTTGAAATTTTTTATTTTTCATTTTTCGAATTTCAATTTTTTTTACTCTGACGTATTTCGACGTGCTAATTACGAATCATTGAACGAAAATGTCGAAAACTCATCGGAAGTATTTTTCGCGCCAAAAAAAACATTTGATAACTGATTCAGAGCTGATCAACTCGAGAACGGTTAGAGATAGACCAATTCTGCGAACGCCAATCGATTCAGAATGGCCGAATTAGTTTATACTGAGAATTGGAACGAAAAAAATCGACGGACAAAAAAGTCGAGTATATCATGATTAGTAAGTTTTTTGAAATTTTTTATTTTTCATTTTTCGAATTTCAAATTTTTTTACTCTGACGTATTTCGACGTGCTAATTACGAATCTTTGAACGAAAAATTCGAAAACTCATCGGAAGTATTTTTGGCGCCAAAAAAACCATTTGAAAACTGATTCAGAGCTGACCAACTCGAGAACGGTTAGAGATAGGCCAATTCTGCGAACGCCAATCGATTCAGAATGGCCGAATTAGTATACACTGAGAATTTTAACGAAAAAAATCGACGTACAAAAAAGTCGAGTATATCATGATTAGGTAGTAAGTTTTTTGAAATTTTTTATTTTTCATTTTTCGAATTTCAAATTTTTTTCCTCTGACGTATTTCGACGTGCTAATTACGAATCTTTGAACGAAAATGTCGAAAACTCATCGGAAGTATTATTGGCGCCAAAAAAACCATTTGAAAACTGATTCAGAGCTGACCAACTCGAGAACGGTTAGGGATAGACCAATTCTGCGAACGCCAATCGATTCAGAATGGCCGAATTAGTATACACTGAGAATTTTAACGAAAAAAATCGACGTACAAAAAAGTCGAGTATATCATGATTAGGTAGTAAGTTTTTTGAAATTTTTTATTTTTCATTTTTCGAATTTCAAATTTTTTTACTCTGACGTATTTCGACGAGCTAATTACGAATCTTTGAACTAAAATGTCGAAAACTCATCGGAAGTATTTTTGGCGCCAAAAAAAACATTTGAAAACTGATTCAGAGCTGACCAACTCGAGAACGGTTAGAGATAGGCCAATTCTGCGAACGCCAATCGATTCAGAATGGCCGAATTAGTATACACTGAGAATCTTAATGAAAAAAATCGACGTACAAAAAAGTCGAGTATATCATGATTAGTAAGTTTTTTGAAATTTTTTATTTTTCATTTTTCGAATGTCAAATTTTTTTACTCTGACGTATTTCGACGTGCTAATTACGAATCTTTGAACGAATATGTCGAAAACTCATCGGAAGTATTTTTGGCGCCAAAAAAACCATTTGAAAACTGATTCAGAGCTGACCAACTCGAGAACGGTTAGAGATAGGCCAATTCTGCGAACGCCAATCGATTCAGAATGGCCGAATTAGTATACACTGAGAATTTTAATGAAAAAAATCGACGTACAGAAAAGTCGAGTATATCATGATTAGTAAGTTTTTTGAAATTTTTTATTTTTCATTTTTCGAATTTCAATTTTTTTTACTCTGACGTATTTCGACGTGCTAATTACGAATCTTTGAACGAAAATGTCGAAAACTCATCGGAAGTATTTTTGGCGCCAAAAAAACCATTTGAAAACTGATTCAGAGCTGACCAACTCGAGAACGGTTAGAGATAGACCAATTCTGCGAACGCCAATCGATTCAGAATGGCCGAATTAGTTTATACTGAGAATTGGAACGAAAAAAATCGACGTACAAAAAAGTCGAGTATATCATGATTAGTAAGTTTTTTGAAATTTTTTATTTTTCATTTTTCGAATTTCAATTTTTTTTTACTCTGACGTATTTCGACGTGCTAATTACGAATCTTTGAACGAAAATGTCGAAAACTCATCGGAAGTATTTTTGGCGCCAAAGAAACCATTTGAAAACTGATTCAGAGCTGACCAACTCGAGAACGGTTAGAGATAGACCAATTCTGCGAACGCCAATCGATTCAGAATGGCCGAATTAGTTTATACTGAGAATTGGAACGAAAAAAATCGACGGACAAAAAAGTCGAGTATATCATGATTAGTAAGTTTTTTGAAATTTTTAATTTTTCATTTTTCGAATTTCAAATTTTTTTACTCTGACGTATTTCGACGTGCTGATTACGAATCTTTGAAAGAAATTGTCGAAAACTCATCGGAAGTATTTTTGGCGCCAAAAAAACCATTTGATAACTGATTCAGAGCTGACCAACTCGAGAACGGTTAGAGATAGACCAATTCTGCGAACGCCAATCGATTCAGAATGGCCGAATTAGTTTATACTGAGAATTTTAATGAAAAAAAATCGACGTACAAAAAAGTCGAGTATATCATGATTAGTAAGTTTTTTGAAATTTTTTATTTTTCATTTTTCGAATTTCAATTTTTTTTACTCTGACGTATTTCAACGTGCTAATTACGAATCTTTGAACGAAAATGTCGAAAACTCATCGGAAGTATTTTTGGCGCCAAAAAAACCATTTGAAAACTGATTCAGAGCTGACCAACTCGAGAACGGTTAGAGATAGACCAATTCTGCGAACGCCAATCGATTCAGAATGGCCGAATTAGTTTATACTGAGAATTGGAACGAAAAAAATCGACGTACAAAAAAGTCGAGTATATCATGATTAGTAAGTTTTTTGAAATTTTTTATTTTTCATTTTTCGAATTTCAATTTTTTTTTACTCTGACGTATTTCGACGTGCTCATTACGAATCTTTGAACGAAAATGTCGAAAACTCATCGGAAGTATTTTTGGCGCCATAAAAATCATTTGAAAACTGATTCAGAGCTGACCAACTCGAGAACGGTTAGAGATAGACAAATTCTGCGAACGCCAATCGATTCAGAATGGCCGAATTAGTATACACTGAGAATTGTAACGAAAAAAATCGACGTACAAAAAAGTCGAGTATATCATGATTAGGTAGTAAGTTTTTTGAAATTTTTTATTTTTCATTTTTCGAATTTCAAATTTTTTTCCTCTGACGTATTTCGACGTGCTAATTACGAATCTTTGAACGAAAATGTCGAAAACTCATCGGAAGTATTTTTGGCGCCAAAAAAACCATTTGAAAACTGATTCAGAGCTGACCAACTCGAGAACGGTTAGAGATAGGCCAATTCTGCGAACGCCAATCGATTCAGAATGGCCGAATTAGTATACACTGAGAATTTTAATGAAAAAAATCGACGTACAGAAAAGTCGAGTATATCATGATTAGTAAGTTTTTTGAAATTTTTTATTTTTCATTTTTCGAATTTCAATTTTTTTTACTCTGACGTATTTCGACGTGCTAATTACGAATCTTTGAACGAAAATGTCGAAAACTCATCGGAAGTATTTTTGGCGCCAAAAAAACCATTTGAAAACTGATTCAGAGCTGACCAACTCGAGAACGGTTAGAGATAGACCAATTCTGCGAACGCCAATCGATTCAGAATGGCCGAATTAGTTTATACTGAGAATTGGAACGAAAAAAATCGACGTACAAAAAAGTCGAGTATATCATGATTAGTAAGTTTTTTGAAATTTTTTATTTTTCATTTTTCGAATTTCAATTTTTTTTTACTCTGACGTATTTCGACGTGCTAATTACGAATCTTTGAACGAAAATGTCGAAAACTCATCGGAAGTATTTTTGGCGCCAAAGAAATCATTTGAAAACTGATTCAGAGCTGACCAACTCGAGAACGGTTAGAGATAGACCAATTCTGCGAACGCCAATCGATTCAGAATGGCCGAATTAGTTTATACTGAGAATTGGAACGAAAAAAATCGACGGACAAAAAAGTCGAGTATATCATGATTAGTAAGTTTTTTGAAATTTTTAATTTTTCATTTTTCGAATTTCAAATTTTTTTACTCTGACGTATTTCGACGTGCTGATTACGAATCTTTGAAAGAAATTGTCGAAAACTCATCGGAAGTATTTTTGGCGCCAAAAAAACCATTTGATAACTGATTCAGAGCTGACCAACTCGAGAACGGTTAGAGATAGACCAATTCTGCGAACGCCAATCGATTCAGAATGGCCGAATTAGTTTATACTGAGAATTTTAATGAAAAAAAATCGACGTACAAAAAAGTCGAGTATATCATGATTAGTAAGTTTTTTGAAATTTTTTATTTTTCATTTTTCGAATTTCAATTTTTTTTACTCTGACGTATTTCAACGTGCTAATTACGAATCTTTGAACGAAAATGTCGAAAACTCATCGGAAGTATTTTTGGCGCCAAAAAAACCATTTGAAAACTGATTCAGAGCTGACCAACTCGAGAACGGTTAGAGATAGACCAATTCTGCGAACGCCAATCGATTCAGAATGGCCGAATTAGTTTATACTGAGAATTGGAACGAAAAAAATCGACGTACAAAAAAGTCGAGTATATCATGATTAGTAAGTTTTTTGAAATTTTTTATTTTTCATTTTTCGAATTTCAATTTTTTTTTACTCTGACGTATTTCGACGTGCTCATTACGAATCTTTGAACGAAAATGTCGAAAACTCATCGGAAGTATTTTTGGCGCCAAAAAAATCATTTGAAAACTGATTCAGAGCTGACCAACTCGAGAACGGTTAGAGATAGACAAATTCTGCGAACGCCAATCGATTCAGAATGGCCGAATTAGTATACACTGAGAATTGTAACGAAAAAAATCGACGTACAAAAAAGTCGAGTATATCATGATTAGGTAGTAAGTTTTTTGAAATTTTTTATTTTTCATTTTTCGAATTTCAAATTTTTTTCCTCTGACGTATTTCGACGTGCTAATTACGAATCTTTGAACGAAAATGTCGAAAACTCATCGGAAGTATTTTTCGCGCCAAAAAAAACATTTGATAACTGATTCAGAGCTGATCAACTCGAGAACGGTTAGAGATAGACCAATTCTGCGAACGCCAATCGATTCAGAATGGCCGAATTAGTTTATACTGAGAATTGGAACGAAAAAAATCGACGGACAAAAAAGTCGAGTATATCATGATTAGGTAGTAAGTTTTTTGAAATTTTTTATTTTTCATTTTTCGAATTTCAAATTTTTTTCCTCTGACGTATTTCGACGTGCTAATTACGAATCTTTGAACGAAAATGTCGAAAACTCATCGGAAGTATTTTTGGCGCCAAAAAAACCATTTGAAAACTGATTCAGAGCTGACCAACTCGAGAACGGTTAGAGATAGACCAATTCTGCGAACGCCAATCGATTCAGAATGGCCGAATTAGTATACACTGAGAATTTTAACGAAAAAAATCGACGTACAAAAAAGTCGAGTATATCATGATTAGGTAGTAAGTTTTTTGAAATTTTTTATTTTTCATTTTTCGAATTTCAAATTTTTTTCCTCTGACGTATTTCGACGTGCTATTTACGAATCTTTGAACGAAAATGTCGAAAACTCATCGGAAGTATTTTTGGCGCCAAAAAAACCATTTGAAAACTGATTCAGAGCTGACCAACTCGAGAACGGTTAGAGATAGACCAATTCTGCGAACGCCAATCGATTCAGAATGGCCGAATTAGTATACACTGAGAATTTTAACGAAAAAAATCGACGTACAAAAAAGTCGAGTATATCATGATTAGTTAGTAAGTTTTTTGAAATTTTTTATTTGTCATTTTTCGAATTTCAAATTTTTTTACTCTGACGTATTTCGACGTGCTCATTACGAATCTTTGAACGAAAATGTCGAAAACTCATCGGAAGTATTTTTGGCGCCAAAAAAACCATTTGAAAACTGATTCAGAGCTGACCAACTCGAGAACGGTTAGAGATAGACCAATTCTGCGAACGCCAATCGATTCAGAATGGCCGAATTAGTATACACTGAGAATTTTAACGAAAAAAATCGACGTACAAAAAAGTCGAGTATATCATGATTAGTTAGTAAGTTTTTTGAAATTTTTTATTTGTCATTTTTCGAATTTCAAATTTTTTTACTCTGACGTATTTCGACGTGCTAATTACGAATCTTTGAACGAAAATGTCGAAAACTCATAGGAAGTATTTTTGGCGCCAAAAAAACCATTTGATAACTGATTCAGAGCTCACCAACTCGAGAACGGTTAGAGATAGACCAATTCTGCGAACGCCAATCGATTCAGAATGGCCGAATTAGTTTATACTGAGAATTGGAACGAAAAAAATCGACGGACAAAAAAGTCGAGTATATCATGATTAGTAAGTTTTTTGAAATTTTTTATTTTTCATTTTTCGAATTTCAAATTTTTTTACTCTGACGTATTTCGACGTGCTGATTACGAATCTTTGAACGAAATTGTCGAAAACTCATCGGAAGTATTTTTGGCGCCAAAAAAACCATTTGATAACTGATTCAGAGCTGACCAACTCGAGAACGGTTAGAGATAGACCAATTCTGCGAACGCCAATCGATTCAGAATGGCCGAATTAGTTTATACTGAGAATTGGAACGAAAAAAATCGACGGACAAAAAAGTCGAGTATATCATGATTAGTAAGTTTTTTGAAATTTTTTATTTTTCATTTTTCGAATTTCAAATTTTTTTACTCTAACGTATTTCGACGTGCTAATTACGAATCTTTGAACAAAAATGTCGAAAACTCATCGGAAGTATTTTTGGCGCCAAAAAAACCATTTGAAAACTGATTCAGAGCTGACCAACTCGAGAACGGTTAGAGATAGGCCAATTCTGCGAACGCCAATCGATTCAGAATGGCCGAATTAGTATACACTGAGAATTTTAACGAAAAAAATCGACGTACAAAAAAGTCGAGTATATCATGATAGTAAGTTTTTTGAAATTTTTTATTTTTCATTTTTCGAATTTCAAATTTTTTTACTCTGACGTATTTCGACGTGCTCATTACGAATCTTTGAACGAAAATGTCGAAAACTCATCGGAAGTATTTTTGGCGCCAAAAAAATCATTTGAAAACTGATTCAGAGCTGACCAACTCGAGAACGGTTAGAGATAGACCAATTCTGCGAACGCCAATCGATTCAGAATGGCCGAATTAGTTTATACTGAGAATTGGAACGAAAAAAATCGACGGACAAAAGAGTCGAGTATATCATGATTAGTAAGTTTTTTGAAATTTTTTATTTTTCATTTTTCGAATTTCAAATTTTTTTACTCTGACGTATTTCGACGTGCTAATTACGAATCTTTGAACGAAAATGTCGAAAACTCATCGGAAGTATTTTTGGCGCCAAAAAAACCATTTGAAAACTGATTCAGAGCTGACCAACTCGAGAACGGTTAGAGATAGGCCAATTCTGCGAACGCCAATCGATTCAGAATGGCCGAATTAGTATACACTGAGAATTTTAACGAAAAAAATCGACGTACAAAAAAGTCGAGTATATCATGATTAGGTAGTAAGTTTTTTGAAATTTTTTATTTTTCATTTTTCGAATTTTAAATTTTTTTCCTCTGACGTATTTCGACGTGCTAATTACGAATCTTTGAACGAAAATGTCGAAAACTCATCGGAAGTATTTTTGGCGCCAAAAAAACCATTTGAAAACTGATTCAGAGCTGACCAACTCGAGAACGGTTAGGGATAGACCAATTCTGCGAACGCCAATCGATTCAGAATGGCCGAATTAGTATACACTGAGAATTTTAACGAAAAAAATCGACGTACAAAAACGTCGAGTATATCATGATTAGGTAGTAAGTTTTTTGAAATTTTTTATTTTTCATTTTTCGAATTTTAAATTTTTTTCCTCTGACGTATTTCGACGTGCTAATTACGAATCTTTGAACGAAAATGTCGAAAACTCATCGGAAGTATTTTTGGCGCCAAAAAAACCATTTGAAAACTGATTCAGAGCTGACCAACTCGAGAACGGTTAGAGATAGACCAATTCTGCGAACGCCAATCGATTCAGAATGGCCGAATTAGTATACACTGAGAATTTTAACGAAAAAAATCGACGTACAAAAAAGTCGAGTATGTCATGATTAGTAAGTTTTTTGAAATTTTTTATTTTTCATTTTTCGAATTTCAAATTTTTTTACTCTGACGTATTTCGACGTGCTAATTACGAATCTTTGAACGAAAATGTCGAAAACTCATCGGAAGTATTTTTGGCGCCAAAAAAACCATTTGAAAACTGATTCAGAGCTGACCAACTCGAGAACGGTTAGAGATAGACCAATTCTGCGAACGCCAATCGATTCAGAATGGCCGAATTAGTTTATACCGAGAATTGGAACGAAAAAAATCGACGTACAAAAAAGTCGAGTATATCATGATTAGTAAGTTTTTTGAAAATTTTTTATTTTTCATTTTTCGAATTTCAAATTTTTTTACTCTGACGTATTTCGACGTGCTAATTACGAATCTTTGAACGAAAATGTCGAAAACTCATCGGAAGTATTTTTGGCGCCAAAAAAATCATTTGAAAACTGATTCAGAGCTGACCAACTCGAGAACGGTTAGAGATAGACCAATTCTGCGAACGCCAATCGATTCAGAATGGCCGAATTAGTTTATACTGAGAATTGGAACGAAAAAAATCGACGTACAAAAAAGTCGAGTATATCATGATTAGGTAGTAAGTTTTTTGAAATTTTTTATTTTTCATTTTTCGAATTTCAAATTTTTTTCCTCTGACGTATTTCGACGTGCTAATTACGAATCTTTGAACGAAAATGTCGAAAACTCATCGGAAGTATTTTTGGCGCCAAAAAAAACATTTGATAACTGATTCAGACCTGACCAACTCGAGAACGGTTAGAGATAGACCAATTCTGCGAACGCCAATCGATTCAGAATGGCCGAATTAGTATACACTGAGAATTTTAACGAAAAAAATCGACGTACAAAAAACTCGAGTATATCATGATTAGTAAGTTTTTTGAAATTTTTTATTTTTCATTTTTCGAATTTCAAATTTTTTTACTCTGACGTATTTCGACGTGCTAATGACGAATCTTTGAACGAAAATGTCGAAAACTCATCGGAAGTATTTTTGGCGCCAAAAAAATCATTTGAAAACTGATTCAGAGCTGACCAACTCGAGAACGGTTAGAGATAGACCAATTCTGCGAACGCCAATCGATTCAGAATGGCCGAATTAGTTTATACTGAGAATTGGAACGAAAAAAATCGACGTACAAAAAAGTCGAGTATATCATGATTAGGTAGTAAGTTTTTTGAAATTTTTTATTTTTCATTTTTCGAATTTCAAATTTTTTTCCTCTGACGTATTTCGACGTGCTAATTACGAATCTTTGAACGAAAATGTCGAAAACTCATCGGAAGTATTTTTGGCGCCAAAAAAACCATTTGATAACTGATTCAGAGCTGACCAACTCGAGAACGGTTAGAGAGACCAATTCTGCGAACGCCAATCGATTCAGAATGGCCGAATTAGTATACACTGAGAATTTTAACGAAAAAAATCGACGTACAAAAAACTCGAGTATATCATGATTAGTAAGTTTTTTGAAATTTTTTATTTTTCATTTTTCGAATTTCAAATTTTTTTACTCTGACGTATTTCGACGTGCTAATGACGAATCTTTGAACGAAAATGTCGAAAACTCATCGGAAGTATTTTTGGCGCCAAAAAAACCATTTGATAACTGATTCAGAGCTGACCAACTCGAGAACGGTTAGAGATAGACCAATTCTGCGAACGCCAATCGATTCAGAATGGCCGAATTAGTATACACTGAGAATTTTAACGAAAAAAATCGACGTACAAAAAACTCGAGTATATCATGATTAGTAAGTTTTTTGAAATTTTTATTTTTCATTTTTCGAATTTCAAATTTTTTTACTCTGACGTATTTCGACGTGCTAATTACGAATCTTTGAACGAAAATGTCGAAAACTCATCGGAAGTATTTTTGGCGCCAAAAAAACCATTTGATAACTGATTCAGAGCTGACCAACTCGAGAACGGTTAGAGAGACCAATTCTGCGAACGCCAATCGATTCAGAATGGCCGAATTAGTATACACTGAGAATTTTAACGAAAAAAATCGACGTACAAAAAACTCGAGTATATCATGATTAGTAAGTTTTTTGAAATTTTTTATTTTTCAGTTTTCGAATTTCAAATTTTTTTACTTTGACGTATTTCGACGTGCTAATTACGAATCTTTGAACGAAAATGTCGAAAACTCATCGGAAGTATTTTTGGCGCCAAAAAAACCATTTGAAAACTGATTCAGAGCTAACCAACTCGAGAACGGTTAGAGATAGACCAATTCTGCGAACGCCAATCGATTCAGAATTGCCAAATTAGTATACACTGAGAATTTCAACGAAAAAAATCGACGTACAAAAAAGTCGAGTATATCATGATTAGTCAGTTTTTTGAAATTTTTTATTTTTCATTTTTCGAATTTCAAATTTTTTTACTCTGACGTATTTCGACGTGCTAATTACGAATCTTTGAACGAAAATGTCGAAAACTCATCGGAAGTATTTTTGGCGCCAAAAAAATCATTTGAAAACTGATTCAGAGCTGACCAACTCGAGAACGGTTAGAGATAGACCAATTCTGCGAACGCCAATCGATTCAGAATGGCCGAATTAGTTTATACTGAGAATTGGAACGAAAAAAATCGACGTACAAAAAAGTCGAGTATATCATGATTAGGTAGTAAGTTTTTTGAAATTTTTTATTTTTCATTTTTCGAATTTCAAATTTTTTTCCTCAAACGTATTTCGACTTGCTGATTCCGAATCTTTGAACGAAAATGTCGAAAACTTATCGGAAGTATTTTTGGCGCCAAAAAAACCATTTGAAAACTGATTCAGAGCTGACCAACTCGAGAACGGTTAGAGATAGACCAATTCTGCGAACGCCAATCGATTCAGAATGGCCGAATTAGTTTATACTGAGAATTGGAACGAAAAAAATCGACGTACAAAAAAGTCGAGTATATCATGATTAGTAAGTTTTTTGAAATTTTTTATTTTTCATTTTTCGAATTTCAATTTTTTTTACTCTGACGTATTTCGACGTGCTAATTACGAATCTTTGAACGAAAATGTCGAAAACTCATCGGAAGTATTTTTGGCGCCAAAAAAACCATTTGAAAACTGATTCAGAGCTGACCAACTCGAGAACGGTTAGAGATAGACCAATTCTGCGAACGCCAATCGATTCAGAATGGCCGAATTAGTTTATACTGAGAATTGGAACGAAAAAAATCGACGTACAAAAAAGTCGAGTATATCATGATTAGTAAGTTTTTTGAAATTTTTTATTTTTCATTTTTCGAATTTCAATTTTTTTTTACTCTGACGTATTTCGACGTGCTAATTACGAATCTTTGAACGAAAATGTCGAAAACTCATCGGAAGTATTTTTGGCGCCAAAGAAACCATTTGAAAACTGATTCAGAGCTGACCAACTCGAGAACGGTTAGAGATAGACCAATTCTGCGAACGCCAATCGATTCAGAATGGCCGAATTAGTTTATACTGAGAATTGGAACGAAAAAAATCGACGGACAAAAAAGTCGAGTATATCATGATTAGTAAGTTTTTTGAAATTTTTAATTTTTCATTTTTCGAATTTCAAATTTTTTTACTCTGACGTATTTCGACGTGCTGATTACGAATCTTTGAAAGAAATTGTCGAAAACTCATCGGAAGTATTTTTGGCGCCAAAAAAACCATTTGAAAACTGATTCAGAGCTGACCAACTCGAGAACGGTTAGAGATAGGCCAATTCTGCGAACGCCAATCGATTCAGAATGGCCGAATTAGTATACACTGAGAATTTTAATGAAAAAAATCGACGTACAGAAAAGTCGAGTATATCATGATTAGTAAGTTTTTTGAAATTTTTTATTTTTCATTTTTCGAATTTCAATTTTTTTTACTCTGACGTATTTCGACGTGCTAATTACGAATCTTTGAACGAAAATGTCGAAAACTCATCGGAAGTATTTTTGGCGCCAAAAAAACCATTTGAAAACTGATTCAGAGCTGACCAACTCGAGAACGGTTAGAGATAGACCAATTCTGCGAACGCCAATCGATTCAGAATGGCCGAATTAGTTTATACTGAGAATTGGAACGAAAAAAATCGACGTACAAAAAAGTCGAGTATATCATGATTAGTAAGTTTTTTGAAATTTTTTATTTTTCATTTTTCGAATTTCAATTTTTTTTTACTCTGACGTATTTCGACGTGCTAATTACGAATCTTTGAACGAAAATGTCGAAAACTCATCGGAAGTATTTTTGGCGCCAAAGAAACCATTTGAAAACTGATTCAGAGCTGACCAACTCGAGAACGGTTAGAGATAGACCAATTCTGCGAACGCCAATCGATTCAGAATGGCCGAATTAGTTTATACTGAGAATTGGAACGAAAAAAATCGACGGACAAAAAAGTCGAGTATATCATGATTAGTAAGTTTTTTGAAATTTTTAATTTTTCATTTTTCGAATTTCAAATTTTTTTACTCTGACGTATTTCGACGTGCTGATTACGAATCTTTGAAAGAAATTGTCGAAAACTCATCGGAAGTATTTTTGGCGCCAAAAAAACCATTTGATAACTGATTCAGAGCTGACCAACTCGAGAACGGTTAGAGATAGACCAATTCTGCGAACGCCAATCGATTCAGAATGGCCGAATTAGTTTATACTGCGAATTTTAATGAAAAAAAATCGACGTACAAAAAAGTCGAGTATATCATGATTAGTAAGTTTTTTGAAATTTTTTATTTTTCATTTTTCGAATTTCAATTTTTTTTACTCTGACGTATTTCAACGTGCTAATTACGAATCTTTGAACGAAAATGTCGAAAACTCATCGGAAGTATTTTTGGCGCCAAAAAAACCATTTGAAAACTGATTCAGAACTGACCAACTCGAGAACGGTTAGAGATAGACCAATTCTGCGAACGCCAATCGATTCAGAATGGCCGAATTAGTTTATACTGAGAATTGGAACGAAAAAAATCGACGTACAAAAAAGTCGAGTATATCATGATTAGTAAGTTTTTTGAAATTTTTTATTTTTCATTTTTCGAATTTCAATTTTTTTTTACTCTGACGTATTTCGACGTGCTCATTACGAATCTTTGAACGAAAATGTCGAAAACTCATCGGAAGTATTTTTGGCGCCAAAAAAATCATTTGAAAACTGATTCAGAGCTGACCAACTCGAGAACGGTTAGAGATAGACCAATTCTGCGAACGCCAATCGATTCAGAATGGCCGAATTAGTATACACTGAGAATTGTAACGAAAAAAATCGACGTACAAAAAAGTCGAGTATATCATGATTAGGTAGTAAGTTTTTTGAAATTTTTTATTTTTCATTTTTCGAATTTCAAATTTTTTTCCTCTGACGTATTTCGACGTGCTAATTACGAATCTTTGAACGAAAATGTCGAAAACTCATCGGAAGTATTTTTCGCGCCAAAAAAACCATTTGAAAACTGATTCAGAGCTGACCAACTCGAGAACGGTTAGAGATAGACCAATTCTGCGAACGCCAATCGATTCAGAATGGCCGAATTAGTATACACTGAGAATTTTAACGAAAAAAATCGACGTACAAAAACGTCGAGTATATCATGATTAGGTAGTAAGTTTTTTGAAATTTTTTATTTTTCATTTTTCGAATTTCAAATTTTTTTCCTCTGACGTATTTCGACGTGCTAATTACGAATCTTTGAACGAAAATGTCGAAAACTCATCGGAAGTATTTTTGGCGCCAAAAAAACCATTTGAAAACTGATTCAGAGCTGACCAACTCGAGAACGGTTAGAGATAGACCAATTCTGCGAACGCCAATCGATTCAGAATGGCCGAATTAGTATACACTGAGAATTTTAACGAAAAAAATCGACGTACAAAAAAGTCGAGTATGTCATGATTAGTAAGTTTTTTGAAATTTTTTATTTTTCATTTTTCGAATTTCAAATTTTTTTACTCTGACGTATTTCGACGTGCTAATTACGAATCTTTGAACGAAAATGTCGAAAACTCATCGGAAGTATTTTTGGCGCCAAAAAAACCATTTGATAACTGATTCAGAGCTGACCAACTCGAGAACGGTTAGAGATAGACCAATTCTGCGAACGCCAATCGATTCAGAATGGCCGAATTAGTTTATACCGAGAATTGGAACGAAAAAAATCGACGTACAAAAAAGTCGAGTATATCATGATTAGTAAGTTTTTTGAAAATTTTTTATTTTTCATTTTTCGAATTTCAAATTTTTTTACTCTGACGTATTTCGACGTGCTAATTACGAATCTTTGAACGAAAATGTCGAAAACTCATCGGAAGTATTTTTGGCGCCAAAAAAATCATTTGAAAACTGATTCAGAGCTGACCAACTCGAGAACGGTTAGAGATAGACCAATTCTGCGAACGCCAATCGATTCAGAATGGCCGAATTAGTTTATACTGAGAATTGGAACGAAAAAAATCGACGTACAAAAAAGTCGAGTATATCATGATTAGGTAGAAAGTTTTTTGAAATTTTTTATTTTTCATTTTTCGAATTTCAATTTTTTTTACTCTGACGTATTTCGACGTGCTAATTACGAATCATTGAACGAAAATGTCGAAAACTCATCGGAAGTATTTTTCGCGCCAAAAAAAACATTTGATAACTGATTCAGAGCTGATCAACTCGAGAACGGTTAGAGATAGACCAATTCTGCGAACGCCAATCGATTCAGAATGGCCGAATTAGTTTATACTGAGAATTGGAACGAAAAAAATCGACGGACAAAAAAGTCGAGTATATCATGATTAGTAAGTTTTTTGAAATTTTTTATTTTTCATTTTTCGAATTTCAAATTTTTTTACTCTGACGTATTTCGACGTGCTAATTACGAATCTTTGAACGAAAAATTCGAAAACTCATCGGAAGTATTTTTGGCGCCAAAAAAACCATTTGAAAACTGATTCAGAGCTGACCAACTCGAGAACGGTTAGAGATAGGCCAATTCTGCGAACGCCAATCGATTCAGAATGGCCGAATTAGTATACACTGAGAATTTTAACGAAAAAAATCGACGTACAAAAAAGTCGAGTATATCATGATTAGGTAGTAAGTTTTTTGAAATTTTTTATTTTTCATTTTTCGAATTTCAAATTTTTTTCCTCTGACGTATTTCGACGTGCTAATTACGAATCTTTGAACGAAAATGTCGAAAACTCATCGGAAGTATTATTGGCGCCAAAAAAACCATTTGAAAACTGATTCAGAGCTGACCAACTCGAGAACGGTTAGGGATAGACCAATTCTGCGAACGCCAATCGATTCAGAATGGCCGAATTAGTATACACTGAGAATTTTAACGAAAAAAATCGACGTACAAAAAAGTCGAGTATATCATGATTAGGTAGTAAGTTTTTTGAAATTTTTTATTTTTCATTTTTCGAATTTCAAATTTTTTTACTCTGACGTATTTCGACGAGCTAATTACGAATCTTTGAACTAAAATGTCGAAAACTCATCGGAAGTATTTTTGGCGCCAAAAAAAACATTTGAAAACTGATTCAGAGCTGACCAACTCGAGAACGGTTAGAGATAGGCCAATTCTGCGAACGCCAATCGATTCAGAATGGCCGAATTAGTATACACTGAGAATCTTAATGAAAAAAATCGACGTACAAAAAAGTCGAGTATATCATGATTAGTAAGTTTTTTGAAATTTTTTATTTTTCATTTTTCGAATGTCAAATTTTTTTACTCTGACGTATTTCGACGTGCTAATTACGAATCTTTGAACGAATATGTCGAAAACTCATCGGAAGTATTTTTGGCGCCAAAAAAACCATTTGAAAACTGATTCAGAGCTGACCAACTCGAGAACGGTTAGAGATAGGCCAATTCTGCGAACGCCAATCGATTCAGAATGGCCGAATTAGTATACACTGAGAATTTTAATGAAAAAAATCGACGTACAGAAAAGTCGAGTATATCATGATTAGTAAGTTTTTTGAAATTTTTTATTTTTCATTTTTCGAATTTCAATTTTTTTTACTCTGACGTATTTCGACGTGCTAATTACGAATCTTTGAACGAAAATGTCGAAAACTCATCGGAAGTATTTTTGGCGCCAAAAAAACCATTTGAAAACTGATTCAGAGCTGACCAACTCGAGAACGGTTAGAGATAGACCAATTCTGCGAACGCCAATCGATTCAGAATGGCCGAATTAGTTTATACTGAGAATTGGAACGAAAAAAATCGACGTACAAAAAAGTCGAGTATATCATGATTAGTAAGTTTTTTGAAATTTTTTATTTTTCATTTTTCGAATTTCAATTTTTTTTTACTCTGACGTATTTCGACGTGCTAATTACGAATCTTTGAACGAAAATGTCGAAAACTCATCGGAAGTATTTTTGGCGCCAAAGAAACCATTTGAAAACTGATTCAGAGCTGACCAACTCGAGAACGGTTAGAGATAGACCAATTCTGCGAACGCCAATCGATTCAGAATGGCCGAATTAGTTTATACTGAGAATTGGAACGAAAAAAATCGACGGACAAAAAAGTCGAGTATATCATGATTAGTAAGTTTTTTGAAATTTTTAATTTTTCATTTTTCGAATTTCAAATTTTTTTACTCTGACGTATTTCGACGTGCTGATTACGAATCTTTGAAAGAAATTGTCGAAAACTCATCGGAAGTATTTTTGGCGCCAAAAAAACCATTTGATAACTGATTCAGAGCTGACCAACTCGAGAACGGTTAGAGATAGACCAATTCTGCGAACGCCAATCGATTCAGAATGGCCGAATTAGTTTATACTGAGAATTTTAATGAAAAAAAATCGACGTACAAAAAAGTCGAGTATATCATGATTAGTAAGTTTTTTGAAATTTTTTATTTTTCATTTTTCGAATTTCAATTTTTTTTACTCTGACGTATTTCAACGTGCTAATTACGAATCTTTGAACGAAAATGTCGAAAACTCATCGGAAGTATTTTTGGCGCCAAAAAAACCATTTGAAAACTGATTCAGAGCTGACCAACTCGAGAACGGTTAGAGATAGACCAATTCTGCGAACGCCAATCGATTCAGAATGGCCGAATTAGTTTATACTGAGAATTGGAACGAAAAAAATCGACGTACAAAAAAGTCGAGTATATCATGATTAGTAAGTTTTTTGAAATTTTTTATTTTTCATTTTTCGAATTTCAATTTTTTTTTACTCTGACGTATTTCGACGTGCTCATTACGAATCTTTGAACGAAAATGTCGAAAACTCATCGGAAGTATTTTTGGCGCCATAAAAATCATTTGAAAACTGATTCAGAGCTGACCAACTCGAGAACGGTTAGAGATAGACAAATTCTGCGAACGCCAATCGATTCAGAATGGCCGAATTAGTATACACTGAGAATTGTAACGAAAAAAATCGACGTACAAAAAAGTCGAGTATATCATGATTAGGTAGTAAGTTTTTTGAAATTTTTTATTTTTCATTTTTCGAATTTCAAATTTTTTTCCTCTGACGTATTTCGACGTGCTAATTACGAATCTTTGAACGAAAATGTCGAAAACTCATCGGAAGTATTTTTGGCGCCAAAAAAACCATTTGAAAACTGATTCAGAGCTGACCAACTCGAGAACGGTTAGAGATAGGCCAATTCTGCGAACGCCAATCGATTCAGAATGGCCGAATTAGTATACACTGAGAATTTTAATGAAAAAAATCGACGTACAGAAAAGTCGAGTATATCATGATTAGTAAGTTTTTTGAAATTTTTTATTTTTCATTTTTCGAATTTCAATTTTTTTTACTCTGACGTATTTCGACGTGCTAATTACGAATCTTTGAACGAAAATGTCGAAAACTCATCGGAAGTATTTTTGGCGCCAAAAAAACCATTTGAAAACTGATTCAGAGCTGACCAACTCGAGAACGGTTAGAGATAGACCAATTCTGCGAACGCCAATCGATTCAGAATGGCCGAATTAGTTTATACTGAGAATTGGAACGAAAAAAATCGACGTACAAAAAAGTCGAGTATATCATGATTAGTAAGTTTTTTGAAATTTTTTATTTTTCATTTTTCGAATTTCAATTTTTTTTTACTCTGACGTATTTCGACGTGCTAATTACGAATCTTTGAACGAAAATGTCGAAAACTCATCGGAAGTATTTTTGGCGCCAAAGAAATCATTTGAAAACTGATTCAGAGCTGACCAACTCGAGAACGGTTAGAGATAGACCAATTCTGCGAACGCCAATCGATTCAGAATGGCCGAATTAGTTTATACTGAGAATTGGAACGAAAAAAATCGACGGACAAAAAAGTCGAGTATATCATGATTAGTAAGTTTTTTGAAATTTTTAATTTTTCATTTTTCGAATTTCAAATTTTTTTACTCTGACGTATTTCGACGTGCTGATTACGAATCTTTGAAAGAAATTGTCGAAAACTCATCGGAAGTATTTTTGGCGCCAAAAAAACCATTTGATAACTGATTCAGAGCTGACCAACTCGAGAACGGTTAGAGATAGACCAATTCTGCGAACGCCAATCGATTCAGAATGGCCGAATTAGTTTATACTGAGAATTTTAATGAAAAAAAATCGACGTACAAAAAAGTCGAGTATATCATGATTAGTAAGTTTTTTGAAATTTTTTATTTTTCATTTTTCGAATTTCAATTTTTTTTACTCTGACGTATTTCAACGTGCTAATTACGAATCTTTGAACGAAAATGTCGAAAACTCATCGGAAGTATTTTTGGCGCCAAAAAAACCATTTGAAAACTGATTCAGAGCTGACCAACTCGAGAACGGTTAGAGATAGACCAATTCTGCGAACGCCAATCGATTCAGAATGGCCGAATTAGTTTATACTGAGAATTGGAACGAAAAAAATCGACGTACAAAAAAGTCGAGTATATCATGATTAGTAAGTTTTTTGAAATTTTTTATTTTTCATTTTTCGAATTTCAATTTTTTTTTACTCTGACGTATTTCGACGTGCTCATTACGAATCTTTGAACGAAAATGTCGAAAACTCATCGGAAGTATTTTTGGCGCCAAAAAAATCATTTGAAAACTGATTCAGAGCTGACCAACTCGAGAACGGTTAGAGATAGACAAATTCTGCGAACGCCAATCGATTCAGAATGGCCGAATTAGTATACACTGAGAATTGTAACGAAAAAAATCGACGTACAAAAAAGTCGAGTATATCATGATTAGGTAGTAAGTTTTTTGAAATTTTTTATTTTTCATTTTTCGAATTTCAAATTTTTTTCCTCTGACGTATTTCGACGTGCTAATTACGAATCTTTGAACGAAAATGTCGAAAACTCATCGGAAGTATTTTTCGCGCCAAAAAAAACATTTGATAACTGATTCAGAGCTGATCAACTCGAGAACGGTTAGAGATAGACCAATTCTGCGAACGCCAATCGATTCAGAATGGCCGAATTAGTTTATACTGAGAATTGGAACGAAAAAAATCGACGGACAAAAAAGTCGAGTATATCATGATTAGGTAGTAAGTTTTTTGAAATTTTTTATTTTTCATTTTTCGAATTTCAAATTTTTTTCCTCTGACGTATTTCGACGTGCTAATTACGAATCTTTGAACGAAAATGTCGAAAACTCATCGGAAGTATTTTTGGCGCCAAAAAAACCATTTGAAAACTGATTCAGAGCTGACCAACTCGAGAACGGTTAGAGATAGACCAATTCTGCGAACGCCAATCGATTCAGAATGGCCGAATTAGTATACACTGAGAATTTTAACGAAAAAAATCGACGTACAAAAAAGTCGAGTATATCATGATTAGGTAGTAAGTTTTTTGAAATTTTTTATTTTTCATTTTTCGAATTTCAAATTTTTTTCCTCTGACGTATTTCGACGTGCTATTTACGAATCTTTGAACGAAAATGTCGAAAACTCATCGGAAGTATTTTTGGCGCCAAAAAAACCATTTGAAAACTGATTCAGAGCTGACCAACTCGAGAACGGTTAGAGATAGACCAATTCTGCGAACGCCAATCGATTCAGAATGGCCGAATTAGTATACACTGAGAATTTTAACGAAAAAAATCGACGTACAAAAAAGTCGAGTATATCATGATTAGTTAGTAAGTTTTTTGAAATTTTTTATTTGTCATTTTTCGAATTTCAAATTTTTTTACTCTGACGTATTTCGACGTGCTCATTACGAATCTTTGAACGAAAATGTCGAAAACTCATCGGAAGTATTTTTGGCGCCAAAAAAACCATTTGAAAACTGATTCAGAGCTGACCAACTCGAGAACGGTTAGAGATAGACCAATTCTGCGAACGCCAATCGATTCAGAATGGCCGAATTAGTATACACTGAGAATTTTAACGAAAAAAATCGACGTACAAAAAAGTCGAGTATATCATGATTAGTTAGTAAGTTTTTTGAAATTTTTTATTTGTCATTTTTCGAATTTCAAATTTTTTTACTCTGACGTATTTCGACGTGCTAATTACGAATCTTTGAACGAAAATGTCGAAAACTCATAGGAAGTATTTTTGGCGCCAAAAAAACCATTTGATAACTGATTCAGAGCTCACCAACTCGAGAACGGTTAGAGATAGACCAATTCTGCGAACGCCAATCGATTCAGAATGGCCGAATTAGTTTATACTGAGAATTGGAACGAAAAAAATCGACGGACAAAAAAGTCGAGTATATCATGATTAGTAAGTTTTTTGAAATTTTTTATTTTTCATTTTTCGAATTTCAAATTTTTTTACTCTGACGTATTTCGACGTGCTGATTACGAATCTTTGAACGAAATTGTCGAAAACTCATCGGAAGTATTTTTGGCGCCAAAAAAACCATTTGATAACTGATTCAGAGCTGACCAACTCGAGAACGGTTAGAGATAGACCAATTCTGCGAACGCCAATCGATTCAGAATGGCCGAATTAGTTTATACTGAGAATTGGAACGAAAAAAATCGACGGACAAAAAAGTCGAGTATATCATGATTAGTAAGTTTTTTGAAATTTTTTATTTTTCATTTTTCGAATTTCAAATTTTTTTACTCTAACGTATTTCGACGTGCTAATTACGAATCTTTGAACAAAAATGTCGAAAACTCATCGGAAGTATTTTTGGCGCCAAAAAAACCATTTGAAAACTGATTCAGAGCTGACCAACTCGAGAACGGTTAGAGATAGGCCAATTCTGCGAACGCCAATCGATTCAGAATGGCCGAATTAGTATACACTGAGAATTTTAACGAAAAAAATCGACGTACAAAAAAGTCGAGTATATCATGATAGTAAGTTTTTTGAAATTTTTTATTTTTCATTTTTCGAATTTCAAATTTTTTTACTCTGACGTATTTCGACGTGCTCATTACGAATCTTTGAACGAAAATGTCGAAAACTCATCGGAAGTATTTTTGGCGCCAAAAAAATCATTTGAAAACTGATTCAGAGCTGACCAACTCGAGAACGGTTAGAGATAGACCAATTCTGCGAACGCCAATCGATTCAGAATGGCCGAATTAGTTTATACTGAGAATTGGAACGAAAAAAATCGACGGACAAAAGAGTCGAGTATATCATGATTAGTAAGTTTTTTGAAATTTTTTATTTTTCATTTTTCGAATTTCAAATTTTTTTACTCTGACGTATTTCGACGTGCTAATTACGAATCTTTGAACGAAAATGTCGAAAACTCATCGGAAGTATTTTTGGCGCCAAAAAAACCATTTGAAAACTGATTCAGAGCTGACCAACTCGAGAACGGTTAGAGATAGGCCAATTCTGCGAACGCCAATCGATTCAGAATGGCCGAATTAGTATACACTGAGAATTTTAACGAAAAAAATCGACGTACAAAAAAGTCGAGTATATCATGATTAGGTAGTAAGTTTTTTGAAATTTTTTATTTTTCATTTTTCGAATTTTAAATTTTTTTCCTCTGACGTATTTCGACGTGCTAATTACGAATCTTTGAACGAAAATGTCGAAAACTCATCGGAAGTATTTTTGGCGCCAAAAAAACCATTTGAAAACTGATTCAGAGCTGACCAACTCGAGAACGGTTAGGGATAGACCAATTCTGCGAACGCCAATCGATTCAGAATGGCCGAATTAGTATACACTGAGAATTTTAACGAAAAAAATCGACGTACAAAAACGTCGAGTATATCATGATTAGGTAGTAAGTTTTTTGAAATTTTTTATTTTTCATTTTTCGAATTTTAAATTTTTTTCCTCTGACGTATTTCGACGTGCTAATTACGAATCTTTGAACGAAAATGTCGAAAACTCATCGGAAGTATTTTTGGCGCCAAAAAAACCATTTGAAAACTGATTCAGAGCTGACCAACTCGAGAACGGTTAGAGATAGACCAATTCTGCGAACGCCAATCGATTCAGAATGGCCGAATTAGTATACACTGAGAATTTTAACGAAAAAAATCGACGTACAAAAAAGTCGAGTATGTCATGATTAGTAAGTTTTTTGAAATTTTTTATTTTTCATTTTTCGAATTTCAAATTTTTTTACTCTGACGTATTTCGACGTGCTAATTACGAATCTTTGAACGAAAATGTCGAAAACTCATCGGAAGTATTTTTGGCGCCAAAAAAACCATTTGAAAACTGATTCAGAGCTGACCAACTCGAGAACGGTTAGAGATAGACCAATTCTGCGAACGCCAATCGATTCAGAATGGCCGAATTAGTTTATACCGAGAATTGGAACGAAAAAAATCGACGTACAAAAAAGTCGAGTATATCATGATTAGTAAGTTTTTTGAAAATTTTTTATTTTTCATTTTTCGAATTTCAAATTTTTTTACTCTGACGTATTTCGACGTGCTAATTACGAATCTTTGAACGAAAATGTCGAAAACTCATCGGAAGTATTTTTGGCGCCAAAAAAATCATTTGAAAACTGATTCAGAGCTGACCAACTCGAGAACGGTTAGAGATAGACCAATTCTGCGAACGCCAATCGATTCAGAATGGCCGAATTAGTTTATACTGAGAATTGGAACGAAAAAAATCGACGTACAAAAAAGTCGAGTATATCATGATTAGGTAGTAAGTTTTTTGAAATTTTTTATTTTTCATTTTTCGAATTTCAAATTTTTTTCCTCTGACGTATT
Source organism: Chrysolina haemoptera (assembly GCA_958298965.1). Lineage (NCBI taxonomy): Eukaryota > Metazoa > Arthropoda > Insecta > Coleoptera > Chrysomelidae > Chrysolina > Chrysolina haemoptera. The sequence continues at coordinate 749,605 of OY282594.1, read as the reverse complement.
TCGACGTGCTAATTACGAATCTTTGAACGAAAATGTCGAAAACTCATCGGAAGTATTTTTGGCGCCAAAAAAAACATTTGATAACTGATTCAGACCTGACCAACTCGAGAACGGTTAGAGATAGACCAATTCTGCGAACGCCAATCGATTCAGAATGGCCGAATTAGTATACACTGAGAATTTTAACGAAAAAAATCGACGTACAAAAAACTCGAGTATATCATGATTAGTAAGTTTTTTGAAATTTTTTATTTTTCATTTTTCGAATTTCAAATTTTTTTACTCTGACGTATTTCGACGTGCTAATGACGAATCTTTGAACGAAAATGTCGAAAACTCATCGGAAGTATTTTTGGCGCCAAAAAAATCATTTGAAAACTGATTCAGAGCTGACCAACTCGAGAACGGTTAGAGATAGACCAATTCTGCGAACGCCAATCGATTCAGAATGGCCGAATTAGTTTATACTGAGAATTGGAACGAAAAAAATCGACGTACAAAAAAGTCGAGTATATCATGATTAGGTAGTAAGTTTTTTGAAATTTTTTATTTTTCATTTTTCGAATTTCAAATTTTTTTCCTCTGACGTATTTCGACGTGCTAATTACGAATCTTTGAACGAAAATGTCGAAAACTCATCGGAAGTATTTTTGGCGCCAAAAAAACCATTTGATAACTGATTCAGAGCTGACCAACTCGAGAACGGTTAGAGAGACCAATTCTGCGAACGCCAATCGATTCAGAATGGCCGAATTAGTATACACTGAGAATTTTAACGAAAAAAATCGACGTACAAAAAACTCGAGTATATCATGATTAGTAAGTTTTTTGAAATTTTTTATTTTTCATTTTTCGAATTTCAAATTTTTTTACTCTGACGTATTTCGACGTGCTAATGACGAATCTTTGAACGAAAATGTCGAAAACTCATCGGAAGTATTTTTGGCGCCAAAAAAACCATTTGATAACTGATTCAGAGCTGACCAACTCGAGAACGGTTAGAGATAGACCAATTCTGCGAACGCCAATCGATTCAGAATGGCCGAATTAGTATACACTGAGAATTTTAACGAAAAAAATCGACGTACAAAAAACTCGAGTATATCATGATTAGTAAGTTTTTTGAAATTTTTATTTTTCATTTTTCGAATTTCAAATTTTTTTACTCTGACGTATTTCGACGTGCTAATTACGAATCTTTGAACGAAAATGTCGAAAACTCATCGGAAGTATTTTTGGCGCCAAAAAAACCATTTGATAACTGATTCAGAGCTGACCAACTCGAGAACGGTTAGAGAGACCAATTCTGCGAACGCCAATCGATTCAGAATGGCCGAATTAGTATACACTGAGAATTTTAACGAAAAAAATCGACGTACAAAAAACTCGAGTATATCATGATTAGTAAGTTTTTTGAAATTTTTTATTTTTCAGTTTTCGAATTTCAAATTTTTTTACTTTGACGTATTTCGACGTGCTAATTACGAATCTTTGAACGAAAATGTCGAAAACTCATCGGAAGTATTTTTGGCGCCAAAAAAACCATTTGAAAACTGATTCAGAGCTAACCAACTCGAGAACGGTTAGAGATAGACCAATTCTGCGAACGCCAATCGATTCAGAATTGCCAAATTAGTATACACTGAGAATTTCAACGAAAAAAATCGACGTACAAAAAAGTCGAGTATATCATGATTAGTCAGTTTTTTGAAATTTTTTATTTTTCATTTTTCGAATTTCAAATTTTTTTACTCTGACGTATTTCGACGTGCTAATTACGAATCTTTGAACGAAAATGTCGAAAACTCATCGGAAGTATTTTTGGCGCCAAAAAAATCATTTGAAAACTGATTCAGAGCTGACCAACTCGAGAACGGTTAGAGATAGACCAATTCTGCGAACGCCAATCGATTCAGAATGGCCGAATTAGTATACACTGAGAATTGTAACGAAAAAAATCGACGTACAAAAAAGTCGAGTATATCATGATTAGGTAGTAAGTTTTTTGAAATTTTTTATTTTTCATTTTTCGAATTTCAAATTTTTTTCCTCAAACGTATTTCGACTTGCTGATTCCGAATCTTTGAACGAAAATGTCGAAAACTTATCGGAAGTATTTTTGGCGCCAAAAAAACCATTTGAAAACTGATTCAGAGCTGACCAACTCGAGAACGGTTAGAGATAGACCAATTCTGCGAACGCCAATCGATTCAGAATGGCTGAATTAGTTTATACTGAGAATTGGAACGAAAAAAATCGACGGACAAAAAAGTCGAGTATATCATGATATAGTTTTTCGAATTTTTTTATTTTTCATTTTTCGAATTTCAAATTTTCTTCCTCAAACGTATTTCGACTTGCTGTTTCCGAATCTTTGAACGAAAATGTCGAAAACTCATCAGAAATATTTTTGGCGCCAAAAAAACCATTTGAAAACTGATTCAGAGCTGACCAACTCGAGAACGGTTAGAGATAGGCCAATTCTGCGAACGCCAATCGATTCAGAATGGCCGAATTAGTATACACTGAGAATTTCAGATTTTCATTCAGATTTTTTCATTACATAAACTACGGCCTCAACAATTCATTAAATCGAGTCATGAGACTAGGTAATGAACATTATAATCTCTCGACTTGAATATTCTTAATGTATTTTAAGACAAATTCAAAAAAACTCTCAAAAGATCTTAACAAATGTAAATACAAACAAAATTATTGTATTTTATCTTACTGAATGAGTGTCTGTATTTTAATGTATTTGATGTATTTTAATTATACCATATATAATAAATAAATGAATAAATTCTCTGTTCAATTCAACAAAATCGATTCTTGAAGAATTTTAAAAAGAAGCCAAAGTTTGAAAACAAAAAATATGGGGTATGGTGGGTTAAACTGAAAGTGGTGCAGAATTGATGCTAAGCTCGAAAAGATAGTAATGATGTATTTAATGTCACACAGTATACAATCAATAACAATAAGCCTTTTCGATATTCTTCAATTACCAAAAGCTTTGTTACAGTGTGACATGGTTAAAGAAGACATATAATGGCTCGCCCTCAAAGAAAATTGGTATGGCTCAGGGTCGAGTTCCAGGACCTTTACTGTTCCTCTTAAAAGTGAATGATTTTTCAGGAATGAAATTTCAGGACCCCAACATCAGTATGACATGCAGAGAACGAACTGATTATTAGTATGTCACTACTCACAACTAATCCTTGAGTTTTTATATGATCCAGAACGGTATCAACTAAAACAACCATAGCGTTTTGTACACTTTTGAGTAGATCGTACATATTGGACAGATCTTTTCTCCTCTCTCCTTGTACCATATTCATGCATTCGCTGTATAAAAACTGTAAATGTTCGGCTACCATGTGAGTTTCGCATCTGTGGGATACCTAAAAAAAATTAAAAAATACACAGTTTCATACAAAAACTAGGATTTGTCCAATTTTGACAATCGTAACTTACTTTAGGTAAAGAACTATAATGAAGGAACCGCCTAGCTCTGAACAGCTCTTCTTCTATTTTAGCTTTGACCCTTTCCATATACAAGCTAACATTCCTTTCTTGCAAAAGACCTTCAGCGTCTCTTTTGAAATGTTCTCCACTAGCGTCAAGAAACGGTTCCTCGAACAACTCTTGGTACAACTGTAATTGGCCCTTTTTTCTGTAGCCTTGTACCTACAAAAGAAAGAGTTCAATCAAAATGACATACTCTTATAATAGTAGTAATATAAACATGATAATCTTATATTTTCTGAAATGACAACAAAAAAAAATATATTTTTTGTAACTGAAAATTTTTTTAGGTTTCACCCCTGATTTTTTGGTAAACAACTTTTTTTCTAATAATACATGATGTCGAGATGTCATGTGCTGAGTTTTAGAGCGCTACAATTCATTCTCCACTTTTTGCTCCAGTTTGTCTGTTGTTACTGGATTAATATAAGTTATTGAGTACCTCAACAAAACTGAGAATAGTCCCTTTAACTGCTTCAATTGGTATGCTTGGTGGTTGTTGGGCCCTATCTCTGTCGATAGCTTCCAAAAGTAATTTAACTAATCTCTGACCCAACGGTGCAATCATTCCACTTTGCCAAACCTCCAATGCTAGCTCACCAATTTCCATTTGTTCACCTTGAAAAACAAGAAACATCGTGGACTGTTGGAATCAGTGCAGTTGATTACTTACCGCCAGTAGAATCCGAACTTCCGTAAATAATCTCTGCGTCGGAGAGCTTCTGTATTTTGATGTGTTGCTGATTCAGATATAGATACAAACTGTGTAAATACTGGCTACCAACTGAGTACTGAGACCAATACAAGAAGTAATTCTTCACCAAATTCGCCTCTCCTTCTTCCTGCACTTTGTTTAAAAGTCTAGCGACATGGTCTATTAGATATTGCTTCGTTTCAGCATAAAGTCTATCGGCCATAGGCTCAGGGTGGGCCACACAAATGGAATAAACATCCCTGAAAGAATAATTTTAGTTCTTATTGTCTATTTTCTAAAAAATATCGCGCCCATACGCCGGGATCGTAGACACTACCAGACACATTTTACTTACGAAAATCTATCATTCCAAACTGTCCTAGCCACATGATCGAGTGTTATTACTCCCTTAATAGTCTCTCGGATAGCCCCCCAAGTGGCGTTGAAATCCACCCTTCTCGGTTTCAAAGACATTTTACCGCCCTACACGAAAAACTAGCAGTCACAATTTGACAAAACTTCAAAAAGTGACAAAGCGAAAACGGGATCTAAAAATAAAAAATTGTTTTTCCTCAATACGCGCAATAATCTAATTCGAGGAGTAGAAACAGTTGATTTATTAATAGTATTTGTACCTTGATTTTTAAACGGCCCCGAACAAAAGTTGTAATTATAACCTTCGCAGCACTTTCAAAACACAATAACCCTTTCATGAAAAAGACCCTACGATGTGAATGAAATGCTCAGTCTATCTCTTGTTTTTGGGGAAACAATTTTTATGATTTTTGTTAAATCAAATTTCAAAAATGATTGATGGTTTTAGTGGAAAAACACAAAAACATTTGGCAATTTTACATATCACCAATTTGGAAACACTCCATGACACTCATGACCTTGATAATGACAAACGACAACCTAATCTTAGAACGATGGAATGAGGAATCACAGAAACTTTTAACTTTTCACAATACGCCGTAGGCGCCGCATATCCCAGAGACTTTTTATCACATCACATGAAAAATATATGCTTATTGTTTTGTCTTTTAACTTCGTTTCATAAACACTTCTTTGAAACTTTGAAATATTTGGCGGGAGAACGGCAGCTGCAACCTCTAGATAACATTTCAACCGACGACCTAATCGAGATAGAGCGATTCTGCGAACGCCAACCGATTCAGCTGCTGAAATTAGTATATGCTGTGATTTTCAAGTCGATCGGCACAAAATAAATTTTCAGCCGAAATCAGATTAACTCGTAATTACCACCGGATATACTCAAAATTTTATGCTGATTCCGAAAATATACGATTTAAATATGTTCGGATACACGGTGTTCCTTAAAACACAGATAAATGTGCAACACAAATTGTATCGCACGAATCTAGCATCCTAGCACACCAAACCACCTATAACACCTACAATCGAACTGTTTGGCCAGCAAACAATAACATCCTCTTGTAGCAAATTTTCTTAGCTTTCTTTCTATATACATATGTATTTAACGAATGTGTCTCGTTATGGTCGCAAAATGCGAAAAATGTAAAAGGTGCGCTAGGATCTGAAATCCTAGCACATCAAACCACCTATAACACCTACAAGCGAACTGTTGGGCCAGAGCAAACAATAACATCCTCTTGTAGCATATTTTCTTAGCTTTCTTTCTATATACATATGTATTTAACGAATATGTCTCGTTATGGTCGCAAAATGCGAAAAATATAAAAGGTGCGCTAGGATCCGGCATCCTAGCACACCAAACCTGCTATAACATCTACAAGCGAACTGTTAGAACAGCAAACAATAACGTCCTCTTGTAGCAAATTTTCTTAGCTTTCTTTCTATATACATATGTATTTAACGAATGTAAAATTCCCGCTCTTGATATTGAATAAATATTCTAAAACACTTGCTGTCTTATGCATTTTGCGTGTATTTCATTCAATCACTTGTATAAGAATGAATAATCTGACATTGTTTTAGCAATAATTACGTTAGCCTTGACTGGCATCATAGTGACAAGATGTGAAATGAAATGTCAAAATAATTTTTCGTTTGCTTTCCATTTGATTATCTGTTGAAACTTTTTTAAAATTTTTTCGACTTTAATTTGGCGAGTTTTTGCAACTTTTTCTGAAAATGTGGAGGAACCGAGATCGCCGACTAATTATTTTTTTCGTCTTTATTTTCCATATCCTAATCCGTTGGAATTTTTCTGGGGAATATTTCACTTGGTTGGTTAATTGTTCTCTGAACATTGCAAAAGGAAGATTCAAAACAATCGCAATGTAGGTATATTAATTCCTCAAGCAAGCTCAAACTCTCGAGGCGTTTCCCCAGAGCTACGAAAAACGCATATAACGGGCTCTATGGAAATCGACGGGCGATTTTTGATTTTCCTCGCGTAGGCTTCGCCATCCTCCAATGGTCGTGGATTTGTTAATGAAACCTGACCTATCACAATGCGCCGTATCCTTTCGCACTGCGCGTGCCTGGCGCGCCAGTGTGACGTAGAGATCAATAGGCGACAGAGCTTGAATCTCACATACCTCGGTGATATTGGTGTTTGTTCATTAAAAATAAGTTTAAACATCTCTTGAAACATGTAAGTACCAGTTCAAGTTGTCCGAAAGATGTTGCGTGCGTTTTCGAAATCCGAGTTGGCCGGCTAGGCGTGTTTTGTTTGAATTCGCAATCGGCCCTCAATCATAGCCAACGTTGATGTGTGGAGGCAAATATATTTTTTCAAGAGGGGTTTTTGATTTTTTACCACAGGAAAATGTTTATTCTGCACAAGTCTGCCGAAATAGCAGAAAAAACACCTTCAGTTAGTCCCCTTGTTGTTATAACGGTGGTTTTTAATTCATGCAACTATTATCAAGCCCCAAAACGCCAAAAATATACATCTTATCGCTCAACTTAAAATTATAATGTATACTCCGAGTTCCTGTTTTGCCAATAATTGATAGCTACAATGATAAGTACATGCATGCTATATTATTTTCATATCCTTTGACTCCTCCATCGATTATTTTATGAAACAATTTCAGGGGTGTTGAACGGATATCCGAATGGCATTGATCGCCGTTTTTTACGTTAATTTCGACAATTGTTTGTCTTGAAGTAGGTGTTGAAAATTGATTTTTCGAGCGAACTTCTCAACGCAAGCGCCGTACATTAAGAACATGCTTTTTCTGAGGTAACTCTTGAAGGTCTTCTGTTTTTATTTTTAGATGGTGATGTCGTACAAATGATCATCCCTTTCAAAGTAAAGCTTTACTGTTTCCAATATCCTACGACGATTATTTTAACGAATCTACTAAAATAGGAGTATAGAGAGTCATGCCGATTGCTCAACTATACGAACGGTCAGGTAGTTAGAATGTAAACACCATCTGTAGATGAAAACATAATACCTAAAAATCGTCTCCCATGGTGTCTGTTTCCGGGAATAGTATATTGTACAATGAGCATGAAATGGGCCATTTCATGCATACACATTCGTTAAATACATAGGTACCTATATGAAAAAAAGCTAAGAAAATTTCCTGTAAGACGATATTATTGTTTGCTGGCCTAACAGTTCGCTTGTAGGTGTTATAGGTGGTTTGGTGTGCTAGGATGCCGGATCCTAGCGCACCTTTTACATTTTTCGCATTTTGCGACCATAACGAGACACATTCTTCAAATACATAGGTATATAGAAAAAAAGCTAAGAAAATTTCCTATAAGATGGCCTAACAGTTCGCTTGTAGGTGTTATATGTGGTTTTGTGTGCTAGGATGCCGGATTCGTGCGATACTATTTTTGTTACACATTTATCTTTGTTTTATGGTACACCGTGTATCCGAACATATTCAAATCATACATTTTCGGAATCAGCATAAAATTTTGAGTATATCGGTGGTAATTTCGAGTGAATCTGATGACTTTGGATTTTTGGCCATTTTTAAGGTATAATAACCCTTTGATGTTTTTTCGGCTGAAAATTCAGTTTGTGCCGATCGACTTGAAAATCACAGCATATACTAATTTTGGCATGCTGAATCGATTGGCGTTCGCAGAATTGCTCTATCTCGATTCTGTCGTCGGATGAAAATGTTATCTAGAGGTTACAGGTGCCATTTTCCCGCCAAAAATTTTTCTAATTTTTTTCTCTGTTATATTCGTCAAATTCAATCGTTTTCCTATACGCTGACCGAATTTGAAATCGATTGCTAGTCAAGCATAGATTTGGTAGTCGTTTTTACGAACGTGTGCACTTTGAGTTGGGTCGATTTTTAAATTTATTATTTTTCATTTTTCGAATACTGTGTCATGTTAAATTCATGGCGTAGAACACGGAAAAAATATTGAAAAAATTCTAGAACTTTCGGAAGTATTTTTTTTTGCTTTATTATATGCTAGGATGCCTGATTCTAGCGCACCTTTTACATTTTTCTCATTTTGCGACCATAACGAGACACATTCGTTAAATACATAGCTATATAAAAAGAAAGCTAAGAAAATTTCCTATAAGAGGATATCATTGTTTACTTGCCTAACAGTTCGCTTGTAAGTGTTATAGGTGGTTTTGTGTGCTAGGATGCTAGATTCGTGCGAGGCAATTTGGACGTATTTTCAGGTTTCATTAGCAAAGTTTATATCAGACCTCGTATGGTTTTTGTTACAGGTCTGCAGGGGATGCGTTGGCTCCATCAGCCGGAGCCGGGGGAGATGACGGGATTGTGGGGGGCCCCCGAACGCCACAACAAATCGCTGCTCAACGAAGGTTGCAGCAAACTCAGGCTCAGGTTGATGAAGTGGTGGATATTATGAAAACGAATGTAGAAAAGGTTCTGGAGCGTGATCAGAAATTATCTGAATTAGACGACAGAGCGGGTAAGTTGATGTCAATTTTCAAGAATAACATATGTTTGCGATTCCTTTATTCTCAAAAGATGTCATTTCCTATATCTTCGTAGGTACTCGAAATGAATTTAAAATAATAAATACTCTTGATATAAGATATAATGTTAATAACTGGTTGTCTTTTCACAGAAGAAGCGCCATTCCCACAATAAAAAAACAAATAGTTACCGTCCAGTTTTTTAATTTCGGTTGCTTAGCAACCCAAGTAGCACACCCATATTGGGACAATATTGGTACAATATTGTGAAAATATTTGCAAAATATTCAAATAATAATATTGGCGAGAAAAAAAATGTGAACCTTCGGCGAAATTGGTCCAATATTTAAAAAATAATATTCTTTACAATTATTTACAATTACAATTACAATTACAATTGTAATGCTTTGGGGCGAGTTTTTTAATTCATCAATGGATAATGCGCATTCGTTTTGTCATTGTCATTTTCCATTAGTTAAATAAGGATGCAATGCTCATCGATGGATCCAGCGATGAATTTAAAAACTTGCCCGTGATGAACGAACAGTAAATGCTAGCGTTGCTATGGTAACGTAATTTATCCGATATTTTTATCCACTTGAATTTCTGTTCCTTCCTATTTAGCCGATAGCAAACTACGATTTTTGTACTCGCAAATGGGAATTATTATACACGAGTGGGATTGTCGCTGTTAAAGTTAAAGCTAACTTTTGCCGCTATCAAAGTGTGACACTTGCACTGTAGCATATGCGTACATTTGTGTGTTACTCTGAACTCAATCAATGTTCGTTTTTTGACAGATGCATTACAACAAGGAGCCTCACAATTTGAACAACAAGCAGGAAAACTCAAGAGAAAGTTTTGGTTACAGAACTTGAAGGTAAGTTTATCGCCAGAATATATGCATAGCATAATATACATACATGTATGAAACCAGCATACCCCGATGAAAACTTTCCGATACTGTATCATTGCGTTCCTTGTTGCTCGCATAGATTTGTCTATACCCCGATGACAACTTTCCGATACTGTATAGTGTTGGGAAATTTGCCAATCACTTTTTTTATTCGTGCTTAAATAAGTAGAATCATAATGTGTCCCCCTTTGTTATTATATAAGTGTTATCATGATAATGTTTTCACGAACTTTCTTGTTTCAGATGATGATAATAATGGGTGTCATTGGTCTCGTAATTTTAATCATCATTGTCAGTAAGTACTACCTTGATACTCTATTATATTTGTTTAACTCAGCGGACCCTGTTTATATAATTCAAACTAATAATGATCAGGCATGGAAGATTCCAACAATTGTATTCGCCTTTCAAGTAATTTCAGTAATTCCCTTTCTTCAATTTTCATAAAATTTTAATCAGGTACTCCGTACCTCACTTGAAGTGAACTCGAATTAACGACACCATTTTTTTTCCATATAGTGAACTTCATGTAACTCACGGGACAAAGATTCGGTAAATGAATGAAATTTGTGTTTTGATGTAAAGGCTTTCTGTCTGTCTTTCTGTCGTAGAGTATTCCGAAAAACTGTCCTCCTCCAACCACAATGATGTAATTGAGTTTTTTATCATTGCATTTATGTAAGTACCGCTAGTGAAAAACAAGAATATCTCATATACATTTTTTATGGTAATAGTTCCAACAAATTATCTGATACGGACATGTTTTCAAGTAAACAAAACTAGATTTTAGGGACCCTGTACTGAAAGAATATCCTGGGTTGAAGTTGATTTTTTGGTATTTTCATTACATTATTCCTCATCGAAAACATTGAAACATTATACGAATTGAATAACACACTGGCATGTTCATTAAATTAAATTTGATCCACCGAAATTTTGTATTTTTCTACGGTACTTACAACTTGTGATGATTTATAGAACGGGAGATGATGACACAAATTTTCCGATCATTTGTACCAAGTGGCGACCCAACGGGGGCGTAAATCGAATGTGTCGGATAAATTACGAGTGTCAAACGATTTGTTACACAAAAATTCTTGTATTTTCCGATAGTTGATGAAAAAAGAAGTAGGCGGTAGCGTAATGCCATACTTCTCCGGTGTGACTAACAGCCCGCTATACCAACAACTGACGAGATCATATTATTCAAAAAGAAACAATAGAGCACTGTCAGCTGACGTCACAACATGACGGTCATGGGGGGACAATCAAAGCATTTGACAGTTAATGAAATGGGTTCAATGAGTTTGTTTTTGTTCAGTTTGGTTTATCTTGTTTGTCTTTGTCCCCATATGACATTGTTCCGACGAACGTCTAATTTTCCCACTCCGTACCAACGTTGCCAAACTAATTGGCCCACTCCATACCAACGTTGCCAAGTTTTACTCGTCATCGACTCGGTTTGCCTGCAGCTGTTTCCAGTGTTTCCCGCATTTTCGAGTCTCGCAAGCTAGGTTAGCTTGCTCAGGTTAGGTTTCGTGTCAATTGCGAGCAAATAACAAACTCACGCATTTTTAACTCAGTTTTCCTTTTGTCATCTAAACACCTCGCATGCATTCGCAGTAACTTGGCAATGTTGGTACGGAGTAGGCGAATTAGACTCTCGTTTGTTGAATTTGTTCCGCAACTGTCATATTACGTCACTGACAGTGCTCTATTCAATCGCAGGCGAAATTTTTTTGTGGTCTAGATCAAATGCCTTCAAATTGATAGTTAGGTTTGTCAGTGGTGTATCATAAAGGTGTGAAAAAAGGTAATTATACCATACTTATGGTGAAATGCGAAAGTGCTGCCATACTAGAAAAAATTATTTTCGGAAAGCTCTTTCAGCTACAAATGGTACAAGACGACAACGTACGTATTACAGTACGGCAAAGTAATATTAATTCTTTCTCCGTATCATTTATTTATGTTATTTGAATATTAAATTCACAGGAAAAAATAGTTCGCACAGGTATGGCATTATCAGACTTCTATTTATGATCATACAAAGAACTGAAAAAAAAAACATAGGGTGGTAGGAATCGTTTTGCAAAAAAATACTCCTTTGTGGTTGTATGGCTGTCATTTGGAACCGTCGGAAAAGTATGGCATGGTGATTTTTGAGAATGGCTACTCGATGATGATTAGCTGTACACAAATTAGCCTGGAATTGTTTTTTTTTTATTTAATGTGTTCTCATCGGTATGGCGGGCTGTAAGTCACACCGGAAAAGTATGGCATTACGCTACCGCCTACTTGTTTTTCCATCGACTATCGGAAAATAAGAATTTTGGTGTGACAAATCGTTCGACACTCGTAATTTATCCGACTCGCTATGACCATCATTTTCCTTCTCGTCATTACATAAGTAGACCCCTGAAGGGTCGCCATACTCGGTACAAAGGACCAGAAATTTTGCGTCACCATTTCCCGGTCTATTACCCTAATAACCAATATATTCCTGATTTCTTGTTTCATTGCATGGTTCATATTTTCACCGCACACGCTATATATGCACTATAGTTAGTTATTATTAATAAAGTAATAATTATGCAACCAATAATATTGATGCTGGTAAGGGGTGACTATAATAGATGATTTTCGATACAATTCCGGTGAAGAATAAAGTGGTTACTATCATTACTATTTGGGACAGTACAGTGAAGTTGAGGCGCTGCAGTCTCTAGATTTTATTGCGACTGCTTTATACAGCCTTCTTCATATTTTCGAACCACGTAAACACATTTTTTCACAATTTCAATTGTTATGCCTTTCGAGCTTTCGAGTAATCGCAATGAGTCTTGTCTCAAAAAGTAGAATTGATAGATTCTAGATGCTTGAAAAGAGAAATCACCATGTCTTTGATTTCAAAAAGGAGTATCGTAGATACCCCCAAAACTTTTCCCCCGTTTTAATGTCGAACCGTTCAAGAGTTAACAGAAAGTTACTAAAAAAAAGCCGCACTGTTTAAGAAATATACATATTTCATGAGATTGTATCAAGTTTTATCTCTAAATAGAGTATATACAGAGTGGTCCAACGAAAAGTATGCACCTAGCTTTTCTCCTTTTTTTGGAATTCATAGCAAATATACTCGGACACGTGAAGTGTGCCTTTGAGGGGGACACATTTTAGATATATTTTGCAACTTGTGCCTTTAACCCCCCAGCGACGGGGTATCACAACCCTATTTTAAATGGAACGTGGGGTCGACGATTCTTGTCTCAAACCCCAATCGAACTGGATTAGTACGGTTATTTCAAGAATCTGGTTCGAGACTGAAAATTCGGAAAAAATCACAAAATTATTGAATGCACGAGTAGATAAGGTTGTTTTGCACGAAATCTGCATGGTAGGATCCTTATATTTTTATATAATTCATAGGCGAAAAGACACACTTTTGGTTGAGAAAATTGTTTCGGTATTGATGTGAATATATGAATTGGGGTGAACACATCAAAGAATAATTCTAAATTTTAGGGTTTTTACGGGGTAGCACGGTTGTGACAATATCTCAGGCAATACAAATTTCATAGGAAACAACCAACTAGGGTCTTGGCTAATACCCTGACGGCTACTGAAATAAAACTCTCAATTACTCTTGCGTTTTCATAACTGCCTCGGAATACTTTGGTGGTGGTTTCATTTTGATACTGATAGGGTTTGTCATAAGAGTTACGAGAGATTTTAAAAATAATTAGTGAAATTTGGCTACATAATGGAAAAGTTCGTTCTCATATATAAAAAACGACCATGGCTCAAGAGCACTAGCTTGTGGTACAAGTTTCTCACTAAGCTTGTCATTATGGTGCACAATAATCTTTACCTCATTTGCCGAGTGCAATTTGCACATATTCTTTTTCTTGCGATTAGGATCTAACCTATTTTGCTAGTCTTTGGTTTTAAAAGAGCTGTAGTTATAGGAACGTGTTGAAAAAAAAACTTCTAGCAGGTGGCAATACATTTTTCAGGATTGTCGAATGTCTAGAGGTTAAATGTATCATGAGTTATTCCTTCAAAACATCTGATGGGCAAAGAAAGTGTTTCTTTTCGACCTATTTATTGAAATTTCGATTAGAAGTTGATACGAATATATCCTTCACTACTCTGTGTGGTCATTGCATTGCAGTTGCAAAATTCTTTTTTTTTTGTAGTGATATATGTATTGAATGGTTTATCTGTATCATTCCATATTTGGTCAAATTCCGTAACAGACTATGTGATTTTTTGCAGTTCGAGTAATTGGTATAAAAAGAAAACTACAATTTCTGAATTCGATACACCAAACAGATATAACTTCAAAAAAATATATTATTATTAAACTAACCAAACTAGAATGGATTGTTGTAGGAAATTAGAACTGTGGTCGAACAAAGCGAAAACAAATTATACCGGACAAAAAGTGCGCTGTAACAAAAATTATAAGGTGTACCTACGTCTGAAGACTTATTAATATTTCTTGGAAATTCCTTTTGTTTTAGATGTCAGCTTGTACTCCTCAGACTTTGGTATATCGCATGATTTTGAAAATATTTTTCAGTGTGCACTGTAAGCGTAAAATATCAATAACGGTTCAATTTTTGATAATGAAACTGTTTGGAACTGAGGATTCACAACTAATTCAGAGATGCTCATAGCGAATGAGTTCAAATCCCACTAGACATGTCAGCGTACATTGGTCATCCCATAGAGATTTCCAATGGCTCCATAGACCCTTATAAAAAAAGGCAAAATCCATAATTTTTCCATCCCTATACAGGAGGGTAGGCATTTGGGTAACATATGACTTCGTTTTGGCGCCTTTTGATGCTGTGTGCCAGATCTCTGGTAGATATGTTCTCTCTTCCTATTCAATGAAGATTTCTTGATGTTTCTGTATTTCAATGGCTTCTGAATACATTCTGGTTGGATAATTATCCACAATCCAACCAGATTATATTTAGAAGCCATCGAAATACAAAACATATCTACCAAAGATTTGGTACATAGCAATGAAAGGCGCCAAAACGTTAAGAAAAGTACTTAGTCACAGAAGTACAGCATGAAATAAACGCTCTGTGATTCCACAAAACAGGCAGAAAAATAAAAACTATAACTGATTCCCCAATGGCGTATGACAGGTATATATTCTGTGACTGTGACAAGTACTTCCGCCTCCAAACAGTATTGTCTAATGTCTTACACCATCATCTAAAATTCAACATCACGAAATTATACGACAATTTTGGGGGTACGAAAATTATACACACCCAAGCCAAAATATACGAAAATCGTATAATTATGCACTGATTGGCAACACTGTATTGACGGCTCTTTGTCGGCTCTGACGGCTCTCTGTCGGCTCTGACGGATCTTGACGACTCTTGACGGCTTTTGGCGGCTCTTGGCAGCTCGCCTGTTGTCGGTAATGCAGGTTCCTCAACTAAAGATCAACGTTTCGAAGTCCACATCACATTTGCCAGAAGTGGTACATTGTACCACATGTGGTACATTTTAAGCGTTGAAAGTACAGTGGTACTACATCCTCGAAAATAGTCGAAAAGTGGTACAATTGTATAATTTCAAAGTCATGATACTCAAGTCTATGTCAACAGTCAAATGCCAAAGTCAGATTGGATTAGTTTTGTTTATTTGGGTCTGTAAAGCTGCTCTAAGCTATAGTGAATAGTCCTTGGCTCTAAGATTCTAAGAAGGTTATGTCGATGGCGATCTCTTTATCTCTCTCTAACACTTGTAATTCAATTGTCTTTCTCTCTCTTTATCAACAACAATATCAAGAAAATATAGTTTAGAATTTGAAAATAAAAAAACTCCATTTTAGAAACGTAATACATTTTATGAAACTATGAGGCTTTGGAGCTAGTCAGAGCAAATACATTATTTATGTTTTATTGACCGGTGAGGCGCAATGCGCAATGTTCTATGTTCATGTTCTATGAAATGAGAGAACAAAAGTTGGTGCGCATGCGCAGATTCGCAAAGTACAATGTGGTACATTTTGTTCTCTTAGGTTGGTACATTCGTGAAAATCTTCCTGGCAACACTGTACTAGTTGTCTAATCGGCCCCAGAACCCAGAACTGAAATGATATTTTTCGCTGAAAGTGCACACTCTGTTACTCATTTTCTTGTTATTTACTGAAAATACCAGCAGATATGACTGTTAGTTTAGGCAAACGGAGACAATTTCTATTTGCTCAGTTGAATAGAATTGTTGAAGAATCGTAGTTCAAATTGTGAACCTGGAAATTGATTATGTTAATCTACAGTCACATGTCAATAATGTTAGTAACTTTTATTGAAATAATTGGTCAAAAGGGCAAGAGCCGATTTTCGCACTAACTTACTGGAATATTCAATGGTCGGTATCAATTTTGAAGAATATTTGATAAATGTATGGTTGATTTTTCATTTTTATGTACTCTTTTTCTGAAGTGTTGAACCTTCTGGTAGATAACAAAATTATTGTGGAAATAGGAACATTGAAACAGGCATATTCATTCTTAATAATATCCGTTCATTGACTTTTTATAAAAATCGTATATAATTTTTGACTGAAAAACATTTCTACTCGAGATTTGAAGAACTAATTAGTTTTGATAGAACAAATAGATATCCTTTTTATGATTTATATAGTAAATTATTCATAAAAACCAAAGCAGAGTCATCAGAACAAAATCTGGAATTATTAGTATTTCAGCTATTAGACATATTTTTTCCACGTTTTTCGATCATCCATTTGTTAGATTGAAATACTGAAAATCTGAAAATATCTCTCTTAGAGTAAAAATAATTTGAAGATTATTTCCCCTGCATCTTTGTTTCGACTATTGGTAGTTTGGCACTTCCATTGTTTTCAACACAACGTTTCGTTATTCTACGCTCTCATCGGAGGTCATTTCATGGCATTGTCGACATGCTGGGAAATAAGTTGAAGACAATTGAAGTCCGAGCCGGCCTACTCCTTTTTTGGTGTTAGTATCTGAATCGCAGTGAACTAGATAGAATGCGAGCTCTCGAATTTTCGATCGAACTGGTATAAATGTAGAAATAATATTTGAATATTGTTAATCAATTTTTTTCGGGTTACCACTAGGTTGAGAAATCCTCACTGAATATGTAAATATACTATAGCTTAAGTTATCATATTCAGAAAATATTATTGAAAATATAAAGTTTCCAGTAAATATTTTTGAGTTGGACTTCGTTTTGTTAGAAGGAAATGTTTATAAATGTATATAGCATAAATAATTCGCTTTTTAATAAAAACTGAAATTATTATCGAAATATTGGCAATTTCTCGATGTTACTTTCAAGGTAGACTTTTTTAATTTGTTAAAATTGTACAATTCCGAAATCCATTAATAAAATATGTGGCACAATCTCGTTTCCTTCATTTCAAAATCGGAAAGGATACCCAGGATTGTCTTCGCCAAAGGATTACTTGTTCCTTTAAAAAAAGGTATTTGACTACGTATAATGCATGAATTACGACGCATACACTTATGAATACTACTTTTTAATACATTTTTTATGCTTGCATTTCAACATCACATCATTCATTCATACTAACACTGAAAGACAGACAGATTAAACACAAAAAAAAAATCAAAGAATGTGTTCGCTTTCATAGATCGAGATGATCCAGAACAATTGATTGTTTCTCTTGTGCCGAGTTGACGAGGATTTGGGAATGAACAATTCTTTGTCTTTGTTGGCAATCTAATGGTCTCACACAGAAACCATTGTGAACAGTACCTTTAAAAAAAAATTCCCAGGTTACACCGTGATGTTCAAGGGACGTCACTTTTTGGCTTTAATTACCCTCGTAGGTCTAATGGCTCAATGAGGACGTCTTGAGAACGTCAGTTTTTCGACTTCTCTACGGCACTGATTTTAGACGTCTCATGTTCGTCATTCTATGGACTCGTAACTGGCAAATTACTATTAACAATATACTCATTACTACATGTTCCTAAATTTATTAACCAAGTCAATTCTAACTGGATATTTCTTCAAATACCAACAAATTATTATTCACAAGAACTACAGCCTCTTTTTAGCTCATTTTCTGTGACTCAAGTGTAGCTTAAAATTTTCCTGTAACAAATTTTCACCAATTTAGTGAGATTCATGCCGGACAACCCCACTCCAGCAGCCCCGCCTGTGGCGCCCTATCAGCCTCAACCAGTGCAACCCGCTCTCAACCCGCCTGAAGCCGGACCTGGCAGCGCACCAGCAGCATTAGTACAGGCGGGCTAGGAGCGATTCTCGTAGAGTTTCCATACAGGGTGATTCAAAATTGCAGCGTGTTGAAGAGGAACTTAAAAAATTGTCGTATTTGTATATTTCGTCTCAAGAACATCGCAAATAGTCTGTGGCGTATTATCATATAATTTATACTAGTTGTCATTAAAGAGTTGATAGGAAATTATACTGAAATTGATTAGAACTTGCAATGAATATGTGAATCTACTCCAAACTTTTAGGGATATCGATTTGAGAGCTTGATTCTTCAAACCACTATTATAATTATAATGACATTTGTATATGTTTCATTTCCTGACAACAAATTCAACAATAGCGAGATACTTTTGGTCACCAATGAAATTCTGCGAATTTTTCCGTTCATTAATCTCCATATTTCTATAATAATTTTCGACATAAAACATTTCAAAATCATGGTCAACTTGGTTTTGGTCTTTTTTCAGTCAGTCTTTTTCCAGTCAGTCACTACGTCTGAATCCAACAAAGTTTTACTAAAAACTGCACCAGTGTCTGACAAATATCAATCAATATTCGCCGTACCATTAAAAAGGAAAGTATTAGTTATTTTCTGTCAGATATTTCCACATGCCCCACCTTGTTAAATCATTGAAAAGAAAGATTAATCCAAATATTCAGAGTGCTGTAGTATTTGGGTAATGAGACGAACCGTCTGGAAAGGATCCCTGCGGAACCTCAAAAACAAATATTATTTTTGACTAACTCAATATCATATGTTACAGGTGTCCTTATCCGGTTTCTATGACGCGTTGGAGAGATTGAATTCAGCACTGAGAATAATGAAAATAAAGGTTTTTGTTTCTTATTTTTTGGTTTATATTTTGTGTTTGTGTTTAACTTGCACTTGTACATACTGAAACACAATTAAGTAACACACGTGTGAACAAAAAAATCTATAATGTTGTGGATCTGAAATTGGAATAGAAAACAACATTTTTGTTTAATAGTCAAATGTGAAAAAATTTGGTGTTTGATGGATTATTCAAAAACATATTCCGACAATTCAGTTGATTTCGATAAGTGTTTAGTAAAAACACACACCAACAATATAGTTAATACCATGTATGCTCATATCGCAATATAATTAAAATAAATATGAACAAGTCAAAAATATAACGGGAGCGGTAACTATTATTAGGAGAAAAAAAATTATAGTATTCATCATACATATAAATATTACGAAAATCTTGGGTTGAGCTGCATTTTATGACAAGAAAAATACCGACCACAAAATTTTCGATGTTCCTAGGCGTTGTTGACGTTCGGCTGAACAATTCTGAATCACCCAGTATATGCCGGTTGTCTCACATAAAACTATGAGGCTAACTATCTCAGAACAAATAAATATATATTCTGAATTCAAACTCAGCAATAGAGATGTACTTACTTTATATTCATAGTGATTAAAATTGACGATCTCAGAAACTGAGCAATTGCTTAGCGCGATCAACGAATTCCAAAGTCAGAATAGCTTTCAGATGCCTATATTTCAATCAAAAATATCCATAAAATGGATTTTTTCATGTTGCTTACCAAAATTCTATCCAAGTAGTTTGTTACCCATCTTTTGATTGGAATTTTTGACAAAAATAACTTTGAAAACAACTATTTTTTTCTAATTCAATGTTGAATGTTCAAGTTGGGAGTTTTGATAGGCTATCTTGTTATTATCATTGTTTTCTAAGTATCATTTGTATCTGAGATGTTCAGAATAGCAGTTTTATTCGAGAACCCTTGTATAAATGGAGTATATTTATTTGTTGTTCGTACTCTATGCAAAACACTAGATGGAGATTTGCCATTTTCTTTCGAAGCAATTGTAAGTAGTCGATTATTTTTGAAAGTTTCTGTTTCTACATATGAAATGCGAATAAAATGTGAATTAAATATAACTAGTCATATTCCTATTAATTTTGCGAAACGTTTCTATGATTCTATCCCTCCCAATATACTTGTCTGGACCGTTGGCACTGTTGGCAGATGACAAGTGATAGGTAACGAGTAATGCCGGGTTCATACGCTAGCTTTTTCTAGCGTACTGTTTTCCAATTAGTCACTGAATAACAAAACGCTATGTTCTCAGTCAGTGGCCAATCAGAAAACAATGCGCCATAAACGTGAGCTATCATGTGTACCCAACATTACGACAATTTGGCCCGCACTGGGGTGAAATAATGAACACTCATTACGAGAGCTGTCACGATTCGAAATGAAAATCTCTGTGGTTTCCTTATGACTCGACGTTCATTTCGGTATGAGTCACGTCAAACTCTCATCGGTTCGAGTGTTCATAGTTTTACCCCTGATATTGGTCGACCGCGTAAGGAAGATATGAAAATGAGCACAATGAGCCTTCGTAAGAAATAACTTCAAAGTAATAAAAGACATAGAGATGCCCTGCCATACCTACACAAGTACCTGTTTTGTAGTGAACGTGAGGTATCCTTTTCTATACAAATTGCGGGTGAGGGGGGTGACGGGTGGTGAAATGTTATGTACAGTTTGTTTACATTTAGAGTAAGAAGGACACCATAATACAAACGAAGAATGACAACTTGATCCGAATGAAATGAGCGGGCATACACGAAACTACCCGAATGAATACGGACTTATCATGTATAAGGCCCTTGCTTGTGAACAAACAAAGTTATGTTGACTTTAAGACAAGGATGGAGAAGGCATCTCTATGGTATTTTATTACTCTGAGGAAATAACTGTAGATTTTGTCCTCGTTCTCTTTTGGTGAACGTCAAAACGTTGGCGTTGCGTTTTATAGAGTTTCTTGACGTTTTTGCAGCGTGATTACTTTTGAGGAAAATGGACTTTAATCGATCACTTTGCATTATAATAAACTGTTATTGTAGGTATGAATAATTTGCATTAATTTTGTCAGAATTTAAATAGGCTAATTCAACGATGTAATCTCACACTTTTGAGAATGTATATAATCAATATGTTGTAAAAATCAATGGTAAATAATAAATTGAAAGTTATAAGTGGAACTTACATTATATAGTGTTGTACCTACTTATATATAAACTTGTTTTCTTGTGAGTAAAAATAAATTAGGAAAAATTTAATTTGAAAAATTCGAATACCTAGATCTTTTTACTCTTGTGAGATTATATTGTGGCTTAATCTGTTTTCTACCTATTAAGTCAATAATTGAATATAATTTAAAAATATATAATAATAAATGAATAATTTAAATATGTAGTCTTTTTTGTCTTCCCCATCTACTGTCTATCTTCCTTATACCCACCCCTTTGCGGTCCTTTGTCGGGACAGCCCCGACAAAATTGTAACGTTCCGGTCCGATGTCGGGTTAGCCCCAACACTAGCTTTGGTCGAAGTCGCTACATTTTTTATTTTAGGTTTTTTCCTCTGAATATTTTGAATAAACTGTTTTTCATTTCCTTGGTTATGACAATATAAGTCCAGACTAGTTTGGAGACCAATATATCTTACCATATACCATATAATGTAGATCATACAAAAGTAATAGGAAATATTAACTATTGTTGGTCTAGATCCTTCTCTGCTTCGATTAGGTAGTAATAATTAATTTCCCGTTCAAACGAGTCAACCTTATTTCTTGAATTGGCCATAAAATGACGGTTCTAGAGAGAAAATTTTGGTTGGAGAGTTTCTGAAAATGTACTCAACGCAAAATTCCAAGAATTTGAAGAACCGTAGAAATATATAGAAGGAAACCATTTGCTCACCCTCTTCAACTGCATTTTTAAAAATTTTCCGGTTCTCGTTGCTCGTTGGGCATTTTCAAGTAACTTTGTTTTTCATATTCAAGGCAAATACTCAGATGTGGAAAGTTTCTTCAACCGAGTAAACAAAGAGAATTATTGGCCAATCTTGTAATTTGCGTTTGAAGGCGACGAGGATTGCTGCTTGTTTCTTCTTTGCAGCCTATTAAATTTTATCGCTTGGGCTTATGAGCCCCCCTAAATCCGGCTCTGTATCAACTTGTAGTAAGCTAGGACTGTATCGACCAGAGCCACCTATCGGGAATTCTCTGAACTATTTTGCAGTTCACAGCTATAAGACGCCAGATGGCCGTTTTATAAAAGATAATAAAATATCTTGATTGGAGACCCCCAGTCATGTCAGCAAAATTTTAATTCAATTATTTTCAAGTCGCAAATCGTTGGAACATTTTATATTAGTCAGAAAACTAAATTTTTCCATCGAGTAATGCTCAATTACTTTATTATTGAAATTTAACAAACACCCAACTCATTAAATGAAAATATCTTTGATGACCATTTACCAGTATCTATCGATTGTTCTACATAACTCGTTTTGTTGTATTTGATTATTAGTGATAATTCTATTATTTTCCATGTTTAGAATGGTCAACTTTTTATTACGTTTCCAGTTGTAATTGAAACCTTGCCATGAATCTGACATAATTTTATTAATTGTTTGAAAGGTCATTGTTTTTCCTTTTTCAAACAAATCACTAAAGACTTCATTGAATTTACCAAGTGCCTTTGAACAAATTTGAAATAAAATTCTAGAGTTGTCTTATAGGTTTTACTTAAAAAACAGGTGGAATCTTATAAAATAATGACACAAATGTACATTTTCAGTCGAACAAACCAAAACCCATATCATCATCTTCAGATTCTGACTCTGCTTTCTTCTCTTCCTTCTTGGCTTCTGAAAAAACAAAAAGAGACGAATTAAAAATAGTAATTCAGTGTTGTATTCAATTGTATTAGAAATATGCTTCAGTTGATAAAAAGTTGCAGCATTGCTTTCTCAGGCGAAAGATGGTGTAATAGATATTCATCATTGTTAATTTATTTCATTCTGACAAAATACATGTCCTGTAAATAAAAAAATGTTAATAAATAAAATTTCATTAGCCTTTGCCAATCAAAGAATATTTTAAGAAATTTTTCTTTATTATGGAATCTGTTGAAAATATTATTTGTTATCTCAAAAACAGCTTTTTTGGTAGATAAGTCCTCTCTGTAACACACAAGAAACTTATTGTATATTTTTACAAAATGTACTGACACTTTAGCAGTGGCAGAGGCAGAAATATTTTTCAATCTTGAAATTAGTCAGCTGTAAGGAGGTATGTTAATTCTTCAAGCCATTTTATTACCCACATTAAAGATGTTAAAGTGGTCGGCTATATCTTTGTCAGAGGTTAAGTCCTCGCCAAGTTCATCAAAATTAACTAGTTTATTAGAGTTTTTGTTTTGATTGAAGTAAGTGATTTTATTTATATTTTCCCACATTTTTTTCTAGATTCCAAATTAGCTGTTCATAATAGTTCTGTTTCAATGTTCTCATTAGTTTACATAAGAAATTTCTATAAAATGTCAATTAATTTTTACTCTATTCAGAATAATTGTTGTTTTAAGAAATCTGTATCTAATGCAGACATTATTTTAGTTCGAAAATATGAATATGAAATTCATAAAATCTTTTGTGGAATCATCTGCGACTGAAAGACAAACTTTAGTCGCTATTTTCCATCGTTCAAGATAACCTCTTGGGAGGTATTCATGTTGAAAAGGGGGAACATTCTCCATAAAAATTGAAAAATGTGACTTATTTGTAATATCTAACAGAAAACAACTACTTCCCCGGATAAAGCCACGCTGGACATTGAACTACATCTGATAGATATTGTGAAAAGACTCTAACTGAAAAGGAAAGAAAAAATCTGAAAGTGAAAATTTGCATTTTCATTCAGATAGCTGACTTTTTATTATTATTTTTGGTACAATTCACGATATACATATATTAAAAAAATTAATTTTGAACAAATTCACAAGATAAAAACTGAAAGATCCAAAAATCAATAGGGAAATATAAATGAAGGGAATTTTTCGCAACACGAAAGAAATCATTATAATCAACAGTTAAGAGATATGATCTTCCCCAAATGACATACCTACTCGTTAAGTTAATGAAAAATTACAAGCATACACACCTTTCTTTTCTTCAACAGCTACTGGTGCTGCAGCTACGGCTGCAGCAGCAGGAGCAGCTCCTCCAGCTGGCATGGAGCTCAACTTCTCACGACCTAGAAAAAAATTCGATAATAAGTTTCAGAACAAATTCAAAAACTACACTACTTGTTTTCGATAATAGTCAGCTAGAAGTTTGTAATCATCGTGTCTCATACGAAAGATGGTAATTATTAAATCATCATGTATATGCCATAATCATATAGAGAATCCAGGTAAAGAATTGAAACTGACGAATAGCAAAACACTAGTTTACATGCTGAAAGTTGTTAATTATTGTTTATTTTCTGTAGCTCATGGCAATTGATTTCATTTTTAAGTTTAAAAAATTTCAGATCAGAAATAGTAGGAACTGAGAATACTCTGCACTAAAGGCAATGTCATTGACAAATAAGTTGAATAGTAGGTCACAATTACCCCTTTCTTTTGGGGAGTTTCATGCCCCAGGGCTTCTTATTCTAGGCTTACTATTGGTGGACTTTAACAGATGTCATTGTCAGAGGCCCCGGGGGTTGAAACTTTCAAAAATAAAGCGGATATTAACTTCTCCGAAGAACCCCAAAATTAATAACCAACACATTTACATACACGTCTTGGATTGTATATAAAAAGTTAAAATTTGTAAACTGCTCTAATTAGTGAAAGTAAGAACTAAAAACTTAACCAACCTTGGGCAATGAGTTCGTCGATTGATTTGCCACCGAGTTCGGCGATAATTTTTTTCAGCCTGTCTGCATCGGCCTCAATACCAACTGATCCTAGGATTTTTTCAAGATCAGCGGAATTTGGGGATGATTTTCCGCCCAAAACGGCTAATAGGTAAGCAGCCACGTAACGCATCTGAAAAAAATTGCATTCGAGTATTGATTTGAAATTGTTTAAAAATATGAGGAACAAATTAACCTAACAAATCTCTAAAAATATAATCTGCAATAATCCGCATAATTTTAATGTAATCTAGAGAATGGTTGTCATATTGCAACTCAAATATTATTAATTATCACCGTATTAGCGATATTTTATCTAAATTTACTCACTTTTAAGTCTTCAAGACACGAAACGTGTATGCCAAACTAGTAAACTCAAAGAAAAGAAATGTGAACAACTTAATTCTCATTACAGTGTCCGGTGTTGCCATGTGTCCTTGAAACTCCTCTTCTTCTCCTACACTAAAATTGGCCACGTCACCCAGTATTATCTGGCAATATGTTCAAAGGCTCGTTCATACCCTTGCAAAAACACGCAATTTTTTGCGAGTCGTCAAAAAAAATTCGGCATCTGAGGTTAGACATTATTTTTCATTTTTTTAATATCCCAATGAGTCAAACATGGAAGAATAAGTTATTTGTAAGAGATCTTCATGTGCGTACTTTCGTACTGTATTCACAACAAATCTATTTTTAAATTTCTCACATTATCATTTTCTATTATTTTCTAATAGTTTCGTTTTTGTTTCTTCTACGGATCCATCCATAATGTCATCTCACTTATTTGTCGACAATATAATTCTATGGTTCACGGAATCCCACCTCTGAGGGTTGCATACAAATATGGCGCTTAACTAATAAGGCCAATTCAAGGAAATCTATATACAAGCGTAGGAGAGCAAATTAATCAAAATACTAGATATATAAGTTACTGCATTCAGAAAATTATATAATTTTGCCGAAAAATTCCATGTTGTGATTCATCGTTAACCCCAAGTTGTTTGCCGTATGTATACGAACGTTCATGCGTAGTTTTCTTCCGATTAGCAAATCGCAAAAAAGTGAATAGTCGCAAAGATATGAACGAGCCTTCAGTCCACTGAATTTTTACATAGGGCGCTTTCCTACACTTGGTGTGAATTACAGTAATTACACTCGATCGTGTGTGTGTTTATTTGTTTATTAAACAGTGTCAAAACTGTCAAAAAATTCAAAATAAACAAAACAAGACGTTTGATTTGACATCTCTGAACGTTTTTAAGATTATTTAATTCTTTATTGTTCGAAGAGAATAATGGAGCTGAATTATACCAAAAAAGAGGCAGTGCGAACAAGTGTAGACCTAACATTCCCAAAAATATGTAACGAAAAAGCTTGTTGTGATTATTTTCTGAGCAAATGTATGACCAGGAAAAATAAGTGAGAAGAATTCCTTTCATTAATCAATTCACCATATGAATATTTTTTTTCAGAGCTGCAATTATAGACAATATTAATAGGAATGCAACTGTAGAAAACTACTTTGCCACTAAAAAACTATCGGATGCTGAACAGAGATTGAAAGATAGAAAAGAATTAGCTGCCAAGCAAAGGCAAGACCTCGATGAACAATGGAAGGATCTTAGAAAGAAAGAAGATCATTTGAGGAAAAATATGATATACTTTGACAAGGTACTGATTTAGGCCTTCATGCAAAATTAATTGAATATTGTGATGTCACAACTATCATCCTTAAAAGATTAACTACAATTTTCAGTTTGTACATGAAAATTTTGTAAAAAGAGAAAGAGCTCAAGTTAAACTGTCTAATATGAAGGAATTACATAGCAGGACTATCCAACGAATAGTAGAAACAGAAAGTGAATACCACGATATGGAAAACACCAAAAAGGTCTTGGATGGAAACATAATGAGAATGAATATATACGAGGTAGATAACACTATAATCATGACATTAATGAGGTACTAATGTTTGGGTTTGAAGAAATTTTTAGCCAAGGTTGTGGTACATTTTCATGGGAAATTCTCTGGCATTTTGGATATAATAAAAAGATACGACTCCCTTATGCAAGCTCAAATAGAACTGACTGCTATACAAGAAATGGCTATGAAACAAGTAGAAAAGGCCAGAAGGAATTTTGTAAGTGTCAATGATTTTCTTTTACTTTAACAACATACCTAGAATGGAATATTATGCTCCCTATGAAGTGTATATTTTGTAGAGGCAAATTTTTCTAATAAATAAATAATAGATAAAGGAATATGTAATAGTCGACAATGAGCTTGTCAGACGTCAGACGTCAGGTGTCATTTTTTAGTGGATGACGTTGAGTTCCACAACAAGGAAAATAAACAACTTTTTCTGAATCGTCCAGAGAAACTGAAAATTTGTGAAATGGAGTGTATGGTGCAAATCCAGCTGGAAGATCTCATATTAACAGTAGACAATGCCACTGCCACTCTGGGGAAATGGGTTCTCCACCTCAATTATAGGGTTTTTCTAAATTGGACCCCCCTAATTCATGATTAAATATTTACTGAATGTATTTTTTTCACACCCGGAAGTAGGTACAGTGTGACTCATTTAAGATAGAAACACCTTGATTTTTTTTTCGTCAGGTGGACATTCAAAAAATCCACTAGGTCACCAAATTTCATGAATAAATCTCCATTTCCAGGGCCAACTAATCTTATTTTTCAAGATCAAAAATCTAAAAATCACTAGCGATTTTTGTAGAAAAAGTCTGACTACACCACTGGATTCGCGACATTTTCAAATTGATCATATGTATATTATGTTGAAATTTATAAATAAATAAAAAAGTTATAAGGGAATGAAATTTGAAAAATATGCCTTTTAATCAACCCACCAATTTGATTTTTTGAATGTCTACCTAACAAAAAAAAAATCTTTCTAATTGTTTGAAAAATGTAAGTTTTATATCGGTACTTCAGTCTTAAATGGGTCACACTATATATGAAAAAGTAAACCATGACTCTTCCCTGATGGAACTACTTGGGTTGGGATTAAAAAATGAAAAGACCTAATTGAATAGTTCATCATCCTCTGACACTGTTGCAAAACATCATTCAAAATTGTTATTTGAGAAACCTTCTGCTGTGTTACTAATAATAATAACCTGTGCAAAATAAGTTTGAACTCAATGTGGTTATGTTACTTATGTTATTGTTCGACGTTTGACAGCTTTGAAGTTATGACGTAATTTTTTCGAAAACATTCATTTTCGCGACAACAAAACAATGACGTAGGTATTAAAATTATGTTTGGAAATAATTTCAAAATCCTGTTTCGAGAAAATATGACCCAGAGCTGCTCGTTGCATTGGGTAAAAATCTATCAGAAAACAACTACTTTCCTGGCTAAAACCATGACGATCGTTGAACTACATCTATTGAATTTCCGTGCAGAGTTCCCACAAGGCTTTCTCTGCAATTGCTAGTTGCATGGAAATGTTCATTGGAACATTTGGTCCATTTGGACTACCTCTAGCTCAATTACTGGGTTTTGCGCATATCAGTATAGGGTAGGTAAAAATATGAGAAAGGCAAAAATCTTTGTCCCAGTTATTTTCAGACTTTGTAAAGAGCTCTGATCGTCATATTTATGAAATGAATGAGTGTTTGATGGGACAATTTTTTTTCTGAAAAATTACGCTTCAGCTACTATGACTAATCGCACAAATTATTATTATTGCGTTGTCCTCTTTACTAATCATTCTCAAATATCATCGTTCTTGAGGGTCACTGATCTAATAATATTCAAAATATGTTGTTGAATATTATCCATCGATCACTTCTCCAACACCTCAGGATTCCGCTACTTTTGCACTGAATTCTGCTACGCCGTTACAGCTACCATTATTTCGCTACGGTAGCGGAATGCCGCTACGGTTGGCCGAATCAATTACAATTCCCTGTATATCTAATATTTCCCCACAAATGAAGCAGCGACTTACAGTAAAAGTCAGTCGCAGCGCCACCCGTGGGAAAACCAAGAATCAATCCTCGGTAGCAAAGACACCAGCTCATACTATACTTGTCCTTGCATCCAATGACCCCATTCTTTGACCCTCTTTGCCCATATATACTTTTATACACCAAGTCTACTGCGGAGAGCATTCGCATGTATAAAATTCGCGTAAAAATCTGGTGTTATCGGTATGCAATTTTATTAACCTGATTTTATTAATCTGATTTTCTCTCTTTTGGGGATGATCACGGTTCGTCACCTCTCGAAAAATTTACCCGGAAATTGTTGCTCCCCATCTAGCTGTGAGTTGAAAATTCTTGCCAGATCGACTTGGTTGCTTGGAAATTTGTTTTATCAATATTTATTCAACTCTTAAGTGCCCAAAGCAGCAAAGTTCTTCGACCCTTTGAGAGCCCTTCGAACTTCTTTTGGACTAGGGCTAGAGTATCTATGTCGAGTGGTTGAGGAAACTCATGAATGTTCTTCCAGAAGGTTTCTACGTGGATGGTATTGGTATAAGCTAGGCTTATTTCTACTTGGATGGTCTTGAAATAAAGGAGGTTTATCAGTGATGCTTCTTGTTTGCCTCACTAGTGACTGCTTTGCGGCTACCAGCATTCGTATCCTATGAATACAGTGCTGTGTGGTGATGAACAACACTTCTTGATCTGCTAGATTTCGGCCAGTCTCTTTTAAAGCATCATCGCAATTCTCCACATTCAGCGCAGCCAGCTTCAGGAGCTTCGTGTTGTGAAGCGCCCTACGGTTTATTATTATTTATAATTGCATGAATTGAATGAACCAAAAAAGTTTTTTTATCCATTCTCATCCAGAGTACCAGTTTTGATTTGTTTCGAAAACTCCTTTCCCTTTTATCCGACCCGATACACTCCTGTTCCCAGTACATTCAGGTATAACCTCCGCAGTGGTTAGACAGCATCTTAACAGATTCTTTTGATTTTAGGATAAACTGGTTGCTGACAAGTACGTCCAAATCGCCTGCTTGAAAACAAAACTCTCCGACGTCGAAAGACGCTACGAAATCGCTCGGTCGAACTGTCAGAAATGGGAGAACATCCACCATGTCGTCACGCTGGAAACCCAGAAGAAGCTCACCGAAACCCAGGCGGTGAAAGATTCTTGCTGGCAGATCTACAAGGACATCTGCGATAGGAAGGGGGTCCCGGCAATCCATAAAGACGATTATCCCAGACAGTTCGAAGCGATCAAGAAAGATCTGCTGCAGCGCAAGCTGGTCAACGAGAAGATCGCTGCGTTGGAAGAGGAGAAGCTGACGTTGTCGGAAAAGGCTTGTGCTTCTAGTGAAACTGGTTAGGATTCAGGAAAGACTGCTCCGCTAGAATGTGGGGCTTGCACGGAGCACGTAGATCTCGCAGACTGTGAGAGTGAGAGAAAACACGCATGGTGGAGTCAAAGTCGGCAGTGGTTGTTGGCCTTCTGTCGGTGAAACCAACTTGAAGCACAGTCATTTCAAGAATTGAAACCATCAATTTTTAAACAGTATATCCATACAGACACATACACGCACTGTATTAAATAACGTTTTCGTGGAAAAACTTGTATTTTTATTTTTCTTGGTTGAATTCAGAAGAGCTTTAATATTGAGATGTGATTTCATTGCGACGTCTGGCGGTCAAGAAAATATGTGGAATCTGTTAAATTGTGAAGTTGTTATCCAAAGATCTATAGTATATTTTATAACAAGGGACTAAAGTGAATGTTTTAATCACGTAAGGGATAAAATATCACTTTAGGCCTGCGGCATATACGCTATTTTTTGCGCTTCCCAGTATTAGAAATTTCAACAATAATACAATTAATTATTTTGATTGGTTCTAAAAACATCCCAGATAATACAGAAACGTCCACAGGACATAAATCTAAGACATTCAGGACGCCCCGAAGACGTCCATTATCGGTCTTAAGACGTTTTCAGGATGTCCTGGGGACATCCGATGTTACAAATTGGAACGTTCTGGGGACGTCCATTATATGTCCTTGAAAGATCTTCCATGGACTTCCCTTGGACATTTACATCAAATACAATATAGCATATAGAATAACAGAGAAATCACGGCTCACAACAGCAATAAATACGTGATATTATATTTTCTTAGATCGTCGTATTCTTCTGATTGTTAAAAGAACTCCAAATTCCGCCAAAACCAAAAATTATGTTTATAAGTTAGGTTAGGAAAGCACAAGG
The DNA here is from genome assembly GCA_958298965.1 of Chrysolina haemoptera. Taxonomy (NCBI): domain Eukaryota; kingdom Metazoa; phylum Arthropoda; class Insecta; order Coleoptera; family Chrysomelidae; genus Chrysolina; species Chrysolina haemoptera. The sequence goes on along the minus strand of OY282594.1, from coordinate 718,328 downwards.
CAAGACACAACACATGACCACAAATGGCACAAATCACAGACTTCAACGGCGCAATAAACGCTCTGTGATTGGTCACTTCAATGGCGGGAAGTTTAAATGAAAAGATAAGAATAAGGAAAATTGAGTTGAAAATGCTTAAATTACTAACAAACCTAAGCTGACTTGACTAACCTAGAGCGAACAGAATAACCATCCAATATTGATGACGATATAACGACTATTCATCCAAAATTTTTCAATTTTATCATAATGGTGGGGAGTGCTTATGCCGTGCATTTTAGTGTATTTTAGTGTATAGTCTGAAATATATGTGGGAACTGCTGTTAACCAATCACAGACACGATTTCATTCAGTGGCGGAAAAGTTTACTGTATCTTAACACTTTAAACAGTAAATGAGCAACGTCCCAACGCTTTTGTTTATTAAAATATCAGAAATGGCGGTCTCACTGTATATAGAAGCAAACTTATTTTGTTTCGTTACTTTCCATGCCAACATATGCAACTTTCATTGATTTTGTCATCGGCTTTCAAATAGATATTATTTTGTGATTTTTTTCCTTCATTTCTGTTGTTCTTTCGAAATCCTTATTTTTCCTAATGGAAATTTCAAACGGAAAAATGACCAAAGAACATTCTCCTCGGATTACTTTCCCCAAAATTAAACCCGAAGATGCAGTGCTGGACTACATTCAATCTAGAAACATGGAAAAATTGGACAAGTAAGTATTTTGTACTGTGTAATAGTTTTTTATGTAAACGCTTGCTTCAAAAATAGTTTTCTGATTTCATGACTAATTACATGAGAACCTCAGTTTTCAAGTGTATTGTACTACGAATCCTTCTCTCGTAACTTCTGAGGTCGTTTGTCAGTTGTGATGATTTTGTTCGAGTGAACAATCAACTGTATCTCCTCCATTTTTTTATTTTGTTATAACAAATTGTGTCGTAAAAAAAAATAAAATTGGTTGACTAAGTCCACTAAGATTAACTGTACCCTTGAATTTTCCAGAGTTTATCCGGAATTTGACGTTGTTCGGCAAAACGACCCATTCACAAATTTAGCTCTGCTCGAGATAAAGCTACACAAAACAGAGAGGGTGCTTCATCACAAAAGAAAAACCCTCGTCACGGCCAGAATAAATCTAGATAAACAGTGGAATGAACTGGACGAGAAGGAAAAATCTCTGAGAGAGAATTTCCATCATTTTGATGTGGTACGTAGATGCATATAAAAACAGGTTACAATTAAACAAGAATGAGATATGTTGCAAGAATACCTCTTTTTCTTTCATAATATTGAAAGAAAATTGTATAGAGTTCTTTTCTAACGAAACGTTCTGTTTTGGATTGAGTTTGAAGCATCTCAGGGAAAGGGAGACCTTATTTTGTCACCAGCAATTCAATATTTTTGTTTCACTTCAAAATGTTTCAAAATTTAAAGATTGAGATGAATTTTTTGTTAAACTTTGGAAAAACGTCTATTTTTTATGAAGGAATTGAAATATACAATAAAATAAAGTGATAAAAGAAATTAAGACGAAAACGAAGTTCAAAAACTAACTTAAATAATGAATCCAACAAATGACAGTTATGTCATTATTAATGTCATTTTAGACAAGTAAACTGTCAAATAACGCACTAGTGTGTAATAATCCATAACTCACTAGTTGAAGATGGTACATTAATTTCCTTTTATTTTATTAATTTTTTATTGTATGAACTTTTTTGTTAACGAATAGCTTGTTAGTATCGAACTTAGAAGACATGCTTCTGAGAGTTCAATTTAGTAAATCTGATTGATATAAAAAATAAAATTTGTTGTCAATTGTAGCTCTCCTCTGTATTTTGTTTGCATTTAATTTTTTTTACCAGAATAAAGTGTTTTTGTTATTCCTTTTTTTCAATGAGGTTCTTTTAAGTTTGTGAGAGAAAACATAGAGAAAAGAGAGAGGGCCCTGAAGAAGATAAACGACGATCGTGCTTTAAAAGAGCAGAGGAAGAAAGATATAAATACGTATCTACAAGATTATATTGAAATGAAGCAAGCAAAATTCGATATGGATTCAAAAATTAAAGACTACCGTCTCTACGAAGTACGCTACTGCTTCTACGAAGTGGAAGGTGAATGGAAATCTTGTACACGATTTAGTCATATTTGTTTTCAGGATTTTTTGAACAAAGTTGTAGAAAATTCCGAAGAGTTCACTACTATCCAGGATATGATCAACCGATATCTGTCGCTTCTCAACGCCAAAAATAGTTTGGCCACGCTTCAAGAAAATAATCTGAAGGCGCTCGAAAATGCCAGGAGCGATATGGTGAGCACCCGGATTGCTTCGCGGCCATCTAGAATAATGTTCAATAAAAAATCTGCTTAAACTATTATTTTATTTATGACTAAACAATCGAAATCTCCGACTAATCACAAAACTCGTCTACCATCTTGGGCCGCCATCTTGAATTCATGAATTTTGACAAAAAATTCATAATCTCTAAGAAAACCCTTACACACTGATTTTGAATCGAATCAGACCATAATGACAAATATCGGCCGCCATCTTGGAGCCGCCAGCTTTACTTTATGAATTTTGAAAACAATTCGAAATAAACGGCCTAAAAAACCACCACATACCAATTTTAAATCGAATCTGACCATAATCACAAATCTTGTCCGCCATCTTGGAGCCACCATTTTGAATTTAGGTATTTCATAATCTCTGACCCCGAAAACCCTTACATACCAATTTTGAATCGATTCGGACCATTATCACAAATCTCGTCCGCCATCTTGGAGCCGCCATTTTTTTTTAAATGTCATATTGCATTGTCAACGGAATTAAGGACACATACCAAACTTCAAATCATTTGAAAATCTGCATGTGGGTGGAAATCACATTCAAAAGTTTCCGTTACATACATACATAAGCGTGTTAAAAATAGCATTTCCTACTCGTGATGAGTTTTTTTTTAAATTTTCCCCTCAAGCATTTGGTTATTCGTGTATAATTTATAATTGTTATTCCTCCTTATATTGCTTTGTAATTTATACTACTTTTTGGTAATAAAGGCAATAATTTCGATAGATAACTGTGAGTACTACAAACTGAGCTTTCGTCATAAATTTATAAATTTCCGTGTAGTCGTAGAGAAAGTATAGTCTTCTATTCGCGTATAATGAGCATCACAATAGCTATCATTATACGCTCATACTATTACTATCATTGTGTGAAAGAAAATACAAATGGGAACAATGGTGTGCCTTGTGGCACACCCAGAGAAATTTCACGTTCTCTTATCTGAAACGCAGGAACATCTGCAACTCACCTCGAGTTAACTAAATCAAGGAGCCGAATGAATAAACACAGGTGTGAATGATCTATTGATTTTTTGTTTCAGATGAAGCTGGTTGAAGAAAAAAATTTCATCATCATGGGTTTGAATAATCAAATTGCCAATTTACAAGCAAGATTCGAAAATGCCCATATAAATGCTCTAGAAAGTGAGCAGTTGGTACTTCAGATTAAGAATAGTGCGGTCAGTATATATATATTTTTTTGTGTATTGGCATCGACTGCTTTGGTCCTTATCCACGTGTTCTGGATAGGCCTTGCTACTAACTCCATACGCCACCTCAGCACTGTTAATTATTAACGCAACAGTGAATATTACTATCTATTACTATCTCTACACCTTTTGAATACCGACACTACACGGTGTAACACAGGAGCATGATACACCCCCCCTTTTCTGATACTTTTGTACATGTCAGTTATTATTTTTCCACCGGTTCCCCCTGGAGTGATACCAACTTTGGATTTTTGAATAGAACACCCTATAAATTGATACATAATCCGTTAGGGATGATCATAAGGTATCCAACAATACCAGGTTCGATGGTATTATCTCCAAAGACACAGAGAGAATTGTATTAACTCGACAGCTTATATGGATAAAGTAATTGGCGATACCATCTGTTCCTCGTCCGTATTAGCACAACTTACATCGTACCTTGGCTGGCTATTTGGGTACTCTGATCCCGCGCTATGAAACGTGTTCTAGGCCGCATCATCTTCCGTGCAGAGGAAGAAGTAATCCAAAGTCTCCGGTTAGAGATACATTCATATCATATATTCAGACATTCAGAGCTTTGTGCTCACGAGTTGTAAAAGAACTATGCAGTTCATTCGAAAAGAAACGAAAACGGTTTATCAGCGAATACATTTGACAGACGAGGGAAATAATAAGTAGATAAATGCATTATCGACGATTCCATTCCATTTTGAAATATACAGTGCGGCTTTTAATAGTCTCCCCCCCTGTTAACTTTTGAACGTTTTGACGTAGAAACATAATAAAAAACGTTTCAAGGGAGTCTCCGATACTACTTTTTGAAATAAATAATATGGTGATTGCTCGACAGGGGGCCCGGAGAGCACATCAACTCAATAATTTTAAACGGCATTGGGGGTCAAGTGTCACATCGTTGAAAAGAGAATCCAATTTTTTTTACATCCATCTAAATATTTTTAAATTTTTTTAATCATTTTTTTCGCAATTTCGATTTTTTGTGTGTGTATATATCTGATGGCGAATATATTATTAAAAGCTGGTTCATTATGAATGATTGACGATTTTCAGGTAAAACAAATGAGCGACATTGACCAAGTTAAGGCATCCATTTGGAATGTTTACACTCATATGGCACATTCGAAGAGACATCCTATAAAAATAAAGAAAGAAAACGTGGAAGATCAGATGATGTACATCAAACGAACTCTTACTGAATTGTCAAAAGTCAATTTGATTCTACGAAAACGCGCTAAATCCTCCAATATGGACGATACGGTGAAGGCTTGAAGATTCAGTTTTTTGTCTAGGTATAAATAGCGGCATTTTTTTTATATTTTTATGATCTATTATAAGCACATGAGAAAAGAAACACCAATAAAAATATATTTTTGTTATTGTTTTTCTTCATTTTGATCGGCAAGGTAGAACAAAGATAAATATGCGAAAAATGTAAAAGGTGCGCTAGAATCCGGCATCCTAGCACACCAAACCACCTATAACACCAACAAGGGAACTGTTAGGCCAGCAAACAATAACATCCTCTTGTAGCAAATTTTCTTAGCTTTCTTTTTATATACCTATGTATTTGAAGAATGTGTCTCGTTATGGTCGCAAAATGCGAAAAATGTAAAAGGTGCGCTAGCATCCAGCATCCTAGCACATAAAACCGCCAAAGAAAAATACTTCCGAGAGTTCTGGAATTTTTCAATATCTTTCCCGTATCCTACGCCATCCAATCGGTCCAACTCAAAGTGTACACGTTCGTAAAAACGCCTACCAAATCTATGTTTGACTATAACAATCGATTTCAAATTCAGCGAATAGAAAAAAGACTGAATTTAACGAACTTTTGACACAAACGTTTCTTTATGTTTGCTACTCTTTTAGATTTCTTCCGCCAAATTTTTGACGAAAGTATGAATAAATAGATGATTCACTCTGATGCCTAACTTGGAAATGATCCCAAAATTAGGAAACGATAATCGATAATTTTTTTTGTTTCCAAGATTTTGCAACTCTTGCATTTTTTCCACAAAATAACAGAATTGCTCAACAATGTTGCCGGCCTAGTTCGAGGTGACAAATTTTTATAGTTTTATTGCTACTCAAAATTACAACATTTGTAAAAGTTCCCTTTCTTTTGTCATTTGTCCCCTTTTTTATTTCAAATTCTAAAATTATTGGCCTATGAGATGCCTGAGTAGGGAATGTCAATATTGCTTTCCAATGTCATGGGCCTTCGTTATTGAAGAAAAACGCTCTTTTGCTGGGGAAATGATCGGCATTGACGATTGCAGGATTTGCGCATATTGCAGAATAAATGCAAGGTTAACGAGTACATTTTTGTAACCACAAGAATATTGTTATGCTCTCATTATTTACTTACCACGAAATGATTAGCATAGTGACGAAGATTCAAAGGGTTATCATTCCAGCAACTGAAGTAATTTTCAATGAAAACTAGATATAGGTAAGTAAAATATCAACTATCTGAATAAAAATGCAAATTTTCACTTTGAGTTTGTTTCTTTTCAGTTAGGGTCTTTTCGCAATATCTATCAGATGTAGTTCAATGTCCAGAGTGGCTTCAGCCGGGGAAGTAGTTGTTTTCTGTTAGATATTACAAAAAAAAAATATATTTCAATTTTAATGGTGAATGTTCTCCCTTATTTCTTAAGTCCTGGTTTCCATGCAAAGGAAAATCCTGAAAGAGGTAGAAATTGGTGTTCTTCTTGAATTTTTGAAGGTTGTATACCTCAGGGAACACCTCCCGAGGCAGTGAGTTCCAAAGCTTTGCCGTACGTTGGAAGAACGAGTTCCTAGAAATAGTTGTTCGGCATGTCTCCAAAGTGACGGCATATGGATGTGAGGACTGTGCTCGACGGGTCAGTCTCGATGGGACCGCTAACGGTGGAACGATTGATGATACTTCGGAAGAGCACCGACCATGAACATAACTATAGAACAGAGACTCGGATCAAACCTTCAGTTTTTCTCAATTATCTCAGAAACCTTCGCTTTTAGGCAGATGGAATGTTAAGACTTTCAGGTTGAGTATCGATGAGCCTAATTGATGTCAAACGCTCATTTGTTCATTCGTTTGTACGCCACTGGTTTGGGAAAATTAAAAATTATAACTTCAAATTATTACAGTGATAAACCTTGATTAGTATACCAAGTTTATTTTTTCCTTAGGGAGTTTTGAAGAAAAACAAAAATAAATAAATATTACCCTACTTTCAACACCTTGTATCTCGTATCTCAGAGGGGATGCACTTCAGGACATACCTTGAGAGAAACTTTTCGAATCGAAAAAAAGTTTTTATGAACATATGTTCGGAGTTGCTTCCTTTCTGAGAAACAGGGCATTGATTTTTTTTTCAAACGCCTTTGTATCTCAGAAACGAAGCAACTCCGGACATATGTTCATAGGAACTTTTTTCCTCAAGGCGACTTAACGAATCACCCTCTGTAGTTTCGTACCGTCAATAGAAACACGAGGGAAACAAATAAGCACTGTTCTGAAAAATCGAATTCTCGGTTTGTTATCCCCAGGAGCCACTCGTAAAAATATCTTCATTTTACTCCAAATCGATATACTTTTTAACCCTATTCGAGGCTAGTATGCGAAAATGGGGCACCTAAATCTGTCACTAGCTGACGGTCTATTAGGAAACAATATGACAATGAATGAAGTTGTAAAAAATTGCAAAACCTTGTACTATAATAAGACCTCAATTGATTATTAGAATTACCTTGCACTTGATTACAAATGCAATGGAAAAGGGAAAGGAACGTCACACAATTGCATTGGCGACTTTCATCTTAATCTATTCAAATAAAGCTTTGTTACATACGCGTAAGTGATCTTGTTTTGTTTAAAAAATTAACGAGAAGGTAAGGTTGAAATAAAGTATCTTCATATATCTTCCTTTAATATAAGAAGTAATATCAGGCGAAAGAAAATATAGATTTCTTGACATGATTTTTTGGGTTTATGACCTTCCACAATCTGAAAATGAAAAAAAAATTTTAATCCACAAAATCAAACTTTCAATCAATAGAAAATATCGAATTCAACTCAGTTTGTAAGCTTATAGTGTGTCAATTTGAAATCGTACAACCACGTTTTTTTCAGTCCTCACAGAAAATCTAAAATATGCAAAAAAACTAATTTCTAAGAACGCCTTCTGTAGGCAGGATTTCAATTGAATAATGTCAATCCTCTAGAAGAAATGGAAACACCTTACATTCCAAATGAGAACTATCTTGTCGACCAAAAGTATTTTCATTGCTTTTGAAACTGTTAACAAGTGTAGATATCAAGTATTCTGGAGTGGAACAAAAAAAAATTATTGAAGCAGAATGTTCATAAAATCAGTAGATGAATCATCTGCGGCCGAAAAGCAAACTTCAGTCGCTATTTTCCATCGTTCAAGATAACTTCTTTCAGTCGCAGATGATTCCACAACTGATTATATGAACATCATGTTCATATTTTCGAACAAAAATAAAAATGCAGTACCCATGACAGGTTTATGTCAAAAAATTACTTTCCAAGTGTTACTTCCGCAAAGGAAATATTTTCATCATTCCCATCCTTGCTGTGTATAATTGCTTCTGAAGAGCTTGCTTTCAAAATTTTCCGATCTCACTGATGAGCTTGACAAAAATGTATTGGGGATCTCATGAGAGAAGTGCTTCAATGAAATGAACAATTTTTGTTGGTGATATTTTTGAATAATATTCTCCCTATTTCATTTATTTATATGAATTTTCACTGAAAACTAGAGATAATTAAGAAAATGAACTCTCTGAATGACAATTGGAATTTTCACTTTTAGAATTTTTTTTGCAGTTAGTCTTTTCAAAATATCTATCAGATATAGTTCAATGTCCAGCGTGGCTTCAGCTGGGAAAATAGTTGTTTTCTGTTAGATATTACAAAAAAAATCAAATTCTTTAATTTTTACTTGAGATTACCATTTAAACGCTTGTGAACGTTTGGAAAGGACTCCGCAACAACCCTTATGGAAAATGGCTCTCGGTGAAATTGGTTGAAACTTTAGGATATTGTAGATATCGATGTCCTGATTAAATATCTCAGGGCACAAAGTCCAAATATGGACAGTTTTTGAGATACAGGGTGTCAAACATGCAGAGAGAAGGATGTTACTTACCTTCAAAAAATCAATAGTATGGCAATTATTTCGTTACAAAAAGTTAGGGAATATAATTGCAATCTTAATATTGTCGGCTCGAGTTGTAATGAAACGTTCTAAGACACCATATACAGGTTTATTAACAATTACATAAGTTTTATGTAATTCTTTGAACAAAATCAATCAAGCGCAAAAGCTGGTAGACTTGCAGAATGAGTGAATATCATTTGATTTTGATATTGGGTGATCTGAGGTTACTTTTATACAGGGTCACTCAAAATTTTTTTTTCTGATTGTATTTATTTTAATTTTTTTAAGAAACATCGATACAAATTAAACGTAAAGTAGAAAACTAAATATAATATGATCAATAGTTGCTGGTCAACGGCGTAATGATGCAGCTATCAAAAGGGAGTTTTTACTTGTTCATACCTTGTCTGTTAAGACATTGTACCTGGTTACTAAAAAGACAAACTGTTCCGTATCCACATTAGCATCGTTTATAACGTTCAATAAACCTGTATGAGAAGTCGCTCAAATCTGGGATCAGAATTGGAGAATTTACGTCAGTGATGACGGGTTGGCACTTCCCCGTAATATACACCGTCTTCGACTCTACTGTTAGGACCTATATTTTGATAAGATACTTTAGAAGTACCCACTCAGTAATGAACAAGGTATGAACGAGTAAAAACAATTATCAATGAAGCTGCATCATTACGCCGTTGACCAGCAACTATTGATCATTATATTTAGTTTTCTACTTCACGTTTAATTTGTATCGATGTTTCTTAAAAAAATCAATATAAATACAATCAGAAAAGAAAATTTTGAGTGACCCTGTATAAAAGTAACCTCAGATCACCCAATATCAAAATCAAATGATATTCACTCATTCTGCAAGTCTACCAGCTTTTGCGCTTGACTGATTTTGTCCAAAGAATTACATAAAAATTATGTAATTGTTAATAAACCTGTATATGGTGTCTTAGAACGTTTCATTACAACTCGAGTCGACAATATTAAGATTGCAATTATATTCCCTAACTTTTTGTAACGAAATAATTGCCATACTATTGATTTTTTGAAGGTTGAGGACTTTGTGCCCTGAGATATTTAATCAGGACATCGATATCTACAATATCCTAAAGTTTCAACCAATTTCACCGAGAGCCATTTTCCATAAGGGTTGTTGCGGGGTCCTTTGCCAGTACCGAAAGATGAGTGTTATTATATTACTGTTTTTTTTGCAGGTTCGAAAGATAATGGATATACTTTTTGTCACCGGAAAAAGCCTGACAGATGTGGTTCAGAATTATCTCGTTATGAGTCTTGCTGTAGCCTTGGTGGTATGGTATATCCAGTACTTGTGGGGAAGGAGATATTTGTACATCCATTCCTGGAAAGTCGAAGGACCTTTCGCATTCCCACTAATTGGCTGTGCATATTTGTTTTCAGGAAACGGGACCGGTAAGTCTGTGGTATGAATCACCGGAAAATATTCGATTGAATCTGTTGATCCAATTCAGAAATGATGAAATTAAATAGTAGACGCTCAACTGATATTAATGAAACAATTTTCTCGAAAACTTTAATCTCTATTCTCCGTTTTGGAGATGAATATAATATGTATATATCCCCGCTGACCTGTGGTGTGGTGTGGTGTGGTGTGGTTTGGTGTGGTGTGGTGTGGTGTGGTGTGGTGTGGTGTGGTGTAGTGTAGTGTAGTGTAGTGTAGTGTAGTGTAGTGTAGTGTAGTGTAGTGTAGTGTAGTGTAGTGTAGTGTAGTGTAGTGTAGTGTAGTGTAGTGTAGTGTAGTGTAGTGTAGTGTAGTGTAGTGTAGTGTAGTGTAGTGTAGTGTAGTGTAGTGTAGTGTAGTGTAGTGTAGTGTAGTGTAGTGTAGTGTAGTGTAGTGTAGTGTAGTGTAGTGTAGTGTAGTGTAGTGTAGTGTAGTGTAGTGTACGTTGAGTGGTGTGGTGTGGTTTGGTGTGGTGTGGTGTGGTGTGGTGTAGTGTAGTGTAGTGTGGTGTGGTGTGGTGTGGTGTGGTGTGGTGTAGTGTAGTGTAGTGTAGTGTACGTTGAGTGGTGTGATGTGGTTTGGTGTGTTGTTAGTGTAGTGTAGTGTAGTGTAGTGTACGTTGAGTGTAGTGTAGTGTAGTGTACGTTGAGAGGTGTGGTGTGGTGTAGTGTAGTGTAGTGTAGCGTAGTGTAGTGTAGTGTAGTGTAGTGTAGTGTAGTGTAGTGTAGTGTAGTGTAGTGTAGTGTAGTGTAGTGTAGTGTAGTGTAGTGTACGTTGAGTGGAGTGGTGTGGTGTGGTGTGGTGTAGTGTAGTGTAGTGTAGTGTAGTGTAGTGTAGTGTAGTGTAGTGTAGTGTAGTGTAGTGTAGTGTAGTGTAGTGTAGTGTAGTGTAGTGTAGTGTGGTTTGGTGTGGTGTGGTGTGGTGTGTTGTGGTGTGGTGTGGTTTGGTGTGGTTTGGTGTGGTGTGGTGTGGTGTGGTGTGGTGTAGTGTAGTGTAGTGTAGTGTAGTGTACGTTGAGTGGTGTGGTGTGGTGTGGTGTGGTGTGGTGTGGTGTGGTGTAGTGTAGTGTAGTGTAGTGTACGTTGAGTGATGTGGTGTGGTTTGGTGTGGTGTGGTTTTGTGTGGTTTGGTGTGGTGTGGTGTAGTGTAGTGTAGTGTAGTGTAGTGTAGTGTACGTTGAGTGTAGTGTAGTGTAGTGTACGTTGAGAGGTGTGGTGTGGTGTGGTGTGGTGTGGTGTGGTGTGGTGTGGTGTGGTGTGGTGTGGTGTAGTGTAGTGTAGTGTAGTGTAATGTAGTGTACGTTGAGTGGTGTGGTGTGGTGTGATTTGGTGTGGTGTGGTGTGGTGTGGTGTGGTGTAGTGTAGTGTAGTGTGGTGTAGTGTAGTGTAGTGTAGTGTAGTGTAGTGTAGTGTACGTTAAGTGGTGTGGTGTGGTGTGGTGTGGTGTGGTGTGGTGTGGTGTGGTGTGGTGTGGTGTGGTGTGGTGTGGTGTGGTGTGGTGTGGTGTGGTGTGGTGTGGTGTGGTGTGGTGTGGTGTGGTGTGGTATGGTGTGGTGTGGTTTGGTGTGGTGTGGTGTGGTATGGTGTGGTGTGGTTCGGTGTAGTGTTGTTATTTGATGGAAATCCACTTCTTAGACTGTTTGAAACGTGAGGAACAGAAACTTGATTTAACACGATAAGATTTCAACAAATGATATTACATCGAGACTTGTTTCGCTACACTGTAGTTTTTCAAGCGGTTAATACAATAACTTGCTTGAAAAAACATTGAAAGTGCTTAGTAATCGCGAGCATTTCGTAAATTAAAGTGCATAGTGCTCGAGATTCCGGAGCACTTTTCAAGAGTGCTCAGAGCTTAGTGCTCAGAGCACTTTCTGTCAGTGCTCGGCACAGCTCTGTCCAGGATCCGCTAGAGTTCATTAGGGGTTTTGTATCGGTGAGGGCACTACATTTTGCGTAGAGATAGTTGGCTAATCCTATATGTTTCAAGCAGATTGTGCTGCTAATTACGAAACTTGGTCCACAATTTTATCAACCAGAAAATGCTCAAACTGGCCATGGTAATCTACATCAATTTACTTTTCACCATTTCCAGATATAATGCATACACTAATAAAGATGCAGCAGAATATATTCTCAGGAATATGGAGGTTGTGGATCGGACCAAAACTGTTTTACATCATTACCGAACCAGAATACATAGAAAAGGTATTGAATCATCCGAAAGCCTTGGAAAAAGATGACGTTTACAGATTTATGGCCGATGGTATTGGGTTCGGCTTACTGACAGCTCCAGGTTAGTGTGAATGTATGGGTTCATAAATCAGTAGTACAGTAACCACAGACAAATGTGAGCCACACGTGAAGAATGAATCGTAGCACTGTGAAATTCGGCACATGACTTTTTGACATCATATATCGTTAGAAAAAAATTTGTTTACCAAAATATCAGGAGTGGAACCAAAAATTTTCATTTCAAAAAATTATATTTTTTGTTTGCTGTTGTTTCGGAAAGAATAAGATTTTTCAAGAAACAATTTCAACAAGGCGAAAGATAATTCAATTCTCCACAAGAAATATACTCAGTAATTTCTCACAAAATGTGCTCGTTTTCTTAGAAAACCTGATTGACTTCCGATATCAAATTTCAGGCTCGCCTTAACTCGCCACTGCAATTTCCGGAATGGGCCGAAAATTAGACTTCTCATAACTAAAAATTATAGTAGAAGGAGAAAAAAAGTGTATATTGTTCCTGAAGACTTCTACTTCCTCATGCAAATATAATAAATATGTGAGTATCTGAGTACCCAAAATGTGTTTTGTCCCACTTCACATAACCCTTCTACGATATTTACGGAGGATCCGAAAGGCATGGATATTTTGTTTGATATGAAATAATTATACTGAAGCAGGAATCAGTATCCTCTTTGGACCATATGAAACTAGGTTTTCAACTCACCCATAATTCCGGTAATTTCTTCAGTAAATGTTGAAAATAATCGCTCATACACATCCTACATAACAATGAAGTATGTGATTTCAAGCTTGAGGTTTACGCTTCATAATAGTGTTATTAAACATATATGCAGGATATGAATAAGCGATTATTTTCAACATTTACTGAAAGGAATGCCGGTTTTATGGGTAAGTTGAAAATGAGGCGGGAGTAAAACAAAGTTTTTATTTTGGCATGTATAAGAAGGACCTGTCACACTACTTTAAAATTGTTGCATATAGTCCAAAGAGGGTATAGGTTGCTGCTTCAGTATGATGATTCCATATTTACTGAATTATTCATGATTTTCGGATCATCCGCAAACATCTCCGTGAAGTGCGACAAAACACATTTTAGGTACACAAATACTCGCATATTATATTTTCACGAGAAGGTAGGAGTCTTCAGAAACGATATGAACTCTTCCTTATTCTTCTCCGATCATTTTCAGAAGAGTTATGACCAATCAAATATTCGGCTCCGCCAGAATTTTCAGCGGCGGGTAAGGAAGAACCTGAAAGTTGATGTCGGCGTTCAATCACGTTTTCTGGGAAAACGAGCGCATTTTATAAGAAATAACTAGGATCAATTTTTGTGGACAATTGAATCGTCTTTCGCCTTATCATATACTTTCCAAGACTACTGCAAAAATCTATTTATTTATTTTTAAACGAAAAACAAAAAAATATCTTCCACGCCTGGAATTTTGGTAAACAATTTTTTCTCGTGTTCATGATTGTTCCAACTACTGGCATACCAAATTTGGTGGTGCTACAATCGATTCTCGTCTCAAAACTCAATCGTACTGGATTATGTATCAAAACGACTCATTCAATTCTAGCCAATAAATGGAAAAGACACAGAAAAATACTTGCTCCGTCGTTCAATCAAAGGATTCTGGACTCTTTCGTGGAAGTTTTCGCAGAGAATAGCATAGTATTCGCTAAAGAACTGGAGAAAGTGGTCGGAGAAAAACAGTTGGATTTGTACCAGTTCGCATCAAGGTACACATTGGATGTAATTTGCCGTGAGTGGTTATCACAATTGAAAAAATGTACAGCTAAAAACAGGGTGTTTCCGAATTTGGACCTATAAATGGGATGGGGATTAAAAGATGAGAAAACAAAACGAAGTGAAAGATAATATACATTTTTAAAGTTTTCAAAACACTTTTGTTAATTACTGATCTGAGGTCTGCAGCCTACGCAAACTCAGATGAAATACACCGCCAGCGGGCAGGCACGCTGTGGTTTAGAGAATCATACCTGTGCCTCCCAAATAAAGGCAACTAAAAGCGCCAATATTTCGAAAAAAATTTATTGCCCCAAGAACAAAAATTCTTGCGATTCATTGCTACATTTTGTCCCATATACCCATTTTCTTTATCGCTTCAATTTCGTAAACACCCTGTATATTAGGAAAAAAATAATAGAAATTAATTTTGGTGAATAGGCGAAGTTCAGCTTAGATTTTTCTTGAAGCCTCATCCTTCTCAACTGAAGAGAAAATTCGGGAAGTTGAAATTGGTAAAATCCATAAAAATTGTGAAAAATGTCTGACCGTCAAATGATTCAGTTTCAAAAAAGTTCACCCCTCTGAACCCCTACATATTAAAATAGAATCTGTGAAAGTAGTAGAAAATATGAGATAAATAGCCGAACAATTCAATTTCAGAAAATGACTTAGGTACCAGATTTCATTTGGAAAAATTGAGATTTGTCTTTAAAGGAACTTTCAGCCAAGAAATTAAGGACTTCCACCTCCCCTTCATTTCGAGACACTCTGTATACATTGATTAAAAACATTGTGTATTTTTCGTTCCAGAAACAGCAATGGGGGTGAATATGAATATACAGAGAGGAAAAGGAAACTTTGGAACAATTATTGAAGAGTAAGATATAATTTTTTTTTCTACATTCATGCTTTGGTTGAGAGGCTGGAGTTGAGATGGCGCCAGTGGTTTAGTGAACGTTAGGCTGCGGGTAGTGTCTCAGCTTCTGCCTTGACATGGAGATTTTGTTGGACAATTCGTTGCAGACATTAGTTATTGCCTGCTATCGATCTATAGGTGGTCTAAATGTTTCAATTAACATTTTCCATGCAACTAAGAATTGCGGAGACATCCTTGTAGGAACTCTGCACGGAAATTCATTAGACGTAATTCAACGTTCGTCGTGGTATTAGCCCGGAAAGTAGTTGTTTTCTGATGGATTTTTGACCCAATTATTCCCATTGTAAGGATTATGGCAATAAGCGTCGTCCTGGTAGAGCAGGACATCTTGTTTCCTTCTAAGTTGTACTAATGTTGCCTCAGGTGGTCTTGCTCAATAATTATAGTTAGTTTCTTGGTTCGCATCTATATTGCGTTGTTATTTGTTGACATGTCTCTACCGACTGTCTTCGAATTGTTCTTAGTTGTCCAGGTTCAGGATCTCTACTTTCCTATTGAAATCCTCGTGTGCTTGTGACTGTTTGGTCTGGTCTAGGGCAACGAGTTTGCGTCTCAAGCCTTAGCAATTTTATTAAATACAAGATTATTTTCTCTCTTTGTACGATATTCTTTGTCAGGCCAAGAGTTGAGAGTCACAAAATTATAGAATATTTTCCATTCCAGCGATTCTTACCAATACGGACTTGGAAATCAATGGGAACAAAATTCTTCGTTTTCAGTTGATCCTAGATATATTTTTCTGATAGAATTCAATCAAGACTTTCGATTCCTACCTAGTTTAATCATTCACTTTGTTGAGTGAATTCAATATAATTGTAAAAAGTGATTATAATATTTTATTTGCAAGATCACCTTGTGTCCAAATCAAAGTAATCACCTGATGAAGCTCCTAGTATTTGAATGGACGATTTCTTGAAAATACTAGGCTTCTTGTCTGATTATAGAGATGAGAGGTAATTTGTATATGTACACTAAATGACAAAATATTTTGGTCCCCATTTTAGGTTCCTGGAGGCGATGACCCACAGATTATTGAAAATATGGCATCATCCGAATATCTTTTGGCATTTCTCACCTCGGAAAGTAAAATATGAAAACTACAAGAAGAAATTCCATAATGTAACTGGCTCTGTAAGTTGAATTTTCCACCTTCCAAACGGCTTCCTGGTGATTATTATGTTTTCAGGTTGTATCGAAGAAACTAGAAGAACAAAAGGAGAAACTGAAATTGAAACAACATTGCTTGGAAGCTGAAATCGAAGAAGGTGAGGTCGGTTGCCTTTCGTCGAGTACGCCCAATTCAACATGTAAAATATTTTTTCTCCTATCCCTATAGAAAGTACACACTTTTCTCCCTCAAACCAGGGAGGAAAGTACTTTTCCTCCCCCTCATTTCAAGTGAGTTGTAAACGAAAAAACTTCAGTATCAAATTTTGAAAATAGCAAACAGTCGGAGATTTTTAATTTTTTTTTATTCTTATCAGATTGATTGATGAGGTCACGAATGAAACTCGTGGCGATGTGGTTTTGCAGTGGTCGTTTCATTGACTTCTAAAGAGTTGGAATATTTTCCATGAAAAATTAGCGTATTTTGAAAGGCTTTAGATTTGGGATGAAACGAATGGTTCATTATTTGTTCAATTTTTTCGTTAATTTCAGAACCCTCGTACAAACGACTAGCTTTCTTGGATCTGATCTTGAAGAATGCTGAATTCACAGAAACGGAGTTGCGAGAAGAGGTTGATGTATTTTTAGCAGCAGTGAGTAAAACACTTTTATTTATTCGTTTTTATTATGAAGTCAATAAAGTCGGCAACTTCAAAAAAATTCTTCAAAAGATTATCCTTCATTTGGCTGGGAAGACGCGTTTCGTGGCTCTTGCCGCTCGTCAGTGACAGGGTAGGTCGGACAACATTACAGTCGTCCTGCCCCAGCCTAATGAATTATAATCCACTGTATAACTAATATTTCCCCACAAATGAAGCGGCGACTTACGGTAAAAGTCCGTCGCAGCGCCACCCGCGGGGAAACCAATAAGCACTTGGAAGAACGTTACGCACAAATATCTGTCAGATGTAATTCAATGTCCGTCGTGGTATTAGCCAGGCAAGTAGTTGTTTTCTGTCAGATGTTTGCCTCATATTTTGCACGACAGTGTCGATTTCACTATTTCATTTAAATAATAATAATTGGTGTTTTGGTATTTTTCATTTTAGATTTTTGTTTTAATTCTAGGGTACCGAAACAACTGCTTCATCCGTGAGCTGTTTATTTACGATGCTGGGAATGTATCCCGATGTTCAGGTAAATAATGATTCACCTCATGAGGAATTTTTATCAGATTTCATTTGCACGTTTGGAGGAGGAGATTCAATATTTGTTTTAACCCAATCGATCAAGTGTTTTTTCAAATTAATTTCAAATAGTATTTTATCATATTTTTTTTTATAATTTCTTATCTTGAAACGAATTTCAATAATTGGAGAAACCTGTTTCATCAAAATTTCAATATGTTTTGATCACGAATAAATTTTCATCTACATGAAGTCTCGGAAATTTTAATGTGGAAGAGTTCATCTTGAACGATGGAAAATAGCGACACAAAGTTTGTTTTTCAGCCGCAGATGATTCCACAACAGATTCTATGAATATTCCATTCATATTTTCGAACAAAAATCAAAGTACTGTATACTTTCCTTATTTAATCTGATAGGATTTTCACAGTCAATACTAGAAGATTTTTTGGGATAAAAATGAACGAAGATTTTTTTAAATTCATTGTCAATAAAGATCACTCGTCATATCGCTACTAGATTTCAAGAACCCCTAGAAATTATGATTATCTATGACGCTCGATTCTGTCTTTTGTGATTATTTTTAGAAGTTCCAGGACTTCTGCTGCCTCCAGTGCTCATTATGTCGATCGCGATCTCAAAGATGATATTATTATTATCATCATCATCTATCTATCTATCATCATATTTTTCGTACATGTCAAGCAAGTTATCTAAACCTTCGATATATCTATCATTATCCATTATTTTATAGCAAAAAGTCTATGAAGAAGTAATCGACATTTTTGGACCGGATCGTATTGTGGAAGCATCAGATTTGCCACGAATGAAATATACTGAAAAGGTGATCAAAGAAAATTTGAGACTTTTTCCTATAGGAGCCGCTTTTGCTAGGGCGGTTGAGGAAAATATAGATCTTGGTGAGTAGAAAAATAATGACATTTCTATAGCACACATGGAATGTTTCATGAGTCTCATGTAGATCAAAAAAGACATCATTTTATGAGAAAAGAGTGCCTTTCACTTGACGGAAAAACACAAATGTCGATAGTAAAAGAAGTATACTGAAGAGTTATATTGCGCCACCCACACTACCCCTACTTCTGGCCTTGCCCCTCCACTATCAATCAATCGGAGCGTGCCAAGCTGTCACAGACACTATTCACCTATGTCACTTGTCATATATCGTATGTCACCTGTCACTTGTCACCTATAATCGGTCACTTTCCAGCAAGAATCAATGCCTCTGTGTAACATCACGTTACAGACGGGTGATGTTTCTGTGCTTTTTGAGTTTGCGTCACGAATCACCTGTCACTTTTGTCACCTCTCATGTGTCACCTGTCACTTATAATCAAGAACCTTACGATCGCTCGTTAAAACTTAAGATCCTCGTTCATGTATCAAACTCATATTTCGAGTGTACACAGATCTTTACAACAAGTATAATATATCATCGGGCTATTCTCAGTCCGGCCCATCTGCAGAGGGCTCTATGGAAAGGAATATCTTCAAGTCTTATTTTCATCCAAACATTTTTTATCATAAATTGAAAATGCAATTTTTTTTTTCATTGAACCCTGACCCCATGTTACAGGAGAAGCCATTATTCCTGCAGGAAGTTCTGTTGGCATAGTTCCTATCTACATACATCGAAGTTCTAAATACTGGACAGACCCCTTGAAATTTGATCCGGATAGATTCTCGCCCGAAGAAGTGGCAAAGAGGCACCCATGCACATACATACCCTTTTCATATGGACCCAGGAATTGTATAGGTAATAACTGAATTATCGATTTTTTAGGTAAAAATAAGAAAAAATTCGCAAAAAAAATGTTGATATTAAAGAGTAATATAATAGTAGTTTACCTAACAAGTGCGGAAAGTGATACTTAAAACTAAACAAATATACTTTTCCGCACTAGTGCGGAAAAGCGTCTCTTTCAAAACTAAAATGAGTGGGGAAAAGTGGATTTTTCCGCACGCTAGTAGAAAAAATACTTCAAAGAAACTGCAAGGAATGGAAATACTTATTATATAATAAATTATTTGCAAAATATCTTCAGAGGATAGCAAACTCCATTCGGTTTTCTTCATTTATTTATTCTATTTATTATTGTTCAAAATAACAAATACAATGTGCCAATCAATAATGAAAAGTAATCCTCATGGAAAAATGATCACATAAGTTGAAAACTTGTTCATGATAATGTGAAATTAATGTAGAAAATAAATATATCATAACACAGAAATTATAGTGAATATCGATAATACATACATACAAATAAAGAAAATAGTGAAATGAACTTTAAGGTATGAATCCAAAATAATGTGTAAAGAACTTTCTCGATTCCACTTTAAAATTCTTTATTCAACACTTTAAACAGAACAAATACACTACATAACCTAATTTATATGTACAAAGTACAAACAGTCGACTTCCAGAACCAGATCTTTCGAGAACTCTGCCATCCTTCCGGGCGTTTCTAGGCTTAAGCCACCGTTCTTCGTCCATAGGTGGCGTGATCACTCACGCCGCTGTTATCATTTCGCTATCTTCCACCTAGATGGCGCCAGGTCTGAATATTTCCGTGGCAAATGGTTACATTTTGCATACATAAAAACAATAACAAATTTATTTCGCACACAAACTATTTTCAAAATTTATTATATATCTTTTTACCTATATGAATGGCATGTTGTTGAGAGAAAAGTTGTAGAGAAATTTTCAGTTGAAATCCAACCATCCATTTTTTGTTCCTTATTTATGTTTTATAAGATTATCAAATTCCATTTTTTTTCCAATATAAGATGTGTATGCTTTATAAGACAATTGTTTGACTTAATAATTATCAATAATGATTGAGGATTATTAATAATTTTCAATAAATCGCAAATATTATTACCGTAACATATACATTATTATCTATTTTTCAGGTTGGAAGTACGCCATTGCTAGCATTAAAGTAATCATTGCCACAGTGATCAGGCAGTACAGGATTTTCACGGAATATAAATCCGTCGAGGAGATAAAGTTAAAAATAAATTTACTCCTTAGTATGGAAGAAGGTTCAAAAGTATGGTTAGAATACAGATAATGTAATGAGTTTTACATTTGAATAATATATTCGAAAATCTGAATGTGTGTTTTTTGAACTTTTGAACTGTAACAACTCTCAGGTCGATGCATTCAGGTAAATTATATGTGAATTAAAAAAAATTGTGAATTGAAAAAATCAAGACGACTGAATGAAAGTTCCGAAAGGAGGAGGGTGGGGATAGCTAAATATACGTTTCGAGAGTGGATGGTTTTTGTTGTCTGTCAATCCTCTTCCACTCAAACGTGTAAATACTTCTCCTTATCCAATGAAAACTAGAGAGAATTATAAATATCAGCTATCTGAATGAAAATGCGAATTTTCACTTTCAGATTTTTTCTTTCCTTTTCAGTTGAGTAGAGTCTTTTCATAATATCTATCAGATGTAGTTCAATGTCCAGCGTGGCTTGTGCCGGGGAAGTAGTTGTTTTCTGTTAGATATTACAAATAAATCACATTTTTCATTTTTCAATTTTCATGGAGAATGTTCCCCTTTTCACCTTTTTCTTTTTTGAACTATGTCAGGGAAATCTCATATTTGCACTATCCACGATTTTCTCCGTCCAATCTTCATCACTTTTCATTTCTACTTAAATGAAATTTATAGTTATCAAGAATTCGTTATCTGGATAGATGCCCAATTTCACAAATTTCATTAATTATTGTTGTCAACTAGTTTCTGTCGGCCACACAGCCATAGCTACTTTGGATTACCTAGTGTAGATTAGGTCCAATAGTTCCTTAGAGGTATATGCTATTATTTTGAATATATTCGCGGCGATAGTTTGGAATTTTGATAATACTTATTTAATAGTAAGAATGCTAAGAATATTATTGGTGAAACATTTGTATATCAGATATTTATAGGTTATTAGTTGCCAAAGAAAATGAGAACTGGCTTTATGACAGGATTTCGTTATTATTCGGATCTGTCACTGTTGTTGTATGAAACTGTCGGTTGCCTAGCAACAGCCGTTAAAAAAGTGCACCTTTTTTACGCTTTTCCGTTTAATAATGAAATCGTATGTTGATAGTCAAATATTGTAATACTTTACGCACACAAACCACACAAAAAAGTGGACTTTTTTTGACAGTTGTAGATAAACATTTTTCAAAAGTTCGATGGCTCTCTCTAACCGAATATTTACAGTACGAGAACATATTTTTTTCCTATAATTCAATTGTTATTATCAATTTTCATCAGTTGGCCAGGTTTTCTGCCCAAGTCACACGGAGTTGTCAACTAAAACTTTTTTCGTGCTTTACAATCGTCCGAACCTGAATTCGAAAAAATCAAACCACCTATGTCAATTGTTACCGAAAAAAAAACAATAAACAAAATATTCTTGAAGTAAAATCAATAATCAACCTCAGTGTCACTTTGTCGTGAGATTTAATAACCTAAAAACCAATTGCAAAGATCGATGTATCGTCAAATTAATCAAAGGTCAACCTGAATTGGAATCAGAATGTCCAAAACAATCATATATCTTAAATAAGATATAAGAACAATTTTCAGATTTATGTGATCGGTGGACGGACTCGTTTAATAATTACAACCGTTTACTTCTTTTATAATGATGTAATGTATGAGGTTATCCACTGAGATCATGAATTCATTATGATGGTTTAGAGTATTTGAAGCTCTCCTTTTCGATAATGACAGACATGAAACGATTCTCAAATGATATGATATCTTCATCGATAAATTTTAGCTAACTAGTCGAATATCCTATCAGTTTTTCATTATTATCGTATTTCTGAAATCGCAAATGAGTTTTCTTCACTATGGAAACTTCTAAATTCCAGAGTTACATTGAAAAATACGTACCTGAAGATTTTTTCACATGGTTGGACTTTTTTCATAAAATTATTGGGATTTTACCTCCAAAAAGTCCTTTATATAAGGCTCTTTATCTCTTAGTTGCTGTTCCTCATGTTTTTATGTGCACCTTTTTGCTGGTTGCTCTTTCTTTTGCGGACCTCCTGACGACAGACAGACCTTTCAAAGAGGCGGTATTCGGAATGAGTATTGTGATTCTGAATATTATTGTCGTCACACGAATCGCTTTCTGGATATTTTCGAAAGGGAAGTTCGAGAAAATTAGGGAAATTCTGAACAGAGATGCTTTCAGTTTTGAATGTTTCAACCTGAAGAAAATTGATTACAAGGAAGTTTTCCATGATCGAGAAAGAATCGAGATGAACCGAGGACGGAGTTTGAGTTATAAGGAGATTGGAAGATTGTGGAAAAACGCTCAATTAGTTTTCGATGATAGTAGGTGAGGCAAAAATGGCTAATTAAGAAAAAAAAATTAACTTGAATATGGCTCCAAAAAAAACATTTGAAAACTGAAAATTAAACACTGAGATGAAAAATGGGTACAAAAACATAGAAATTTACTTTTCCCATTTTTCATGAGGATCTCCTATCACATAGTAACGGCTACATCCATCAATTTATTAAACACTGAGAATTTGAACGAAAAAAATCGACGGACAAAAAAGGTTGGGTATATCATGGTAGATAAATTTCTGTTTCCGGATGTATTTTGACGTGCTGATTCCGAATCTTTGAACGAAAATGTCGAAAACTCATCGAAAATATTTTTGGCGCCTAAAACCCATTGGAAAACTGATTCAGAGCTGACCAACTCGAGAACGGTTAGAGATAGACGGATTCTGTGAACCCCAATCGATTCAGAATAGACGAATTAGTATACCCTGATCATTTGAATAGAAAGAATCGACGGATAAAAAAGTCGAGTATATCATGATAGATCATTTTTTGATCTTTTTTATTTTTCATTTTTTGAATTTCAATTTTTTTTCCGGACGTATTTTGACGTGCTGATTCCGAATATTTGTAAGAAAATGTCGAAAACAAATCAGAAATATTTTTGGCGGGAAAAACACCATCCAAAATGGATTTAAACCTATCCAACTCGAGAACGGTTATAGATAGACGAATTCTGCGAACGCCAATCGATTCAGAATGGTCAAATTAGTATATATTGTGAATTTCGAGTCAATCAAAAAAATTAAAAATTACTCGAAAAAGTTGTAAGGGGTTCACCCCTAAAAATCAGGAAAAATACCAAGTCCTCATATCGACTTGAAATTTGCACTGTATACGTAAAATTTCATGCTCATTCCGAAAATGTATGATTTTTATGTGCTCAGATGTAAGATTTAGCCGGAAAATGGTGTTTAAGGAAGAAAATCCAATTTTCTGATTTTTTTTTTCATTTTTCGAATTTAAAATTTTGGTCCTCAGACGTATTTTGATGTGCTGATTCCAAATCTTTGAACGAAAATGTCGAAAACAAATCAGAAATATTTTTGGCGGGAAAAAACACCATCCAAAATAGATTTAAACCTTTCCAACTCGAGAACGGTTATTGATAGACCAATTCTGCGAACGCCAATCGATTCAGAATCGTCAAATTAGTATATATTGTGAATTTCGAGTCAATCAAAAAAATTAAAAATTACTCGAAAAAGTTGTAAGGGGTTCACCCCTAAAAATCAGGAAAAATACCAAGTCCTCATATCGACTCGAAATTTGCACTGTATACGTAAAATTTTATGCTTATTCCGAAAATGTATGATTTTTATGTGCTCAGATATAATATTTAGCCGGAAAAGGGTGTTTAAGGAAATATTTTTGGAAAAAAACCATCCAAAATGGCTATAAAGCTATCCAACTCGATAACGGTTATAGATAGACAAATTCTGCGAACACCAATCGATTCAGAATGGCCAAATTAGTATATAATAAGAATTTGAAAAAAAAATCAACGGATTTTTTTTTTCATTTTTCCAATTTTAAATCTTTGTTTTCCAACGTATTTTGACGTGCTGATTCGGAATCTTTGAACGAAAATGTCGGAAACTCATCGGAAATATTTTTGGCGCCAAAAAAACCATTTGAAAACTGATTCAAAGCTGACCAACTCGAAAACGGTTAGAGATAGACGAATTCTGCGAACGCCAATCGATTCAGAATGGCCGAATTAGTATACAGTCAGAATTCGAACGGAAAAAATTGGCGGACAAAAAAGTCGAGTACTTACATCATGATAGATAATTTTTTTAACTTTTTTATTTCTCATTTTTCGCATTTCAAATTTTTGTCCCCTGACGAGCTGATTCCGAATCTTCGAACGAAAATGTCGAAAACTCATCGAAAATATTTTCGGTCCAAAAAAAAACCATTTGTAAACTGATTCTCTCTAACCATCTCTCCCATTTTCCAGCAACAAATTGGAGATTTTCCGCAAAAAGAAGATGTTCTATACCAGATTGGTCTGTTGCTTTAGCTATATACTTTTAAACATCTTCTGTATAACAACGGTTTTCTTATTTTATGGCAGCGAGCTCTCTGCAGAATCGTTCGAGGCATACAATGCTCATCTGAATAAAACTTCGAAGTACAAAAAGTATCTGGTACCGATGTTTTTGCCTTTTGACACGTCCCTAGATGGGTACTACCACTTGGAGTTTGCCTACAGTTTCTATACGCATCTTGGGAATGTTCTCCTATTTTTACGTAAGTATTCTCGGCAAATACTATGGACATAACATTCTCATTTCTATGAGCTGATAGGATCAAATAAAAAAATCTTTGTAGATATTCTTGTTTGAGAACTTTTTTTTCTTTGTGTAGAGATAAAAATTCCTAGCATTTCAAGATATGCCATTTTCTTTGCTCAAATTTTTTGGATCTTACCTAACAGAGGGCAATCAAATTATCAAAACAACAACGTCCTCATCTGCAGCTGACATCAATTACGGAGCACCACAGAGTTCAGTGCTTGGTCCGATAATCTTCCTACTATGTATAAAAGACTTCCCAACTATTGTTACCAAAGTGAAGAACCCCGCACAGACCTTATGGGAATCTGGCCCTATGTCGAATTGGGTGTTACTTTGGGAAAATTAAGTTTTTGGTATCCTGAACAACGTCTTACCTCCGAGCACCTCTTAGATTAGATCTCATCAGGGAAGAATTGGGAAGCAGCCTCTTCAGAAGCAAGGATGGAAATCATGGAAATATTTCTTCTATGTAACCAACGTTTGAACGAAGGAGAATAGCGAGAATGTCTTTCAGCCGCACAACTGATTTTATGAACATCCTGTTCCTATTACCAAACAAAAATCAAAATGCAATACCCATGGCAGGTTTATGTTGAAAAAGATTTTCCAACGTGTTATTGCAGAAGCAATATTTCCATCATTTCCATCTTTTCCATTCTTGCTGTGTGAAATTCCTTCTGAAGAGCCTGATTCCCAATTCGTCCAATTTCCCTGATGAGCTTGGAAGAGCGAAATAGATTCTCGTCGATAAAAATGTATTGGAGATCTTTCTCATTCATTTATATGAAAATGCAAATTATCACCTTCAGATTTTTTTTCGGTTAGTGTATTTTCACAATATCTATCAGATGTGGTTCAATGTCCAAAGTGGCTTTAGACGGGGAAGCAGTTGTGTTCCGTTAGATATTACAAAAATATTACATTTTTTAATTTTATTGAATACTTCATTCTGATTTTTGTTTGAAAATATGAATTGGATGCTCATAAAATCTGTTGTGGAATCATCTGCGGCTGAAAGACAAACTTTAGTCGCTATTTTTCATCATTCAAAGTAACTTCCTGGGAAACATTATCCATTAAAATATTTTCCGAATTCGAAGTCGGAATTTTATTATTTTCCGACTTCGAAGTCGGAAATTAGTGGAATATATTTTAAAAAAAATTATGGCCCTTCTACGCATCCGTAATTTTCTATCCTTATTTGAAAATATTACTCATTTTAAGCCTTGTTGGCCCTTTATTTTTTTTCTGTCGCAGCCGTAGAAACCGCTCTGACATGTTCCATCATACATCTCATCAGCCAAACTGCTGTGTTGAGAGAAGCTTTCACCTACGTTGATAAAAACTTATCGAATGATCAGGACCCGAGAAGTATAGCTATTATAAAGGAATTCAGAATCGTTAAATGTATAAACGAATTGCAACAAATCTACAGGTACCTAATCTCAACATTACGAATATCGCATATTGCAACATCACATAATCATTGTCCAACCATCACCTAAAAAATGATGATGCATACAAGTACTTGAACTAAAAAGATGCTTTTATTGATTCCAGTGTTTTTATAACAACCTCAAATCTGATCTCCCTATTTGCACACTTTTTTCACTTAAAAATCTGTCATTTCAGCTTTCTTTTTATATAGCTATGTATTTAACGAATGTGCCTCGTTATGGTCGCAAAATGCGAAAAATGTAAAAGAGCGCTAGAAAACGGAATCCTAGCACACAAAACCACCTGTACACCTACAAGCGAACTGTTAGGCCAATAAACAATAACATCCTCTTGTAGGAAATTTTCTTAGCTTTCTTTTTATATAGCTATGTATTTAACGAATGTGTCTCGTTATGGTCGCAAAATGCGAAAAATGTAAAAGGTGCGCTAGGATCCGGCATCCTAGCACACGAAACCACCTATAACACCAACAAGGGAACTGTTAGGCCAGCAAACAATAACATCCTCTTGTAGCAAATTTTCTTAGCTTTCTTTTTATATGGCTATGTATTTAACGAATATGTCTCGTTATGGTCGCAAAATGCGAAAAATGTAAAAGGTGCGCTAGGATCCGGCATCCTAGCACACGAAACCACCTATAACACCAACAAGCGAACTGTCAGGCCAGCAAACAATAACATCCTCTTGTAGCAAATTTTCTTAGCTTTCTTTTTATATAGCTATGTATTTAACGAATGTGTCTCGTTATGGTCGCAAAATGCAAAAAATGTAAAAGTTGCGCTAGGATCCGGCATCCTAACACACGAAACCACCTATAACACCAACAAGCGAACTGTCAGGCCAGCAAACAATAACATCCTCTTGTAGCAAATTTTCTTAGCTTTCTTTTTATATAGCTATGTATTTAACGAATGTGTCTCGTTATGGTCGCAAAATGCAAAAAATGTAAAAGTTGCGCTAGGATCCGGCATCCTAACACACGAAACCACCTATAACACCAACAAGCGAACTGTCAGGCCAGCAAACAATAACATCCTCTTGTAGCAAATTTTCTTAGCTTTCTTTTTATATGGCTATGTATTTAACGAATATGTCTCGTTATGGTCGCAAAATGCGAAAAATGTAAAAGGTGCGCTAGGATCCGGCATCCTAGCACACGAAACCACCTATAACACCAACAAGGGAACTGTTAGGCCAGCAAACAATAACATCCTCTTGTAGCAAATTTTCTTAGCTTTCTTTTTATATGGCTATGTATTTAACGAATATGTCTCGTTATGGTCGCAAAATGCGAAAAATGTAAAAGGTGCGCTAGGATCCGGCATCCTAGCACACGAAACCACCTATAACACCAACAAGCGAACTGTCAGGCCAGCAAACAATAACATCCTCTTGTAGCAAATTTTCTTAGCTTTCTTTTTATATAGCTATGTATTTAACGAATGTGTCTCGTTATGGTCGCAAAATGCAAAAAATGTAAAAGTTGCGCTAGGATCCGGCATCCTAACACACGAAACCACCTATAACACCAACAAGCGAACTGTCAGGCCAGCAAACAATAACATCCTCTTGTAGCAAATTTTCTTAGCTTTCTTTTTATATAGCTATGTATTTAACGAATGTGTCTCGTTATGGTCGCAAAATGCAAAAAATGTAAAAGTTGCGCTAGGATCCGGCATCCTAACACACGAAACCACCTATAACACCAACAAGCGAACTGTCAGGCCAGCAAACAATAACATCCTCTTGTAGCAAATTTTCTTAGCTTTCTTTTTATATAGCTATGTATTTAACGAATGTGTCTCGTTATGGTCGCAAAATGCAAAAAATGTAAAAGTTGCGCTAGGATCCGGCATCCTAACACACGAAACCACCTATAACACCAACAAGCGAACTGTCAGGCCAGCAAACAATAACATCCTCTTGTAGCAAATTTTCTTAGCTTTCTTTTTATATAGCTATGTATTTAACGAATGTGTCTCGTTATGGTCGCAAAATGCAAAAAATGTAAAAGTTGCGCTAGGATCCGGCATCCTAACACACGAAACCACCTATAACACCAACAAGCGAACTGTCAGGCCAGCAAACAATAACATCCTCTTGTAGCAAATTTTCTTAGCTTTCTTTTTATATAGCTATGTATTTAACGAATGTGTCTCGTTATGGTCGCAAAATGCAAAAAATGTAAAAGTTGCGCTAGGATCCGGCATCCTAACACACGAAACCACCTATAACACCAACAAGCGAACTGTCAGGCCAGCAAACAATAACATCCTCTTGTAGCAAATTTTCTTAGCTTTCTTTTTATATAGCTATGTATTTAACGAATGTGTCTCGTTATGGTCGCAAAATGCAAAAAATGTAAAAGTTGCG
Source organism: Chrysolina haemoptera (assembly GCA_958298965.1). Lineage (NCBI taxonomy): Eukaryota > Metazoa > Arthropoda > Insecta > Coleoptera > Chrysomelidae > Chrysolina > Chrysolina haemoptera. The sequence continues at coordinate 689,308 of OY282594.1, read as the reverse complement.
CTAGGATCCGGCATCCTAACACACGAAACCACCTATAACACCAACAAGCGAACTGTCAGGCCAGCAAACAATAACATCCTCTTGTAGCAAATTTTCTTAGCTTTCTTTTTATATAGCTATGTATTTAACGAATGTGTCTCGTTATGGTCGCAAAATGCAAAAAATGTAAAAGTTGCGCTAGGATCCGGCATCCTAACACACGAAACCACCTATAACACCAACAAGCGAACTGTCAGGCCAGCAAACAATAACATCCTCTTGTAGCAAATTTTCTTAGCTTTCTTTTTATATAGCTATGTATTTAACGAATGTGTCTCGTTATGGTCGCAAAATGCAAAAAATGTAAAAGTTGCGCTAGGATCCGGCATCCTAACACACGAAACCACCTATAACACCAACAAGCGAACTGTCAGGCCAGCAAACAATAACATCCTCTTGTAGCAAATTTTCTTAGCTTTCTTTTTATATAGCTATGTATTTAACGAATGTGTCTCGTTATGGTCGCAAAATGCAAAAAATGTAAAAGTTGCGCTAGGATCCGGCATCCTAACACACGAAACCACCTATAACACCAACAAGCGAACTGTCAGGCCAGCAAACAATAACATCCTCTTGTAGCAAATTTTCTTAGCTTTCTTTTTATATAGCTATGTATTTAACGAATGTGTCTCGTTATGGTCGCAAAATGCAAAAAATGTAAAAGTTGCGCTAGGATCCGGCATCCTAACACACGAAACCACCTATAACACCAACAAGCGAACTGTTAGGCCAGCAAACAATAACATCCTCTTGTAGCAAATTTTATTACTATATCTTGAAAAATTATCCAAACTCTATTCCGAACCAACGTATTTTTCAGAGCAATGGAGAATTTAGAAGACTTCTGTAATATTCAACTGATGATTCAGTATGGATTTGCCACCTTCCTTCTGTGTACCATTTGCCACGTTATTCCCCTGGTGAGTAAGAGTATCAATTGTGACAATAACTACTCAGATTGAGTCCACCAGTGTATAACGAGATTCCTCAAGGTACCGTCCTAGGACCACTAATATATTTTATTTAATCATATCAGAACACGTCGAGAAGCATCAAAAATCTGAATATTCAACTCTGTTAAAGGTATATCTACGCCACTTTTTTAAAGGAATCTATGTTGGTTATTGGAAATTATGTGATTTCTCAAACAGAAGTTTGACAGTTGTTCGTTTAAGTCCATTTCAAAAATCTTTGATATGTTTGACAGCAAGGTGATCGCCCTGTAATTGCGGTACTCATTCGTATTACCTTTTTTGTAAAGTGGCCTGTTGATGGACTGGGCAAAAGTCCCAATATTTTGCTGTTTCTATTCCCTTCAAGTTAAGTAACTCTAGAATTCGAATTTGTAATTAACAATTGATCATTTTATTTACAGGTGGACAATATGGTGGAAGGAATTAGCAATCTGATTTTCGCCTCATTATCTCTAGGACAAATTTTTATTTTTTCCCATTGCTGTCAGACGTTGTGCTTAGAGGTAAATAAATAAATATCCTTTTTCAGCATTTTGAGAATATAACTACAGCACACTCATTCTCCTGCAAAGTATCAAATCTCTTCGAACTATTTTTGTATAATTAACATCTGTTAATACGATTTCAGAACTGATACATAATGTATTCAATTTTATTCGATTTGGTATAATTTGGAAAAATTATCGTTCATAATAAAGCAACAACATATTACCAGGAAATGGAAATGACACCCCCATACCAGTGAATTTTTTTTCCAACCAACCCTATCTTCACATTCACACATTTCGATAAATTCCAAGTCTCTGTTTACAGCGGGGATATTTTTCTAGTTACAAGCTGTTAGTATATCTTTATACAATCTTCAATGGATAGATTTTCCCCTGAAAATACAGCGAAGTTTGAGGTTTTTAATCCGAAGATTACAAAAGCCTGCCAATTTAACTGCTGGGAAGATCATCATTATTGACTTGCTGTTTTTCATACAGGTGTGTTCCAAACCCAAAATGTACAGAAAAATCAAGATACAGCCAGGAATTTTTCTCTGTAATTTTTTTTTTCAGGTCGTTCAGAAGTCGTATTCCTTTTACACACTTATCACCAACACAAACAAGCAAAAATGGTAAAAATTCATATGAACGTATGGCACATGGAAATTCGCTGGAAATGAAAATATAGCACTTTATCTCACTTTCGTAGGTCATTTCAGGTTAAAAATAAAGAATGATATTCAAAATGTATTGTCTCTGTGTTTGTCTCGAAAAGTATATTCGACCCAGTATATGATTTTTTTTACTACCGACGCTTTCCTTGTTACTCTATGCGAATGTTTTATGTGATAATTTGATACTTCTCAACAAGCGAAATAAATATTTTTATATCGATGACGGAGCTATGACTATGTTTAAAAAACACACCTATGATTCCAAATATATTTTTCAACAATATAACAGAATGAAATACACTATCTATATTCTAACGATACTTTCGACCCCTCCACTAACTTCAGAACCATATCCAGCTTTAGGTTAATCTCCTCCACCGATTTGTATTCCGTGAAAATCCTGTACTGCCTGATCACTGTTGCTATATTCACTTTAATGTTTGTGATTGCGTACTTCCAACCTAAGAAAAAAAAATAAAAGAAATCTGTATTGCATTGTTCACAATAAGCTTGTCAAGAGAGAAACAAGATGTCCTGCAATACCAGGGCCACGCTTATTGCCATAATCCTATACAATAGGAATAATTGGGTCGAAAATCCATCAGAAAACAACTACTTTCCTGGCTAATACCACGACGAACGTTGAATTACATCTAATGAATCTCCGCAATTGCTAGTTGCATGGAAAAGTTCATTGAAACATTTGGACCACCTATAGACGATTTCTGGGTTCTTGCCCTCATCAGTATAGGGTATGCAGACAATAATTAATGTCTGTAACAAACGACTCAACAAAATCTCCATGTGAAGGCAGAAACTGAGACACCGCCCGCAACCTAGCGTTCACTAAACCACGGGCGCCATCTGAACTCCAGCCTCTCAACCAAAGCAAAGAAAAAAAAGATATAGAACGTGTTACTCAAAAATTTCGAATCCAAAGAATTTTATTCTAGTCGATGCCAACACACAAAAGAAAAAAAAATAATAAAGAATTTTCAAATTCAATTTTCATCCACTTCCAGTACCCAGATTATCCCATAATTATAGTTTCGATTAGCGAAAATGTTCATAAATCACTCGAATAAAAGTTTTTTTTTGTTTTGAGAGGAACGGCATGAAAACGGCAGATATTCTAATGAAATGTAATGGTAGCACTCGATTCGACTTTTACCTATGCAATTCCTGGCACCATATGAAAAAGGTATGTAAGTGCATGGGTGCCTCTTTGCCACTTCTTCGGGAAGAAACCTATCCGGATTAAACTTCAAGGGATCTGACCAGTGCACGGGATTTCGATTTATACTGAGAGTGCAAAAGGCAACAGAACTACCTGAAGGAAGGATAACATCTCCTGCAAAACAGAGGTCAGATTTAAAAAAAATAATATAAATTCAATATTGTGTTTCTCGAACGCTTGGACCAAAATGTGGCAGCGCTGATATTTTTTTTTTGTCGATCAAACACCTCACCTAACTCCCCCTACTCATTGCTATCCAAACCAACAGGTCTTGATAAGCTCCAATCAGCGGGCTCAAAACAGCTTCGATATGATATCATGTACATTACTTCAATTTGAACATTGTTCAAGTTTCATTGATGTAGGCAATCCGCATTCAGTGGTAAATATTTAACGACATATATCTGCAGAGAAGTGGACATGACATTTACTGTTCTGTCGTCGCAACACGGAATCTAACATTTTTTCGCCAGTTGGCAACCATGCATTTATGAAGGTTGTCAAAATTGAATACAGACAGAAGTGACAGTTTCGACTCAATACTACAGAATTTCCACTATCACTATTTTGAATCGGGTTTGAAGGCCGTCGTGGTTTGGAATACTTTCCTAACGTTTCGCTAGCTTCTTCAGAGGTCTGTTCATCTTCGCGGGGTATATCGTATATCGTGTACTTGCGGAAAAGTGTATATCGGAACCACGAAAAGATCCATAGGAACCAGGCTGAAGGAACATCAGCGAAACTGTAGATTAGGTCAAACAGACAAATCGGCAGTAGCGGAACACGCACTCAGTGATGGGGAACATAGGATACGGTTTGACGACGTATAACTCCTTGCCCCCAACCAAGGGCATCACAGCCGTCTCGTACGAGAAGCAATAGAAATACACAAACATACGGAGAATTTCAACAGAAAGGAAGAAACCCTGAATATCAACCGCATATGGGCCCCAATTCTGAGAAATACGAGGGAAAGGACAAGTAACGAATTAATGACAGCAGGTAATAAGGAGATGTTTTCGACTACCACAATAACAAGTGCAAATGCGACCCAGGTAATTAATACCCAGAACTACCTAACGACCCATAAATATGACTTGAGAGTCAGACCTAGCTCAGTCATCTGAGTAGAACGAAGATGAACAGACCTCTGAAGAAGCTAGCCACTCGCGCTAGCGAAACGTTAGGAAAGTATTCCAAACCACGACTGCCTTCAAACCCGATTCAAAATAGTGATAGTGAAAATTTCGGCCGCGAAAGCCTTAGCCAATTTATCACTACAGAATTTGAAGCGGATAGAGACCTTCCAGATAAACGTGGTCATATACAACGAGAATTCCTATTCTGGACAAATCACGAGCAGACTCTGCCCAAGTCTAGAACGGAGAATTATCCCCTCACACCCTGATTTCTATCACTTTCGAGCTGAGTCGTGTCACGCACTTCGTACAATGATAGACGCAGATGAAGACAGACATAAAAACAAATTTGATTAAGTAAGATGCCATCAGTACCTCAAAATAGACTGAATTATCTGAAGAACATGCATAGGCTGAACTTTGGTTTACTTCATAACAGATTTCCAGTAAACCAAATTTTTACCCATGTATATATTCGCATTGAATACCAATGAATTTTTAGGCCGGAAAATTCTTGAAAAAATTTGGAAAACATGTGATTTACATAAAAATCAAAAACATTGTAGTTTCCGAGACTCGAGCATTCTCACTTCTTCTGCAAGGGCGTTCCTCGTCAACGTTCCTGTCATTAGCGCCATCCTCCAAGCGACTGGAGACACCCAATTCTATACTGGTGTCAGATCACACGCGAGGGGGCCCATGTGGCCTGGGACCAGTGTGAAAATCTAGCGCTATAGAAATCTGGTCTGGTGCCTCTGTAAGAATCTGGTCTGATACCGCTATAGTCTATCCACTTTCCTTGATCAAGAAGGAGGCAATGGCAGCTCATTTAAGGATGCGAGACTCGGAGGTCTGGGTAAACGAAGGAAAGATGATAGGACATGCGGAAATCGCAAAGTGGGCGTAGCAGGAAATTCCTATTTCTGTCCTCAGAGTGAAAAGCGCACAAGACAGACTGCGATGGAATAGGAAGTTTGCGCTTACTATTCCGAGCAGAGAACAATGGGAAGGAAACACAGTGGAGCTTCGTCCAGGAGGCCTAGTATGTTACACGGACGGATCGCGTCTGACTGACAGACAGGCTTCTGGCGCAGGCATCTACCTGGAAGGAAGAGATATACGAGAAAGCTACGCTCTAGGAAGATGCACAACAGTTTTCCAAGCCGAGGTGTACGCCATTCTAACCGTAGCTACGAGGCAAGAGGTGAAAGAAGGGCCCGAATAGAAAATTTATATTGTCATCCTAGACCAAGCTCAGTTTTGGTACAGGAATGCGGAGATGCTCTTGAGAAATTAGCGGAAACAAAGGAAGTCGAGTTGGTATGTGTCCCTGGTCACAGGGGGGTGCCGGGAAACGAGGTGGCAGATGAGCTTGCCAGAACCGGTTCCGCTGCGCCGTTCTGTGGACCGGAGCCAGTACTAGGCATTGCAAGAGGTCAAATCTCTTCTGCCCTAGATGAATGGGTGGAAAGAGAACTAAACGAATCTTGGAGGAATACCGCCGGCTGCAGGCGGTCAAAAGACTTTGAGGCCGGCTCTAGCAAGTCAAGGATGACGTGGCTTTTAGGCAGAGATCGCCAAACACTACGCCTCCTTGTAGGAATACTAACAGGCCATAACAAACTAGGTAGACACCTGTCACTAATGGGTATAAAAGACAACCCCACTTGCCATATGTGCGAAGAAGACGAAGAAACTTCGTCTCACTTCCTTGGCGAGTGTGAGGCGTACGGGAGGCTAAGATTCGAAATCTTCGGAGTCGAAAAACTCCAACAAGAGGAACTCATCGAACTAGAGTGGACGGACATACTGACCTTCGCTAGAAGGTCACAAAGGTTCGGAAAGGAAGACTAGAAGAGGCGATGTAGTTATGTGGAGAGCAGGGGATGGCAAAAAGGGCCCATTGGGGCCTACTTGCCTGGCTGCGGCAGCGGCCTCCCCATGATTACTACTACTACTTCCTTGATGCTAAGAAGGCACTGAAATGCAGGTTATATTCATGTTTTGAGTACAAGGTACATAACATTCATGTAACAATCCAAATACAATCTGAAAGTGAAATATCATCTTTTACTCACCAAGATCTATATCCTCTTCAATCGCTCTAGTAAATATGGCTGCTATAGGAAATAGTCTCAAAGTTTCCTTGATCACCCTTTCAGTATATTTCATGTGTGGTAAATCTGACGCTTCTACAATTCGATCAGGACCAAGAATGTCGATCACTTCTTCGTACACTTTTTGCTATGGAATGAGGGAGAAAACGTGTTAAGTAATCCTAACTCACAAATACAGAGGAAATAGAAACGTCCAATCTAAGCAGATAATATTAAGTGCAAAAGGCCCACATTCGTTTCTTCACACATTATCAACACAGAATGGTCTCAGAGATGGTAGTGGGCTTCACATTCATGTTTCACACCAGTGAATCGCAAAGTGACTTTCGTTACTATCGTATAAACGTCTATTCGGTGCCCCGTTGGTCAGTTCGAGACATCAAAATGTGACTCGAAATCAGCCCAATGTGACATTCCTTCATACACCAGAATCGAATGCACATTAAGAGCCTTTCGATGTAACAGTGTGAAATTGATTGGACCGGTGCTTATTTTAAAATGCGCTCAACTTTCTGATTCTCCTGCATGTCTAAAAAACTTCAAAATTAGGAGTCGATAATGCTTTTACATGATTGATTTTGTAGGTTATAATTCAACTTGCATGTAGCCACTAGACTTACTGCATAGACAATAAATCCAGCGTCGAATTTGCAGCAAACGTGGCAAAAATATTGTATTATATGATTACAATGGCTGACAGTATCTTTAGGAAATGCTTGACTATATTTATTTTAGTTTGTATCTTGTATAAACCGAGAATACGAAATCCTTCACCTGAACTTCTGGGTGCATTCCCAACATTGTAAATAAACAGGTTATGGTTGTTGCACTGGTCTCAGTACCCTGAAATCAAAATGAAAATATACAGTGAAAATCAATAAAAAAATATAAACTATCGAGCTTTTATCATCAAAACTTGACCAAGAACGTTCGCGCAAGAAATGAGAATTTCACATTTTCAGTTATTCAGTTATGTGTGTCGAACTATAATTCTCAACAATATGTACAAAATAGAAAAGTTCATGGAATACCTTATAAGGAATGCAATAAAATGTACATAGGACAGAGAAAACGAAATCTCGAAACGAGGATAACCGAACATGGGCGGAGCATTAGCCCCCAAAACCTCTTAAATAAAATTACTTGGGATTCAAACCCAGGAGTGGCAAGTAAAGTTTTCCTTACTGCCCGCAGTGCTTTTTGTCAATATCATAGTGACCCCTGGAGTATGTAAATGTCCTCATTAGTATTTTTATAGCCAAAAAACTTCGTATTATGGTATGTATCTTGTTTTCCTCTACACCTGATTTATTATCACTTATAAATATTCTTATTCTAAATTGTCTCGTGTGGTTACTGAGTTTGCAATTCTGATATTATCTCTTTTCAGTCAACATTAAAACGTTATTTTTTACTCACTGCAAGCAAGAATATGTTAACCTCTTCTCTCAATTCGGTTTCTGTGAATTCAGAATCCTCCAACATCAAATCCAGTAGGGCCCGTGGTTTGTAAATAGGCTCTGAAAATGAGAAAATAACCAAATAATTCATTTGTAATAGGATAATTCTCGGATATCCTATTTTACTCTTATTAATACCATACAATTGACAAGTTTGTGGTATCATTCTATTTTAACAAAACTAGGAAGCAAATCATGTAATTTTTCTAACAATATCATCCTTACCCTTAACTCAATTATAATAGTATAATACGTAACAAGTGTTGCAAGACGCGTGATTGATTTACAAAATGCATTACGTACTGTACTTTACCTATGACTATATACAGTGTGCCAACACAGTCTGGATATATGACAGTATATATAAGCAGTATAATAATCTCCACAACACGCGCTTCACGAAGATTCTCCTCGGAGGCAAGAAGAGATCAATGCCTTTATTGCATGTTATTTTGAATTTATTAAGGTAACTCTACACTTGGATCAAAATAATAGAGGCAAACATTAGAGCCAGACTTGTGGGACTTCGGCGTTCCCTACATTGCCATTGAGACAGGGCCGGCCCTACCATAGGGCGAACGAAGCGGTTGCCTAATGGCAAAGATGAATGAAGAGCAGTATATACTGAGAATATAACGAAAAAAATTGACGGATATAAAAGTCGAGTATATTATGATAGATGATTTTTTGAATTTTTTTATTTTTCATTTTTCAATTGAAATTTTGGTCTCCAGACGTATTTTGACGTGCTGATTCCGAATTTTCGAACGAAAATGTCAAAAACCCATCATTTATATTTTTGCCGGGAGAAAAACCATCCAAAATGGATTTAAAGCTGTCCAACTCAGGAACAGTTAGAGATAGACAAATTTTGCGATCGCCAATCGATTTAGAATTATTGAATTAGTATATACTGAGAATTTGAACCGAAAAAATCAACGGACAAAAAAGTCGAAAATATCACCATACATTATTTTTTCAACTTTTTTATTTTTCATTCTTAGAATTTAAAATTTTGGTCCTCAGAGATATTTTCACGTGCTGATTCCGAATCTTTGAACGAAAATGTCAAAAACCCATCAGTTATATTTTTGGCGGGAGAAAAACCATCCAAAATGGATTTAAAGCTGTCCAACTCGGGAACAGTTAGAGATAGACAAATTCTGCGATCGCCAATCGATTTAGAATGGTTGAATTAGTATATACTGAGAATTTGACAGAAAAAAATCAAAGGACAAAAAAGTCGAAAATATCACCATACATTATTTTTTCAACTTTTTCATTTTTCATTCTTGGAATTTAAAATTTTGGTCCTCAGAGATATTTTCACGTGCTGATTCCGAATCTTTGAACGAAAATGTCAAAAACCCATCAGGAATATTTTTGACGAGGAAAAAACCATCCAAAATGGATTTAAAGCTGTCCAACTCAGGAACAGTTAGAGATAGACAAATTTTGCGATCGCCAATCGATTTAGAATGGTTGAATTAGTATATACTGAGAATTTGAACCGAAAAAATCAACGGACAAAAAAGTCGAAAATAACACCATACATTATTTTTTCAACTTTTTTATTTTTCATTCTTCGAATTTGAAATTTTGGTCCTCAGGCGTATTTTTACGTGCTGATTCCGAATCTTTGAACGAAAATGTCAAAAACCCATCAGGAATATTTTTGACGAGGAAAAAACCATCCAAAATGGATTTGAAGCTGTCCAACTCGGGAACGGTTAGATATAGACAAATTCTGCGAACGCCAATCGATTTAGAATGGTCAAATTAGTATATATTGAGAATTTCAAGTCATCGAAAAAAAAAAAAATTACTCGAAAAAAGTTGTAAGGGGTTGACCCCTAAAAATCATGAAAACTACTAATTCGTCACATCGACTTGAAATTCGCACTGTATACGTAAAATTTCATGCTCATTCCGAAAATGTATGATTTGTTTGCGACCAACTCGAAAACTGTGTGTGGCACGTATGTGAATGGTCTTGCAGTGTTCAGGCACACGGGCATTTCTTCAAATGGAATACTCTGTATTGTATTGCATCGTTAGATTTTTTAAACAATTCAATTTTCAATAAAATTACAAAATTATAGAGGATATATGTTTCAAAACTTTGATGATTATGCAGGATAAAATTTCATCCAAATACAAAATTTTATCCAAATCATTAAATCAGTCTCTGTAATAATTTGGTAAACTAACTCACCATCATCGATTTCAGCTTCCACGCATTGCTGTTTCAATTTGCGTTTTTCCTGATGATCTGCCATTTTCTTCGAGACTACCTGAAATCATAGAATTCTCATTGAAAAGCCCGGTTGGAGGTTGGAAATTCATCTCACAGAACCGATGACGTCATGGATTTCCATCAGGCATTTCTCCAGGACAACCTTGAATGGTGAAAAGCGCCAAAAAAAACTCGGGTGATACCATATTTTTATTGTTCTGTAGGCCAGCGCTTCTAGTAATCTAGAATGAAGTTTCAAATGGCAAAATGAAGATGATTTAATATTTTTCGTTGAATAGGGCCACTTCTTCAGCACTCTTTCTGAGTTACAGCATGTTTTTCGAAAAATTACTATTTTCTTACCTTCCAAGAGCTACCACAAACCGTCCCCGCTCCCTTCCCTTCTGGATGTTCATGTTCACTCCCATTGCCGTGTCTGGAACAGAAAGTAGTTCTTTGCAAGTTTTTAAACCTCTTTTATAATTTGGAGGGATTTCCATCAAACCGGAAAATTGCAAGAGTACAACCAGTGTGCAATACCACTAAACAAAAGTGCATCTCAAAAACTTCGTTTTCTGTTTTGTGCCAAGTATTTTACTTCCTGTCAATTGATTATGATTTATAAGACAAAATTCCGTCTCAGAACACTGATCTAACGTATGGAGTGCAACACGTCCCAAATGGAACCATTCGTCCCGTCGGTGATACTTTGCTCACAAGCTCGCTCACTTCTTTGGAACATCTCAGAGAGGTTGGGAATCTGTCTCTGATTCACAGATAATTTTATGAATAATGCTCTTTCGAAATATCGTCAAATATTCCACCGTCGGCGGTCCCATCGAGACTGACCCGTCGAACTCAGTCCTTACATCCATATTCCATCACTTCGTAGACATGTCAAACATCTCTTTCGCAGGGCTCTTCTTCCAACTAACGGCGAAGCTTTGCATCTCATGTATTGTTAGAAAAAAAATTGTTTACAAAATGCACTCGTTGTCTCCGAAAACCTGATTGAACAAGAAATAATTACTCACTGCAAACCGAATCCAAGGTGTATCTTGTTGAGAACTCTTCCAGGTTCCAGTTTTTCTTCCCGACTACGCTTTTCAATTCATCAGCAAAAATTATGCTATACTCTGCGAAAATGTTCACGAAACTATCCAGAGTTTTCTGATTGAAGGCTGGATTCAGCACTTTTCTGTGGTGCTTCCATCTGTTGACTGAAAATAGAATATTTGTTTATATTTGTTGCGGGGCTTTCTTGAACACCTATATGGGTATAGAAAAAAATTGGTCGCATGGTCCGAATCATGGTAGTTTTGTCGCCATATTTGAAAATGGCCGCCCAATTGCGAGTTTTTTATTTCAATATATCTTCGTATCCAAAGTCCGATTTCAATTTCCTAAACAAGTGAGAAATTACATAATTCATAATATGACTTAATTCTGCTGTCAAAAAAAGTAACCAATTCATATTTTTTTGCAACTATGACATGAATTTGGCATATTTTTATTGATTCATTATTCGAACAGAGTTCGAAGAGTATGCCGGAGAGTTGAGTTTCAAACAAATGAAACGAATAATTTCGACAGAGTCGAAATCCCTTCCTCTTCACACTATCCCGCAAAATGGAAAATTTTAAGCGAATATTAAAATAACATATTCATCGAGGTCAATATTAGTATTATTAATGTTGACTTGACTTTCGAATAACTAGTCCATCGAAATAACTTTTCATTTTCTTAGAATTGTATTCAAAATAAATAAACAATCGTCGTGAAGCAACGAATACCTTTTTCTTTCTTTGAACTATGTCAAGGAAATCTCATATTTCCACTATCAACGATTTTCTCCGTCCAATCATCATCACTTTTCATTTCTACTTAAATGAAATTTATAGTTATCAAGAATTCGTTATCTGGATAGATGCCCAATTTCACAAATTTCATTAATTATTGTTGTCAACTAGTTTCTGTCGGCCACACAGCATAGCTACCTTGGATTATCTAGTGTAGATTAGGTTGAGGTATATGCTATTATTTTGAATAAATTCGCCGCGATAGTTTGGAATTTTGATAATACTTATTTAATAGTAAGAATGCTAAGAATATCATTGGTGAAACATTTGTATATCAGATATTTATAGGTTATTAGTTGCCAAAGAAAATGAGAACTGGCTTTATGACAGGATTTCGTTATTATTCGGATCTGTCACTGTTGTTGCATGAAACTGTCGGTTGCCTAGCAACAGCCGTTAAAAAAAGTGTACTTTTCCGTTTAATAATGAAATTACGTTGAGAGTGAAATATTTTAATACTTTATGCACACAAACCACACAAAGAAGTGGACTTTTTTTGACAGTTGTAGAAAAATATATGCTTTCAGCCTTTTTTTCCTTGAATTGTGCTATACTTCAAAAACTTTTTCAATATGACAACCAACCTACCATGATCTGGACCAGGTGACCAAATGTTTTTTTACACCTATACAGGTGCTTCACAAAGCACCGCCACAAAACTGAGGGGACATATCGGAAAGTTTTCATCTTGGGTATGGTGGTTCCATGAGAGCGTAAAGAATAGCTTGCTATATATGTTGAGAGAGCATCGCAATTTCTCCTCTACTCCTATATCGACGTGAGCTGTGTGCGGTGTGTCGCATTGCCACGTGATCCGTTAATGCGTCGGGTGGGATAACAGGAGAGGCGCACAGTGTTGCGTCTCTCTTGTTGCTCGAGTAGATTTCTGTCTATACCCCAGATGAAATGTTTCAGATACTGTATAACTGCACACGTGACATGGGGTGTCGCCCGCGCTATCCAGTACAGTTCTTTGAATAAACAGGAGCAAATGGTAGGGGGCTGTTGAATAAAATTTTTTTTTCGATGTTTTCCGAAAACACTTCTACAGTATAATTGCAGGTTGACGGATAAGAGCAGTGGCTCTCCGTCCTGACCGGGTTTGCACTGATGATAAGCGGGGCATTAAAACTAGTATGCAGATTGCTTTCAAAGTATGTACTTGTTGATATTGCCAAAGGCTGGATTATGTATAATCTATATTATCATGTTGAACATTCATTATTTCACATGATGAAAAATTGTCTGAAGGAAGTTGTCGGTTTCAAGTCGAGTGTGTTCGTTTTCATTTCCTCATATGACATCCATGTTAATAAAATGGATGCCGAAGGCAAAGTTCTCCCTTATAATGATGTAGTTTCGAGTTGATGATCCACTAATCACCGCCTTATCAAAGTTGTTTCAAATGGACCACCTGTATATTCCTGCATTTTGGAATTGAAATATAAACTATGAAATCAACCACGTTATTTTGAAGTAACACGATTATTCTTGAAACTATAGTTTTTGGCACTAACCTGGAGCTGTCACGAGACCGAATCCAATAGACTCAGCCATGAATTGATAAAGACTGTCTTTAGCCAAGGCTTTCGGGTGGTTCAATACTTTTTCGATGTATTCTGGTTTGGAAAACATATAAATCAGCTGTGGTCCTAGCCATATTCTCATTATTCCTTTTGATATAGCCTGCTCTAGCTTCATAAGCTCAAACATTATGTCTAGAAATAAAACAGAAGCAGATAGAGGTGTATTCTTCAAATTATCAGCATTATTTATTTTCACAGAGTTCTTACTAATGGAAATGGAGATTTATGTATGAAATTTGGTGTCCTAGTGGACTTTTTCAAGTCAGTTTCATCAAGTTTTATTAGGGCGCTTCCGTCTTAAATGCGTCACACTGTATAGTGAAGGGTAAAATAAATAAATGCCCTTTTACGAGAATAAACTCACCAGTCGTGTTTCCTAAAAGATTATATGCACAGCCAATTAGTGGAAATGAGAAAGGTCCTTCGACTTTCCAGGAATGGATGTACAAATATCTCCTTCCCCACAAGTACTGGATATACCATACCACCAAAGCTACAGCAAGACTCATAATGAGATAGTTCTGAACCACATGCCTCAGATTTTCACCGGTGAAAAATAAAATATCCATCATATTGAATCTGGAAAAAGATAGCATGGAAGCGTAAGCTTTTGAAAATTAGAAGATCCATCTGTTTTTCTATCGCATTATGTGCGGATTTCTTGTATAGTATAGAAAACCAAGGAGGTATGCTCAATTTCACTAGTAATTATCGGTTTTTGACTCGTAAGATTTTTTTTCAAGTTTTTATTTCAATCACACTCATTTTGAGCGTGTCTAATCATGCTTTTCGAGCACCTAGTGATTATGAAACTCGTGATGATTGTAAAAAAAAAACATGTACACAGAATACATAAAAAATATCATCAATAGTTATAGACCGTCAGCTAGTGACAGATTTAGGTGCCCCATTTTCGCATACAAGCCTCGAATACGGTTGAAAAGTATGTCGATTTGGAGTAAAATGAAGATATTTTTACGAGTGGCTCCTGGGGATAACATACCGAGAATTCGATTTTTCAGAACAGTGCTTATTTGTTTCCCTCGTGTTTCTATTTACGGTCCGAAACTACAGAGGGTGATTCGTTAAGTCGTTTGGAGAAAAAAAGTTTTTATGAACATATATTCGTAGTTGCTTCTTTTCTGAGATACAGGGCATTGATTTTTTTTTCAAACGCCTTTGTATCTCAGAAACGAAGCAACTCCGGACATATGTTCATAGGAACTTTTTTCCTTGAGGCGACTTAACGAATCACCCTCTGTAGTTTCGTACCGTCAATAGAAACACGAGGGAAACAAATAAGCACTGTTCTGAAAAATCGAATTCTCGGTATGTTATCCCCAGGAGCCACTCGTAAAAATATCTTCAGTTTACTCCAAATCGACATACTTTTCAACCCTATTCGAGGCTTGTATGCGAAAATGGGGCACCTAAATCTGTCACTAGCTGACGGTCTATTATAATGTGTGCAGATGAACGTGTTGTCCATGAAAGAAAACCATAATTATCAGCCTTTCGTCGGTGGACTTTCGAAGAATTTTCAGCCATTATGCTTCGGAGAAAAGTATCGATATCAGTCCTTGATAATGGTGGAAGAGTACACGCATGCCATCGGAGAGAATGTCTATCCTAATTCCGAAGTGACGTATACTCACATAGGAGATGAACAGCGCTAGTTAAATGTTGCCGAGAAAAATAGGGATTGAAACGACTTCTTTGATAAAAAATCGAAAACACATATTTAATCGTTGCTTGGATGAAAATCATAAAAAAATCTACAATATATTATTGAATATAATGTATGACCTTTGGTAATGTTTCAACCCTCAAAAATCACCACTTATGACTAAATTTATAGAGTGATTAGTTTTAAACAATATTCAACATGGTGTACCCACAATTCCATGTGTAGAATATTTATTTTACATGATGCAATGAAAGTATTCAATGCTTGATTATAACCGCTCTATAATAACCAAAAATGAAGATATTTGTTTTTTATTATTATTATCATTATTACTATGAAGCATTTGCAAAAAGTATTGAAAAAAATCGGCAAGTTAATACACTGAGATAGATAATATTACATTTCTCTTGAGATTTCAAGTAGGTGATAAAAATAGTTACATAGATACTCACCAAAACTGAACATAACAGCAACTATTTTCTTTATTGACTGAAATTTATGTTTGGAAATAACTGCAGCAATTGCCATATCCCGCTTCGTGCCTATCAATGAAACCACAGTTTCATAAATTACAAACTATTGTTTTGTCGAATCCATTTCAACCATTAACTTATCAAAAGTAAGCCAGTATAGGCTACTATTGCCTGATTTGAAGTATTTTCATATAAATGTTGATATAGAGAATATGTTTTGAATAAAGGAATACGATAAAACGAACAAATAATTCATATCGGACTTTTTTCATATCAATTCAACTCAGAACACTAGGTTTCTTAAATGAACCTTGTGGATCCTGATTTCAACTAGACAAATCGAAATAGTTATTTATGATAGTGTTAAAAGTGGCATTTTATTTTGTGAGATGAATAAATAATAATAAACCCCAACGCACTCACTTTATCTATGAATGTCATTATTTGTCAGTGTTGAAGGACCTTTCTGCATTTGACTATAATAATAATAATCATTTTTCATAGGAATTTGTACTTTTCGGGCAAAATATTCTTGTACAGCATTCCTCACGTTGGGTAGATTATGAAATAATAATCTCCTACCTGCCATGAAAAACTAATGGGACTGAAAGCCAGGAATTTTTCTTGAATTTCCAAAATTTCGAAGCTGTTTACTACAATATTAAAAAAAATTTGGTCTATTAGAGAAAGCAAGATAGTGGGTTTTACTAGTATTTAATGAAAGACGAAACATACTTAACCACCTGTTAATTACTTCCATCTTCTTGGAAAAACGTTGCACACAAATATCTGTCAGATGTAATTCAATGTCCGTCGTGGTATTAGCCAGGGAAGTAGTTGTTTTCTGTCAGATGTTTACTTCATATTTTCCACATGGTGAAAATATTTGGGGAGAAGGGTACTTCGACATTCTTGATTTTACTATTTCATTTATTTGATACTCTCCGGCAAAAATTCTCGAACTCCGTTCACTTTCTGGTGTCTTTGCTATCGAGGATCGCTTATTGGTTATAAAATAAGCTGTGTATTTAAAAATCATTGCAAAGTTGTTCTGGTACAGAACTTTGCCAAGTATCAAACAGATATAATTCAACAGTCGTAGGGGTAGTAGTTGTTTTCTGACGAATTACCTATTGTGTGCGTATAGTCACGGATGACTAGATTATATAATCAACTTTTCATTATAAGCTAATGATTTTCCGTCAAGTTGTGTTGTCAATTGTTCTGTTGACCACATTTCAGTCGGAGCAGATACTATAAAATGAACTTGTAGATCTTTTAGATTCTCCATTCAAATTGCACAAGTGGATTTCGAATGACCTAGAACTGTTAGTTTCGGAAAACTATGAAAACCACCATGAATATGACACTCAGTTGGAAGGATTGATAAACAAAGTACTCAAGTTCTGATACATTCAGAATTTCTATACTATTCCACTATTCTATTTCCATAACAAGACAACCATCATACAAAAGGACTATTTTATCTTGTATTGCTTCGTTTTTCGATCCCCACAATTTGATTGGGCCTGTTATAGTCCTTGTGAAAATTCTAATGCAAAGTATATGGTTGAGTAAAGTAGAATGGGATGAACTGTTACCTCAAACATTAAGAGCCAGCATCAGTGCGTCACCACCAAAGATAGCTTCTAATCGTAGAATCGGTTTTGCGTCAAAACTAATTTTTTTTTGTTTTGTTTTGTTCAAAATCATCAAAACCAAAAATCAGTTAGATTCCCGAATTCTCACAAACGAATTGAATCATTTGTTCTTACAAAATTTTCGCAAAAAAATTAAACTGAACGGTCAAAACCGATTCCCGTTTCATCAAGGGTATTGTTTGCTCTTAATAGATCAATGGAAATATTTTCTGAGATTCCTCCTCTTTGGCCTATGGTGCTTGTTCGTATCTCAGAATAATTTATGTCACTCAACTTTCTTTAAGGTCAATTTGTTCAAAATGTGGAGTTGTCTTTATTTCCCTTCTTGAGTTAGGATAATATATGTGGAGCGCTTGAATAAATTTGAATTCACTAAGATGCAAATCCATAAATAAAATCAAGGGCTTTAGAAAAACATCTCAGTTCAACATTGATAATGAAACCTAGCAATTAGACTGATTTATTTTTACAATCTACGATAAGAACACTTCATCCATAGGTATCTTGCTAAACACCAAATTTGCTATTTCTAATTGGATAATAGAAAATGCTTCTTCGAAACCACTTTTAGCTTCGTTAAAAAGCAGCACAGCGTTGTCGTTGATAGTTTTCAAAATCGCCTTCTCGATCTCTCTATTGGCTGGGAATAAATCTGTTAATGCGTAATTTACGCCATCTAAATGTGTGATGACGATGGAATAGTTCTTGAATCTCACATAAACTTTCTCATTCTTGGAGAACATCTCGCATTGCATTGTGTGATGGTGACTCACATTTGCTGAAAATAAATTGAGAATGAATTGTAGAACTCTGAAACTCGGCACATGACATCTCGACATCATGTTTTATTGGAAAAAAAAATGTTTACCAAAAAATCAGGGGTGGAACAGAAAAAAATTTTCATTTCAAAAAAATATAATTTTTTTTTGTTGTTATTTCAGAAAATATAAGATTTATCAAAAAACGATTTCGATAGGTTGAGATATAATTCAATTCTCTACAAGAATGATTTTCAGTAATACCTTATGAAATACGCTCGTTTTCTCAAAAAAAGGGGTTTAACGCCGACGTCACATTTCATGCTCGCGCTAAACCGCCACTGCAAGTTCAGGCAGGGCCGAAAATTAGATTTGTCATGGAATGTTCAGAGCTGATAGAACACAAGTACATTAGGCAAGGCCATGGAAATCTTCAGTGCTCAAAAAGTCAACATTTTGGAGATGTATGTCTCTCGTCTCTATTGAATTTAATTTATTTTTCAATTCGATATTAATAATTCCTTCCCGATTGGAAGTTATAAAGAGAATAAATGTTTTGTTCGAGTCTATATTCTACGACTATTTTGTACGTTACGATTCGTAACGCCAAGATTGAATCAAGAATCCACTCAAGACAGTATTTCCCATAATTGGCGTTAGACATTCAACCCATTTTTGTAGCTCACCCTGTAGGGCAAGAAAAAAAATGTAATGAAGAAGGTTGCTTCTTTTGACCTCTACATGTTTCTAACCAGTGCCATCACAAAATTTCAACTGTAATAAAAATTGGTTTCCACATTAATGAAAATAAACAAAATATGACACTAAGATAAAAAACAATTAAAATTTTCACAAAATGTATTGTCTTTGCGACGTTTCTATACACAGTATCTTTTTCAAGCGAATGTTGTACATTAAACTATTCTTCATTGAAATTACTCAAATACCTTCCTCGCGATAATTATAGCGATAATTATAGGTAGTCCCTAATTATGTTAATGGGTAAGGAAGGTATTTAAGTAATTTCAATGAAGAATAGTTTAATATACTACATTCGCTTGAAAAAGATACTGGTATCGAAACATGTCGCAAAGACAATACATTTTGTGGACATTTTAATCGTTTTTTACCTTAGTGTCATAACTATGGATTTCCATCAAGTAACGGCCACGTCAATCCAAAAAAAAAATTAAACAAAATAATTGAATCTTGGCGATACAACAAATTGTACCGTTGCGAAGTGTCGCCATTACGAATTGTCGCCGTGACGAATTGTCGTGCCACCGTTCAATAGTTATTTACCTAACAAGTGCGGAAAGTAGTACTTTTCCGCACGCGACGGCAGTTGCACGAACGACGCGGAGCGGAGTTCGGGCAAGCCGTTAAGGGCGGAAAAGACATTTTCCGTAAGAGTTAGGTACAATATTTTTCCTACGAGTGTTTTTGTCCATCTTATTTATGAGAAAACAAGGTTTTTATTAAACGAGTTTTTATAATAATGCTACAAAATGACTAACACGACAGAATAGTTACATAGATCATTTAGTTAGTTGTAAATATCCTCATTTTCAACAATACAAAAATCGTACGGAAAAGTAAAAATCGTGCGGGAAAGTAACTTTTCCGCACGATTTTAAATCGCACGCTCGTAGGAAAAAGATATAGGAGCGCGGAACTTTAGCTAGCACTGTGGACTTCAAATGTTTTGAGTACTAACTTAATGAAATTTCACATGGTCCTTTTGAGTTCAAGGAAAACATCAAAATGTTTCCTTGCAATTCCAAATCTCCGATTACTTTAAGCCCAGGTGAAAATACGTCCATAGTCCAACCACATCCTTTGTCTAGGTCGAACCTGAAAAAAAGAAATGACACATTTGATGAGATATATATATATATATATATATATATATATATTATTTCCTATTTTTTTTATTTTGTTAAGTTCAACATACCTAGCGATATATTGGAGGTTAAGTGGAAGAACAGTTTATGAACAGATTTTATATCATCTTGTAACCTGAACTTCGCCTTTTGCTTCGTGTCAATTTCACAATATATGTTTTTTTTTGGTTGTATATGGAAGCAATAAAATTGTTCATTATTATGATTATTAATTTTAGTCCTAAAGTATTGGGAAAAATGCAACTTTATGGTTTTTTGTTAGAATGCATTTGCTGGTTAAAGTTTAATTTTTAAATTATTATTACTATTTTTTTTCAAATGGCAACATAGTGGATCGTCGGGTCAGAAAAAAAGGACATTTCATTACAATTCATTTGATACCGCACACTAGCAGATGTCGAAGAAACTTTCGTCAACAAAAATATTACGGTAGATCTTTCTTTTTGAGACTAAAATAATATCAAAATTTATCGAGTAACCTGTGACCAACACAAATGATATAACAAATTCATCAATGCAAAAATCGTACCAAAAGTTAACGGGGGGGGACTATCAAAAGCCGTACTGTATGATACTATTCACACTAAAGTGAAGACGCTAAAATACTACATAATTTTTTGTTACCTAGCGAAAAATGTCATTTAAAGAGTTTATGAAGATCAAATCGTCTTCTGTTTACTTTGGATAGGTATTTTGCTTCCGAATCAATTAACTTGAGGATAATTCATCATCATTATAGTTACAATAAGGCCAGAAAATGATTTTAAAGGTACTCAAGTTCACATGTTTGATAGAGATGTATCAATTATTATTTTCTTACCGCATATTGGAAATATTCTGTTTTGTCATGCCATGAACAAAGAAGTTACTGTATTTCAGAACAACTGAAATTGTTTGAAAGGGAGCTTCATTGATATCCATTTTTTCCACATAGAATGGTTCCAGAACTGGGATCCTCATTGGTTTGTAACCTGAAAATTATCCACATCGACAACATAACATTGACAATATATTTCCTTGCTTAACAACCAATCAGTGGATTTCAAATTTTGAAATTCAGCCAATAGAATCGGAACTACAGTGAAAATATAGCTTGTCGCTGTATTTTCACAGTGATAAAACTGCTTAGTTTTTGTTTTACTATCTGTCAAGTGAAAATAATGATTTAAATTATAAACGTCAAATGTATGTGTTTTGACTAGTTATCTTTATTTATCAATACGGCTAGAAGTAAAGCATCAATTAGCAGGTGACACGATTTTTATTTTTATTCCTAGTGAATTTCTTATGAAATGCGCTCGTTTTCTAAGAAAACTAATATACGAGTATTTGTGTATTAACACTAATGTGAAGTGCAAACCTCAAGCTTAAAATCACATACTTAAATAAAACTCAACTGTTGCCAAATTATTTTCATTGACTGATAGTCTTTTTGCAGATTAGTCCGTTCACCAAAAATTTTACTTAATTACTGGAATTCCTTGCTTGAATTTTTATTTCGCAATAGATTAGGGTTGTTTTCAACATATTCACCCAATCGGAAGTTTTTCTATTGTAACTTACCGTTCGCGAATATTTGTAAAGCGTGCGTAATACTGTTGCCGATGCAATCTGAAAATTTTGGATCGCTCCTGTGGCACAATATCATTCCATCAGCTAAAAAAAAAATATAATGTTCCCACTATGCAAAAACTCGTAAAATAAACGTTATTATATAGTAAGAAAGGTACATTGTTACATTGTGATTCCTATCCCAATAACCTCCCAACGACTATTTTAAAGTCGTTATACAGGGTGTTTTCAAAATTGGAGCAATAAAATGAAATGGGAAGTAGAAGATGGCAAAACAAAACGAAATGAAAGAATGCTTTTTGTCGAACAAAAAAATATTTTGGGAGATATTGAATTTTAAATTTTTCACTGTTAAAAGGTCTAAAGCCTGCGCAAACTGCGCTGAAACACTGCCAGCGGATAGACACGCTGTGGCCTGGATAGCCAAACCAGTGCATCCCAAACAAAGGTAACTGAAAGCGAGTTGCGAATACCTGACTTACATGCCAAAACTACCGAACACTTGATTAACGTCTGCATGATGAATAAACTGGCAGTTAGAGAAACTCTAGGTTTGATGCATGCGTAGTAAAAGCGAAGGCCCCAAAGTAGATCCTAGGGGTACTCTAGTGATGACATTTAGAGGAGTATTGTATAGTACTAATGTTCAGATGTATAGTTCAGAGAATTTTTCCTTTCGCAGACAAAAAAACTGTCAACTGTATGAAAAACCAAATAAAATTTGAAAACTTACGTAGTTTCCGGGCATGAGTCATTCCAAGCAGTACCAATAGAACAGATATCATCCTGTTTGGGTGCTGAATATTTTCGCAGAATGTTTGAAAAATAACTGGTTGAGTCTGGACAGGTGTAGAAGTTTTCTTTATATTCCACCTTTTGGCCGACATGAAAAGGTGATTATTTGTTAAGTGGTGGTAATTAGGTATATGATACTCCTCCGATTTTTGTAAGTAGAAACTAATTACAGTTAAAATAGTTTGAACAACAATGTTATTGCATTAAGTATCTCTCGTACGTTTAAACCAAAAAAGTAATACCAAATTCCTTTCTTTGTACGAATAATTTTTAATGTAGACGAAGGCTTTTTGTACGGATGGGTTTTTGACATTTTCGTTCAAAGATTCGGAATCAGCACGTCAAAATACGCCTGAGAACCGAAATTTTAAATTCGAAGAACAAAAAATAAAAAAGTTGAAAAAATAATGTATGGTGATATTTTCGACTTTTTTGTCCGTTGATTTTTCCCGTTCAAATTCTCAATATATACTAATTTAACCATTCTAAATCGATTGGCGTTCGCAGAATTTGTCTATCTCTAACAGTTCCCGAGTTAGACAGGTTTAAATCAATTTTGGATGGTTTTTCTTCCGCCAAAAATGTAACTGATGGGTTTTTGACATTTTCGTTCAAAGATTCGGAATCAGCACGTCAAAAAATACGTCTGACGACCAAAATTTTAAATTCGAAGAATGAAAAATAAAAAAGTTGAAAAACTAACGTATGGTGATATTTTCGACTTTTTTGTCCGTTGAATTTTTCCGTTAAAATTCTCAGTATATACTGATTCAACCATTCTAAATCGATTGGCGTTCGCAAAATTTGTCTATCTCTAACAGTTCCCGAGTTAGACAGCTTTAAATCCATTTTGGATGGTTTTTCTTCCGCCAAAAATGCAACTGATGGGTTTTTGACATTTTCGTTCAAAGATTCGGAATCAGCACGTCAAAATACGTCTGAGGACCAACATTTTAAATTCGAAGAATGAAAAATAAAAAATTTGAAAAAATAATGTATGGTGATATTTTCGACTTTTTTGTTCGTTGATTTTTTTCTGTCAAATTCTCAGTCTATACTATTTTAGCCATTCTAAATCGATTGGCGTTCGCAGAATTTGTCTATCTCTAACCGTTCCCGAGTTGGACAGCTTTAAATCCATTTTGGAAGTTTTTTTCCCGCCAAAAATAATCCTGATGGCTTTTTGACATTTTCGTTCAAAAATTCGGAATCAGCACGTCAAAATACGTCTGAGAACCAAAATTTTAAATTCGAAGAATGAAAAATAAAAAAGTTGAAAAAATAATGTATGGTGATATTTTCGACTTTTTTGTCCGTTGATTTTTTCCGTTTCAATTCTCAGTATATACTAATTCAACCATTCTAAATCGATTGGCGTTCGCAAAATTTGTCTATCTCTAACAGTTCCCGAGTTAGACAGCTTTAAATCCATTTTGGATGGTTTTTCTTCCGCCAAAAATGTAACTGATGGGTTTTTGACATTTTCGTTCAAAGATTCGGAATCAGCACGTCAAAATACATCTGACGACCAAAATTTTAAATTCGAAGAATGAAAAATAAAAAAGTTGAAAAAATAACGTATGGTGATATTTTCGACTTTTTTGCCCGTTGAATTTTTCCGTTAAAATTCTCAGTATATACTGATTCAACCATTCTAAATCGATTGGCGTTCGCAGAATTTGTCTATCTCTAACAGTTCCCGAGTTAGACAGGTTTTTAAATCCATTTTGGATGGTTTTTCTTCCGCCAAAAATGTAACTGATGGGTTTTTGACATTTTCGTTCAAAGATTCGGAATCAGCACGTCAAAATACGTCTGACGACCAAAATTTTAAATTCGAAGAATGAAAAATAAAAAAGTTGAAAAAATAACGTATGGTGATATTTTCGACTTTTTTGTCCGTTGAATTTTTCCGTTAAAATTCTCAGTATATCAGCACGTCAAAATACGTCTGAGGACCAAAATTTTAAATTCGAAAAATTTAAAATAAAAACTCTCAGGAAATTGGATTTCTACGTCAAACACCTTTTTCCGGCTAAACTTATATCTGAGCGCATAAAAATCATACATTTTCGGAATGAGCATGAAATTTTACGTATACAGTGCAAATATCAAGTCGATGTGACGATTTCGTATGTTTCATGATTTTTAGGGTTAAACCCCCTTACAACTTTTTTCGAGTAATTTCCAATTTTTTTCGATTGACTCGAAATTCACAATATATACTAATTCGACCATTCTGAATCGATTGGCGTCCGCAGAATTCGTCTATCTCTATTTGTCTTCTGTTAAGTAATCGTACAATGAATGAATAATTTCAAAACGATTCAAACAACTAAAGCTGAAAATGCTCATCGCAGCTGTGAGCGAAACGTCCAAAGGAACCACCTCCACGGGAGTGAACCGAGCACGGCCTCAAAGCACGGAAATCTATAGCTGTAAACATTTCTTCGCGTCGTTTCTGAAGATTTCTACAATTTTCTATTTGCTTCTAGTCTAGGAGTCTTGAATCACTGCTCCTGGTTCTTAGATGGTGCTAGCGATCACTCACGCCACTGCTATTCTTCCCTAGGTGGCGCCAGCCGTTACTCGAATAAGTTGGTCTAAATATACGTTACAGTTACTAGGTTCATGAACGTGCAATTCATTACGTTCGACTAACAAGCTGAATTACTGATTGAGGCATGCCAATTTAGTAACTTTTTCAAAATCTAGTGTAGCCAGTTCTTCCGTAGTTCTCGAATGAAATTGTATAAATATCATGATTACTTGTTTTTCGAACTTTCATCGTCATAATGGTTGAGAGATTTCTAATTCTTTGAATTTTTTCAAACAAAATACATATCACATCCATTCAACATTTTATTCGTACAAATCAGAATTCTTAAAAATAAAGGTGAAGTTTCAGCATATCATGTTTCCATTAATTAATTTTTCTCAATAAATTACATTTCAGTTAGAGAGTTTTAGGTTTGTCATCCTGTTGCACTCGTCCTCCCTGTGGCCCGTATCCTCCCCGCTCAGACTCACCATATAGCTGACCTTTTCCAGCATATTTCTGATTATCCCCACCATACTGGTCGCCATACTGCTGAGCAGAATCTGCTTCATGTGCTGAAGTGGCAGTTTTCAAGTCGATATCTGCAGACTTGTGTGCAAAACTCAACGCTACCATCACGGTTACAAGAAAGAGTACCTGGAATATAAATAAATAAATAAATATGGGTTTATTTCTAAAGTTAAAAAATACATTGCATAATGTATGACATGCCAACTAACATCAATAATCCATTATTCTTAACCCAGGGGGGTCAGGGGAGGATGGATAGATGGACGTAGAAGTAGCGATCCTTTCTGCTCTCGGTGAAGAGAGCAGGAGGACGCACTGCCCGACCGCGCTGATGGTAACGCGAAGCCGGGCATTTCATAGTTGAAAATTAAAGTAGAAGGTACTCAAATACTCGCTTATCATATTGGCATGAGAATGTAGGAGTCTTCAGAAACGATATGAACTTTTCCGTTTCCTTCTCCGATAATTTTTAGCAGAGTTATGACCAATCAAATATTTGGCTCCGCCAGAATTTCCAGCGGCGGCTAAGCGAGAACCTGAAATTTGATGTCGGCGTTCAATCACGTTTTCTGCGAAAACGAGCGCATTTCATAAGAAATAACTGGGAATCATTTTTGTGGAGAATTGAATTGTCTTTCGCCATCTCGAGTTGTTATTACGATAAATCATATACTTTCCAAGATTACAGCAAAATCTATTTATTTATTTTCAAACGAAAAAAAAAAAAATATGTTGCTCCCCTGGAATTTTGGTAAACAAATTTTTTTCGTGTTTATCATGGTTTCAACTACTAGCATACCAAGTTTGGTGGTGCTACAATCGATCCTCGCCTCAAAACCCAATTGTACTGGATTATCACACAATTTGAAACAAACCACTAAACATTCCTATTGTTCAAACAAATGAAAATATTGGATATCTTCTTTACCAACCTTGATCATCTTGGTGGATTTAAAGTTTCAACAACGAAACCAATCAAACAACTAAAGTAAGCCGGTTGAAATTTCCATTTATAATATATCCGGTCAAAATTCGTCCTTAGAATATGAAATGCGATTTTTTTACTTTAAAGTCAACATCTGGATTTATTGAGTAACGAATGAATAGTTATGAAATCACTCGAATTCATTTGGTGGGTCATTTTTCTTTGTTTGCTGCAGATTTTTTTCAATAGGAAATAGATGTGTTTGATGTTATTTCATAGTTTAATTCATATAACCATCGTCCCGGACGCACATACGCAGAACGTACCACGTTTCAGTCAGCGGATTGACACATAAACCTAACCTGAGCAAGCTAACCTAGCTTGCGAGTCAGTCGAAAATACGTGAATTAGTTTTTCGCTCGCAATTGACACACAAACCTAACCTGAGCAAGCTAACCTAGCTTGCGCGTCAGTCGAAAATGCGTGAATTAGTTTTTCGCTCGCAATTGACACACAAACCTGACCTGAGCAAGCTAACCTAGCTTGCGAGTCAGTCGAAAATGCGTGAATTAGTTTTTCGCTCGCAATTGACACACAAACCTGACCTGAGCAAGCTAACCTAGCTTGCGAGTCAGTCGAAAATACGTGAATTAGTTTTTCGCTCGCAATTGACACACAAACCTGACCTGAGCAAGCTAACCTAGCTTGCGAGTCAGTCGAAAATGCGTGAATTAGTTTTTCGCTCGCAATTGACACACAAACCTGACCTGAGCAAGCTAACCTAGCTTGCGAGTCAGTCGAAAATGCGTGAATTAGTTTTTCGCTCGCAATTGACACACAAACCTGACCTGAGCAAGCTAACCTAGCTTGCGAGTCAGTCGAAAATGCGTGAATTAGTTTTTCGCTCGCAATTGACACACAAACCTGACCTGAGCAAGCTAACCTAGCTTGCGAGTCAGTCGAAAATGCGTGAATTAGTTTTTCGCTCGCAATTGACACACAAACCTGACCTGAGCAAGCTAACCTAGCTTGCAAGTCAGTCGAAAATGCGTGAATTAGTTTTTCGCTCGCAATTGACACACAAACCTGACCTGAGCAAGCTAACCTAGCTTGCGAGTCAGTCGAAAATGCGTGAATTAGTTTTTCGCTCGCAATTGACACACAAACCTGACCTGAGCAAGCTAACCTAGCTTGCGAGTCAGTCGAAAATGCGTGAATTAGTTTTTCGCTCGCAATTGACACACAAACCTGACCTGAGCAAGCTAACCTAGCTTGCGAGTCAGTCGAAAATGCGTGAATTAGTTTTTTGCTCGCAATTGACACACAAACCTGACCTGAGCAAGCTAACCTAGCTTGCGAGTCAGTCGAAAATGCATGAATTAGTTTTTCGCTCGCAATTGACACACAAACCTGACCTGAGCAAGCTAACCTAGCTTGCGAGTCAGTCGAAAATGCGTGAATTAGTTTTTCGCTCGCAATTGACACACAAACCTGACCTGAGCAAGCTAACCTAGCTTGCGAGTCAGTCGAAAATGCGTGAATTAGTTTTTCGCTCGCAATTGACACACAAACCTGACCTGAGCAAGCTAACCTAGCTTGCGAGTCAGTCGAAAATGCATGAATTAGTTTTTCGCTCGCAATTGACACACAAACCTGACCTGAGCAAGCTAACCTAGCTTGCGAGTCAGTCGAAAATGCGTGAATTAGTTTTTCGCTCGCAATTGACACACAAACCTGACCTGAGCAAGCTAACCTAGCTTGCGAGTCAGTCGAAAATGCGTGAATTAGTTTTTCGCTCGCAATTGACACACAAACCTGACCTGAGCAAGCTAACCTAGCTTGCGAGTCAGTCGAAAATGCGTGAATTAGTTTTTTGCTCGCAATTGACACACAAACCTGACCTGAGCAAGCTAACCTAGCTTGCGAGTCAGTCGAAAATGCATGAATTAGTTTTTCGCTCGCAATTGACACACAAACCTGACCTGAGCAAGCTAACCTAGCTTGCAAGTCAGTCGAAAATGCGTGAATTAGTTTTTCGCTCGCAATTGACACACAAACCTGACCTGAGCAAGCTAACCTAGCTTGCGAGTCAGTCGAAAATGCGTGAATTAGTTTTTCGCTCGCAATTGACACACAAACCTGACCTGAGCAAGCTAACCTAGCTTGCGAGTCAGTCGAAAATGCGTGAATTAGTTTTTCGCTCGCAATTGACACACAAACCTGACCTGAGCAAGCTAACCTAGCTTGCGAGTCAGTCGAAAATGCGTGAATTAGTTTTTTGCTCGCAATTGACACACAAACCTGACCTGAGCAAGCTAACCTAGCTTGCGAGTCAGTCGAAAATGCATGAATTAGTTTTTCGCTCGCAATTGACACACAAACCTGACCTGAGCAAGCTAACCTAGCTTGCGAGTCAGTCGAAAATGCGTGAATTAGTTTTTCGCTCGCAATTGACACACAAACCTGACCTGAGCAAGCTAACCTAGCTTGCGAGTCAGTCGAAAATGCGTGAATTAGTTTTTTGCTCGCAATTGACACACAAACCTGACCTGAGCAAGCTAACCTAGCTTGCGAGTCAGTCGAAAATGCGTGAATTAGTTTTTTGCTCGCAATTGACACACAAACCTGACCTGAGCAAGCTAACCTAGCTTGCGAGTCAGTCGAAAATGCGTGAATTAGTTTTTTGCTCGCAATTGACACACAAACCTGACCTGAGCAAGCTAACCTAGCTTGCGAGTCAGTCGAAAATGCATGAATTAGTTTTTCGCTCGCAATTGACACACAAACCTGACCTGAGCAAGCTAACCTAGCTTGCGAGTCAGTCGAAAATGCATGAATTAGTTTTTCGCTCGCAATTGACACACAAACCTGACCTGAGCAAGCTAACCTAGCTTGCGAGTCAGTCGAAAATGCGTGAATTAGTTTTTCGCTCGCAATTGACACACAAACCTGACCTGAGCAAGCTAACCTAGCTTGCGAGTCAGTCGAAAATGCGTGAATTAGTTTTTTGCTCGCAATTGACACACAAACCTGACCTGAGCAAGCTAACCTAGCTTGCGAGTCAGTCGAAAATGCGTGAATTAGTTTTTTGCTCGCAATTGACACACAAACCTGACCTGAGCAAGCTAACCTAGCTTGCGAGTCAGTCGAAAATGCGTGAATTAGTTTTTTGCTCGCAATTGACACACAAACCTGACCTGAGCAAGCTAACCTAGCTTGCGAGTCAGTCGAAAATGCATGAATTAGTTTTTCGCTCGCAATTGACACACAAACCTGACCTGAGCAAGCTAACCTAGCTTGCGAGTCAGTCGAAAATGCATGAATTAGTTTTTTGCTCGCAATTGACACACAAACCTGACCTGAGCAAGCTAACCTAGCTTGCGAGTCAGTCGAAAATGCGTGAATTAGTTTTTCGCTCGCAATTGACACACAAACCTGACCTGAGCAAGCTAACCTAGCTTGCGAGTCAGTCGAAAATGCGTGAATTAGTTTTTTGCTCGCAATTGACACACAAACCTGACCTGAGCAAGCTAACCTAGCTTGCGAGTCAGTCGAAAATGCGTGAATTAGTTTTTTGCTCGCAATTGACACACAAACCTGACCTGAGCAAGCTAACCTAGCTTGCGAGTCAGTCGAAAATGCGTGAATTAGTTTTTTGCTCGCAATTGACACACAAACCTGACCTGAGCAAGCTAACCTAGCTTGCGAGTCAGTCGAAAATGCATGAATTAGTTTTTCGCTCGCAATTGACACACAAACCTGACCTGAGCAAGCTAACCTAGCTTGCGAGTCAGTCGAAAATGCGTGAATTAGTTTTTCGCTCGCAATTGACACACAAACCTGACCTGAGCAAGCTAACCTAGCTTGCGAGTCAGTCGAAAATGCGTGAATTAGTTTTTTGCTCGCAATTGACACACAAACCTGACCTGAGCAAGCTAACCTAGCTTGCGAGTCAGTCGAAAATGCATGAATTAGTTTTTCGCTCGCAATTGACACACAAACCTGACCTGAGCAAGCTAACCTAGCTTGCGAGTCAGTCGAAAATGCGTGAATTAGTTTTTCGCTCGCAATTGACACACAAACCTGACCTGAGCAAGCTAACCTAGCTTGCGAGTCAGTCGAAAATGCGTGAATTAGTTTTTTGCTCGCAATTGACACACAAACCTGACCTGAGCAAGCTAACCTAGCTTGCGAGTCAGTCGAAAATGCGTGAATTAGTTTTTTGCTCGCAATTGACACACAAACCTGACCTGAGCAAGCTAACCTAGCTTGCGAGTCAGTCGAAAATGCATGAATTAGTTTTTCGCTCGCAATTGACACACAAACCTGACCTGAGCAAGCTAACCTAGCTTGCGAGTCAGTCGAAAATGCGTGAATTAGTTTTTCGCTCGCAATTGACACACAAACCTGACCTGAGCAAGCTAACCTAGCTTGCGAGTCAGTCGAAAATGCGTGAATTAGTTTTTTGCTCGCAATTGACACACAAACCTGACCTGAGCAAGCTAACCTAGCTTGCGAGTCAGTCGAAAATGCGTGAATTAGTTTTTTGCTCGCAATTGACACACAAACCTGACCTGAGCAAGCTAACCTAGCTTGCGAGTCAGTCGAAAATGCGTGAATTAGTTTTTTGCTCGCAATTGACACACAAACCTGACCTGAGCAAGCTAACCTAGCTTGCGAGTCAGTCGAAAATGCATGAATTAGTTTTTCGCTCGCAATTGACACACAAACCTGACCTGAGCAAGCTAACCTAGCTTGCGAGTCAGTCGAAAATGCATGAATTAGTTTTTCGCTCGCAATTGACACACAAACCTGACCTGAGCAAGCTAACCTAGCTTGCGAGTCAGTCGAAAATGCGTGAATTAGTTTTTCGCTCGCAATTGACACACAAACCTGACCTGAGCAAGCTAACCTAGCTTGCGAGTCAGTCGAAAATGCGTGAATTAGTTTTTTGCTCGCAATTGACACACAAACCTGACCTGAGCAAGCTAACCTAGCTTGCGAGTCAGTCGAAAATGCGTGAATTAGTTTTTTGCTCGCAATTGACACACAAACCTGACCTGAGCAAGCTAACCTAGCTTGCGAGTCAGTCGAAAATGCGTGAATTAGTTTTTTGCTCGCAATTGACACACAAACCTGACCTGAGCAAGCTAACCTAGCTTGCGAGTCAGTCGAAAATGCATGAATTAGTTTTTCGCTCGCAATTGACACACAAACCTGACCTGAGCAAGCTAACCTAGCTTGCGAGTCAGTCGAAAATGCGTGAATTAGTTTTTCGCTCGCAATTGACACACAAACCTAACCTGAGCAAGCTAACCACGTTTTAGTCTGGATGGGCAAAATGCACCTGCCCCGGACGAAAGTGAGGCTGATAGTACCAGTGGGTTATGAATAATTCAGATTTAATATCTACACTTTACATACAAGTATTTTTTTTTGTAACATCGTGATGTTTGGGAGATTATTTAGATACGAATCACATTAAGATAATATAATTTCCCTTCCACACTATCTTTCTTGTGTTTGAAAAACGTGTCCACCCAAATGGTCGTAATATTAAACACACGACTGGAAAAATATAACTGATCCTCAAGTTGCTATAATTTTCAAGATACAAACATATAAAATTAAAAGGGTCGTATTTAACCGAGCAACAAAGTAATATTGATATGATTTCCAAATATTTATCCAAATAATATCATAGTTGAGCACCGACATTTCATTACCAAATTATTTATTTTTTAGCCCCAAAGAATTCAATTTTTTAAGTTTATTTATATATTTCAGCAGCAACTAATTGCTGACAAAAAATTTTTGAATCATCAGTTTCGCGCGCTTTCGGGGGTAAAAATTTCTCACACTCAGAAAAAAATATATCTGGCTATGGGGCACTATTTTTTTGAAAAAAAAAACACCTATGAATAAAAATGCGTGTATAGGTTGTTATCCAATCATCCTAGGATCCTTCTTTCTCTTCCCTCTTTTTGTGATTCAACCATTTTGTAAGGTTCTTGGTTGTTTAGAAATCAAAAGAGAAATACTATTTTGAATCATTTTTCAAACTTTTTTGTGGGTCAAGTGTTATTTCAATGAGAAATAACATAAAAAGTCATATGAATATACAGTGTGACCCACTTAAGACCGAAGCACCCTTATACAATCTATATTTTCCAATGCTTTATTTTTATTTTTATTTTTTTTATTAGGTAAACATTCTAAAAGTCTACTAGGACACCAGATTTAATGAATTTCCAGGGTCAACTAATCCGATTTTTCAAGGACAAAAATAAAAAAAAAATTACTAGCGATTTTTTTTAGGAAAAATCTGACTACTCCACTGGATTCGCGACATTTTCAAATGGTTTAAATGTGAATTACGTTGATATGTGTCAATCAATACAAAAGTTATGAGAGAATGAAATTTGAAAAATATGCCGTTTATTCAACCCACCAGTTCAATTTCAGAATTTTTATCAAAATTCGGAATGCACCACAGTATTCAGGAGGTCTTGATATATCATTGGTCAAAGTTTCATCAAAATCTATTCATAAATAAGAAAATAATAATTCAGTGGTGTAGTTAGAATTTTTATACAAAAATCTTGCTAGTAATTTTTTTATATTTTCGACCTTGAAAAATCAGATTAGTTGGCCCTGGAAATGGAGATTTATTCATGAAATTTGGTGTCCTAGCAGACTCTTTGAATGTAAATTTAACGAAAAAAAATTTAAAAAATCATTTCAATCGGTTGGAAAACGTAGATTTTATAAGGGTGCTCCGGCCTCAAGTGGGCCACACTGTATATCTACTTCCGCATAAGAGGAACCTTGAGAGCAGATCTGCATTAGACTAAGGATAGTGATGACCCACAAAATAAATTTAAATCATTTTATGATTATTATATCGGACCAGAAATCTCGAAAAAAATCAAGTTATCATTACGCAATCTCAATAAAATCACCTGTTGATGAGGAGGAAACGAAAAATTTGCATTTCAAATTCTGAAGACGAACTCTGACCGAAAAAAAGTATAAATAAAAATTTCGACCAACTCTATTCAGTTGTTTGACTCGTTTTGTTGTTGAAACTACATATCTTCCAAGATGTTTAAGGTTGGTGAAAAACTACCTAATATATTTTAATTTCGTAGTTACCTCTTTTATTTTACTGAAATATTAGCAATACCTACATATTTTCTTACACGTTATATAAATAAGTTAAGTAGAGCTTCTACTTCCAATTCAAAATACCTTTTTTCTACGTTCATGCAAAAAACAAAACTTTATTGAACTATATTTGGTGGAAAAACTAGTACTTTATTGCACTGAGTGCAATAAAGACTTTATTGCACTCATCTGTTATTCTACTATAGCGTTCTGTCATCATGACAGACATAAACTTTCAAATTGACACCAAATTTAGCCCATTTTCTGTGAGATTGTATTACGTTTTAAATAGTTGCATGTTTCATCATATTCATTATATAATGGACTATAAAATTACTAGAAAATGCAATTTGTTAAAAATAAAATTATTTCCTTCGAATATCAACTGAATTACACAAAATGTTTTTGAATTCCTTTCAGCAGATAGATTTAAACAAACAATGTCTTCTTCACAGTTCAGTGCCACCTAAATGAAACATTTTCTGGTTTTTGCATGAACGTAGAAAAAATATTGTATGAAACTCGTGCAAAAACAGTTTATTGCACTCGACGTGTTGACAATTTCACGTCGAGTGCAATAAACACGTACTTTTTGCACTTGTTGCATAAATAACTATTTTTCTACATTCATGCAAAAAGCAAAACTTTATTGAACTATACTTAGTGGAAAAAGAAGTTCTTTATTGCACTCATCTGTCATTCTACTTCAACGTGCTGTCATCATGACAAATATAAACGTTCAAATCCACTACATATTTAGCCGATATTCTGTGAGATTGGCAATAAGTTTTAAACAGTTACATATTTCATATTATTTTGTATAAATTTTAGCAGTCAGACTTGAAAAAATAATATCTTCCCGAGAATAACTCCATAATCAAAACTGATCCACTTTGATCGAAACCGTCTACATGCATAGAGCAAACTGTCTGTACTATGACCACATCTCGTGATAACATACGAGCTCACGGCTACTATGATTCTGATTTTTATAATGCATCT
This sequence comes from Chrysolina haemoptera, assembly GCA_958298965.1. Classification (NCBI taxonomy): domain Eukaryota; kingdom Metazoa; phylum Arthropoda; class Insecta; order Coleoptera; family Chrysomelidae; genus Chrysolina; species Chrysolina haemoptera. Next base: position 654,485 of record OY282594.1, on the reverse strand, counting down.
GTAGTTACAGAAACGACAGTCAAAAATTAATTCTGACAATTACAGATTTGAAATTGAGTAATAATAATGGAAAAATAGATGATAGTAATTTGTTTCGATGCAAATCGATAGTAATAATTAATTATTTAAGTTGCGATTTTTATTTTTCTACACCTAGTGCCGCACCTTAATAATTAATTTTTTGCTTTTTGCATGAACGTAGAAAAAATGTTTTATGCAACTCGTTCAAAAATTGTTTATTGTACTTACTTTTTGCACTAGTTGCATAAATAACTATTTAATGTAACAAATAATGCCACAAGTAATGACAATTATTGCATATTCCAGGTACTACTCCTCGTAACCGTTATGGTAGCTTTGAGTTTAGCTGCACCACATGGTGGTGGGGGATGGAATAGTGGATTTGGAGGACAGGGATATGTTCAGCAATATGACGGATTCGGTCAAGGCGGATATGGTGGATACGGTCAGCAATATGGAGGATACGGTCATCAACATGGCGGATACGGTCAACAATATGGTGGATACGGTCAACAATACGGCGGGTACGGACAACAATATGGTGGATACGGACACCAAGGAGGATACGGAGGGTCTGGTGGGCATTACCATGGTCACTATCATCATTGAGGATGAAAAAAGTTGAATTGTATAGCAGAAATGTAATTTATTGAAATATGAAATGAAAGCATATGCTGAGAGTCTGTTTTTATATCCGGGAGTTTGAAGGTTCAAAATCTACTACCCGAAGAAATCGAAATAACCCATAACAACCTAGCGGTGGCCATAAACTCCATAGACCATGAAAAAATGTGCTGGTTCTGATGGAATCCCAGTTTCATTCAAAAAATAATGCGAAAACAATTCAGTGTCCCATCTTAACTCTTTGCGGTCCTTTGTCGGGACAGCCCCGACAGTGGATTTTTAACGTTCCGGTCCGATGTCAGGTAAGCCCCGACACTGGCTTTGGTCGAAGTAACTACGGCGAGCGCAGCGAGCACCTACTTTTATTTACGTTTTAGCTTAGGTTGGGTTAGGTAGGGTAGGTTAGGCAGGGTAGGTTAAGTAGGGTAGGTTAGTTGGGTAGGTTTGCTTGTTTTCCCTTCTTTTGTCTCAAAAGATTGGATATGTGTGCAGTTAGGTCGATAAATAATATGGACGAGCGAAGCGAGCATAACCTAACCTAAAACGAGATACGACGAAAACCGAATCATAAAAGTGGTACAAACTTGATGAATAAAAAATATCAGTCATTCAATGTTGATCACAATTATCCATCGGAGACGATCCATTGCATACAGTGGAGGTGAGATTCAATAGGGAATTGAAAAAACTAACCCCACCTAACCTAACCTAACCTAACCCCACCAAAAATATATTCTTTATTGCAGCTGTCATGCAGTCAGCTGTCGATCACAGTTTGTTAACGTTTTGAAGAAGAATGAATTTTTCAAAAAGTGGTAGTTTTTTCTACAAAAGGAACACATCGACCATATTCAAGCAAACTATTGACTTGCTAATTCCACACTTACCGTATTACTAAATTTACTATTGCTTATGCCATATGTTTCTGTTTGTCATTTTTTTTTCAATTTTTTCTTGTCACCAACAACTGAACTAATTCATTATGTGGAGGGTTCTGTTGTTCGGATTGTTCAATCTGTGTGTGACTCCTATATTGGTGAATAAATTGAACTTCCTAGAACTGGTTTGACTTGAATCAGAAAAAGAAATTCAGTTTAGTCTTCTGCAATCGTTACTACAACGGCTCTCCTCTACCAAAAATTCAAATTTGTAGTTGAATGTAAGTAATTGCATATTCATAAGCCTGATGGCCTTGTTCATTTGCCCGTAAAAGTTCACGTGTATAAAATATTTTTATCGTATCATTGAATATTAAGCTTCATTTAAGTTAAATCTTCATCACAAATTATTAACATCATAACAACACAAAATACATTAGCTACAATATAATACGTTAGTTACTTTATATTACGCTAGATACCAAATGGCACGCAGAAATGGCAATAACGTGACATAACCAAAGTTGTTGATTCCATTTTCACATAATCGTTGTCAATGTCAATGATACGATAAAGCTTTGAATATTACTTGATTATTATACAATTTAAAGAAATCTCGGAAGTTGCACAGGCGACATCCTTATTATAAATCGCATAAAAGTATCATTACAATAATAGCTATAATAATAGTTTCTACATTTTCTTGAATTAAATGAAATAAGGCCAATTTCTTGCCTAAAAGAAGATAAGCCATAAAGGTTCCACTTTATAGAATGCAATTCGAGTTGACGAGAATAAAAATGTAAAACTCTCGTTTTCCTGATAAGGTTGTTGAAAAAAACGCATAGTAAAAAGTACAAATCCAAAACGTAGTTTCAATTTTAAATAATATAGAAAACAGCCTGGTGGCGCCATCTGTTATAAATGGAGATAACTCATTAAACGTAAATGAAAGAATTTCTTAATACATGGTAATACTGTAATTAGAGTTAGGACACTGCAAGCCAGCCAGCATAAATGTAAATAACTAGTTGGAGTTGCAGATGTCAGATGGAAAATTGACAAGTTATATATTACTCGAGAATAACAAACAATGACAAAATAGTTATTTATGCAACAAGTGCAAAAAGTAGGTGTTTATTGCACTCGACGTGAAATTGTCCAACTCGGCCTAATGTCCTCGTTGGACAACACGTCGAGTGCAATAAACTCTTTTTGTACGAGTTTCATACAATATTTTTTCTACGTTCATGCAAAAACCAGAAAATGTTTCATTTAGGTGGCACTAAACTGTAAGGAAGACATTGTTTGTTTAAATCTATCTGCTAAAAGTAATTCAAAAACATTTTTTGTAATTCAGATGATATTCGAAGGAAATAATTTTATTTTTAACAAATTGCATTTTCTAGTAATTTCATAGTCCATTATAAAATGAATATGATGAAACATGCAACTATTTAAAACGTAATACAATCTCACAGAAAATGGGCTAAATTTGGCGTCGATTTGAAAGTTTATGTCTGTATGAGTGCAATAAAGTCTTTATTGCACTCAGTGCAATAAAGAGACAGTTTTTCCACCAAATATAGTTCAATAAAGTTTTGTTTTTTGCATGAACGTAGAAAAAGAAAATTATAATTATTATAATAGGTATGACTGCCAATAACGACTATTATATGGGATAACGATATGTTTCGCTATACTGCCCTTTACGAGTGCTGAATTATACCTGTTGGATTCTTCACTGTGTTCTATTAGAGCTATTTATTGCTGATGATAGTACGCTTTATATCGGTCTCTTTTCCACAGCTTCAATGTCAGTCCATGAAACCAGAAATGAACGGGGATAAATGTGACCAATAGAAATATAAACTTTCCCAAAATTCCAAATGATGATTTACCAATTCAGTGGAATTTAAAGCAAACATCAAGCATGTCCTTTCTCTTAAGCCGATCTTGCAGTGCCCAAAAAGTATACCAATGAAGTCATTCATTTCGAAAGTTATATTCATCATCAAAAGTGCCTTTAAAACATATTTTTTAATGTTATAAAAAAATCCTGTAATGTTCAGACAGCCGACGAAACGTGGGTAGTAGTGATTATTGGTGTTCTTTTTGAATTACTGCAGGATCAGGGAACACCTTCCAAAGTAATGAGTCTACCACCCCAATGATGGTGGATATATATACAGTGAGTTTCAAAAGTTTGCACAATTTGGAAAACTTTTTTATTATCAATTTGTCATAAAATTTTATTCTTCATAAAAATTGGTGCGTTGCGGAATACTTGTATTTAAGTTAACAAAATTCTAAATTTCCACACGGTGTACAGAGGAGAACGAAAAATAGAATATTGATCAAGTCTAAACTACCCTGGCTGTGATTTCAAATTTGAATAATGTTTCCAATATTCTTTCAATATTCTACGGCTCCTTTGGATAAACTCTTTTGACAATGTCAAATATAAGGGTAGTTTACACTTGTTCTTTATCCTCCCTGTACACTGTTTGGAAATTTTAAATATTGATGACTCACATGCAAGTATTCTGCAATGCGCCAATTTTTATGAAGAATAAAACTTCCTGACAAATCAATAATAAAAAAGTTCCCAGATGGTGAACACTTTTTGAAACTCACTGTATATGAACGCAGCATCATTGGGGTGGTAGACTCTCATTTTGTTTACTTGTTACATCGAAACAACAAACTGACAAAAAACTAGCTTTGTGGAAATATGCGCAAATTTTCTGTCGCTGCCTCCTAATTTAGAAGTCATTAAATGAAATTAAATGAAAATTCGACAAGAGTTACATTCCATTTTGTAGCTGGAAAAGTTACGGCAAACTTCTGTCCGCGATTCATTGGATTTTTAGTGTATGCATGAAATTTTTATTAGGAACAACGGTTTCAGAGAAAGTTCTCGAAAAGTTACAGGAACAAAGATATCACTTGTTTTTGGGGACAAATGGGGTTTTACACCACTTCACTTCACTTTTAGATCTTCATTATAATCTCCTTCAACTATCATTCCCAGTAAATAATATGTATAATAAGCAGTCCGAGTCTAATCTCTTCATGCCACGAACACCTGGGAATAAAGAAAATACTTCATAAATTGGCCCTGACCATAGACAACAACAAGCAGACTCCTTCTTTTTTTAACGAGAATCCAGTTCGTCATTTTAAACAACCCATATTCTAAATAGGAGGTCTTTTATCACCTTGACGACCTTACAAATGACTCAATGATGAGTCGGAAAACAAACGAAAACAAATAGCACACCCTGCTATATATACCAATCAACTACCTGCAGTTTATTCAGTTTCAGGCGTTGTGAAAAGTTGAAAACAAATAGTATCTGTTACCGTTTTTCGTCAGTTTTCAAACATGATCAAGGTGAGAAAAAGTTTATAACTTGGTGTTTCGATGAAAAACTTCCTGCGTCCCATATTATGCTACACATTTTCATTTTTATTTTGGCCAAAACTATAATATTATACGATACCTACATAAAGACAATTTATATTGCACCTTAGCTTTAACTGAATTCAAACATTTTAACAAATTCTTAATAAAAATTATTAATTTAAGGTGAAATTTGGGCTGTGGTAAAAGACACTTTTCTTTTCTTATTCATATGTCGAATTTTGTTATTGTTGTCACCAAAAGCTATCGATATAGATTGAATACACTTTTGATAGAGAAAAAAAATCTAATTTCTCTCTACTCAATGATTGAAATAATTTGGCATAAACATTGATTCGTCTGTAGTTTTTGGCGACTCTTGGTATTGGAAATATTGAATAAACCAGTATCTAAAACAGTAAAAAAGATATTTGGACTAGTAAATGAAATAACATGCAGCAAGAAAGTTGATTTATTTTATTCGAATTGAAGACTTCAACTTTACCATGAGTTTTCAGGCCTTTAGTTTCATTGAAAGATTTGTCACAAAGATTATCAAACCTGTCAAACCTGTTATGAAATGAAAAAAAAAGACAATTCGTTATATCTGTGTTCAAGTGACTACTATAGATTGTTTATGGAAAATAAAAATATAGGTGAAGCGATTCAAAGGGAAATTGATGATCTTAAGTTTCTTTCGGTTTCTTTATTATAAATCGATTTATTCGGGATATCCATATTTTGATAGATTCCTATAAAAAAACACAAAAGAACAAAAATGGTTCGAAAATGGTAGACAACATATATATATATATATATAATATTCATTACATCAAACAATAAAACAAAGAACTGTGGCGGATAGTTAAAGATGAGCTAGGGAGAAAAATTCCAGGGAAAAAATCAATCCAATACGTAATAATAATATACCGAGTGATGATACTGAAGACAGTAATTCATATATCAACTGTTTCACAATGTTTTTATATGAACAACTAGACTCTTTATTTCGAATATAGCAAATTTCTGGTATGCACAATACCAATCAACACACAATTTTTATTGAACCTGTCACAAGCACTGAAGTTTCTATAAAATTGGAGTTTTGCAAAAATTAACTTTCTGAAACCATCGCCTTTCTTTTAAACAAATATTCAGTGCGCCGCTAAATTATGGAATAAATTCATTATTTATGAATATAAAGATATTTCGAAAAAATCCTCAGACACGTCGACTTTTTTTTCCAATGGGCCAATTTTTAAACCCCTCCCAAAATATATAGGGTTATGTCAAACGGCTGCGGAGATATGGGCAAAAAACTTCTCCATATGCCCAATGAGTGCGACAGAGACTTTTAACCTTCTGAATCGTGTGAGGTCTCAGTCATACTCATAAGACGGTGTGATACCAAAAGTAAATCTATATTTTTTTTCAGGAACTGCTACTGGTCTTCTGCGTCTTCATAGTTATGACTGCAGCTTTTCCTAATCCAATCGGAGATGATGATTCCAATAAACCGGATAAGTTAGAAGTCTCGGCCATTGCTGAGAATGACGATCTTGAACCTGCCGAAACGTACTATCGCAGAGGCTGGGGTGGAGGTTATGGAGGGGGTTATGGAGGTGGTTATGGAGGTGGTTATGGAGGAGGTTATGGAGGAGGTTGGAGAGGGGGGTATAGGGGTCACGGAGGCTATAGAGGGGGTTGGACGAGAGGTTATTATTGGTAAAAATGCTAGGATGAAGGATAATGTACAACTGATTGCCGAGAAGTAAAGTTTTTAATCAAATTTTTATTTTTTTATTTCAACCCCATATATTTTTGCATGAAGTAATGTAAAAGGTTAATCAACCGCGGTCATTTCATTTAAAATACAGTGTGACCCATTTAGAATGATTTTTCTTTGGTGTTAATTCAAAAAGTCCACTATGACACCAAATTTCATGGATAAATCTCCATTTCCAGGGCCAACTAATCGTATTATTATTGTTATTAAAATTTTCCGACAAATCGATAATAAAAAAGTTTTCAATATGGTGCAAATTTTGGAAACTCACTGTATATAGTCTGGACCACATTTTGATAGGCAACCCATTTTAGGCGTATTCTTCTATTTAAAAAACTTCATAAAAAGTATGTTTCATCTGTTAACCAGCACATTGAAGGTCGACCTCTCTTCGGATTCTGTACTATTAGAAAATGTCAGTTCTGACAATCAGTTATTGAATTAATTCAAGAGTAATGTTGCCACTTTGTATTTTTTGAAAATACTTGATAAGAATATATTATAGAAGATAACTTATTATGGATTGAAAAAAAAACTAAAATGTACTACTACATTACTCATTTCTAAGAATTTGAAAAAATTTTAATGTTTTTTTTATTGATAGATCAAATTTCCCTATCAAAAGCATACCCTCCTTTGCTTCAAATTCTCCACATTTCAAACTTTGTTCGAATTATGCATCTGTCAATTGTTTGCAGTCATCACCCCGACAAAAAATTCTATAAATCGCGTGCCTAACTTCCCAAGAGAATTCAGAACCTACAAAGTAGTTTTTTGAAATAATTCAACTGCACGAGGTTTAATAATAATAATTTGCGATAGCCGCAGGTGATTCAACGCATGATTGTGATAGAGACTGTGATTATCACTATAATTATGATTTATCTGTTTTATGGGAAATATGATTGTGTTTGTTGTTTTTGTGTTAGCATTCTCAAGGTTTCGGTAGAAAATACTCGAAATCTAGGAATATTTGTGGTGAAGAATTGATTCAGAAATTCCTTACTGTTGATGGCGAACAAATATTTACTCTTTTATCGATGAGGGCGTGCCAGAATTTGAAAAATACCTATCATACGAGGGTACTTCTATAGCTATTTATATAACAGTTGCAAAATGAGCGTGTTTTTTGCACCAGACGTGGATATTGGAACACGAGCGAAAGATACTTTGTGACAAAGTGTTTCAAACCTAAATCATAACCAAAGGCAGTTTTGACCAACCACTAAAAATACTCTTCATAATATTCCACTACATCTCTATCCTCAATACTAGGATATCGCAATTTTCATTTTTCGAATTTAAAATTTTGGTCCTCAAACGTATTTTGATGTGCTTATTCCGAATTTTTGAACGAAAATGTCAAAAACCCATCGGTAATATTTTTGGCGGAAAAAAAAACATCCAAAATGGATTTAAAGCTGTCCAACTCGGGAACGGTTGGAGATAGACGAATTCTGCGAACGCCAATCGATTTAGAACGGTTGAATTAGTATATACTGAGAATTTGATAGGAAAAAATCCACGAACAAAAAAGTCGAAAATATCACCATACATTATTTTTTCAAATTTTTTATTTGTCATTCTTCGAATTTGAAATTTTGGTCCTCAGACGTATTTTGACGTGCTGATTCCAAATCTTTGAACGAAAATGTCAAAAAATCATCAGGAATATTTTTGACGGCAAAAAAACCATCCAAAATGGATTTTTAAGCTGTCCAACTCGGGAACGGTTGGAGATAGACGAATTCTGCGAACGCCAATCGATTCAGAATGGTCGAATTAGTATATACTGAGAATTTCGAGTCATCGAAAAAAATCAAAAATTAGTCGAAAAAAGTTGTAAGGGGTTGACCCCTAAAAATCATGAAAACTACTAAGTCGTCACATCGACTTGAAATTTGCACTGTATTCGTAAAATTTCATGCTCATTCCAAAAATGTATGATTTGTATGCGCTTAGATATAAGTTTAGCCGGAAAAAGGTGTTTGAGGTAGAAATCCAAATTTTTGAGAATTTTAATTTTTCATTCTTCGAATTTGTAATTTTGGTCTCCAGACGTATTTTGACGTGCTCATTCCGAATTTTTGAACGAAAATGTCAAAAACCCATCGGTAATATTTTTGGCGGGAAAAAAACATCCAAAATGGATTTTTAAGCTGTCCAACTCGGGAACGGTTGGAGATAGACGAATTCTGCGAACGCCAATCGATTCAGAATGGTCGAATTAGTATATATTGAGAATTTCGAGTCATCGAAAAAAATCAATAATTAGTCGAAAAAAGTTGTAAGGGGATGACCCCTAAAAATCATGAAAACTACTAAGTCGTCACATCGACTTGAAATTTGCACTGTATACGTAAAATTTCATGCTCATTCCAAAAATGTATGATTTGTATGCGCTTAGATATAAGTTTAGCCGGAAAAAGGTGTTTGAGGTAGAAATCCAAATTTTTGAGAATTTTAATTTTTCATTCTTCGAATTTGTAATTTTGGTCTCCAGACGTATTTTGACGTGCTCATTCCGAATTTTTGAACGAAAATGTCAAAAACCCATCGGTAATATTTTTGGCGGGAAAAAAACATCCAAAATGGATTTTTAAGCTGTCCAACTCGGGAACGGTTGGAGATAGACGAATTCTGCGAACGCCAATCGATTCAGAATGGTTGAATTAGTATATACTGAGAATTTGATAGGAAAAAATCCACGAACAAAAAAGTCGAAAATATCACCATACATTATTTTTCAAATTTTTTATTTGTCATTCTTCGAATTTGAAATTTTGGTCCTCAGACGTATTTTGACGTGCTGATTCCAAATCTTTGAACGAAAATGTCAAAAAATCATCAGGAATATTTTTGACGGCAAAAAAACCATCCAAAATGGATTTTTAAGCTGTCCAACTCGGGAACGGTTGGAGATAGACGAATTCTGCGAACGCCAATCGATTCAGAATGGTCGAATTAGTATATACTGAGAATTTCGAGTCATCGAAAAAAATCAAAAATTAGTCGAAAAAAGTTGTAAGGGGTTGACCCCTAAAAATCATGAAAACTACTAAGTCGTCACATCGACTTGAAATTTGCACTGTATTCGTAAAATTTCATGCTCATTCCAAAAATGTATGATTTGTATGCGCTTAGATATAAGTTTAGCCGGAAAAAGGTGTTTGAGGTAGAAATCCAAATTTTTGAGATTTTTAATTTTTCATTTTTCGAATTTAAAATTTTGGTCTCCAGACGTATTTTGACGTGCTTATTCCGAATTTTTGAACGAAAATGTCAAAAACCCATCGGTTATATTTTTGGCGGGAAAAAAACATCCAAAATGGATTTTTAAGCTGTCCAACTCGGGAACGGTTGGAGATAGACGAATTCTGCGAACGCCAATCGATTCAGAATGGTCGAATTAGTATATATTGAGAATTTCGAGTCATCGAAAAAAATCAATAATTAGTCGAAAAAAGTTGTAAGGGGATGACCCCTAAAAATCATGAAAACTACTAAGTCGTCACATCGACTTGAAATTTGCACTGTATACGTAAAATTTCATGCTCATTCCAAAAATGTATGATTTGTATGCGCTTAGATATAAGTTTAGCCGGAAAAAGGTGTTTGAGGTAGAAATCCAAATTTTTGAGAATTTTAATTTTTCATTCTTCGAATTTGTAATTTTGGTCTCCAGACGTATTTTGACGTGCTCATTCCGAATTTTTGAACGAAAATGTCAAAAACCCATCGGTAATATTTTTGGCGGGAAAAAAACACCCAAAATAGATTTTTAAGCTGTCCAACTCGGGAACGGTTGGAGATAGACGAATTCTGCGAACGCCAATCGATTCAGAATGGTCGAATTAGTATATATTGAGAATTTCGAGTCATCGAAAAAAATCAAAAATTAGTCGAAAAAAGTTGTAAGGGGTTGACCCCTAAAAATCATGAAAACTACTAAGTCGTCACATCGACTTGAAATTTGCACTGTATACTTAAAATTTCATGCTCATTCCAAAAATGTATGATTTGTATGCGCTTAGATATAAGTTTCGCCGGAAAAAGGTGTTTGAGGTAGAAATCCAAATTTTTGAGATTTTTAATTTTTCATTCTTCGAATTTGTAATTTTGGTCTCCAGACGTATTTTGACGTGCTTATTCCGAATTTTTGAACGAAAATGTCAAAAACCCATCGTGAATATTTTTGGCGGGAAAAAAACCATCCAAAATGGATTTAAAGCTGTCCGACTCGGAAACGGTTAGAGATAGACAAATTCTGCGAACGCCAATCGATTTAGAATGGTTGAATTAATATGGACTGAGAATTTGAGAGAAAAAAATTAACGAACAAAAAAGTCGAAAATATCATCATACCTTATTTTTTCAACTTTTTTATTTTTCATTCTTCGAATTTGAAATTTTGGTTCTCAGACGTATTTTGACGTGCTGATTCCGATTTTTTGAACGAAAATGTCAAAAAACCATCAGGAATATTTTTGGCGGGAAAAAAACATCCAAAATGGATTTTTAAGCTGTCCAACTCGGGAGCGGTTGGAGATAGACGAATTCTGCGAACGCCAATCGATTCAGAATGGTCGAATTAGTATATACTGAGAATTTCGAGTCATCGAAAAAAATCAAAAATTAGTCGAAAAAAGTTGTAAGGGGATGACCCCTAAAAATCATGAAAACTACTAAGTCGTCACATCGACTTGAAATTTGCACTGTATACGTAAAATTTCATGCTCATTCCAAAAATGTATGATTTGTATGCGCTTAGATATACGTTTAGCCGGAAAAAGGTGTTTGAGGTAGAAATCCAAATTTTTGAGATTTTTAATTTTTCATTTTTCGAATTTAAAATTTTGTTCTTCATACGTATTTTGACGTGCTTATTCCGAATTTTTGAACGAAAATGTCAAAAACCCATCGGTTATATTTTTGGCGGGAAAAATAACATCCAAAATGGATTTTTAAGCTGTCCAACTCGGGAACGGTTGGAGATAGACGAATTCTGCGAACGCCAATCGATTCAGAATGGTCGAATTAGTATATATTGAGAATTTCGAGTCATCGAAAAAAATCAAAAATTAGTCGAAAAAAGTTGTAAGGGCCTAAAAATCATGAAAACTACTAAGTCGTCACATCGACTTGAAATTTGCACTGTATACGTGAAATTTCATGCTCATTCCAAAAATGTATGATTTGTATGCGCTTAGATATAAGTTTAGCCGGAAAAAGGTGTTTGAGGTAGAAATCCAAATTTTTGAGATTTTTAATTTTTCATTTTTCGAATTTAAAATTTTGTTCTTCATACGTATTTTGACGTGCTTATTCCGAATTTTTGAACGAACATGTCAAAAACCCATCGGTTATATTTTTGGCGGGAAAAAAACATCCAAAATGGATTTTTAAGCTGTCCAACTCGGGAACGGTTGGAGATAGACGAATTCTGCGAACGCCAATCGATTCAGAATGGTCGAATTAGTATATATTGAGAATTTCGAGTCATCGAAAAAAATCAAAAATTAGTCGAAAAAAGTCATAAAATCATAAAAACTACTAAGTCGTCACATCGACTTGAAATTTGCACTGTATACGTAAAATATCATGCTCATTCCAAAAATGTATGATTTGTATGCGCTTAGATATAAGTTTAGCCGGAAAAAGGTGTTTGAGGTAGAAATCCAAATTTTTGAGATTTTTAATTTTTCATTCTTCGAATTTGTAATTTTGGTCTCCAGACGTATTTTGACGTGCTTATTCCGAATTTTTGAACGAAAATGTCAAAAACCCATCGGTAATATTTTTGGCGGGAAAAAAACATCCAAAATGGATTTTTAAGCTGTCCAACTCGGGAACGGTTGGAGATAGACGAATTCTGCGAACGCCAATCGATTCAGAAAGGTCGAATTAGTATATATTGAGAATTTCGTGTCATCGAAAAAAATCAAAAATTAGTCGAAAAAAGTTGTAAGGGGTTGACCCCTAAAAATCATGAAAACTACTAAGTCGTCACATCGACTTGAAATTTGCACTGTATTCGTAAAATTTCATGCTCATTCCAAAAATGTATGATTTGTATGCGCTTAGATATAAGTTTAGCCGGAAAAAGGTGTTTGAGGTAGAAATCCAAATTTTTGAGATTTTTAATTTTTCATTTTTCGAATTTAAAATTTTGGTCTCCAGACGTATTTTGACGTGCTTATTCCGAATTTTTGAACGAAAATGTCAAAAACCCATCGGTTATATTTTTGGCGGGAAAAAAACATCCAAAATGGATTTTTAAGCTGTCCAACTCGGGAACGGTTGGAGATAGACGAATTCTGCGAACGCCAATCGATTCAGAATGGTCGAATTAGTATATATTGAGAATTTCGAGTCATCGAAAAAAACCAAAAATTAGTCGAAAAAAGTCATAAAATCATAAAAACTACCAAGTCGTCACATCGACTTGAAATTTGCACTGTATACGTAAAATTTCATGCTCATTCCAAAAATGTATGATTTGTATGCGCTTAGATATAAGTTTAGCCGGAAAAAGGTGTTTGAGGTAGAAATCCAAATTTTTGAGATTTTTAATTTTTCATTCTTCGAATTTGTAATTTTGGTCACCAGACGTATTTTGACGTGCTTATTCCGAATTTTTGAACGAAAATGTCAAAAACCCATCGGTAATATTTTTGGCGGGAAAAAAACATCCAAAATGGATTTTTAAGCTGTCCAACCCGGGAACGGTTGGAGATAGACGAATTCTGCGAACGCCAATCGATTCAGAATGGTCGAATTAGTATATATTGAGAATTTCGAGTCATCGAAAAAAATCAAAAATTAGTCGAAAAAAGTTGTAAGGGGTTGACCCCTAAAAATCATGAAAACTACTAAGTCGTCACATCGACTTGAAATTTGCACTGTATACGTAAAATTTCATGCTCATTCCAAAAATGTATGATTTGTATGCGCTTAGATATAAGTTTAGCCGGAAAAAGGTGTTTGAGGTAGAAATCCAAATTTTTGAGATTTTTAATTTTTCATTTTTCAAATTTAAAATTTTGTTCTCCAGACGTATTTTGACGTGCTTATCCCGAATTTTTGAACGAAAATGTCAAAAACCCATCGGTAATATTTTTGGCGGGAAAAAAACATCCAAAATGGATTTGAAGCTGTCCAATTCGGGAACGGTTAGAGATAGACAAATTCTGCAAACGCCAATCGATTTAGAATGGTTGAATTAGTATAAACTGAGAATTTGAGAAAAAAAAATCAACGAACAAAAAAGTCGAAAATATCACCATACATTATTTTTTCAACTTTTTTATTTTTCATTCTTCGAATTAGAAATTTTAGTCCTCAGACGTATTTTGACGTGCTGATTCCGAATCTTTGAACGAAAATGTCGAAAACCCATCGTGAATATTTTTGGCGGGAAAAAAACCATCCAAAATGGATTTAAAGCTGTCCGACTCGGAAACGGTTAGAGATAGACAAATTCTGCGAACGCCAATCGATTTAGAATGGTTGAATTAATATAGACTGAGAATTTGAGAGAAAAAAATTAACGAACAAAAAAGTCGAAAATATCATCATACCTTATTTTTTCAACTTTTTTATTTTTCATTCTTCGAATTTGAAATTTTGGTCCTCAGACGTATTTTGAGGTGCTGATTCCGATTTTTTGAACGAAAATGTCAAAAAACCATCAGGAATATTTTTGGCGGGAAAAAAAACATCCAAAATGGATTTTTAAGCTGTCCAACTCGGGAGCGGTTGGAGATAGACGAATTCTGCGAACGCCAATCGATTCAGAATGGTCGAATTAGTATATATTGAGAATTTCGAGTCATCGAAAAAAATCAAAAATTAGTCGAAAAAAGTTGTAAGGGGTTGACCCCTAAAAATCATGAAAACTACTAAGTCGTCACATCGACTTGAAATTTGCACTGTATACGTAAAATTTCATGCTCATTCCAGAAATGTATGATTTGTATGCGCTTAGATATAAGTTTAGCCGGAAAAAGGTGTTTGAGGTAGAAATCCAAATTTTTGAGATTTTTAATTTTTCATTTTTCAAATTTAAAATTTTGTTCTCCAGACGTATTTTGACGTGCTTATCCCGAATTTTTGAACGAAAATGTCAAAAACCCATCGGTAATATTTTTGGCGGGAAAAAAACATCCAAAATGGATTTGAAGCTGTCCAATTCGGGAACGGTTAGAGATAGACAAATTCTGCGAACGCCAATCGATTTAGAATGGTTGAATTAGTATAAACTGAGAATTTGAGAACAAAAAATCAACGAACAAAAAAGTCGAAAATATCACCATACATTATTTTTTCAACTTTTTTATTTTTCATTCTTCGAATTAGAAATTTTAGTCCTCAGACGTATTTTGACGTGCTGATTCCGAATCTTTGAACGAAAATGTCGAAAACCCATCGTGAATATTTTTGGCGGGAAAAAAACCATCCAAAATGGATTTAAAGCTGTCCGACTCGGAAACGGTTAGAGATAGACAAATTCTGCGAACGCCAATCGATTTAGAATGGTTGAATTAATATAGACTGAGAATTTGAGGGAAAAAAATTAACGAACAAAAAAGTCGAAAATATCATCATACCTTATTTTTTCAACTTTTTTATTTTTCATTCTTCGAATTTGAAATTTTGGTCCTCAGACGTATTTTGAGGTGCTGATTCCGATTTTTTGAACGAAAATGTCAAAAAACCATCAGGAATATTTTTGGCGGGAAAAAAAACATCCAAAATGGATTTTTAAGCTGTCCAACTCGGGAGCGGTTGGAGATAGACGAATTCTGCGAACGCCAATCGATTCAGAATGGTCGAATTAGTATATATTGAGAATTTCGAGTCATCGAAAAAAATCAAAAATTAGTCGAAAAAAGTTGTAAGGGGTTGACCCCTAAAAATCATGAAAACTACTAAGTCGTCACATCGACTTGAAATTTGCACTGTATACGTAAAATTTCATGCTCATTCCAAAAAGGTATGATTTGTATGCGCTTAGATATAAGTTTAGCCGGAAAAAGGTGTTTGAGGTAGAAATCCAAATTTTTGAGATTTTTAATTTTTCATTTTTCAAATTTAAAATTTTGTTCTCCAGACGTATTTTGACGTGCTTATTTCGAATTTTTGAACGAAAATGTCAAAAACCCATCGGTAATATTTTTGGCGGGAAAAAAACATCCAAAATTGATTTTTGAGCTGTCCAACTCGGGAACGGTTGGAGATAGACGAATTCTGCGAACGCCAATCGATTCAGAATGGTCGAATTAGTATATATTGAGAATTTCGAGTCATCGAGAAAAATCAAAAATTAGTCGAAAAAAGTCATAAAATCATAAAAACTACTAAGTCGTCACATCGACTTGAAATTTGCACTGTATACGTAAAATATCATGCTCATTCCAAAAATGTATGATTTGTATGCGCTTAGATATAAGTTTAGCCGGAAAAAGGTGTTTGAGGTAGAAATCCAAATTTTTGAGATTTTTAATTTTTCATTCTTCGAATTTGTAATTTTGGTCTCCAGACGTATTTTGACGTGCTTATTCCGAATTTTTGAACGAAAATGTCAAAAACCCATCGGTTATATTTTTGGCGGGAAAAAAACATCCAAAATGGATTTTTAAGCTGTCCAACTCGGGAACGGTTGGAGATAGACGAATTCTGCGAACGCCAATCGATTCAGAATGGTCGAATTAGTATATATTGAGAATTTCGAGTCATCGAAAAAAATCAATAATTAGTCGAAAAAAGTTGTAAGGGGATGACCCCTAAAAATCATGAAAACTACTAAGTCGTCACATCGACTTGAAATTTGCACTGTATACGTAAAATTTCATGCTCATTCCAAAAATGTATGATTTGTATGCGCTTAGATATAAGTTTAGCCGGAAAAAGGTGTTTGAGGTAGAAATCCAAATTTTTGAGAATTTTAATTTTTCATTCTTCGAATTTGTAATTTTGGTCTCCAGACGTATTTTGACGTGCTCATTCCGAATTTTTGAACGAAAATGTCAAAAACCCATCGGTAATATTTTTGGCGGGAAAAAAACATCCAAAATGGATTTTTAAGCTGTCCAACTCGGGAACGGTTGGAGATAGACGAATTCTGCGAAAGCCAATCGATTCAGAATGGTCGAATTAGTATATATTGAGAATTTCGAGTCATCGAAAAAAATCAAAAATTAGTCGAAAAAAGTTGTAAGGGGTTGACCCCTAAAAATCATGAAAACTACTAAGTCGTCACATCGACTTGAAATTTGCACTGTATACGTAAAATTTCATGCTCATTCCAAAAATGTATGATTTGTATGCGCTTAGATATAAGTTTCGCCGGAAAAAGATGTTTGAGGTAGAAATCCAAATTTTTGAGATTTTTAATTTTTCATTCTTCGAATTTGTAATTTTGGTCTCCAGACGTATTTTGACGTGCTCATTCCGAATTTTTGAACGAAAATGTCAAAAACCCATCGGTAATATTTTTGGCGGGAAAAAAACATCCAAAATGGATTTTTAAGCTGTCCAACTCGGGAACGGTTGGAGATAGACGAATTCTGCGAACGCCAATCGATTCAGAATGGTCGAATTAGTATATATTGAGAATTTCGAGTCATCGAGAAAAATCAAAAATTAGTCGAAAAAAGTCATAAAATCATAAAAACTACTAAGTCGTCACATCGACTTGAAATTTGCACTGTATACGTAAAATATCATGCTCATTCCAAAAATGTATGATTTGTATGCGCTTAGATATAAGTTTAGCCGGAAAAAGGTGTTTGAGGTAGAAATCCAAATTTTTGAGATTTTTAATTTTTCATTCTTCGAATTTGTAATTTTGGTCTCCAGACGTATTTTGACGTGCTTATTCCGAATTTTTGAACGAAAATGTCAAAAACCCATCGGTTATATTTTTGGCGGGAAAAAAACATCCAAAATGGATTTTTAAGCTGTCCAACTCGGGAACGGTTGGAGATAGACGAATTCTGCGAATGCCAATCGATTCAGAATGGTCGAATTAGTATATATTGAGAATTTCGAGTCATCGAAAAAAATCAATAATTAGTCGAAAAAAGTTGTAAGGGGATGACCCCTAAAAATCATGAAAACTACTAAGTCGTCACATCGACTTGAAATTTGCACTGTATACGTAAAATTTCATGCTCATTCCAAAAATGTATGATTTGTATGCGCTTAGATATAAGTTTCGCCGGAAAAAGATGTTTGAGGTAGAAATCCAAATTTTTGAGATTTTTAATTTTTCATTCTTCGAATTTGTAATTTTGGTCTCCAGACGTATTTTGACGTGCTTATTCCGAATTTTTGAACGAAAATGTCAAAAACCCATCGTGAATATTTTTGGCGGGAAAAAAACCATCCAAAATGGATTTAAAGCTGTCCGACTCGGAAACGGTTAGAGATAGACAAATTCTGCGAACGCCAATCGATTTAGAATGGTTGAATTAATATAGACTGAGAATTTGAGAGAAAAAAATTAACGAACAAAAAAGTCGAAAATATCATCATACCTTATTTTTTCAACTTTTTTATTTTTCATTCTTCGAATTTGAAATTTTGGTCCTCAGACGTATTTTGACGTGCTGATTCCGATTTTTTGAACGAAAATGTCAAAAAACCATCAGGAATATTTTTGGCGGGAAAAAAACATCCAAAATGGATTTTTAAGCTGTCCAACTCGGGAGCGGTTGGAGATAGACGAATTCTGCGAACGCCAATCGATTCAGAATGGTCGAATTAGTATATACTGAGAATTTCGAGTCATCGAAAAAAATCAAAAATTAGTCGAAAAAAGTTGTAAGGGGTTGACCCCTAAAAATCATGAAAACTACTAAGTCGTCACATCGACTTGAAATTTGCACTGTATACGTAAAATTTCATGCTCATTCCAAAAATGTATGATTTGTATGCGCTTAGATATAAGTTTAGCCGGAAAAAGGTGTTTGAGGTAGAAATCCAAATTTTTGAGATTTTTAATTTTTCATTCTTCGAATTTGTAATTTTGGTCTCCAGACGTATTTTGACGTGCTTATTCCGAATTTTTGAACGAAAATGTCAAAAACCCATCGGTAATATTTTTGGCGGGAAAAAAACATCCAAAATGGATTTTTAAGCTGTCCAACTCGGGAACGGTTGTAGATAGACGAATTCTGCGAACGCCAATCGATTCAGAATGGTCGAATTAGTATATATTGAGAATTTCGAGTCATCGAAAAAAACCAAAAATTAGTCGAAAAAAGTCATAAAATCATAAAAACTACCAAGTCGTCGTCACATCGACTTGAAATTTGCACTGTATACGTAAAATTTCATGCTCATTCCAAAAATGTATGATTTGTATGCGCTTAGATATAAGTTTAGCCGGAAAAAGGTGTTTGAGGTAGAAATCCAAATTTTTGAGATTTTTAATTTTTCATTTTTCGAATTTAAAATTTTGTTCTTCATACGTATTTTGACGTGCTCATTCCGAATTTTTGAACGAAAATGTCAAAAACCCATCGGTTATATTTTTGGCGGGAAAAAAACATCCAAAATTGATTTTTAAGCTGTCCAACTCGGGAACGGTTGGAGATAGACGAATTCTGCGAACGCCAATCGATTCAGAATGGTCGAATTAGTATATATTGAGGATTTCGAGTCATCGAAAAAAATCAAAAATTAGTCGAAAAAAGTTGTAAGGGGTTGACCCCTAAAAATCATGAAAACTACTAAGTCGTCACATCGACTTGAAATTTGCACTGTATACGTAAAATTTCATGCTCATTTCAAAAATGTATGATTTGTATGCGCTTAGATATAAGTTTAGCCGGAAAAAGGTGTTTGAGGTAGAAATCCAAATTTTTGAGATTTTTAATTTTTCATTTTTCAAATTTAAAATTTTGTTCTCCAGACGTATTTTGACGTGCTTATCCCGAATTTTTGAACGAAAATGTCAAAAACCCATCGGTAATATTTTTGGCGGGAAAAAAACATCCAAAATGGATTTGAAGCTGTCCAATTCGGGAACGGTTAGAGATAGACAAATTCTGCAAACGCCAATCGATTTAGAATGGTTGAATTAGTATAAACTGAGAATTTGAGAAAAAAAAATCAACGAACAAAAAAGTCGAAAATATCACCATACATTATTTTTTCAACTTTTTTATTTTTCATTCTTCGAATTAGAAATTTTAGTCCTCAGACGTATTTTGACGTGCTGATTCCGAATCTTTGAACGAAAATGTCGAAAACCCATCGTGAATATTTTTGGCGGGAAAAAAACCATCCAAAATGGATTTAAAGCTGTCCGACTCGGAAACGGTTAGAGATAGACAAATTCTGCGAACGCCAATCGATTTAGAATGGTTGAATTAATATAGACTGAGAATTTGAGAGAAAAAAATTAACGAACAAAAAAGTCGAAAATATCATCATACCTTATTTTTTCAACTTTTTTATTTTTCATTCTTCGAATTTGAAATTTTGGTCCTCAGACGTATTTTGAGGTGCTGATTCCGATTTTTTGAACGAAAATGTCAAAAAACCATCAGGAATATTTTTGGCGGGAAAAAAAACATCCAAAATGGATTTTTAAGCTGTCCAACTCGGGAGCGGTTGGAGATAGACGAATTCTGCGAACGCCAATCGATTCAGAATGGTCGAATTAGTATATATTGAGAATTTCGAGTCATCGAAAAAAATCAAAAATTAGTCGAAAAAAGTTGTAAGGGGTTGACCCCTAAAAATCATGAAAACTACTAAGTCGTCACATCGACTTGAAATTTGCACTGTATACGTAAAATTTCATGCTCATTCCAGAAATGTATGATTTGTATGCGCTTAGATATAAGTTTAGCCGGAAAAAGGTGTTTGAGGTAGAAATCCAAATTTTTGAGATTTTTAATTTTTCATTTTTCAAATTTAAAATTTTGTTCTCCAGACGTATTTTGACGTGCTTATCCCGAATTTTTGAACGAAAATGTCAAAAACCCATCGGTAATATTTTTGGCGGGAAAAAAACATCCAAAATGGATTTGAAGCTGTCCAATTCGGGAACGGTTAGAGATAGACAAATTCGGCGAACGCCAATCGATTTAGAATGGTTGAATTAGTATAAACTGAGAATTTGAGAACAAAAAATCAACGAACAAAAAAGTCGAAAATATCACAATACATTATTTTTTCAACTTTTTTATTTTTCATTCTTCGAATTAGAAATTTTAGTCCTCAGACGTATTTTGACGTGCTGATTCCGAATCTTTGAACGAAAATGTCGAAAACCCATCGTGAATATTTTTGGCGGGAAAAAAACCATCCAAAATGGATTTAAAGCTGTCCGACTCGGAAACGGTTAGAGATAGACAAATTCTGCGAACGCCAATCGATTTAGAATGGTTGAATTAATATAGACTGAGAATTTGAGGGAAAAAAATTAACGAACAAAAAAGTCGAAAATATCATCATACCTTATTTTTTCAACTTTTTTATTTTTCATTCTTCGAATTTGAAATTTTGGTCCTCAGACGTATTTTGAGGTGCTGATTCCGATTTTTTGAACGAAAATGTCAAAAAACCATCAGGAATATTTTTGGCGGGAAAAAAAACATCCAAAATGGATTTTTAAGCTGTCCAACTCGGGAGCGGTTGGAGATAGACGAATTCTGCGAACGCCAATCGATTCAGAATGGTCGAATTAGTATATATTGAGAATTTCGAGTCATCGAAAAAAATCAAAAATTAGTCGAAAAAAGTTGTAAGGGGTTGACCCCTAAAAATCATGAAAACTACTAAGTCGTCACATCGACTTGAAATTTGCACTGTATACGTAAAATTTCATGCTCATTCCAAAAAGGTATGATTTGTATGCGCTTAGATATAAGTTTAGCCGGAAAAAGGTGTTTGAGGTAGAAATCCAAATTTTTGAGATTTTTAATTTTTCATTTTTCAAATTTAAAATTTTGTTCTCCAGACGTATTTTGACGTGCTTATTTCGAATTTTTGAACGAAAATGTCAAAAACCCATCGGTAATATTTTTGGCGGGAAAAAAACATCCAAAATTGATTTTTGAGCTGTCCAACTCGGGAACGGTTGGAGATAGACGAATTCTGCGAACGCCAATCGATTCAGAATGGTCGAATTAGTATATATTGAGAATTTCGAGTCATCGAGAAAAATCAAAAATTAGTCGAAAAAAGTCATAAAATCATAAAAACTACTAAGTCGTCACATCGACTTGAAATTTGCACTGTATACGTAAAATATCATGCTCATTCCAAAAATGTATGATTTGTATGCGCTTAGATATAAGTTTAGCCGGAAAAAGGTGTTTGAGGTAGAAATCCAAATTTTTGAGATTTTTAATTTTTCATTCTTCGAATTTGTAATTTTGGTCTCCAGACGTATTTTGACGTGCTTATTCCGAATTTTTGAACGAAAATGTCAAAAACCCATCGGTTATATTTTTGGCGGGAAAAAAACATCCAAAATGGATTTTTAAGCTGTCCAACTCGGGAACGGTTGGAGATAGACGAATTCTGCGAACGCCAATCGATTCAGAATGGTCGAATTAGTATATATTGAGAATTTCGAGTCATCGAAAAAAATCAATAATTAGTCGAAAAAAGTTGTAAGGGGATGACCCCTAAAAATCATGAAAACTACTAAGTCGTCACATCGACTTGAAATTTGCACTGTATACGTAAAATTTCATGCTCATTCCAAAAATGTATGATTTGTATGCGCTTA
Source organism: Chrysolina haemoptera (assembly GCA_958298965.1). Lineage (NCBI taxonomy): Eukaryota > Metazoa > Arthropoda > Insecta > Coleoptera > Chrysomelidae > Chrysolina > Chrysolina haemoptera. Next base: position 632,016 of record OY282594.1, on the reverse strand, counting down.
GATATAAGTTTAGCCGGAAAAAGGTGTTTGAGGTAGAAATCCAAATTTTTGAGAATTTTAATTTTTCATTCTTCGAATTTGTAATTTTGGTCTCCAGACGTATTTTGACGTGCTCATTCCGAATTTTTGAACGAAAATGTCAAAAACCCATCGGTAATATTTTTGGCGGGAAAAAAACATCCAAAATGGATTTTTAAGCTGTCCAACTCGGGAACGGTTGGAGATAGACGAATTCTGCGAAAGCCAATCGATTCAGAATGGTCGAATTAGTATATATTGAGAATTTCGAGTCATCGAAAAAAATCAAAAATTAGTCGAAAAAAGTTGTAAGGGGTTGACCCCTAAAAATCATGAAAACTACTAAGTCGTCACATCGACTTGAAATTTGCACTGTATACGTAAAATTTCATGCTCATTCCAAAAATGTATGATTTGTATGCGCTTAGATATAAGTTTCGCCGGAAAAAGATGTTTGAGGTAGAAATCCAAATTTTTGAGATTTTTAATTTTTCATTCTTCGAATTTGTAATTTTGGTCTCCAGACGTATTTTGACGTGCTCATTCCGAATTTTTGAACGAAAATGTCAAAAACCCATCGGTAATATTTTTGGCGGGAAAAAAACATCCAAAATGGATTTTTAAGCTGTCCAACTCGGGAACGGTTGGAGATAGACGAATTCTGCGAACGCCAATCGATTCAGAATGGTCGAATTAGTATATATTGAGAATTTCGAGTCATCGAGAAAAATCAAAAATTAGTCGAAAAAAGTCATAAAATCATAAAAACTACTAAGTCGTCACATCGACTTGAAATTTGCACTGTATACGTAAAATATCATGCTCATTCCAAAAATGTATGATTTGTATGCGCTTAGATATAAGTTTAGCCGGAAAAAGGTGTTTGAGGTAGAAATCCAAATTTTTGAGATTTTTAATTTTTCATTCTTCGAATTTGTAATTTTGGTCTCCAGACGTATTTTGACGTGCTTATTCCGAATTTTTGAACGAAAATGTCAAAAACCCATCGGTTATATTTTTGGCGGGAAAAAAACATCCAAAATGGATTTTTAAGCTGTCCAACTCGGGAACGGTTGGAGATAGACGAATTCTGCGAACGCCAATCGATTCAGAATGGTCGAATTAGTATATATTGAGAATTTCGAGTCATCGAAAAAAATCAATAATTAGTCGAAAAAAGTTGTAAGGGGATGACCCCTAAAAATCATGAAAACTACTAAGTCGTCACATCGACTTGAAATTTGCACTGTATACGTAAAATTTCATGCTCATTCCAAAAATGTATGATTTGTATGCGCTTAGATATAAGTTTCGCCGGAAAAAGATGTTTGAGGTAGAAATCCAAATTTTTGAGATTTTTAATTTTTCATTCTTCGAATTTGTAATTTTGGTCTCCAGACGTATTTTGACGTGCTTATTCCGAATTTTTGAACGAAAATGTCAAAAACCCATCGTGAATATTTTTGGCGGGAAAAAAACCATCCAAAATGGATTTAAAGCTGTCCGACTCGGAAACGGTTAGAGATAGACAAATTCTGCGAACGCCAATCGATTTAGAATGGTTGAATTAATATAGACTGAGAATTTGAGAGAAAAAAATTAACGAACAAAAAAGTCGAAAATATCATCATACCTTATTTTTTCAACTTTTTTATTTTTCATTCTTCGAATTTGAAATTTTGGTCCTCAGACGTATTTTGACGTGCTGATTCCGATTTTTTGAACGAAAATGTCAAAAAACCATCAGGAATATTTTTGGCGGGAAAAAAACATCCAAAATGGATTTTTAAGCTGTCCAACTCGGGAGCGGTTGGAGATAGACGAATTCTGCGAACGCCAATCGATTCAGAATGGTCGAATTAGTATATACTGAGAATTTCGAGTCATCGAAAAAAATCAAAAATTAGTCGAAAAAAGTTGTAAGGGGTTGACCCCTAAAAATCATGAAAACTACTAAGTCGTCACATCGACTTGAAATTTGCACTGTATACGTAAAATTTCATGCTCATTCCAAAAATGTATGATTTGTATGCGCTTAGATATAAGTTTAGCCGGAAAAAGGTGTTTGAGGTAGAAATCCAAATTTTTGAGATTTTTAATTTTTCATTCTTCGAATTTGTAATTTTGGTCTCCAGACATATTTTGACGTGCTTATTCCGAATTTTTGAACGAAAATGTCAAAAACCCATCGGTAATATTTTTGGCGGGAAAAAAACATCCAAAATGGATTTTTAAGCTGTCCAACTCGGGAACGGTTGTAGATAGACGAATTCTGCGAACGCCAATCGATTCAGAATGGTCGAATTAGTATATATTGAGAATTTCGAGTCATCGAAAAAAACCAAAAATTAGTCGAAAAAAGTCATAAAATCATAAAAACTACCAAGTCGTCGTCACATCGACTTGAAATTTGCACTGTATACGTAAAATTTCATGCTCATTCCAAAAATGTATGATTTGTATGCGCTTAGATATAAGTTTAGCCGGAAAAAGGTATTTGAGGTAGAAATCCAAATTTTTGAGATTTTTAATTTTTCATTTTTCGAATTTAAAATTTTGTTCTTCATACGTATTTTGACGTGCTCATTCCGAATTTTTGAACGAAAATGTCAAAAACCCATCGGTTATATTTTTGGCGGGAAAAAAACATCCAAAATTGATTTTTAAGCTGTCCAACTCGGGAACGGTTGGAGATAGACGAATTCTGCGAACGCCAATCGATTCAGAATGGTCGAATTAGTATATATTGAGGATTTCGAGTCATCGAAAAAAATCAAAAATTAGTCGAAAAAAGTTGTAAGGGGTTGACCCCTAAAAATCATGAAAACTACTAAGTCGTCACATCGACTTGAAATTTGCACTGTATACGTAAAATTTCATGCTCATTCCAAAAATGTATGATTTGTATGCGCTTAGATATAAGTTTAGCCGGAAAAAGGTGTTTGAGGTAGAAATCCAAATTTTTGAGATTTTTAATTTTTCATTCTTCGAATTTGTAATTTTGGTCTCCAGACGTATTTTGACGTGCTTATTCCGAATTTTTGAACGAAAATGTCAAAAACCCATCGGTAATATTTTTGGCGGGAAAAAAACATCCAAAATGGATTTTTAAGCTGTCCAACTCGGGAACGGTTGTAGATAGACGAATTCTGCGAACGCCAATCGATTCAGAATGGTCGAATTAGTATATATTGAGAATTTCGAGTCATCGAAAAAAACCAAAAATTAGTCGAAAAAAGTCATAAAATCATAAAAACTACCAAGTCGTCACATCGACTTGAAATTTGCACTGTATACGTAAAATTTCATGCTCATTCCAAAAATGTATGATTTGTATGCGCTTAGATATAAGTTTAGCCGGAAAAAGGTGTTTGAGGTAGAAATCCAAATTTTTGAGATTTTTAATTTTTCATTTTTCAAATTTAAAATTTTGTTCTCCAGACGTATTTTGACGTGCTTATCCCGAATTTTTGAACGAAAATGTCAAAAACCCATCGGTAATATTTTTGGCGGGAAAAAAACATCCAAAATGGATTTGAAGCTGTCCAATTCGGGAACGGTTAGAGATAGACAAATTCTGCAAACGCCAATCGATTTAGAATGGTTGAATTAGTATAAACTGAGAATTTGAGAAAAAAAAATCAACGAACAAAAAAGTCGAAAATATCACCATACATTATTTTTTCAACTTTTTTATTTTTCATTCTTCGAATTAGAAATTTTAGTCCTCAGACGTATTTTGACGTGCTGATTCCGAATCTTTGAACGAAAATGTCGAAAACCCATCGTGAATATTTTTGGCGGGAAAAAAACCATCCAAAATGGATTTAAAGCTGTCCGACTCGGAAACGGTTAGAGATAGACAAATTCTGCGAACGCCAATCGATTTAGAATGGTTGAATTAATATAGACTGAGAATTTGAGAGAAAAAAATTAACGAACAAAAAAGTCGAAAATATCATCATACCTTATTTTTTCAACTTTTTTATTTTTCATTCTTCGAATTTGAAATTTTGGTCCTCAGACGTATTTTGAGGTGCTGATTCCGATTTTTTTAACGAAAATGTCAAAAAACCATCAGGAATATTTTTGGCGGGAAAAAAAACATCCAAAATGGATTTTTAAGCTGTCCAACTCGGGAGCGGTTGGAGATAGACGAATTCTGCGAACGCCAATCGATTCAGAATGGTCGAATTAGTATATATTGAGAATTTCGAGTCATCGAAAAAAATCAAAAATTTGTCGAAAAAAGTTGTAAGGGGTTGACCCCTAAAAATCATGAAAACTACTAAGTCGTCACATCGACTTGAAATTTGCACTGTATACGTAAAATTTCATGCTCATTCCAAAAATGTATGATTTGTATGCGCTTAGATATAAGTTTAGCCGGAAAAAGGTGTTTGAGGTAGAAATCCAAATTTTTGAGATTTTTAATTTTTCATTTTTCAAATTTAAAATTTTGTTCTCCAGACGTATTTTGACGTGCTTATCCCGAATTTTTGAACGAAAATGTCAAAAACCCATCGGTAATATTTTTGGCGGGAAAAAAACATCCAAAATGGATTTGAAGCTGTCCAATTCGGGAACGGTTAGAGATAGACAAATTCTGCGAACGCCAATCGATTTAGAATGGTTGAATTAGTATAAACTGAGAATTTGAGAAAAAAAAATCAACGAACAAAAAAGTCGAAAATATCACCATACATTATTTTTTCAACTTTTTTATTTTTCATTCTTCGAATTAGAAATTTTAGTCCTCAGACGTATTTTGACGTGCTGATTCCGAATCTTTGAACGAAAATGTCGAAAACCCATCGTGAATATTTTTGGCGGGAAAAAAACCATCCAAAATGGATTTAAAGCTGTCCGACTCGGAAACGGTTAGAGATAGACAAATTCTGCGAACGCCAATCGATTTAGAATGGTTGAATTAATATAGACTGAGAATTTGAGGGAAAAAAATTAACGAACAAAAAAGTCGAAAATATCATCATACCTTATTTTTTCAACTTTTTTATTTTTCATTCTTCGAATTTGAAATTTTGGTCCTCAGACGTATTTTGAGGTGCTGATTCCGATTTTTTGAACGAAAATGTCAAAAAACCATCAGGAATATTTTTGGCGGGAAAAAAAACATCCAAAATGGATTTTTAAGCTGTCCAACTCGGGAGCGGTTGGAGATAGACGAATTCTGCGAACGCCAATCGATTCAGAATGGTCGAATTAGTATATATTGAGAATTTCGAGTCATCGAAAAAAATCAAAAATTAGTCGAAAAAAGTTGTAAGGGGTTGACCCCTAAAAATCATGAAAACTACTAAGTCGTCACATCGACTTGAAATTTGCACTGTATACGTAAAATTTCATGCTCATTCCAAAAAGGTATGATTTGTATGCGCTTAGATATAAGTTTAGCCGGAAAAAGGTGTTTGAGGTAGAAATCCAAATTTTTGAGATTTTTAATTTTTCATTTTTCCAATTTAAAATTTTGTTCTCCAGACGTATTTTGACGTGCTTATTTCGAATTTTTGAACGAAAATGTCAAAAACCCATCGGTAATATTTTTGGCGGGAAAAAAACATCCAAAATTGATTTTTGAGCTGTCCAACTCGGGAACGGTTGGAGATAGACGAATTCTGCGAACGCCAATCGATTCAGAATGGTCGAATTAGTATATATTGAGAATTTCGAGTCATCGAAAAAAATCAAAAATTAGTCGAAAAAAGTTGTAAGGGGTTGACCCCTAAAAATCATGAAAACTACTAAGTCGTCACATCGACTTGAAATTTGCACTGTATACGTAAAATTTCATGCTCATTCCAAAAATGTATGATTTGTATGCGCTTAGATATAAGTTTAGGAGGAAAAAGGTGTTTGAGGTAGAAATCCAAATTTTTCAGATTTTTAATTTTTCATTCTTCGAATTTGTAATTTTGGTCTCCAGACGTATTTTGACGTGCTTATTCCGAATTTTTGAACGAAAATGTCAAAAACCCATCGGTAATATTTTTGGCGGGAAAAAAACATCCAAAATTGATTTTTGAGCTGTCCAACTCGGGAACGGTTGGAGATAGACGAATTCTGCGAACGCCAATCGATTCAGAATGGTTGAATTAGTATATATTGAGAATTTCGAGTCATCGAGAAAAATCAAAAATTAGTCGAAAAAAGTCATAAAATCATAAAAACTACTAAGTCGTCACATCGACTTGAAATTTGCACTGTATACGTAAAATATCATGCTCATTCCAAAAATGTATGATTTGTATGCGCTTAGATATAAGTTTAGCCGGAAAAAGGTGTTTGAGGTAGAAATCCAAATTTTTGAGATTTTTAATTTTTCATTCTTCGAATTTGAAATTTTGGTCCTCAGACGTATTTTGACGTGCTGATTCCGATTTTTTGAACGAAAATGTCAAAAACCCATCGGTTATATTTTTGGCGGGAAAAAAACATCCAAAATGGATTTTTAAGCTGTCCAACTCGGGAACGGTTGGAGATAGACGAATTCTGCGAACGCCAATCGATTCAGAATGGTCGAATTAGTATATATTGAGAATTTCGAGTCATCGAAAAAAATCAATAATTAGTCGAAAAAAGTTGTAAGGGGTTGACCCCTAAAAATCATGAAAACTACTAAGTCGTCACATCGACTTGAAATTTGCACTGTATACGTAAAATTTCATGCTCATTCCAAAAATGTATGATTTGTATGCGCTTAGATATAAGTTTAGCCGGAAAAAGGTGTTTGAGGTAGAAATCCAAATTTTTGAGATTTTTAATTTTTCATTTTTCAAATTTAAAATTTTGTTCTCCAGACGTATTTTGACGTGCTTATCCCGAATTTTTGAACGAAAATGTCAAAAACCCATCGGTAATATTTTTGGCGGGAAAAAAACATCCAAAATGGATTTGAAGCTGTCCAATTCGGGAACGGTTAGAGATAGACAAATTCTGCGAACGCCAATCGATTTAGAATGGTTGAATTAGTATAAACTGAGAATTTGAGAAAAAAAATCAACGAACAAAAAAGTCGAAAATATCACCATACATTATTTTTTCAACTTTTTTATTTTTCATTCTTCGAATTAGAAATTTTAGTCCTCAGACGTATTTTGACGTGCTGATTCCGAATCTTTGAACGAAAATGTCGAAAACCCATCGTGAATATTTTTGGCGGGAAAAAAAACATCCAAAATGGATTTAAAGCTGTCCGACTCGGAAACGGTTAGAGATAGACAAATTCTGCGAACGCCAATCGATTTAGAATGGTTGAACTAATATAGACTGAGAATTTGAGAGAAAAAAATTAACGAACAAAAAAGTCGAAAATATCATCATACCTTATTTTTTCAACTTTTTTATTTTTCATTCTTCGAATTTGAAATTTTGGTCCTCAGACGTATTTTGAGGTGCTGATTCCGATTTTTTGAACGAAAATGTCAAAAAACCATCAGGAATATTTTTGGCGGGAAAAAAAACATCCAAAATGGATTTTTAAGCTGTCCAACTCGGGAGCGGTTGGAGATAGACGAATTTTGCGAACGCCAATCGATTCAGAATGGTCGAATTAGTATATATTGAGAATTTCGAGTCATCGAAAAAAATCAAAAATTAGTCGAAAAAAGTTGTAAGGGGTTGACCCCTAAAAATCATGAAAACTACTAAGTCGTCACATCGACTTGAAATTTGCACTGTATACGTAAAATGTCATGCTCATTCCAAAAAGGTATGATTTGTATGCGCTTAGATATAAGTTTAGCCGGAAAAAGGTGTTTGAGGTAGAAATCCAAATTTTTGAGATTTTTAATTTTTCATTTTTCAAATTTAAAATTTTGTTCTCCAGACGTATTTTGACGTGCTTATTCCGAATTTTTGAACGAAAATGTCAAAAACCCATCGGTAATATTTTTGGCGGGAAAAAAACATCCAAAATTGATTTTTAAGCTGTCCAACTAAGGAACGGTTGGAGATAGATGAATTCTGCGAACGCCAATCGATTCAGAATGGTCGAATTAGTATATATTGTGGATTTCGAGTCAATCAAAAAAATTAAAAATTACTCGAAAAAGTGTTCACCCCTAAAAATCATGGAAAATACTATGTCGTCACATCGACTTGAAATTTGCACTGAATACGTAAAATTTCATGCTCATTCCGAAAATGTATAATTTTTATTTGCTCAGATATAAGATTTAGCCGGAAAAGCCGTTTAAGATAGAAAATTCAGTCTTCTGAGATTTTTTATTCTGTAACCGTTCTCGAGTGGACAGCTTTAAATCTATTTTGGATGTTTTTTCACGCCAAAAATATATCTGATGGGTTTTTGACATTTTCGTTCAAAGATTCGGAATCAGCACGTCGAATTACGTACGAGGACAAATATTTGAAATTCGAAAAATGAAAAATAAAAAGTTGAACATATTATGTATGGTCATATTTTTGACATTTTTGTCCGTGGATTTTTTTTGTTCAAAATTTCAGTATATACTAATTGATCAACACTTAAATATGATTTATCCGTTTTATGGGCAATGTCGTAGTGTTTGTTGTTTTTGTGTTGGAATTCTCAAGATATCATTAAAAGAATACTCGAAATCTAGGAATAGTTGTCTTCATTACTCAAAAACGTTTGATAAATTCCATAAAACACTGTCTGAGTAGTTTTTTGATATTTTTCTGCCAATCGCTACATTGTTGTTACATACAAAAACTATTCATATGATCGTTTTTTCTGGCTGGAAGAATAACACACGGTTAATATCAGGTTGCCATTTCGTCAAAAGTTAAGTGTAGGAACGAAGATTTACTCGTTGATTGAAAACTTTTTACAGTATCCTAAGTAAAAACCAAAATTATACAGGGTACACCATGAATACGTAACAGCGCCTACTGTTACAACAGGAATATGATCACGCCACTGATATAAATACTGCCTAAAACTAGGCAAATATAATATATTTTTTGTTATATTTCATCATTTCATCAAATTCCGGACTTTTCATTGAATTGAACCTGGACAATTCCATTCATTTGCCTTTCTATTTCCGGGACGAATTTTTCTCGTCGTCAGCCAAGTCTTGTGTGAAATCCTGGGAAAATCGAATTACCCAAGGGGAAAACATGAGCTAATCTGATTCCGTATCGTATGTAATTTTGCGGCAAAAATAGTCATTATCTTGACTGGGAGAAGCACATTATAAGTACCCACAACCGACAAAATATATAAAATTACGTTGGTGAAAAATAGATAATTCGAACAAATCGCTCCATTGTTCAGTACCTTCCAAGTTTTCGTGACGATGGTTTCTTTCAAATATTGTGAGGTAAGTTCACTATTCTTTTTCACTTTTTTCAGTTTACGACCAATTCATTTTCAAAATAACGTTCATCTTATCAAGTTCACAAGCCAATTCAAAAGAAACTTTATTGATCGATATCTTTCCCAATACCTGGAATTTCGAAATCATATAAAATAATTTCGTTAAATATCCAATTCAGGTTTTACAGAAGATGCTATGAAGTTTTTTATTTCATGTGACATACACAATTTTTTTGTTTTTGTTTTTGCAATCTCCACGAAATTCTATGATTAGTCTAAGAAAAATGTTTTTGTCTTACATGTCCCTATGTGTCCCTAGGGCCAGGTAGCTCAGTGGTTGAGACTGTCGCGTTCAAAACCATTGAGTGTTGGTCGGCTAGGTTCAATTCCTAGCGACTACAGATTTTTTTCTGATGGCCCGAGAAAGTGTTAGGGATCGCACGTTAAAAGGTAAAACTTCGTTAATCCTTGGCTTGCACGAGTTTCGATTTTTGAGGGTTGCCGTTACACAAATATTGGTGCGTGCTATTTAGAATTATAGCATTCATGACAATACAAATACTTTACCAAGAATTATATGACGAAGTACCTATCATTGAAAAAATTATGAAGAGAATATGATCAAAAGCATCTTGAGAAAATACGAAAAGCTTCGAAAAGCATACCAAAATATTAGGCACTTTGAAACAACAATATTTTTATTTTTTCGAATGAAAACTCCTCTTCGAATAATGTACGGAAAAATAATTTGTGAACGTAGAACTATCCTATGCCTAGACCTAAACTAGAATAAGCAATTTTGATAAGCTTTTTGAAGCTTCTCAATAACTTTCAATACTTTTATCAATAATGCTTCGTTATTATATTAAATTGTCGAGAGAGAAGCGGCTTAAAGGCTTCGTGACCTCACGCGAGCACTTCAACCTAATAGATCTTTTGCGCACGACCCTTAGGGCCGATTTTTCAATGTAACGTTCATTCTAACCACTAGTCCAATTTAGCCGTCAGTCAAACTACGCTAACAGGATATTGAAAAACCGGCCCTTAATCTATTCGAGGCCCATGCATGACAGTAAGTTATGACACGTGTATATAATCCAGACGCCGGGATTTGAGACACACCTCACACGCAGCTCATTATTTGAATTGGAAGCATATCGACAGAGTTGATCCAAAACAGAGGTCCATTGTTGGCTTTTATATCACGATGAGGTAATCCTGGACTATATTGAAAAGATAAATTCATCTTCTTTCTGGAACTCTCGCTGTTTGACAAAATACTTCATTGTAAAAAAAACATGAGTGTTGGACCTTTTTGGCCTTTAAATTTTTGAAATTATAAATTGCTTCAGGGTTCTTTTTGTATGATTAAAAACACATATGTGAAGTGCAAACCTCATGCTTGAACTAAAATATTCATGATTTTCAGATCCTCCGTTATGTGAATTAGGAAAAAAACCTTTCAGGTACTCGTATACCCACATGTTATATTTGCATGAGAAGGAAACCCTGATTTTTTTGTAAACAATTATTTTTCTAATAATACATGATGTCGAGATATCATAATAATAATGACCTAATAAAACCGAAAGAAGTTCGACAGGCTCTCAGAGGCTCAAAGAACTTTGCCACTTCAGGCTCTGATGGGTTAAATAACTATTGGTGGAAAAAATCCCAAGCACCCACCATCATCTAGCAAGAGTTTACGAGTATACTCATTTCATACCCAAATCATAATAAATGACCGTTTTGAGCAACCTACAGCAATAATCCTCATAATTATCCTCTACCTGCCTATTCATGAAGCTAGGATATCGCAATGAAAGTGATACAAATATCTCTTTTCAGATATCCTTGATCCTGACTTCCTTCCTGATACTGGAATCGCACTGCGAACCCACCTTTAAAAAAATGGGAGGCTACAGTGGAGGCTACGGGGGAGGCTACGGAGGAGGTTACGGCGGAGGTGGCTACGCCCAACCAGCCGTAGGACAACAACCACAACCTGTCTACGTACAGCAACCGCAACCAGTGTATGTCCAAGAACCTCCGCGGACGATAGTAGTCGAACAGCAACAACCTGTCTATGTTCAACCCCACCCAGCTCCGGCACCCCCCAAAACCATAGAAGTGGTGGTCGTCAAGCAACCAGCACCTCAACCCAAACCAGTTTACCAGCCTAAGCCGGTTTACCGTCCCGCTCCACGACCTGTTTATCAGCCTGTCCCTCAACCAAAACCTGTTTACCATCCTGCCCCCCAACCTATTTACTATCCTGCTCCCCAACCAAAACCAGTTTACCAACCTGCCCCCCAACCAAAACCAGTTTACCCACCCGCCCCTCAGCCAAAGCCGGCTTATCATCCTTCTCCAGCCCCTTGTTGCGGGGGACAACCTGGAGGCAGCGGTTATGGTGGGGGTGGAGGTGGAGGAGGTGGCGGAGGAGGTAGTACTGGGGGAGGATACGGGAGTGGGGGTGGTTTCGGATTCGGAGGAGGTGCTGGGGGAGGCTATGGAAAATAAGTGTAGCATTTGTTAGTTGGTTGATAGTTTATACTGAAATGGTGATATTATGATTTAAGTATGATTAAAGTTCAGTTTTGTTATATTTTGATATTGTTTTTTTAGCTTTTAAAGCTCTCACATATTGATTGTTATAAATACAGTATGAGTATACTAATAGCTTGAGAAAGCTTCCGTGAAGCTAAACATATCGCTAGTATACAAAAATCTGTGGAAATCTAATCGTGTTCACTTCAGAGTCATCTCTTAAAATGTTTTTATATAATACCCCAGAAGAACTTTTGTTAAATTAAGAAACCAGGTAGTCCTGTTGATTACCTCAGAACATACCGAGTTTCTCTCATTACTCTGGCGGTTAGTACACACTTGATAACGATCGGAGATAACGACCCGATTGAAACGTCGTGCTCATAGAAACATTCGAGACAATGGAAGTCTGCAATAAAAGTAATCAATCTATTTGCACTCATCGATAATATCAAGATATTTTTCAGATATTTGTCCTGGTCTCCCTAATCCTAACCATCGAAGAATCGAGCTCGGCAGCCAAGTTCGGCAAGAAAATTTTTGGAGGTGGTGGCGGTGGAGGGGGAGGTGGAGGTGGGAGAGGAGCAGTTTGCTGTGCCCCGGCCCAGCCAGTCTACGTGCAGCCCGTATATGTTGTTCAAAGACCTGTCCAAAGACCACCAGTCAGAAAAGTCGTAGTTGTGCAAAGACCAGCACCAGTTCACTATGTTCCTGTGCAGTCTCACCCCGCCCCCGCTGCGAATCCGTGCTGTGGAGGCCATCCGGGTGGTGGATATGGAGGAGGTGGCGGCGGTGGCGGAGGTGGGGGAGGAGGGGGAGGAGGTGGAGGTGGCTTCGGATTTGGAGGTGGTTTTGGAGGAGGTGGTGGCAAATAGGGAAATATACTATTAGTATTTGGTATATTTGCTGGTGTCTCACAATAAAGGAATGAATTGTATTATTATAATTTGTTTTATTTCACTTCTGCTTATTTCTCATATCTTGGTAGCTACTAGGCTCTAATGCTGATGATAATGAATGGCTTTGCGTCTGCGAGGCAAAGGGTGACAGAAATGTGTGCCATAAATTATATCGGAAGAGGAAGACAACAACAGTTATTTATGACAAAATCACATCAAACGCATTTAAAAAACAAAAAGGTGAAAAATCTTTAAAAAATAAGCTTTTATTTCTTAATGATAAAAATCAAGTGTATGACAAGTAATGCCTTAAAAAATTTAAATATCTTGAGGCTTTATTTCAATGACATTTCAGGCTCAAACTTTAAAAAAAAATATATTTGAAGAACAGGGCCCAAAACCATATAAAAATGGCTTTCAGCAAAATTTATATAATTTTTTGATGTTTTGTTTGCTCCAAGACTACTCAATTTTGACGAATTATAAGAAAATGGTATCATTAGGAGAGCCGCTAGAGGGCGCCAAAGTTGAATAATTCAAAATGCCTTGTTGTGATATTTTTCGAGAAAAATCATGAATTATTTGATCGTGATACGACTTCACGACTCTAGTGATAAGGAAGTCAATGTGATCGAACGCGCAATTTAAAATGTCGGGCTAGATTGGTTTCACTGTACAAGTAGTAAAGGAGATGAAATAATAAGAAAAAGTTGGGAATCAAAACACTCTAACCAAAAACAATGAGTTGGTTGTGTAACAACATAGATCAAAATATCACACTTGCTCAAAGAGTTTCCAAAACAAAATATCGCCGATCCTGTCCAAAATGGTAAAAAATTGATATACTGATATGTGCTATGTGAAAACTGATATGTGAAAATCTGTAGTAGATGAGTCAACATAATTATGTTTGTCCAAATTCAGAATCAAAAGGCCAAACTTAAAATTCAAATAAGAAAGTTGGCACCGACTATTAGCCATTTCATCTTTTGTATGCTCTGGTTACGATGAAAAAGCAATCTGATGTTCAGAAAACATTGTGAGAACCGAGGAAAAATAGGCAAAAGTTGGTGTTTCTGCAGGCCATGTCCTAGGAAACACATCTTGAGACAGCGTGTTCCAAAGATTTGCCGTTCGTTGGAAAAACGAGCACTAGGAGATGTTCGGCATGTCTCGAAAGTGACGAGATATGGATATGAGGACTAAACTCCATGAGATCGTCCATGAAAATATCTTTGAAACAGAGGCAGATCGACAACTCTTCTGCAGTACTCCAAAGAGGTGAGCAAGCTTGTCAGCCAAGCATCAATATCGAGGAAACTGACTTTTTTTGGACCAAGTCTAAAAAATTTAGTGTTGCATGTGTTTGGTTCTATACTTCATATATGGGAACAGTATTCCAGGACAGGCTGAATATGTGCCTTATAAATCATAATCAGTTGACGGTGAGTGAAACAGCTTTTATCACGAAAGGTTTTTGAATGGCAATCCTAGCAATAAACCTCACGTAGTTTTTCCACGAAAAGGTAGTGCTGATAGTAATGGATATCAAGCATCAAAATGAAAGAGTTCATTGGTATGGATACTCCCGATCAGAGCTGTCCCAAAGCACAGTGCTTAGTGCTCGTGAGCACTTTTTGTAGTGTAGGTGAGGTGAGGTGAGAGGTGAGAGGTGAGGGGTGAGGGGTGAGAGGTGAGAGGTGAGAGGTGAGAGGTGAGAGGTGAGAGGTGAGAGGTGAGAGGTGAGAGGTGAGAGGTGAGAGGTGAGAGGTGAGAGGTGAGAGGTGAGAGGTGAGAGGTGAGAGGTGAGAGGTGAGAGGTGAGAGGTGAGAGGTGAGAGGTGAGAGGTGAGAGGTGAGAGGTGAGAGGTGAGAGGTGAGAGGTGAGAGGTGAGAGGTGAGAGGTGAGAGGTGAGAGGTGAGAGGTGAGAGGTGAGAGGTGAGAGGTGAGGTGAGGTGAGAGGTGAGAGGTGAGAGGTGAGAGGTGAGAGGTGAGAGGTGAGAGGTGAGAGGTGAGAGGTGAGAGGTGAGAGGTGAGAGGTGAGAGGTGAGAGGTGAGAGGTGAGATGAGGTGAGAGGTGAGAGGTGAGAGGTGAGAGGTGAGAGGTGAGAGGTGAGAGGTGAGATGAGGTGAGAGGTGAGAGGTGAGAGGTGAGAGGTGAGAGGTGAGAGGTGAGAGGTGAGAGGTGAGAGGTGAGAGGTGAGAGGTGAGAGGTGAGAGGTGAGAGGTGAGAGGTGAGAGGTGAGAGGTGAGAGGTGAGAGGTGAGAGGTGAGAGGTGAGAGGTGAGAGGTGAGAGGTGAGAGGTGAGAGGTGAGAGGTGAGAGGTGAGAGGTGAGAGGTGAGAGGTGAGAGGTGAGAGGTGAGAGGTGAGAGGTGAGAGGTGAGAGGTGAGAGGTGAGAGGTGAGAGGTGAGAGGTGAGAGGTGAGAGGTGAGAGGTGAGAGGTGAGAGGTGAGAGGTGAGAGGTGAGAGGTGAGAGGTAAGGTGAGAGGTGAGGTGATGTGTGATGTGGCGTGGCGTAGCGTGGCGTGGCGTGGCGTGGCGTGGCGTGGCGTGGCGTGGCGTGGCGTGGCGTAGAACGCGTGGCGTGACGTGGCGTGGCGTACGGTAATGTAGTGTAGTGTAGTGTACTGTACTGTACTGTAGTGTAGTGTAGTGTACTGTACTGTACTGTAGTGTAGTGTAGTGTACGTTACTGTTGTGTAGTGTACGTTACTGTAGTGTACTGTAGTGTTGTGAAGTGTAGTGTAGTGTAGTGTAGTGTAGTGTAGTTTAGTGTAGTGTAGTGTAGTGTAGTGGAGTGCAGTGTAGTCATCATATCTATTCGTTGTCAATAGGACACATTTTCCGAAATGAAGATTATACAGCTCTCTTCAATTGAATAATTTATTGATACTTTGCTCTGTTCAGTTTCCTTCTCTGCATGGCATTTTAATTATATTTTGGGTCATTTTTCTTTTCCTTTCATTATTTTCAAGAAGTTAATAGTGGATTACACCTTTAGAGTCATGTAGGTAATCATCAAACTATAACTGGTTATTTGAACGATTCAAAGTAGGAAAAATTTTACACTCGTTGCCATCCACATCCGTGATAATTTTTCTACGAACCTCCATTGTGAAACCCTGAAAAACTGAATCAGTCAAGGGGAAATTATGATCTAATCTCATTTACTTATGTCTGTAATTTTGACACACAAATAGTAATTATCCGAGATAATCCCCATTGTGGAGAAGTTCCTCATTACAATAACAAAATATATATAAATAATATTATGTTAATGAAAAATCTTTAATCGAAACAAATTGGAGAGTTGTTCAGATGTGACTAGTTATCGTAAAAATGTTTACTAATAAATACAATGGGGTAAGTTGAACAATTAGTTTGAGTTTTTTTTTTGAAACATTTTCAAAGATGATCTGGAAATGTTTTCTTGTTTTATAATTTCTCTTTTGAACACACAGATCTTTCCAATCAGTTTTACTTTTTTCTCTAAACAGACGGAAATTTTAGAAAGTGTTTTGTTTCAGTCATTTTGAGTTTCTCATCTTTCACTTTCTGAGAAATTTTAAATAAATTTTAAGTAAATTTTAAGTAGAAGTCTTCAGGAACGATATATATCTTTTCTTTTCCGTCTACAACAATTTTTAGCAAAGTTATAACAAATCTAATTTTCGGCCCTGCCCGAAACGGCAGGGGCGGGTTAATGCGAACCTGAAATTTGATATCGGTATTCAATCAGGTTTTCTGAGAAAACGAGCGCATTTTGTAAGAAATTACTGAGTATATTTCTTTTTGAGAATTGAATTATCTTTCACCTTGTCTATTTCATTTCTCGATAAATCTTATACTTCCCGAAACAACAGGAAAAAAAATTATAATTTTTTAAATAAAAATATTTTTGGCCCAACCCCGATTTTTTGGTAAACAATTTTTTTTTCTAACAATGCATGATCTCAACAAGTCTTGTGCCGAGTTTCAAGTTGCTACGATTTATTCTTCACTTCTGGCTTACATTTGTCTGTGGTTACTGTACTAATAGCTTTTTGGAATAATTTGTTGTTCGATATCACACTATGTAATTAGCATATCCACTCAATTTTATATTCACCTAATTAGAAGATGAGCCAATATTCCAAAATTAATTAACATAATTAGAAGATAATTCCTTGGAGATTGAAACACGTGTCAAGGTTCCAAAAATAGCGGTTGGATGTTGTGATAATACTCCAGTATATTCATTCTGCATATAATAGAACATTCCCTATTACCCTGGGATATTGTAAAATTCTGAAAATCTTCGAGTATTCCACAATATTTTTCACAAAAATTGTTTTGAAAAGTTGTTGAACTCGGCAAGAGAAAGTTCAAGAATATTTTGTAGCAAAATATATTTTATCCGCAAACGTCACAAAAGTAACAATTTTCATGACTTTTCACGAGTAAAAGTTTTACCTTTTGTCTAGGCATTTTTACTTTTACCAAATTTATATTTGGAGTACTCAAATGAATCCCAAAGATGCTCTGAATTGCACGGGGGTTTGTCAACACCAAATGCGCGATCGTCACTCGCAAAGCCCCTTGTGAATTAGAGCATGAAAAACACGGCGTGCTCTGTACTGCACGGGGGTTTGGCAATACTCTTCCCGGACAACGCCATTTTTATAACCCAGTGGTATGTACATGCAACAATGATAACACCAGTTTCTCTCCACAGTTACTCGCTCTGGTCTTCATCATCCTATCCATTGCTCAATCAACCGCAGCGCCGTTCAAAAAAAAATATGGCGGCGGAGGAAGTCAAGGTGGAGTCTGCTGTGCACAGCCCCAACCACAACCAGTCTATGTGCAACCTGTTCGCCAAGTTCCCGTCTCGAATCCGTGCTGTGGAAATACAGGCGGGTATGGCGGCGGAGGAGGGGGAGGTGGGGGCGGTGGAGGCGGCGGCGGGGGTGGTTTCGGTAGTGGCGGAGGTTATGGCAAATAAGAGCTGTTCGATATGAAATGATGATGACAATAAAGCAATATGGGCAATGAATTTAGTATATCGTTGTTTTCTTCTTTATTTACGTCTAGACCCCTATTTGTTCTCCAATTTAACCATGATCTCGAAGGGCGTGTATATTTGCAGGTCTGGCCACGGCTTCACAAATGCGTGGACTTTGTATTAGAAGGTTGAAAAGGTGAATAAAAGTCAGCAAAGTTCATTGAACCAGCTTTATTCACCAAGGAAAAAGTTGTTAAAACATCCAAATGATGAATATCATAAAGGTGTTAAACATGTGCAACCAGGACTGTTTCCAAATTTTCAGCTCGATTTGCAATTTCATTCCTGTTAGTCCCAGATACACTATCAATACACCCCTACAGTGATAAACAAAAACATCCCAAATTTTTTCACAAACCACAAGTTCTATTTCCATTAAAATATGGAATATCCCCAAATTCATACCTACACTATCATCATTATTAACTCATAATTGAATAAGACACTCCCTCGAACTCATTAGGATACTACCCTCATTTTGAAAATAACAAACCACCCCCAAATTATGATGGAACTCCATTTAAATGTCCGAAATCCATATTCCTATCCAAACTATTACCGCTTTGAAACAAACAAAACTACAATTTAATATTCAATATTTATTATTATTATTGATATTGGGAAAAAAAACAAAAAAAGTATTCACCTAATATTGAGCCTCCATTATCGGTGAAAGGTACCTAAACATTCCATCAGCCCCATGACTGAGGGTGGCGCGAGACACCCCTGTTGAATCGACGTTCCTCACACCGTTCCGGATTTCCAACTATCTTCCTCATTTCTTCAATATCTAAAAACGTTCGATAAATCCCATAAAACTCTGCATAAGCAGTTTGTAGATCTCTGTCTTCTCCAAATCGTAATATTGTCGCACACAAAGACCATACATATCTTCATATGATTTCTTTCATCTAGCTGGATGAACGCAGGGTTAATATCAGGTTTCCATTTTCCCAAAAATCAGGTATAAGTTGTATGGTGGAAAAGATTCCGTCCCATAGGAAAATCTCGAGAAAAATAATACACAAGCGTTCAAATCCAGAGTGCGAGATCATCCTGCAGGTGACAGGCAGAATAGAACTACCCACTTGATCGAGTGTCAAATAATAATATAAGTAGGCGTTGCTAGATACTTTTTTGAGTCTCTAGGGATCATATAACAAGCAAATGGTTACTATAACATTATGTCATGTACCATGAGCTTCTAAACTTTGTGATTGTAATTTTGAATTCCTGAGATTTTTTATTCGTTATTTTTGCAGTCTTTTATTAATATTGGTAGATTTTTTTTAAATTAAAATAGCATTAAATTACATTGTACTTCACTTCCCTTCTCACGAAATAAAACAACACTAATTATATATTCAAATCTGCCCATTTTGGCAGTAAACACTTTTTAGTTAGTATTGTAATCACATAATCTCCGTAATTCCGGTGTTGACAAACATTGGCAATGAAATTACCCATGATGGGTACATCTCAAATTACCTTAAACTTGAAGAGTGGAATTCCCCTTTGATTCAATCTACCGAAAAAGGCATCAGTTCAACGCACTTGACCATGAAATCCGCAGGAGAAATCTCATCAGATATATCATTATTCATTCATGAATACCGAGCTGATATTTATTCATCGGTTAACGTTATATAAAGAGCGTCACTATTTGTTGTTAATACTGGCTTATTACCGTCATTATATCGGAGAATGATTTATTTGATTGCTCATCGGTATTTCCCGTTGCCAAAAAAAAACAGATAATCAGTTTATCACTAATAAATCCGGTTTTGGATTATCTACTGTTTTTCTGTTGATAGAAAAAGATGTTACCGGTAATACAGGAACCTGTCGAAATATACCGTAACTGAGCATTTTGTTACAAAATATCAAATACCTACCACTGCTACAACCTTTCTAACAAAATCCTACAACGCAACGTGTTTTTTATGATTGAAAATAAATTATCATATAGAGCTAGAGCAGATTATAGGTATTCCAATATAGAAAGAAAATTGAACAAATTAAGATGAATCTTTCAAAAAACCATAAGAAAATAGTAGCTGTGAACATTTTAAGAGAAGGTACTCACCTTGCAATATCATTTTCCAGAGAATCTAGCGAGGAAACTTGTCATCCAGTAGTAAAGGGTACCTATTTATCCTTTTACATCAATCCAAATTGGCCAAAACTGATTGCATATCTTAGTGAGGTTCTCCCTAACAAAACTTCTGACAAATATGAACTTTCCTCAAAATTTCACCAAGGAACATACCAACAAGAAAAATATAGAATTTGAACGCTCTATGAAAGGATCATTTTCTTAGTCATTATTGAATTTCAAGCCTTTTGAAGCACTTTCATTCACTTTTCGACTTTTTTGTTAGTGATACCAAATATTTTTGACATAACCTCACTTTTCAAAGGTACAAATGTACTGAACATCAGCAAAAATATGTAATAGATCGTAGGTTGTCGTATAGGAAGATTGAATTTAATCAAAATTTAATATATTCCCATGAATCAAATCGTTACTGACGGACTTTCATGAATAAAAATACCATTTATTTCGAATTATATATACCTAAATATTTCTAGTTCTCCACCTCATATACTTACCACTTATGACTGATGGGAATTCTTCAATCTTAGAAATAAAATTTTTGGTTCTGAATAATAATAAGGATTAGCGGTGGCGAACAAGATTCGTTGTTCTGATGTCCATGAAATCAATTATGCAAACATCTAACAACCAATTATCATCGCCTGAGAAGAGCAGAGTAAAAAATGACTTAATAAGCGGCAAAGATAATTGGAAACCAGACGATAAATAATTTGAATTTTTTTATACATGACGAACAACAAGTTATATACCGAGTTAATCAAATTATATCTCAACATGAATCCACCAAGAATCTATTCTGGGAGAAACCATTGCTTAGATTAGAACTGAATTTTTTAGAATACTCAACCTAACTACCTAATTTCATACGGTTAATGTTAAATTATTTATTCGTCAGTTTTTCTGACTGATGCGACTGGTTTTCCTTCATTTCAGTGTTTTAATATTCAGAACTATCAGGAACAGAACTTACTTACTGGCTTTTTTTCTATCAGTCTGACAGTCGAATATATGAGGAGGGATTTTAAAATAATGTGTATTCTGAAAATGTCATATACAGTGCTAGTCTAAAGTCCGTTCCCCCCTACTAATTGTTGAACCACCTGGTATATCGCAACGATATCTCCATAGTCTTTGGAGATAATAGCATCAAACTTGGTGTTGTTGGATTCCTTATGATCGTTCCTAGCCTATCATGCAATAATATACCGGGTGTTCTATTTAAAAAAAATATTGAAGATGGCGCTTAGCTGCCATTTTGAAACTTTTAGCTGGAATTTTCTCATAAAAAAGTAGGTTTTTATCTCCTATTTGAGCCTTCCAAATTTCGTTGCGATATACCAGGTGGTTCAAAAATTAGTAGGGGGGAACGGACTTTAGACTAGCACTGTATAATATTTATAGCAACCCCTAATTTCGATCCTTGGTTTCTCGAAATTCATTGAATGAAACAAAATAATTATAGAGACCCTTTTTGTAGAAAATTTCATAAGAAACATTTTAATAGAAAACACTTTTCTATGCGAATATTAGTTTCTGAGAAAAACGAGTAAAACCAATGCAATGCTTGTCAGAGGTGGTTTTTGGGGGTAAAGCTCACACTTCTAAATTAAGAACTGTTATGATTTCAAAAAGTCTCCTTTGGTGTGTATAATCTCATTATATCCAATTTTTTTTCTTCTAATTTTGCTTCTATCAATAGATTATACGAAAATATCGTTACTGAGAATTTCGTAAACAATAACATTACAGAATTTCATAGATATTTCCGTTATCGTGCTAATATATGCCACATGGCCCCGAAATTAATAGTGAAACCATTTTTTTATGGGTCTTTCCAAATTTTAATGTCTAATTATCACTTCAACTTGATTTTAAAACAAGCCACCTGAAGGTCACCCTAATCTCCGATGCCAGACGTTATCTTTTTCTTAGTTCTCGCAAACAACTTCTTGAATTCAGGAATCTAATTAATTTTTTCTTCGATAATGATCCGTTAGTGAGTGTCCTTGACTACTAAAATCTGTCCAAAACAGAAGAGGTATATATAAAGTTAAATCGTCTTCAGAAAATCATCGTACTATTCATCTGTAAGCTGTGCTTTGTAGTTTACTGTTGAAAATTCTTGTGTTTATTATAAACCTTTCATCATGAGGATTATAATGTTTTGTTTGTTGGTGAGTAATAATAATCATAATATTTATTTTTCGGCGAGATAATCCATCCATGTATACGAATAGTCTAAGTAGAATCAATCACCAAAGGACTAACTAGAACAAAGAGATAAAAGGGTTACAAAATAAAATTAGGTGTTTCCAAAAACAAGAACTACACATGAAAATACAGAACCTCGAATATAAATGAAATATTAAGAAATTTCTCACTATAAGATTATGTAGGTTATAGAATATGTCCAATATATTCTTCCACGTACAAAATGTCACTAGATTATGTTGAATCAAATACTGATTTTAATAAACCTGTTGAATAATTCGAATAGATTTTCAAGGAGATTTTTCCTAAATTAAATAATGAGACAGGTGTGAAAATTTACACTATTGTTTTGAACACAATTTTCAAAAAGTATTTTGGTTACTTATATGATGTAAACCACTTGATTTAATACTTGCGCAAATACCTAGTTTAGTAAACTGTCTTTTCCTTCTAGCAACTAAAACGCCGAATAAATAAGAGTAGACAGGACAGTTTAGTCAAGTTCATAAGTACAGGGGTCGGATTCTATAAAATTCTATTGTCGATAGAAAAAGTAAGATGACAATTATGGTTGAACTCATGGAAGTGAAAGAGACAAAACTGTCGACAATAGACTTTTGTGATACACAGAATCCCACCACAGACTGCAAGGTTGATTTTTGTTTTATTTGATGTGGCGTGTTTTTAAAATGTCTCGTTGAAGTAAAGCGACAACAATAAGTTTGTAGAAGAGTATCGGGAAAGGCGATGCCTATAGGATACAGGGGTTGTCATTTATAAAAATAAACGAGCTCGATACGAGGCGTATAAGGAAATTGAGGAGTTCATGGGAATAGAAGGATTCGGAGAATACGGGCGTTGAGGTTGACTTATTATTTTGTCCATTTCTGCAAGTATTTCGGATACTTCGCCACATTTATCCTCAATATACAATTTCGCAACGCGTAACATTTTCCGGCCATGTTTAATGAATGCAGTCGATGCCAAAACACCAAAAAATAAAAATAACTTTGTGTGTTATATTATTTTTTTATTTTCAGATCCTGAGCTGCGTCCTTCTGTCCTGCAATGCCTCACCAGCAGCAGAACCCGGCAGGGGGGGTTACGGAGGGGGTTATGGTGGAGGTCATGGGGGTGGATACGGAGGTGGTCACGGAGGCGGCTATGGAGGAGGTCATGGAGGTCACGGAGGAGGTCATGGGGGACACGGAGGTGGTCACGGAGGAGGCTATGGAAAATGATGTGTTTTGAAGAAAATGGGAATATCAGGATAATTCTTTTTTTGATAATTCCGAATATTAGTAATAATTCAAAATTTCATTGGACATTTTTGATTCTCTTCTTTCAAAAGTTCTTTCATTTACTATAATTCAATATATTTTTCAGAAAGTTATGTATAATAAGTATTTGAACCCCTGTTGATTTTGTTTTATTATAGTGTACCATTTCTTCCAGATAGTTTTTTATGTACTTAGTAATTTATTAAAACCTTTTTCATATGTTTGAAAAAATTGTATGAATAAACTTTATCATCTGATATCTCAATTGTTTTCATTAAAAATAAACAAATACTGGGTGCCCAAAAAACGATAATTCAGAAAATCAAGAGAACTAAACAGTTGAACAAAGCACCAAGACACATATACAGTGACAGTCAAAAAGTGAAAAAAAAATTGTTCAGGTGTAAACTAGCCCTTATTTTTGACATAATCAAAAAGTTAGAGCTGAAATCAATACACAAAAAATAAATACACCACGAACGATCAAATATAGAAACATAAATGACACTGTTCTTTTTCAACTGAAATATTATTTTTCCTATGAAAATTTCGCAAATGTATATGACATCTATAATGATATAAATGAAGCTTTTTTTTTTCAATATAGTAAATTATGGTGTTGACCTTTTCTGTTCCATTAATATAAAAAATATACAAGGTACCACGAAAGCCAAACATAAAGACTCATGGATTACTGATGAGATTATAAAAATGGGAAAACAGATGAAAGACATGTTCTGGATTAAAAAAACTTTCAATTGTGAGGAGTATGAAAATCAGTATAGGAGTGCAAAGAAATTATATGTACAAGGAATATCAGAATCAAAAAAAGAATATTTTCAGAAATGTATAGATAGTAGGTCTGTGACAGAGAGACCAAAGGAAATATGGCATCTAGTTTAAAAAACAACAGGGAAAATTAAAATTGCTATAGAGACATAGAGTTAAAAATGGGAGTTTTTGAAAGCAAAGATACCGATATCGATAATTATCCACCCATATTGAGTAAAGTAATAAAGGATCATATACAATGAAATAATATCATTCACTATGAAATATAAAATCATCACTAATCATTTGCTTCTTGGGATCTATTCAAATATAGAAACGTTGGAGCGCTCTTCTACGATTTATCAAAAGCATTTGATACTGTGCGTTTGAAGCGTTTAGTATTGTTTTTGCGGAAATTTTTTGGTACGAATGATACAATTCCTTTAACTGATTTTTGATTTTGATGATTTCGAAGAAAAAAAATGATGGTTTGACAGATGAAAAAAAATGTTGCACCTGTACGTCAGGTTTTAGATGAAAATATCACAGGGAGATGGACTGGAAGGCGAGGAGCAATACAATGACCTGCTAGATCTCCTGATCTATTACCATTGGACACATCACACAGCCAGTCCTGGATTTGTAAATAGGCCGTATAGGTCTCCGCTAAGGGGCGGCAAATCAGAGGAGGCTCACATTTTTATTTATTCTAGAAAGGTACATGGGGCGGCGGCAGAAATAAAGTGGCCTACACTCACAAAAAAATATAAATCCGGCACTTCACACAGCCCAATTATCTTGATGATCTACGCAGAAGAATTTCATATGAATGTCGTACAGTGACTCCAGAAATGTTGAGAAATGTGCGAAGATCTTTCGAAATTCGCGTATACTTCTGTATGGAACTGAATGGTTCACATTTCGAAACTTTCATATGATGATAACATTTCAGATAATGGGAAATAAAAATATCTTTGAAATTCTCACAACTCTTGATCGATTGTCAATGGTATTACACCTCCATCTGGAATTTCCACAGCTGAAAGTTGGTGCCATCGAACTTTTGAATGTTTAGACTCTGAAATTTGTTCATGCCACTTATACATTTGTGTGATTGATGACTTGTTTATTTTGTAGAAATTCATGATCACTTTGATGAAACGAAAGAACACTCTTTTGTCTTATTTCCACTAGATTTTTATTGTTACGACCGGTTTCGGGTTTTATCCCATTATCAAGTATAAAAACTAACTAATACAATTGAACTCTATACATGCAAAAAAAAACTTTGTTTTACTCCAGCCTCATTTTCAACTTACCCATAAAACCGGCATTCTCTTTAGTAAATGTTGAAAATAATCGCTTATTCATATCCTGCATATATGTTTAATAACACTATTGTGAAGTGCAAACCTCAAGCTTGAAATCACATATTTCATTTTTCTTGTATATAGGATGTGTATGAGCGATTATTTCAACATTTACTGAAGAAATTGCCAGGATTATGGGTGAGTTTAATACCCAGTTTTTTCTTTGGCATGTATAAGTGAGACTTGTCTCACTAGTCTGAAAATCGTTGCATATGGTCCACAGAGGATACTGATTCCTGCTTCAGTATAATTATTTCATATCAACTAAAATATCCATGACTTTCGGATCCTTCGTAAATATCGTAGAAGGGTTATGTGAAGTGGGATAAAACACATTTTGGGTACTCAGATACTCACAAATTTATTATATTTGCATGAGGAAGTAGAAGTCTTCAGGAACAATATACACCTTTTTTCTCCTTCTACTATAATTTTTAGCAAAGTTATGACAAATCTAGTTTTCGGCCCTGCCGGACATTGCAGTGGCGTGTTAATGCGAGCCTGAAATTTGATTTCAGAATCCAAACAGCTTTCTGAGAAAACGAGCGATTTTGTGAGAAATTACTAGGTATATTTCTTGTGTAGAATTGAATCATCTTTCGCATTGTTGAAATTGTTTCTTGATAAATCTTATACTTTCCGAAACAACAGCAAAAAAAATGCAATTTTTTTAAATATTTTTTTTTTGGGTTTCACCTCTGATTTTTTGGTAAACAATTTTTTTTCTAACAATACATGATATTAAGAACTCATGTGCCAAGTTTTAAAGTGCTGCGATTCTTTCTTCACCTGTGGCTTACATTTGTCTGTGATTACTGTACTAAGTATAGGGACTGTGTCGCTTGCAAAAACAACAAATTAACTCAAGATATGGATACCAAGAATTTCGTGGTCTTTCCAAATTTTAGCGTCCAGTTATCACTACAACTCGATTTTCAAAACAAGCCACCTGAAGGTCATCTTAATCTCCGTAATTTCAGTGCTTGGTTCTCGCAAACAATTGCTAATATTGAAGAATCCCATTAATTTTTTCTTCAGTAACGACCCGTCGAGTCCTTGACTACTATGATTTATCCAAAACATGAGTGGTAGGTATATAAAGATAAATCATCTTCAGAAAATCAACGTACTATTCGACTGTAAGCTGTGCTTTGTAGTTTACTGTTGACTATTATTCTCGTGTTTCTAATAAACCTTTCATCATGAAGATTGGAATATTTTGTTTACTGGTGAGTAATAACAAAAATAGGAACATTTTTACGACGCGGTATTTAAAGAGAGAATTATTGAAACTGTATATTTAGATGCTAAGCATTTGGATAGTCCCATTACATTTTATGAGTTGAAAACAGCACATAATAGATGCAAATTAATGCGATTTCCGAGAGGAGAATCTAAGTCCGTTAATATTCAGCTCATTCATTGCAGATATTAAGGCATTCTTTCGATCTAGAAATGCTGTAGGCCTCATTATTCATCCACTTTGGGGCCTACAGCATTTCTATTTCGAAAGAATGCCTCAATATCTGCAATGAATGAACTAAATAGAAACAGACCCAGAGACTCTCCCTGTAAAACACCCTCCGAAACTTCATAAAATTTTGAAAAACACTTGTCTGCTCCAACTCTCTCTGAAGTATTTTGATATAAACCTGCTCCAACTCTCTCTGAAGTATTTTGATATAAACTACGAATCAGTCTTGTACATTTTGAACTCACACCAAGACAATAAAGTTTAGACCAGAGAAATGAGTGATTGATTGAATCGATGGCGCGTTTGGATATAAAAAATTATTACAATTATATTCGCAATGAATTTTCTGAAAAATTACTTTTGTTTGACTGGGCAAACAATTGCTTACCGTTTCAGACTTCCATTACAGTTTTCAAATCAATCATTCAACCCCGTTTCGATTTATGTGCTATTTTACCATCACAACTTGATGCAAATTGTTTGTCCACATTGCAAAAATTATAGAATTTTAAAATGTAATGAATATACGCCAACTACAATGTTGGAAGTTCTGATTGATGTTGGAAGTTCTGATTGGCATCTGTTTTATTTGACAATGGTATTCATTTTCAAAATACTGCCTCATATTTTGATCAATTTATTGTTTTCCATCACCAAAGGACCCCGCACCAAATACATGAGAAAATGGCTCTCAGTCCATTTTGATTTTTATTTTGTGGGATATTGTAGTATGAGTCACTAGAAGTTACAGTCCAAATTCGAATTAATTTCTATGCCAATTTCAGATAAATGAATTTTTGAAAATCATGAAAATTACTGTTTTACTAAAACATAACCAGGTTCACTCATTCAAAAGTATTACTGGTTAGTTAGAAAATAATGGCATTGCTGGTTAAAAGAAAGTCGAATGACATGTCAGTCAGTTGATTGTTAAGACAAAATAAGCCACTCAGACAGAATGAGTCAAAAATAGTGACACTTTAGCATTTTTTGCCAATCTTTATCATTGGTCCCATAAGTGAGACGGAGCATTTTTCATTAAACAAAAAAATCCATTCTAATGAAAGGAAAATTGCCTTTTTGAGTCAATAAATCTGCTTTGAAGCCAAAAATACTTGAAAAAGACTTACACTAATTGCTTAATATGATTAGCTACAGAAAGTTACGATTACATTTTATACGAGGGGTGTTTACAAATACTAGTCGAAATAAAAACATTAAAAAAAAGACCGATATCCACGTCTGGTGCAAAAAAATATGCTCATTTTATAATTTATTATATGAATAGCTATTAAACTATCACTTGAATTGTCAGTGGAATAGCTGATTCCATTTGCGCTAACGTGTTCTGACCAGGAGGCTTCTCTTTGTCTGAATGGTTTAGCCACCATATTCTCCAGATTTGGCACCTGCACCCATTATTCATTTCCATACTGAAACATCACTGACTGTTGCGGGTCTTGGGTCAGAGGAAAAAGTCGACTTCTCGACTATAATAACAAAACTCCAAACAAACGACATTAACTTTGAGTGTTATATTATTTTTTTTATTTTCAGATCCTGACTTGTGTTCTTCTGACCTGCAATGCCGCACCAGCACCCCACGGCCACGGTGGCTACGGAGGGGGTGGAACGAAAATTATCATAATAAAGAAAGGAGGAGGTTACGGTGGGGGTCATAGGGGTGGATACGGAGGTGGTCACGGGGGAGGCTATGGAGGAGGTCATGGAGGAGGTTACGGAGGAGGTCACGGAGGGGGCTATGGAGGAGGTTTTGGAGGAGGTTACGGAGGAGGCCATGGAGGAGGTTATGGTGGAGGCTACGGCGGAGGATACGGCGGAGGTTACGGAAAATGATTTGTTTTGGTAAAGCCAAGAGAATTATTCTGAACCTTAGTTACCTGCCAAAATAGGAATATCAGGATAATTTCTTCCGAATGTGATAACTCCTAACATTAGTGATTTACTTAGACCATTTCTTTCAGCTACTCTTTATGTACTTAGTAATTTATTGAAACTTTTTTATGCATCTCGAAACATTGTATGAATAAACTTTTGCTAGCACCTACGTGATATTTCATTTAATTTCAATAAAAATAAATAAATACAGGGTGTCCCGAAAGAGGGCGAGGTTTTAGAAAATCAGAAAAACTAAACCATTAAGCAAAACACCAAACATATACATAGTGGTTCGAACAAGACCAACAAGACGAGTTTACATGAATTCTTGTCTCGTCTCGCCGATGAAATAATAAGTCTCGTATCAAGTATCGTCTCGCAGCCTCCATTCTCGTCTCGTCTTGCTTCTCGTACGAGAGTTATCGGAAGAGTCCGCACATGAGAATATTAACCTGTGAGACTCTCGTTCGAGACGCGAGACCTCATGCACGAGACTCGAGACGAGACCACTAAAAGTCTCGTCTCGTCTTATCCGAGACCATGCGATATTCTCTTTGGCAATTTCAATCAAAAAATATGGTTGAGAATATCTCAAGTATGGAATAAATAAGAGCTATAGAAAAATAATTCCACGTCATTTCTTTCCACTTCATAAAGGTTTTTTTCAATCTATTGTATCCATAAAAACAATGCCTAATTAATTTTTCTTATTTTCTTTTTCAAATTCGCCAAAGGAGATTTTTGGCGATATTCCTATAAGGGAAATTTACTAATAGAGTCAATTTTCTCGGGGTCAGAGAAAACTTAAAACTCAAAATTACAATTGGATTTTTTAATTTTTGAATAACTCTTTTTATTTCTGTTAGGTGATCTTCACATTCGGCGCTAAAAAATATTATGTCGACCAAACAAACCATACAAATTTTTCCTGGCACTCCAGAGTCATGTTCATAAAACGCTGAAACGTAAACGGAGGGTTGATCAATCCGAACAGCATTTTCGTATATTCGCAGTGACTTTCTAAAGTGCCAGTCAGGGTACGTCCTTCTCTTCCAAGTCAATTTGATGGAACAATTCGGTGGTATCAATAACTGAAAATGAGACTTTGGTTCTAAAATGTGTCTGTAAAAATTACACATCTCAATTTTGCTCTGACAGCGGCTGCCACCTCCTCAAAAATCATTGAAATCACATACAACAATAGGCGTTTTCCATTTAGGAGTGTTAAGCCCGTGGGATTTTTATTCTAGACTTATTATTGGTGGATGGTCATTTTTCAGCCAAGAGTAAAATGTTTGTATTGTATTTTTTATCATTACACTATTGGAATTAAGTAATTTAATTATTTCACTAGTGGATACAGTGATACTCCATACGATGGAACTTCAATTGTAAGGTAAATGTGGATACAATAATATATTCATTTATTAAGAAATAAATCGAAATTTCATTGAAAAAAAATATATTGGTTTATACATTTTTTGGCACGTATAAAAATTATTCAATAAATTACTAGGTATACAAAAAGTCTACTACTTTCTATGTAGGCTATGAAGAAGACTAGTGACTTCGGTTAAACAAAATCTTGAACTAAAATGAGGGAAGGGGCGATACTTTGAAAAATCACAGAATTTTGGAAAAAAAAAGTTTGAAAGGAATCCACTCCCGATGTTTCCAGTTTGGCAGGCAACTGAGGTTCAAAATAGTTTCGTCGCTTTCATCTTCATTTTCCGTATCCCCCGCCATAGCCTCCCCCATAACCACCTCCAAATCCTCCGCCGAAACCCCCTCCGAAACCGCCTCCGAAACCTCCTCCGTATCCGCCCCCGTATCCACCGCCGTATCCACCCCCGTGACCACCATAACCTCCGTGGTGTCCATATCCGCCGTGTCCATATCCGCCGTGGCCATATCCGCCGTGGCCATATCCACCGTGGCCGTATCCCCTGTAACCCTTCTTTATTATGATGATTTGCGATCCACCGCCTCCCCAACCATGGGGTGCCGGTGCGGCGAGGCTGGTCGTTATCAGGAGGGCACAGGTCAGGACCTGGAAAATAAATGGAGAGTGAGGAAATGTTATATCTTCATGAGATTTAGCGGTAATAATGTAATAAATTATTCAGAAAACATCGTGAGAACCGAGTGAAAGTGGGTAAGAATTCGGGTTCTTCCTGAATATTTCCTGCCAAAAATGTCTCATGGAGACTGATAAAAAAATATATAAGATAATTTATGAGATCCAAATTGGATAGTGAAACCGCAAATCCGTATAGAGCCATATTCGATATTCATCAGTATTCAAAAGACATTACAGATACATATTCCTTTAATTTCTAATGGCATTTCCTAACGTAAATCTATGATATTTGAATGTGTTTTTAAACATAACTGTTTTTATCAGCGAGTCCTGGGATAAATCCTACATGTTTCTATGAGGTCATTCATCTAGTTTTAAAAATGAATGAGAACATATGAGATTTTATAGCTGTCACATGATTATTTAAAACAAATAAATGATATTCTGCTAGATTGTTGCTGGCACGTTCCATATGAAGATAATAAATCCAATAGAATATTATATGCACAAATGCACATACAGAAATAATAAAGTCTTTTTCAACTTCAACTGCTGTGTATATTAACATATTTCTATATTTTTTTATAAATTACAGATTTATTTCTAACAGAAACGGAAAGAAGGTAGATTAGATCTGTGCAGACACTTTTAATGCCATCTGTTCCTCGTCCGTATTTTAAAACATTACTTTTGTTAATTTTTCTGATATGAAAATATTTGGCAGTTTTGCATCATAAAATCAAAAGAGAGCCATGCGGTTTACTTTCGAATGTTAATAGAATTGTGGAATGTATTTTTTAACAAAAATTATCTATATATATCACCTACAAAAGTTCTTGTACAATTTTCGTTAATTGCATATTCATTACAGAGTAATAGTGTGGCACCAATATAAGTACAATTTTTTATTTAGTAGATCATTTTTTTAAACTAGAAATCCATTAGGCTCCGCGGGGCCTTTTCATCATTTTCATTTTGCAATTGATATCCAATTTCCAATAATATTTTTTGTATGTGGTGGAAAATCTTCGAAAAATGCTAATACCTACCTGAATTATGAAGTAATACTACTAATATTTTTTTTTTAATATTCCACTCATTCTAATTTTTTTTTCGTGTATCTACCTGGTTTGAGCAAAAAAAATAGTTTTCTACCTCTACATATTTTAATTTTCACAATTACTTTTATGATTTATTACTGGAATATCAAAGGTAAATTATTATTATTCTCATTATTACTTACCAACAAACAAAATAATCCAATCTTCATGATGTGAAGTGTCTATAAAGCACAAAAATCCTCAAGAGCGAAGTACCAAGCACAGATTAAAGCGAAAGAGTACGTTGAATTAAAGCAAAAGATAACTTTATATACTTCTTGTGTACTGATTATAACAGTCAAGGACACCAATGGCTCATTGCTGAAAATATTGGATGGGGAATATTCAAGTTTAATAAGAATAAAATGCGAGTTCTGGGAAACATGATTTCGACTTCTGGCAGTCAATACAAAGATCGCCTTCAGGCAGTTTGTTTTGAAATCGAGTTGAGGTGGTAATTGATAATTGAAGGCTGAAATCGGAAAAGCCCAATCAAAAGATTCATTCAATTCAAATTTGAAATAATTTCCAACACATTAGCACATTAATGTTAATTGCGGAACCCTGAAATAGAACTGTTTGGGAAATTCTCACTGACGATGCTTTTGGTGAATTTGTTGTAATTAGAACATTGTCTTCATTTTCAAGAACAATTTAATAAACTCATGGATTCAAATTCATCTTCATTCAGTCTTGGTGTCGTACGTTTCTTTGGCAAGGCCAGATACAAATCAGAAGTTTCAAGGATTACAGATTTCCTCAAATGAACTTTTGAATGATGATAAAAGCCAGGAAAGTAGTTTTTTCTGTTAGATTTTCCCCTCTTCAACATGAATACCTGACAGGTCTATGTCAATAAATGACTTTCAAAGTTTTACCGCAGAGGAAATATTTCCATCATTTCCATCCTGAGTGATATTTTTGAAATTTTTGAATAACATTCTCTCTAATTTATTTAATGAATTTGAATAAAAACTAGAGATAATTGAAAAAATCAACTATCTGAATGAAAAAGTGAATTCTCGCTTTCAGATTTTTTCTTTTCAGTAAGAGTATTTTCACAATATCTATCAGATGTAGTTCAATGTCCAGCGTGGCTTTAGCCAGGGAAGTAGTTGTTTTCCGTTTTCCATTTTCCGTTCTCCGTTCTCCGTTTTCCGTTCGCCGTTTTCCGTTTTTCGTTTTCCGTCTTGCATTTTCCGTTTTGCATTTTCCGTTCTCCGTTTTCCGTTCCCCGTTTTCCGTTTTCCGTTTTCCGTTTTCCATTTTCCGTTTTCCGTTTTCCGTTTTCCGTTTTCCGTTTTCCGTTTTCCGTTTTCCGTTTTCCGTTTTCCGTTTTCCGTTTTCCGTTTTCCGTTTTCCGTTTTCCGTTTTCCGTTTTCCGTTTTCCGTTTTCCGTTTTCCGTTTTCCGTTTTCCGTTTTCTGGTTTCCGTTTTCTGTTTTCTGTTTCCCGTTTTCTGTTTTCTGTTAGGTATTACAAAAAAAAACGCATATTTCATTTTTCAATTATCATGAAGAATGTTCAACATGAATACCTAACAGGTGTTATCGCAGAAGGAATATTTCCATAATTTCCATCCATGATGTTTATAATTGCTTCAGAAGAGCCTGTTTTCCAATTCTTCCAATCTGCCTGATGAGCTTGGCAAAGCGAAATAGAACATTTTTTGTTTGTAAAAATTCAGTTATAATTTCAAGTTATTACTCTGTTGAAGCACATATCAATATTGCACAGTTAACATTTTTTCAATATACCAAACTATTTTCCATATGTGCGTATTTGAGATAAGTAAATAGTTTCTGAGGAACTGAGAATAATTTGAATATTAGTCTACTGTTGATCTTTATCTACGTCGATTTTGACAATTTTTCAGCGTTTATGTTTATTTTTTCAATGAGCCGACTTCGACCTTCACAAAAGAATACCGATGTTATTTTAATTTATATTGAGACTGGGCTTAATTACCATAAAGCGGCAAGAATATTTAACGAGTGGTTTCTTGACATTCGATATCTCATACCTCCAAAGGTATAAGGTAAAGGTCCCCCATTTTAATTATCGATATTACCGTCAGCAGTACTTACTCTTCGAAGTGAAAACCACTTTGCTAAAAGGGCATTTCAAAATTTTGGTTGTCTGTTTCGTGCTAAGAACTTTTTCACCTCCCATCATTTGATTACTATTAATTTACATCCACACTGTTTATGACAACAAACTGTAGATTTATTGTGGGAACCGTCGCTCTTCGTTATTTCTGTATTTTTTCTGTCTCGTCGTATTCTAATTCAAGAATGTTTATGGATTCCAATCATCATAATTATATTATGTTTTTTACCTCTTTCGGTTGTATAATGATCATCATGATATTGGATGCAAGATATGACGCAGTTTATTATTGAAAATGAGGTAATCATCAGATGATAAATAAGGAATATATTTGCTAGGAATATAATTTAGTTTCAAGTGCTTTCAAGTTAGAACTCAGCGATGATTTCATAATTTGAAATAACATACTATCAAGGGAACAAGGATGTTTCACTAAAAAATTATTTGAGTATTGATACCACCAGTTTGAGTCCTGTGATTCAGATGAAATTTTGAAACCCCTTCCCTGACAGATTCCTTCAAGTTGTCGAAATGGAAGTGATAATAATGAATAGTTTACAGACAACGTATGATGGAAGTTTTGACTTATTAATTGATCTAAGGTTTTGTTTTCTCTGTAAGTATGTAGTTAGATCCTTGGTAACTTTCTGCATTTATCAGTATTGATATGCGCTCATTTTGTCAAAATGCTCGGAAGAATTCAAAATGATGATTATGTCTCATTTGTTGGCTGAAAGAATGACAGTATATTGAGTTTCTGGTTGAACCCACTGAAAACAAGGTGAGTTTTTGATTTTGGCTACTTCGCATCTGGTGTTTTCATCTTCTTCTGTTTCGGTGGCTGGAATACCTTCCTGGACCGACAGCAGAATTGAAATCTTCCGAAAGAACTAGGTTGGCAGCATCGACAGATTTTTGATAACTCCAAACTCCAGCTCCAACTACAAATAGTTAGAGATTTTTGGATTTTGGGCTTGGGTGAGTCCTGACAGTAGTTTGCATTTTTAGTTTATGTTTTTTCAGAAGATTTATGGAAGAATTGGAAGAATTTTTTTTGTTTAATTTTTTTTGTGATCAATCAATCATCTATACGAATTTCTTCAGTGTTATCTTTGAAGGCAATCACATTAGCTCCATCAAAGTTAAAATATTAGAATTTCATATTACTCCAGGATGAATGTAATGTTTCAAGAGATGACTTTTTGGGATAACGCTATGGTCCCGAAATGGTTTCAAGAAGATTTCGTTGAATGGGAGTGCTATTGTGCTGAGACCTTGGTATAAGAGGATATAATTCTTGCCGTTAGAGAAGAGTCAAATGTTCGGAAAGATTTGCGCTCTCAAAAATGTGAAAAATCACTAAGTTCATGGCTTCGAAGCCACTCACAAGAGGGTCGACGAACAGGAACAAAGACTAGCATTTTCTAATACAGTTCGAATTTTTGATCTTTACCCATACGTCATCGTTACTATATATATAAAATAAGTCGAGATTTATTAAGTTTTTCCTTTGCTTTGGAGATAAAAATTGATCTTCTCATAGCGGTTGACAGAAAGTGATTTTACATTGAGAAAGTGTGATTTCTTTGATCATAAACTGATAACGCATGGGTAAAGATCCAAAAATCCAACTGTACAACGATTTCTGAATAACATTTTCTACCAAAAATCCTCAAACCCGGAAAAGCAAAAGAAAAGCTACATAAGTATGAACTTGTAATCCCCGTGGAATTTTTTTAATTCATCCGTCCCGGAAAAACGATATTATTTGATTATCTTGTTTGTCACCTGAGAAGATTGCATGTATATAAAAAGAAAAACTACCTATCATTAAAGGACATTAGTAGTTGATCAGCTTGTAGCTCGTGATTACTCTTATCAGCACAATGAAGTTAGGGTTTTATACGATAATGGTGAGCCTTTTTTGTCAATTATCTTCACAGAAATCCTTTGTGTTTTTTCTCAATATTTCATGCAAACATTTGGATATTCTCGAATAAATTTTTTCTCTATCAATTATTAATTATTGTTTTACGAATATTCACTAATAATATTAATATAATACACGGTTGTATGAGAGTATAGAATACTTTATCGACCAGTGAATACATGTTTCAATTTCCAAAATATGCAGTTTCCAGGAATTGAATTTGAAAATTAATTCCTTGGACAGAAATCTCCAAAGGACCCCCCCACGAAAACATATGTGGAAACGTCGTAGTTGGGTAAAATTGACAAAGAAAAATATTAGTCGAAATAATAATATCATTAATTATATTATATTAGGGCGTAAAAAAGGGCATAGTAAAAAAAATCCTTTTCCACTAGTGGAAATAAGACAAAATTGTGTTTCTTTCGTTTCATTAAAGTGATCATGAATTTCCACAAAATAAACAAGTCATCAATTACACAAACTATTATTTTGAATATATTCGCCGCGATAGTTTGGAATTTTGATAATACTTATTTAATAGTAAGAAGAAGAATATTATTGGTGAAACATTTGTATCAGATATTTATAGGTTATCATTTGCCAAAGATAATGAGAACTAGCTTTATGACAGGATTTCGTTATTATTCGGATCTGTCACTGTTGTTGCATGAAACTGTCGGTTGTCTAGCAACAGCCTTTAAAAAAAGTGCACTTTTTTTACGCGTTTCCGTTTAATAATGAAATCGTATGTTGATAGTGAAATATTGTAATACTTTATGCACACAAACCACACAAAAAAATTGGACTTTTTTTGACAATTGTAGAAAAAAGTATTTTTGTGCGGAAAAATTGGGCCAGTTTGGTAGAAAGTTGAATACCACCCTTTCAAAATCTGTTATCTAGTTAACTTTGATTTTCGAATCATCTTTCTATCTATCGTAGACTCGAACGATATGGGACTCTGACGCACTATCGCTGCCCCTCCCTGTATACGTGGGTATCAATAAATAACTCTGATGATTACCATTTTCTTACAGATTTTCCTCGTCCTACTCTCGAGCACCTTGGCAATGCCGACCTATTGTGGAAAACGACGATCAGGAGGAAGTGCCAAAATCATCATCATCAAATCATCGGGAGGAGGGAGACGTCGAGGAGGATGTGGAGGGGGTTGCAAAAAGTTTGGCAAATAATCAACATTCAACACTATCATATTCGCTTTGAAGCAGTCCAGGAAAATGGCAGAAATTTCATGAAGGAGTTTTAAATTAATATTTGGAATATTTTCATTACATAATAGGTCCTGCAAAATATAGAGAGTTTGAGCAACATTCTGTTCCATCTCATTCATTGATTGTATATTAGATCTGCTTATAATATATTATTGTTTTCTCATCTTCTTCGCTAAAAATAAAATTCACAAATTTTTGTGTATAGAGAATGATTTAAGGAGAATAAATGGACCCAGTGAAAATTAAACAAAAGTTCTAGTTTTCTTTATTCTTCATAAACTCGAATGATATGAACTGGGGGATTTCCTTGAATTGTTTTGTTCATCTCATCAATTCAATTATATTTAACTGTCACATTATGGTTGAACATCTGTAAATGCACGATTATTATTTTATAACAATGTTGGTTTTCCCAAGAAATGTCCTTGGAGAGCTCGGACAGTTGAACGAATATTCGAATTTACATCCGAACAAAGAGAGTTACTTTTTACCAACAAAGCAAGGTGCTTATACACGTTCATAACTGTCTCTTCTCGTTTGTATTCCATCAAAGGAGATTAACCCAAAGGTTAATAAATCAACAAAACGTGGAACACATTTCAATGTACGAAAAATAACTAAAATTCCCATATGATTCCTAATAAATGGTTCTCCATTCCTTACTGATCCATTTCAAAATATCGTTCCTTCCTTCCCCTGTTATAGCACTCATTTCGGCTATGGTGACGCTTTGTTTTATTTCCTTCTTCAATCTCTTCATTTGGAGCATCAGCAAAGCTTCGTTCCTCATTTGTCTGTAGCTCACGTCCATTTTTGTGAGAACAATTAAAAACTAAAAAAAGAAGTCTTCATTAGCAAGGCTAAAGTGATTGACACATGAAAAAGTTCATAACTGAATTGTTACGCTTCTTGAATCTTGAATAAATAGTGTGAAAAACTTAACAACTATAGAAGAATATATTCCAATTTTTTTTTATTGTTTATCAAATCACCATCTGACACAATGGAAGACAATTAATTATCACCACATGCCTAGCTGATTTCAAGGCAAGGACTTCTTTATTGGATGGGAAAAAAATTCAAAATTCATACTGACCATCGTGCTTTAACCTAATTGTTATAACCTGTTGCGATTCATTATAATATATAACCAAAATAGAAAAAAAATTGGGTAATGGCGATGCCATATCTAGATTAGGCACTAGAGCTATTAGGAATATTCAAAATTTCTTGTGGTCTAATAAAATTATCAACAATCTGCAGAAATTCGAAGATGGCAAAATCTACCATTCTAGAACAAAACGGCAAGCTTAATTTTTTTTACACTCAACACTCTGTATCTCAAACAGATTGTACTTCAAGACACACTTTGAGAGAAAGTGTTTAATAATCATGTCAAGAAAAAAACATGGTTTAAAGTTTTCCAATATTAGAAAATTCTCTTATACAATTTTGTCGACGAAAATCTATATCGCTTTTCCAAGCTCATCAGGGAGATCGGAAGAATTGGGAAGCAGGCTCTTCAGGAGCCATTTCACACAGCAATGATGGAAGTGATGGAAATATTTCTTCTGTGGTAACACCTTGAAAGTGATTTTTCGACATAAACCTGTCACGGGTATTGCATTTTGGTTTTTGTTTCAAAATATGAACAAGATGTTCTTAAAATCAGTTGTTTAATCAAATAAGCATCGTGCTATTATGGCACAGGATGTCTTTACTCGACACTTTCTCAGGACATACTTCTTGCAAATATCTCAGAAACCTATACATTTAGGAATATGGATTAGATGACTTTCAGGTTAGGTATCAATGAACCATACTGATGTCAAATACTCATTAGTCCATCCACTTGTCTGAAGAAAATATTTACATACCACCATACCTACGCCACTGGTATACGATAATTAAAAATTGGGACTTCAAATTATCACATTGATGCACTGAGATTAGTGTACCAAGTTTCAATTTCTTTCCTTGAGGAGTTTTGAAGAAAAAAACGGAATCTTAATTTTTTTCGTACATTTGATACAGTGTAACTCAGAAAGGATGCATTTTAGGATATTCTTTGATAGATTGATAGCAACTTTTCATTTCGAAATGGGGTAAGGACTCTGTATACGAAATTTGCCGTCTTATCGTGACTCAACCTGTATTGAGTGAACAAAAAGGTCACCAGTTGGTGTACCTCTGACGATAAAAAGTTAATAAACATCATTATTACATTATTATCATTGAATGACTGACTCACTTGGGCATTTTTCAAATAAGGATTAACCATGATGGTGTAGAGCAACACACAAGCTGCAGATATTTGGCACAAGTTAGACGCGTCCACCACGAAAATGACTTTCCTCACATCTTCTTTCAAGTAAACATTCCAAATGGGCGCCATAGCACCCCCCAGTTCTCGAATTGTATAGGTCTTCTCGCCGGATTTGATGTCGAAAATATTGGTGCCCACTGTAGGCACTGCGGTTGTAGTGCTGTCGATATCCTCGTTGTTCTGAAGATTCTTCAAGAGTAGTGTTTTTCCGGCACCGACTGGACCTAAACACACAATCATCATCGAAGAAAATTGTGTCGAGGATTTGTTTGGATCCGAGTTGCTTTGGAAACACATATCGATTAGGTATACAGTGACCGCCAAAAAGTATGTACCATATGGGAAAAAAGTTTATTATTAGAGTATTGAAAAAAAGATTCTTGGGAAAAGTTTGTGCATGTCCGATAACCTAAAAATCGATTTTGACACATGTCACGTGATCGCTGGTATGGCGGTAAATTGAAAAAAATTACCATGAATAGTCAAAAAGTCGGATAAAATGGCAAGATATCGAAGAAAGTTATTTGAAAAAGTTGCTTAGAATTCAATTTTATACACATATACAAAGTTTGAGAAAATTATGTGAGAATATTGAAAACAGCAATTTTTTTTAAATAGTTTTCTAGCTGTACAAAAATATCAAATTATTTTCTTATGAATTGCTTGACCATACTGAAATATTTGTATTCCGATGATGATAACAAAACTTTCTCATTTTCTCCACACCCGAGAGCACTAAATTGAAAAAATTTAATTTTGTCAGAACCCTTGCTGTTACGTTGGTTCGTATCTAATAGATATATCACAATTCCACTATTATTGCGATGATAGGGAGATCCAAAAATATCGTGTTTTTCAGATTATAATCAATTTTTGATGATAATCGTGCACGAACGTTTCACTTCGCACGTAATCTTAAAAATAGTGCGTCAAATTAAAGAGGCTTGAGTTTTCAACATTGCATGCGAAGTGACACGCTCTGGCACGATTATCATCGAAACTTGATTATAATCTGGAAAACATCATGTTTCTGGAGTGTCATGTCATCACAATGGTCGTGGAATTCTGATATAACTGTTAGATACGAACCAATGTAACAGCCAGGGTTTTAACAAAATCCAATTTTTTTTAATTTAGTGCTTACTGGTGTAGAGAAAATGAGAAAGTTTTGTCATTATCATTGAAATACAAATGTTTCAGTATGGTCAAGCTATTTATATGATAATAATTTGATATTTTTATACAGCTAGGAAAATATTTTTAAAAAATTTTTATTTTCAATTTTCTCTCATTATCTTTTCAAACTTCGTATATGTGTATAAAATTTAATTCTAAGCAACTTTTTCAATTCACTTTTTTTGATATCTTCCCATTTTACCCCACTTTTTGCGTTCTCATAGTGATTTTTTCAATTTGCCGCCATAACAGCGATCACGTGACATGTGTCAAAATCGATTTTTGGGTTATCGGACATGCACAAACTTTTCCCAAGAATCTTTTTTTCAATACTCTAATAATAAACTTTTTTCCCATATGGTACATACTTTTTGGCGGTCACTGTATATTTTTCGTGAGCGTGAATGAAAGACGCGATCGCCCGAGGTACAAGTAGGAAATGAACCGCCAAGAGTTTTTTTTTACCAACGCCAACGGGATACATTTCCTTCTCAATGAACCCCTTTGAAATAGGGACTGAATAAAAAAAAGACACAGTCAGAGTTGTATCCAATGAACTTGATATATCAGCTACTGAGTTATCTTACTTGTCATCAGAAGAGTCACATACACTATCGGAAAGTTTTCATCTTGAGTATGGTGGTTCCATGAAAGCATAAAGAATAGCTTGCTATATGTTGAGAGGGATATTGACGTGAGCTGTGTGCGGTGTGTCGCCACGTGGTCGTAGTGCGTCTCTCTTGTTTATGTGGTATTCTCATATCATTGCCTTCCTTGTTGCTCGCGTGGATTTCTGTCTTTACCCCAGATGAAAAGTTTTCGATACTGTAGATGAAGGCACAATAGTATTTCACCATTCACTATTGTTTTTCAGAAATCCTGGTTCTGGCTGAGTTGTGGCATTTGAGTGTAGATTCAAAATTCATTTGTGGAAAGTTTTTATCGTTAACTGTGGTTTTGTAAACATTCAATTTCCCTCACTTTACCCCACCTTCACCTGATTGAGGTGGTGGCAGAGTTCAAGATGGCGGCTCGGCAATATTTTCAAAAAATATTTTCCAAATGGAAACCCTGACTATTTTGAATAGTGTTTCGAAGCACCAATGGAGCCTGATGCTTTCCTTAGTTTGATGAAGCTATCAATCACAAAATAAATATAGTGGGCATCGGCATTTATAGATTGTTTTTCTTGCGTACCTTTTGAACGGGATTGGTATTCATTCTTTTTTTGTTAAACTTCTAGCTATTTGAACTTATATTCATTACAAGGATCATTGGTTTTATCATTAGTAAATGATAAATGATATCAAGTTCATTTAAATGTCAAGATTTGTTGCCTTCTTTTTCATTATTACATCATCAACCAATACATTTTGTTTCGTTGTGAATCGTGATGTTTTATAAAACTATCGTAAGTATATTGTACCTACTCTAAGAGTTATTTTAATAAACAGTACCTATCATCAGAAATCTGATTCAGACCCATAAAAACTGCCTTGAGTTACTCTGGAATCTTCGGGTGACAATACACTTCCTTGCTTAACAATCAATCAGTGGATTTCAAATTTTGAAATTC
Source organism: Chrysolina haemoptera (assembly GCA_958298965.1). Classification (NCBI taxonomy): domain Eukaryota; kingdom Metazoa; phylum Arthropoda; class Insecta; order Coleoptera; family Chrysomelidae; genus Chrysolina; species Chrysolina haemoptera. The sequence goes on along the minus strand of OY282594.1, from coordinate 589,525 downwards.
AGCGAATAGAATCGGAACTACAGTGAAAATATAGCTTGTCGCTGTATTTTCACGGTGATAAACCTGCTTAGTTTTTGTTTTACTATCTGTCAAGTGAAAATAATGATTTAAATGATAAACGTCAAATTTATGTGTTTTGACTAGTTATCTTTATTTATCAATATGAGCGATCGTTGGGGACAAATGTCCATTGGTATCATTGATGAGGCCGTGGAAAAGAGTATTCCGTTGAATACGACTAGAAGTAAAGCATCAATTACCAGGTGAGACGATTTTTCTTTATTTCAAATCGATTTATTGTCGTCCTAAATATAATTCGTGGTATGATTAAAAACCTATAATTTTTTGGAATATCAAATTCATTGGCAATCCCAATGCAAGAAAATACAACTCGTCCTGCGGACTTGTTGTCAAATTTGGGATTGCAATTCATTAATATTCCAAAAAATTACCGGTAATAATCGTACCACTTATTATATAACACCTGATTAAATTATTGAAAATTTTGATCACACGCATTGAAAATCGAGAGCAACTTTTAGAGGGAAGAGAATAGAGTATTGGACGCCTGTGGTGTACCTCAACGAAAACAAAAAGTACTTTCCTCACCATACATTATTTTTTCAACTTTTTTATTTTTCATTCTACGAATTTAAAATTTTGGTCTCCAGACGTATTTTGACGTGCTGATTCCGAATTTTTGAACGAAAATGTCAAAAACCCATCAGGAATATTTTTGGCGGGAAAAAAAACCATCCAAAATGGAGTTGAAGCTGTCCAACTCGGGAACGGTTGGAGATAGACGAATCCTGCGAACGCCAATCGATTTAGAATGGTTGAATTAGTATACACTGAGAATTTCAGAGGAAAAAATCAATGGACAAAAAAGTCGAAAATATCACCATACATTATTTTTTCAACTTTATTATTTTTCATTCTTCGAATTTGAAAATTTGGTCCTCAGACGGATTTTGACGTGCTGATTCCGAATCTTTGAACGAAAATATCAAAAACTCATCAGGAATATTTTTGGCGGGAAAAAAACCATCCAAAATGGAGTTGAAGCTGTCCAACTCGGGAACGGTTAGAGATAGACGAATTCTGTGAACGCCAATCGATTTAGAATGGTTGAATTAATATATACTAAGAATTTGAGAGGAAAGAATCAACGGACAAAAAAGTCGAAAATATCACCATACATTATTTTTTCAACATTTTTATTTTTCATTCTTCGAATTTGAAATTTTGGTCCTCAGACGTATTTTGACGTGCTGATTCCGAATTTTTGAACGAAATTGTCAAAAACCCATCAGGAATATCTTTGGCGGGAAAAAAACCATCCAAAATGGATTTAAAGCTGTCCAACTCGGGAACGGTTAGAGATAGACGAATTCTGCGAACGTCAATCGATTCAGAATGGTCGAATTAGTATATATTGAGAATTTCGAGTCATCAAAAAAAATAAAAAATTACTCGAAAAAAGTTGTAAGGGGTTGACCCCTAAAAATCATGAAAACTACTAAGTCGCCACATCGACTTGAAATTTGCACTGTATACGTAAAATTTCATGCTCATTCCGAAAATGTATGATTTGTATGCGCTCAGGTATTAAGTTTAGCCGGAAAAAGGTGTTTGAGGTAGAAATCCAATTTTCTGAGATTTTTTATTTTTCATTTTTCGAATTTAAAATTTTGGTCTCCAGACGTATTTTGACGTGCTGATTCCGAATCTTTGAACGAAAATATCAAAAACCCATCAGGAATATTTTTGGCGGGAAAAAAACCATCCAAAATGGATTTGAAGCTGTCCAACTCGGGAACGGTTGGAGATAGACGAATTCTGCGAACGCCAATCGATTTAGAATGGTTGAATTAGTATATACTAAGAATTTGAGAGGAAAGAGTCAACGGACAAAAAAGTCGAAAATATCACCATACATTATTTTTTCAACTTTTTTATTTTTCATTCTTCGAATTTGAAATTTTGGTCCTCAGACGGATTTTGACGTGCTGATTCCGAATCTTTGAACGAAAATGTCAAAAACCCATCAGGAATATTTTTAACGGGAAAAAAACCATCCAAAATGGAGTTGAAGCTGTCCACTTCGGGAACGGTTGGAGATAGACGAATTCTGCCAACGCCAATCGATTTAGAATGTTTGAATTAGTATATACTAAGAATTTGAGAGGAAAAAATCAACGGACAAAAATGTCGAAAATATCACCATACATTATTTTTTCAACTTTTTTATTTTTCATTTTTCGAATTTGAAATTTTGGTCCTCAGACGGATTTTGACGTGCTGATTCCGAATCTTTGAACGAAAATGTCAAAAACCCATCAGCGATATTTTTGGCGGGAAAAAAACCATTCAAAATGGAGTTGAAGCTGTCCAACTCGGGAACGGTTGGAGATAGACGAATTCTGCGAACGCCAATCGATTTAGAATGGTTGACTTAGTATATACTAAGAATTTGAGAGGAAAGAGTCAACGGACAAAAAAGTCGAAAATATCACCATACATTATTTTTTCAACTTTTTTATTTTTCATTCTTCGAATTTGAAATTTTAGTGTTCAGACGTATTTTGACGTGCTGATTCCGAATCTTTGAACGAAAACGTCAAATACCCATCAGAAATATTTTTGGCGGGAAAAAAAACATCCAAAATGTAGTTGAAGCTGTCAAACTCAGGAACGGTTGGAGATAGACGAATTCTGCCAACGCCAATCGATTTAGAATGTTTGAATTAGTATATAGTAAGAATTTGAGAGGAAAAAATCCACGGACAGAAATGTCGAAAATATCACCATACATTATTTTTTCAACTTTTTTATTTTTCATTCTTCGAATTTGAAATTTTAGTGTTCAGACGTATTTTGACGTGCTGATTCCGAATCTTTGAACGAAAACGTCAAATACCCATCAGAAATATTTTTGGCGGGAAAAAACCATCCAAAATGGATTTGAAGCTGTCCAACTCGGGAACGGTTAGAGATAGACGAATTCTGCGAACGCCAATCGATTTAGAATGGTTGAATTAGTATATACTGAGAATTTTAGGGGAAAACATCAACGGACAGATATGTCGAAAATATCACCATACATTATTTTTTCAACTTTTTCATTTTTCATTCTTCGAATTTGAAATTTTGGTCCTCAGACGGATTTTGACGTGCTGATTCCGAATCTTTGAACGAAAATGTCAAAAACCCATCAGGAATATTTTTAACGGGAAAAAAACCATCCAAAATGGAGTTGAAGCTGTCCACCTCGGGAACGGTTGGAGATAGACGAATTCTGCCAACGCCAATCGATTTAGAATGTTTGAATTAGTATATACTAAGAATTTGAGAGGAAAAAATCAACGGACAAAAATGTCGAAAATATCACCATACATTATTTTTTCAACTTTTTTATTTTTCATTCTTCGAATTTGAAATTTTGGTCCTCAGACGAATTTTGACATGCTGATTCCGAATTTTTGAACGAAAATGTCAAAAACCCATCAGGAATATTTTTGGCGGGAAAAAAAACATCCAAAATGGAGTTGAAGCTGTCCAACTCGGGAACGTTTAGAGATAGACGAATTCTGTGAACGCCAATCGATTTAGAATGGTTGAATTAGAATATACTAAGAATTTGAGAGGAAAGAGTCAACGGACAAAAAAGTCGAAAATATCACCATACATTATTTTTTCAACTTTTTTGTTTTTCATTCTTCGAATTTGAAATTTTGGTCCTCAGACGTATTTTGACGTGCTGATTCCGAATCTTTGAACGAAAATATCAAAAACCCATCAGGAATATTTTTGGCGGGAAAAAAACCATCCAAAATGGAGTTGAAGCTGTCCACCTCGGGAACGGTTGGAGATAGACGAATTCTGCCAACGCCAATCGATTTAGAATGTTTGAATTAGTATATAGTAAGAATTTGAGAGGAAAAAATCCACGGACAGAAATGTCGAAAATATCACCATACATTATTTTTTCAACTTTTTTATTTTTCATTCTTCGAATTTGAAATTTTAGTGTTCAGACGTATTTTGACGTGCTGATTCCGAATCTTTGAACGAAAACGTCAAATACCCATCAGAAATATTTTTGGCGGGAAAAAACCATCCAAAATGGATTTGAAGCTGTCCAACTCGGGAACGGTTAGAGATAGACGAATTCTGCGAACGCCAATCGATTTAGAATGGTTGAATTAGTATATACTGAGAATTTTAGGGGAAAACATCAACGGACAGAAATGTCGAAAATATCACCATACATTATTTTTTCAACTTTTTCATTTTTCATTCTTCGAATTTGAAATTTTGGTCCTCAGACGGATTTTGACGTGCTGATTCCGAATCTTTGAACGAAAATGTCAAAAACCCATCAGGAATATCTTTGGCGGGAAAAAAACCATCCAAACTGTAGTTGAAGCTGTCCAACTCGGGAACGGTTGGAGATAGACGAATTCTGCGAAAGCCTATCGATTTAAAATGGTTGAATTAGTATATACTGAGAATTTGAGAGAAAAAAATCCACGGACAGAAATGTCGAAAATATCACCGTACATTATTTTTTCAATTTTTTTATTTTTCATTCTTCGAATTTGAAATTTTAGTGTTCAGACGTATTTTGACGTGCTGATTCCGAATCTTTGAACGAAAATATCAAAAACCCATCAGGAATATTTTTGGCGGGAAAAAAACCATCCAAAATGGATTTGAAGCTGTCCAACTCGGGAACGGTTGGAGATAGACGAATTCTGCGAACGCCAATCGATTTAGAATGGTTGAATTAGTATATACTAAGAATTTGAGAGGAAAGAGTCAACGGACAAAAAAGTCGAAAATATCACCATACATTATTTTTTCAACTTTTTTATTTTTCATTCTTCGAATTTGAAATTTTGGTCCTCAGACGGATTTTGACGTGCTGATTCCGAATCTTTGAACGAAAATGTCAAAAACCCATCAGGAATATTTTTAACGGGAAAAAAACCATCCAAAATGGAGTTGAAGCTGTCCACTTCGGGAACGGTTGGAGATAGACGAATTCTGCCAACGCCAATCGATTTAGAATGTTTGAATTAGTATATACTAAGAATTTGAGAGGAAAAAATCAACGGACAAAAATGTCGAAAATATCACCATACATTATTTTTTCAACTTTTTTATTTTTCATTTTTCGAATTTGAAATTTTGGTCCTCAGACGGATTTTGACGTGCTGATTCCGAATCTTTGAACGAAAATGTCAAAAACCCATCAGCGATATTTTTGGCGGGAAAAAAACCATTCAAAATGGAGTTGAAGCTGTCCAACTCGGGAACGGTTGGAGATAGACGAATTCTGCGAACGCCAATCGATTTAGAATGGTTGACTTAGTATATACTAAGAATTTGAGAGGAAAGAGTCAACGGACAAAAAAGTCGAAAATATCACCATACATTATTTTTTCAACTTTTTTATTTTTCATTCTTCGAATTTGAAATTTTGGTCCTCAGACGGATTTTGACGTGCTGATTCCGAATTTTTGAACGAAAATGTCAAAAACCCATCAGGAATATTTTTGGCGGGAAAAAAAACATCCAAAATGGAGTTGAAGCTGTCCAACTCGGGAACGTTTAGAGATAGACGAATTCTGTGAACGCCAATCGATTTAGAATGGTTGAATTAGAATATACTAAGAATTTGAGAGGAAAGAGTCAACGGACAAAAAAGTCGAAAATATCACCATACATTATTTTTTCAACTTTTTTGTTTTTCATTCTTCGAATTTGAAATTTTGGTCCTCAGACGTATTTTGACGTGCTGATTCCGAATTTTTGAACGAAAATGTCAAAAACCCATCTGGAATATCTTTGGCGGAAAAAAAACTATCCAAAATGGATTTGAAACTGTCCAACTCGGGAACGGTTAGAGATAGACGAATTCTGCGAACGCCAATCGATTCAGAATGGTCGAATTAGTATATATTGAGAATTTCGAGTCATCGAAAAAAATCAAAAATTACTCGAAAAAAGTTGTAAGGGGTTGACCCCTAAAAATCATGAAAACTACTAAGTCGCCACATCGACTTGAAATTTGCACTATATACGTAAAATTTCATGCTCATTCCGAAAATGTATGATTTGTATGCTCTCAGATATTAAGTTTAGCCGGAAAAAGGTGTTTGAGGTAGAAATCCAATTTTCTGAGATTTTTTATTTTTCATTTTTCGAATTTAAAATTTTGGTCCTCAGACGTATTTTGGCGTGCTAATTCCGAATGAAATTGTCGAAAACTCATCAGAAATATTTTTGGCGTAAAAAAAAACATCCAAAATGGATTTCTGTCCAACTCGAGAAAGTTTAGAGATAGACGAATTCTGCAAACGCCAAACGATTCAAAATGGTCGAATTAGTATATATTGTGAATATTATAATTGTAATTATTGTTTTATATTTTCAGATTTTGTGGGCGTCCATACTGCTTTATCTTTCTGATTATGGATTCGCTGCTCCTCAAATTGGTATAAAAACAAATCCCACTGTGGACACTGCTACTCCAGCAAATCACAAAGATCATAATAGTGGTACTAGGATACTGGGGCTTCCGGATTATTATCCAAGTGGAGGACAACTGGATCCTGGATTCTGCCCGAGTTGCAAATCGCCTTTTCCATATGGTAAACTTGTCCATTGAAACAAAATGTACATTCCTGTGAAATTGTGGAAATAAATAGTTTTTGACCTCACCGCCAGTTTCACTCCCCCAACCCCAAGCGTTCGGCTTTTAATGCATCTATCTCTCTTCCACTGCATCAGCCGATGCGTCCGAGTAGAAGAGAGACAGCGGCAGCACACAACCTACACGTGAACTGTTTCGCCAACTGTTTATAAAGTGAAGTGGTCAGAATCTCGGTCAGAGTAATAAAAGACATAGAGATGCCCCGCCTATACCTACACAAATACCTGGTTTGAAGTGAACATGAACTATCCTTTTCTACACAATTTGTGGGCGAGTGGGGTAACGGGTGGTGAAATGTTATTGGTGTGGAGAGAAGGGATTTTCGACTCCGACGAAATTATTATTCGTTTCATTGGAAATTTCAAATTCTTTATTTCTAATTTTGTAAAGCGAGACAAATGATATATTCGTCAAACAACTTCAAGAACGTGATACGCCCAGGTTCAAGATCCTTCAAAAATGTCAACGAATGTATCAACGCTAAACAATCAAACTATTGAGGTGTTAATCAATTTGTCAATGCTAAAAAATATATTTTAGTCTGAGATCTCGTTTCCCAAATCAAGTACACTCTGCTTCAGAAATTCGGAGAGGCTACACCGTGAAATTGAAAAATTTAATCATTTTACATAAATCTTGGAATAAGTAATGATTTATTTAATGTGGTGTACACTGTCTAATTCTAGAAAGAAAAATTTGAGTTTTTTCCACATGTGTGTCCATTCAATTTTAAGGAACATTTTTCACGCGCTTGTACAAATCAAGGAGGGGATATTATTTGACATAGATGATAATTTTTTACTGGGATGATACTGATCAGTCTATACTGAATTGAGTTCAATCCACCGTTACACATTTTGGAGATTTGTTTTAAAAGTATCAACCAATTTCCCCGGTGATATACAACAAACTGTTTGAAACAATGATTTATAAGGTAAGTTCATTATTTAAGTAGATAGATTTTTCAGATCCATGTTATGTATGAATTACATTCAGAATTCAGAAAACAAATGAGTACAAAGTACATCAACTGTGTAATAAAAAAAGGCAGTGAGATCAGATGGTGAAAGTACAACAGTTCAAAAATGTTATAATGAATGATCGAAGTCAGGGCTTAAATAATGTTTAAAATAAGCTAAAAACATGTTTAGACAAATAAAAAAACTGTAAATAATTAATATGAAGCTATTCAATGGCTTTGAATTTTATAATAAAAATTACAGAATATTTATCGTATGTCTTACGGTTTATGTTCACTTATGCATCTGAAAGCTCATCATCATAATTTATTATTGTATTATACTTATTATCCTTATCTATTGTACATTTTAACGCTATGAATTTATTGTATATTGAATAACTGGTTACTAGTTTTGCACTTGTTCTGTTTGTGTCCCTTATTGTTTAATAAATAAATAAACAAGCTCATTCAACTTTCGACACCAGTCCCTCCACCAAATTTTCGAATCGATTTTATAAAATTCTCAATTTTTGGCGAAGTCCTAGTAAGGATTTTTCAAGAATCAAAAATCGGCACATAACCTCAATTTTGAGATATGGGGGCTATGCCCTTTTGTATGCTCTTGCGATTCGTTAGCAAAGAGCAAAGACCAACATTTGTGACAGATCCGAATAATAACGAAATCCTGTCATAAAGCCAGTTCTCAATTTCTTTGGCAACTAATAACCTATAAATATCTGATATACAAATGTTTCACCAATAATATTCTTAGCATTCTTACTATTAAATAAGTATTATCAAAATTCCAAACTATCGCGGCGAATATATTCAAAATAATAGCATATACCTCTAAGGATCTATTGGACCTAATCTACACTAGGTAATCCAAGGTAGCTATGGCTGTTTGGCCGTCAGAAACTAGTTGACAACAATAATTAATGAAATTTGTGAAATTGTGCATCTATCCAGATAACGAATTCTTGGTAACTATAAATTTGATTTAAGTAGAAATGAAAAATGATGAAGATTGAACGGAGAAAATCATCGATCATAATGATCATAATGATCATAATGATCATAATGATCATAATGATCGATCATAATGACATCGTTATGTCAATGTATTTGAGTGACATAATGAAATTCATTATGGGCCAAGGACCACAATGAAGTTTAAAAGGTCCTAGTACCATAATGAAATTCAAATGTTTTTTAAATGTCTAGCATGCGTGAACTTTATAGGAAAAAATGCAAGTAGGTAATTTCAAACAATTTGATTCAAAATATAAAACTTAATCCTTCAATATTGGCTGATGCCTCGTCTGATAATCTTCACAGCTAGTACCATAATGATCGTAATTATGATCCTTAAATAAATATCTATTATAGTCTTCAAAATTGTAAATAAAAAATTAAAATGTGTTGGAAACTACAATTTTCGTACAACTATCACATTTTAAGAAAGTGTTTTCTGGAAACTCCAAGAATTTGGTCAGCGTTGAAAATTAACATGTTCCTTAAATCCTACGAGGTCAAAATTGACGTAAACAATCGGGGCATGATGTAGGTTTTTCCTGGCAAATTCTGAATCATAACCAGCATTTTCGGCTATGCCATCTATCAACAGACATTTGTTAATCTATAAGATCAATATTGTTTAAATATTCGTCCCCAGCATAGTGCTAATTTACAAACTTCTAGTAATGAATATTGATATGTTGTGTCCTCAATGGATATTTTCCAATAATCTGCATGATAGTAGAAAGGAGATGGAAGCTGAAGCAAAAGGCTTAGGTAATCAGAGTTTGTCGATGATAGGTGCCCAGTGAGTTTTAACGTATACATTTAATAACCGTCTTCAGTTTGAATATTTCCTTGGTGTGTTGTTTTCATAAAGCTATGCGTTTCTTGAAGCACTTCAAATCATAAGATTTAAGATTAAAAAATTAGATAGACAATTGTTTGGCTAGTGGCTGCATTTTTCACTGACCCTGTGAGTACCAGCCAAAGGCACTGGAATCATGCTGATAAAAGTAAGTTTTTAGATATCGATATAACCTTAGTAAGGGTAAAATTCGGTTAATCGGGCGCTACAACCTATCAAGAAATTTTTTTTTTGGTACTTACGTATTTTGGGCTCCTGAACACAAAATCCAAATGGAATTTTCGGCGGTCTCAAGTAATTTCGGAGATACGGCCTATGGATTTTCCCTGGCATTTTCTAAAGACGTTCCTACCCCGAAAAAAACACTATATGTCTCCTTCTTTTCACCAGCTCGATAAACACATCCTGATTTCTCCGTCTCACGCTTTTCTTTCATTGGGAACAGCACTTTTTTTTTAAATTGTGTTTTTTATAATGATGTCAGAAGCAGCAAACTCTCTAATATGACAGCGATGTACTAAGGAAAGTTTATTTAAGTATTTGTGGTAACACTGAAATTAATTATTGCCAACTTTACTGATTTGAATGTGTGCGAATAATAGCTGCGTTTTTTTGGTATCCTACGATAGTAACAGCACCCGGATTACGAACTCTCGATTCGGAGTAGAAACGATATATTCATCTTCTTTCTTTACATGCTATTAGTTGAAGAGGTATGTATCGTTTGACTCGAATCGAGAGTTCGTAATCCGGGTGCAGAACTACATGTGACAGCACCAGATCCAATCACATGAACCAGAAAAAATTGTGCAGTTAGGTCAGGACGGAAGGCCGGATTTTCATGCATACGATATCCGACGATCCGATGGCACGAAAATGATCTTATTGGTTGAGTTGGTAGGTGTGACTACAATTCAAGCAAGCATAACATTTTTTCAACCAATAAGAACATTTTTGTACTATTGGATCGTCGGATATCGTATGCATGAAAATCCGGCCTGATAAGAACGAGCGAAGCGAGCCTATTACCGGCGAGCGCAGCGAGCATCTATTTTTATTTACGTTTTAGGTTAGGTTGTTTCAAGTAGGTTAGGTTAGTTTGGTGTAAGTAAGTTAGGTTAGGTTGGTTTGAGTAGGTTAGGTTAGGTAGGATATGTTAGGTTGGGTTATGTTAGGTTAGGTTGGGTTAGGTTGGGTTAGGTTGGGTTAGGTTGGGTTAGGTTGGGTTAGGTTGGGTTAGGTTGGGTTAGGTTAGGTAGGGTAGGTTAGGTGGGTGGGTTAGCTTGTTTTCCCTTCTTTTGGCTTGAAAGATTGAATCTGTGTGCAGTTGGCTCGAAACGTAATAAGGGCGAGCGAAGTGAGCCTAACTACTGTGAGCGCAGCGAGCGCCTTCTTTTATGTTTATGGTTAGGTTAGGCTCGCTTCGCTCGCCCTTATTACGTTTCGACCCAACTGCACACAGATCCAATCTTTTAAGGCAAAAGAAGGAAAAATAACCTAACCCAGCCACCTAACCTACCCTACTCAACCTACCCTACTCAACCTCGAAAACATTCGTTTACTGTATTTGATAGTCGTCAGCACACTTAATCTTTTTTTTTTTCAGTTTTTTGCAGTTCTGTTGATCATTTCGTTCGCATGTGAAGCAAAACCTGAACCTAAACCTGGATTTGGAAGAGGATTTGGAGGAGGATTCGGTGGAGGATTCGGTGGAGGATTCGGTGGAGGACTTGGAGGGGGATTTGGAGGGTTTCGCGGCCTAGGCGGATACCGGGGAGGATATGGGAGATTTGGAGGATATGGAGGATTTGGATATCCTCCCTTGTCACCTTTCTACTACTACCCTAGGAGACGACCGGTCTTTGGGGGAGCTGCAGTGATTTTCGGTGGACTTGGACGATAGTGATCTTTTGAATTGTATTCAAATTCATTAAAGAATTAAAGTTCATTCCAAATATTTATAAATCGAGGATCTTATCAATTCTCTAATTTCTTCAACAAATCACTGATAGGTATTAATGATCCCTTTACTCAAAATTCACCATGTCATCATCTCTAATGTTTGACAGTATTGTTGAAAAAAAAACATTTGGAAATACCGATTATAATCGGTAAATAAGATCCGAATAGTTCGAAATATAGTCCTCTCACTCCACATAATTTAATTTTCCCAACAAGTAGAGACTGGCATGAAAACTTTTCGCAAAAGTCTGGAAAGCATCATACTGATGTATAAAAATTGAGAAGAAAAGTATTTTGGTATTGAGAAGAAAAGTAAGTGGATCAGTTATATTATCGATTATATTTTTCATAATATCATTATTCAGACTATAAAAATCCAAAGATTTCAATCTCTCAAGGTCATCTGCAGCTTCAAATATTTCTGAAGTGAATGAATATTAATGCAAGAAAAAAACAGGGATGCAGGGAATTCAACAAGTTTTCACCAATGAGGTGAATAAAGCAGCTTTCAGGTTTTCCGCGATATCTGTCAGAAACTGCTCTTATATAATCCATGCGAAATATCGAGAACTTCTGCGGCAACTAGAACAAACTAGACTGTTTCCACGTTTCTAGTAAAATAAACTACATTTTTTTTCTGCAAAATTCTTTCTATTTTTTGTTAACAAGTGAAACTGCTCAAAATTATAAAGTACCTATCGTAGCAAGAAAATAAGTTTCAATAATATCAGTTATTTTGGAGAGATTTTTATGTTCGAGTTGGCTTTGAATATTTAGTTAACATAATAAGTAGTTGGAGAATTTGTGATATTACACGCTTCATTAATAAGCTGTTATATACAAGATATTGTTTACTGTTGACCCAAAATCTAGTTTTTTCAAGTGCCTCATATATTACGAATAATTCGCTATATTTTGTTGGTGCATGTTTAAATTTAGGGGATGCACACACTTTTATCAAGAAAAACTTTTTGACAAAAAACCGATAATAGAGAAACTTCTCAAATCCGAAAAGTGAGTATCCAGTATACAGTGTGACCCATTTAAGATACATTTTTCAACCGATTGGAATGATTTTTATTTCGTTAGTTAGATATTCAAAAAGTGCACTAAGACACCAAATTTCATGAATAAATCACCATTTCCAGGACCAACTAATCTTATTTTGCAAGGTAAAAATATTTAAAAAATTGCCAGTGATTTTTTTTTGAAAAAAACTGATTACGCCACTGGATTCAAATGGTTCATATGTGAATTACATTAAAATTCGTCAATCAATTAAAAATCAACTATTTATAGATGAAATTATGGTCAGTTATATTTCGAGACTCTGAATCCAGTGGTGTAGTCAAAGTTTTGATAAGAGTTCTTGACATAATTTTTTGTAATAGAATAGAAGTATTCTTTATTAATTCGATCTCATTTTTTCAGATAGGCAAATTCAGTGTAGGGTACGGTACTGACAAAAATTAATTTCTTTCAAGACAGCAGTCTTGTGAACGCAGTAACTTATCGGGCAAATTAATTAATTTGCCCTTCTACACTTGTACAGATTTCTTTGGATTAAAAAATTTTTTCATTTTCAGATTGTGGAAGGTGATAAACCCAAAAAATTATGTCAAGAACTGGATTTCCTCCACAAAATCAAACTTTTAATCAATATTTTGATAAGAGCTTTGAAATTGAAGTGGTGGGTTGATTAAACGGCATATTTCTCAAATTTAATTCCCCTATAATTATTTTATTGAATAACGGATTTCAACGTAATTTTATATATGAATCATTTGAAAATGTCGCGAATCCAATGGAGTACTCAGATTTTTTTTAAATCGCTGGAAATAGAGACTTATCCATGAAATTTGTTGTCCCTGTGTACTTTTCGAATGTCTACCTAACGAAAGAAAAATTATTTCAATTGTTTGATAAATGTAGATTTTATAAGGGTGCTTTTATCTTCCGATTCTTATCACATTTTATCTTGAGGAAAATGAAAAAATAAAACTAGAATTTCAAAAATATAATTTTTAATAATTTTCAGTAATATATTAGCAATACAATATTCAATAAAGATCACAAAACAATCAAAGCAAAGACCAACGCAAGTAAAACTCATTTAAAAAAATGGATAAAAGCAACATCATATTCATGTTAATCGGCCATTTCCATAGTTTCCCCCACTGTGCCCGGTTGCGCCGCCACTTTGTCCCCCGCTGCCACCCCTACTGCTTCCTCCCCTGTTACTTCCACCACCACTACTCGATCCTCCCCTATTAGCACCATGTGGCCCTGCATTTTTTGAAGGGCTGGCTAGGGAGCTTTGTACCAAGACCAGCACGACCAAACAGAGTACCTGAAAAAAAAATGGGAATCAGAAACAGTGACACATTATATGTTTGGGGGCTGTCAAACAAAAGAAATATATACCTCCCCCATGTCGCACGACTGGTGCTTATACCAGTCATGAATTACAAAGAATCTAATATCAGTTGTCACGAACTTTCATTTTTGGAAAAACCACTCCCCTGTCATATGTAAAAAAAAGAAAAGTGGCGATAAGGAAAAAAATAAAGTTGCAAAAAAGTTTTAAACTACAGGTGAATATCATTGCTTTTGCTTATAAGACAATTTTTCAAAAAAATAATCAAAACAGTTTATTGTTTTATTACTGTTGTTATGCTATTATTTAATTTTTTTTTCGTTAACCAGCTGTCGTCCCCTTACGAACGGCAGCCCTCAAAAGTCGAAACTTGTGCGTGCTAACAATTAACGAGGTCTAACCTGTTAACGTGCGATTCCTAGCACTTTCTCGGGCCATCAGATAAAAATCTGTAGTCGCTAGGATTCGAACCTAGCCGACCAGTAGTCAATGGTTTTGAACGCGACAGTCTCAACCCCTGAGCTACCTGGCGCTACTAGAGTTTTATCTAGTAGGCATCATGTTCAAAAAATTGGTGTTCTGTATCGCAAATGTTCAAATGTTGGTGGTGCAAAATTGACTTAATTTAGGGCAGGGGGCCACAGAAAAATTGCACAATTCGTACAAAGCTAGTTTTCTGTCACCTGGCTGTGATTCCAAATTTGAATATTGTTTACAATCCATTGTCAGTTAAAGCATTGGTGTAAAACAAAAAAATCGGGGGACCAAGCTCACTTCCTTGAGGGACTCCCAAATTTACTGGAAATGTACGGTTAAGTCAAGTATGTTTCCTCGTCATTCTGTTACTGATAATTTTTGTAATAGAAATGTATTTCAAAAACACGTTAGAGATTAAAAAACAGGCTCAGAATAAGTCTCTTTTCATCCATATCATCAGCATAGCCGAACAATGAAAATGGTCCCTGTTTCAGTTGAAATATTCTTGATTTTTTCAAGAAATGATTGCTTCATGTGCTACTACATTTCTCTAATACGCAGCTTCATGAAAGAAACTGTATTGTATTATTTTAGAATAATAAAAATTAAATAAGTTTCAGTTTGTTCAAAACTTACCACAAATTTCATTTCGTTGTGATTAGATAAATGCAGACTGTTGAAATGAGAACTTATGAATATAAATCCGATTCATTCTCAAATATATACGCCACTAATATTTACAGAAAATGCGGGGATTTTCAGTTACTAAGATATGAGACTATAAAACGATATTGCCTCGGGTCAATGTACATAAACAAAACTGGAATAGTTAATAATTATTAGAAAGAAAACAACGCCTCGTGCATAATAATAAATAAATCTTACGACAATGTTTTGCAATCCTTTATCTCATTTTGGAAATTGTGAAATACCTCTCTGTAGCTGGAACGCGATTTCAGTGTCAATGTTATTACTAGAATTAACGCTTGTTTTGATACTAGGTACGAGTAATTTTGTAAAAATATACATATAGAAGTTGGGTCTGTAGTTTCTTCTAGTTTTCCAGGACGAAAACTTCATTACAGTAAATATTTCAGAAATAGTGTTTCTATTTTAATAATACACGATTTTATATACAGTGTCTGTCCATAAAGTAACCGCCCTTCTGTTAACTTTTGAACGGATTGGATTTTTTTTTCACAGGCAAATTTCAGTTCATATTCTACTTTTTGACTACAAAAAAAAGTCTTTATGGACTTCATGGAGAGACTGTATATTATGATTCATACTCTACTGTAGTTTTTCGTCTTCAGATAAACACCTAAGAATTTAGTATCTTTTGTATATTCAATAGACTCATTTCATAGATTACATAAGTGTGGTTTCATCAAAATTCAAAGTGAGTTTCACAACTTGCAACCACATTGAAAGTTCTGTTAGGTAATTTTTCCGTTAAGTTCCAAATTTGTTAATATAAATCAAACATAAAACTAGCCCCAAAATTGATCCTTGTGGTACTCCACATTCTATGACCATTTAGTGTGAACTGCTGAATACGATCAACTTATACATATTGCTTTTATTTCTCTTCCATTAAAATTTGAAGCAATCTTTATCCAACCGAATTTGATATCAAAAGAAAGGTAACACGGTGATCTATGTACGTGCTATAATATTTTTTTATTATTATTATTTGTTCATCTAACCAAAAAATTGCTTCAAAGTAACTGCATTTTTGGGACATTTTTGAGATTCTTTTTGTGAAAATGTGGATTGAAATTTCAATTACCATTATATAAAATCGAACCACCTATAAAAGCCTGTCCTTGTTGAAAACCAATACGACGAACCATTTTTGAGTTATCAGTTGACTCTTTCACCTAAAAAGCGCCCCAAATATGATTGCGCTTATGGACTCTTGAGTAATCAACAAAAGAACATGAAATTGATCTTCTAAACTCTTTTTTTTCTAAATGAATTAAATAAAATAAAAAATTATCAAAATAGTATATTTATGAAATATTCAATATAAATTCATCAGTAACCAAGTTTCTGGTACCCGTGGCCTCCTCCTTGGTTGCCCCCATATCCTCCTCCAGAGCCTCCGCCACCACCGTGTCCACCTCCGTGTCCATCTCCGTGTCCACCTCCTTGTCCACCTCCAAAACCTCCTCCGGGATATCCACCAGCACCTCCTCCAATACCACTTCCCCCTCCGTGTCCACCACCGATTCCTCCTCCTGGATGTCCACCACTACCGCCATGTCCCGTCCCCGTACCAGCGTGTCCCCCTCCTCCCTGTCCGAATCCTCCTCCCTGTCCGAATCCTCCTCCCTGTCCTAATCCTCCTCCCTGTCCGCCATGACTACCACCCCCTCCAAAGCCTCCTGTCTCATAGTCTCCATTGCTACCGCCTCCATGGCCACCGCCTCCATGGCCACCACCTCCATGGCCACCGCCTCCATGGCCACCGCTTCCTGTTCCATAGCCGTAGGGCGTGGCTAGGGTGTAGGAGAGGCACAATGCCAGAGTAACAACCTGAAACAAAATATTTTTCAATCGGTAAACTCTCAGTATGTAACTTTATTGTCGTTCAATAATAGGGGTTTTGTTTCAAAATGCATTACAAAGATTTAAAGGGCGTATTCCTGGGGTCAGAATCAGAATCAGAATATTCTTTTCTCCACAACCTTCACAGAATTTGCCAATTCTGAAATCATATGGATAGAAACCCTGGTGCATTCATTCATACCTGTAAAATCGCCTACCAAAATTGTTAAGGTACGGCCTACCTGATTCTTGATATTTTATTAGAATGGGATAGCTTCACGACCGTGCTTAGATGGCGGTAAAGTCATTACAGATTGATAAATACTTGTCATGATGACGCTTGGACAAGTGTCATGACATGTTTACATTCCGTATTTATTCAATTTTGTTAAAAAATAAGCAATTACATGTTTAAAGTGCTCATTTCATAAAAAATCAGAACACATATTTTAAAACTTGTTGGATATGTGATATGTACGAGCAAGTTCAACAATAAACAAATAACTGAATCATCCCCGAGCTGAACGAAATGTAGTAAAAGAACAGAACAAAAATATAAATATCCTGATGTAATGTAAATCACAGGTAATCAAAAATTCTAATAAACAGTCAAATTTCAAATATTCGGAAATAACCAAGGAAATAATTATGACTCAGTAACACAGATTAAGTTCAGTACTTCGGAGTGTCGTAAAGACGGCTATTTTCGACTTTAGCGCCATCTGCTGACAAATCGCGAACCTTGTCCAATCCAATTACAGCATTAACATATTTGGGTGAAACAAAAGCGAATCAGTCAACGCACCAGGGTTTCTATCCATCTTGGGCAAAAGTTAGCCTTAACTTTTACAGCGACAAAAACACTATTGGTTTTTTCACTTATTCATTTGTTTATCAATTATCGCGGTGTTGGTTGCCATAATGAATAGTTTGACATTGATATGTTTCTGAATTTCTTATTCATTAAATTGTCCTGTCGAATTACACTCGAGGTTTGTATTGATATCCGGTAAATTTGTGATGTTCAAATTCTAAAGTGTTTTCTTTAGCAATTTGACAGTTCTTCTCGTCGAATGGCTAGGAAACAGTTTCTCATTAAACAACCCAAATTTAACCGATAAAATACAAACCACTTGTGCAATTATAAGTGAGAATCAACCAAAATCGACAAAAACTAGTTGGCTGCTGTTCAGCTTAAAATAGTTTTCATTCGTGTTTTTCTCTTCGAATTAACATAGCTTTTCGTAGTCGGTTTAAAAATGCAATTTCAAATTCTGCTAGATATGTATATATACTTTTAAACACAAAGGCGGTCGGGATTCAATACCCGAATTTTTTTTTAATCTACATCTTGATATTTTTATTAAGTCAATTTTAAATAAATTATTCAACTCTTAAGATGTAAGATACTTTATTGTTATTTTAGTTTTGCTAACCATAAAAATAAATATTGAGTTACATTACTTGTATTCTTTAAATTTGTGCAGTTGTAGAAAAATTATAGTGTCCAAAATGTGCGAAAAGTTTCTTTTCTCACTCGTTGCACAATATCCTGTTTTTTACTCAGCTAAACTTGTTTTCGGTGATATATACACTATTATAATATTATTTTTATTCATTTAGAATGAGGTTGATGATCTCTCTGGGCTATGCGAGGCGAACGAAAAAAGCAAATCATGCCTTATGACACTTCCCCTATTTCACCAATCACAAAAATACAAAAAACAAAACTAAAAGTTTCCTCAGGAATAACGTTTGATAAAAATTGACTTACAAATATTTTCACCATGGCACTTTATTTCTCGTGAAATTTGGAAAGATTGGGGAACCAGCATCCAAACATGTTTATATACTAGAGATTTTTATTTTTTTTTTTTTATAGTACGATAACCTTTATTAACATGCTGATCATTTCCAAAGAATAATATAAATTCCTAGCTGTATTATTATTTGGGGTCAAAAAACATATTGATGATCATGTACAGTTGTCCGTTGTATAATTAATTCATATAGCGAGATTAGAATAGTTAAAAATAGTATACCCCATGCAGTGGAAATGTACTGAAATGATACAGTGTTATTCGATGTATTTTTTAATAAAGTCAATCAGTTATCGAAGTTTTTAGGATTCAGACCCTTCTGCACAATGGCATATCACCAGCAAACATTCAAGGGAAAACAGTTTACTGTTCCATAATTACGCGTTAATTACTGGGTCTGTTATATGGCTTGAAACTTCATGACCGTGTAGCCTAAATGTTCAGAAATACACCTGTTTTTGTTTTATTCAAATCAAGCAAGTAGTGTTGAAGTTACGATAACTCAACGTTCTCAGCGTACATTGCTTTACTATCAGATGTTTTCAACTTTAATTTGTATGTAAAGTAAATCAGTGATACAATAGCAATGGTTGACGCTTTTGATAGAGGGCAATCTGATAATTTGCCTGAAATAGACGTGCTAATGATTGCCCAATATTCTTCGAGTAACTCCGATTTCTTGACCGCCGAGATTCGACGAGTAAAAATGCAAAAGTAAGTAGGTATTACGTTCGTCGGGTTACTGAGAAAACTCCAACGTATGTTATGTTTGTTCGTTTCTGAAAACTTATTCATGTTTTCAGCACATTTTCCTAATGGGATTATTGTTTAATAAATATTTGTTATGTTTTCGAATCTTCATTCCAATTTTAACTTTTGGACAGCTTCTTCTGAAAACTTGAAAAATGTAAGTTATCTTGTTTTTGCAGTAACCCGACGGAGCTTAAGGTGAGTTCCAAATGCATCGTTTTTGCTTTTCGCGTCGCGCGTCACGCATTCTGATTGGTAGATTGGTGAAACGTGTCGAGAATACGCCTATCAGAATGCGTGACGCGCGACGCGAAAAGCAAAAACAATACTTTTGGAACTCACCTTTAAACACAGCCCCGGCACCAACCACGGCGCTAATCGCGAAATGCGTTCCCGCTAGGTGGCGCTAAAAATTTAGAGACGAAACAATATAATGGTGACCAACTGCTAAATTCCATAAGAGACCATAGTGTTTCATTTCAGTCTCATTCAAATTTGAATGAAGTACTCGAGATTTCAAAAGTTGAAATGAGTGTATCAGACATTTTTATCCACGACGACATTGCCATGTCTTCTTTGTTTTTGAATGGAAGATAATGTTAAGAAACTTTGTCTTTGGTACTATTGATAGTACATTCAGCATTGCAGGATTGAGCAAATACGTTTAGTAATAAAACTTTAGACATCTGCCGCCATTTCAAGTTGTCTTATTCTGAAACTATGAATATTAAAGAATATCACTAAACTCGATTTATTATCAAAAAATCGATTGATAATGAGAAAACAGTTGAAATAGATGCATTACCGCTTATGACAAGAAAGACCTAATCTACATTGTATCAGTTCAACCAAATAGTTATAGATGTCGCACCCTTCGTGCAGACTTCGAATAAAGACCTGATATACTTTTTATCAGTTCAACCAAATAGTTATAGATGGCGTATCTTCTGCGCAGAATGTGAATGGGTTTTGCCAAGATTCTAATGATTCTTTTTAGTGTTTTTCAACCATAGAAATTATAATATGTATGTACTTGTTGTGTACTCTACATATAATTTGATTTGTGCATTTTCAATAAATGGATGGAACAACATAACTCATTTTTCACCACAAGTATGAGTTCCGTGCACGGACCTATAAAATAAAGGTTCTGTGGATATCTGTGGATGGAAATGAAAGTTGTATTTTAACATATTCTTTGACATTGACATTTGACAATATAACAACAATCGTCAATCATGAAAATTTGTGAAAAGTCAGATGTTGGGATTATTGAACATGAATTTTATACCAAAAAACTCTTTAATTACGATACTTCTTCAACAACATTATAAAGTATTATGAAGTACTGTAACCATTAGAAAATAATTCGAGATAGAAAAATTAAATAATCAAGGTAAGAAAGGTGATTACACTCTCAAATTCCAAGAATTTGAACAATGTCTACAATAACCCCACTCTTTAAATAATTGAATGTTCTTTAATTTGTTATCAGTTTTTATATCTAAGCTAAGGCTGACATAACCTGCACACCCTTCAGTGGATGATTTGCAATTTGACAATTATTTTTTGACAAAATCAAAAGTATTACAACTATTCTCAGACTGCAATGCATCCTGCATTCATTGAATTTGGAAAAATTGCAAAAATTTTCACATCATAATCATTAGGAAACTTGATTCTGCTATAAGAGTAGACCCAAGTACAAGCATAAGACAGTGTTAATTCGGTCATAAATAAATTGTAAGAATGAGTTGCCACAATTTTTATAATAAAGTAAGTTTTTTCCTTTTTTTTCAGCATAATGGTGTCTTCGTGTATTCATTTGACATCAATAGAAAACATTCCTATATCTACTTTACTGGCCACTAGAGAGGTGAGTGAGATTTTAAATAATAAAATCTATTAATTCTATTATTTATATAGGAACATGCCAATTTACAAAAAAAAAATATTGAAGAGACAATGTTTACGTTACCTTATCAACAAGTAGAATTTTTTTTGAAACGAAAGTAATACAAAGTATAAAATAACAACAAAAATTAAATGGCGCTCCGGGGCGACTTGATTGAATGAATAAATTTTACAATTTTTATTTGCTAATTAAACTACCCTTGTAATTGACTCATTTTGCCATAGTTCCTACTGTGATGAGGAACCATGAACAGTTCTGACACTCTTGTTCTTCTGGGATTGACATTAAGTTCAAAGAGTTCAATTATCAGCGTGAATACACTTTTTTTCATGAACTGTAGAGGAATTCCGTTAGGGCCAGAATAAAGTTGGACCTCTACTTGAAAAACAAAAATGCCTTCAAGGTCTCCCGTTGCTTTCAATGAACTTTTTTAATTTCAGCTAGTTTGTTCTGATTGTGCCTGTCGTGATCCTAACTTGTGGATATGTCTGTACAAAAACTGCCTTAGAATCGGTTGTGGAGAAAGATCTAGAGATCACAGCACTATTCACAGTGTGGTAAGGCTGGTACATTTCATTTACTAGAAACAACTAATAAACTTACATCGTTTCAGAACTATCCTTCCCATTGCATTCACATGAACTTGTCGACCAAGAGAATTTGGTGTCATGAGTGCAAAAAAGAAGTATTTATGGAAACGGCGTCCTATAATGATAGTGATCAGGAAACAGAGAGCGGCACTGCAAGGTCAAGAGATTCGGGACATGGCAGTTACAGTACGCTGAGAACAGACACTCCAGAAAGAGGTAATTAATTTTTCCGTTCATTGATTTCTGTCCAAAATTGATCACAGTTACATTTGTTACATAGGTACAAAGTTTTCTGTGAAAACTATTGTGCTGATGAAGAACTGAATCGTTTTACTGCGCCGTGACTGTCAAACTAACTAACTATATACTCCGAGCAACTTATGCAAACCAAATGAAAGAGATTTTATCTGAAATTTAAAATAAGAATTATTTTTGATAGGATAATATCTCATTGAAAATATTTTTCCAATCACCTGATGCTGTATTGAATATTTTGGCAGAAACTATCAACAACACTATATTGAAAGGTATTTTGCATCTTGTCTAAAAAATGTGATCCTCATATGCATAGATAATTGCAGCGAGGTCATTATAGATGATAAACAGTTGAGGGCTCAACACAGATCCTAGTGGTTCACCATGTATCACTGGGGTAAATCTCAAATACTTGCCATTCCACCAGGGTATGGCATTTCAACTTGTCAAGTAAACCTCAAAGGGTGTCATGAAGCAGTACCTCTGAAAGCATAATTCGATCGTATCGATATATTCAAATTATTTCGTTGACGAATTACAGGCCATACGTTAGAACGGAGCGTAGGACTGAACGTGGGTATGAGCGGAGACGCGTCGGACTCCAGCGACGGCGAAGACTACCACAGCTACAACGTCGAGCGGCCGTGCGGTCTCGTAGGCCTCCAGAATATAGGCAACACTTGTTACATGAACGCCGCCCTGCAGGCGCTCAGCAACACGGAGCCGCTGACCAAGTTCTTCCTGGAATGTGCGTACGTGGTACAGCTGCTGTCCGAGGGCAAGAAGCCGGGCTTGAGCAGGACGTATCAGGCGTTGATGAGAGACATCTGGGGGAAGAAGATGAACCAGGGATACGTGACGCCGTCAGGTATGTACAATGTGACAAATAGGTACTTCATTAATAGTCGAGGTTTCGTGAAAATGGCGCAGTCAGTAGGATATAATCACAAATTGATGAATATTTCACTGCTTTCTCTTCAGGCATCCTGTATGGAATCCGCAACGTGCACGCCATGTTCCGCGGATACCAGCAGCACGACACGCAAGAGTTCTTGCGCAACTTCATGGACCAGCTGCACGAAGAGCTGAAGCAGCCGGCGCCTCCGGAGCCTTGCGGCGCCGCCTCGCCCACCTCCGACTCGGACACTTTCAGTCTGGCCATGGACGAGCCGGCCGCCGCCGCTGCCGCCTTCACTTCCAGCAGCTACGATTCCAGCGAGGGCGAGTACGAAACGTGCGACTCGGGCGTCAGCGAACGCTCGAGTCTGAGCGACGACGCGGAGCAGCCGGCCGGCGGTGGCGGCGGGGCCAAGAGGCGGCTGAGCAGGTGCGGCAGTCCGAATCGCCGGCAGAGACAGAGGATGCAGAGTTCATGCGTCATAGGTAAGATTTTTTTTTGTTGGCACGGAAAACTTCTCGTTTCTGTGCTGTACAGCGCTGAAATATTTTTCTCTGTTTCTTCAATGCTCTCGTGGCCTTTTTTCCTCTCTTCTCTTTATTTTGCACTTGTCTGCACTTTCTTTCATCTCCGCTCTCTCTTTCTTCATCTCCGATCTCTCTTTTTTCATCTCCGATCTCTCTTCTTTCATCTCTGTCTTTTTCCAGTGTCTTCTTTACATCTCCTATGTCTGCTCCATCTCTCCT
The DNA here is from genome assembly GCA_958298965.1 of Chrysolina haemoptera. Lineage (NCBI taxonomy): Eukaryota > Metazoa > Arthropoda > Insecta > Coleoptera > Chrysomelidae > Chrysolina > Chrysolina haemoptera. The sequence continues at coordinate 565,618 of OY282594.1, read as the reverse complement.
TACTTTATTCTCCTTCTTTTTTTCCCGCTAAGCTCTTTTCCACTAAACTCTTTCCCACTATATCCTTGCTCTTTCGCATCTCGTCTTTCCCTTCTCTCTCCCTTCTTCCCTCTCTTTTTTTCGCTTTCGTTCCATCTCTCCCTTCCCTCTCTCTCTCTCTTTATATCTTTTTTTCCAAGCCCTGCTCCCTTCGCTTCTCATATTCTCAAACGACTTCCTTGCCTCTTTCCTACGTTTTTTTTTCTTCTGTTATACGCCTTTCTCTTTCCTTCATTTCGTTCCTTCTTTTGCTTTTTTCTATTCCTTTCTCTTGTCCACTCTAACTCAGTCTTTTACTTTTTTTTCTATGTGTTTTCGCTTTTTCCTCTCTATTTTCGGCTTTTCCACTCTAATTTCGCCTTTTCCACTCTATTTTCGCCTTTTCCTCTCCATTTTCGCTTTTCCTCTCCCTTTTCGGCTTTTCCTCTCCCTTTTCGGCTTTTCCTCTCCCTTTTCGCCTTTTCCTCTCCCTTTTCGCCTTTTCCTCTCCCTTTTCGCCTTTTCCTCTCCGTTTTCGGCTTTTCCTCTCCCTTTTCGCTTTTTCCTCTCCCTTTTCGCTAATTTCTATATCTTTTCGCTTTTCGCCCCCTTTTTTCTTTTCTCCTTATTTTTCGGTCCTACCTCACACTTTTCGCTCTTGCCTTTCTCACCTTTTTCGCTCTTGCCTCACTATTTTTGCTCTTGTCTCTCTATTTTTGCTCTTTTCTCACAATTTTTGCTTTTTTCTCACAATTTTTGCTCTTGCCTCACTATATTTGTTCTTGCCTCTCTATGTTTGCTCTTGCCTCACTATTTTTGCTCTTGCCTCGCTCTTTTCACTTCCTCGCCCTTTTTGCTTTTGTCTCACCCTTTTCGCTCTTGTCTCACCCTTTTCGCTCGTGTCTCACCCTTTTCGCTCTTGTCTCACTACTTTTGCTCTTGCCTCACTATATTTGTTCTTGCCTAACTATTTTTGCTCTTGCCTCACTCTTTTCACTTTTGCCTCACCCTCTTCGCTCTTGTCTCACCCTTTTCGCTCGTCTCACCCTTTTCGCTCTTGTCTCACCACTTTTGCTCTTGCCTCACAATTTTTGCTCTTGCCTCACTATATTTGTTCTTGCCTTTCTATGTTTGCTCTTGCCTCACTATTTTTGCTCTTGCCTCACTATTTTTGCTCTTGCCTCACTCTTTTCACTTCTGCCTCACCCTTTTCGCTCTTCCTCGCCCTTTTTGCTTTTGTCTCACCCTTTTCGCTCTTGTCTCACCCTTTTCGCTCGTGTCTCACCCTTTTCGCTCTTGTCTCACTACTTTTGCTCTTGCCTCACTATATTTGTTCTTGCCTAACTATTTTTGCTCTTGCCTCACTCTTTTCACTTTTGCCTCACCCTTTTCGCTCTTGTCTCACCCTTTTCGCTCTTGTCTCACCCTTTTCGCTCTTGTCTCACTACTTTTGCTCTTGCCTCACTACTTTTGCTCTTGCCTCACTACTTTTGCTCTTGCCCCACTATTTTTCCAGATCTTTTTTCAATGAAATTGCCATTATCTCATAGATTCCCAGCCGACTCCGACCTCGTCGACCGGCCACCCGCTATCCAAGAAGCAAACGAAGCAGCACCGCTCCATCATCTCGGACATATTCGACGGCAAACTCCTGTCGTCCGTGCAGTGTCTCACGTGCGACAGGGTGTCGAGCCGCGTCGAAACCTTCCAGGACTTGTCGCTGCCCATCCCTTCGCGCGACCACCTCATGGTGCTGCACGGGCGGTCGGCCGCCGCGGCCGCCTCCGGCATCGCGTGCGGCGACGCGCTGCTCCCGGCGCAGGACGGCTGGATATCGTGGATAGTCGCGTGGCTCAAGTCGTGGTTCTACGGGCCGACGGTCACGCTGCACGACTGCCTGGCCGCCTTCTTCAGCACAGACGAGCTCAAGGGCGACAACATGTACAGCTGCGAGAAGTGCAACAAGCTGAGGAACGGCGTCAAGTTCAGTAAGGTGAGTTGCAATCGTTACGTCGTGTCGCCCTTAAGTGACACTGCTCTATTTCAACCCTTTTATTGTGATTGATGACGTCTTGTTATTTATTTTTTGACTGAGCCATACGTCAAGATCAAATCTTATTAGAGTATGTTTTTGCCAGAGAAGTGAAACAATTTGCTGGGACAACATGATCCTTCCCTTTCCGGTGGACAACTTCGAATTCGTTACTGTTGGAGCCTAATGACCCAACGGGCGATTCTGCCCACCGGATTCTTGAGAGTCCTTGAGTGGTCCGTGATGACTGTAAATGTCGTCCCTTCGAGATACGAACGTAACTTTTCCGTAGCGAAAAGTACAGCCAGACATTATTTCTCTATCGTATTGAACTTTCGTTCTGTGCTGCAAAATGTCCTACTTGCACTGCGCTGTTTGGGACCTTCAGTGTGGTAATGAATAATGTCGATAACATGTAATGTATGATAATTGATTGAGAAATAAAGACTGTTATTATTATTATCATTGCATATTTTGTTGGTGTCAGTAACGTTCTCCAAGAAATGCAGATGATGCAAAGGGTTGAAAGTAGATGCTAGTTGGCAGGAAATTCACAACGGTCTTTGTAGTTTTCAACTACTATATATTTTTTTTTTATCGGAAATGACGTTTGACGTGAGATAATGAACAATTCATTTCCTGGAACGTGAGATTTTCATGATTTTTATCTTGGCTTTATGTTGCAAAATACGGTATGTTCTTGTTGGCTGTTGTCAGTAGAGGAGCTGCGAGAGTTCGACGACAAAATTTCAGAAATTTTCTTATGAGCATCGATTCTGTACATTTTCGTTGTCCTTTCTTTATCGCTTTATGATGATATGAGGTCCGTGATGACTGTAAATGACGTCCCTTCGAGATTCGAACGTAACTTTTCCATAGCGAAAAGTACAGCCAGACATTATTTCTCTATCGTATTGAACTTTCGTTCTGTGCTGCAAAGTGATCTACTTGCACTGCGCTGTTTGGGACCTACAGTGTGGAAATGAATAATATCATTAAGGAGCAGGGGTGGTCCATCACAGTAAATAATATGACTCCTATCTCCTTTCTCTTTGTTCTTACGATCTCTGAAAATTATAGAATTTTACTTTTGTGGCAGTCCGTACTATTAATGAAATCTTCATTTATTTTAAAGGTCCTACAACTACCGGAAGTCCTGTGCATCCACCTGAAAAGGTTTAGACACGAACTCATGTTCAGCAGCAAAATATCGTCAGCCGTCAGTTTTCCTCTTAGAGGTCTCGACATGAGGCCTTATCTCCACACCGACTGCGTTTCCAAAGTGTCCACCTATGAACTGTTCTCGGTCATATGTCATCATGGCACAGCGGGTGGAGGCCACTACACCTGTTTTTCCCTCAATTCAGGTCAGTGAAAATGATTTCAGGAGCTTTATAGTGTGACAACGTCATTGGACCAAGAATAGTTTTTTGTGTTTCGCAGGGACCAGTTCTTGGGCCGTTGTTGTTTTTCCTATATAACTCTAATATGCGAACGAAGAAATGATGGATTATACACTATATTCATTCATTCATTTGTTTGCATAATATAATGAATTCCAGATAATAATTTTCATTAAAAACCGTAGTTTGTTGATTTTATTCAGGCCAATGGTACGAGTTTGATGACCAGTACGTTACCAAAGTTTCTTCGGATAAAGTTCAAACGTGCGAAGCCTACGTTTTATTTTACCAAAAAGTTAGCAGCGAAGCTGTCAGGGTGAGGGATAAGGCAGAAAAGATTCTGGAGACCACGACCGAAAGTATGCTAGATAACATTAGGAGAACTTACATCTCTAGGCAGTGGATTAACAGGTGGGTATTTGATTATAGATGTTATCCCATTGATTGCACTACTACAATTCTAGGGTGGGTTTCATTCGTAAATTGAGACTTGAAATAATATTGGTACTACTGAAACGAGAAAAAAAAACAAGCTTCTAACGATATTGAACATGATATATGGTTTCATTTAAAAAAAATTACGATGACGTAACTCCTCCACCATTGGCATATCAAAACAATATTTGAATTCACCAAAAGGTGCAGAGAGAAATACCCTTCAACTGTCAGCCGAACTTTTTTTCGATAGTTCTAATATTAACTGAGAAAAATGAGCGGGTCCATACATTTGACTAACTCTGTATGAGTATCGGTTACGTCTTGTCCATTTTCAGTGTGACAGTGGTGGGTGTCTCTCTTTCGTATAATCGTATGTAGTTAGTGTCCAACGCTTTTGTAATAATATTCTTGAACATTAAAGAACAAGTACAGTACAACGTTATGCCACTACTCCGCACGTTTACAGGTTCTACTACTGCGCGGAGCCCGGCCCGATCGACAACTCCGACTTTCTGTGCCGGCACGGCTCCGTCAGCCCCGACCGAGACTCGGACATCGACAAGGTGGCCATGGCGGTGCCGCGCGACGTGTACGACTACCTGTTCGAGAAGTACGGCGGCTGTCCGCCGTTCGCCGCTTTGTCCGTGTGTCCGGCCTGCGCGGCGCTCCAGAAGCGGCTGCTGCTCGAGATGGAGACGTTCGTGCACATTAGCAGGGAGGCGCAGCACCGGGACGAGCCGCACACGCATTTTCTCTCGACGTCTTGGTACACGCAGGTCAGTTTATTTGTATATACAGCGACCGCCAAAAAGTATGTACCATATGGGAAAAAAGTTTATTATTAGAGTATTGAAAAAATGATTCTTGGAAAAAGTTTGTGCATGTCCGATAACCTAAAAATCGATTTTGACACATGTCACGTGATCGCTGGTATGGCGGCAAATTCAAAAAAATTACTATGAGAACGCAAAAAGTCGAATAAAATGGCAAGATATCGAAAAAAGTTATTTGAAAAAGTTGCTTAGAATTCAATTTTATACACATATTCAAAGTTTGAGAAAATTATGTGGGAATATTGAAAACAGCAATTTTTTTTAAATAGTTTTCTAGCTGTAGAAAAATATCAAATCATTTTCTTATGAATTGCTTGACCATACTGAAATATTTGTATTCCGATGATAATAACAAAACTTTCTCATTTTCTCCACACCAGAGAGCACTAAATTGAAAAAATTGAATTTTGTCAGAACCCTTGCTGTTACATTGGTTCGTATATAATAGATATATCACAATTCCGCTATTATTGCGATGATAGGGAGATCCAAAAATATCGTGTTTTTCAGATTATAATAAATTTTTGATGATAATCGTGCACGAACGGTTCACTTCGCACATAATCTTAAAAATAGTGCGTCAAATTAAAGAGGCTTGAGTTTTCAACATTGCATGCGAAGTGAAACGCTCTGGCACGATTATCATCGAAACTTGATTATAATCTGGAAAACATAATGTTTCTGGAGTGTCATGTCATCACAATGGTCGTGGAATTCTGATATAACTGTTAGATACGAACCAATGTAACAGCCAGGGTTTTAACAAAATCCAATTTTTTTAATTTAGTGCTTACTGGTGTAGAGAAAATGAGAAAGTTTTGTCATTATCATTGAAATAAAAATATTTCAGTATGGTCAAGCTATTAATATGATAATAATTTGATATTTTTATACAGCTAGGAAAATATTGAAAAAAAATTCTATTTTCAATTTTCTCTCATTATCTTTTCAAACTTCGTATATGTCTATAAAATTTAATTCTAAGCAACTTTGTCAAATCACTTTTTTTGATATCTTGCCATTTTACCCCACTTTTTGCGTTCTCATAGTAATTTTTTTCAATTTGCCGCCATACCAGCGATCACGTGACATGTGTCAAAATCGATTTTTAGGTTATCGGACATGCACAAACTTTTTCCAAGAATCATTTTTTCAATACTCTAATAATAAACTTTTTTCCCATATGGTACATACTTTTTGGCGGTCACTGTATATATGTTCTCTTGAGCGGGCCCGGACGATGACCTTATGGTTTCGGGGCTTTCTAAATCTACAAAGTGTAAAACTGATAAATTGTTTAAAATCATGAAACCAACAGATATTTTCCCTTTCAGTGGCACAACTTCGTTCAGAAACACAATCAGGAACCGCCCGGACCCATAGACAACACCAAAATCAATTTGAACCAGCTGGATCTGAACGAAGCTGCCGACGTGCCGGAATGTTTATGGAACTTTTTCTACAACATCTACGGAGGAGGTCCAGAACTGAGGATAAAAACTGAGATACAGGTAGGATGTCAAGAGCTTTCAAAATCAATTGTTGCAAAATTTGTTATGGAAAATGGTCTTATATTGAGACTATTAAAAGTATACAGTGTGGAAACGCTTCATTATCTCACGAGTTGATCATTTTTGGACGTAAAGCTCTGACAGGTCGATTTTGTATTTTAGTTTCCCACCTTTCCTTACAAAAAATTGATTCTTTCCCCCCCACCACCTTACATATGTAACTCCCTTCTGTAAAAATATTATTATTATATAATTGAAATTCCACAGGAAGCGGAAAGTGAAGAAGACATTCCAGAAACCTCGGACGCTTACAATTTCGAGCCTTCTCGAAGTAGGCGAGCCGACAGTACTTCCAGCTGCGCCTCGGAGCCACCCAAATCCGACACCAAACACGTCTGGAACGCGCACGCGCCAGACAAGTGCCGCGGCGAGCCGATGGAAACTGCGCCAAGGAAGCGTCCCGACGGCGGCGCCAAGGAGGTCGTCCAGATGGAGCTCGTGCTCACCAAGTCCGATGCCGGCCGGGCCGCGGAAGACGCGGCCGTCGCGATACCAAATAACGCTGCTGAAGACGGCGACGTCGAAGACGAAACGCTCAAGGAGGCGGGCAGGGAGGCGAAGAGCAACAAGAGGCATCGACGGAGGAGGAAAAACTAGCCGATTTCCGTCGGAGTCGCGGCGATAGATTGCATCGAGGAGCTGGCCGGATTTCTTGCGTAACGTAACTTTGATTCGATCAGGAGTTTCCGCGGGGGAAGAGCGAGTCGGTGAGTTTCCAGCCGTGGCATCTATACTTGACCCTTCGTATCCTTGAAATCGTCACTTTCTAAGCAAAGCACTGACATACAATGTAAGAGTATGAGCACACCCTGTATAACTAACAAATATATGTTGAATTCTTTCGTTATTTCATTTCAATGTCGATAACATGTAATGTATGATAATTGATTGAGAAATAAAGACTGTTATTATTATTATTATTGCATATTTTGTTGGTGTCAGTAACGGTCTCAAAGAAATGCAGATGATGCAAAGGGTTGAAAGTAGATGCTAGTTGGCAGGAAATTCACAATGGTCTTTGTAGTTTTCAACTACTATATTTTTTTTTATCGGAACTGACCTTTGACGTGAGATAATGAACACTTCATGTCCTGGAACGTGAGATTTTCATGATTTATGTCTTGGCTTTATGTTGCAAAATACGGTATGTTCTTGTTGGCTGTTGTCAGTAGAGGAGCTGCGAGAGTTCGACGACAAAATTTCAGAAATTTTCTTATGAGCATCGATTCTGTACATTTTCGTTTTCCTTTCTTCATCGCTTTATGATGATATGAGGAAAAACGTATTGACTACATTATATACAATACGTTATGTTCAGCAAGTCATGTTAATCTTAGTAGAGAAATATCGTGAAAAATGATAGTTTCCTAACTACCACGGCAAATAATAATAATAGCCGTCCTCTGCCCGCACAGGCCATGCCTTTGGGTACACTCTACGAGTGTTTATGAGGTAGTATTATTATTATTATTATTATTATTATTATTAATAATGTCCTGTTGAACACACCCGCTCGTGAAGCTCTCGTTTCCTCGTTTTTGGCCTCCTAGTTTTCCACGAGATTCAGTTACTCAACAGCGGTTCAGTCGTTCATGAGAATCTTATGTTCCATATCACAAAACGTTGAATTTTATGTTTTGTTTCTTCTAGGACTTTTTTTAGAAATACATTAATTTGACTTTGAAAACTGTATCCCAAATAACTTGATGATTTCATAACATGTCTTAGATTGGTCATGGAACAATATATTTTCTCCTCATCTTTCACATCATAAAACAGTTTTTTATGTCTTATGTCATTTCATATGTCATGAAATATTATATCTGTGTGTTATGCCATGAAACGTAAAACTTTATATTTTATGGTATCAAATTATTGATATTTTTATATCGTGGTTATGTTTTATGTTATGACACATAGTTTTTTCAGACAAATTGCGAAAAAAAACTGCAAAACATCATGTTCCAGATTTCTATAACTTTTCAAGGAAAGGCAAGAGGGTGTTTTGTATTTGTCTTGTATGGAAACAAAAGAGATACTGAATGGACTCCAAAGGATCGAAACGTCTCTTGGCAATTTTAAATTTTAAGTTATTTTAAATTCATTTACTTCAGCATTTCTTACGTCATGATCGGAGGTTTTTTCGTTTTTTAGGGAAGTATGTAGTTGCAAGAAGCCGGTTGTGGGTTTTTCGAAACAATCTGTGTTGTTGGACTCGGTGGTGTAGTAGTAATTTTATGGAAGATTGTTTGTTATGCGAGTAGACAATGGGATGATATTGGGAAATAATTTGTAAGATATTAAATTTATCGAATTGTGTTTGTATAATTTATTTAAATAAATAACAAAAGAACTTTAATATTTGTGTATTCTTTAGTATCGAAAATTTTATGGTGCTGCTTTTTGGTTTTTTCGAAAAGTAGGGGGCCAGAGGTCAACTTTGTTTTCTTTCATAATTTTCCATATCCAAAACTGTTGGAAAATTTCCCAAATTTTTACAAATTCTCAATCTATCCTTCAAGGATTTTTGCCCGACGTGTATAGCATATACTGATTTTAGGCTAATCTTAGTGTCAAAACTGCAAGTGTTCCGAATTTTCACATTCCAGAATTCGGAAACTAACATTAACCAGCAAATTTTCTAGAAAAGTTTCATTCGAAGGTACCGAAAATAAAATAAATTGCATTTGGGTGCTCAGAAAAAGAAAATTGAATTCGAATTTTTTCACCCATGTTCGACTTGTTTAAATGCAGGACTGGTAGAATAGTTGAAATAATTTCGATGTGATCCATTTTTTCTCTATTTAATAGTAGTTGCAATACTGTTTTTTATAATAAGGAACGTGGAATTGAAGGTTGAGGAGATAAACTAATTAACTGTGGAATCTGTTTCATGACGAATAATTTATTGAAACTATTTTGTCAATTGAACAGCGAATACAGCAGTGGGTAGTAAAAAATTCATATACCATGAATATTTGCCTATAAAATTATATATATTATTATATAAAAGATCTGGAAAGGGAAATAGACCTTTCAGTTATAGGTACATCAATAAAATTGAAGATTATATAAAAATTTAATCCATATTTATTTTCACCTTGCTTAGAACAATCAAAGTGTAGATAAAAATGCAATTGAATCACAGTTGGAAAAAATGAAATTAAAAAAATCAAAAATCTACAATTTTCAAATGAAGAAGTTAAACTATATTGTACAAGCTTAATCAACAGAATCAAAATCATTAAATTAATGTCAACTGTACAGAACATTCATTGATGAAACTTGAACAGTAAAGTTTGTGTTCACTGTGCATATATTATGCATATTTTTATTATAAAAAGCCTCTCGTTTTCTCACTATCGAAAATATCAGTGATTTTTTTTTCTCTTTGTTTTTTGGCTCTCAAATGGAAGTTTTTACCATTTTAAACCACCATTTCAAGTTTATTTTTCACGTCCTGGGTCTTGTCGATAACCTTATCGATGAAAGGCCTGTCAGACGGATTCACTTGCAAAATGAAGCGAATCAGATTGTGAAGTTCCTGAAAAAAATATATAATTACTCAGCAATATGATACACAAATACGAAAATTATCATCAGAAATTAGTAAGAAAACTGAAAATGTCGAATTTAAAAACTGATAATTTCATGAGAAAATATAAAGTTTTGTAGGAAAATAAACTTTTCTTTTTTCAGTACCCAAGTTAATGAAAATTACAATCAAACATTTCGACTTTTAAGTCTTGAATCACTCTCTATATTTCTCACCTCACTATAATGCGTCTCATGTGGAAAAACAACGGTTCCCGATATCACAGCCAAATTGACGGAATCTCCTCTCTCGTGGACAACATCATAGGGCGATTTAAAATACAACATTGCATACAGAACGCACCCCAAACTCTGCAATGGAATACAAAATCAGGAATGAAGTTACTAAGGATGGAGCCTGATTACCCAAATATCTGTCCTCTGGTCGATAACACAATAACTTTCCACGTGGAACAGCTCAGGAGCCCTATAGGTCATCGAGGACCTCTCAGCAGCTATGTCCTGCAGCTTTTGTGCGTCTTGGGCCCCGCAGACTTGGACTTTTGCAGGAGCACAAGATCCTAAAACAAGCTGTTAGTCCAGGAAATGAAGCACTTTGAGTGGCAATTTTTTCGTCCTACATCGAATTACTTGAAATTTTGACAGTAGGTACGGAATAGCCCAAGAATCAGAATCATTTTTAATTGGAAAGATTTTCCATATTAAGCTTAGAAATGTTATTTTATAAGTTTTGACAATTAGGGGTAGTTTTCACCCCTAAAAAATAAACAGAGACCATCCGCATGATACAGAATTTGAAGTAGAGGGTGAAGATGAGCCTAATTCCAAATTTTCATGCAAATCGATGCAGGACGAAAAAATTGCGAGGTTTTGCCAATTTTTGAGTTTCAGTTAACGGACTATGTTGAAAAACTCAAAGTTTGTCGGGAACTCTAGCCCAGAAATAAATTATTAATACCTAAATCCATCAAAATTGGATCCATTTGTTCAGTCAAACAAATATTGGCAGTTTTAAGGTCTCTGTGTGCAATTGGATCAGGAGTAAAGTCGTGTAAGAACTTCAGCACCTGGCATATATCCAGAAATATCCTAAAAACATCTTTTATGTCCATGTAGTTCTTGTTGAAGGATCGTAGAGTCAGATAATCGTGCAAAGTTCCTCTTTTATAATAAGGCAGCACCAAGAAAGCCTCTGATGTTGCTTGAACAACTATGTCTGCAGATCCTGAAAATGAACAGTTGGAATAATAATAATAATAATATCACCCAAAGAAGATAATCTTATTGACAAAGTATTTTATGGTTAAAGAAAAAAAGAGGTTTTTATATTTCTATATAAATGTTTCTTTATTTCCTTGCAAACTATGAAATGATTCATTGTTGGTAAATTTCTTTATATAACTAAATGAGCGTGTTTTGTGAGGATATTTGTATGTCTTTAGTTAGCCACTGTTTTTTTTTGTTGCTTTTATCTTCTGATAAGGAAACGATTAATTGAAAATATATCAGAGGTGATAAGTTACCTTTGAATGTTGATTCTACAAGTTCAATTATACTAGGGTGTCGAAGTTTTTTGTAATAGTTTATTTCTTGCATTGCAATTTTTTGGTCATCGATACTGTGGCAGGTTATCCGTTTGAGGGCGTATTTTTTCTTCGTGGCGGTGTTTTCTACCAAATCAACACACGAAAAGCCCCTGAAATAAGAAAACATTAGCATTAAAAACAGCTGTTTGACTACCTTATACGTTTACCCTTCTCCTAGTCTTTCCTTCACTACATATCGGGTACCGTTTATATTTATTGTTTCTCTACTACAAATACAACCCATTTTCAAGATCATACTAAGACCTAGGGCATTCATTATGTTTATTATACATTTGAATTTTGCGATCACCCTGTTAAGAGGTCAAAGGTCATTGGCTTTTTGACAAATTAAATGGTAGACAATTCTTCTTCTCTTTTTTTTGTGGAATTTATTCTTCTTGGTAGTAGTTGGCAGTCCGCATCCTCGATAGATGGCGCTCAAAGTATATGCGCAAAACAGTTTATAGGTGAACAGTTCGGCCGTGTTTTTTTATTTATTTTTTCGATAAACATTTGTATCAAAAATTTTCCAATCAGTTTGAAGGTGAAATATCTGTCTTGTGTTATGAAAGACCTTGAGGAATTTAAAATCGATGAAGTACGAACATTAATATAGCTGTTGATTAGTTTACGCCGGTAACCTAGCTGGAGTGGAGTGGTTCACTACTCAGTCGGATAATATTGGACAATTGCACCAATGAAATTGATTAGTTTACGCCGGTAACCTAGCTGTAGTGGAGTGGTTCACTACTTAGTCGGATAATACTGGACAATTGCACCAATGAAATTGATTAGTTTACGCCAGTAACCTAGCTGTAGTGGAGTGGTTCACTACTTAGTCGGATAATACTGGACAATTGCACCAATGAAATTATGAAAAGAAGAAGATCGTAGCTAACTTCAGGTTAGCTAGAGTTATGCAACTGTCAACAAAAAAGAAATCCGCAGCAGTCTAGATTTTTTGAAAACCCCAAGAATACAGGATGTGGTTCGAAATTTTGCCCTCTTTCGGTATAATAGTGGGTGTTATGGCTCTTCCTCACGCTCTCGGATATGTTATGAACAGCGCGGTCCTAGGAAACATGTACCGTAGGAATATGTACACCTTTGAAGAGAGGAAACAATATTTGAGAGACAGGAGGTTGACTGGGGACCCTTACAAAGTGAATGGACTCGAGGCAATACCCGACGAATAGAGGTTGGTTTATCGTGCTCCACCTTGAAATTAGGAAAAAAGTGGTGTAATGCTTGGTTCATGCACCCTACCTAAGAACTAAACCAAGAGTGAATCAATGCAAATGTGCTTAATACTAGTTGAAGTTCCATAAACGTTTGTGTTGTTTTCCCATTAATGAACTCTTAGTTCTTATTTCTTAGTCTTAGGTTTAGTTCTTAGGTATGGTGCATAAACCAAGCATTACTTATGTAAAAAATGAATGAAAAAATCGTGATTTGAAAATGGTCGATTTTCAAAATTCAGAAGGGCCTAACTTGAAAAGTACTTAAGAGCGCCACGAATTTTTGTTCAGATTCGTTTTCAGTATGTAAGTAACACCACTTTTTTCCTAATTTCAAAATGTAGCCCGTAAACTTATATTTTCAATATTTTCAATAGGTTAAACTGTTGGTGTTTGTTTTCATGCTTCAATCGTTTCAGGGCATCTGTTATTTTTTTCAAAACGATTTCACTCATTTACATAAACATATTTCAAGGATTATCCAATTGTTTTTTTTTGCAGGTTCGATATTGATTTTGGAGAAATAGAAATATACCGGTAGGAAGTCTTTTTGTGGATATTTTGAACCAAATATACCTAATTTTTTTTGTTTATATGTGTAGTTTCTTTTATGATTATCCTGAGTATTTATCTGTCGCCATACAGTTTGAAAAGCTGGTCTAGTCTGTATTGCAGTGCCAAAAAAACTTCACCACTTCAATCATCCCAAATGCAAGGAATCACCACCTCTTTTTTCATGAGTCATGAGTTGTTCAATGTCCGTCGTGGTATAAACTGGGGTTAGTAGTGAAGTGGGCAATTTGGCTTTTATTAGCTTTACATCACATCAAGCTGAAATAACTTCCAATTTTGAAACCAGATTATATAGACTCAAAATAACTCAAACTAATTTGAACTCAAAATAATTTTTTACTTAATTCGAAAAGTGTGCCGGAGAGTTTCAAATAAATTAATCGAATAATTTCGACAAAATAAAAATCCCCTCCACACCATCCCACAAAGTGGAAAATTTGAGGCAAACAAAGGTCAGACAACAACTGCTCCCCCTACGAATAACATGAAAAAAAAAAACGTTGGTTTAAGAGATGTAATATATTACAACATTTATAGAACTTTGTATAAATAAATGCAAAACAAATAATATAACACTATCTGAATATAATTTAAATAAGTTTAAGGTAAAAAATACTGATTGTGCAAAATACTAGTAAAATAGTATATTAATAAGAGGAAAAAATGGATAGCTGTATAAATACTACACTGCATTCATTTGAAATCTAGCAATACCCTGTATTTTGTAGTTTCTAGAAAAAATTTTAGTATTCACAAAGAAAAATACTTTCAAATAAAGTATGACCAAAGTACCCCTTTTCTATTGAAGAATTAGAAATTGGGAAGGGAAGGAATGACTGCAAAAAGAGTTTCTCTCGAAAACACAATTTACTTACTTCTGCGAATGTTTGAATATTTTGCGATTTTCATATACAGGGCGGTAAGTTTTCAAATAACAACGATGCATAATAAAAAGTATAGTAACAAAAATAAAAAAACTAACATGGAAAGATAAGTTCTACGAAATGAAAAAATTCTTGTCTTTTCAAACGATTGTCCTTGAAAGTAATGCTATTTTTCAATAAAGCTTTTTGAATTTTGAACAGCGTTCTTGTTTATTCAGTTAAGCTTTTGACGAGTTAGAACTCTCAACAAAGCCTACATAGCACCAAAAAAACAATAATTTTGAGCATTTTTCGCACTGTACAATATAAAACTTCCATACATGCCATCATTTAAGAGAACCAATTCATAATAGAGAAATATAGTATCAATAATTCCGCAGACTTTTAATTCTTCTTGGTCCAACCGAGCTTATCTTGTTGAAGATCCTCCCTGAAGAGTCTTTTGCCCTGCGCCAGGTGTTCGGCGAACTGGGATACCACAGGGTCCATACCGCAAGAGCTAGCGGCGACCACTCTGTTGTTCTTTAAGTAGAAGGCTACGAATTTAAATTCGGAAACGTCGCCGTGGTAGATTATGTCGTCATAGTCTCCGTGACCAGCATATCTGAAATGATAAATCATATTACAAAAAATACGTCACTTTCACTCGACGCGCGTTTCGCCAATAAAGTTAGCAACCCCATGAGCTATAAGCTTACTGCACTAGTTAAAGTGCCATACTTCTTTACAATGGATGTCACATTACTAAATACTCTTGATAGTGTATTCCCAACTGCAAAAACCACTGAGAAAGATATCAATATTTTTCAACTTCCGAAACCCCCACCTACTCCTCACTCACCTAACTCCTTTGCCGTAAAGCATCGTCCAGAAATAAGGAACCGCCTTCAGCTCGGTCTTCTTCCCCAACATGTTCATCGCGGCTATCTTTCCGTGATAGTGGGCCAGGGGGTAATGCCCGATCGCCGCCTTCAGGTGATCGTGGGGCCATACTGGGGCGTAAGCAATGTCTCCGCCGACAAAAACGTCCGGTATGTTGGTCTGGAGGTACTTGTTGGTTTCTATTGAACCGTCCGCCTGCATCTCGATGCCCGAGTTCTTGAGGAAGTCCGTGTTGTACGTGCTGCCTACCCCCATTATCACTAGGTTCGCTTTGAGGGTGGAACCTGAAAACAAAATTACTTTTGTATTATCTCTGGTAATGGTTGTATCCCACTATCTTTCTTCCTGTCTCCTCTCCACTTCCTCCTCTTCAACTACCTTATCTCTCTAGCTCTCTTTCTCTAGCTCTCTTTCTTAAGCTCTCCCTCTCTCTAGCTCTCTCAAGCTCTCTCTCTAGCTTTCTCAAGCTTTCTCAAGCTCTCTTTCTCTAGCTCACTCAAGCTCCCTCTCTAGCTCTCTTTCTCTAGCTCTCTCAAGCTCCCTCTCTAGCTCTCTTTCTCTAGTTTTCTCAAGCTCTCTCCAGCTCCCTTTTTCTAGTTCTCTCAAGCTCCCTCTCTAGCTCTCTTAAGCTCTATCCCTCTCTCTCTAGCTCTCTCAAGCTCTCTCTCTAGCTTTCTCAAGCTCTCTTTCTCTAGCTCTCTCAAGCTCCCTCTCTAGCTCTCTTTCTCTAGCTTCCTCTCTAGCTCTCTTTCTCAAGTTCTCTCTCTAGCACTTCGAGATCTAGAAGAGATCTCCATATTCCTCAATTTCAAAAAAGATTTATTTAAAACTCCATTTTTATCAAAGGTTCAAAAGCATTCAATGAGTTACCATCTGAAATAAAAAGTTCACACTCATACTCTCTCATGAAACCACCATACCCAAGATGAATACTTTCCGATACTGTATATCCGGGAAAAAATTATATATATGATTCCACTATAACTACTATGAGCTTCACAGTTTTTTTTTAATGAATCTTACCATCTTTCAACTCCACTCCAACTACATTTCCACCCCCGTCTTCTGTTATCCTGTTGATACCACTCTCTTTAACGAAATTGACACCCTTCTTTTCGAAAAGATCCAAAAAGGCAGCTCCGATGTCTGGCCCTAAAAGAGGCTGAAACGGTAGATTTCCTCTCAATACCACTGTGACTTTCTTCACTTTAGTTTGGCAATAATTGGCGGCTTCCATCGCAATGAAACTCCCCCCTAGGACCACCACTTCCTTGTCTTCTGACAAAAGAGATAGCGTATATCTGAAATATTATTCACTGCCATCACATTATTGAAAAAAAACACTGAAATATAAATAAATCTTCTAGCCAAATTAATCTTTCAATTGAAAGCAATGACATCTAGGTACAATGGTTATTGCTGTGTTCATGCAAAAAGATTGCGCCTAGATAAAGCCTAGATAAAATAACAACTCTAATAAGGGGAAAAAGAGAAATTTTCAATTCACCAGGATACCCTTTCGCTAGAAAAATGCGCCAGCTGCATTGCAATGAATAACGACCAGAAATTCAATTATGATATATTCCACTTACTTGGCATGTTCATAGTCTCTTAAAATGATGACATTTTTCAACTCCGCTCCTGCAATATTCAACTTCTTAGGTTTGCAACCCGTCGCTAGGAACAGCTTCTCGTACTGCAGATGCGTACTGTTCTTCAGTGAAACGGTTTTCAGGGTAGTATTTACAGAAGTTGCCTCGACTCCTTTCACTATGTCGATGTCATACTGCTGGTAAAATTTGCTATCTCTAAACTGGGCTTTGTCGATTTCAAAGTCCATGGCCTTGCTCACTTTAACCTATCAACAAACAAAGAAGAAACGGTGAACAGCGGAACTAGTTAGTAAGAGTGATAGAGATAAAGAAAGAGAGAGCTTGCTTACCCTATCATACGGCAGATGGGGCTCTTTACACACCATCGTTAGTTTGCCAGTGAAACCCTCTTGTCGTAGAGTCTCGACACAAATAGCTCCTGCTGGTCCACCTCCAATGACTATGTAGTGTTCTTGTTGGCTATTGTCCCTTTTGGCCATTGGTTTGACTCGTTTATTGCTTAGCAGTTCTGATTTCTTTGCTCTGACTCTCACTTTGTTATTGTGGACGAAAACCTTGTGGCATGGTAAGGAATCGACACCTGAAAAATAAACATTAACGACCAAAATACTAGAAATAAGAACAGAATAATTGTTCCATATAGAAAGCTAAGACAACATAACAAACCAAGTACAGTATCGGAAACAATTTATCTGAAATCTACGCGAGCAACAAGGAACACAATGATATGATAATACCACATAAACAAGAGAGACGCACTACTGTGCGCCTCTCCTGTTACCCCACCCGATGCATTAAATTAACGAACCACGTGGCAATGCGACACACCGCACACAGCGCATGTCCATATCCTCTAGTGAGTCGAAGAGAAATTGTAATGCTCTCTCAACATATAGCAAGCTATTCTTTACGTTCTCATGAAACCACCATACCCCAGGTGAAAACTTTCCGATACTCTATATACCTATTTATTAATCTGGGTCGATGGCCATTTGATTTCATTATCAATGAAGCAAATTTATTATCATTATTACTATTTCGCCGAAATAAACAATACCTATGAATTTTACCAATCAGTCAATGATCCATTTTTTATATAATCCGTAATCAATATAGATAAGCTGTGAGAATTAGTAGATTTTATCAATATAGCTGCCAATAAAAGTATTAATTATATCAGTAAGCTTATGGATATAGCGATTTAGCAAATGTGACTAATATATTACTATCTAATAAAACTAGAGCATAAATTATTTTCACAAAAGAGATCGACAAAACCACAAGAAAACTAATATAATGGGTTTTAACTTTGATTGCCAGAAATCAGAATCCTAAACTTGAACAGACAAATTTTAGAATACAAAGAAACTAACTACTTAAGTATATTGTTTGTTATGCAATATGCATAAAACTCACCAGGAAAATCTTCTATATCTCCAGTAGCAATGTTGAAACAAGCTCCATGCCATTGACACCTCACTCTCCCATCTCCCAAGGCGCTGTTAACAAGCGGTGCCCCATAATGGGTGCACTTCGTACCCAGTGCACTGATTTTCCCATTCTGTTTCACCAAAAGAACTTTGCCTTCGTCCAAGTCAAATGTTTTCAGTTCATTCTCTCCAATATCATCTACATGGCAAACCTCATCTTCTACAAAGTCTTCGCAATTTTCGGTTGTTCTCACTTTTCCAGCTGTAAAATAATGATTTGTTTTTAAAGCTCTCAGTAGACTGTTAATTGCGGGTAACAAAGTGTACATCTTGCATCACAGAATTTGGATTATAAATAAAAATCAATACCATATGCAGCAATGCAGCTGAACTACTTCATTTCCTAAATATCGACAACTAATAATTTTAATCTTCACGTATCGTTTACATTCATTCATTTATTTTTATTATTAAAAGGCTGCTGAAAAATCAATTATCTAATACTAAAATTGATTACAAGAATATTTAAAATCCTAAATTCTAGGTTAGGTTATGTTTTTATTTACCTAAGCGACCTACTAGATGAAAAAAAGGCCTACTCACCGTCTGAGATTTCACCTACTTTCGAAGTGTTACAGCCCATTTTACCTCTCGAGTTTTGGATATTTAATTTTTTACTTTTGGAGATATGACAAAAGTGTTGCAACCGTGCAACTGATTTTTTGCTACTTTCTAATATTATTAAACCTTGCCTAAGGGACTTCCATATCATGACTTTTTATTATCTATATTAGATATATGACATCAGCAACTCATGCCTATTAATTTACATGACACATCACTGACACGTGGTATCTTGAAGGTTGAGATGAATTATAATCGTTTTTAGTGATAAGAATCTACTACTCAGCATATTATTTCCGTTCGATAATTAACTGTTATTTGTGTAAAGCATTTACGTTTATATTTCGAATAAACATATTTAAAAAAAACAAATGTGCTACAAAAATGTAACCTACAATATCTGATATCACAGTAGTTCAAACGTTGAAAATTCGCTCAGAGTAATAAAAGACAATAGAGGGGCCTTTTCCATCCTTGTTTCGAAGGCAACATCATAACTTTATTTGTTTACAAGCGAGGGCATAATACATGTTAAGTCCGTATTCATTCGAGTAGTTTCGTGTATGCCCGCTCAGTTCATTCGGATCACGTTGCCATTCTTCGTTTGTATGTAACCTCTGACCCCAAAAACGCTCACACACTAATTTTTATTCGAATCGGACCATTATGACAAATCTCGTCCGCCATATTAGAGCCGCCATCTTTAATTAATGAATTTTGACAAATATTCAAAATCTACGACATAGAAAACCCCACACACCAATTTTGAATCGAATCTGACCCTATTCATAAATCCTGTTCGTCCTTTTGGAGCTGTCATTGCATTGTCACCGCAACTATGAACACCTGCCAAATTTCAAATCATTCGGACGTCTGGAAGTAGGTGAAAATCGCGTTCAAAGGTTCCGTTACATAGATAGATAAATAGGTACAAGAAAAGCCAATAAAAGCATGTTAAAAAAAACAAGTAACATTCATTTTATAATCACATACAATATAAGTAGTAAAAAATATTGCTTTCATATAATAAAAACTCAGCCTTATTATTTACATTTTTCATCTTATTTTAGATATAGACTAGATATACTTATATGAGGATCCAAATAAATTAAGAAATGCCTTAAAACTGAATTCAAAACTAAGGAAAGGGCTTTCTATCACTTTTGGTGTCCTAAATATAAAAAATTTCACAGTTTTTTGTAAGGAAATAGAGATTCTATGAATCCTTTCCAGAGGCACGCCCATGTTTTGTGACCTTTCTTTTTTCATGAATATTATAAGTGAATTATAAAGCAAGGAAAACAACTGGTTCCTTTAAAAAAAACTGCGTTCAGATCCACAGACTTAGCTCAGTGTACGAATCTGTCGATATAATGCACAATTTCAAAGAACACCTCTACCATAATGAGAACAATTATCATCCACTCCAATCTAACATGGTGCTTGTCGCTCAAATGTGAAGACAGCAGCTCTATCAGCGCCACACAATGGTTAATTTTTTCATTCATCACCTGAAATAAATTGTACATTGGTCAAACTTGTCGAATTAAAAATGACTCATTTCAAAGAGCATGCCAACAACTGAATTTTACCTTTGTTCTTTTATTTATACAGAAATATGAGCAGACTTGATTGTACAAGATCTCCAAATCTTCGTTGTCCCAATAGAAGTCGGGAGTGTCCAGAACATCTGAGCTGAGGTTCATATAGTGTCTTAGGGCAAATAGTTCCCCATGCTTTCTCAGTACTGCTTCCCTAGACATTCGAATCTTCTTACCCCTTAAAAGATATAGCATATATTTCAGTTGAGTAAGTTATTGGCGATTTCAATCTAGATATCAACATATTAATAGGCAGGGATTATCTGTACCTTTTCAAATCTTCCGTCACAAACTCGATCTCGTCTATATATTTATCCAGCGAAGCTTCCCATACCCCCAGTTTAACATTAAGCATCATAGCATTGGAGAAAGTATATTTTTCCAATGTTTTATCTTCTCCTGACGATAGGAGGAAATCTCCGTCCTTGTCCAGACAGCTGGGTTTTCTAAAAAAGTCAATTTATATACATTTGCCGGTCAGTTTCATAAATAAATACTTGTTTACTTGTCTATGGTGTGATGCTTGTAGCTCATAATTTCACTCTCTGACTGAACAAGTCTCTCCGAGTAACTGTCTTCCTCGAATTGTCTGAGAAAATTCAGAATGTTGCTGCTTTCCAAGTCAGCAATGTTCCACAAAATGACACTACCTGCAATTGTTATACAGTTGGAGCGCATTCATTTAATTGTGTCAATTTCAACTACTGTACCTTCTCTGAAAAAAAATATTTCTCGCGGTTCTTGATTGACTCTGTACTTTGCTACGGCATGCACAACGTCGGTGTTATTTTCGATTCGTTTGGGCTCGTAAAGGTCCTGTTCTTTCAATCCTTGCATGAGTTTTTCGAGGTCATACTCTTCTGCTGTGGCGAAAGCCACTACATTGAAACTACCGGGTTTATGTTCTTCCTCCTCTAAAACCTTCTTTTTCCTTGGCGCTCGTTTCTTTACTTGGATTGAAGATATAGTGTCGTGGGTACTTGCGGGTCTGAGCGTTGATAGTCCTCTTCGAAAAATTGTGGGAGTATTTTTGAAAAGTGATTTTGTGATGTTTGGTAGAAAATAGGAGCTGGTGACCGGGACGGGGTTGTTGGTGAAACTTCGAAATACTTGCACCAGCCGAATATTATTTTTAACAGCGCTAAATAACAAGCAATTTACTTTTTTCAAAATCATGGTTACAAAAAGTGTGGTTAAAAAATAAGGTTAACTTTTGGCACCGTACCACAGAACATCTTTGTAGGTCAGGTGTTCTGTGTCGTCCGTCCATACCACAGAACACATCACCTATACAGAAGTATCATTAAAAGGTGGCCATTTGATCTGTTATTGTGAACTTTCGTGACCTTCATTTGAAGTTTGGCTTGTATAAAGTCATTTTTGGACGGTAATCAAAACTCACTTGAATTACATTTCAAGTGACCCGCCTTTGAATTCACCGTGCAAAAATGATATACAAGCCAACCTTGCGTCAATGAAAGGATCTTTTGTTTCAGCAGCAATCTGTGTAGGTTAGGTGTTCTGTGCCCATTTTGACATCTCACAAATCGGGCACGAGCGTCTGTAGACTGGGGTGAGATTCTGTGTACCATAGAATTCCATTGTCGACAGTTATGTCTCTTTCTCTCCCATGAATTCAACTATAATGTCATCTCACTTGTTCTATCGACAATAGAATTCTATAGCACACGGAATCCCACCCCTGCACTTGAATGCAATGTTTGTTGCTCAGAGTAATAAAAGACATAGAGATTCCATGCCTATACCTAAACAAATACCTATTTTGAAGTAAACATGGACTATCCTTTTCTATACAATTTGTTGGCGAGGGAGGTGACGGGTGGTGAAACGTTAAGGCCGATTCAGATTCATTTGAGTGTATCAAATCATACCATCGTATATTTCACTGAATCATTCATTATGTGAACTAAAACATGTTCTAATTCGTGCGTGCTCACCCCGCGTTATGGAAGGCATATTTTTCGGACTTTGTTCGAATTCATACATATTTTGAGACTCAATGAAGTTTGTAGGATGACCTGCAGACCACTTTGACTCCCGTGACAGATGTAATTGAATGGTCGTATGGAACAGTAGTTGTTTCCTCAATCAACATTCACACATTGTGGTAATACGTGATCCAAGGTGATATTTTGAATAGCTGGTTCAAGTAAATCGCCTCTAGATGGCCTACAATTTTCTAACGCAAATATTCATTTTCTTAAAATTTCTATACATTTTTCAACTTATGAATATCAATTAGGGGTTAGTTAGGTTTATGGGTGAATTAAAAATAATTCCAGCTACCTTTCTTATCGATTGAATAATTAAACAAACACTATCTCAAGAGTCAAGACCCAAGGTCGAACAATGAGTCCAAAGTTCGAGTTGGGTGAAGGTGGTTCGAAAATGTGCTAAAACCAGTCGGTCATGTCATGGTCATTAGGTCGCTTTTTAGTCGTGGCGCGCACGTTGCAAAAGCGCGGTGTCATTTTTTAAGCTTGTCCCCATTTTTTTCAACAAATCATTGTACCAACACCATGGGCTACACAACCGTTGAAAAAGGATCCCCTTATTCTGCTGACTACAGGGTGTACATCCAAGATAAAAATGGGCCTGTTTCACCTTTACACGATATACCATTGGTAGTGGATGCCGCAAAAAAAGTATTCAACATGGTAGTCGAAGTACCAAGATGGACAAATGCGAAAATGGAGATCACAATGAAGGAAATTCTGAACCCCATCAAGCAAGACATCAAAAAGGGAAAGCCTAGGTTTGTTGCGAACTGCTTTCCCCATCACGGTTATATCTGGAACTATGGGGCTCTGCCCCAGACGTGGGAGAATCCCGAACATTTAGACGATGGTACCGGTTGTAAAGGTGAGTTTCAATGGCCTTTTCTCAACTCAAGGTTCCTGTTAGTTGAGATCGTTGAAATATCTCCGCCAAAAAATCAAAATAATGACTATTTTCATAATTGGTTCTGTAGATTAGTTGAGAAAATGTTTTAGCATGTCTCTTAATTTAGCAGTAAAAGTAGCAGTAGCAGTAAAAAGGTAGAAATTCATAAAAGAAATAATACTAAAGAGCATTTTGAGATCTTATTAATGATTACAGTGCCAGATTAGAATGCCAAAAATTTTATAATTTTTCTCTGTACTTGTTCAATTCAATACATCTGATAAGATAAAATTCATTTTTTTGTCACCTTATATCTAATCTACAAATACACTTATCGACTAGGTGACACTAAGACTACTATTTGTAAAGGCACAACATAAATTCACATTAAAGATTGTAAATATATTTAAATAGTTTGTATGGCTTCACATACATGCATGACTAAAACATGTCTCATTGCTCTACATCATATGAATGAAATATATTTGTATTTATCGACTATTTATGTACCCTTAAAATAGCTAAGGAGTACTTGAATTGAAGAGATGTCCTAATAATCTTTTCGGCCAGAGTTTAGACTATTTTATTTTGACCGACAGTAAACCATCTCATCTCCTTTATTAGTTGTAATTTCCCAATCTATTGAGTTTTAGTGTTCCATGTATACTTATGAATATTACTGACTCTTGATTCGATGATTTTTTTTCCATAAAATCGCATCATAATTAAATAAATCATGATTTTGCTCGAAAAATACCACAAGGCATTTTGAATTACTCAACTTTGGCGCCCTCTAGCGGCTCTCCTAATCATACGATCTTCTTATAACTTGTCAAAATTGACTAGGTGCTTGGACTGAACAAAATATCAAAAAATTATCAAATTTTACTGAAAGCCATTTTTATAGGGTTTTGTGCCCTGTCGTTTCCCCCAGCTCTATAATATATTTAATACAGTATAGTTTGCATTTGTGAAAGGTGTAAACAACCCCTATGTGGGACAATATTCCACTACCATTCACCTAACCATATGTTTTGATTTCTAATTTTGATATCTTGTGCTCAATGAATCATATTTTAGGTGACAATGATCCCATCGACGTTATTGAAATTGGTTACAGAGTGGCCAAGAGGGGTGACATACTGAATGTCAAAATCTTGGGGACCATTGCTCTGATCGACGAGGGAGAGACAGACTGGAAACTCATTGCTATCGATGTGAATGACCCAATAGCGGACCAAGTCAATGACATAGCCGATGTGGAGAAACATTTCCCCGGATTGCTCAAGGCGTCTGTTGAATGGTTCAAAATCTACAAAATCCCAGACGGAAAACCAGAAAATCAGTTTGCGTTCAACGGCGAGGCTAAACCGGCTGCTTTCGCCCACAAGATAATCGATGAAGTGCACAGGTTAGTAAAAAAAAATGGTTTAATTTAGCCGGTCGAAAATGAATATTTGGAACCTTTGGTGTGAATACAATTCAAGAAATAAAAGCTACACAATACACCAAAGCTACGTCACTTTCACTCGACGCGCGTTTCGCCTACAAAGTTATCATCCTCAGAGCTATAAGCTTACTGTGCCAGTTGACCCTATTCTAATAATATATCTACCTAGTACTTATCTAAGTGGTTATTGCATTCATTATCAATTTGAATTGAATATAGGGTCGATTCAAATTGATAATGAGTGCAATTAACCACTTAGATACGTAGTAGATATGAATAGATTAACTAGTGTATGAGAGTTATAGCTCTTGGACTGAAGAATAATTTAGTCAGATCATTGATTAATTTTGACCAATTGCAGGTTCTGGAAAGCGCTAGTTGCCAAGGAAGTTGAGGCCAAAGGAATTTCCTGTGTCAACACCACTTTAGATGGAAACTCCTTCAAAATTCCTGTGAGCGAGGCCAAAGATGTGATAAACAAAACGCCTGACTTTGGGCCTGCATTACCCCTTGATCCGATTGTTGACAAGTGGCATTTCATCCATTTGAAGTAGGCTATGTGAGGAATTCGACTGTTTCATTGAATATTAAGAGAAACCACAAAATGCATTTAGGGTATTTTCTATGATCACTAGATTATTTTATATGTTTCTTAGCACAGCCTTCTTAATAGTTTGAGTTCGAGTCATGGAGAAGAAATCTGACAACACTGTAAGAACGACCTGTTCTAGCCATTCTTGATGCTTGTTCACGTTGTAGGTTAGGTAGATCAGACGATTCAGATTTCAGTATTGTGTGTGAAATTTCGTGATTGATTTTCACGAAACATCTTGATGTTTTTTTTTCACATCATATCTGAAACAGAATATTGTTATAACTACTTACCAACACTACATTGAGTAGGCTAAGATCCACTTACAGTGTCCAGAATAAAGTTCACAGCAAATGGATTTTTTTTTCATTGATTTCGCAAAAAAATCGTTCCAACTTTTATTTATTATGAAATGAAATTATGAAAATGAAAAATAAATGTACTTTTCAAATATTTTTTCGTGCTTCAAATGTGATTATTAAATAGTTGAATCTAAATAGAAATTATGCATATGACAGCTATTCCACACGCGTGTGGAAAGTATTTCCACGTGTGTGTAGATATAAGCCACTTTGTGGGTCTGTACAGCACGATATACATTACTTTCTTATGTGGTTGTTGGAAAAATTGAAAATGCAATGTGCTGAAAATAGTGATGTACATATAATAAAAATAGATAATTATCAGCTTTTAACCTATATCGAACATATTTAAAAGTTCAAGAGGTCAAATTCATTAAATTTGTTTTGTTCTTCAGTCTGTTACAAGATATCCTTCATTGAATTATTGAATGGCTAGCAGTTAAAAATGTTTGGTATTATAGTTGTGAATACTGTTCACTTCAGTAACTACCAAATTCGAGTTATTAGTTTTTTTTTTTCAATTGAGTGGATAAAACAACGAATTTTCAGGTTATAACGAGAGTTCAGATGAAGATCTCTGTATAATATGGTGAAAACGCGTGTAAATGCGTATTCCAGTTCTTAATTTTTCGATTTGAAATAAAAAAAATTGTGACTGAAATCGAATTTTTTTTTTTCAGGAAAGATGTCTGTATAGATGAAAAAGCCAAACTCTAAATATAAAATTTGATTGAATTCGTTGAGAACCATTTCCGAGATACAAAATTTATACAAGAATTGCTCATTTAAATATATAAGATCCGATTGTTTTATGTTGTAGTTTCTTCAGAGCCGTTAAAAAACAATTACCTGCAGTACCCCATATAGAAACTAGGAATTGCATATTTGAATCAGCCAAATAAATATTTTCGTAAAGTTAGGTAGTTTATTTCAATTCCAGTTTGTGATAGCAAAAATGAAAAAAAATCATGTAAAACCTTGTTATTTTGTCTTCAACTCATTCTCCTGTTTCATTCCTAATTTGTCAAATAAGCAGAGAAATTGACATTATCGAATAAAGCATTTGACATGAGATTGCCATTCTGTTGACTGCCCTGCGGTGTTGCCAATTTTCTCATCACAGAAGGCTGTGTTGGTTAGTGATAATAAATGAACCTCATAAAACGAGCTTGTTTTAATTAAAATTCCTCGAATATGGTGACTTCTTGAATTCCTGAAAATGTCTATTGTTACTCTTATACACCCACTAGTGAATATTTTATTTGCATTTTTCCGTTTTTCAATGAACTGGTTATAAAATCGCGCAGTATAATTGTGATTTGAAAGTCTTATCTCGCCATCATGTTGATGGTATCAAAAGTTTTTCAACTATTTATTAAAAATCTACAAAAACGTATCGACACGTCATGATGATTGAGTTGGAGTACTATATTTTTTACAATGACATTTCGAATGTAATACCATTTGAAATATGTAGAGCAAAACTGATTAAAGTAATTCCGAGTTTTGCTGCTCGTGAACCTTCCCGGTGAATTCTTTCTTAAAAGTTCTTCATTGCCATCTAATTCAGTCACAAAATTTGAAATACCTGTAAAGCCATTGAATATGGAAGAGTACCGATTGTATTTTTGGATCCTGCCAGTCAAAATTCTGCACTGTGGACTGTGAGCTCATCTCCTACAGCAGAATATCATCAGTTGAAGGTTTGTTTTTAAAAAACATCAAAATATTGCTGATTTCTAAAAAGTAACAACACACCAGCCAAGCTTACTTCGGCTACTGTCCAAGAGATGGCAGACCATTAGCGCCGAGGTTTCACATACAAAATTTTAAATATCTGTAAAGCCACTAAATATCGAAGAGAACCGATTGTATTTTTGGATTTTGCCAGTCAAACTTCTGCACTGTGGACTGGAGCAAGTCAATTTCTTTCACAAAAAAATATAAAGAGGTTAACTTCTTTCTTGAAACGACTATAGAATGAAGTTTTTTCTACAGGCATCAAATTCAGTGTGGAGGACTTTGAACTCATCCTCTACAGCAGAATATCATCAGTTGAAGGTTTGTTTTTGGAAAACATCGAGATATTGCTTATTTATAAAAAGTAACAACACACCCGCAAAGCTTACTTCGGCTACTGTCCAAGAGATGGCAGACCATTAGCGCCGAGGTTTCACATACAAAATTTTAAATATCTGTAAAGCCACTGAATATCGAAGAGAACCGATTGTATTTTTGGATCTTGCCAGTCAAACTTCTGCACTGTGGACTGGAGCAAGTCAATTTCTTTCACAAAAAAATATAAAGAGGTTAACTTCTTTCTTGAAACGACTATAGAATGAAGTTTTTTCTACAGGCATCAAATTCAGTGTGGAGGACTTTGAACTCATCCTCTACAGCAGAATATCATCAGTTGAAGGTTTGTTTTTGGAAAACATCGAGATATTGCTTATTTATAAAAAGTAACAACACACCCGCAAAGCTTACTTCGGCTACTGTCCAAGAGATGGCAGACCATTAGCGCCGAGGTTTTACATACAAAATTTAAAATAACTGTAAAGTCATCCTACACCTCGAAAAACTCCCAATTTCAATATTACAAAATAGATCGTGTTCGGATACTCCCCAAGAGACGATAGGGCAATATTTTCCCATTAAATTTCAACAGTTATTCGTCCAAGGTTATTTTTAATGGTGAAAGAAAACAATAGAGTAAAGGGTGAAGAAATATACAGTCCATCCTACAAAATAATTTATTATTGTCAAACATTTACAAAATGTTTACCCATCACTTCTCTTTACTCGTATAAAAAATATTTACATAAATCTTCCTACGAAAATCTTAATTTTCCATTATACCTTTCATAATACTCGAAAAAAACAAATTGAAACTTCTTAAAGCCATGGGTGCCATGCTGGGTCCATCCTGCACAGATTGTCGGGATTATTAGCCGCCAATACCAACGTTGCAACCTGAAAATAATAAAATCAATAAGGGTCAAATCTGGAGAATACAGTGGCCAAATATAAATAAGCTACTATAATTATTATTACGAGAACATAGAGTTGTTATCTTTTCACATCAACAGAGAATTAATTTGCATATCTACCTTGCTGTCAGTTCCATCGAACTCTGCAAGACTTCTCAGTCTATTGGATATGGAAACCACAGCTTTATTAACCATATTGATAATCTGCTCTGCGTCAGATACTTTGGCCTGGTTGGCGCCAGTGAGATCTTCAGGTTTCTTAGCCTTGGATAACATCATCTCGTCGCGAATGATCGGCTTCAAAATGGACAATACCTTCAAAAAACAATATCATTGGTGAAAACCAGGAGTTCCTTTCCAGAAAAGAAAACTCACCTTGAAGTTGGGGTAAACGAAACACCTCGATATGGCGATCATCGAAGCCGTTAAAGGACCACTGATGGCGATCGTCGATAAGAATTCTATGATGTTCGGAGTCAACCGGAAAGGAACTGCTCTTGTAGTGTCCAACTCACCTACAAAAAGTTTGACAATATTGAAAAAGCCATTGGGGAAAGCATAGTTTTATAACAAAATGTTTCAAGAAATTTGGCGCAGTAGGTAGGATATCCGTGATATCCAAAGAAATTGAAACTTGTATACAAAAGTAACTTGTTACCCGTTATATATGCCCTTCAAAAATATTTTGCGAGGTTTCAAACAAAAAAAAAAGATTTTTTTTTCGAAAATTGTGAGGTTTTAAGCAATGTTCTAAATTCCGTTTTTTCAAAATTTATTGAGAAGTATATACTGGAATGTGGCGCAGTTTCAAGGACTTAATAATTCAAGATGGTGTCAAGATTTTCATAAACTCGAATCAAACCTACCTGTACTATCGTCCACATCGAATTTGAAATAAGCAACGTTCATTAGCCCTGAATCCTGATGCAGATACATCATATCAGGGTTGAGTCGTGTGAGGTGGAATACGTATTCAGCAAAGCATGTTAGTGCCAACTGGAGTGTGAACTACAATAGGAAAAACATGAGTATAGTCAAAAACTTGACTGTTATGTCAAAAAGCACATTTTGATTTTGAAGAAGAATAAAATATTTACCATTTTCCTGAACTGCCAGTAATCAGTAGCGCATGGGAAGGTTTGTACCGCCCAGTTCTTCAAGATGGTTCTCGGAACCTTGGTTTGCTGAACTCCTTTCAGAATATCCCTCGACACTTGATGGCTGGCTTTGATACCCCTACTCTGCACTTCTGCTAATCTTTCGTAATAATATTGAATGGGGTCGTCGTGTTCAATGCCTGAAAGGAAAAAATAAACGTTGGTATACCTCAAAGAACCGATTTGGGACCTAGAATTAGAATATTACAGAAGGTTCCAGATTCCCTTAAAAATTTCTAAAATTAGTTAAAACGTGCAAAATAGAAATTTCAAAAATTGTTGAAATCAAGTTTGCGATGAATTAAAATACGCTATAGTTGAAAAAATCTCACCTAGTTTGCTACAGCCTTTCTTGAATATATCTAGATAAGAAATCGAAGCTGGATTGTCTTCTACTAATCTGATCTGTTGGGAAACAGCAACTACCCTAGGGACGGTGTATTGCAGGAATCTCCTAGCTGTCTCCTTAAAAAAAAAAATGATCAATAAATATACGAGGCCGTAGTCAAATACTTTTCGAAAGATGGCCCTGCGAACACGTTCTTCTGTACTCGTCAAGTGAGCTGACGTCTAAAACTACTTAAATATATTATCTTGTTCAAATGTTATTACAGAAAGCAAGTGAAAGGTTTTATTAGAAAGTACTGTAACAATCTTTCATCAGGTCATGTTAGCATGGGTAAACCAAGAGAGTTTTTCGTTTGGAACAATCTCTAAGAAAAATGGTGTCAGGTGTGGGGTTCTCAAGAAATTTCCACCTTATATTGACGTTCGACATCATTATTCAGGCAGCCTTCCGAATCGCTTCGAGGAATGAATCCAAAGGGAAATATTAGCAAATGAAATAATAATTATAATTATAATTACCTTCTGCTTTCCCAGATACAAATTCAGCATCCTCATCAGCTGCAGCACCCTCTCCTCCCTCCTGGCGTCCGCCAAGCCGGAATCGTTCACCACCAGATAGGGGTAGATTTTGCCGTTGTGGCCCCTGATGTAGAGTCTGCGTGCCGCGGCATTGTGTTTCTGCACGACGTCCACACGCGGCATGAACCTGGTGATGCGAACGAAGTAGTGGTTGTGCTTGGGCAGCAGGAATTCTCCGGGAAGTTCCACTTCGGCGGTTTTCAGAGTGAAGTTCGAGAGGAAGCGGCATTTTTCCTCGATCAGGAGAGACCTAGAACGAATGATGGCGTCATTCCAGTATATCTTTCATCAAGGTTATGCTATGGGGAATCGAAATTAATAAAAAAAAGTACTGGTTTTCTCCGGAAAAAAACGCTGCTACAGGTTAATTCAGCGTGTAACGAAGTGTAATTGAACAGATTTTGGATTTTTTTCATCAATACCATTCCTCATCATCTAGGAAATTTAAACATGCTCAAAAGCTCCCATTGTTCAAACAAAAAAATCTCATCTGAAATAACTATCTACCATAAAAATAACGTGGACTTACTGTAACAGCATCTTCGACCTTTCGTCTAGCACTCTGATCCACTTCTTCAGCTTGAAGATGAGCGTGTGCAGCCTCATCGAGTTGGACTGCGAGAAGTCGAAGTCCTTCGTGAATTCCGACTTCATCGCCTTGAACACCGGATCCTGGTAAGTCGCTTCGGCTCTCCTCGCCAGGCTCTCGGACGCGGCCGAGTTGAATGTCACGTTGACGGAGCTGGAGATGTTCTCGACGCCGATGCCGAAAGTCGACATCAGCTTCTTGACGAAGTTGAGTATGTGCGGCGTGATCTTCGCCTCGTTGACCGCCTCGCGGTTTTCGAAGGCGATGGCGTAGCACTTCGTCAGGCCCTGGCGCAGCTGCCGGAGGACCTCTTCGTACCAGTTCTCTCTGAACCATTCCATCTGAAACGTTCAATGTTTTGAAGACTTTTGCAATACATGAAAATATGCCCGGTGTTTTATTTGAAAAAGACCAACTTTGGTTAGCCACGCTTCATTGATGCACCCTGTATGAATGAGAATAATTTGGAAGATAGTCTAAAATGGTCGCCCGTTTGGCAAAAAATATAAAAAACCAAAATATCATACCTGCTTACAAACTATTGATTAAGATAGACAGAACCAGACGAATTATTGTGGACTGTATAAAACATATATTCCCACTCTGTCAATGATATCAAGATATCCCCAACAACCAAAGCTATGTCTTCTCCTCTTTTATAGATCATATTTTTATTAATTTACAAGCGCCAATACCCGCCAACAACTCACCTGGTCGGCAATCCCCTCCAAACTCGACAGTACCGTCGTGTGGATGTCCCTTTGCATCTTCATGATCTTCGAGCACCGAATCATGGCCGGCGTGGCCTTGATCGAAGACGCCTCCACCGTCGTGACGGCCGCGGAAACGCTGGCGACGCCCTCGGAAGAGGTCGACTGGGTCGCGTCGCAGGCGGTCTGAGACTCCTGAGACTGCTGCTGCAAAATGAGCTTCAATGATTATTAGATTTGAGCCATCGCTACGGTTTCGAAAAAAATTACCTGGACGCTGTTCGTTTTCCTGGCGGTGGCCGTACGCAGGGTCAGGTACAGGGTCCTGATGGGAAAGTAGACGGCTTGCGGGAACATTCGCCCTACCTGCAAAGGGCGAAACGTACAGCACTATCAAAAGTATTATCATCAAATGGTTATGGTTTCTAGAAGTCGGCGTTCTCGTTGCGGCAAAAGTTCTCGATCTTTCCATCTGACTATACAGGAAGAACTATGACCACTTACCGAAAATCAAACAGTTTGCTCTCCCCACCAAAAGAGGTGGAAAACTAAGTGAAATCTGGACCAACAACTGGCCTTTTGTATGAGTAGGAAAGCGCCGTTCCTGGATTTGAAAACGTGTATAGCCAGAATCAGTGTTACTCGTCCTTCATCAAACCCAGTTGTATTTTACAGTATTTTGTGGAAGATTTGGAATTTAGACAAATTTATTCATGATTTATACAATGTTTGGCTAATAAGGGATGTTAAAGGACTCACCTGACACAGCAGATTCAGAATAACGTTGCCTTCGTACTGCACCAAGCAGTTCAGGAGCTGAGGTGTCCACGGCAACCACAGGGTAGGAGGAACACCCACCGAGTACTTGTCCAAGGCCTCCATCAAACTGAAAGAGAACAGGAACAAGTTATACGGAAGCATATCACACAAGAGACGTGAATATTGTTCAACAAAAGATAATTTAATTTATTAAAAACCCATTCATCTATCCATACTGTAGCGGATATCCGACAGGAAAGATTTACTTCTTTGGCTAACGCCTCGACGAAGTAGGTGATTCGAGCCGATCCTGCACCTCCCCCCACCACTATGATGTCATCTATAACTTTTCAGTGACCTTCATGGGTATCTCTGGTGCACAGGTGTCATTGTGTGGCTATGTAAAAGATTTTCTTCCAAACTGGAGATACTAACTGAGAAGGCCCGCTATGCAACAAACTATGACTTGAGCGGGTGTTGAGATGAGAAAAAAATCTCATAGTGGCTACGAGTTGGAAACCGTCCTGACGTTTTTGAGGAACACAAAGGCACACCACAACAGCAGTGTGGCATTTCAGTTGCAATAATTAACAAATCTGAGAGCAAAACGATAATATTTGAATATGAATGAGATGACCATGGCAGTTGGAAGACCTCCAGCCTAACTAGCGCCACCTACTTCAAGCTTTCCAGATTGCCTGCCATTGAAGGCAGCCAAGAAAATAATGAGGAAGCAGTTATACTAGACTGCTGAAGTGATATTTGAATAAAATACTATAATGTCTTGAAGGTGACTTTGAAAGTGAAGTCCCCTTAGAAGATAAAATTTACTTAACCCAGCGTTTTTTGAATCCATTCTAACCACCCGAAAGGGAACCTTTGCTGGGAATGCATAGAAAATTCCACAACCACAAAAAATACATAAGATTCACTCGACGAGCGTTTCTCCAATAAACTTAGCACCATCAGGAGATGTAAGCTTTATATTTCTGATGCTTACTTGGTTTTTGATTATTTTTCTACGTTTTTGGATAATAACTCCAGTATCTCAAGATCCGACTCAGTTGGGCATGTCCTGATTTGTGCATACCAGGTGATTCGCGTGATCACCAATTGACTCATTCATATAGAAACTCCAGCTGACACGATACAATATAAATACTAACCTCGATTTGTCGTCGTCGTAGCTGAGCAACCACAGCACCTTGGCAAGGTATTTCCTAGCTTTCGTTTCGTTCTGATGTCTGCAAGCGTGCAAGAAACAAGCCATGGCGTTCACACCCAAGTGGATTTGGCGTTGATCTCTGACGAATACTTGCTCCAAGTACTCTCCGTATAAGGCCCAGGCTTTCGTCGAAAGGTCGTAGGTTTGTACGGCAGCGGAAAAGATTTTATTGGCCTCGTCGGATTTATCTGCGAATGAACATCAATAAGAGATTTAACGTATGAACAACCATAATTGTCTTAATTTTGAATAACTCGTTAATTTTTGAACTTTATTAATGTCTGAGAGATAAGAATAGGCCACTACTAGAGGAGATAAAATAAACTTACTGCTCAATTGGTACATCATTCCTTTCATCGCGTAGAACTCCGCCCTCATTTCGGGGTTAAAGTACTTCATCTTCGTTTGATTCAGCACTTCGAGACCTTCTGCCAACTCGTTCTTGTTGTTCATCGAAGCCAGCTGCAAGTAACACTTGACTTGCTGCTTTACTTTTTGGAAACAATCGACGACAGGCACGCTTGATATGCTGTATATCCTGTTCAGCGTATCCAAGCAGACATTGATGAGCTTGTGTTTGCGCGCAATCTTGCCGAAGTGAATAATCGACTGAAAGAAACGAGTAAGGTATAAAAGGGTGGAATAGAGTGCGAACATGAATAATGTCTATCCAGCTAGGTATCTAAGCTAGAAATGAGATGTGACAGCTTTTGTAGTAGCTTTTCACATTTTTGTTGTCGCATGAGGCGAAACACGGTAACTGGCAACCAGCGAGTTTGAGAAGAGTGAATACCATCGTGGTTTAAATGATTTTCACAACAGAGGTTTACAAAACTACCGCAATTGTTTCGCTATAAAACAACTTCTTCAAGTGGGGAAGATTATAATATAAAGTTTTATTCTAGATATACGATAAGAAAGTTTGCCGAATTCTGAGGCGTACTGATATGATATCAGTTTACCCAGCGGTTCAGTACTAGAAGTCTGGAAAGAGAGAAGTATTTCGCTCTTATATAACGTGCATTGAATTATGACTTTTCCGAAAGCTACTTTAACTAAATCGAAAAATACATTCCGACAGGAATATTTTGCATTGAACATATACTCAGACGCATCATTTACAGGAAGGGGTGCTTGCATAGATGAAAGAGCCACTTAGAGCTGGTGAACTGAATTCAACGATAAGTGTAGTATATTCACATCGAATACTGATGTAAAACTTTTCAGGAACACATACAATCAATTCCATTATGATACTACTATTTCAGTTGTATCGACTATAGGTACTTTAAACATATACGTGGCGATCATTAGTATATCCAGGACCTGTGAAATTCAATCGTTATTTTATAAAACCTCTAGTCCGGCGATATCACTACGCCCTCTTTATCCCTTGAAAGAATGAGATGCAGAGAGAGCGCACCGGCAAGCAGAGGAGATAGGGGGAGGCTCGCAGCGTTTTAGGATAGTTATAAAGAAGTGTGCTGGAAAAAACCTTACAGGGCTGTACTGCGCTGTGATTATTAGTGTTATCGTCGTACTTGAAGTCTCATAAAATTTCGATCGAACTTCACTGGTAACTTTATTTGATTGAATCATTTTGTTCTGTTCAAGTTGAAAGTTCGCTCTTCACGGGTGTCACGGGGAAATTCCACTTAACATAAATCAGTGTGGTAGATCAGATTGTTAATTATATTCTGACCTGATGCCAGCGTTTATAACAATACCGCACACAATTGAAAACTAATAGTGTTGGTTGTTCTGGTTGAGGTGAGTAAACCATTGAAAAAAAAACAGGATAACATCGTTTTAAAAATGTTCCGATTGAGAATATGAGTTTAGACTTATATGACGATGTTTTCTTAATGTCTCACCTGCGCAGAGGCGTGTACGCCCATCATAGGGTTCGTGGCGGTGGAAGGGTGCAGGTCTAGCATAGAATTATTTGCGGCGGCTGCTGCGGCAGCAGCGGAGGCAGCTGCGGTGATGGCCTCCACGTTCTTTTCGTAAAAGTTGACGATCTCTTGATAGTGATGCTGCCGCCAGGTGAAAATATCGTTCCAATACACAAGATCATCGGCTATGACTGGCAAACGGTTTCGCCACGTTTTTACGATGGCCTTCATGTCGTGCAAGGCACTCAGGTTTCCTTGTTTTAGACCCTTGTGAATTTGGTACGCTTCTTGCAGCTCCATTATCTAGAAAAATCGATCAGAATGAGATTTCTACTGGCTCCCTAGAGCCTGATTAAAAGGGGCGGGTTCTTAATTTTCCATCCCCGTTGTCAGGGAACGTTCCCTGGATAGAAAGATGGAAAAATTAAGAACTTTCTCCAACACAGGGAACAAACACACTTACCTGTTGGGATGTTTGGAGATATGGCAAGTGGATATGGCTAATTATGTGCGGCAACCTCCTCCATTCGTTTAAGCATAAAGCGCTTGCACTTTCTACGTATTTCTCGACGAACTTGAGCGGTTTCGTCTCGTCCGGTTGGCAAATTAGCAGGTAACCGCCGTACATCGTTATTTTCCAGCCTAGTTCCTTGGGGCAGTTGTACTCAACGTTTTGGAGCGCCGCCTTCATGACGTCCCAGTTGGGGATCCTCCAGGCGCTTTCTAGCAGCAGATAGGGGTCGTATACCCCGCTCTTCGCGTACTCCATCAAAATCTCCCACTGGTTCAACTCTTTCGCGCACCTTAAACAATTGAAAGATCCTAACAATAACGAATTGAAAGATACTTATAAAAAATAAAAAGATTAATCAAAATAAAAATTCCAAGAAGGATACCCAAGAAAAATATGGTATGTGATCAATAAAAACATTGGAACTACTCATACCTTATCCAATGATCGGTCCACATCAAAATTTCTCTCTGCGTATGCGCGGGCACCGGTCCCATATTGTTATCCGCCTTATGCTTGGCCATGGCCGCCTCATAGGCGCCTTGAGCCTGCTCGAAGAATCCATGCTGCTCCAAGGCAATGGCGATGCTCGTTTCTTTATAGTGGGCGTGTCGCTGCCAAAGACCCGCCCAGCAATCCTCTTCGCATAGAAGGGAGTAGAGCTCGCCCAACGAATCGAACAGTTCCTGAAAGCGAACATAACCTCAACATTTCATGGTCAGATATAAGTTAGGTATCTATAAAGTCGGTTTTCCACTGAACGGACAAAACGAAAACAAAACACAACTGAAACTGTTCGCAATTTTAATCGTTGATAAATTATAGCTACTTACTAAAAAACACATACGTGCACGGTTAAAGTGTTTACTTGGCTAGTTTATTAGCAAATAAGTATAGTTACAGACACAGTTCGTGGTTACGTATTTTATCATCATCCGAATATATAAGTGTTGTCATCCTTATGAATACAGACAACGAAGAGTAACGGCTCCAACATAGAACCCCGGGGCACACCATGTCTTCAACTGGCAAAAAACCCGAGTTCGCGTATTGTCTAGATGGTTGAAGACCATTATCAACCAAAATGCCATGAATTACAACCAATTCAAGAAAATTGACGTTCTGGATACTACAGATACTCACTTGCATTCATGGTATAGAGTTAAGATCACTTACCGCTTTTGTCGGTTCCCCCTCGAATTCGTAACAGGTGGTAGCATTACTGGCTCTGGTTGAGGTGGATTCAAAAGCCATCTGTTCAAGACCCAAAGTCATTCGGTGCCACAAGTTGTGTGATTTTCCGATGTATTTCATTAGAGGTCTGAAAATAGATGATATTCATATACTTCAATAATTTATTATTATAACTAATGATGGTACTTACGGAGCAATCTGCACTGGAGGGGTGCATCGACACAAGGCTTCAACGAACGTGTTGACAGCGCTAGGATGACAGTCCTTCT
This sequence comes from Chrysolina haemoptera, assembly GCA_958298965.1. Classification (NCBI taxonomy): domain Eukaryota; kingdom Metazoa; phylum Arthropoda; class Insecta; order Coleoptera; family Chrysomelidae; genus Chrysolina; species Chrysolina haemoptera. Next base: position 527,803 of record OY282594.1, on the reverse strand, counting down.
GAATGATGTGCGTTCCGGAGGTAATAAATGGTAGAATTTCTTGCGCCAAGGTCTAAAAGTCGAATATCATAATATAACAGTAAGGATAAATATCGATGGGTAGGAGATTTTGGCCGGTTCTAAGTCTTGCCGAACAAAAATGCAACTTTTAAGCTTTCCATACCTTCAACGGCATTGTGTGTACCCCAATCTATGTTATCGATAACACTGTAGTAGTAAAGAGGGGGGCGATTTAGAACCGGCCAAGACCATCTACTTTGAAAACGGTGGTCACTCGCACCTGAAACAACCATTCCTGTCACTTACGATTCTTTGATCCTCCTCCAGAATGTTCCAAATTTTCGGAAACATCGCCAGCCAGACGTGCTCCGCCAAAGAAGTATCCATGTGGCACAGCTGCGCAGCGGCTATCAGAAACCGATCCGTGGTGATGCTCCTTGCCATTTCGGTGGCCTCGTAGTCCTTCTTCAGCATCTTGATGGTCTCTCCTCGGATGACGGGCTTCTCTTCCACCAGAGGGTTTGCGTCGATGTTGCTGAGATCTACGTCGAGGACTTCCTCTTTGATTTCCGATGAATCGAAGAAATACGGGTTTTGGATTTGGTGACGGCTGAATTCCTCTTTCTTGTGCTTGTCCGCGGACTTCAGCGAAGCGGTTATGCTGGGGAGAACTCCACTTTCGTGGGACATTCTGATGCTGTCACCTAATTGAAGATTTAATTATTGTTTGCATGGTTCAACAATTCCTGCGTGACAGTGGAAGTTTCGCAAGCTTTATTGTTGTTGAGAACAAGGGACTAAAGTGAATGTTTTAATCCCGCACGTGATGTTTATTGCCTGAGGGCTCATAGAGCCCGAGGGCCAATAACCACGTAAGGGATAAAATTGGAACTTTAGTCCCGGAAGTGAAAAACTTATAATAATTTATCCCTTTACCGCAAACTTAGTTAGGTAGTTTACTTTCATACAATCTAATATCCTCTCAAAGTATGTTATATATCCAAAATCCACCATGGTGATCTCGAAGAGTCTGAAGAAAGAGTATCGCGATTTCAAACCAATAAAAAGACAAAATCTAAATTTTTCTGGGACATTTATGAGTCCAAAGGGCATTGTTGAATATTAGTCGACATGAAAAAATGGTAATTTTCAATAACTGTTCGAATTCTAAAGAACTGTATGCCGACTGATACGCATTCTACAAGTAACATCAGGATTGCCTAGCTAAACAATTTATGTTTCACGATGGAAATGAATGAAATAACGAACCTGTTGTTGCTGTAACTAAAAGAAGTTCAATACACTGTTTGATCCAATAGTGTGGCCCGATGGCATCCCAATTTTGAGAGCAAACGATGTAAAGCAACCTATCATGCAGCTTCCTTCTCATAGATTCGTCGAACACCTTGAAAAACTTAGCTCTGATGTGCGGCTGAGAACATCGCAATCCTGCCAAAAACGCCGGCTCCAATTTAGAGGTTAGTTCGGTTGTTTTCAATTGCTCGTCGCTGAAAAGGAATGCAAGTAGAAATAAAACTTGTTCGATGATTGGAAATTCCAAAACTCACGTGTATACGTAGTTGACGAGCTCCAAAAACTGCGCGTTTAAATCGTTGTCGTCTTGGAAATGCTTTTCGACGTACTGCATCATTTTCACGAGCAATATGGACTTCTCTCGCAAGCTAGGTGCTTGATTAAGAGTTACAACGTTCTTACATTTCATCCACTCCTCCAACATCTATAACCACCAATATTAACAAATCGAATCATGATTTCTTCATGTAAAAATAAAGTATAGTTCTCCCTCTCTCAAACACAGAGGATTAAAAAACTCCTTACCCTTGTTATCGCCTTCATGACCTTGATATCCTTCGTCTTCTCGATCAGCCCCACCAGAATGGCGCCGATGAACGTCTTACGCATCTCCACCCCCATGACCACCACGCGGGTCTTCACCAGGTCCAAGCTGAGGATAAGCAGCTCGCTGGTCAGCGCCGTGTTGTCCGTGGACGTGGGCTGCAGGTGCTCCTTGGCCAGCCGGTGCAGGACCCGCATGAACGGCGTGATCAGCAGGTCGATGTAGGAGTGGTTGTTGGCACAGGCCGCTTTGAGGATCATCACGGTGCCGAAGAGGCTGGAAGGGTTTTCTTTCTTCTCGTAGCTGCTCAATCCCTCGAATATAACCTGGAAAAATACAATGCAGCAAAAAAAGTAAGTGAAGTTAAAGTATGAACTAATATGTCTGAGCTGTTAGAGAATGGTAAAATTGAAAGTAAAGGCACCATAATCCGCATTTTTCGACAGCCATCTACGTTCCGTTATGTTTTATTCCAATATCGCTCAGTTTCTTTCAGTTTTTCCCGAGGGCTGGTATGATAGGTACTGTGCAAACGTAAAGGTATTTCAAGAATGAGATTTACAACGTTGGAGGAGGAAAAATTACAACCCTTCAAAAATAATAATGTTGTGGTTTATTGATCTAGACAAGAAAGTCTAACAGAATACGAGCGAGGACACATTGGGTCTGAACAGGTCGCGTTAAAGAGTCCTGAGCCATAAGCCCCAAACAACAAATTTCAGATAGACGAACGTGGAAATCAAAACTGTATGAAAACCCCTCATCGCTCGTTTTGACGCGAAATCATATCACTCACGGCAGACTTAAAGAATACTAAGCTTGTCGGTATTCACCAATTTGGCTCATGACTGCTTGTACCTACAAGCAATCGAAACGTCGTAAAAAACTTCACCTAGTCAGAATATCCGAAACAACGGTAATCAAAATACAACACGAGAAAATCAATAAAGAGGTATCGTAACTTACCTTTCCAACCGTCGAATACAAAATATCCAGTTCTTCGTACTTGCAGCTCAGATTCGTGTTGGTCCGCTCCATGGGGAACAAAGTGAACAGCTTGGTCAACAAATTATGCACCAGTTTGATGACCCTGCTGTTGTTGGAGATTATGCAAGCACCGATGCCCTTCTGCAAGGGCTTGAAGCTCACCAAGATCTGCTCCTTATCGAATACGGTCAGGAGGTAAGTAAGCAATTCCAAGGCGGTACAGATGTTGGCTATATTCGGATTGGGCGCTTCGATAGTCATCAAGATCTTGTCGAAAAAGGCCAGCTTCAAATCAACCGGCTGCGGCCAGATGTCCGGTTTCAGAGCGGTCTTCAATAGGATCACGCAACGCCTGGAAAGAACCTCGCCGGGGCTGTTGAGTACTGGATTAGCGGGGTTCACAGACGCGGGCTCGTTCACCTAAAAAAAAAGAGTTATCGCGAATCTAAACTCGCCGAAAAGAAATGTATCACCTGGCAGGCAAGTCTGAGCAAGAAGTTGAGCACGGTATCCGTGTGAGCTCTGTCGATGGGCTTGTTGACTCCGGGTTCCGTCTTTATTACCGGAACTGAGACTGTTCCAGAGGGACCAGCAATTGCAATTTTCTTTCTGCTGCTTTCTCCACTTTCGTCGAACATGGGTCTTTTCATCTGCACGTTTTCAACCACCTGAAAAATATATTGATGAATAGACAGGAAGTTTAGACAACGTCCACAGGGACCAGTGTTAGGTCCACTGCTTTATATAATTTATGTCAATGGTGTCAGTACCAATAATTGTATAATGTTTGTGGATGATACACCATTAATAATATTAGAAACATACAATCATATAGATGTAATGAAGTCCCAGTTTTGTTAGGCAGGCAGAAGCAACATTTCCTTCTCATTTTATAACTCTGAAAAATATAAATATAAGCCTTATAAAACATTTCATTCCAAGCCACATATCGAAGCTCCAGGATTTTGCCTGCATCCATCCGGTGGTACACGGCGCCTTCACTAGGTGGCCTTAAGAACACAGCACAGAGACATCAGAAGAGCTTCGAAAAGAGCCAGCCGAAATAAAGGAAAGGCGAGTAAAATTCTACTGTCTTACTGTTAAAGTCACCAGTAAAGCTGAAAGAGCTTTAAAAATGTGGCGCCCGAGCAGGGACCGGTTTTAAGTTCAGTTAAATAACAGTACAGTACCTCATTGCCTTCTGATTCCTCTTTGATTCCATAAATTTCCCACTTAATTATCACCTCAGCAAGCTCCACCGCCAGTTTTCTGTGTTCAAGCGTCGCAGTTGGACTGAATCCCAACCTCTGAATAGAACTGACCATATGCTGTACCAAATGGTGTCTGACTGGATAATAAACCTAAAAAGAATCACCAGCTACTAATCCGAGACGCACCTCATTGCCACAATGATGCTTACCTTATAATGCTTGACCACAAGCTGCAGAATGTGGAACAGCTGCTGCATGGAGTGACCTTCGTCGACGATAATTTTTTTCGTCCAGTGAGTCAGCATCGTGTTTCCTTCTTCCATCCGCAAAGGCATCGAAGGAGTCAATATTTCAAGAGCCTGTCGAACCACTCCTCTCGCTTCGACAGCGTGAGCCTTCAGCAAACTATGAAACACTAAAACAGAAAAATAAATGCCCGAGCTTCAAAACCTAACCTCTCTCTCTCACCTTGCAAAACGATTTTCCTGTGTATGGCGAACTTGTCAATTATGTGCGACAGCAACAGATGGCCGTGGTATCGCGTGGCGGGGTCTATGCAGTTCTCCACTAGGAGACAAGGCCAAGCGAACGTCATGAGTCGCCGCAGTTTGAAGCCTTGTGCTTTGTTGTTGGCGTCGTGGTCGTGGATGTGCGGACTCGCCTGTTCCACCAGAAGGCAGGAGAACTGGAGGAGGGAAATGCGCACGCAGTCGGCTGAAGGAAAAGGGTTGTCTGGATCTATCAACTGAAAAAAAAATTGTTATTGGTTGAAAATAGTGTCAAGTGTGGTCCTAATCAGGATAAATGGTGTCAGGTATGGTCTTGATATGCAGATTCGAAAATTTTTTGCTAAAATGGAAAGTGTTTTTTAAAGGAATCGTGATGAAAATATCTATTTATGTACCTAATTTGCAAACCATGGACAGAATGGTGGACTTACCTTGTTGATAAACACAGAAACAACGTTATCAGGGCTGTCTTGATAAGGCATAGGCGGTCCTCCCACCAATTTATTGGTTTCGCCTCGTTCAAAGCTCACAGCAAAACAGGGAATCAAGATGAGCTGCAGGACTTTAGACTTCAACTCCTTAAAAACAAAAGTAAGATCATAAATAGTCATTTCCAAGCAATATGGTAGCACAAATTGGAGAACTATGCACTAGGGAACACGCTTAAATTATGTATATGTTGCTAAGCTTCTCGTATGGTAATGCTTATGTGAAAATTGACTTTTCGCATATGTTTAGTTCTTTAATCTATGTTGTTGAACAAACCTGTGACATTTCTGCGGTAGGGAACAGCTCCACGAACCTGAAGAAAGCCGACCGCTTCCATTCCACCGTGTAGTTTTGCGCGACGGTATTTTCCAAAAAGTCCCGCAGGAACTGGAACTCCGGTATAAACCTATAAACGGTGGCTCTGAGAAGTTGGAACAAAAGATCGATATCCGTGGGGTGGTGACAGAAATAGTGCAGCAATATTTTCACGACGAGCTTGGGCTCTTTCCAGTGCGTGTACTCGAGCTGTTCCACGTTCTTGTGCCGCTCCTGATACGCGTCGTCGCACCAGATCTGCTTGAGAGCGTCGACGAGCTCGCGCTGAGTCGACAGCCACTGGTCGTCGAACTTAATCAGCAGGGAAATTATCCGTATACTCTGATACTGCAGTTCGTTGCGTTCGTGAGTTTCCAGCGTGATGTTGATATAGTTCGAGAGCAACATTGCGATCAAGCGTTTCACCATGGCGCTCTGGATGTGGTCCCTGAACGGTTTTCCGTCCTTGTTCTTGATAAGGAACTCTAGGTATCTGCTAAACTGCTTGTCCTTGATGAAGTGGTCGTTCATCAGCATTTCGAGCGTTTCCGCGGGGTAGCGCAGCAGGAATTTAACCAGGACCTCCCTGAAGGGACTGCTCGCCTCGATTCCCATGGCCTGCTCGTTATGCATGACGAGCTGGCACAGCTGGCTGATGAATTTCGACGAAGCTGCCGGGGTTTGGTGGAAGATGCCGATGATGGTTAGTATTTTCTGTTCCTCTTCGCCTTTTCTCGATAGACCGATGCCTGTGTCGGAAGGAAATCATGATAAATAAAGAAAACTCTTGTCTAAAGTACATTACGCCAGTTTGAAATTTGCAGCTTTTGTTATTAACTGGTTCTCCAGAAAAGTTAAGGATATGAGGTGAAATATTCTATTATAAATCAGTGGCGTAGAGACCACAGAGATATAAACTGACCGATGATTATATACAAGCAGAAGACGTTCAAATTCAAAAGGCTACAATTTTTCAAATATCGAGGTAGGCAGGCTTAATAGGCTAAGTATGAAAAATACAAAATACAAATTAATTTCTTTTATTTTCATCTTTATGGCTGAAAAACAAAACCCAGACCATTAGGCCCGTTATTTTCCTGATGGATGAAAATTTAGCAATGATCTCTTCTAAGTCCAGACTCTCAGTCACTTCAATGCACAAATCACTTAAACTAGAAAGCCGCAGCTTGATATACTCACTTGGGTCAGATTTGTAGGATTTTTTTAGTTTCTCCATCAGCTGTTGCAGGACATCAAGTAGCTGTACACACAACTTCTCGTTGAAAATATTCGGAAACAATTGCGTGAGGTAGGACAGCATTTTGAGGTTATTCAACTCTAGCTCTTTAACGTCTCCAAGCTTCATCAAAAGAGGCCTAACAGTACAATGCACCTACAAACATAAATAATTGGTAATATACAGAAGAAACTAAATCAATCGCTAAAAACTCACCAAATCCTTTTCGACAGCATACCCAGCGATGAAGTTCTTCATACATTCGAAAGCTGTTTCTTGAAGTTCGGCGTTGGGTTTCTCCAGAGCTTTGTAAAGCACTCCGAAGATCTGTTCTCTTACATCTATTAAGTAGTAAGATGCCGCCAAAACTCTCAGAGCGCTTGTGCGCAAAGGAATGAAATTCGTGATGGATTTATAACACGAGAACGAATTCAACTTGGCGTCTTCGGTGTTGCAAAGTGAAAGGAGGTCTTGGATGAAAAGATTGTGTTCTTTAATATTCATATCTGGAATAAAACGTGTTACTATCTGCCCTATGTAGCAACTGGAGAGTTTAACTTGCCTATCGTGAATAATCTAGGGCTAAGAGTGGTGCAGAACATGTTACCATCCATGAGTCCCATTTGGGCAATGGCTGGTTGGTGTTTGAGCAGATGTTTCTTAGGCGGAACCATATCGGCCAAGACGTCTTTGAAGGGTTCCATGACAGCAGTTACAGTTTTGTTTTGCTTTTCGGCCAGCAATCTCAAAGAAGCCATCGACTAAAATTGAAGCAAGCAGTCGATTTCGTTTCACATTGAAAATCATCAAGTAGTCCTTACCTGTTCCCTAACCATCGTATGGGGACTGGTGACTTGCCTAACCAACTCGTGAGTAACTTTACGCAGGGCGTCGTTCTGCAACTGTTTCGTGATACTGTCCGATCCTTTGGGAGGCGCAGTTACGCACACGATCAACATCTTCTGGAGATTATCCTTCGCCATGTCGAGGGCGCCGCTGGAGACTTCGCCCGTTAGGTCCATCATGACGAAGAGTAGAGCCTTCAGGAACATGAACATGTGTTCGTAAATCCACTTCAGCGCACAACGCTCGAACATGAATTTGATGGCAATGCAACCGCCCAGTTTGGCGTACCAGGCGCGTTCGTAGCAGAGAGCGCACATTTTTTCCGAGAGATACTCGATCAGAGGAAGGCGACAAGCCTGAAAGATACTCAAGTGAATATTGAACTGGAAAAGGTTATATACTCACCATTTCCTTACTCCCCAAAAGAGTCGAGGCAGTGTCCACAATCAATACCAAGCCCAAATGACCGGGCTTACACAACTCTCGCTCTTCGTGGCCCATTATGATGGCTAAAGCGTCGACTAGAACCATCGGATCTAGTGTCACTTGTTTATTGGGCCTATAAATCAAGCTCAATCAATACAACTATACTTGAACAAACGCCAACAAATCATACCTTGGATTGCAAGCAAATGCACCTGATTGTTGGGACACAGCGACCATAGTATAATGTCGCACGAGTGACACCAGCGCAGGTATCACAGTTTCTCGCAGTTCTTTTATTGCTGCGCCAACGAACATACCTGAAAAAGTAATAAAACAAAGATTGAAATCCCTGACAAAGGACAGATGTACTGCCGGTACGAGAAAAATATACAGCCGACGTATGAAAAAATGTGCAGATATAGGAACAGTAGATATTGTAACGTTCTCACCCATGATATAGTACTGTAGCTTCACATCGTTCACGAGACAATCAACTACCTCTATTTACGTATTATTCGATGTGTCAGTTCTCTACCGTTTGGCCACACACAGCATTATTCAGTCATATAGAAAACCTACCCCTCCAAATATGAATATTAATAAATATTACCTGTAAGTGCAGTTTGGTGTGTTTCTCTGGCCTCTTTGTAGATCGATTTGTAAGTAGAGCCCTTTATGTTGGGTATAGTGCTGGGGTCGTGAAAACTGGGGTGCAAAAACAGATTAATGAGAGTATTTTCGTCATCATCGAGATTTCTTGAAGCCGTCAAGTAGCAATTTATGACTTCCCAGGCTTGCTTTCTGTAGAACGGATCGGTGTTACTCTGTTTCAGAGCGTTGAATGCCGTTTCAATCACCTGAAAAGACAAAAGAATTTCAGAATAGATCAGTACAAAAATAAAATAATTACCTTAGCAACTGGGAACTCTATAGGTTGATCTTGATCATGGAATTTCGCCAAAATTGCGGGAGGATCAAAGTCGGTGGCAACGTATTCTAGTTTTTGCGGCTCTGTCATCATTTTCCTGTTACCACCGCCAAATTTACCAAGAACCCTGTAATGTAGAGATTTAATGAAATAACCATAACGACACTGATCTGAGTTTATACGTACTTGAAAGCTACCTGAGCAACCTGATCGTTGTTTCGCAAAGTCCTCCACAAGGCTTGCATCAACTCTGCCCTCACCGGTTGTATATGCTCGTACAGGAAATCATGCTGAAGGTTATCTACGCATAATTCCAAGGTCCTTAAACCCTATAAACACAAAAAAAAATCAGTCTTTCAACACGAACACTGGGAACACGTTGTACCTGACTGATCAAAACATGTGACCCGTTCAGCGCAGACACTAAAGGATCCATCAACATCGGCAAATAAGGCAACAGCGAACTCAAACGCACTGGGACGGTAAGACACAGTTCCACAAACAAGTCCTTCATGTGCTGTTTGTGCAAACCGCTCTGCAACCTGTTCAAACCTACAAAAAAATTGGAGGTAATCTAAGCGCTAATCATTTAAAATTGGTTCGTCAGTTTTGCCAACGTTTACCACTTACCTTCGAGCAAATTCGGTAGAAGAGGCAAGAATTCTTGATACAACAAATCATGGCTTCCACCACCGATAGACCTGAAGAGAGCTCTCAGTAGCAAGAAGTAATTGTACGGTTCCATAGCACTCATAGCAAGTTCCATAGATCTGAAAATAACCGGAAATGAAAAACCTCGCTAACAAGAAACAGGTAACAATCTTACCTATTGACTATCTGATGCAAGTGAGGCCGCAGCATATTCTCGTTCTCTTGCGGAAACAAGGATACGCTGCCAAAAACTAATTTAAACAGCCGCAAATACAAGTTGCTTCTTTCCAGGTTCGATCCCATTTCTTCCATTCGTTCCAAGAGATACTCCACCAAGACAGTAGCAAAAATTGGACTGGTGGTAGGATTGGCTAACAAAGTATTTGGCACCGTCTGCAACGTAGGGTTTTTGTACACCCTCTTCACCAGATACTCTATAGTTGTCGAGAAAATTTCGTGGAAAGTCTGGGAATTCATCATAGAGAACTAAAAATAAACAGGTTTAGGAATCGGGTCTGCCAGAAAGAACCATTTTAAGGCCGTACACCTACCACGCCACTGAAATGCTCCAAGACTTCCTTCTCCTCCTTCGTCCTGATGTTCTGCTGGTTCATCCGTTGAGGCAGGCCAGCCGGTTGAGGGCCCACGTTGAGAGTGTATATGTCTAAGGCCCTCAACGCCCATTTGACCAGTCTTACGAAAACTAGAGTTTCGTGCGGTTGAAAATTTTTAGATTGTGCGAGGGTCTGACCTGCATTCGTCTAGGAAATCAAAATTAATGTTGCTTTAAGATTCGTTTTGTCCATATTCCATATTCGATAATTCTACTTATCATTCCAGTGCAACGATTCTACATTATTGTACAAGCTTGTTTATTAAACTACGAGGTGAGCAAGTCGTATGACTAAGCTAGCAAGTTGTATTATAAAGCGAGCGAGTCTTATGACTGAGCGAGCGAGAAGTGAAAGATAGTTATAGAAAATAAAGATCAGAAAATAAAATAAAGAAACTGAGGAGGGGCCAAAGGAGAGCCAGTGTTTAGGGGCTACACTCCATGTATGGGCCATAAAAACACGCCAAACTGCACTAACAGATGATATTTTCAAATACACATATGGAGGATATATTTTCTATGTGAATGAATTATGCTGTGTATGGCCAAACGATGGAGAAATGACACATTGATTGCGTATCTGGAGGTAGTTGATTATCTCGTGAATGATTTAAAGCTATGGGGCTTTACATGAAGCATAAAGTTGAGATATGTATCATGGAGGCAAAATAGTAGTGACAGCGTTACAAACGTGAAAATAGACATGCGAGACGAGCATAGAGAAAAAGGAGCCAAAAGTGGGAGAAAACAAGGAAGACACGATACAAAAGTGAAGATACACCAGACAAAGGCACACCTGTACAGGTAGAAATTGTGAGTACATAAAATGACAGAGAAGACGAAACAAGAAATGAGACTAGGAAACGAGCAATCACAGTCAAGAGATCGCCTGGAAGAGTAAAGGGAATGAGATAAGGGAAAGCGGAAGCAGAGACAAGGTGAGCAAAAAAAAAAACGAATGAGATTAGATAAATGAGAAACGAAAAAAAATATTGACGATATCAGAAACAATATGTCGAACTGACGATATACAAGGATAAATTATAATAACACAAGATAAATTGAACATCTACCTAGGCCAACGAAGACTCATACTTCTCGACATTTAGATATTGGAAGGAACAACACACTTTGTTGCAAACAGAACATATTCTACTTACGGGTGCAGAAGCTCACAATTAAACTTACCTTGCATGCAGAACAACCCCAAGTAATAGTTTTAACGCCACAAACTAGGGTTTTCACCAGACTTCTATAATCTGCAACGTTGTAGTTGTTGCTCTGCGGAAAACCAAATTTCGATTTCTCCTCTTTGGTCTGAGTACCTTGGGCACTCGCGAGCACATTCTCCAGGATATCTGCAGGGTTTGGTTTGACGTCCACTTCTGGTTTAATTGGTGCACTCGCTTGTGTTTGATTTTGCAGATTGAGTGTTTCTTGTTTGCGTTGTTCGCTGGAAAGAAATTGTATACAGAATCCTATACCTAAAGTTCCAGACACAATTATATCTGAAACGCTTGAAATCAGAGTTTTCTGAATCATCATTGCAACCTACCATTCGTAAATTCAGTAATGATAGATAATGAAAAGTATTAATTCGTAGATATCTTGATTTAAAAGTTATGTACTACTGATACTCGAACTATATCATCATCTTCAACTACGGAATAAACACTGACTTGTTACTTACCACTTGCTGATCAAAATGGGCAGCTGAATTTTGGCAATGGTCTTGAACTTCAAAACAAACACTTCTAACATTCTCATCAAAAGTTCCCTTCCTTCGGTACTTTTTTCGTCTTCAGATCTTATACGTATACAGTCCACCAAATTAAGCAACAGCTTGCAAGACATAGTTTGGATACTAGTAGAGGAAAAAAGTTTTAAAACGTCCAAGAAAATTCAAAAGCATACTCACGTAGTTGCCAGACTGTCGTCATGAACGTTTTTGCTGAAAAGATGGACGGCTCTAGTGAGATCCGCTAGAGGCAACTGCTGCCTAACGTGATGCACCAAATCAGCTAGCGTCGAGTAAGCCAAAGGCCTAAGGGATTCGTGAGTGGTCCAACCCCTTCCCAATAAGACATCTTCATCGAATAGTCTCTCCATATGCGGCACAAACTCTGCGTAAGAAGTAATTTAAAACTTGATTTATACGACAGTCTTATGAACTTACTATTCCTCAGCTCAGTGGCTAAAATATGCCTAGCAGCGATCAACAGCTCCCTTCTAAGATGCGCAACTTCCATTGGACACAGCGTCAACAAACCCAGCATGCCTTGCACCATCATAGAAGAGTGATTCTGCACTACCTCCTGGTATATTTTGATAATGTAAGCCAGGAAAGATAGCGTCTTGATTTGTGCACCCATGAAATCCACGAAAATCTCTTTGTTGAACGTTTCAGCTCGCCTTTGTTCCAGACTAGGCTGCAGAGTTATCGTGTTCATGATCAACGGGATGAAGTCGCTAACATCCTGGTGGACGCTTTGCTTATAGAGCTGGTACATCAGCACTACTATGATAGGGAGTTCTTGGAGAACTTTGAGAGAAAGTATGGCTTTCGGAATCAAGTAGTACTGCAAAAACAAAAGGAGAATCAATGCCAGTTGAGGGATCAGCTGAATATGTCCCACACCTGCCACCCATATAGAATGTGGTGTCAGGAGTGGGATACATTGTTTTTCAGGCCCATATACTTCCTGAATTCGACTCATCAACTTTTCCGAATGATTCAGGGATGGTTTTGATAAAAAATAATTGTTAAAACTTACTGCACTTAACGTTCCATCTTTATTTCGAGCTTCCGTTTGAATAATCGTCATCGTGAACGTTTCCTTGAGTAATTCTTCGATATTGACCTCGCTCAGATCTTTGACTTTTATTGGAGGTCTGGGCTCAAAAATTTTACTCATATGATTGGGAAGATTCGAGTATATAGATTTTACGAATTGTAGGAACTTTTGTATCTAAAACGGAATGAATTGAGACTATTATAACAGTACGTTGACTCCCATTCGACTTACCTCTGGGCTGAAAGGAGGCTTGTACTGCTTGTGAAGCTCAATGATAATCTTGAGACAGACCAAAACGTTTTCTTCATTGTCGATTTCCAATAACTTTAACATAAGCGACAAAATTTGCCTCACGTAAGGTCTTAACGTTTCGTTTGTAGGAAGTCTGTACAGCATTTCTAAAATTAATTTTCTCACCTGCAAGGATTAACGTTTAACCAAGTGTTTATATGTGAAATAAAAATAATACTCACTTGTTGAATATTATACTCAGCAACGAAAAGGGGATATCCTTCGTCGAGAATCTTCAGGAAAATATTCACAGAATGGTCCAGGAAACTTGGATACAGGGCTGAATTCAAAATCATCTGCAACATTTCATTGGTTATCGATCAATCATGAATTGAAAAATATCATGGTTTTCAGCTGAATATGGTTAGAAAAAAACATGCTGCAAATCAGTAAGGCGGAATACATTATATTCCCTTCCGATAATGATAGTTTCTGTCCCTGTCTGTAGCCTGTTTTTTCCCCAAGCAGATTTCAACATTGTATGTAATATAAAATGAGTAAATATTTTTGCTCACCTCAAAATGTTTACTGATCTCTTGCGTAGCTTTCAGCTTGAGAACATCTTTACAATCGGGATCTCCCAACATTGTCACGTAGCTTTTGAACTGGTTCATCTGAGTCGTGTGGGGGTTAACCCCAATCATGCTTGACGTGGAGGCTTGCATTTTCTTTCAAATGTTCGTCTCAGTTCAGTTTAATTCTGTAATAAACCAACATAAATTTATAACTCGCTTAAAAGTAGTCACTGATACTCAGTATTCTCGGAACAAGGCTTTGAGATATACCGTTAAAACTTTAGCGGGTACTAGATCAGGTTCGACTCCTAAGTACGAGACATTTTTTTCTTGAGGATATCGGAATTACGACCACCTAGATGCCAATCTCGAAGTCTAGTACTTGCTTGGAGCGCGCACCAACTAATAATACTAAAAATCATGAAAAATACCAAGTCGTCACATCGACTTGAAATTTGCACTGTATACGTAAAATTTCATGCTCATTCCGAAATTCACAATATATACTAATTCGACCATTCTGAATCGATTGGCGTTCGCAGAATTTGTTTATCTCGAACCGTTCTCGAGTTGGTCAGCTCTAAATCAGTTTTCAAATGTTTTTTTTGGCGCCAAAAATACTTCTGATGAGTTTTCGACATTTTCGTTCAAAGATTCAGAATCAGCACGTCAGAATACTTCAGAGGACAAATATTTTCAATTCGAAAAATGAAAAATAAAAAATCTCAGAAAATTGGATTTTCTACCTTAAATACCTTTTTCCGGCTAAATCTTATATCTGAGCACATACAAATCATACATTTTCGGAATGAGCATGAAATTTTACGTATACAGTGCAAATTTCAAGTCCATGTGACGACTTGGTATTTTTCATGATTTTTAGAGGTAAACCCCTTAAAACCCCTTACAACTTTTTTCGAGTAATTTTTAATTTCTTCCGATTGACTCGATATCCACAATATATACTAATTCGATCATTCTGAATCGATTGGCGTTCGCAGAATTGGTCTATCTCTAACCGTTCTCGAATTGGTCAGCTCCAAATCAGTTTTCAAATGGTTTTTTTGGCGCCAAAAATACTTCTGATGAGTTTTCGACATTTTCATTCGAAGATTCGGAATCAGCACGTCAGAATACTTCAGAGGACAAATATTTTAAATTCGAAAAATGAAAAATAAAAAATCTCAGAAAATTGGATTTTCTACCTTAAATACCTTTTTCCGGCTAAATCTTATATCTGAGCACATGCAAATCATACATTTTCGGAATGAGCATGAAATTTTACGTATACAGTGCAAATTTCAAGTCGATCTGACGACTTGGTATTTTTCATGATTTCCCCTTACAACTTTTTTCGAGTAATTTTTAATTTCTTCCGATTGACTCGATATCCACAATATATACTAACTCGATCATTCTGAATCGATTGGCGTTCGCAGAATTGGTCTATCTCTAACCGTTCTCGAATTGGTCAGCTCTAAATAAGTTTTCAAATGGTTTTTTTGGCGCCAAAAATACTTCTGATGAGTTTTCGACATTTTCATTCGAAGATTCGGAATCAGCACGTCAGAATACTTCAGAGGACAAATATTTTAAATTCGAAAAATGAAAAATAAAAAATCTCAGAAAATTGGATTTTCTACCTTAAATACCTTTTTCCGGCTAAATCTTATATCTGAGCACATGCAAATCATACATTTTCGGAATGAGCATGAAATTTTACGTATACAGTGCAAATTTCAAGTCGATCTGACGACTTGGTATTTTTCATGATTTTTAGGGGTAAACCCCTTACAACTTTTTTCGAGTAATTTTTAATTTCTTCCGATTTACTCGATATCCACAATATATACTAACTCGATCATTCTGAATCGATTGGCGTTCGCAGAATTGGTCTATCTCTAACCGTTCTCGAATTGGTCAGCTCTAAATAAGTTTTCAAATGGTTTTTTTGGCGCCAAAAATACTTCTGATGAGTTTTCGACATTTTCATTCGAAGATTCGGAATCAGCACGTCAGAATACTTCAGAGGACAAATATTTTAAATTCGAAAAATGAAAAATAAAAAATCTCAGAAAATTGGATTTTCTACCTTAAATACCTTTTTCCGGCTAAATCTTATATCTGAGCACATGCAAATCATACATTTTCGGAATGAGCATGAAATTTTACGTATACAGTGCAAATTTCAAGTCGATCTGACGACTTGGTATTTTTCATGATTTTTAGGGGTAAACCCCTTACAACTTTTTTCGAGTAATTTTTAATTTCTTCCGATTGACTCGATATCCACAATATATACTAACTCGATCATTCTGAATCGATTGGCGTTCGCAGAATTGGTCTATCTCTAACCGTTCTCGAATTGGTCAGCTCCAAATCAGTTTTCAAATGGTTTTTTTGGCGCCAAAAATACTTCTGATGAGTTTTCGACATTTTCATTCGAAGATTCGGAATCAGCACGTCAGAATACTTCAGAGGACAAATATTTTAAATTCGAAAAATGAAAAATAAAAAATCTCAGAAAATTGGATTTTCTACCTTAAATACCTTTTTCCGGCTAAATCTTATATCTGAGCACATGCAAATCATACATTTTCGGAATGAGCATGAAATTTTACGTATACAGTGCAAATTTCAAGTCGATCTGACGACTTGGTATTTTTCATGATTTTTAGGGGTAAACCCCTTACAACTTTTTTCGAGTAATTTTTAATTTCTTCCGATTGACTCGATATCCACAATATATACTAACTCGATCATTCTGAATCGATTGGCGTTCGCAGAATTGGTCTATCTCTAACCGTTCTCGAATTGGTCAGCTCTAAATAAGTTTTCAAATGGTTTTTTTGGCGCCAAAAATACTTCTGATGAGTTTTCGACATTTTCATTCGAAGATTCGGAATCAGCACGTCAGAATACTTCAGAGGACAAATATTTTAAATTCGAAAAATGAAAAATAAAAAATCTCAGAAAATTGGATTTTCTACCTTAAATACCTTTTTCCGGCTAAATCTTATATCTGAGCACATGCAAATCATACATTTTCGGAATGAGCATGAAATTTTACGTATACAGTGCAAATTTCAAGTCGATCTGACGACTTGGTATTTTTCATGATTTTTAGGGGTAAACCCCTTACAACTTTTTTCGAGTAATTTTTAATTTCTTCCGATTGACTCGATATCCACAATATATACTAACTCGATCATTCTGAATCGATTGGCGTTCGCAGAATTGGTCTATCTCTAACCGTTCTCGAATTGGTCAGCTCTAAATAAGTTTTCAAATGGTTTTTTTGGCGCCAAAAATACTTCTGATGAGTTTTCGACATTTTCATTCGAAGATTCGGAATCAGCACGTCAGAATACTTCAGAGGACAAATATTTTAAATTCGAAAAATGAAAAATAAAAAATCTCAGAAAATTGGATTTTCTACCTTAAATACCTTTTTCCGGCTAAATCTTATATCTGAGCACATGCAAATCATACATTTTCGGAATGAGCATGAAATTTTACGTATACAGTGCAAATTTCAAGTCGATCTGACGACTTGGTATTTTTCATGATTTTTAGGGGTAAACCCCTTACAACTTTTTTCGAGTAATTTTTAATTTCTTCCGATTGACTCGATATCCACAATATATACTAACTCGATCATTCTGAATCGATTGGCGTTCGCAGAATTGGTCTATCTCTAACCGTTCTCGAATTGGTCAGCTCTAAATAAGTTTTCAAATGGTTTTTTTGGCGCCAAAAATACTTCTGATGAGTTTTCGACATTTTCATTCGAAGATTCGGAATCAGCACGTCAGAATACTTCAGAGGACAAATATTTTAAATTCGAAAAATGAAAAATAAAAAATCTCAGAAAATTGGATTTTCTACCTTAAATACCTTTTTCCGGCTAAATCTTATATCTGAGCACATGCAAATCATACATTTTCGGAATGAGCATGAAATTTTACGTATACAGTGCAAATTTCAAGTCGATCTGACGACTTGGTATTTTTCATGATTTTTAGGGGTAAACCCCTTACAACTTTTTTCGAGTAATTTTTAATTTCTTCCGATTGACTCGATATCCACAATATATACTAACTCGATCATTCTGAATCGATTGGCGTTCGCAGAATTGGTCTATCTCTAACCGTTCTCGAATTGGTCAGCTCCAAATCAGTTTTCAAATGGTTTTTTTGGCGCCAAAAATACTTCTGATGAGTTTTCGACATTTTCATTCGAAGATTCGGAATCAGCACGTCAGAATACTTCAGAGGACAAATATTTTAAATTCGAAAAATGAAAAATAAAAAATCTCAGAAAATTGGATTTTCTACCTTAAATACCTTTTTCCGGCTAAATCTTATATCTGAGCACATGCAAATCATACATTTTCGGAATGAGCATGAAATTTTACGTATACAGTGCAAATTTCAAGTCGATCTGACGACTTGGTATTTTTCATGATTTTTAGGGGTAAACCCCTTACAACTTTTTTCGAGTAATTTTTAATTTCTTCCGATTGACTCGATATCCACAATATATACTAACTCGATCATTCTGAATCGATTGGCGTTCGCAGAATTGGTCTATCTCTAACCGTTCTCGAATTGGTCAGCTCCAAATCAGTTTTCAAATGGTTTTTTTGGCGCCAAAAATACTTCTGATGAGTTTTCGACATTTTCATTCGAAGATTCGGAATCAGCACGTCAGAATACTTCAGAGGACAAATATTTTAAATTCGAAAAATGAAAAATAAAAAATCTCAGAAAATTGGATTTTCTACCTTGAATACCTTTTTCCGGCTAAATCTTATATCTGAGCACATACAAATCATACATTTTCGATGATATCCCATATTGTGGTTGTGATTACAACTAAGCTAGAACACTACCCTGCCAACAGTACATCCAAGTTCACCCCTGCATAAAATCTTGATCATACATTACTTCAGAATCAGTTTATAATCGAAGAGCTGACAATTTGATATCACAAATATGACGAGGTTTCACGAAAATCTCGCCATTCATCGCGAAAACACCCAAACTAACCGAATATCGATCATTTCGGGAAATCCAGACGTCTCTTCAGTCTCTAATGGGAACTGAGACAGTTCGAACTTCAACTGACGAAACTAAAACTCATGAAAGTCGATGCGATATTATGTATTCAATGTAATGGCAGTACGGCTGAGATACATTCATACTAAACTCGCGAATTAAAAATGGATGATAGAACGATAGACTTGATATTCGCGGGTTCTTTGGAAACTTTGCCGCCAGTGAGTTCGAAAATTGTCAGGATTTTTACAAGCTCGACATTCACGGGTAAGTTTTACGTGAATAATTTCTGGAACGGAACCTTTTTGTATGTTGAGGAGATTTTTAATATTCCAGACACAACTATGGAGAGGAATACGCTCATGGCAAAGTGTTATCCGAAGATAAAAGACTACTGCCGAGAAAAACATGGACTGGAGTTCCAGGTGATTACCGTGTATTTATTTATAAGTTCTATGAAACCATCTCAAGTAATTCTGCTTCAACAACTCACAACTCGCGCATTCATTCATCATTATGCTGAGCCTGTGGTACATGATAATTATACAGTGCGTTCATACAGTACAGGTCGATTTCCAATTCAAAATATCTCAGAACTCCAAGGAAAAAATCTCGAACTTCTTTGTACAAATGCAAATTTTTTCAGTACCTTCGTATTTATTTTGTTGAAGATATTAAGATATATAAATAAGATGAATAGATTCATAAGATTTACTTCTTCAACAAAAAAACGTCAAAATAGCTGATAAAAAATTAGGAATTTTCACCTTGCGTTAATTGGAATAATTTATACAAGGTACGTCACAAACTAAAAAAAGTTGGACATGTTTTCAGTGAGGTTCGCAAATTTTGACACAGCATCAAGGTAATAGTTAGCGTTCCAAAAAAAAAATGATTAATTAAAAAAAAATTGATGGATTGCAAGGATTTGAAGTTGGACATCTATTTCTTAATTGGGTACATAGTGTTTGGTGTAGATGCAAATGTTTTTTAGAATGAATAATTGTATTTTGGGAATATAAATTCCTGTAAAAAAATAACTTGGATTTGAAAGTCTCTTTTAAGGATATCCCATAATTAGGACTGAATATTATTCGACACTGGGGTGAAAATTTTTTCTAGATGGCGATAATACGATCGATTTGTAGTAGGGCTTAAGAGAAGTTTCTTCCAGGCTTTTTTTCAGAGAGAGAACAACAAAAAAACATTTACTATGTGAATTTTCCAGCTCATATCGTTGTCTACTTTTCTATCAATACCGTTTTCCTCTGTAACTTTTTTGTTTCGGGGGCGTTTTTTTTTAAATCCGTTTTTTTATGTGTTTCCCTCGTGTTTCATAACTACAGAGGGTGATTCGTTGGGTCGTTTTAAGAAAAAAGTTCTTATGAACATATGACCGGAGTTGCTTTGTTTCTGAGATAACGGTCGTTGAAGTTTTTTTTAACGCCCTGTATCTCAGAAACGAAGCAACTCCGGACATATGTTCATAAGACCTTTTTTTTCTTAAAACGACTCAATGAATCACCCTCTGTAGTTATATAACATAGTTAGGAAACACATAAAAAAAAACTCGGATAATAACAACTGTTAAGGCTAATGACCTCAGTAGTCGATGCCATAAACGAGAAAAAAAAAATAACAACTGTCGAAGAAAAAACTTTGTATGATACACTTTCGCGTTTAAAGGGCTTTTTTGTACTCGCGTGTTTGTTGATACTTTAAAACTTTTATCATAAATAGCAACTTTCATTCTAAAAGTTTGAAACAATCGCCTACAGGTAACATAATCAGTGTATTTGTAAATGTAAACTGGGTTTGTCGTAAATTTCAATACATATCAAAACTCTCAAACGATGTTTCGGCTTTCAAGTCTTGTACACAAGTCGCCATTATTTTGCGAACACCCTATACGAAACTTCTAATAACTCCTCATAACTTATAAGTGGACTTTTCCCGAAGTGTTTCTGCATCATTCCACTCAATACGTTTTCGCCACAGCTGTCCTTGACCCTGCTAGTAACTTGGTACAAGAAGGTACGAGCGTGGCCCTTAACCAATTTGCATGCAGGCTAATCAATATCTGCGACATGACTGTCTCATTCTCATATTTCAACAATGAAAACCCCAATTCAACATTCAAAATAGATCTTGAAAAGTTGCTGGCTTTCGGTTGTTTTCGGAGGCTACGAAAAACATCCAACAATTTTGAAAACATTTTGAAGTTGGGGTATTTTTTCAGGTCGTGGATATGAGATGGGGAGTGAGAGATGAAGCGACTGATGATCATATGACCACGGAGCTGTGCATGAAAGAAATACAAAATTGCCAGAGACTGTCGATGGGCCCCAACTTTGTTGTGAGTAAAAATTGTCTTGGAACAAAGTGAATCCAAAACCTTTAATTCCAATTACTTTCTCCTCCCACTTCTATGACGAAAGCCTGTTACAGCAGACACAGTTCTGCAGCTACACAAAGATGAGCCAATGCCTGGGGACTCCTTCAGACACTTCGAAGTCATTGACTCATACAAAAATTTGACCTTTGCCTTCCTCAAGTCAAGTGGTCAAACGACGAAGACTAGACCATCTGTAGTATTGATAAAATAGCGCTAACGCCCATCTCCTTTTTCTATCCACTCTTGTTTATAGTGTTTTCTGAGCATATATACATTTTCTTTTCTGTATTTTTGCAGGTATTTCTGGGGCAAAAATACGGTTATAGACCAATTCCCACTTACATCCTGACATCGGAATTGATGCTGATAAGAGACGAACTAGCTGCTACAGGTCACGATGCCACAATAATAGACACCTGGTACAGAAAAGATGCCAATGCAGTGCCTGCAATATCAGTACTACAACCTATCTCTTCCATTTTGATAAATTTCAATAATAAGGTGAGATGTTCAGTTGTTAGTAGTTTTCCGGCTAGTTAGAGATAATTCTACAGTTGCTGCATATATTATCAGAGGCGATTCAACGACGTTAAGGTGTGTTTTTTCCTTCCAAAAGGTACGGAAATTATTGGTTTGGTGTAATTTTCATCTTCATTGGTGTTTGTGTACAGATTGTAAACTGTCTAGTGAACGTTGTTATCAAGTTGTCTACTTTGCCAAAAAGTGTATTGGTGCGCAATTTCGTAAATAATTAAAAACTGTTCAAAATCCCCAACTTTGCATACAGTACTAGTTTTGAAATCAAACCAAATGTTTTATTTTTCAGAGAATTCCCAAGCTACAAGCTGAAGACCAGGCTAAATGGTGGGACACCCTCGGCAAATTCCAAAAATTGTTCAGGAAAGCTGCGGCATCTTTGAATCAGCAAGGAAAAATGGACGACGATGCTACGCACAACTATTTCATGTCAGGTAACATTCTATGTCGATGAAATTGATATTGTCAAGAATCCAACAAAAACAGTTAATGCTCCTTACGATCGCCTAATTATTTCGATCAGATTTTTGGCAAAGTCTCTACAAGACATATTTTCAAAGCAAAGCCTCTACAAAACATTATTTTGAAAAAAATCTTCCCTATTTTCCTTCAAAACTTTACCCTTTTGTAGTAATCAGCAGTTTAACATGAACACCTTGCAGGTCATAGGGATATAACTAGTACCTTTTTAGAATCCAGTATCGACATGAGCTGTGTGCGGTGTGTCGCATTGCCACGTGGTACGTCAATGTGTTGAGTGGGGTAACAGGAGAGGCGCACAGTAGTGCGTCTCTCTTGTGTATGTGATATTATCATACCATTGCGTTCCTTGTTGCTCGGGTAGATTTCTGTCTATACCCCAGATGAAAAGTTTCCTATACTGTATGTATTGCAACGCCCCCGGCACTTGAAACAATTTGACTGTCATTAACCAATAGAACAATTAAAAACAGTGATTACAAGTTACATACTCGTTTTCAGTGACCGAAAGAGAAGTCATAAACGGCATCCTGAACGTTAAAAACACGAAAAACCACTGCCTGGCTTACATCAGATACATCAACAACATCAATCTCCAAAACCTGAAAAAAGCATCCCTATTCGTGGACATAATCAATAGAAGTTTGGATACGGAATCTGCCAAGCTGTTGGGCAACCTCAGAGATGAAAGACTACCGGCCAAAATCGAGACGAGCAACTTACAAAAGTAAGATTCGAGTTTGTTTTTTGCAGCGTTGTTCAACATTTTGACAACGGGAAAATTGCAACCGAGCATGCTTATAGTATTGCCAGTGATGATTAAAATAATTCACAAGATTGTGCCTCTTAGGAATAGGCTATGTTGTGAGGTTTCAAGGTCACCATATCGAAACTGTTAAACCATGTAAGCATTGCAGCGTTTATATAGCAGCCTGTTTATACAGCATCGTGTATTGTTTTGTATCGAAACGTAAGTTTGGCTAACAGATATAATTCAACGGTCGTAGTGGGCAGTAGTTGTTTTCTGCTGGAGGCTTGCTGAATGTCCGTTGATTCTTTTCTAGGTATACAGTGGAATGGATAGGTAGAGAGGGCCTCGACAACGAAACGCACGAAGAGTACTTGAAGCACTTCATAACGCACTTCTACAAGAACATTATCAAGCTCGTCGACAGAGCCATGAGGAAGGAAGACTCCAGCGCTCAAGGTCAGATAGTAACGGAGATATTACAGCATCTACACGCTTGTAACAATTCGGTGAAGGTACGCTAGTCCTGTAGGTCTTTTGGATATAGTTCCAGAGGCTGAATTTAATGAGGCTGGTTTTTCGTTAATTAGTTATTGTCGATGCGGACACCATACTCTGGTCAGTCAAGCGAATCGTAGAACAGGTGACTCAGGAGCGACATCGAAGATGTAGCATTTGCCGGGGTAACAAAATAGATTTATTGATGCATCGACTATAAATAATTAACGAAAACCCAGCTTTAATAATCTCAGGGAGGTTTCAGCTCTTCGTCTAATAGTTCAAACATGCCAATCTTCTCGTAGGTCTTCTACGGTCGCGAAGACAGTTTGGACCGCATTCACAAGTACATGCTGGGCGATTCTGACAAATGCCTGATACTTTATGGTGAAGGAGGTTGCGGCAAAACGTCCCTGCTGGCCAAATCCGCAGGAATGTCGACTGGCAAGGACTGGTTTCAGGGAGCAAAGCCGATAAGTATTGTTAGATTCCTGGGAACCACGCCGGATTCGTCTGCTTTGACGCCCACTTTGATATCTATATGTCAACAGGTAAACAACATCAACAGTAACAAAACTTCACTGACTAATACGACGACGTACGTTGGATTTCATCTTAGCAATAAGGCAGCTGGGGTAATCTACGGTACCCGTTTACAGGACGGACTTTTTCTTTATCAATAAAACGTTTAGAAGCAACCTTTCCGAATAAGCTAATAAAATGTGTTTGAGAACTTGGCCATGTAATCTTTTTAAAGTCTCATTTGTCGTAAAGATTCTAAACAGATTTATCTGGGGAGCTTCCTCAATTACCAGAGACTTTCAGATTTCTATTTTCATGAGTTAATCCCGTGCAATTCAAACAGGCTATTTTTCACAAAAGGTCGGCTGCATTAACTCAGTTTTCGACTTTTAGAAACGAAAATATTAATAGTTGTTAAGGTTATAAGCCGATATCGCCAAAATAGTCTTAGGCTGGCCTTCCATCTAGTGCCGAGGACATTCATTCCCATAATTTTTTTAACAAACAACAAAAATAATGTTTTCAGATCTCCTACAACTTCATGCTCCCTTTCGAAGGCATTCCAGACGATTTGGTGCCTCTAACCGCTCATTTCAAACAACTTATAACTCTGGCGACTAAAGAACAACCTCTTCTACTATTCCTCGACTCAGTTGACCAGCTCACGGGGACGCAAGACGCCAACAAAGTGTCATGGCTGCCGACAAGATTGCCGCCACATTGTAAGGTACGAATTAGAGAGTGATCGACGACGAACACTTAGTTGGAATGGATAAGCGTGCATGTACTAGCAATTGTTTTTGTCTTACAGATAATAGTGTCTTGCGCAAACGAAGAAATCAACCCCGAGGTGTCGAAAGAGTATCACATACTCCGAAGGATGATCGACGTCGAAGAAAATTTCATAGAAGTCCGAGCTTTGGGAGAAGAGTTGGCCATGAAAGTCATCAAGTGAGTAATTTCACTAATTTCTCTGTGAAGAAAAAACACAGAGCGTTAGACCTTTGTTTGAAAGAGGATGACAATATATCAGTATGAGTAGAATTCTTCTGGACTTCCGTTGTCTAGAAACAAAGAAAATTGATTCTCTGCATGTGTTTGAGACACAACGTTTTAACATTGTCGTTATCAAGTGTGTGAATGGGACAAGATATTATATAGCAATCTGTGTCATGAGCACGCAACTAATGTACCTGCTATAGGGTAATCATGCTCTGCGCTTTTTAGAATGTGGATGCAAACAGCGCACAGAGACCTAACGAACTACCAATGGCGGTTGGTATCGAACGCTATAGACAAATGCAGCTTACCCATCTTCGTGAAGTTAGTTTTCGCCGAAATATGCAGATGGCGCAGCTATACCAAGTCGCAAGAAACGCATCTAGCTTCAACCGTCATGGATTCCATCATGATGCTGTTCGAAAGAATCGAAAAACAGGTAATTCCGTTCAGTCATCTTGTCCTTTTTTTTTTTCTACAGAAAACATTTCAGCACGGCAGGATACTGGTGTTTCACGCTCTGGCGTACATAACAGCCGCGAAAAGCGGATTATCAGAGTCCGAACTTGAAGACTTGATCTCTCTAGACGACAAAGTGTTAGACGACGTCTACCAGTACCATCTACCACCGGTAAGGCGCATACCACCCTTGCTGTGGACGAGAATACGCAACGATTTGCCGAATTACCTATCCGAAAGAGAAGCGGACGGGGTGAGCGTCATGAACTGGTACCACAGGTGAACTTACCACGGTGAACGGGCCAAGAGTGGTTCCTTGAGGTATAACCGATAACTAGTTTTATCTTTCAGGCAATTCCGCGACACAGCCAAGGAGAGGTACTTCAAGAACATGAACATGGCCATGTACTTTCACTCAATGATCGCCGATTATTTTTTGGGTATATGGGGCGGAGGTAAACCCAAACCGTTTAGGTACACGGAGATCCAGAGACACAGGTAAACCTGCTCTTACTGTTAACCTTTAATATATGGCAATTACCCAGAATTCATTTGTTTTTCAAATGGTGTTTTAATTTCACTACAAAAATTAATAATCGTTTTTTTTTTTAAGGGGCACCCAGTAACAAAATAGATGGGGGTATAAGGGAAAAAATGAATGACTTCACTTAATATTGAAGGTTTAAAATTTAACGACAAAAACAGATGCAGTGAAACGGTTTGCAAAGTGGGAAAGTTCCATCAGAGGTTAAAAAGTTGGGGTTGCTCTGTTGGTCTCAAGGTTTTCCTCCCGGTGAAAGAAACAATCGTGGTTTTTTCGTGAGTTGACCCTGAGGTTAACCATTATGACGATATCGTCAGCATAGCCCTGGGCATAACTTCCTCTCCGGTACTAGGTCTCTAAGGAGGCCGTTTCAGAGATTTCTATAATATTCTAAGGGGTGGAAGTTTTCAAATGATCACAGCTCATTTTCACTATTATTATTGTAGGTTCAACCTTACCGACAAAGAAGGCATCGCAGACAGAAAGGTGCCGGTACAGCCATTGATGTTCTATTCCAAAGAAGGTAAAGTCTCCAGATACAATCTGAGAAAGGTAAATAGTCCTGCCCGAAACTGAACAAAAATTC
The DNA here is from genome assembly GCA_958298965.1 of Chrysolina haemoptera. Lineage (NCBI taxonomy): Eukaryota > Metazoa > Arthropoda > Insecta > Coleoptera > Chrysomelidae > Chrysolina > Chrysolina haemoptera. The sequence goes on along the minus strand of OY282594.1, from coordinate 501,304 downwards.
TAATTTTCATTTTCAAGTTTGGAGAACTGCCGTTTCATTTGGTGAGATCGAGACGCTTCAAAGATTTGCACGATAACGTTTTGTTCAATTACGAATGGCTTCACGCCAAGCTGTCGAGCTGCCCTCTGCAGGCGGTTCTGGCTGATTACGAAGACGCCAGCACCAACATGGAAGACAAAGAATCGAGAAGGTAAGATATATGAGATCAAATCTATAGTAAATATTCAACTGTTATTGCTTCTTGATCTGCTCACGAGGTGGAACTGCTTACACCCGTTTCACCAGCGTGGGACCAGAGTGACCAAATAGACGGGAAACAAATGGACTCGAGGCTGTCTGTGTTGACCTACTCTGTACTGATGAGAATGCAACAACCTCGAAACTAGTCTGCAGGTGGTTCCTCTGTCCGAATCAAAACAAAATTCTGCCATTTGGTTACAGTGGAGCACTTGCAATTCCTCTGCAATGAGGTCAATTGCACAAGAATCTTTCAGATATAATTCAATACTCGTCGTAGTATTAGCCAGGAGAGTAGTTGTTTTATGACAGGTATTCGCCACATTGAGCTAACGTTATATGTGCATGTGGGAGTGAAAAGGGTAAGATATCGGTCGGCGATGACTATCGTTATAAAACGATCTTTGTGTTAAAATTTCCAGTGATAATAGCAAATCTTGCAAAAATTATGAATAAAACCCCCTCTGAGTACCTCTTGTGATATTTCGAAATTATTTTTTTTTATAGAGAACTCATGTTGGTGGCAGACGCCCTTAGACTAGGTGGAGCCGTTCTGGGCCAGTATCCCAACATGCTAGCCCCCCAGCTAATCGGGCGCCTCCTTCCCGAAGTTAGTCAAAACCCCAATATCAAAATGTTACTGAACGATTGCGACTTCAAAGGACCAATGCACTGTTCCTTGCTACCCTTATATCACTGCTTACATACACCAGGCGGACCTCTTAAGGTAAGATGCGTAGCAACTCTGGTGTCGTTATCGTTATCTCTGTGATATTAATGTCAAAAAGTGATTCAGTTATATAAAAAGTTTATTTGAGTTGACCTCACTGTCGAAATTGAAGCGTGTTTCGATTATTTATTAATAAGCGTCGTTACAACTTTTGCTCCACGTTGGGCGCCAAATTGGCTTTCGCACCCCTTTTAGAGTCTTTAGAGTAACAGAATTTACTTTTAATATAAAGTGCAACAGTATCATTAGATCCCATTTGAATTGGCAAAAATATCCATTATTAACACGTAATTCAACCCTCATTAGGGATACATTAAGAACCCGCATTAATTTGCTTACTGTAGTGTACAAAGTGAGAAATGCGCATCTATGACTATACTTAACTAAAAAATTGACATTTTTCAGTATTCTTTGGAGGGGCACCAATTTGCGGTATTTTCGATTTGCCTGACTTCGGATTACAGATATGTGGTATCGATTTCCAACAGATTCATAACGTGGGATTTGTCGACCAGCGATCTGACGAGGGACGTGAATCCGAACATAGAAGGAATAATGCAGCACCTGGTACTAAGCCCGGATAACAAATGGGCGGCAGCCTACACCAATAACAATCAAGTAAATATGTGTTGTCCGAGTCGAATTTTTCAACAGCAATAACTCTTCAGAAAGACGTATACGATGGCCGATCATCGTCCACTTTTCGTTTTCTAACATTTCGGGGTGATTTGACGGTACTCTTCTAATTTTTGGACGCAGATCTCCTAAAGATGATCGTTCTATTCTGTATTTTCTACCTTGTAGGAATACCCATAAAAATATATCGAGGGGACAAATTTGGTGACCGTGGAGACCATTCAATGCTGTCTCTTCTTGCCGTCCAGTGGCGTCGAGAATGTTCTAAATAATGAAGAACGTATAATGAGGAGATACATCAATGATCATACTGTTAATTATTTTCAATATCAGGCGAATGAAAGATCTCCTTTAATGAAATAAAAGTGTACGAAAAAAAAATAGTATAATTTAAATAAATAATAATAAATAGTATTTTTTATACATATAGGTAAATATCAGTCGACCATCTCTAGCTATCGTTCAGCCTACGACGCACTACTTAGTCTGTTAGATACCCTCCAAAATCACCAATACTGTAATTCCTCCGTGAAACAGAATCTGGCGATTTCACTTCCATGATTTCGCTCAGGAAAACATCCACTTTTGCCTCGGATACTGAAGGCAACAACGCCTGGACTAATCCCCGAACAAAAACTTGACTAATTCCCGGACTAATATCTTCCGCTGTAACGAAAGCCTCCTTCAGTTGCTCCAAGGCGTCGCTTCCTGACGAAGCACAGCGATGCTTCGGCTCCAAATCGCGAATAACTTTTGAAATAGCGGGAACGCAACTATCATCTGTCGCCACCCGTATCGATTCGAGTTCCATAGCCGATTCTGAAGGCTTATTTTTCACCGTCATGACCCAGTCGGAGCTTTCCTCCATGGACCTCGCGCTACCAGACGTTTCAGACTCGCCATCCTCGGCGTGGGTGACCTTCCACTTCTTGTACCGATCGATGAGGTCCATCAGGAATGAGTTCTTCTTGGCCCTGCGGATGAAGGGATACCTCAACAGCTCCCTGGCTGTCGGTCGGTTCTCGGGGTCCTTGTTCAAGCAGTCCTCCACGAAATCCTTAAGAGGTCTGCTGAATTCCCCGCTCAGCTTCGGGGGGTTCTTCTTCGTGATGAGAAACAACGCCCGCATAGGGTGCACGCCGAAGTGGGGCGGCTGCCCTTCCGCTAGCTCGATAGCGGTGATTCCTAAGCTCCAAATATCGGCCTTGGAGTCATAGGCGCTTAGCTGGATGACCTCCGGGGCCATCCAGAAGGGAGTACCCACGAAAGTGTCGCGCTTAGCCGTAGTGTCTGTTAACTGCCCCGCCACTCCGAAATCGGCCAGCTTAACGTCTCCCATCTCGCTTAGGAGCACGTTGGCGGACTTGATGTCCCTGTGCAGCTTCTTCTCCCCGTGCAGGTACTCCAGCCCTTTGAGCACTTCTCTCAGGATGATCGCGACGTGTGTTTCGCTCAAGCTGCCCGCCTTCATCAAGTCCAAAGCCGATCCGCCGCCCAGGTACTCCATGACGATCCAGAGCTTGTCGCCCTGCAGGTACGATCCGAAGTACTTTGTGACGAAAGGGCTGTCGCATTGCTGCAGGACGGTGATCTCTTGCTGTACAGTTTCTATTTCTTCGTCGGCTTGTTCCAGGTTGATGATTTTGGCGGCGACGATTTTCGAAGTTCGTTTGTGGACCGCTTTGAAAACTTCGCCGAAGGAGCCTTTTCCGATTAGTTCTAGCTTGGTGTAGATCAGTTCCGGATCAGTTTGGGACATGTTTCGAGGTAGTCGCATACTCTTCGTTCATCTGAAAGGAGATATTTTCGGTTACACAGGGAGGCTACTATTGGCACTGGCGTTTCACTTGATACGAGGGGAATCTAATGGGGATAACACGAAAACAACAAAATGTCGATGTACAAGGCCTTAATAAATCTGCGACTTAAAGAAAGATGGCGCCCTAATCGCGCCCTTATTGTTCTGTTAAGTTTCGCATGGAAATATTAAACAATATGGAAGACTGACTGAAATAACAATGGAAGGATTAAATGAAAAAGTCTGTACGATTGCTGGAAAGATACAATTAAAGACAAGCGACAAGCCTAGGATGTTTAACTTTTATGTATTGCGACGTGGCAACACAGGGATTAACCTAGATTTGATACTTTTGATAGAACATTTCGTCTTACAGACGCTATTTTTTAGTTTATCTCAATGGGCTAAGGCCAAAAGACTGCGCCAGTCGGTGTAAGAATTTCTCGACAGTTTCACTACTCAATGTTCCATAGCATATATCTCCACCTGGAATATTGTGACTCAGCTGACCAAGGTGAATGAACGGTTCACAATTGAGTCATTTGAATGGAAGCAACCCAAAACACCAAAGCTAAGCCAATTTCACTCGACACGCGTTTCGCCAACGGAGTTGGCATCTTGAGAGTACTCTTGAAGGCATTGTTAGTAGTAGTAGTATTTGTGGGACGCTGTTAATTCAGCCAAGCAAGTAGACCTCCAGGAGCCCTTCCTGCCATCCCCTGCTCTCACCTCGTGCATGGTGTTCTGCCCGCCTATGGATTCCACCCGATCTCCTAGGAATCTATGGGCATATAGTGCTCCTTGGCTCTCAAGACAGATTTTCCAGTTACAGTTTTGTGATGTATGATTGTGTATGTATGAAATGCCGAGGAAATATGTGTTTTTGGCGTCGGTGTACGGTTAGCTAGGGCGCATGGGTCGCTACTCCCGTTGGCTGCGACGCCTCCTTGGGGGACTTTTAAGAGTAAGCTTTATAGGCTTTATTGTCGAGAATTAATAGGACGCAGGAAAGGTATTCTTTCCTCGTAGAAATGATAATTCTACAGTTCAGAACTGAAAGTGTGCTATACCTTTCCATCAGTAGAATGAGGCAGCTTCCCTGTGCCTTTTTCCAAATGAGGGGGTGAAAAACGCGGTGGCAAACCGAATATTGGCAACTTACTTAGTTAGTCCCTGAACCATTCGAAGCAAAAACTAAATTCGATTCAATCGGACATCGGACTCGTGGTAGCTGATTATGCGTCTATATTTTTACGAAAAACAAACATGGACAACTTTTCGTTTTCAGACCGTATTACTGAACATGCTGTCCAGCGAATTCGTGACAATAGACAACCCTCTTCCCGAAGGGTGCACTGTGACGGGAATATTCCTGCTGAATTACAACCTCTACATCTACGGAAGTGAAAAATGGGTGAAATTCGATATGAGGGGGAATAGAGAAGATGATTACTGTGCTCCAATAGAAATGACCGATTGGCCAATATTACGTAAGACAAAAATTATTTTTGTTATTAACAATATTTCTCTGGAATAAAAATACATCAATTTGCTTTTCTACACAGATATCCTTGATTTTACATTTTTAGACCGGAAGGTTAAAAAAACATGCCAGGACATGAATTTCCTCCAAAAAATTAATCAATACGAGATTACTGTTATGTCAAGGTACGTATCAGGCGAGAATTTGAGTATTCATACAGGTATCAATGATTGTATTGTTTACAGTTTATAAATAAACCAAATCGAGTATTAGCGATGAGTTCTAGAAAAGTATTCGGAAATATATGCAGCACTTGTTTCGTTTTCTATGAACTATTCTTTATATTACATTTCAGCTTTCTGAAGTTTATTAAATTATTACTTCTTTTCGGCCTAGGAATAGTACCATGAGGTATTCCATAGAAATAAATTAATTTATTTTATTCACTAGCATTCACTGAATAAGAAACCATTATGTAGAAATTGGGAAGAAAACAACTCGGAAATATTAGAAAATGAAAGCTTGCATAGCTGGAAAATGGCAGGGAAAAATTAAGGTTCTAGCAAGAGAGGAACAGGAATAAAAGAAGTACTTGAATAAGGTTTCTCTTAATTTCCAACGCCTGCAAGGTCATAAGTATTGAGATAATTGGAAACAAGTACTAGATCCCGTACAATTTTTAAAACTAGTTTAAAAGTGAAAAAAAAATCAATAAACGTTTTTTGGTGAAATTCGGTGACACTCGGTTTTATTCACTTTCAGATATGGAATTTGACAACAAAGAAGAGTACAGAATCGTTTTTTGGAGGGGCAATCTAGATGACGAAAGAATGACTCTGTTTCTACATACCAAAGAAGGAGATTTTGAATATCTAGAATATCACAGGTTGGTTCATTATTACAACTGCTCTACGTGATAAATTGATCTGGTTTACTATGAACATTTCTTATCTTATCAATAACAATTCGAAAAAAAGGCGTGTAATCTTATACCCCGAATTTCGTTTCTAGGTATAAGGTATATAGATAGGTAATCAATTTGAAGTAATTGGTTCGAGGTTTATGACACATTGCTTGTTTTCAATTTCATTTATTTCATCACAAATCAATAATATTATCAAAATCGAGATTCTGAATCAATAGAAACACTATATTTGACATTTAAAACATAACTGATTTGCAAAAAAACTCTTGTTATTCGAAAACTTCAATGATTCAAGATTACATGAATTTTACCGGGCGATAAGATAAGATTCGGAAGTGGTGTGTATGTAAGACACATCAACACCTATAACTGCTGTGTCCCGCAGGGATCCATTCCAGCACCAACATTATTTCTACGTCACATTAACCATTTTTTGGGACAACTTCATTTCCAGAACACTGTTGTGTGGATGATACTGATATACCGCTCATATCTCTTTCTGATCCAAATTGCCGATATCAGCCCTCAAAACTAGAAATGACAGGAAGGGGCAAAATTCTAGGTATAATTCAATAAAACCCAAGCATGTCCTTTCTATAGAAAAGCCAACCTCACAGTTCTCAAAGGCAAGATCCCAAACGCGCAAAATCAGTACAAGAGTTCATACAATTGAAATAATTATTGAAAAATAGAAGAAATTTATTTAACAATGAGCTAATCAAGTTCAACACTGGATGTCCTGCCATACCAGGATGCTCACTGCAATTTTCCTATACGATATAGGAAAATATTTGGGTCAAAAATCCATCAGAAAACAACAACTTTCCTGGCTAATACCACGACGAACGTTGAATTATAGGAACTCTGCACGGAAATTCATTGGATGTAATTCAACGTTCGTCGTGGTATTAGCCAGGAAAGTAGTTGTTTTCTGATGGATTTTTGACCCAAATATATTCCTATACCGTATAGGAAAATTGCAGTGAGCATCCTGGTATGGCAGGACATCTAGTGTTGAAATAATTATTTTCTGAATGATGTAATTTGTTTGTTTAAAAGTTTCAAAATAGCTCTTGGTACGAAACAAAGAATTACTTTGAACATTAATTTCATTCATGACAAATTTTTTATTACATTGAATCTCAATTCCGTTTTGAGATTCCCACTGAATTACGAAAAGTTTAAGAACCTTGAGTTGTTATATGTATACGAGCGCTTTCTATAAAAACCAGTGCCGTCATCTTACTTATTCTCTTTAGGTGCTATCCCCTTTGTGTTATTTTGTTCAATCAACCAGTGAAGGAGGTCTTTTTTTCAGTGCTATGGTCCTAACGAAAGACAAAACCTCGGTGTACGCGTGTACAACTCCTAATCTATACATCGTCACAAAATATAGTAAATCGGACGAATCTAAGAAATGGGAAAAAATCGAAGATTTACCGAGGACCACCAACGATGATACGGAATTGATGCTTCAACTCAAACTGGACAAAGTTGACAAAGTCCTGTTCGGTAATTATACTAATAATCTCAACTAGGACTGGTTTCCTTAAATAACTTTGAAGGTATTAACCAAAATCATGCAAATGAGTCCCTGGAAACTAGTTTGCTACGTTATTGAAATTTGTTGCAATAGAAGAAATAGATTCTCACGCCTGAGGATGTTATCGTTTGCTGGCCTAACAGTTCGCTTGTAGGTGTTATAGGTGGTTTTGTAGGCTAATATTCCGGATTCTAGCGCACCTTTTACATTTTTCGCATTTTGCGACCATAGCGAGACACATTCGTTAAATACATATGTATATAGAAAGAAAGCTAAGAAAATTTCCTACAAGATGATGTTATTGTTTGCTGGCCTAACAGTTCGCTTGTAGGTGTTATAGGTGGTTTTGTAGGCTAATATTCCGGATTCTAGCGCACCTTTTACATTTTTCGCATTTTGCGACCATAACGAGACACATTCGTTAAATACATACGTATACAGAAAAAAAGCTAAGAAAATTTCCTATAAGAGGATATTATTGCTTGCTGGCCTAACAGTTCGCTTGTAGGTGTTATAGGTGGTTTGGTGTGCTAGGATGCCGGATCCTAGCGCACCTTTTACATTTTTCGCATTTTGCGACCATAACGAGACACATTCGTTAAATACATATGTATATAGAAAGAAAGCTAAGAAAATTTCCTACAAGATGATGTTATTGTTTGCTGGCCTAACAGTTCGCTTGTAGGTGTTATAGGTGGTTTTGTGTGCTAGGATGCTGGATCCTGGCGCATCTTTTACATTTTTCGCATTTTGCGACCATAACGAGAAACATTCGTTAAATACATAGCTATATAGAAAAAAAGGTAAGAAAATTTCCTATAAAAGGATATTATTGTTTGCTTGCCTAACAGTTCGCTTGTAGGTGTTATAGATGGTTTTGTGTACTAGGATGCCTGATCCTAGCGCACCTTTTACATTTTTCGCAATTTGCGACCACAACGAGACACATTCGTTAAATACATAAGTATATAGAAAAAAAGCTAAGAAAATTTCCTATAAGAGGATATTATTGTTTGCTTGCCCAACAGTTCGCTTGTAGGTGTTATAGGTGGTTTTGTGTGCTAGGATGCTGGATCCTGGCGCACCTTTTACATTTTTCGCATTTTGCGACCATAACGAGAAACATTCGTTAAATACATAGCTATATAGAAAAAAAGGTAAGAAAATTTCCTATAAAAGGATATTATTGTTTGCTTGCCTAACAGTTCGCTTGTAGGTGTTATAGATGGTTTTGTGTACTAGGATGCCTGATCCTAGCGCACCTTTTACATTTTTCGCAATTTGCGACCACAACGAGACACATTCGTTAAATACATAAGTATATAGAAAAAAAGCTAAGAAAATTTCCTATAAGAGGATATTATTGTTTGCTTGCCCAACAGTTCGCTTGTAGGTGGTATAGGTGGTTTTGTGTGCTAGGATGCTGGATCCTGGCGCACCTTTTACATTTTTTGCATTTTGCTACCATAACGAGACACATTCGTTAAATACATAGCTATATAGAAAAAAAGGTAAGAAAATTTCCTATAAAAGGATATTATTGTTTGCTTGCCTAACAGTTCGCTTGTAGGTGTTATAGATGGTTTTGTGTACTAGGATGCCTGATCCTAGCGCACCTTTTACATTTTTCGCAATTTGCGACCACAACGAGACACATTCGTTAAATACATAAGTATATAGAAAAAAAGCTAAGAAAATTTCCTATAAGAGGATATTATTGTTTGCTTGCCCAACAGTTCGCTTGTAGGTGGTATAGGTGGTTTTGTGTGCTAGGATGCTGGATCCTGGCGCACCTTTTACATTTTTTGCATTTTGCTACCATAACGAGACACATTCGTTAAATACATAGGTGTATAGAAAAAAAGCTAAGAAAATTCACATGGTTTCATTTGTATAGTTTAGAATAAAGTGAATCTGATCTCAGCAATAATCGATTGATTCTTCATCAGGTACAACAAGCAACGGTTTTGTCATCTGGGACTTCAACGACGACAAAATCGACGACGGGGCAGTTTGTTTGACGCTACCTTATGGCACCAGAAACATCACAACGAAAATGCTTCAATCGAACTCCATAATGTTGAGCGCTCACAAAAATTACGCCATAGCTGGAGTGAGGTTTGTACAACAAACATATCTATTTACATAATTTCTTATTCGTACGAATTATATTGTTCATTTGTTCGTTTTCTATCATTCCTTTAGAAAAAATCTATACGTATGGAGCATCCAAACCAGAAAGCTGGTGAAAGTCCTCGACGCCCACTTCGGGAGAATAATACAACTAGAAGCCCTCACCATAGGCAACTGGAACAGCATAGTCACCTCCTCGATAGATCGTACAGCTAAAGTTTGGAACATCAACAATATCTTCGAAACCGTTCACGTTATCGACAGACACGAGTTACAAGTAGATTCAATAAGGTAATCGAAATTTAGGGTCTTTTGATTTTACAGATTTCCAACTGAAGAATTTGCCACCTGCTATATTTCGGCTTTGGTCAAAGTGTGCTCGGACATTCTGAAATATTTATGCATTCATTCGCGATTGTCGAAAGATAGAATGCAAAGCGCTAGGGCTTAAAAGATGGAGTGCAAAGCGCGAGAGTGTGAGTGTAATGCGCGAGAGTGTGAGTGCAACGCGCGAGAGTGTGAGTGTAATGCACGAGAGTGTGAGTGCAAAGTGCGAGAGTGTAAGTGCAAAGCGCGAGAGTGTGAGTGCAAAGCGCGAGAGTGTGAGTGCAAAGCGCGAGAGTGTGAGTGCAAAGCGCGAGAGTGTGAGTGCAAAGCGCGAGAGTGTGAGTGCAAAGCGCGAGAGTGTGAGTGCAAAGCGCGAGAGTGTGAGTGCAAAGCGCGAGAGTGTGAGTGCAAAGCGCGAGAGTGTGAGTGCAAAGCGCGAGAGTGTGAGTGCAAAGCGCGAGAGTGTGAGTGCAAAGCGCGAGAGTGTGAGTGCAAAGCGCGAGAGTGTGAGTGCAAAGCGCGAGAGTGTGAGTGCAAAGCGCGAGAGTGTTGGACGATAAGGCGCGAAGTGCGCGAGTGTTAAAAATAGATAACGGAGTGCTAGGGTTGTTAAAGTGGGAGTACAAGGCGCGAGAGTGTTTAAAGATAAAGCGCGAAAGAGTGTGTTAAATGATAGAGCGCAAAGCGCTAGGTTCTTAAAAGATTGATTGCGAAGTGCTAGAGTGTAGAAAAAATGCTCGAAGAGAGTGTGTTAAGACATAGAACACAAAGCGCTAGGGTATTATAAGATGGAGCGCGAAGAGCGAGAGTATTGAAAGATGCAGTGCGAAGAGCGAGAGTGTTACAAAACGGAACACAAAGCACAATGATTTTCAAATGTGAAGAGAAATGAGCGAAATTGTCAAAGAAGAAGCGGGAAGAGCGAGTGTTGAAAAGTGAAGTGCAAAGTGCTAGATTTTTAAAAGATGGATTGCAGAGTGATTTTCATCATTATGTATTTTTTAAATCTTCTAGGAAAAGAACATTATCGTGATCAGTATTCCAGCAACCCTTAAATAATTAACTACACTGATTGAATTATCGAATAATTTTGCAGCCTTTCTGACAACCTCAGCCTAGCCGTAACAGCGACAAGGAACTGCGTGGGCGTTTGGGATCTTCGAATTGGAAAACTGATGGCCAAACTGGCCGACAGTCCTTTGGGAGCGATTGTGACTCACGCCATAATAACACCGGACGGAAAGTAAGTAGATGATGGCTGTTATGATAGAAACGTCACTATCAGCACATCGGAATTGAATATATAGGCCAAAATATCTTTTGGAGAATGTCAGCCTGTACAAGTAAAGAAATATCATGAACTACTTCAAAAGTACTACTTCCCTATCTGAAACCGCGACGGCTACTAAATTAGTTCTCAACAATAAACAGCACAAAGCAGTATTTTTCCGCAAGCCGCGCGGAAAAGTAAGTATGAGTGGATAAGACGTTATTTTGTTGTTCCTAACACGTGCGCAATGTGCCTTTTCGGAACGCAAAAACTCATCCGAACTCCGCTTCGCGTCGTTCGCGTCTAACTATTTGCGTTCAGAAAAGTAACACTTTGCGCACTTGTTAGGAAAATAACTATTTCCAGATACATCATATCTGCAGAGACAGGTAACATACTGATATGGTTACGGTTGACCCAAATGGTGATCTTCAAAGACGAACAACCCGGCATCAGGCAACTGACGCTCATGGACAGTGGCACCAAAATTCTGTCGATTTCAAAGCCAAGTAACCCACCCGGAACAGATTTTGTACGAACCACAGCCACTGTATGCGTTCGCGAAATTCCAAGTAAGTATGAAAAGCAGTATTCGAAGGATATATATCAAGGATATATACCACGATATATATCATATTATCTATTATTCTGATATATATCATGGATATTTATTTAAAATATAAAATTAGCGGCGCTATATCAAAATGTAAATATTACCGTGAAAAATGACTATGAACCACTGAACAATATTCTATTCGAACAATAAAGAGTGAAGTGAGTGGAATATTTAAATATTAATTATAACCGAACTGTTAACATAAATGAGAGTGATTTTAAACGTTTAGACTATTTTTAATATAACGATTCCTACTCAAGCCGGCCCTGAATCGGCTCTTATTGCCACGAGCGGAAATACCGATCGCATGAGTCATCGGCTATCACCTTCAATACCAACAGAGCAAATCATCCCACTTCTGACACCAGTTGTAACGAAAAAAAAAAGGCTAAACGTTTAAAATCTGATTTATTTGGAAACATACAATCTAATTTATGTTAACAGTTCGGTTATAATTAATATTTAAATATTCCATTCACTCCTCTATTGTTCGAAAAGTTAAGCTCCAGCTGTGATTCAATACCTCCTCTCTGACCAAAAAGATTTCTTCATATAGCGTAGTGTCAGGTTTTTGCTTGTAAGACACTGTTCATCTAAGTTACTCAGGTTTTCACAGTCAGAATTTTTATTTTTCAGGATTTGAGTATATTCTTGAATATTGTTCTTACTGAGCAATAAACCGAAAAAAGTTTCAAATAGACATTTATATATGTTGAAACAGTCTTGTTTTCCATTTCTGAATCACATAACTTGAAAAAATTCACCAAAATAATGTTGAATTTGAAAAATTATTTCGACCGACTTGTATATTTTCAGAAATCGAGAATGATTCAGACATAGGACAGGAGTGTATCGTATTATGCATGTATAAGCTATCACGCAAATCAAAGATAATTTGAAAAATGAGTATGTGGACCTTGTACCTTTACATTTCATGGTTCACCAAAGGGTTTAAGTCAATACACTTTCCATCCTACCACTGTTACATATGAATGAATTTGAAGAACCATTTTTTTTGGCAGGTGGTGAAATGGTTTTCAGCTTCGAGTACCCAGTACGGAGCATAACAGGAGTACCTTTCAGACCTGCCGTTGTCACTTCTGACGATCAGCATCTAGTACTAGCAGCGGCAGATAAAAACAATAAAGATTGCATCATAGTCTATAACGCACAGAATGGCAATCTAGTGCACCGCATTCCTCTCAAAAGCAGTGCTGTTAAGGTTAGTTAGACAGAGAAGATTAGTTTCCGAGTTGGTTTTAATTTAATGGATTTTTATTGTTCATTGTGTATTTAAATCAGGACATAGCAGGACTAGTTGCGATGCCTCATAAAGGCCATCTCATAGCAGTATTGACGACAGACAAGGGAGCCATTTTCGATATCAGAACAAAGAAACATATACGTTCCGTACCCAAGTGGGGAGGTAGCATCACTAAAGATGGAAAATACGGTCTCTACGCACCATCAAGGTTAGATTAAAAAATATAACTAGTCAGTTTGTTATTTACTTTCCTCTTTCAACCAACAAAGTGAATACTCCCTGTTTTTCAAAATTTCAGAGGCGGTTTGGAGTTGATTGAGCTCAAGAAAGGCCAAACCGTCCGGACCTTCATCCCCAAAGTAGCCGAAGGGGTGTTTTCCATTATATGCCTCTTCAACAAAACTGACGAATACGTTCTCTACTACCACAGTGGTAGAAAAACCTTACGGGTCTTTCGGTAAGCCCTAATCCACACCGGGTCGAATCACAAAGTAACTTTTCTCCATTTAGTACTTCTGACTCGGAGATGGTGGCAAACTACAGGGTTCAAGCCGAACTTACAGCAGTCGAAAGCACACCAGATGGCAAAGCTCTGGTACTGGGCACTGTGGATGGGTGTGTGTCAGTGCTAGCCATTGTTGATACGTCCAAAGACGACATGAATCAGTATTTGTCTGAAATGCCGTCTAGAGATGAAGGGGTAAGTTACAATCGAGTTCTATTTCGAAAAAGTTAACCTTATTCACTTCACAGTTTTTTTTTCACCAAAAATGTAGTGACAACTGTATCACTGGCAGGAACTGTTGATTTTTGAGTCCCTGATACTTCTTGTAAGCTTCTCTAATAGGTTTTTTGCATGAAAGTGTTTCTAAAACTCTATTAAACACCAATGACGCTCAAATTTGGTTATTAGCTCATTATCAACGAATAATGGAAACAGTAAAATTGTACTTACAATTTTTTATAATGCTTCATTTCAAAGAACACTATTCAAACGTTTCTATTCACATATTTTCACTATATTGTCTATATTTCCAATCAAAAGTTTGTTGTGAACCGTAATGAATAACAGTGAATTAAACGTGAAGTAAATTCTTATTCTTCTGTAATAACACTTGTATGACACATGACATCTAAATCTATGGCATCAGTCATTAGAACTAGCAGCCACTGTTTACGATACATATAGGATATGAGATGGGGTGGGGATTCAAAATTGGATGCCAGTGCCAAAGTGGCGAAAATCGACCTGCTTCCATGTACATTATGTCAACAGAAGAACAGAATATTCACCATATAATCACTACAGATTCAACTAGGAATTTTGACGAAAACATTAATTGTAGGTTCATTCGTTTGCATCGAGGTGTAGCACTTGCCTACACCTGGTGTAATTACAAGCAAAAATGATACATTTGGAACTTACTCTAAGGTCTCACGCATGACCCACGACTTGGTATCTTGAAAGAACAAACCCAATAAAATACTAAAGGTGGGTTCCCAATGCAGCGTTTTTTATTTTTGCGTCACGAATTTTTATTGGCGAGTTGGCGACTCGATTCGTCTTTTGCATGGACATGCCTGCTAGCAGCGACGCAACAAAGTTGAAATATTTCAAATTTATATCCTTTCAAATAGTATTTGAATCAGTTCCGGTTGAGTTGTTTGCGCTTCAATGACGAAACGAGATGCGAAACATTTGATAACCCTCTCCCCAAGTCCTCAGCCTAAAACATCTATAATTATCATAACCGAGTTTTTTTATTGAATATATTAATTTTTTTAGTGGAAGAAGAAAGTAGAAAAAAGGAGAGCTCAAACACGCTTTAGAGCAGTGGGATCTATAGCAAAATTGTCTACGATTTTCTCGAATGAAAGTAGCCATGGACTCCATGTTGGATTGAAGCAAGACCAAGAAGACAAAACTTGATTTGCCTAGAATTTGTAGCGCTTTTGAGTAATGTTCGAGCAATATTTTTAGAAAAAAAAAATACTAATACTTTTTTTTCTTTTTTTACCAACTGCTTACATGTTTCGAGGTTTTTGCCTCTCATCGGTGCTTGTGTATATCAGACATTATTTACACATACATACACCACTTTGTGGAGATGCAGGACGATTCACGGAGTGCAGCTGCTCAGTGAAGCATCAGTACAGTGACTTTTCCACTTGTATTTACGTAAATCTTTAATCTGTGAAAATCATTCCAGCTGAAGGTTGATTCTATAATAAGCTAATAAATGCTCAAAACATTCTGTAATTTTTGCATAGCAGAAATGAAACACGAATTAAACATATGTTACTTTTTATTCACATTTACTTCCATATAGGTACATATTTGACATAACACGTGACAATAAATAATATAATCGATGTATTTGGTACGACAAAGATCACTAAATCACAATATAATATGTGATAAGTCCGTTAACATTGACACAGCTAATGAAATCTGCAACTAATTTTCCAAAAATCACGCCACACATTGTCCAACTTGTTTGTCCACTATAGAAACTAAATTCTGTTGAAGTTGACAAAACGGGAAATCGAAATATAAATGTATGGTTTCAACTCGGATTCATATTACCCTCGTAAATATTAATTTGATGAGCCATTAGTGACAATTAACCAAAAACCTAGGCAAAGTAGTGTGGCTAAAAGACTTCTGCGACAAAAATCCCATGCTTTTTCTTCTTGTGCCTAAATTATGGGTTTCAAGGTTACTTGATCAACATTTCGAATATGTTGAAACATATCACACACGTCACACATACACGCCCTTTGGTACTTTGTTTTGACATATGTGTGACGGTTTTAACGTATATGTCACGTTTTTTGACGTATGCAAGTCGTTCCTCACTTCCATCGTCCTTTCGACGCATGGTGTTTTTATAGCTTTTGGCTCTGACAAGTAAGCACTGATTTTGACTTTTTAGTCGAAAGCGCTCTACTACGATTATATAAATATATTCCTGCACGAAAAAAAAATTTGCTTCATTCTCAGAGCAATAAAAGACATAGAGAAGCCCTGCCTATACCTACACAAATAACTGTTTTGAAGTGAACAGGATCTATCCTTTTCTATACAATTTGTGGGCGATGGGGGTGACGGGTGGTTAAACGTTATGGACAGTTTGTTTACATTTGGAGTAAGAAGAACCATAATACAAACGAAGAATGACAACTTGATCCGAATGAAATGAGCGGGTATACACGAAATTACACGATTGAATACGGACTTAACATGTAAGGCCCTCACTTGTAAACAAACAAAGTTATGGTGCCTTCAAGACAAGGAACGAAAAGACATCTCTATGGTCTTTTATTACTCTGAGGCTTCATTCAATTATTATATTGATACGTGCACACAGCTTTAAATGTCCCAATACCTTGAAATGTGTTGAAATTTAGGTTATGTTACACTAATGCACCATCTATCAAAAAATGAACCTAAAAAAGTAAAAACTTGACAGAATGGAGAAATTTTCAAAATCAATTCCAAACAATTAAAATCTTGGAAAAATTCTAAAAGTGTGAATGCTTGGGTGTGTCATCTTTTTGCAGACTACATTTTTGCTCACGATATATTGTAAGTGAATGCTCCAACAAAAGTAGAAACACTGGAATGCTCGGCATGGCAGTTCTGTGAATTCATAGATTACTGGGGACATTTTTGTACTATTGCATCCAAAATATTACTCGAAATATATTGGTTAGAGCAGATTAAAAAGCATTGTTGAAATCGACATTGGTTGTTCTTGTTCCAAGCCACAGATATATGGGCGAGACGTAACCTCAAAACTATAACATCGCACGCTCGCTATTTATTAGTCCTCCTCTTTTCGGTCTTCAATATGTCCTTTTACAATGACGATTGTATTCTTTGATCATATAGATTCGCCATCAAAAGTTTGTCAAATTATGAAAGAAAGATGTCGGTAGCTACTTGATGCATCGTGCATAGCGTTATCGTTGCTACCGAAACAATGTGGGAATGCTCTTGGAAAACTGCTCGCAGCAAACGAATCAAATACAATTCAAAAACAAAACAATACTACCCAAACACTAAAACCAAGTTGATTTCACTCAACACACCTAACGTCAATACAGTGACACAGTTTTACTGCATGGGTGGTTTTCCACGTTTTTGAATTGTACCAACACCAATATACATGCAAGTGGTTTAACATACGTTGACACAACCTAAATCGAAATAATTACTCTTTTCGACTCGCAATAAATATTCCCTGGACACTACAAAAATACCTCCCTTAGTTTAAGAATGAACACCTAAAGCCTTTTTTGTTGTATTACATTATACCTAAAATAGTTTCATCGGAAACAACCAACTGGCCTCTACCCGGTGACGTCATCAGCCTTTTCTCTAGAATCCTAACCGTCGAAAGGTCCGAGCGCGATTCGCGTTCAGTCTCGATGACTTTGAAACACCGAAGGAAATCTGTCAGACATCGAAAATATATGTTCTGCGAATCGCACGAGGTCCCCTAAAAAAATTCAGACGGTAGCGTATCGGTAATCCTCGGACATCGTTCGACAGGCGATTGATTATTCGGCCTTCTCGGTTTTCAGGTTATTGTTCGACGTCGTGTTCTTCAAGACTTTGGTGGCTCCGGACAGCATCAGATAGAACCAGTACAATTGCGGTAACAACAGAATCGCTATGCTGATCAAGCAGCCTCTAGGTAGGGTATATACGGCCTGAAAGAAGTTACAGTATTTTCACTTCGGTTAAAATGAAGAAAAAAATAGTTTCGTGACGTCACGTTCATCAAAAATAGACTTGGCAACGTTGTATACATTGTGCACCATGGTATGTCGTCATGGATCGCAAATATCCAATGATGCCAAATCACCATAAAAGAAGGTCGAATATTTTTATAGAAAGAGCCGTTTTCGTTAAAAAAAATAACAAACGTGAGAATACCAGTAAGTAGATTATGGTGAAAAAGAGTCATTTATACACGGGCGGTAAAGTGTACTTAACCGCCCGGTTCAGCGAGCGTAAAGTGGCACTTTACCGCCGGCGGGCGCATTATGGCCCGCTGGCCGTAAAGTAGACAAAATTCTCAAATTGAGGAAGGCAACCTATAACTATCGAGCTGCTTCTAATTCCAATAAATGCACCTGCTTTTTGCCTTTTGTAAAAGCTGACTTAACTTTTCAGCCGTTATTTCAATTATAATTTTCATTTGTTTCGCCTTATTCGCCTTGATTTACCAATAAATAAAGATTACCTCCGAGATATTTTCTGGTATAATTTTTCTTCCCTCTGCTCTTGTTTTTCTGGCATTTGAGATATGGAGTTAAGTCAAATCTCTATATAACTTTTGTTCCGTGAGAACAGTCAGTACGATTTGCGGTGTTGCCAATAATCGTTCTTCATCACAAGGAAGATGCGTTCAGAAAATTTGAAAGTTATAAATAATATAAAAAGTAGCTTACATGTAGAATTTTTTGGTGAGTTGATCAAGTGACAGAGTTTCAATAATTTCTCAATGGCTCATATGAAGCAATAAGGAATATTTTGAGGAAGAATGACATTACCTGTTTCAAAAAGTGGATTATTGTGGTGGGTGTTTCCAATGAACGTGACGTCAGAGGTATACTTCCAGACGTGATATTTTTCAAAATGAAGAAAAATTAGAATCTTGAAAATATTTTATACCGGGTGACCAAGAGGTCAGGTACGCCCACCAATTTTTCTATAGTTTTGGAGATACAGATTCAAAAATTTCGTAAATCGCTAGTTTGAACAAAGTTGGCCATGAAATTCAAACTTAATTCACGACAATAATCGATAAAAACTCACCGTTATAAAGTCCACTTGAATAGACAGCGAATACATGTAAATTACGTACGGGAACATGGCAATTCTACACAGGAAAAACACAAATAGCATCATGAGACCATTGAGGACATATATGGGAGAGTTCTTCAGTCCTATTTTGGATAAAATGCCGCGCAGAGACACGAATGGCGTGCTCGCCTCCATCAGGTACACGAAGCCGAAGAAACAATCGCCCAGGCCGCCTCGGAGATACTGCAATTTTAATAATAACAGGTTATAATATGCAGTTTTTAGTTAATAGCCATTAGCGGCATACAGACAAATTTGAAAATTCCAGAAAAAATATTCTCCTCGAGCAGGATTCGAAACCAGGACCTCTAGATTGCCGGTCAACGCTGTACCGACGCTTTTTGTCAGTGCTCGGCACAGCTCTGATAATAGCCGTCCTCTACCCGCACAGGCTATGTCTTTGAGTGCTTTAAGAGGTATTATTATTATTATTATTTCACATAAAAACTGAAAGGAAGAATCCAAAACAGCTGACTGAATATCATCATTATTTTGATATGACTCACCGTTATGACTAAGAATCCAAAACAACCAATGAAAATGTGATGTCCGACTATGACTGCATTACTCTTGAGATAGTTCATCGTCTTGAACAATCCACAAAGGAACCTGTTGACTTTTTTAGCGTCTCCGTTCATCTGTGCCGACGTCACCTGAAATTTCAGTATCAATGTATTTCGTGTACCATCTACAAAGACATTTCACGTGCTGTCTACTGGAATAACATGATATCAATAAGCCATCTACCGAAATGAAAAGGTATCGGTGCTATCTGTGCGCCATCTATCGGCACCAAAAATATCTGGGAAGAAATATTATCACGCCATCTATTGAAACAAAAAGCAACACGGCTATATTAGCACGCCATCTATCGAAAAAAAAAGTAACGGCAATATCTGCGCGCCTCTGGCAAAAAAGGTAACAGCTTGTATATTGGAACGCCATTCATACAAAATGGTAACTTCTCTATTGGGCACCAACAAAGTGGCTAACTGATTATATATCTTCAGACACTGTTTCTATTCAACAGAACATCAAAGTAATCGCAGCTATATCAGCGCGCCATCTAGAGAAATAACAAAGCACCTCCCAAGTATATTAGCGCACCATCTACCGAAACAAAAACTAACCAAGTCAATTTGAAAAATATTTTACGGGAAACTGAAATGAATAGCATATTGTGGGCATACCTTGGTGCTGTACACCTCATACATGGACCAGATGTCGTAGAAGAAGTAGGCCGCCCCGAACCAACCATAAGCCTCCGAGATGTAATGAGATGTCTTCAGGACGTTGCGTGAGCACGAGTAGCACACGGACGTTCCGCCGGTAATGCAGCAGAAGAGGGCCTGAACCGCAGATACCTGTCTGTTGAAGGAACGGAATGTTTATTATAACTTAAGGTTATTTCATGCATCACCTGCTGTATGAGAACAATTTTTTTATATAATATATAGAACTATGTTATACATCGGCAAGTTACTACTCCATGACTAAATAAGTTGAATATCTACGAAATATCCCGAAAGATGTTGATATTGGCAAGCGATGGGAAGAAAACTCGTTATGATTTGAAAGCTGGGATTCAAAGGAGGCGGCCGGATTTGGCTGTATAATCCTAGAAAGAATGTAGAAAGAAAGATGTGTCTCCAAAATTAACACCGCCATTTTGGGAAGGACCATATGAGTTGTGTAATGAAAATATACAGCTGAACCTTGACAAAACAGTTCAGATGCAAAAAAGGTGAGCCTGCCGTCTGCGTACCTGATATGGCATGTGAATAACAGTAATGTACCGTTCTTTCAAGTCCTCCATCTCTCTTTCCCTCCCTCTCCCTCCCTCTCCCCCTCTCTATCCCTCCCTCTCCCCCCTCCCTCTCCCTCCTCCCTCTCCCTCCCTCCTCCCTCTCCCTCCCTCCTCCCTCTCCCTCCCTCTCCCTCCCTCTCCCTCCCTCTCCCTCCCTCTCCCTCCCTCTCCCTCCCTCTCCCTCCCTCTCCCTCTCCCTCTCTCTCCCTCCCTCTCCCTCCCTCACCCTCTCTCTCCCTCCCTCCCTCTCCCTCCCCCTCCCTCTCCCTCCCTCCCTCTACCTCCCTCCCTCCCTCCCTCTCCCTCCCTCTCTCTCTCTCCCTCTCTCTCCCTACCTCCCTCCCTCTCCCGCCCTCCCTCTCCCTCCCACTATCTCCTTCCCCCTCCCTCCTCCCCACTCCCTCTCCCTCAATCTCCTCCCTCTACCTCCCTCCCTCTCCTCCCCTCTCCCTCCCTCTCTCTCTCTCTTTCACTCTCTTTCACTCTCTTTCTCTCTCACACTCTATCTTTCTCACTCACACTCTCTCACACTCTCTCTCCCTCTCTCACACTCTCTCTCCCTCCCTCTCTCACTCTGTCTCTCTCACTCTGTCTCTCTCACTATGTCTCTCTCTCACTCTTGTCTCTCTCTCTCTCTCTCCCACTCTGTCTCTCTCTCACTCTGTCTCTCTCTCACTCTGTCTCTCACACACACACTCTCTCTCACACACACACATTCTCTCTCTCTCTCTCTCTCTCTTTCACTGTCTCTCTCACATACACTTTCTCTCTCACACACACACACACATTCTCTCTCTTTCACTGTCTCTCTCACTCTGTCTCTCTCTCTCACTCTGTCTCTCACAGACACTCTCTCGCTCTCTCTCACACACACACATTATCTCTCTCTTTCACTGTCTCTCTCACTCTGTCTGTCTCTCTCACTCTGTCTCTCTTTCTCACTCTGTCTCTCACTCTCTATCTCACTCTCTCTTTCACTCTCTATCTCACTCTCTCTTTCACTCGATCTCTGTCTCACTCTCTCTTTTTCTCACACTCTCCCTCATTCTTAAATCCATATTATTCTTGTACAACGACATTCGAGGTCTACTCACTTGTTACTGATATCGTACACATTGCTGTTGCTGAGTCCGTACGTCTTGACCATTCTCCGGCCCGAGTTGGTGTGCAGAAAAAGGACGTTCAGAGCGAGGTACAGCGACGAGAAGAACACCAGCCCGCTGAAGAACAGAACGAGTCCGATCCTGATGGATATGTGGTCCTCCCATTCCAGATCGCTGACGGAAACGAAGGCGACGCCGAGAGACAGCACGATCAGGGCTACGTAGGGTATCAGAGTGGCCGTCCTTTTTTGCTGAACCAACAAATCGATTAGATGGATATTGGATATTCGGGATGTGAAGTAGTTCCGATATTTTTTTTTTTAATGGAAAGTACTACTCTCATGGAAAATGACGATTCAGGTACAATGATTCTTTTAATATATAATATTCTGATATATTTGAGATGTTTTCAAATTTTAACTTTTCGCATACACCTCGTAGCAAAACATTTACATGAATATTTCGATCGTTATTAAAAATCCCATATGAACTTTTCGATCAATAGGGAACACGCATGATTTTATTTTTTGGGTTTTTTGCATCAATTCGGGTCTCCAAAATCACATTAGTGAAAATTATTCAATTATTTTAATTATTTTATCCAAAATTTTAAGATTTGAAATTGCTCTTCGATTCAAACACGATTTGACCTTGACGTCGAATAACTTTCCCCAAACACTGGCGCTCCTTGTGGTTGTTTCTGGAAAATTGGGTAATTTTGACAGTTTAAGGCAATTATTACGCAGCCTTGGAGAGTCCTCTAACAGTGAAAGCTTGAACTGTGTGAAGTAACGATTCATACATCCGTCACTAGGATTACGTTTCCAAATGGGACGAAAAAAAGTTGCATTTCAATTACGAATTAGGAAAGAGGAAACGAAAAATTTCGAATTCTGAGTAGGTCACTTTGCTTCTCGGATGGTAATGTTTTCGGCGACTATTTCATTTACACATGGCTATACCTATGAAATTACGTGGTTAAAGTCACATAACATGCAATATGAACCGATATTCAGGAGTAAAGTAAACATACAAAGAAAAGTGTCAAGTTTGACATCATAACTCAAAAATGAAAAATTTCGTTTTCGGTTATCTTCTACTACGGAAATAAGTGAAAATGTAAACTACTCCATCCCAAAAAACACCATTCCATCCCAAAAAACACCATTCCATTCATTGTTATTTCTTCAGATTAAAATCCTGATATCCTCACAGTTCAAAAAACAGACTGTACCTCCTATAAAAATACACAGACTTACTTCACTCATCTTCATTTTTCAACATACAACTCACTGAGAAAGGTGCTCAAATACCTCAGTTTCATACATTGTTTACTTGACGCTAATCAGAATATAAAATGATATGTAATCAACCATGATACGAGTAATTGAAATAATAAAAAACAATATTCTACTATCTCGCAAATTTTCGAGATACTAAAGAATATATTTCATCTCCCGTACACAATTTGGCACTAATGAAAGAAAAATTAAAGTGTTTCCAAGGTGAATTATTACGACATCCAACATTCCTCCAATGCTTATTTTATCGAAAAAAGTAAACAACATTGTGTAATAAGTTGATTCAATTTTGTTGTGATTAAAAATGTTAAAACAGCAGATATGTAAATTAAGGTCAAAATATAATAACAAGTCATGATACACTGGGCCATGACATTCAATAAAATCTGTGCCGATTTTGAGGAATAGAATAGATCAATCAATAGAAGATTTATCCGTAACAAAAATACGATTAGCAAACCGACTATGCCACCACATTCTGTTATGATTTGGACTCAACTATAAAATGAAAAATAATACAGCAATCCAGTTGCTCCAATGAGAAGAATTATAGAAAATTGAAATATGAACAAAATGAGATTTTTTGTATGACCAGATCAGATCATAAGTAACGGATAAAAACTGGAATCATGTGTACTTCATTTGCGCGCAAAACAGGCGCTGTCAGACTATTAGTTTTGGCTTGGTTTTGGCACAATAGAGCACTGCAAGTGACGTAATTTGACAGTTGTCAAACATTCGATGGGGGACAAATAAAGCCATTTTCCATAAGACTACGTGTGTCCTTCTTGTGGATTTTCTGAGAAAAAATTTCTAAAAACACGTTCTTGACATTTTCGACTTTCGATTTTTGGCGATTTTTGATGTTTTTTCGGCTGAAAATTCATTTTGTGCCGATCGACTCAAAAATCACACCATATACTAATTTGGGTATGCTGAATCGATTGGCGTTCGCAGAATTACTCTATCTCCATCCGGTCATTGGATGAAAATGTTATCTAGAGGTTGCAGGTGCCATTTTCCCGCCGAAAATTTTTCAAATTTTTTTTCTGTTATATTCGTCAAATTCAATATTTTTCCTATACGCTGACCTAATTTAAAATCGATTGCTAGTCAAACATAGATTTGGTGGGCGTTTTTACGAACGTGTGCACTTTGAGTTGGACCGATTTTGAAATTTATTATTTTTCATTTTTCGAATACTGTTTCATGTTAAATTGATGGCGTTGAATACGGAAAAAATATTGAAAAAATTTTAGAACTTTCGAAAGTATTTTTTTTGCTTTATTATGTGCTAGGATGCCTGATCCTAGCGCACCTTTTACGTTTTTCGCATTTTGCGACCATAACGAGACACATTCGTTAAATACATAGGTATATAGAAAAAAAGCTAAGAAAATTTCCTATAAGAGGATATTATTGTTTGCTTGCCTAACAGTTCGCTTGTAGGTGTTATAGGTGGTTTTGTGTGCTAGGACGCCGGATTCGTGCGATACTATTTTTGTGGCATTTATCTTTGTTTTATGGTACACCGTGAATCTGAACATATTCAAATCATACATTTTCGGAATCAGCATAAAATTTTGAGTATATCGGTGGTAATTTCGAGTGAATCTGATGACTTTGGATTTTTGGCCATTTTTAAGGTATAACCCTTTGATGTTTTTTCGGTTGAAAATTCATTTTGTGCCGATCGACTTGAAAATCACAGCATATACTAATTTCGGCATGCTGAATCGATTGGCGTTCGCAGAATTGCTCTATCTCGATTCGGTCGTCGGATGAAAATGTTATCTAGAGGTACAGGTGCCATTTTCCCGCCAAAAATTTTTCAAGTTTTTTTCTATATTATATTCGTCAAATTCAATCTTTTTACTATACGCTGACGGAATTTGAAATCTATTGCTAGTCAAATATAGATTTGGTGGGCGTTTTTACGAACGTGTGCACTTTGAGTTGGACCGATTTTTAAATTTATTATTTTTCATTTTTCGAAAACTGTGTCATGTTAAATTGATGGCGTAGAATACGGACAAATTATTGAAAAAAATCTACAATTTTTGGAAGTATTTTTCGTTGGCGGTTTTATGTGCCAGGATAGGGGATGCTAGCGCACCTTTTACATTTTTCGCATTTTGCGACCACAACGAGACACATTCGTCAAATACATAGGTATATAGAAAAAAAACTAAGAAAATTTCCTATAAGAGGATATTATCATTTGCGTGCCTTACACTTCGCTTGTATGTGTTAATCATAATATCCGGCTGACGAAAAAAAAAAAGCTCTGGTAACTGATAAATTGTATGTTCAGCCCCCCCTAAACTGAAATCCTAGCTGTGCCACTGGTCTTTATATTCAAAATATTGAACAACTCAGCTCATTCATATTTTCAAAAGTATTTGGTCTATCAGCATGATGTCCATTCCTAGAAATCGAAATGATTTTCTTATTTTAAGAGTAAACAGAAAGAATAGAATTAATTCATTATTTTTTAGAAGTTTTCAAGAATTCAATAACTTACCTGCATCCTTGAAGAATTTCATGGAAAATGTTTGAATCTCATTATTTGTTTTGTTTTTTACTTATCTCGTTTTTGTTATCATCAAATTTAAAATGGATCCGTTAGTGGATTCGATAGTGAATTCGTTAGTAGCCCTAGTGTCATGAATATTTCAACTATTTTAATTTTAGTTTTATTAGCATATTATTCATAGATACAGTATTATAGGTAATTTGGCAAAATGAAAAAACTCAAGACAATCCAATATTGTCAGTAATTGCCTCATTTGCATAAATATTGAAGAATTTGTGAATAATTCCTAAATTTTTTTATTTTTTATATTTGTGAACTGTATATACCGTGTTCTTATTTGAAGGAAAAGATCTATATACAGTGACAGCCAAAAAGTATGTACCATATGGGAAAAAAGTTTATTGTTAGAGTATTGAAAAAAAGATTCTTGGGAAAAGTTTGTGCATGTCCGATAACCTTAAAATCGATTTTGACACATGTCAAGAGTGTTTTTTTTTTGGTATCTTCTGGTATTCTTCTAACTTCTATTTACTCATGAGAGGAAAAGAGGAAGCTGTCCTGGGACATACAGTATATCCAGAAAATCAGTACAGAACATCTTTCAAGGAAAGTAAAACGCTATAACACTTGTGGACACTTGAACATGAACAAACTGCATAATTATTCATATATGATATAGTTGTACTACGTCAACCGGTTCAAGGTTTCTTTGATTAATTATTACTATACTTTAGAAACAATTTCAATTATTGTATACGTTTCTTTTATTCATCAATATTCAATTATAGCACTTTAATGATGTCATTATTGTCAGTGATTTTTAGAAAAGACATTTTTGAACCTGATCATGAAATAAATTCTTACTGGAAGCATAAGGAATGTTTATTTATTCAATATATTTTGAAGTATTCAGATTTCCAACTGTTGAGGAACCACGAGCATCACAAATTTTCATTCTTACCGAGTAACAGTCTGTGCTTTCTCCACAACCACAAATTTTACATATAATCAAATGGAAAGCCAACGAAAAATTATTTTGACACGTTATTGCTACAACAGTGTTAGAATATTCATTCCTTAACAAGTGATGGAATGGAGTACACGCAAAATGTGTAAGACAGCAAGTGTTGTAGAATACCTATTTGTTCAATATCAAGAGGGAGAATGTTACCATTCTGCTATCAAATTTGATTTGAGGATTGGCAAATTCTGTAATGGTTGTGGAGAAATCATTATAAAATCAAGCAATACAAATTATTTAATTTCATAGAGTGTCATCGAAAGTTAAATATAGATAACGTTTATAATTTATACAACCTGCAAGTATCAAGTATCAACTATCAACCTTGAAAATGACACCAATAAAGAAAATTAGGTAGCTCAGATAAATCATCTTCCATGTCAGAAATACGAAAATGTTTCACTGACGCCAAATAATCACTAAATAAATTTCGAGTCCACTAATGAACAATTTCTATGCTAATTTGGATAAATGGTTTTTAAATACTTGAACAAATTCGCTCACCTCTTTTTTGAAGAAATTGTGTGTTGCGAGATGGCCTTTTGGTTTCATTTTGACGAATTTAATAAGAGGATTCCGATTCAGAAGTATATGTGCAGCTTCAATATAGAGTTCAACATATTTTGCCTCCAGTGAATTCAGTAGTAACTTTTTCGCATTCCATTTTGGATTCGCAAACGTTTGAGGTTAGGGACGTGTCAGAATGAGAAATGTCAAACCGTCAAACGGAACTTTCCCCAATAAATGGCCTCATCCTAGTGAGAAAATAGCCAGTGTATGATGTTGTGACTGAGACTGACAAATCACCTTTTGGTAATAAAATCTTTCCTATATCAAACCCAAGTTATTACTTTGAAGCATTTGAAGCATCCAAATGAACCTAAAATATTTGAGCATTAGAAATCTTGAGATACATAGCATAAAGAGGACTACCTAACTATTTGGATCAATACTGCTCCTTCAGCGACACCGTTGTTTGATAATACAGAAACAACGGCGACACGCACGGTTTTGAAAGATTTCTACAATTTTACATTCGCTTCCAGTCTAGAGTTCTTCATGTCACTGCTCTTCATTCTAGTAGATGGTGCCAGCGCAGCGATCACTCGCGCCACCGCAATTACTGCTATTCTCCCATAGGTGGCGCTATCCGATGAAGTCTGAATATTGATAATAATTATAGTAATAATAATCATTTCAGCACGTTTTAGAACCTCCTGGGCATCTTTTCTGGTTCATTCCACAGAGATCTCGAGTTATTTTGAACTTTTCATAAGCTGTTTTGAGAACATTCTAGAATTGTATTTTTATATTCTAGAAATGTACTGAAAGTTTCACCACCGGCACCGGCGCGCCTCCTCTTCGTGTTGGTCGAACTTTCAAGAACTCGCTTAGGTGTTTTCATTGCGTTCTAGAGCCTTCCGGAGCTTCTGCTATGGTTCACTCTAACATTTTCTTGAATTTTTTCTATTTTGTTTTAAAAAGTCCCTGGTGGTCGAACTTCCGAGAACTTTAATGTCTTTTCAGTACGTTCTGGAACCTTCCAGAGCCTCCTGTTATGATACCAAATTTTCCAGAACTTTCCAGAGAACATATTGGAATATTAACTCTTGTATTCTAGAAATTTCCAGAAAGTTTGTATGTCGTCTGTAGCTAACCATGTGAGAAGCAAGGGAGTGCCCAAATGAATTCGTGTCATTTTCAGCGTTTATCTCTTGTTAGAGGACTGGTTAAGTAGATAAATTAAGTGGTAGAATCATACACCTCATAAACAGAATGGTGTCTTTATTAATTTATTCCCGGACATGTAGAACTATATTTCGTAATACTAGCGATAAACATCAATAAAAACTTTTCGAATGATCAAGTTCGTTTCACAAACTGATTTCATCAGTTGATGACTCCGGCTGAGCTTAAAAACATCCTCAATGACTACGTTATCAACGATTTTTTCAATTATTGTGTTCGTCGATCAATTGAAAGAGGCTGTGATAATTTCGTATTGATATATGAGGGCGAGATAAAACCTTCAACGTTCGAAATGGAGAATCGGACTGATAAAAAAAATGAAGCGGAATTTAAGCGATCTGTGTCGAAACAGGTAAGATGAAATTTCAAAAAAAAGCCAACCATACAGCCTTTATTTTCACCTAGAATATTTGTAATAATCCTACCTACAGTGACAGCATTCCCTCCTAACAACCTTGAAATTTTTTCCGGTTGTCTATTATGACGAAGGCATAGTTCTTAAAAAACTTTTCCCATCTGGCTTGACCAACAACTTCACCAATTTTTTGGAGTCTTATCTGACTAAAAGACGTTTGAGGGTTCAGTACCACATCAGTGTCGTGGTTTTAGTTCTGTCGAAATACCGCCATCCCATCCTCTATGTCGCCCAGTATATATCTTCAGAAAAAATGCCAGAGTTTAAAAATCTAGGGATCATCTTCGTTGCAAAGTTAACATTTTCACATCATCTGAGTACCATTGCTAAAAACGGTCTTGAAATTTTTGGTGCCATCATTAGAAACTTCAAATATTTTACTGAAACTTAAACTTATTACTCTTCAGTTATGTGTTTGTAAGGTCGAAGCATGAATATGGCTGCGTTATTTGAAATCCTCTGAAGAAAACACTCATGTAGATGATATAAAAAGTATTCAGATGCGATTTCTGAAGTCCACACTTTCAAATATGTAATGTATACGACTCATGGGGTATCGCATGTGAACAACTGCTCTTGAGATTTTATGATAACTCCCTTGATAAACGTCATGAATATTTAGGAATTGATTAATTGTACTAATAAGTTTTTTAGTCGCGAAATGATAAACTTAACATTTTCTCTCTTCTTTCCCCGTTTTGTATATAAAAGATACTGGATGTTGGATGATATATAGTACAGTAAAACCAACCTAGCTTGAAACAGAATTGCTTGCTGCGCACTTAACATTTTCTCTTGTTAGTTACATATGCAAATTTGCCACATTTGAACATCTTCGTTTCTCTTATAGTTCCCGAGTTACCAATGGCGGAGGGGATCGAATTTGAAACACCTAGTAGAAAGTCCCCAGAGGTTCTTTAGATGCCTAACTCCGCGGTTGCTTATCTCAGCCACAGTTTCAATTCATATATGCTCCTCGGATATCCAATTCCTGGCAAAACGTCATGAGCGATTGTTGGACAATATTATTTGGACGGGAAGTTCAGTGTCCTTCCTTCGAGTTTTCTCATGCTGATGTTAAGAGATTCCTATGTAGGGACATTGGTATAAAGGCTCTCCACATAGAAGATGATGAAACGAAAACTTCCAATACATCAAGACGATGGATATCTTAAACAGAAGGAATCGCACCTCGTATTGAGTTATTTCTATTTGATATCGATGCGCGTTTTATCAATTTTTTTTAATTTTTTTATCATACACTTATTCTTCCTGATTAAAACCTAAAACTGCGAAAACCTCAACTAATTGAAAATATATAAATATCGCAGATATAACTGATTTTATCTCTGTCGATATCACGTGTCGTAAAATATGCGACAGCAAAACAATATGATCGATAATGGACTGACTCATCATAATATTTTTTGCTTTATTCCAAGGTTCAGCGAGGTTCTTATCTGATAGGAAACTGGAAAATCAAACGCATATACGAGGATGTATTTTGAACGTAATGAAATTTCAAACACAAACACACCAAGTTATTATAATCTATTTACATTTTATATGAAAGCACGCCTCTAGACCTTTGAACCCAGACTTGCTCTGTAAACAGAGGTTTCCTAATCTTGATGTAAGAAGAAAATATGCACCCTTCTCCCTCTTTTTCAGTTGTGAAAAAGGGTAATCGTCGAGTGTCGATCTGCTGAATATTAGGAATGTTCGAGAACTTTGAAGTCTCAATCACGAACTGTTTTTATGGCAATGTGCAATTTTCATACAGCAGTATCATTCTGTAGATACAAGCCACTTTCATTTGTTAATGATATTGGAAAAATATTTTGTAAATTCTTCATGTTTGCAGGTGATCTATAAAAATATATTAGAACAACTGACGATTTCATCAATCCTTAACCGCATCAGAATCAACAGCGGAAAATGCACTGGCTTTGCGCAAGAAGGGTGGCAATGAGTCGTGAAAAATAGCAGTTTTTCATGTGGATCCGTTAAGGCAAAAAGGCAGTCAATCGAATACATTTCTACATTTCTTGATCTACAATTTTTTTGTGATAAATAAATTCTTTTATTTCAGTTTGTCTTGGGGCTACTAACAAATTTCTCGAGTATAGGACCTAGTATGAGTTTGGGGTTTTCTGCAGTTGCTTTACCAGTACTCAAAGGCATTCTAACTGATGACCAATCATCTTGGTTTGGTAAGTACAATACAAATGTTATTCTATCTGGCTACGGATTATGTTAAGTGATAAATAAATTGAGTTTTTTCAAATGATGCCCCTTTTTACCTATTGTAAGCACGCCTCAGCGTGTGCAAATGGAACTTAAAAAAAACGCGCGTTTTCTCCAGTTACCATGGCTACATCAACAACTAGAGAACCGTGAAGTCTAAATGACAGTTTTATGATCATTGATCTGACAGGAGTACCTTGTAACGTCAAATGAAATATTACAAACAAATGCAAATTTTTTCTGGAACTGGCAATCATATGTCTAGTGAGCAGGAAGGTGAAAATCGGAGGTGGTTCTACAGTTGAACATTAACTTCTATTTGGAGCCCTCTTGACCGTGCAAAGGTATCACAATGTGATGCCAAATGTTACTCACAATAGACCAAATGAGACATACCAGCTAAGAGCTTCACAAATTTACGTATTTTTGTGCTTCAGATCGACACTATTGTGAAGATAATTGAGACATGTGGTTACAGCATCCTCAGTTAGTACCAGTGACGTACAAATCTCACTTTGAAGCCAATTTAAATATAAGTAGCGAAAGCGATAAATATCGCAGATATGTTTGTGTTAATAATTGGGTGTTCTCTTTAAGAATGTGAGTATGATTCTCATACCTCGATTTTGAAGTGTCCTATAAATCTGGACAGTTCATTTTGATTGAGTAAATAAAGTATTGGTAAGGTAAAATGGGGTAATATTAGGGTGTTGAACATAATAGTTTTGGCCTATCTTGTCAGAAAAGATTTTATATGAAATGATTTTGATTAAATTGTTTGCATGTTCTTTTAATTTGAGCTGTATATATAAATTCCTAACTCCTTTTCCTCGCCTCTCACGATGTTCGTAGATGAGGCAAATCAATTATTTTGAATGCTTTTCGAAGAATCTAACAGACAATGCAATGGTCATGAGAGGCAGCAATATTTTCATTCGTTAATCTATCGGTAATTATCCCCAACCCATGTTTTTCAGCTAGCTGTGCCTCCCTTGCAACCCCCTTCGGCTGTTTCTTCTCTGGACCTTTCGCAGACCGATTCGGTAGGAGGAGAGCAATCTTTTTCGTTAACGTGGTGTGTTTATTGGGTTGGCTAACCATCGCCTCGGCCTGCAAAGACGTAACGAAAGTTCACTTCCCCACGTTGATAGCGGGGAGACTACTGACAGGGTTTTCCACCGGACTCTGTGGTTCTCCAACCACGGCGTATATGGTGGAGATATCGAGCGCAGAGTTACGAGGAGTATTCGTCACCTGGACTTCCGTTTCCTTCTCGTTGGGGGTGCTGTCGGTGTATTTCTTGGGATTTTTAATGAAGGTAAGGATTAACTAGTGAAACATTCATTTGACAGTTTTCTTCTTGAATCAAAAAGTCTGATCAAAGTGTCTTGTCCTGACGAAAAACTATAGTTGGGCCCAAAGACTTCATGAAATCACATGTAAAAATAGACGAAACCTGTTCAGAAAATTTCAATTGTTATAGTAAACGTTTTAGTTCGAAGAATAACTGTGAAATATCATTGTTGTTGATTAAAATATATCGTCCCTGAAAGACAAGACATTTGGGCGCAGCCAACTGGGGGCGATTCAACTCGGCGCGGCAACGAGGCGCAGGGACAACTAGGCGCAAGGGCACCTAGACGCAGACTACTGGGCGCAAAAAAAATGAGACACAAAATTTATCAAATTGTATAAAAGAAGGAAGATTCAGCATGGTCGGGACGAGTACTATGAGGAGCTGGTTGCCGGTCATGAACCATCGCTTGTAAAACGCCATTCATATAGCAATAGTGTTTCCGAAATTTTTCAAAACATTTTTATTGTCATGATTTTCCAGGGTTATTGAAAATGTTTTCTTACGGAATTCTATCCTATCATGACTTTGTTACAAGTATCAAAACTTCCTGTCGGCATTTCATCAAAAAAATCTGACTATATTAGAGAATACCATAGTTGAAAAAAATAATAATTTTGTTTTCAGGATGCCCTGTTTACCATGTCCCTCATAACGGCTGCCTTCCCCTGCATAGGATTACTATTCGCCATTCTCTTCGTGCCGGAATCCCCAACTTGGCTCATCAGGAAAAACCGCATAGAACAAGCGAAAGCAAGCATGTGCAGGGTATTCGGAACGAAAGTATACAGCACCCACGTCCAAGCTGAGGTGGAGACGCTGCTCCAGAACAAGGGAGTGAAGAAAATCAACGAAACGAAGTCTTTGTCGCGGCAAATCGCACGGAAAATCCAATTCCTACTCAAACCGGAATGCCTCAAGCCGATGGGGATCGCTATGACTTATTTTTTCTTCCAGCAGTTCAGCGGAACTTTCGTGATGATATTCTACGCCGTAGACATCGTCGAAAACGCAGGTATCCGTGTCGACCCGTACTTGACCATAGTGATCATAGGAATCGTGAGACTTTCGAGCGCTGTACTGGCTAGTTTTTTGAGCAGAACTGTTGGCAGGAGGCCTCTTTCGATAGTCTCCGGTACCGGCATGACTGCGTCTCTACTAGTTTTGGCAGGGTATATATTTCTGCAGGAAAATGGCGGTACTAACCTCACGGCTCTTCCTATGATTCTGCTTCTCGCTTATTTCGTGACTAGCTCCGTTGGGTTCCTACCGCTCCCTTTCGCCGTAGCAGCTGAGCTGTTTCCTAGCAAAATTCGTGGTACAGCTTCGGGATTGACTTCTGGTTTGGGGTACGTTTTCAACTTCGTAGCGGTCAAAATCTATCCGGACATGGTCCGAATCGTGGGCAGGAAAGGAGTATTTTGTTGTTACGGAGTGGCGGCTTTGCTTGGGACGCTTTTCGTGGCGTTCGTGTTACCAGAGACCAAAGGCAAGAGTTTGCAGGAAATAGAAGAACGGTTCAAAAAGAAAGGGGAGGTCAGAGACGATGAATTGTGAAACAATATTTTGATGCTGATGGTGCGGTTTTATAATCGAATCAGAAACATCGCAGGTGTTGAAACTAATCCAACCAGTGCGACGTGTGTGCTTTTGATAGAAGAAACATTAACGTTGGTTGAGCGTTATTGTCACAGTTTTCGCACAATCACACATCCCTTTGTCGTTACTTTATAGCACTGCTGGACGTTTCTTCCACAGATTTTGTTCTTTCAACTGACTAATTTTCTAGGAAAGTGCATGCTTACCTCTGGAGCATACATTATCCCACAGAAGTTCCTATTTAATTCTGAATAGAAAATTGATTGACACTTGGCTGAAAATGTCCTTTACTTAAATTCAAGGTCGTCGTTTATATAATATACATAATCAAATCAAAAACTCCATTATGCACTGTTTAAGTTTTCATTTGTACATCTGTATGAGTAGCGAAAGGCAAAGTTCAGATCACACTGTTCAAGTTAACCCTATATAAATATAACCGTAAAAGCTTTTCTGTAATATAAACTCTACGGTAACAATGTTTGAATATAGAGGTTATCTTGAACGATAGGAAATAGCGTCTAAAGTTTGTCTTTCAGCCACAGATGATTCCACAACTGATTTTATGAACATACTGTTCATATTTTCAAACAAAAATCATAGATTGAAATATTTCATTGTGAAGATTTTTGAGTAAACAAAAATAACACACAATATTAACAATACATTTCGACTCTGTGATATATCAAAGTTTTAATTACATGTACATTAATTTGGATGATTCGTAGGTGTACTTTGCGTTTCCTAATAAACACATATCGTTGAGATTATATTTAGTTTGAAGCTGTTATTTCCAAAGACTACGGAAATATCGCCTTTTATTCCATCCATAAGCCCAATGAGTGGGAGTGAGAAACTGTTTTTGGCATTTCAAACAAAGGAATGTGTCAAATTAATCTGCAACCTAATACTAAAATCGGGTGTAGAATGTGCTACACCTCGATGCAAACGAATAAACCTACATTGTACCGAAGTGACACCTAACAAGACTGACATATGACAAAACTGACACATGACAAGACTAACAAATGACAAGATTTACAGGTGGCTATGTCGCTGCCGGCGCTGCCCGCTATGCTATGGCCTATGGCTAGGAAAGTATAAAGCAGCCACAGCCAAGGCACAAGAATATAAAAAAAATTAATTTAAAATTAAAGCTCTTAAAAATGATACACATCCAATACTTATGCTTTCCCAGTTTCCAGAGTCACTACTAGAGGACAAGAAGGAAATGAACCTGTTATTCTGTTGATATCAGTATCAGAAAAATCAGTGGAATAGGCCATTAGTCAGTAGTGCCACTGCATTTGTTTTCCTGCTTGACCTCGCCGAACTATTTTTAGTATTTTTACAGTCTGACTAAAAAAATATTTAATATTCTGGTGATGATGGAGGAGACCCCACAAACCGTTGAACATTTCTTCGGTGTCTACTTACTGTATTGCCTGAACCCAAAATACAAAGGAAGGACATACATAGGTTATACAGTGGACCCCAATAGGAGAATAAAACAGCATAACAAAGGAAAACAGTTCGGCGGTGCATGGAGAACGAGCAACAAAGGGCCATGGTGCGTTTAAGAACGACTTGAACCTCCAACAATACATGATTAGACTGTTTTAGGTCAATGGTGATGATTATACACGGGTTCCCGAATGATATATCTGCCTTACGAGTGAGTATGAGGTGAAGCGAAGAGAATTGTTTGTAAGTCAAGTTTTGCATGCAGTTCGAGTGGGCCTGGCAGCATCCACACGTTTCCAGGAGGTTGAGGCACGTGCCCAAGAAAAAGCCAAGGGAAAAGTCTTACGATTTCTGCTTCCGGGTTCTGTCTGAAATGCTGAAAGTTGGTCCATGGTGTAGATTACCACTGAATATAAGATGGCTCAATCAGGACTTTATTAGGGACTTCCCAGTGAGTCAGAAACACTGTTTTGTCATAGTAATCTGAAATATTCCTTTACAGATTCAAATGATTCCTCCGATGCATATGCCCATTTGCAATGGCCCAGTGGTGAGCAAGAAAATCCCAAAGTCTACCCAAGAGCTAAGTCAAACCTTGAAAAACAGTGATCTGTGCAGTGTATGCCATGAAATTGTTGAGAAACAACCACTGAAGTGTCTGAATAGCGCCTGCGGTCTCAATTCTCACATCCTTTGTTTATCAAAGTACTTCTTGCAATCTGGAGAATATGTGCCTATTGAAGGAAACTGTCCAAAATGTGATAGAACGTTTTTATGGGGGGATATTGTGAGAAAGCTTAAGGGTTGCTATAATAATTTGGATGTTGAGATCAATGTCAATTCTGCTAATGATTTTTATGATTCTGATTCAGAATGAGGCATTCTAAGTTTTATAATTATTTTTATGTAATTGTCACGATTTTTCAATACATTTTTTTACAACAAGATATTTCAGTATTTGTTTTCATAAGTACCTTCAGAAATCCTATAAGAAATAAAAGTTTAAATGGTTTATTAAACTCTTAGCTGGAAATCAGATGATATCAGAGCAGACTCCCTAAAACTGATAAACAACGTAAATACTTAAATAAATGAATATTTGGAACCTTTGCTTTGAATACAATTCAATGAGTACCAACTAACTAGTTCATGCAAATGCGAAATTCTCAAAAAAATATATGTTTTTTCCATTTCATTTCATGGAATTGAAATGAAAAAGAGATATTATTTTTGCGAATTTCGCATTTGCATGAACTACCCATTAGTAATCTACGATACACTGGTGTAGTTTAGACCAAGCTATAATAGAATTCAACAACATTTTGGCCAATATTTAAAGATATCTGCAGGCAAATTGTAGCTAAAACCAAACCAATGATTGTTACAAATAAATATAAATACAGTATAATTTAACTATATTGTAAATTCAATTGATATATGATGATTCAAATATCTGAGCACTGATAAATCTGGAGACAAAAGTACATCTCATCCTATTCTTGTTTCGAAATTGACATCTGTTTCTCACTTACCATTTAAGTTTTCTTGAGAAGAATGCAGTGCCACTACGCTATCACTTCTGCTATCACTTCTTATCGCATAATAAACATTTAACTCCAAGACTCTTGAAAGAATACATGATGATTTGAGTCACTCCAATAATTCGTTATTCCTTTGCAACCAAGTTAAAACGAATTCACAAAATCTCACTCTTCGTTTGTTTCAGGTGCTGAACTATGAACTACTGAGTTTTTTGACAATCCTGAATTCTTTTTGCAACTTGTCTCAAAGATATTGTTGGATATGCGGCAAAATATCCCAAAATGGCATAATTTCAATACCTTCACCATCAACAATTGTTTCTCGGCACTCTTGTTTTGACGGATCCAAAGTTTTTGAAGTTTCCTATAATTCGTTTAACAGTGTTTTGTGAGGGCTTTTGCTCCTGCGGATACCGAATAGCAAATATATCACATGATCTTGTGATAACCCTATTATATATTCGCCATAAATAATAAATAGATTTAAGTAATCTTCATTCGAATAATTCAGACGAGTCGGCATAATTGACATTTCCGTGGCAGTTGATTGTTTCCAATGCAACCGCGGGCTCCATGGCCAACTAAGAATAAGTGAATTCAAGAATACTTATCTCGCCAATATTTCGAAAAACGAAAGTACGAAAGCGCAGGAGGGCCACAATAGTTTTTTCTCATCACTTCGACTTTTTTCTTGAAATTTCGAGTTTAATGTCGAAATTTCGACTTTTATGTCAAAATTTCGACTTTTGTGTCGAAATAATTGAATTTCGACATAAAATTCGAAATGTTTTTTTTCGCGCAAAAATATTTCTGAGTTTTCGATATTTTCGTTTAAATATTCGGAATCAGCACGTCAAAATATGTTCGAGGACGAAAATTTGAAATTCGAATAATGAAAAATAAAAAAGTTCAAAAAATTATATCTATCATGATATACTCGACTTTTTTGTCCGTCGACTTTTCTTGTTCAAATTCTCAGTATACACTAATTCGGCTATTCTAAATCGATTGGCGTTCGCAGAATTGGTCTATCTTTGACCGTTCTCGAGTTAGTCAGCTCTGAATCAGTTTTCAGATGGTTTTTTTCGCGCCAAAAATATTTCTCATGAGTTTTCGATATTTTCGTTTAAATATTCGGAATTAGCACGTCAAAATACGTTCGAGGACGAAAATTTGAAATTCGAATAATGAAAAAGAAAAAAATGTTCAAATATTATATCTATCATGATATACTCGACTTTTTTGTCCGTCGACTTTTCTTGTTCAAATTCTCAGTATACACTAATTCGGCTATTCTAAATCGATTGGCGTTCGCAGAATTGGTCTATCTTTGACCGTTCTCGAGTTAGTCAGCTCTGAATCAGTTTTCAGATGGTTTTTTTCGCGCCAAAAATATTTCTCATGAGTTTTCGATATTTTCGTTTAAATATTCGGAATTAGCACGTCAAAATACGTTCGAGGACGAAAATTTTAAATTCGAATAATGAAAAAGAAAAAAATGTTCAAATATTATATCTATCATGATATACTCGACTTTTTTGTCCGTCGACTTTTCTTGTTCAAATTCTCAGTATACACTAATTCGGCTATTCTAAATCGATTGGCGTTCGCAGAATTGGTCTATCTTTGACCGTTCTCGAGTTAGTCAGCTCTGAATCAGTTTTCAGATGGTTTTTTTCGCGCCAAAAATATTTCTCATGAGTTTTCGATATTTTCGTTTAAATATTCGGAATTAGCACGTCAAAATACGTTCGAGGACGAAAATTTTAAATTCGAATAATGAAAAAGAAAAAAATGTTCAAATATTATATCTATCATGATATACTCGACTTTTTTGTCCGTCGACTTTTCTTGTTCAAATTCTCAGTATACACTAATTCGGCTATTCTAAATCGATTGGCGTTCGCAGAATTGGTCTATCTTTGACCGTTCTCGAGTTAGTCAGCTCTGAATCAGTTTTCAGATGCTTTTTTTCGCGCCAAAAATATTTCTCATGAGTTTTCGATATTTTCGTTTAAATATTCGGAATTAGCACGTCAAAATACGTTCGAGGACGAACATTTGAAATTCGAATAATGAAAAAGAAAAAAATGTTCAAATATTATATCTATCATGATATACTCGACTTTTTTGTCCGTCGACTTTTCTTGTTCAAATTCTCAGTATACACTAATTCGGCTATTCTAAATCGATTGGCGTTCGCAGAATTGGTCTATCTTTGACCGTTCTCGAGTTAGTCAGCTCTGAATCAGTTTTCAGATGGTTTTTTTCGCGCCAAAAATATTTCTCATGAGTTTTCGATATTTTCGTTTAAATATTCGGAATTAGCACGTCAAAATACGTTCGAGGACGAAAATTTGAAATTCGAATAATGAAAAAGAAAAAAGTTCAAAAAATTATATCTATCATGATATACTCGACTTTTTTGTCCGTCGACTTTTCTTGTTCAAATTCTCAGTATACACTAATTCGGCTATTCTAAATCGATTGGCGTTCGCAGAATTGGTCTATCTTTGACCGTTCTCGAGTTAGTCAGCTCTGAATCAGTTTTCAGATGGTTTTTTTCGCGCCAAAAATATTTCTCATGAGTTTTCGATATTTTCGTTTAAATATTCGGAATTAGCACGTCAAAATACGTTCGAGGACGAAAATTTGAAATTCGAATAATGAAAAAGAAAAAAATGTTCAAATATTATATCTATCATGATATACTCGACTTTTTTGTCTGTCGACTTTTCTCGTTCAAATTCTCAGTATACACTAATTCGGCTATTCTAAATCGATTGGCGTTCGCAGAATTGGTCTATCTTTGACCGTTCTCGAGTTAGTCAGCTCTGAATCAGTTTTCAGATGGTTTTTTTCGCGCCAAAAATATTTCTCATGAGTTTTCGATATTTTCGTTTAAATATTCGGAATTAGCACGTCAAAATACGTTCGAGGACGAAAATTTGAAATTCGAATAATGAAAAAGAAAAAAATGTTCAAATATTATATCTATCATGATATACTCGACTTTTTTGTCCGTCGACTTTTCTTGTTCAAATTCTCAGTATACACTAATTCGGCTATTCTAAATCGATTGGCGTTCGCAGAATTGGTCTATCTTTGACCGTTCTCGAGTTAGTCAGCTCTGAATCAGTTTTCAGATGGTTTTTTTCGCGCCAAAAATATTTCTCATGAGTTTTCGATATTTTCGTTTAAATATTCGGAATCAGCACGTCAAAATACGTTCGAGGACGAAAATTTGAAATTCGAATAATGAAAAAGAAAAAAATGTTCAAATATTATATCTATCATGATATACTCGACTTTTTTGTCCGTCGACTTTTCTTGTTCAAATTCTCAGTATACACTAATTCGGCTATTCTAAATCGATTGGCGTTCGCAGAATTGGTCTATCTTTGACCGTTCTCGAGTTAGTCAGCTCTGAATCAGTTTTCAGATGGTTTTTTTCGCGCCAAAAATATTTCTCATGAGTTTTCGATATTTTCGTTTAAATATTCGGAATTAGCACGTCAAAATACGTTCGAGGACGAAAATTTGAAATTCGAATAATGAAAAAGAAAAAAATGTTCAAATATTATATCTATCATGATATACTCGACTTTTTTGTCCGTCGACTTTTCTTGTTCAAATTCTCAGTATACACTAATTCGGCTATTCTAAATCGATTGGCGTTCGCAGAATTGGTCTATCTTTGAGCGTTCTCGAGTTAGTCAGCTCTGAATCAGTTTTCAGATGGTTTTTTTCGCGCCAAAAATATTTCTCATGAGTTTTCGATATTTTCGTTTAAATATTCGGAATCAGCACGTCAAAATACGTTCGAGGACGAAAATTTTAAATTCGAATAATGAAAAAGAAAAAAATGTTCAAATATTATATCTATCATGATATACTCGACTTTTTTGTCTGTCGACTTTTCTCGTTCAAATTCTCAGTATACACTAATTCGGCTATTCTAAATCGATTGGCGTTCGCAGAATTGGTCTATCTTTGACCGTTCTCGAGTTAGTCAGCTCTGAATCAGTTTTCAGATGGTTTTTTTCGCGCCAAAAATATTTCTCATGAGTTTTCGATATTTTCGTTTAAATATTCGGAATCAGCACGTCAAAATACGGTCGAGGACGAAAATTTTAAATTCGAATAATGAAAAAGAAAAAAATGTTCAAATATTATATCTATCATGATATACTCGACTTTTTTGTCCGTCGACTTTTCTTGTTCAAATTCTCAGTATACACTAATTCGGCTATTCTAAATCGATTGGCGTTCGCAGAATTGGTCTATCTTTGACCGTTCTCGAGTTAGTCAGCTCTGAATCAGTTTTCAGATGGTTTTTTTCGCGCCAAAAATATTTCTCATGAGTTTTCGATATTTTCGTTTAAATATTCGGAATCAGCACGTCAAAATACGGTCGAGGACGAAAATTTTAAATTCGAATAATGAAAAAGAAAAAAATGTTCAAATATTATATCTATCATGATATACTCGACTTTTTTGTCTGTCGACTTTTCTCGTTCAAATTCTCAGTATACACTAATTCGGCTATTCTAAATCGATTGGCGTTCGCAGAATTGGTCTATCTTTGAGCGTTCTCGAGTTAGTCAGCTCTGAATCAGTTTTCAGATGGTTTTTTTCGCGCCAAAAATATTTCTCATGAGTTTTCGATATTTTCGTTTAAATATTCGGAATCAGCACGTCAAAATACGGTCGAGGACGAAAATTTTAAATTCGAATAATGAAAAAGAAAAAAATGTTCAAATATTATATCTATCATGATATACTCGACTTTTTTGTCCGTCGACTTTTCTTGTTCAAATTCTCAGTATACACTAATTCGGCTATTCTAAATCGATTGACGTTCGCAGAATTGGTCTATCTTTGACCGTTCTCGAGTTAGTCAGCTCTGAATCAGTTTTCAGATGGTTTTTTTCGCGCCAAAAATATTTCTCATGAGTTTTCGATATTTTCGTTTGAATATTCGGAATTAGTACGTCAAAATACGTTCGAGGACGAAAATTTGAAATTCGAATAATGAAAAAGAAAACAAAGTTCAAAAAATTATATCTAAGTATCATACGATATCTCGACTTTTTTGTCCGTCGATTTTTCTTGTTCAAATTCTCAGTATACACTAATTCGGCTATTCTAAATCGATTGGCGTTCGCAGAATTGGTCTATCTTTGACCGTTCTCGAGTTAGTCAGCTCTGAATCAGTTTTCAGATGGTTTTTTTCGCGCCAAAAATATTTCTCATGAGTTTTCGATATTTTCGTTTAAATATTCGGAATCAGCACGTCAAAATACGTTCGAGGACGAAAATTTTAAATTCGAATAATGAAAAAGAAAAAAATGTTCAAAATTATATCTATCATGATATACTCGACTTTTTTGTCTGTCGACTTTTCTCGTTCAAATTCTCAGTATACACTAATTCGGCTATTCTAAATCGATTGGCGTTCGCAGAATTGGTCTATCTTTGACCGTTCTCGAGTTAGTCAGCTCTGAATCAGTTTTCAGATGGTTTTTTTCGCGCCAAAAATATTTCTCATGAGTTTTCGATATTTTCGTTTAAATATTCGGAATCAGCACGTCAAAATACGGTCGAGGACGAAAATTTTAAATTCGAATAATGAAAAAGAAAAAAATGTTCAAATATTATATCTATCATGATATACTCGACTTTTTTGTCCGTCGACTTTTCTTGTTCAAATTCTCAGTATACACTAATTCGGCTATTCTAAATCGATTGGCGTTCGCAGAATTGGTCTATCTTTGACCGTTCTCGAGTTAGTCAGCTCTGAATCAGTTTTCAGATGGTTTTTTTCGCGCCAAAAATATTTCTCATGAGTTTTCGATATTTTCGTTTAAATATTCGGAATCAGCACGTCAAAATACGTTCGAGGACGAAAATTTGAAATTCGAATAATGAAAAAGAAAACAAAGTTCAAAAAATTATATCTAAGTATCATACGATATCTCGACTTTTTTGTCCGTCGATTTTTCTTGTTCAAATTCTCAGTATACACTAATTCGGCTATTCTAAATCGATTGGCGTTCGCAGAATTGGTCTATCTTTGACCGTTCTCGAGTTAGTCAGCTCTGAATCAGTTTTCAGATGGTTTTTTTCGCGCCAAAAATATTTCTCATGAGTTTTCGATATTTTCGTTTAAATATTCGGAATCAGCACGTCAAAATACGTTCGAGGACGAAAATTTTAAATCCGAATAATGAAAAAGAAAAAAATGTTCAAATATTATATCTATCATGATATACTCGACTTTTTTGTCTGTCGACATTTCTAGTTCAAATTCTCAGTATACACTAATTCGGCTATTCTAAATCGATTGGCGTTCGCAGAATTGGTCTATCTTTGACCGTTCTCGAGTTAGTCAGCTCTGAATCAGTTTTCAGATGGTTTTTTTCGCGATAAAAATATTTCTCATGAGTTTTCGATATTTTCGTTTAAATATTCGGAATTAGCACGTCAAAATACGTTCGAGGACGAAAATTTGAAATTCGAATAATGAAAAAGAAAAAAATGTTCAAATATATCTATCATGATATACTCGACTTTTTTGTCCGTCGACTTTTCTTGTTCAAATTCTCAGTATACACTAATTCGGCTATTCTAAATCGATTGGCGTTCGCAGAATTGGTCTATCTTTGACCGTTCTCGAGTTAGTCAGCTCTGAATCAGTTTTCAGATGGTTTTTTTCGCGCCAAAAATATTTCTCATGAGTTTTCGATATTTTCGTTTAAATATTCGGAATCAGCACGTCAAAATACGTTCGAGGACGAAAATTTGAAATTCGAATAATGAAAAAGAAAACAAAGTTCAAAAAATTATATCTAAGTATCATACGATATCTCGACTTTTTTGTCCGTCGATTTTTCTTGTTCAAATTCTCAGTATACACTAATTCGGCTATTCTAAATCGATTGGCGTTCGCAGAATTGGTCTATCTTTGAGCGTTCTCGAGTTAGTCAGCTCTGAATCAGTTTTCAGATGGTTTTTTTCGCGCCAAAAATATTTCTCATGAGTTTTCGATATTTTCGTTTAAATATTCGGAATCAGCACGTCAAAATACGTTCGAGGACGAAAATTTGAAATTCGAATAATGAAAAAGAAAAAAGTTCAAAAAATTATATCTATCATGATATACTCGACTTTTTTGTCCGTCGACTTTTCTTGTTCAAATTTTCAGTATACACTAATTCGGCTATTCTAAATCGATTGGCGTTCGCAGAATTGGTCTATCTTTGACCGTTCTCGAGTTAGTCAGCTCTGAATCAGTTTTCAGATGGTTTTTTTCGCGCCAAAAATATTTCTCATGAGTTTTCGATATTTTCGTTTAAATATTCGGAATCAGCACGTCAAAATACGTTCGAGGACGAAAATTTGAAATTCGAATAATGAATAAGAAAAAAATGTTCAAATATTATATCTATCATGATATACTCGACTTTTTTGTCCGTCGACTTTTCTCGTTCAAATTCTCAGTATACACTAATTCGGCTATTCTAAATCGATTGGCGTTCGCAGAATTGGTCTATCTTTGACCGTTCTCGAGTTAGTCAGCTCTGAATCAGTTTTCAGATGGTTTTTTTCGCGCCAAAAATATTTCTGATGAGTTTTCGATATTTTCGTTTAAATATTCGGAATCAGCACGTCAAAATACGTTCGAGGACGAAAATTTGAAATTCGAATAATGAATAAGAAAAAAATGTTCAAATATTATATCTATCATGATATACTCGACTTTTTTGTCTGTCGACTTTTCTCGTTCAAATTCTCAGTATACACTAATTCGGCTATTCTAAATCGATTGGCGTTCGCAGAATTGGTCTATCTTTGACCGTTCTCGAGTTAGTCAGCTCTGAATCAGTTTTCAGATGGTTTTTTTCGCGCCAAAAATATTTCTGATGAGTTTTCGATATTTTCGTTTAAATATTCGGAATCAGCACGTCAAAAT
Organism: Chrysolina haemoptera; assembly: GCA_958298965.1. Classification (NCBI taxonomy): domain Eukaryota; kingdom Metazoa; phylum Arthropoda; class Insecta; order Coleoptera; family Chrysomelidae; genus Chrysolina; species Chrysolina haemoptera. The sequence continues at coordinate 456,352 of OY282594.1, read as the reverse complement.
ACGTTCGAGGACGAAAATTTGAAATTCGAATAATGAAAAAGAAAAAAATGTTCAAATATTATATCTATCATGATATACTCGACTTTTTTGTCCGTCGACTTTTCTCGTTCAAATTCTCAGTATACACTAATTCGGCTATTCTAAATCGATTGGCGTTCGCAGAATTGGTCTATCTTTGACCGTTCTCGAGTTAGTCAGCTCTGAATCAGTTTTCAGATGGTTTTTTTCGCGCCAAAAATATTTCTCATGAGTTTTCGATATTTTCGTTTAAATATTCGGAATCAGCACGTCAAAATACGTTCGAGGACGAAAATTTGAAATTCGAATAATGAATAAGAAAAAAATGTTCAAATATTATATCTATCATGATATACTCGACTTTTTTGTCTGTCGACTTTTCTTGTTCAAATTCTCAGTATACACTAATTCGGCTATTCTAAATCGATTGGCGTTCGCAGAATTTGTCTATCTCTAACCGTTCTCGAGTTAGTTAGCTCTGAATCAGTTTTCAAATGGTTTTTTTCGCGCCAAAAATATTTCTCATGAGTTTTCGATATTTTCGTTTAAATATTCAGAATCAGCACGTCAAAATACGTTCGAGGACGAAAATTTGAAATTCGAATAATGAAAAAGAAAAAAATGTTCAAAGATTATATCTATCATGATATACTCGACTTTTTTGTCCGTCGACTTTTCTCGTTCAAATTCTCAGTATACACTAATTCGGCTATTCTAAATCGATTGGCGTTCGCAGAATTGGTCTATCTTTGACCGTTCTCGAGTTAGTCAGCTCTGAATCAGTTTTCAGATGGTTTTTTTCGCGCCAAAAATATTTCTCATGAGTTTTCGATATTTTCGTTTAAATATTCGGAATCAGCACGTCAAAATACGTTCGAGGACGAAAATTTGAAATTCGAATAATGAAAAAGAAAAAAAGTTCAAATATTATATCTATCATGATATACTCGACTTTTTTGTCCGTCGACTTTTCTTGTTCAAATTCTCAGTATACACTAACTCGGCTATTCTAAATCGATTGGCGTTCGCAGAATTGGTCTATCTTTGACCGTTCTCGAGTTAGTCAGCTCTGAATCAGTTTTCAATTATTTTTTTTCGCGCCAAAAATATTTCTGATGAGTTTTCGATATTTTCGTTTAAATATTCGGAATCAGCACGTCAAAATACGTTCGACGACGAAAATTTGAAATTCGAATAATGAAAAAGAAAAAAGTTCAAATATTATATCTATCATGATATACTCGACTTTTTTGTCCGTCGACTTTTCTTGTTCAAATTCTCAGTATACACTAATTCGGCTATTCTAAATCGATTGGCGTTCGCAGAATTGGTCTATCTTTGACCGTTCTCGAGTTAGTCAGCTCTGAATCAGTTTTCAAATGGTTATTTTCGCGCCAAAAATATTTCTGATGAGTTTTCGATATTTTCGTTTAAATATTCGGAATCAGCACGTCAAAATACGTTCGACGACGAAAATTTGAAATTCGAATAATGAAAAAGAAAAAAAGTTCAAATATTATATCTATCATATGATATACTCGACTTTTTTGTCCGTCGACTTTTCTTGTTCAAATTCTCAGTATACACTAATACGGCTATTCTAAATCGATTGGCGTTCGCAGAATTGGTCTATCTTTGACCGTTCTCGAGTTAGTCAGCTCTGAATCAGTTTACAAATGGTTTTTTTCGCGCCAAAAATATTTCTGATGAGTTTTCGATATTTTCGTTTAAATATTCGGAATCAGCACGTCAAAATACGTTCGAGGAAGAAAATTTGAAATTCGAATAATGAAAAAGAAAAAAGTTCATATATTATATCTATCATGATATACTCGACTTTTTTGTCTGTCGACTTTTCTTGTTCAAATTCTCAGTATACACTAATTCGGCTATTCTAAATCGATTGGCGTTCGCAGAATTGGTCTATCTTTGACCGTTCTCGAGTTAGTCAGCTCTGAATCAGTTTTCAAATGGTTTTTTTCGCGCCAAAAATATTTCTGATGAGTTTTCGATATTTTCGTTTAAATATTCGGAATCAGCACGTCAAAATACGTTCGAGGAAGAAAATTTGAAATTCGAATAATGAAAAAGAAAAAAGTTCATATATTATATCTATCATGATATACTCGACTTTTTTGTCCGTCGACTTTTCTTGTTCAAATTCTCAGTATACACTAATTCTGCTATTCTAAATCGATTGGCGTTCGCAGAATTGGTCTATCTTTGACCGTTCTCGAGTTAGTCAGCTCTGAATCATTTTTCAAAAAATTATCTATTTTGATATACTCGACTTTTTTGTCCGTCAATTCCTTTTTTTCAGACTCTCAGTACATACTAATTTGGCCATTCTGTAACGATTGGCGTTCGCAGAATCTGTTTATCTATGACCGATCTCGTACGAAAGCGCAGGAGGGTAACAAGGGTTTTTTTTCTCATCCCTTCGAAATTTCGAGAAAAAAGTCGAAATTTCGAGAAAAAAGTCGAAATTTCGAGAAAAAAGTCGGAACTTTGAAAATACTTTAGCCAGGTCAACAATAGTGAACTCCCGAATTTCCAAATTCGGCCCACCTATGGTTTTCTATATATTGATCGATGCAGTTCCCGGAGGGACGCCCTGTATAATAATGCTATTTTTTTGTACTCAAGATATTTCTATATTTGGCTTAGCTACTTCAGTAAACTGTACTACTCATTTGCTTAGGAGTTTTATTCAATTTCTTCATCTGCTAACACAATTTAAAATATCAACAAGCTGTAATATTAAATTAAAATATTATTTGTATAATGGAAACACATCTTTGTTCAGAATAATAAAGTTGTAAAAAGGGGGCTTGTCCTGCAACTCAATATCAAATTAAATCTTCTTGATAAAATGATCAAGCATATTTCAACAAATGATCTAGAAAATGTTTTATATATAGGTAACTGGTATTCTTCAGATTTCTTCCAAATATTCACAATATTATGCGAATCAAATGTCAGAAACTTTGAACTAATGCAACAAAAGACAATTCTGTTAGTTATTTGAGGCCTTAATTTTACTAACACCATAATAACATAGTATATTTCTTGACCTCTGTGTTACAACTTTGGAACTATAAGGAGGAAATAGTTGATACTTTTCTCCTTGGCTGAAAGTGATATTCACAAATAAATTAACAACAACTAAACAGAACTGATCTGTTCCTCCGCTGTCTGACTGAAATAAGTCACTATCACTGGTTTCATTGTCACATTTCAAAATTTCAGCTTCTAGCACTACACTGCCGTATTCTTCGTAGGATTTCATTACCATAAACTCGACGATATCTACTTTTGAGAGGCCTAGAAGAAAATCTGGCTTATTGGTGTACATTTCATGTTGCCACCTGGAAATTCTTGTTTTCTGTAATCGAAGGGTATTTTGCAGTAGTGAAGCAAGTCCTCCTTTCTTATAACGTTTCCTTTTTCGAAGGGGAAAATTATATAGTGAGCTATTGCTAGTTTTAGAACTACTTCTACCACTACTGTGTTTGGTAACCTCACTGCATGGTGGACTGGTAACGGGCTCCATACATTCAGATGTTTGCGATATGGTGATTCTGGTCTCGCAGAGTGGATGCTCAGGAGAGCTATTGTTATCAATCAGCTGGGTAGGCTGCGAAAGAAATATGTCTGGAGAAATCGCTCGTACTGGGAATAGATTATGTTTGACTTTATGTATCAGTTTGTATTTTGACCGAACCTTTTTTAGAATGCCGCGCTTGCCTATGACAGGAGAAGTTTCATTGAAATCATTGACGTTTGTGGCATTTGCAAGAACTGGAGATAGTTCTTCCTGTGTCAAACTGCTTAAAATTGGAGATTCTTCCCAGTTGTTATAGCTAAAAGTTGGAGAATTCTGCGGCGCAAGAGTTTCATTTGAAATTGAGTATTGTGAGGCTTTTTCGCAATTTTTAAAAACTTCTGTTATAGGTGGTTTAATCCAGCTGTTAGAATTGTTCGTTTTCACCTTCTTTTTGCTAGGTTCATCAGATTCTGAGCCAGAACTCGTCCATGAAATATCTCCCTGGCTGTTTTTGTCAAGTTCTTGCGAATCGTGATAGAATTTACGTGCCCAAAGTTTTTTCGCAGTCATACTTCAGGAGTAGCTTGCTGCCTACAAAACTAGATTTATTGTAAACAAAAAATAATAAATGAATGAAAATTTCATCTTCGCTTTGTAGGTTAGGAACTGTGTCGTTTGTTTACGTATTATGTCAAAGACTTCGACGCTCGTGGTCAATGAATGCTGAATGTGGAAGCAGTGTTGTGAAGCTGAATCACAGATAATAAGAGACAGGTTTATTTGTTTGCATCAAGGTGTAGTGTAGTGTAGTGTAATTTACACCATAGTTTGAATCGAATGAAGCTGAGTGCAATTCAAACAAAGGAATGTGTCAAATTAATCTACAAACGAATACCCAAAATCGAGTGTAAATTACACCAGGTGTAGGAAAGTGCTACACCTCGATGCAAACGAATAAACCTATAGTGAAAACTAATGATTTGAAGGACAAGACGATGTCAATAATTGTTTCACGTCCTAATTTTGAGCGCCATCTAACGGTAACGCATTTTACGAATCTGACGGGAATGCATTTCCTGTATCTGGCTTCAGAAAGTGTCTTTAAGTTCCTTTTTCAAATAAAGAAGACGACAGAATGCCAAGCAATGTGAAGTTGGCGTTTATTCCATTTTTGACAGGCAAGTCAATCTCGTTTTCGGAGTTTTATACATTTTTGTTCAAAATGGGCATCTCTAGCACAATTTATAACACAATTTTCAAAAGGACATCTACAATGGCTTTGGCAATTGTAGTATCCGCATTCGCTTTCGAAAGAACATTCGATTTAGCTACAGACTATATCTGGGAGACCCACAATCAAGGGGTAAGCATTACATAATCAACAAGGTAAAAGGGTTTGTTACAGGCTAGTTTTTCCACATATTCACTAGTTATTCTTCACAAATTATTTTTTTATGTGTAATGCAAGTGCTTGAAATTTCCTAGGTTGACTATTTTGAAATTGATTGCATATTTTGTTTCAGAAACTGTGGAAGCAAATTAAAGACAACTACAAATAAACTATGTATTTTGGATTCTTATTAGTGTTATAATTATAAATACGTAAATAAAAACTTGGAAACCAATTTTCAAATTATCTATTTATTAATAAACTATTATTAGCTGGGATCGGTCACTTCCCAAGGCTTTTCTGGCCTCTCCAAATCCCATGGTCTACTTGGCTTGAATTGTGGGGGTTCCTTCAAGCACACACCACCTTCTTTGAGGGCTTTCAAGAAAAGAGCCACTTTGCCTTCTGGATTTGGAGGCTCTATGAAGCAACTTAACTCCACCAAACCACTTGCAATGCATCTCTGCGCTAAAACCTGTAAATATAGTTATTGAAAAAACTATCAAAAAGTTTTGTTGCAAAGAATACCCTTCCTAGATTGATGTAAGCTGCGGTGTCTGCGGTTTTATACAGTTGTTTCTTAATCGCCCATTCAGAGGTGCTAGCTTGAATAACTTCACCGTTTTCGAAATGATGGACTTTTGCAGTAACATATTTAGCCGAAGACTCTAGTATTAATCTGAAAACATGGTGTGTTGAAATTGCTTTACTTTTTGGTAAGTACATAATTTTTTAGAAATTGATACTTTCCCTTTAAAATCTTATCAAATTAGTCAATTACTTACTTATGCCAATAGCGTCTGCCTGGTGCTTCCAAGTGGTACCCATCTGGTTTATATCCTATTCTGAGCTTCTCTAAATTTCGTGGATTTCTATTGGTGATAACAGGAGAAACTTCGTTTTTGGGTGAAATTGTGCTTGCAAGTCTTTGGAATTTTATTTCATTCACTAGTTTACACAAATAACTGCGGAATCCAAGCATTTTACTTGTATTTATTAATTTTCCAACTAATTTTTAGGTTAATTTATAAGATACGAGCGCCGGAAATAAAACTTGGAATTTGGATACTCTATACTCTGAAGGTGAAGGCTATACCACAGAACACCTCAACAGAAGCTTTTTCATTTCATTTTATCTGATTCTAAAACTATGAACACTAGAGAATATCACTTAATTCAATTCAATGACCACAAATCGATAATTAAGGCGAAAACAGTAATCAGATACACTATAACGCTTATGGCACGAAAGACCTGATAAACTTTTTATCAGTTCAACTAAATATTTATAGATGGCGTATTATTCGCGTAGAATGCGAGTTATACTAAAAAATAAACATATGTAGTATGTACAGACATCGTCTATCATCCAGTATTCCAATTGAGAAAACACTGATCAAATGATCAATCCACCACTGATGCAAGTTGACGAAAAACCTATCAACGACCATTTTTTCAACTCGCAATTAGTTATAAACAATCACAATAGATGTCCCTACCTCCCAAAACACAAGATGGGGGTACAAAATAATCTTATTTTGAAAATTTGCACTAATTTATTTTGGGACAAAGTCCATCGAAAGCTAGCAGTCACTAATAATGTCCCTCTTCAAGATTCCTTCACCGTTACCCAAACTCGGTAGGTACAAATGATCCTTTACAAATCACCTGTTGCTGTACAATAATAATATAACCTTTTCAATTTGTTTACAGCTGCCTTCGCCTTCAAAAGGGGCATAGCCAGCTTGGGTGCTCTTCCTGAGACCCACCAAATGCTCCAAAAGACATGCCGTGACTTCGCAGAGGGAGAGCTCAAACCGATAGCAGCAAAAGTTGATAGGGAGCACCTGTATCCTAGGGAGCAGATCAAAAAAATGGGGGAACTGGGCCTAATGGCCATCAGTGTCCCCGAAGATTTGGGTGGCACTGGCTTAGACTACTTGGCATATGCTATTGCAATGGAAGAAATTTCTAGAGGGTGAGAATCTAACAAAAATTCATCAAAAACCAATAATGAAATTGAACAAAGTCCGAAAAGTGTGCCGGAGAGTTTCAAATAAATGAAACGAAAATTTTTGACAAAGGCGAATTCCCATTCTCTCCACCCTAGCCCACAAAGTGTTAGCCCCAGGAAAACTTTCTTCTGGCCCTGAAATCCCAAATTACTTGACTCTCTGATTACTAAGAAACTTTCCCATGACACCAAGAACATAATTAATGAAAACAAACAAGGCTTCATCTCAGGAAGATCCACTACAGTGTCTCTTAAATATTCATGTTTTTGTGTAAATTGGCATGTCCCTATATACACAAATAAATAATGTGGAGAGAAGGGGAATTCAACTTTGTCGAAATTTTTCGTTTCATTCACAAACCAAAAGCGTAAATTTTTTATAGTTGCGCCAGCGCTGGTGTGATAATGTCCGTGAATAACTCGCTGTATTTGGGCCCCATTCTCAAATGGGGCACCGCAGAACAGAAGGAAAAGTTCGTGACCCCTTTCACCAGTGGCGAGAAGGTAGGATACCTCAAAACTCTTTTCCAATTTCTGCTAAATAACAATATTGTCCTAGGTGGGCTGCTTCGCTCTCTCAGAGCCTGGAAACGGATCTGATGCAGGTGCTGCTTCAACAACCGCTAAAGAAGAAGGTTCTCAGTTTGTTTTGAATGGTACCAAGTGCTGGATTACCAATGGTTTCGAAAGTGAAGCGTCTGTGGTGTTTGCAACTACAGATAAGTCACTGAAAAATAAAGGTAATTGTTTTGTAATTCATACATTTTGATTCTATAGACTTTCATGCAGCTGAAACATGAATGCACCACCAAAAATCAGTAAAGCGCTCCGGGGTGCAACGGCAAATAATAATAATAGCCGTCCTCTGCCCGCTCAGACTATGTTTTTAGGTACCCTATCAGAATATTTATGACGGTGTATTATTATTATTATTATTCTATATTCAAGGTCATATACTAAATACTTCCATTTTTGAAGTACTTACATTGCCAGTTTTCAAAGTACTCAAATTAGAGTACTTTCACATGAGGAAGTACTTCAAATATAGCCAAATACTTCAGAGTATTTTGGAAATATTGCACATACTTATTTATGCTTGGTTTCTGAGTAATCTTTGTGTTTAAAAGTACTTCAAGTATCCTAAGATAAGTTAACCATTGGAAAGTACAAGTGTATGAAGTACATCAAGTGTTGAAAAGTAGATTTTATGTACTCATGTACCTGATGTACTAAACGCTGATTCAAGGATATTTTATTTAAAATTAATGCTGAGTACTTTAACTTCTGTCAGATTTCCAGTGTTTCATAGTACCCAAAATGATGTGACATTTTTAGATGTGCACAAGGTCTTTAATTTGAGAAAATACGTTAAATATAGCAAAATACTTCAAAGTATTTCAGAAATATTACACATAGTCGACAATCTCGTTGACAAAGCAGGAAATATACATATAGTAAAATACATGTCAAAGATGTAAGAGGTACAAAAAACAAAACATAAAAAAGACAAATGAAGATGAGTTTTGGTGAACATTTAAATGACTACAATCTAGAATTTAATATTTTCTGTTTTCAAAGGAACTTCCAGAAAAAACAATAATTGATCTTTTGTGTAGTTTTGTAATTTTTATGGTACCCAAAGTAATATCCAATTATGGAAAACAATATTAAAACATGACAAAATACTTTTAAAATGTCTGGATAACTATTTTTATAGTGTAATGTATTTTGTATAATCATATCAATCTAGGCATATCCACTATAATTGTACCCAAGCCCACCGAAGGCCTGGAACTAGGTAAAAAGGAAGACAAATTGGGAATCAGAGGGTCATCGACTTGCAATTTGATATTTGATGGATGTAAAGTACCAAAGGAGAACCTGCTGGGGGAGCCTGGATTTGGTTTCAAGGTAAAAGCCAATTCTGATTAATGTTGTTGGTTTATCTGTAGCTTTTGGGATAATTTTTTTTCAATATGATTGTTTGTGTAATTTTTGTCGTTTCATTTGTATGTCGTGTAAAACTATTCCCATTCAGATAGCGATGATGACGCTCGACGCAGGCAGGATAGGCATCGCTAGCCAGGCGCTAGGCATCGCGCAGGCTTCGCTAGAAGTGGCTGCCGAATACGCCTCGAAACGTTTGGCCTTCGGCAAACCTCTCACCAAACTGCAGACGATCCAGAACAAGCTGGCTGAAATGGCCCTGCGGCTGGAATCCGCAAGGTTGCTGACCTGGAGGGCGGCCTGGTTGAAGGACAACTACAAGCCGTACACCAAGGAAGCCGCGATGGCGAAACTTGCTGCCAGCGAGGCCGCCACGTTCCTCAGTCATCAGTGTATACAGATATTGGGCGGGATGGGGTAAGTTCGGAAAAGCAACTGGACAAAATTATTCCTAATTATTAATTCTTAATTGTTAGTTTAGTTGAATCTATAAACCCAACATTACAAACAAAATAAATAATAGTGGCCCCAAAATGGAACCTTGAGAAACTCCATACTGAGTTTTTATTTCATGAGAAAATTAATTGTTATACTTCACATTTTGCGTTCTTTGACGTAAATAACTATTGAACCAATTCAATAAATTTCCTTTTATGCCATATCTATTAAGTTTCAATAACAACAAATATGTATTGACAGTTTCAAAAGCACGCTTGAAATAAAAAAAAACAACACCTATTGAATGGTTTTTGCTAATATTTGTTTTCCACTGAGTTGAACATACTTCTGAAGAAGTTAGCCATTTGCGTTAACGAAACATGCAGCCTTTCTTTTGATTTCGTTTCTGATTCACCTACTGAAAATTGAAGTCAGAAAATCAGTCTCATTTTTTTTCATTCAAACTCTTTCCCTCCTATCACACGGTTTTACACTATGAATGGTACACCCTGTATATTTCAATTATGACTATCATTCATGATATTTGTTTATGTGAGTAAATTGTCATTATTCTTTTCATCCTTTTTGTGATAGGTATGTGTCCGATATGCCAGCGGAACGTCACTATAGAGACGCAAGGATCACCGAAATATACGAAGGAACATCTGAGATCCAAAGACTGGTCATTGCTGGAAATATTATCAAAGAAATGGGGCTAAATTAGGTCGAGTATTTTTATGATTCCTCTCTAGATGATGGGATCCTCGTTTGGATAACTGTCTCGAATATGGCGAGCCAAAATATTGAAATTTTTTGGTCTTCGGGCATTGTTCGAGGAAAATGTTGGACAAACCAAGATTTACTTCTGATTTGACTTTTTTTTATATGAAACCATTGTTCTTTCCTGGGATCATGTTTTTTTGATTAATCCCTGAAATTTCTTAGATTCAACCTTCCTGCAGCAAGATGGTGGATGATTCACTTCATTAGCTGGCAATATCTGAATGAGATTTTCCCAATAGATGCATAGACAGACGCGGGTTGTAGATTGGCCGCCGCGATCGCCCGATTTAACACTTTGAGATTTTTTCTATAGGGATATCTGAAATTCTTCATACAAAATAAAATGAAGAAGCAAATTGCTGTTTTGCCTGATTTTCAACTCAACCCTCAAAAGTATAAATCTTGGCCTGTACTAGCATTTATCTCAAACAAATGCCTATAGAAAATACGAATTTTATTACATATTTTCAGGCTCACTGTATATATAGATTTCAATTCTATTTTATTATCCTCTTATTTGTTGTTTTTATATTTACACTAGATTTTAGACAGACTGATTTTTTTTATATTAAAGTGCATTACCTGTATCATGTAAACAAATAAACTATTTTAATACCTGTATTTACCGTTTTACTATTATTTTTCTCTGTAGAATGTTTCATTCCATTTTCTGTTGAACCACAAGTGGATACAAACTCCTTTATTTGATAAACACCCTGTATTTTATCAAATTATTGCACAATATTAAAAGTTGCATTCATATTGTGCAACATTATGAATACTAATTGGAAAAATAAAGATATAAATTAAGATACTAATGAATCCTCAATAAAGTTAGTCAAAAGAAAATGTTTTTTTTTAATGTTCTGGTTCCCACGAAAGGGAAAATTCTGTAACATGTTCAGAGAACATCCCGATAGATGAGGTAGGTAGCTAGGAATTAGCGTTCTTGAATACGAAACGCGCGTCGAGTGAAGGTGACGTATTTTTGGTGTTTTGGGTAGCTTCTACCAAAGGTTCAAAACATCCATTTTCGAGCTAAATCTTTCATTTATTCCAACATTATTCACATTATGTTTAAACAGTTTTTATAGAATTAACTGTTTGCATATTCATTTAGGAACCTCGTCCAGCATAAACAGATTTAAAAGTAATTTACACAATAAATTATCTCAAAAAGTTGTAATTTTCGTTTGGTAAACCTTGAGCACAAAATATTTTCAGAGGGAGGATTTCTATACGTATTCACACACATTGAAAACTTTATTTAGAATTCAATTTCAAAATGTTGCACAACCGCAATGATTGCATTATTATTGAACATCATGCAACGTCATGAAAAGATCCGCCATGATTCTACAAGCGGAGCCCAAATGATAAATCACTTACGTCCTCAATACAGTTATTTAATAGAAAACAATATTTGAAGTTACATTATATTTAAGACTCAATGCTGTTTGCGCCTGAAACTGCAACCTTCCGTCAGTCTCGCTTTGCCTCCAGTCGATGTGCAGAGGATCGTTGAGCATCCTTTGCATGGGACTGCGGATTGGGCGTGTGAGAAAATTGTAGAAATGGCGTAACAGCCAGGACATTTCACATCCATGAAGTAACTATTTGGGTGCTGGACCAACCTATGAATAAAAAAAAACATACGTTGTGAAATAATAAATATCTTCAGTTTTTTCTTGTTCATATAAAAAAAAGTCTTGAACAATAAATAATTAATCTACCAACCTTTTGAGTTTGTGGGATCGCTTCTGTTTTTCGGCAGAAGGATGCAGCAAGTCAACGGCTAAAGGCATCTGCAAAGGAAAAATAACGATATATAAATAGTTTTTTGCACAGATTCGGAAGCGCGTTGTATTAGGAGTCGATTTAAGGGTGAAACTCACTTTTAAATTGTTTATTTTTAGCGTATATCCACGAAAGAAATCTAATTCGCACGTGGTACCTTTGGCTATCAACCATGTAAAAGAAATTGACGTTTGACAGGCAGATTAACCCACACGCCGCACGACTTTTGTATTGCAGTTTCGCCAACAGTTTTCAAATGTCGAGGATGGCTAAAGGCTGCTTCATACGCTTGCGAATATTCTCAATTCCGGATATACAAAACCCAAAACCGACAAAACCGTAACGGAACTGATATTTTTTAGTGAACCGAAACCAAACCCATTTTTCTACTTTATTTCATGGTACCGAAATGGAATCCTTGAAAATCAAAACGATTTTTTCGGTTAATTTCGGTTCTGTCTGCGAAGTCAATCTGATGATTAATGCTATAATTAGATGAGTGTTTTCGTTTTCTTCGCTGGTATCAAAACGACAAGTGACAGTTCCGAAACCAATCACATCAACCAGAATGGGAATAGCAATTCAATATAACGAAATGAATATCATTCCGGCAGTAAAATCACACTGAAAAAGCACAGTGATTGAATAATTTAAAAAAACGCTAAAAGCCATTCACGCAGAGAAGGATATTATGATGTCTATGTGTTCCCAAATTCTCGTTTCAATAATCTTGAAATAAAGAAAAGACATTTCCAAGAATACTTTAAAAATGACATTTGTCAATGCAAAAACGCATATATACGACGCTCTTGGGCGATTTGTTCAATTTAGTGCCATTCAAGTACAATTTTTAAAGATAGTACAAAAAATATCTAGAGTGGCAAATTACCGATTAGTGAGCTGGGTAAATTGCTCAAGGCATAGCCCATTAAAGTAAGAGAAGAATATAAGAAGAAAATAAGAAGAAGAATAAGAAGAAGAAAATAAGAAAAAGAATAAGAAGAAGAAAATAAGAAGAAGAAAATAATAAGAAGAAAATAAGAAGAATAAGAAGACGAAAATAAGAAGACGAAAAAGAAAATTAGTTTATCTGTTAAATAGGTTATATTTTGACCAAACATTTTAAATTTATTTTGATTTCATGTTTTTCTGTTGTATGATAGGAATTATTCTGAAATCCTCGTTATTCTTGAAGACTGAAATATTAATATTCAATCATGAGTGAATCTGAAGAGCCCAAACAAGACAAACGTTCACGAGATGGGAAAGACGATTCAGACACGAATGACTCTGACTCTGACACTTTCGTCGGACCTTCCCTCTCGGAGGCAGCCCCAGCGAAGAAACGTAAAGTACTACCTTATGAAAAACTCTATTTGGAAAGTTTACCTTGCGCGGAGTCCTACGAAAGGAGCTACATGCACAGAGACACTATAACACACTGTATCGTCTCCGTGAGTGACTTCATTGTAACCGCCAGTTGCGATGGCCACATAAAGTTCTGGAAGAAAATGGAGACGGGAATCGAATTTGTGAAGCATTTTCGGAGTCATCTAGGGCCAATAGTTAAAATTGCTTGTAATAGCGAAGGAACTCTGCTTTGTTCAGCGTCTCTGGACAAGTCATTGAAAATTTTCGATGTTATCAACTTCGACATGATCAACATGTTGAAGCTGGATTATATTCCTGGTACTGTTGAGTGGATACATAACTCCGGAGACCCTATTCACTCTCTAGCTGTTTCCGATAAGGAATCACCCAAGATTTATATTTATGACGGTAGGAGTGACGGGACACATATAAAGGTGCTGGACAAAATCCATATGAACCCCGTTAGTTTGATAAAGTATAATCCTAAGTATGATGTTGCTATTTCAGCTGATAAAAAGGGAATGCTCGGTGGGTCTTAGTAGTTTTTGGAATTTATCACTTTATACAGTTGAAATATGTGTTTTGTTGCAGAATATTGGACTGGAAACAAGCAGGACTATATATTTCCTAGAAATGTAGGGTTTGACTCAAAATTGGATACTGACCTGTTTGAATTTGCAAAACACAAGACTTTTCCTTGTGGTTTGGCTTTTTCTCCTAATGGGAGAAAGTTTGCAACGATTTCAACAGACAGGAGAGTGAGGGTGTTCAATTTTTTCACTGGAAAACTGGTATGGGATTTATTTATCTACAAGCAGTTGCTTATTAAGTTCTACAAAAACTATAGTCTGAAAAAAATCTATAAATAAAAATAAAACATCTACCTAGGTATTATATATAAGTTGAAGAATCTTAGTACTGGTAAAAATAATACTTCAATGAAAGCAGTACAAAATCCTTGGTGACAACTTCAGAAGTGCTGCAAGGATCAATTACTTTTATATGCTGATGATCTAAAATCTTTCAAACTCTATATCTGTTTTTTGCAAGAACAATCACTAGTCTCTTCATATATCGAAATGCAGCCAATTTCATGAACTAGAAATCAACCCTTTCATCAGAAGATATTTAGACTTGATAGAGCATATTAAAGATATTAGTGATCAGGGTATAATATTTAAGTAAAATTTCTGTTGTAAAATTACACAACAGAGTATTTCAGTAAAAAACTTCGATGTATTCTAAGAACTTGTCATTGACTCGATTATTATTATTATTATTATTTACTATCAAAAGTAGCCAAGAGATAGATTGACAGATGAAGTTTTATGGTTTCGCCAGCCAGATCTCCATATCTGACCCCACTCGATTTTTTTGGGGTCACTTGAAATCCAAAGCTTATGCCACTAAACTCCTTCACTAAGATAATTAAAATATTGTTCACTGCTTTAGATAAGGGTGTTGGACGAAACAATGCCAAGGTTCACAGAACACCAACAGAAAACCCAGCACCTACCCAACATGGAATTTGGCAGACGCATGGCTGTGGAGAGGGACTTGGAGAAGTCGGAAAGTTTCGAGCTGGCCAACATAACTTTCGACGAGAGCGGATACTTCATCATGTACGCCACTGTCTTAGGCATCAAGCTGATCAACATACATACAAACAGATGCGTCCGAATTATAGGGAAGAACGAGAATTTGAGGATGTTGAATATCGCCCTGTATCAAGGTATGGAACTGGGTTTCTTTTTAGGTGAATTGAATTGAATCTAATACCCTTGCCAAGTTTAAATGTAGTGTTGAATCTCTGACCATAATCCAAAAGAAGAGATGATATAATCATATCTATCAGACATATGCAAATCAAGGATCCATTTTGGTGTTCCTCAAGGTTCAGTTTATCTTATGAAATGGTGTTTGTTAACAAGTGATAACTCTTAGCAACAATCACATATTCTCTCTCTGAATGTTAGAAGGGTGCCGCTTTCAAATGGGTCACTTTATATATAGTAAACAGCAGGGGTCCAAGGACTGAACCCTGAGTAACATTTTTTTTTAAATAGAAGATTAAACAATCAACATGCTGGTATTTCTTTTCAAAATTTCAAAATAAGAATCCTCTTGGTTTAAAACAGTACCTCTTACGCTATAGTAACGTGTTAAAGATGGTAAAGCGCTTGAGCGTGAATACAATTCAAGGAGTACTGCGGAAGACCCCCTTTTATCAAGTTTTCAGTATTGAGGAATCATTGTTGAAGAGATGTCACGTTCTGTGCTTTTATTCCAGGATCTGCGAAGAAATCGAAAGCCGCTGTAACGCTGGAAATAGAGGCGTCCAACAACCCCACCCTCGAAGCCATCCACCCTGACCCCACCCTGATCTGCACGGCATACAAGAAGTCCCGATTCTACCTATTCAGCCGCAGGGAACCCGACGAGTTACAGGGCGACCAAGACAGGGACGTATTCAACGAAAAACCCTCCAAAGAAGATACTTTCGCCGCGACAGATAATCCCGCCGTGCAGAGGTTGTACGAGAACGCGATAATACACACCGTGTTCGGAGACGTTCACATCAAATTGTTCGTCAAAGACACGCCCAAGACTGTGGAGAATTTCTGCGTTCATTCGAAGAACGGGTATTACAACGGGCACATATTCCACAGGGTCATCAAGGGATTTATGATACAGACAGGTGTGATATGAACATTCCTTGATAATAACTGTAATATTTTTTTGAGGTTATGCTTGGGTGACTGAAAATTTTTATAAATTGAAAGAAAAACAAAATATTATTAGAACAAAGTATGCACTTCCAAATTCTATACACTTTTGCATAAAATCAAACCAATTCTGGAAGCGATGAATTGGTCAAGGCTTTCTTGACCACAATTTCAACTATTTTTTTCGAAGACCGACTTTTTTACAATTTAAATATGAAATTTGGTCGGCAATTATGATTCTTCTAGCAATATTAAAACATTCAAGATGGCGGCTCCAATATGGCGGACGAGTTTTGTAATTATGATCCGATTCCATTCAAAATTGGTCTGAGGGTTTTTGGGGTCGGCAATTATGATTCTTCTATCAATATTGAAACATTCAAGATGGCGGCTCCAATATGGCGGACGAGTTTTGCAGTTATGATCCGATTCTATTCAAAACCTGGGGGTTTATGGGTCGAAAATTATGATTCTTTCATCAAATTGAGAATTTCCAGATGGCGGCTGATTTTTGTGATTATGGTCCAATTATATTCAAAATTGGTATGTGGGGGCTTTTGTTGTCGAAAATTATGACTCTCATCAAAATTGAGAAATTCAAGATGGGGGCTTCAAAATGGCCTGAAGTTTTCGATTCGAATTCAAAGCGACAAGCATAAAGTTGGTCGGCATATTATTGTGAATTGTTATTATTTGGGCTATTTGCAAGTTTTTTATTTTGATTTTTGCAATGATTTTTTTTTGTTCAAATATTTGGTCTCGATTTAAAGAAAACGGATAAATAGAGCGAGTTCCATAGAAATGTCCCAGTTACAGCATGTTCCAAAAGTTTAATAAAATCGCCATAAATTGCTTCCATTTGGCACGCTATTGTTGATTATAAACTTCAAAATAATTTTTGATTTTCTAGGAGACCCTACTGGTAATGGTACAGGCGGAGAAAGCATTTGGGGCGGGGAGTTCGAGGATGAGTTGAGGCCGCACTTGAAGCACGACAGACCCTACACGGTGTCCATGGCGAATGCGGGGCCAAACACGAACGGGAGCCAGTTTTTCATTACTTTGACACCCACTCCCTGGTTGGATAACAAACACACCATCTTTGGAAGAGTGGTGAAGGGAATGGAAGTCATACAGAATATCAGTAACGTTAAAACCAATGCCAAAACTGATAAACCCTTTGATGATATTAGGATAATTTCTATTACTGTGAAGTAGTTTTAATAAATGTTTATTTTTTATTGTATTTTTTTTATTTTCATATTGTTTTTTTGTTACTGTGATATAATACCAATAAATGTCTATTTTTTATTTTTTTATTTGATTTCGTTGTATAACGAGCATCATTGCCGTAATTAATTTTTTTTGCTAGGTATTCTGTGAAAGTTTAAAGTATTTTGGTGATGGTGTATTTTCATCCCTTACACTGTGGTAAGTATTTCATTATTTTTTTATTTTGTGACATTGCACCTGAAACAGTATATTACATTTGATAATCGTTCAATATAATAGCAGGCGAATTTTCATCTTTCCATATACCTATGAGACAATATACACCTCTTTCACATATATGCTATGCGTTGAACGAGGATACATATATCGCATTGATATCGGCATTCTATAAAATCCACTGAAATAAAATTCCTCTTTTTCTAATACTGATATAAAAATTAGACACTACAACGAAATCAAGGTTTTAACGAGCACCAAAACACATGTAAGTAAAACAAAAACAACCACCAATAATTATCCTCCTCCAAGAAACTGACCAACTGACCTTGAAGCAGGCGAATTTTCATCTTTCCATATACCTATGAGACAATATACACCTCTTTCACATATATGCTATGCGTTGAACGAGGATACATATATCGCTTTGATATCGGCATTCTATAAAATCCACTGAAATAAAATTCCTCTTTTTCTAATACTGATATAAAAATTAGACACTACAACGAAATCAAGGTTTTAACGAGCACCAAAACACATGTAAGTAAAACAAAAACAACCACCAATAATTATCCTCCTCCAAGAAACTGACCAACTGACCTTGAAGAGTGTGACGTCAGCCTCAGATGGTCAGTTTCTTAGAGGAGGATAATTAAGAGTCTAGCCGTACCAATTCTACTTTTGATCCCGCAGTTCCGCATGCGCACAACTTTTAATGGCGGTGTGTTTAGAAGAAGGCAAACGAGTTGAAACTGCGTGAATTTGTTTTTTTGCTCGCATTGACACACAAACTGACAAACCTAACCTGAGGTGGTACTCTATAACTTGTTTCGCATAGCGAAGCGAAACGAAGTTAAACGAAGCACACGCTAGCACTTTGTGGTGTACCGGAAAGAAATGAAAGGAAAAAGTTACAGAGTCCCACAGTTGTCACACCCGCCGTGTTTCTAACATCAATACCATTTCAATACCTACCTAGTATATATACCTACACAACTTCCTGTTTTGAAGTGTACATGAAACATAGTTTTCTATACAATTTGAGGTCGAGGGTGTGACGGGTGGTGAAATGTTATGGACAGTTTGTTTATATTTACCTGAAATATTTACAGTAAGAAGGACTATAATACAAACGAAGAATGTCAACTTGATCCGAATGAAATGAGCAGGCATACTTGAATCTACTCGAATGAATACGGACTCAACATGTGTGAGGCCTGAGGCCTTCACTTGTAAACAAAGTTATGTTAACTTCAAGACAAGGATCCATCGATGAGCATTGCATCCTTATTTAACTAATGTAAAATGACAACGACAGCACAAATGCGCATTATCCATCGATGAATTTAAAAACTTGCTTATTGGAATACAATAAATGAAGCTCAAGGAAAGAATTTGATTCCACTTCATTACGAAATATCTTTAGTGCTTTTTTCTATGGTTGGTTATTTGAAGATCAGATTTACCGCCAAAACTGGGGCAATTTTTGTTTTTCACGTGTCACTTATCTGTCAGCTGTCATCAGTGTCAATTTCGACGCGCTTGCGCATGTAGTTCTTCTTTTACAGTAAACATCTTTGAAGGTGAGTGCTACGGAAGACTTTTTGTGAAAATTTTCTTTTTTTTAAAACATCTTTAGTGTAAATGGACGTTTGTATTATCAGAATTACTAAGAAAATACCTATAAATCCGTTCCCGTTGATATATTTTGAATATTTTGATATATCATCTTAAGAAAATTAGTGAGTTTATCGTGTTGCCAAAGTGTCATTTATTGAGTATTTTTATTATTTATAATAATATAAGTGCGACTTTGGAGTCTTCTTTCAAGATACATTTTATTAAAAATGAGTTCTTCTTGTATCTAAACCACGACATTAATTCTGTTTGAAAACAAAAAAATCTAACCTTTAACTAAAATTTCGTGAACACGTTTCATATTTATGTTTGGTTTCAGATGGCCACAACAGGAACCACCGTCAAAACTAAACCCGAGGGGGTTGAAAAGAAGGTAACCAAGCCAGGGAAACCCAGAAATTATGACTTGGGCAATGGAGTTCTCAGGTTCTCCAGGACCAGGATGTTCCACAAGAAAGCTATCTACAAATTTATCGGAAAGAAAGTTGAAGCCGCCAAAAAGCCCAAAAAACCGATCGTCGTTAAAAAAGAAATCGGTGGTGAGAAAAACGGAGGAGTTCGATATGTTTTGATTAAGAAACGTAGGGCATCATATCCAACTCAAGATAAGTAAGTAAACATTTTTTCTTGGGTATTTCTGCAACTACTCGAGCATCATAATGATGAGATATTAACTTAGGACACCTCTGAAAGCAACATGTTGATAGTTTTAACTGATACTACCCACAAACCCTCCTTCATTTCAGTTTTGTTTCAGACTTGCTTTTGCTAATTTTCTGATCTTTTAGAATCAAACCGAGGCCGGCTAGGAAATATTTCAGCCAACACAAACGATACTTGAGAGATTCAATCACCCCTGGAACCGTTCTGATCTTATTGGCTGGATCCCACAAAGGAAAAAGGGTTGTCTTCCTCAAGCAGCTGTATTCTGGCCTTCTTTTGATCACTGGTGAGCTTGATAGTTCTTTTTAATGGGGACAACCTCTTCAACTGGTTTTTTGCTTTCAGGACCATTCGGAATCAACGCCTGCCCGTTGAGACGTATCAGTCAACGTTACGTCATTGGAACCAAGACGAAAATCGACGTTAGTGAAGTCAAGATTCCAGATAATATTAATGACAAATACTTTGCCAGAAAGAGGGAAAAGAGAGCGAAAAAGGAGGAAGGTGATATTTTCCAAAAAAAGAAAGAGGTAAGTGAAGTTTTGCAATTGGAGTTACAGTCTTATTTTGAATCATGTCTTTTTCACTAGTTCTTCTAAAATGCAATCTTCTTATGTTTGGTGGGATAGATTATTTGATATTGAAACAATAAAATCTTTAAAATAAGGGGTAGCAAAACTACTAACCGTATCTTTACACTCCAAAAGAGGGCCCTCAGATACATCTGTCAATTTAGACCTTTCTTCAAAACACAAGGAATTCTAAACTTAGTTTGCAGTTTCATTCTTGAAACAGTATGCTTGATTCACTAAAAACATTTCTTCCTATGCAACCTGTCTACCTACATCAGGCTTCCTATCCCTTCAACTACACAAATAAGGAAATCAATAATCTATAACGGGAAGAAGATATTCAACCACCTTCCACTTATCAGGAAATAGAAAGGAGAAAATAAATTTTGTAAAGAATTTTGAATGAATTGAATTTCTGCAGGCTGTTTTACATTCAGTAGAAGTAGAATAGAGCCAAGAACATAACTTTGTGGTACACCATAACGCTATGCTTGAGAGAGTATATCGTTTACCCAAACTGCTTAACTGAAATTACCTCTTAATGACTTTTCTTTTATTCATTTTCTCTCTTCTCTCATTATGGTTTGTGATTTGGAAATATGTTTCCGCGGTAGCTAATAAATAAACTTTTCATTCATAATATCTGATGAATCTTAGCTTGTTTTATTTCAATTCTAGGGTTACAAGGTGAGTGAAGAGAGGAAAAACGACCAAAAGCTAGTGGACTCTCAGGTTTTGGCCGCCATCCAGAAACATCCAGACAGGAAGGTGTTATTAGCCTACTTGTCAGCCATGTGGGGGCTCAGGTCTTCGCAGTACCCACACAGACTAAACTTTTAGATAAGGACAACAACATTTCCATAGTTTATTTATCTACTGACGTGTAAGAAAGAGTTGTTAAATAAATTGTGGATTTATAAGAAGTTTTTTTTTGTATTTGATTATGTAAATACAGACATTTGTTCAAGTCCTTGTTTTATTGAACAATGCACGTGTCTCGGCTTGAGAAGCAATGTCTTTTTGTTTCTCTTGCAATGTATTGCTTGGAAACTTCTTTTCTTGGGACAGGTGGATCTAAGTGTGGAATGGAGCAGCTTTCCTCCAAGTATCATATTTTCATGACAAAAAATGTGAACTTGGCATAACCAAATCGATTTTCCATATACTTGAAAATTGTTTAAAACGCATAATTCAAAATTTTGTTATGAATCCTGAAAATATGACGTCATGAAATTTAGACCCTCGCAGCTGTTTTTTTTCAGATTTGCTCAATGAAAATATAGAAAATTTTATCTGTGTCAGGAAAAATGTTTGGTCCATTCTAGTTCAGGCAAACACTAAAGTTCGAGGGACTCTAAAAAAATGCTTTGCTAACAAGAATTTTATAAAGCATTTCCAAAAATAATTTTTCTGTTCTAGGTATTACAGAAAGGTTTTGGTTATACTAGGAAACATTCAACGTCATGTATGAAAATAATTATCACCAAAGAAGGCCAAGAATAATTTTTAATTTCTCGGTTTTGAACTACTTTCGCCATCTATGTGGCAGTGGCTGAATTATTTGGCGGCGTGAAGAGCTGCAATATATTTCTATCAGATGGCAGGACTGCTGAACTCATTTCGTGTCTTCATCGTTAAAAAAATCAAAAGAATCATTACACTATTTGTATTTTCTGCAGCCGATTGTAAAGCAATTTTTTTTCGTCATCCAGGAGCATTTTGAATAAGACCAAGAGTAATTTTTTATTTATTGGTTTTGAACTGCTTTCGCCATCTACGTGACAAAGACTGAAGTACTCGGCAGCGTGAAGAACTTCGATATATCTCAATAGATGGCAGAACTGATGAAATCTTGTGTCTTTATTGTTGGAAAATTAAGAGAAGATATTATGCTATTCTTATTTCCTGAAGCCAATTATTATCGGTATTTTTCTTATAACCCAAAAGCATTTCAAATGAAACTAAAATTAATTTTTCATTTATTGTTTTGAACTTTTATCGCCATCTATGCGTCAGTGACTGAAGTAATCGACGGCGTAAAGAACTTCAATATATCTTAATCAGGTGGCAGCACCGATGAACTCAGTTTGTGACTTCAAAAATTAATAGAAGATATTTCCATTGTTTAAGACAATTATGATATTTTTCTACAGAAAATGATTTAAATTTAGAATTCCTAATGGTAACTTATTGAAACATTTGTCTCGACTTCTGACTTCAATGGTACCTACTATACTGTTTATTTCTAGTTATATACCTAGTAATAACTCATTTAGCTATAGGTGACGAGTATTGAATTACATCAAAAAATAACGATGATATTTGTCAATTTTGTTAAATCAACTGGTAACTGCGATAAGACGTTCGAAAAAAAAAATTGATCATGATTGAAATAAAAGTTATGAAATTGGTTGGTTTCAAAGAAAACTCTAAATGTTGATATCGAAGCAGAGTTTAAGGGAAATAACGACTCTGATGTAGACAAATGTTATGTAATCCTAGGTCCTGAACTTAGATCGAATGCTTTGAATTTGAATTGTTCGCGGAAGTACTAAATAAACTTCGAAATGATTGTGATATTTCAATCTTTCTTAACATGCACTTGAAATCAAAAAACAATATAATATGATTAGACGACTATCTTATCAAGTGAAAATGCTGACGGGAAATATTTATTAGCTGATCAATTTCTCACAGAAAGTTGCAAAATGGGAAATCGCGACGTGGTGGAAAGAACGCTTCATTTTGTGGTTTTTAGTGTTTTTGTGTTTACGACATGGGCACAAAACCAGAAAGACGGTGAGTACGCGTATATTTCCAATATTTAGGCATTACATTTTTGGTTGGTCACAAGATGGTGAGCGAAGAAACGAGATCAACCACTAGACTAGACTAGAATCTCCAGAAAGCTTCATTTTCTACAAGCCTATATCGGCATTTAATTTACTGGGTTATGTTCGCTTAGAAGCAAATAATCATATAAATTATTTCATCAAAAGAAAAAAGAGATGCAGGCGTTCTGATATAATCAATCCATTCTATTAGATATTTTCAGATATCTATATATCTGGCAACTATGCAATTTACAACCCTAGTCATGAAATCGTGAATTACAATGCAAAAGGCAGTCAATTTAGATCGTTTGAATGAAGAGACTGGGAAATCCTTGAAAAAAAATTTTTTTTCAAACTTCATTCATGTCGCCCATTCTAACCCCCATTGACGTTGGCGAATTATTATGAGAAAAATATCTGAGCTTTGACCACAAGTATTAATGAACTGAGACGATTTTTTTTTGGAACACCCTGATTGTTTGAATGGAAAATCTGAATGGACCCTGATCTTATATTGAGATATTTTTATTTTTTATATACAAACAGTCCGAAGTACAATAACAGTCGGCAACTTCAAAGATCACGCGCTCCTTGATGACATCAATGAGAATTCTCAGTCAGATCCTCTCGAAAAAAACAACTGATTGATAAGAGAAAGGGTGTGATCAAAAATATTGACGATCTTTAGATATTTGAAAATTATTAAAATTTCATATCATCGAGTTTGAATTGTCCTAGACGCTATTATTTAATTAAGCCTTTGAAAATCTTTAGACGAGTAAAGTTCAATGCATGCATACAGTGTTCCTAAAAATTATGGAACAGAAGTCTTCAGATATTATATTCAAGAAAATACTCAGAAATATCAAGATTTATTTTTAATTCAAATTTAATAATTCTGGTGAAGAGATAATGTATCTATATATACATATATGTATATATATATATATTTTTCAAACTGAACCTCCCCATTTTGGCATCCAGAGTGAACAGACAGTCCATTGTTTTATGAGTTCAGTATTAACGTGGCGACTTCTACGCCATCAATTTAACATGACACAGTATTCGAAAAATGAAAAATAATAAATTTAAAAATCGGTCCAACTCAAAGTGCACACGTTCGTAAAAACGACTACCAAATCTATGTTTGACTAGTAATCTATTTCAAATTCAGTCAGCGTATAGAAAAAATATTGAATTTAACGAATATAACATAAAGAAACATTTTTGGCGGGAAAACGGCAGCTGCAACCTCTAGATAACATTTTCAATCAACGACCGGATCGAGATAGAGCAATTCTGCAAACAATAACATCATCTTGTAGGAAATTTTCTTAACTTTCATTCTATATAGATATGTATTTAATACTCCACTTTTTGTTGCAGAATTACCTGAGTTGCAGTACATGAACACTGAAGCCGACCCTTGCGAAGACTTCTACGAGTATACTTGCGGCAACTTCAAAAAACAGCATCCCCTTCGAGAAGGAGTTCTAACCATAGACCAGTTTTCGTTACTTGAACAAAAAATTACCAAATTGGCAAATAGTATGTAGATATGACACTTACAGGGTTCACATTTCACCAATAATATCATTTATCAATATCAATTTAGTCTCTTTGTATCTAAAGCTAAGGCGTTTGCGGCAGAAATTTAACCTATAACTATAATTTTTCTAGACTTTAAGGCCGTCGTTTATTCGAATTGTTTTCTAACTTTTTGCTAGCGCGTGTGGCTAGCGCGTGTGGATAGCTTCTTCACAGTTCTGTTCATCTACGATATAGTGAGTGAGTTCATTTAAAGTTATGAATTCGCTCGGTTCTTCATCAGTGGTTTTGAAATCAAGCCATACAGTAGTAGTAGTAGTCCCATATAGCACACGACGTTCGATGGACGTCCATTTTAGGTCCAGGATTGATCCAAACATCGGCTCGGATGCGATCCCCACCGCCGTCACGGAGCTAAAGTGGTTCGGAATCCACTTGAATGTAAGCTGGAGGTCCCGGGTCTCCCTTGCTCGCACAAGCTCTGCTTTTGAGCGGTTTTCTGCGAAAACCTGGGAGATTCGTAATAACAAATTTTACAAAAAATCTGGTGGGCATTTACCGGACAATTATGGACGTTCATAAGATGCTGTACATAAATTGGACATACATTGGACATACCTACATGTGCTATGTGGGTAATTGTGAGGACGCTTAGCTAGACAAGTAGCCCCCGATGTGTCCTTTTTGCTATTCCCTTTCGGAATTCCCGTGACCTTCTAATGGAGGTCAATATATGACCGTCCCTTCAAATTTGAACAGTGTTCCTCTTGTCTGGTCCTGCAATGACCGCGCAAGACTAAAGCTAATTACTCCAAGATTTTGACCGGTTTCTCGGGGGTCCCGTTAGAGACAACTTATTTTAGAGAGCCACGAGTTTTCACAGCTTTGAGTCTTGGCTGACTGCACTTGTATTCTATGGCCGGTGGGATTGCCATGTCCCTGAGCTGTGGTTATCCTTTAAGTCGCCTCTTACGACAGACAGGATTTACCATGGGGTTGTGATCCCATACGGAAGTAGTTTCCTAATACTGATGAGTGAATGCGAATTATCACAAAATAAACAGGTCATTAATTCAAACAAATATTTCCTGTTCTATGACACAGAAATCCTGTCATCCAACGAAAGAGACGAAGATCCCCGAGCTCTGAAGAAAGCGAAATTGGCCTACCAGTCATGCGTAGATCTGCCCTACATCGATATGGAGGTGGAGCCCGAGATGTCGGTGGTGGAGGAAGAACGTGGATTCCCGTTGGTGCAAACGCTGCTACAAGGGGTCACCAAATATGGATGGTATGACATAGCGGACGCTGTCAGTGAGTATGGGATCCCCATGATGTTTAACATACAGGCGTTTTCTAACCTGGAGGATCCCAGGAAGAATTTGATTTATGTAAGTAGGGGATACGAAATAATACTGATAATTTGTCCAACGATATAAATTATTATGGAAAGTAAGCTGCTAATTTTTGACTATGATCATTTCCACCCCAATAATAAAAAAATTAGCAATTTCCAGTTCATTGTTACACAAAGCATTCTCGTTACCTTTGTCGGTTAAATTGTAAATTGACAGACACGTCGTAAAGAAGCCATTTTTTTAAATTTTCATTCCTCTAAAAATTTTCAGATTTCCCAGTTGGACCAGACATACCCCACTCAAATCAGACCATACGTAAGGAGTTCATACGAGGACATCATCGAGCATGGATTTCTGGAGCTTGTTGATCCTGTGAAATTCAAAGTGTCATCAGTGAACCCTTTGGACCCTTTGAAACCTTTCGATATTTATCTCAGAAAAATGTCCCTGAAACTTCGTAGAGCTCTCAATAGTGTTATTAGCGACCATGAGCTACTTTCGAATCTCGATGTGATGTCCAATTTCATGAGGGGTGTATTCAGTGGAGGGGTGAGTTTCTTAGTTCGAAACATATATTACTATACAGCGTGAAACAGAAAAATCGAATGAATTCATTATCTTAGTTAGTGTGCATATTTTTAAAAATCACGAGGCACTATATCTGAAATTACGGAAGTTACGAGATTTTATCGCTACTGACGTGTAGTGTATATCACTTGAAATGGCCCTTTCCAGATCATTTCTTCCATTTTGATGTTAAAAATTTAGGAAGTAGCTGTAACGTGTCTAAGCGCAGTCAATGTGTCATTGTGGATAGGGAACTGGCGAGAAATTTGAACGTTATCAAAAGTGTTCCACAAGGATCCATATTGGGGCCCCAACTCTTCAGTTTGTGTATTTCCGACTTCTATACTTTCATTAATCATTCCAATTGAGCTATTGTAGAAATGTATATCTTATTACTTTTGTTATAGGATTTTGCCACTGCCAGAATTCATGAGCATAGAGAAATACTTACATGCTGACCTTACCGTTTCTTTTTTTTAGTATATTCCCAACAATACAGATGTTAAGATCTTATCAGACGGTACCTACACAACACTAGAAAGACTCAATGAATGGACAAAGGAACATTTTGGAAACACGTTACAGGTAAATGAAAATTATTTCTACAGGATCTCTCTTCCTATGGTAACTTTTCGAGTTTCTATTAGAAATTAAATATTATTTGGCGTATGACATAGCATCAGTTTCTTGCTAGACTTATCATGTTGATTTAATTGGTGTCAGATCACACCTAGTAACTGCTGGGTCGCAATGCATAAATGACAACGTTGGTATATATTTGGAAATTCAATTCTGACCTTAGATATGTTAATTGTATTATAGCAACTTATCAATAGAAGCAATTATTATTTCAATTATACAATATTTCAGTTGGATTGGGTGGAGTACATGAGGAGAGTTTTCTCAAAGTCGGGCATAGAAATCAACGAAAACACCCAGGTTATGAATCAGGCAGCTATTCCTAACCTACTGTATGGTATACTGAATTGGGTGAATATGAATGATGACGAAACCGTGAAAAGCTTCGTGATGATGAGGATATATCTATTCATGGCCGCCGATGGAGACTCTGAATCTAGATCCATTCTGGAGGAATATCTCGCCACCCAGGACGTTGAAATACTCCCAAGGTACTGATTTGAAATGAATAATGAACGAATAGAATTTGACTTTTTCTCAACATTAATCCTGATCCATACAAAATAATTACTTCTGTTCCACTTGTTAATTCTCATCGCATCCTCCACTCCTTGTTTTTTTTCTTCACCATCAAGCAACATAATATCACCCTTTCCCTGAGAATGCCTTTTGGTATGAAAAATTCCCCAACAACTTTCCAAAGAATTTTAGGTCTTATACTAACTGTTATTAATTTCTTAGAACCAGAGAAATCAAACAATTTCTAGAACTCCAGATTTTTTAGGAATCTCTGAACCTATGACGGGGAAATAACTACACATACAATAGAATTGCCAAATGCTCAATAAATACAAGATTACCTACCAGAAGAAAAGGATCTAGTCATCAAAATCCCCTCAAGATGACAATGTTTCCAAATCAATACGCTATCTAATGTAATGAATACAATGCGTACAATATGATTTTCTCATACCATAGCAGTGAATAATTTTTGTAAAAGCTGGCAACTATTGTTTTTTTTTTCAGGTGGGAATATTGTACCAGAAAGATAATCGATTCTGTTGGAACAGCTGGCATGAGTTTTGCCGTAGCTTACGAATATCAGCTTCACCATTTTGATGTAAACCTCCTAGGCCAGGTGAATACTTGATAAAAAACCCAATTTGTCTAAATGTCTAAAGCTCAAAACATGTTTTTTTCATCTTAAGATGAATTATTTAGATTTCGTAATGATTTTTCACCCCTATTTCTGAAGTAATGATTATGTATGTTTGTCTTTGCGTGGACGGTAAAACTATAGGCAGAATTCGCCTCACATAGATCAAATAAAACTCTAAACAAAATTTCGAGAAAGCCCTTCACTCACCTTTGGTGTGATTCTGTATGTGGTTGTTGGAGTTGCGTCAAGCGGAGCCGGCCGGCGGGAACCTCTTGGTCGTTATAAGCGGGTTACGAAACGGAGCGGATTGCATAAGTAGCGTGAAAACTTTCAAGCGCGCACTATCCAACAGTACCCTTCAAAACGTGTCAGCGTGTCACTTCCCATGGCTTCACTGCCGGTATGCCTCCTGACCATTCGCATGCGCAGAATTTCCGAGTGAGGTGCTTTCGAAGCGCGAAAATTCAATTAACAGAAATCTGATGTGATTTGATATGCTTATAGAAACAAAAAATAATTCAAATAATTCTGTGTACTTATAACAATGTATTAAAAGTGAAATAAATGTGAAGGTATGATAAACGTGTTTCAAGGCTTACCTATTGTTCTGTGTAGCAATATACTCACTATTAAAATATTTTCTAGGCTCTGGAGATGATTAGAGATCTGCAGAGTACCTACCGAGAGAACCTCCAAAAGGTAACCTGGATGGACGATGCATCAAAGGCCAAAGCTATTGAAAAACTAGACAACATGATCACCATTTTCGGATATCCCGATTTCGTATCCGATCCGAATCTGCTCGATAAGTTTTACGAAAATCTACAGATATGCAGCTGGGACAACTATGGAAATACCAAAAGAATCAGGGCCTTCAAAAACGCATACCAAATTTCTCAGGTTGCGAAAAGAGACAGAGCATTGTAAGGTCACGTCGTTAAGAGTAGGTCTATGGTAACTTTGGACACCCCCTCTTCCAACCCTCGTGCACCAATTAGCTTGAGCAATACGTTGTTGAATTTGTTCAAATTCTTACTTTCCATGCAGAACAATTTTTGTCTCAAAGTACTCAAGAACTGCATGTGTGCAAAAAATGGATTTGGTGTCTGGCTAAAACCCCTGAATATTGTGCTATAATCTTAGAGTGACTACCTAATATTACAAGCATCTGCTACAGCTAGTTGAAGAAAAAAATATAATCGAATAAAAATTGGAGGGTGATCAAAGTGCCATACACAAATGATCCTACAAAGCATACTTAACCCTTTTTGTATTTCAGCTGGGATAAATCACCCTTTGAAGTGAACGCCTACTACAACAGACCTAATAATAAGATTAGTAAGTGAACAATCATTCCAGAAGTTGGACGTGTTCTGATTAGTTATACTTTTTTGACAGTTTTCCCTATTGCCATGTTGAATCCAGTGTTCTTCGGGTCTGGAAACAGGTATGTTATTTCACAGTGAGTTAGATAGGGACAGATACAGTAACAGATACAGAGACAGTGAGAGGGATACATATATAAAAGAACAGGGACAACAAATTGAGGGACAGCAGTGGGATTAGGGACACATACAAACGCGGATACACACAAATGTAGATACATACAAATAGACAAAAATATAATCTCATTATGTGGAACTTTTTCAGGATTTTGGATTATGGTAGGATAGGAAGTATCGTGGGCCACGAAATCACTCACGGATTCGACGCAGACGGAAGGAAGTATGACGCGAATGGTATCATGTCACCATGGTGGACTGCAGACACTCTGATGGAATTCGAAAATAAGACGGACTGTTTCATTAATCAATATAATCAGTATTATGTACCGGAAATAAACGCACATGTAAGTAAAATCCTGATGGAACTAGACCAGTCAATAAAAACGGCAAATTTTTTTGACGAGTTGAATCAGTTTTTCAATGATTTTTGCTAAAATAAAAAAGGCACCTATATCACAAAAATGAATATTTGAAACCGCCGGTAGTATGTAAGTTGAAGGATGCAGAAAACTAGCCAGACACCAAAAGTACATCAATTTCCCTCAACGCGTGTTTCGTTAGAATCATCAGAAGCTAAGAGCACAGAACATTCAATGCTATTTTTATTGAACAAAGGAACGTGTGACAGTAAAAATGAGCAACCAAAATAGCTATAGGGGTGAATACAAAAAATGTTTTCATCCCACATAACATGTTACATAAGAAAATTCATTTAAAAAATGCCAAATTGAAAAATAATTGATTTTCCAGGTCAACGGTAGCAAAACACTCAACGAAAACTTGGCTGACAACGGAGGAATCAGGGAGGCGTTCTGGTCCATGAAGAAAATGCTGGAAAGAACCGGAGATGATGGAAAAAACGCTGGATTCACACCAGAACAGCTTTTCTTTATAGGATTTGGAACGGTGAGGACCTCAAATCTTACAAAGCTTATTGAAAGCTTCCTCTTATCGTACGGTGTTGAAATTTTACATATTGGTTTAGTTTCGGTGATAATACATCAATGTCAAGAAATCCCTTTCCCCCTGGCCCCCGAATGCCAGAAAGAGAACGCACGATTTCGGACGTCGAAAATTGCGGTGAAAAAAAATTTCACGGCGAAAAAAAAATTTGTCGTCCACCATTCACTGTTGGGTTCAAATTAACAGTGCTGCTCCTAAGGTGGCGAATGGAGTTAGTAACAAAGCATACAAAAACACTCTGGCTGAAGGACTTCGACTGTCAATGGCCATTCGGCACATGTCGAAAAAGTACAATTACTACTACTGTTTCACTTGGATATAAATATTACTTAAATACAATGTATTATTTTTAAAAACCATTTTCCAAGCCAGAATATTTCAATTGAGGCTGTATTAATGAAAAGTAAAGAATATTAAGAGTTTTCATGTCCATAATTGTTTTGAGATACTTGAATTTTTATATTAAACTTCGTAATTTCCTCAACAGGAATACCATTTAAAGTGAAGTGAATAGCGTTTGGATATAAATATAAATGAAACGCGGCGTTCAGATAAATTGAATTCCAGAAAAAAACTATCCTCAAGCAGGGGTCGAACCTGCGACCTCTAGATTGCTAGTCCGTGCTCTAACCAACTGAGCTATCGAGGACACACGTTCACATCTGCGAAGTATGCAAGTGTAAATACTCAAAAGTGTTAATACTTACATCAAATTCCAAGGAAAAGCGATATCCCGATATGCAGATACGGACGTGTGTCCTCGATAGCTCAGTGGTTTAGACCACGGACTAGCAATCTAGAGGACGCAGGTTCGATCCCTGATCGAGGATAGTTTTTTTTCTGGAATTTAATTTGTCTAAACGCCCCGATTCATTAATATTAGCAATACTATTTGTTTGTCCTTTTACTTCCTGGTATTTTGCCACACATAATAGTTTCACTCATGTCCTTGAAACTTGCTCATTCCTATCTTTGCAGGCGTGGTGCCATAATCCATCCACGAAGTACTTGCAGTCTATGCAAAATAATGAGCATGCCAACTCGAAATGGAGAGTAAATGGAGTCGTCTCCAACATGGAGGAGTTTTCTGAAGCATTCAAGTGCCCCGTAGGAAGCAAGATGAATCCTTCGAACAAGTGCAGACTCTGGTGAAGTTGCAGGCAGTAATGATTGAAAGTAATTTTAGGCAAAATATGATATTAGCCTTGAGATACTCTAATTATATTTCTACCGGTTTCTGATGTGCATATTCATTGATAGTTGGTTCTTCAATAAACGTTTGAAATAAATCATATTTTTTCAAGTTTTGGTTCATATGAAAGGGCAAATCCTGTATTGTGAAAGAGAGAGAAAATATCGTGAGAGCCGAGGGAAAGTAGGTAGTAATTGGTGTTCTTCTTGAATATCTGAAGGCTGTATGCCTCAAGGAACACCTCCCGAAGCAGCTATATGTGATATCTAACAGAAAACAACTACTTCCCAGGCTAAAGCTACTCTGGACACTGAACTACACCTGATTCGTTCATTTCATTGAAGCAAGGTTCGCTTCTCTCGCATTTAATCCCCAATACATTTTGGTCGACGAAAATCTATTTCGCTTTGCCAAGCTCATCAGGGAGATTGACAGAATTGGAAAGTAGGCTCTTCAGAAGTAATTATACACATCAAGGATGAAAATGATGGAAATATTTCTTCTGCGGAACACTTTGAAAGTTATTTATTGACATAAATCTGTCATGAGCATTGCATTTGGATTTTTGTTCGATAATATTAATGGGATATTGATAAAATCTGTTGTGGAATCATCTGCGGCTATTTATGTTTGAATCCCAAGCATTATGATCTCAGAAATTGACATTAAGAATCCGTGTGGGTAGCTCAGTCAGTTGCTTTAAACCATTCGTGATACTTGAAATGTTTTAATTGATTTCATATAATTTGTGATATCCGCAAAATTAGCGTCATGAATAATGGATACAGACTGATGACTTGATTGGACAATTTTGTTGATGTTATGCGTTTGGAAATGGCTCATTGTCGTGAAATCTTTTACATTACAACAAGGAATAGTTTTGCGGAATGTCCTCGTCCTTGTGGATAATGATAATTGTGCGGTTTTCGAATGATAACGATAAGCTGAAATGCTATCGTGGAACTAGGAGCATATATTACATTTTTGCCGTATTTTTACCATAACAGTTAAACTAAAAAAAGTATTTGAGGCTACTAAAATTCATAGAACTTTCTCATGTAAACAACATACTTGAATTCCATTTGAGTTCAGACAAAACAAAACGAAATGAAAAAATTATTTTGGGAGATATTGAATTCTGAAGTTTTCAAAAAAAAATTTGGCAATCATTGATAAGAGGTCTACAGCCTGCGCAAACCTCGCTGAAATACAAAGGTACTGAAAGCGATTTCATAAAATTTTAATAAAAATTTCGGAAATTTTTGATTGCTTCAAAAACGAAAATTTTTACCATTTATGGTTACATTGCTGGTCGGCTGGGTTCAAATCCTTAGCGACTACAGATTTTCAACTGATGGCCCGAGAAAGTGCTAAGAATCGCACGTTAAAAGGTAAGACCTCGTTAATCCTTGGCTCGCAGAAGTTTCGACTTTTGAGGGCTACCGTTCGCAAGGGGACGACAGTTGGTTAACGGAAAAAACGATTTTAACAAAAAAAAAACATTTTTGGTCCAAATAACAACCCATTTTCTTGATAGCTCCAGTTTCGGAAATACCCTGTATACTTAGTAGTTCATAGTGATTTGGAAAAAACGTATGGTATATGTTATTTGAATAAAAACGCAATATTAACCTCAAAATGTTGCTATAAGTATATATCCGAAAAAAAGTTATTTTATGAAAAGTCATATTTTAGTACTTATCAACAGAAATGAAACGTATATTGCTCAAAAAGTATATTGTTTTTTCTTAAATTTTTTAATTCACCCCACTCCACCTGTATATGTATAAGTTCAAATACAACGTGGTGTATTCGTATTTTACCTACTAGTATGACGGTAGTAACCTTTTCGACAACCATTCATTGACGTATAATTGTCTAGTAACCAAAATAGAACCATGCATCGAAAAATACGCGCTGGATTCAGACACCTTTTTTTTAAAGGTCTAATTCGCCTACAACGCTAACACTGCACGACTCTGCATGCGGAACTGGCTAATTTTTTTATCGGTGAGCGTACCAACCCAAACAAGCGTAGGTAAATAAATGATTATGGGATGCTCGTTGTTTAGCATTCGCATTCACAGTCGTCGTGGAGTGTGAAACTAGACCCGGCCAGTCATTTCTCGCACACTCTGTGTAACGTGTGTATGTGGTGAAAGTCTTTTCGTTTTTCAGGACAGGGCAGTGACACCTCGCGACTGCAGGAGATGCTGGATTCTTGCATTGCCGAAGGTGAGATCGGAAGAAGTGCTTTTTTGATTTGCTTCGAGTGAAAAAAAAAAGTGTTTGCAGATAATTTTCATTTTGCTTTTCTGAAAGGGTTGAAACAATAATTGCTGTTTTATAAAAAACATGTTCAGGAATTCCACTATACCGTGTAACTCAGTCTTATTCCTAGTCTCTTTTCTGTATTCTTACAGTTTTTTTTCTGAAATTTAGAACATTGGATGTATCTACTACTAGAAACTTTTTAACAGATTGGTAGATTTTTTCAACTTCCAATTTTATTTTTTCGAATGGAACGATCTGAATATTGTCGTTAATTGGATTTTATCTACGACTAACTATAGGCTCATTATGATTCTTATAGATTTGAAATTAAAAAAAAAGGGACCCGCACAGATATTATGGGAAATGTATTTCGGTCAAATTGGCTGAATTTTAGATATTTCCGAGGTTTATTTTAGTCGGATAAGTAAAACATACTTTATAATATCTACCCAATAAATCGGCATGGAAATTCAACTTCATAATCTGTTAATATAGAGGTCCCATATATCATAAAACCACAATAATCCGTTCTGGAGGGGTATGGTTTTACCCCTAATATCCAACCCTTTGGTAAAAAAGCCTGTTTCCACCTTTAAAAATATCAAAATAGTATTTATAACAAAAAAGGAAAATTGATAACAATCCAAAAAAAAAAATTATTGAATAAGCTTTCTGTATAAACTACTGTTAACGAAAAAATCAATGTCGTAATTTTGTCAAGATTCCCAATATGGATTTCATGGAGAATGTTCCCCTTTTCTAACATGAGTACATCCCAAGAGGTTATCTAGAACGATGGAAACTAGCGACTAAAGTTTGTCTTTCAGCCGCAGATGATTCCACAACAGATTTGGTGAATATCCTATTCATATTTTCGAACAAAAATCAAAATGCAATGCCCATGACAGATCTATGTCAAAAAATAACTTTCAAAGTGTTACCGCAGAAGAAATATTTCTAATGATTCCATCCTTAATGATAATTGCTTCTGAAGAGCCTGCTATCCAATTTTATCAATCTCCCTGATGAGCTTGGCAAAGCGGAATAGATTTTCGTCGACAAAAATGTATTGGGGATTAAATGCGAGAGAAGCGAACCTTGCCTCAATGAAATGAACTATATCTGTGAGTGATATTTTTCAATAACATTTTCCAATGAAAACTAGAGAAAATTGAAAAAATCAACTATCTGAATGAAAATGCGAATTTTCACTTTCAGATTTTTTCTTTTCAGTTAGAGTATTTTCACAATATCTATCAGATGTAGTTCAATGTCCAGCGTGGCTTGTGCCGGGGAAGTAGTTGTTTTCTGTTAGATATTACAAATAAATCACATTTTTCAATTTTCATGGAGAATGTCCCACTTTTCAACATATTGTGATATTCTGGTCAGTCACGAGCTAGACTATCAGCCCTCCAAAGGTTGACGCTGAGTTTTGGGACACCCTGTATATTAGTCGTAAATAAACAAATTTATTCCATGGAATCATGACCATCTAAAATGATCCATGTTTCAGAAGAACAAATTATACTAATTATACATTAATGATATCAGCCTGAAAAGCACTATTTTTCTGTGTAAAAAATTAATATGGCGTCCATGACAGAAAAAAAGTTGATGATGATAAAGATGATCAGGGTATTGAAGACAATAATGTGACGGTGGTTTGATTAAATTGGTCTTGAATATTAGGAAACTAAAAAATGATGAATATAATAATAATAAATTAATAGCCTTGTTCTATTATTTGGATTGAAGATTTCGTAACTTTTTTCCCTACAAGGACACCAAAAGTTTCGTGTATATATTCAACAATTAAATCCTCGACATTTTCACATACGTTTTCAGATACCATTATGTTGCAATACATGGGTACCAGATATAGAAAAATATTAAAAGAATTCAGTGATTAATAACGACGTGTTCTTTTTCTGTCTAACAAGTTTCATGTAAACTTTGAGGTATATTAATTTCATCACCTAACGAGCTTGCAATGGAAACACAGATTTTCATCACATGTAAAATCGTGTTTTTTTGGTATGTAACTATAGTAACTAACAGTTAACTACCATTCAATTATTTCAACACATTCCACTCCCACTGGATTCAGAAAAAAGGTTTCGTGATTATTTTCAATTGAATCTTGTTAGAACTATGGTTTTTAATATTAACATATTTCAAAGTTTTTTACCTGGTTTATAAAAAGTTCTCTTTCTAAATGTTTCAATTTCACTTTTTTCTACTGATTATATTTAATAATGCTTATTTTTCCACGTTTTCTCTTTCAAATTCCACATTTCCTGTTGTTTAATACCGTTGAAAAATACAAATTTATGATGATTATAATTAAAAAAATCTAATTTCGGTTCTATTATCTTGTAAGTTTACATAAGAACTCCCGGTGATGACTGTCCTTTGTATCATACTCATGAGAGAATGAGAATCTGTTTTTTTTTTATTATTTATGTATCTCGAGAACGTTTCAAGTTACTTCTTCTTATTGAGATGCATTTGAAGGGACTACACATTGCGTAGTTGTACAAAATTATTATTAGTTACTTAATTCATGCTGAAAGTGAGTGTACAAAACATTTGCAAATTATTTTTGTCTGGAACATCATTAAAAAATATTTATTCACACTTGAAAAACATCTGATTTATTCAAACAATGATAAAGGTAACGATAACATTTTGATGCAAATATCTAAATTGCAATTTATTGCATTCTATCTTGTAGAAGAGAACATATTATGCCTCTCCACTCAGAAGAGATTTTTACTATAATGGTTATAACACCAAAGAATCATTCTGTACCTCGGAGGTACCTGATGTAATGGTGAGTTTATACAACAAGTAAAATAAGAAATAAAATAAAGTAAGATGCAAAATATTAGTTTTTGGAGTGTTTATGCAGCAGAGTAAAATAATATATATAAGAAATAAGAACGCAATCAAAATTTGGAATTTTATATTGGCACCACTTCAAAAACACTCAGCCTTTTCCTATTTCTATTCAAAGGACGGACTTATTTTAAATCGACAGTGCCTTGCTTCATCTATTGAAAAATAATCCTCCATTACCATCATTAACCTTATAGGTAATAAAATCTTCGTCCTCTAACGGCATCTTTACTAGGCTACAGAAGTTTATGGCAATTTTCAATATTGGCAATACAAATAATAAATAATACAGAAAATAAATAAAAACATGCATTCAGCCGTATTACTTATATGTATGTGTTCTGTCATCTGTCAATGGTCTTGTCAACTTAAAATAAAAGATAACCATATTTTATTTTACTTATCTTATTTTATTTTCTGTATGAATTTATTATGAGTGCTGTGCAGTTTTATCTTTTTATATTATTTTATTTTATTTCTTATTTTATTTTACTTGCTGTATAAACTCTTTTAGTATTATTACTATTGATGTTGATAATTGCTTGACGAGTTTTTCATGCAGAAAACGTAATTTAATTGGCGAATTTGTATCACCCTGTATTAGGTGCACGGCACAATATCAAAAATGGCAACGAATTAATAAAAATGTATAAATATGAGCTGATTTTTTGATAGGTCTCTCGAGAGATTTTATATTATTGGCCTAGCTTATAAATATATGCTTTTTTCAATTGCCCAATATAATATAACAATATAATATAACAATATAATATAACGGATCATAACGTTTGTTATCTATCATAAATTTGTTTTTTATTCTCGCCTAGATGAGACAATAGATCATAATATGTGTTATAAAAGGTAATTGACTTTAATAATATCCTACAAATCAGTGATTTTGCAGGTTTTATGTAGAATAACGCGGATGGAAACAAACATTATGATGTCCTTCAAATTATTGCGAATTGGATAGATATAGATATTAATATTTTTATTATGGTTGCAATATAAATTGTGTAAAATTCGTCATATGATATGAAGATAGAAAGTTATCAACCTCAGATCAATAAAAAACTAACTATTGGTATGTACAGGGTGATTTAAAAACGACCCTGATACAGAGCCCGTCTAAAGTCCGTTCCCCCCTACTAATTTTTGAACCACCTGGTATATCGCAACGATATTTGGAAGGTTTACGTAGGCGATAAAAACTTATTTTTTCATGAAAAAAATGTCAGCTAAAAGTTTCGAACTGGCAGCTGAGCGCCATCTTAAATACATTTTTTAAATAGAATACCCGGTATATCATTGCATGACCGGTTAGGGATGATCATAAAGAATCCAACAATACCAAGTTTGATGCTGTTATCTCCAAAGACTACGGAGATGTCGCCTATTATTTTATTCATAAGCTCAATGAGTGGGAGAGAGAAACTTTTTCTGGCGGTTCAATAATTTCTCTCTCACACCCATTGAGCTTATGAATAAAATAATAGGCGATATTTCCGTAGTGTTTGGAGATAACATCATTAAACTCGATATTGTTGGATTACTTATGATCATCCCTAACCGATTATGCAATGATATACCGGGTGTTCTATTTAAAAAAAATATTGAAGATGGCGCTCAGCTGCCATTTCGAAACTTTTAGTTGTGATTTTTCCATGAAGAGTTCGAGAATTTCTGCCGGAGAGTATCGAATAAATGAAATAGTAAAATGAAAAAAAACAACAATTACACACGACTGTATACGAAATCAATTTCTTGTGTTATCATAGCAAATATAGCAAATATAGCAAATATATTGGAATTGTAGGAACGTCCTTGGATTTTATATATAGGTCGTATGGTAAATCTTGCTCAATTATACTATTGAATCGGCCCCCTTCCTGATTTAGCGAGTCGAAAAATACACCATGCGCAAAATTTACTGCAATATCTGGAGGGTCGGGATATTTCAGAATAGTATATGGTACAGTGAGCAATGATAAATTGGGTTGTATTCATAAAAGCTAGGAAAAGCAGATCCTATAAATATGCAGTAAAATTAATAGGTCTGTTTTGAGTAAAAAAGCATTTATTCAAAGTGTATGCATAATACCTACCATTGTTTGAAGATAAATAATGTCGACTTCAATAGAAGTTTTTAGTCGGAACCTAAAGATGGCGCTGGATGAGTTCAATGCTTATCTTACGAAATACCAAAATAAGTTTATGAGCTGAAATAATTTTTCCATTATATAAGATAGCCTTCGCTGATGATTGGCGATAACCATGAAACACCTACGTTTGAAACGAAACATAATTTTGGCCATTCGTTTTTGGAGATTATCGCAAAGTAGTTTTTGAAGAATTTTTGTCCAAGAATCTAACATATATAATTCGTCGGTCGTAGGGGTCAGTGTTGTTTTCTGTTAAAGATTTTCTTTATTAGTTAATCTGCCATTCTTCATGAAATTATAGTTTCTCTATGACTATTTGAATCGTATCATACAAAATTTGTTTTATTTGTTTATAACAGCGTCT
This sequence comes from Chrysolina haemoptera, assembly GCA_958298965.1. NCBI lineage: Eukaryota > Metazoa > Arthropoda > Insecta > Coleoptera > Chrysomelidae > Chrysolina > Chrysolina haemoptera. The sequence continues at coordinate 416,533 of OY282594.1, read as the reverse complement.
ATCATCGTATCTTTCTTGAGATGAACCGTGGGATATTAGTTGTCAATACCGAATTCCATTCTGATAGTTTTTTCCCGAGTCATATAGTTTGATGTCGTCCATGTTGAATAAATGGGTGACCATGTGCCTGGTTGCTGGGGGTGCCGCAGATGTATCTACTGTGTAGTATGTGTTTTATTATTATTATTATTTATCATAGTTATCACCCGTGAAAATAATATGAGTCTGTGGTAAAATTTTTGTTAAAAAAAAAAGTTTAAAAATTTTTTTTTAGATATGTTGAAATGGGGTACATTTTCCATTAAAATTGAATAATGTGATTTTTTTTGTATGAATGTTCCCCTTTTCAATATGAATAAATCCCAAGAGGTTATCTTGAACAATGGAAACAGCGAATGTTCCAGTCCCATCGAGATATAATAGAATATTTGAAGTGCATTTGTTATTTTTCATTTGAAAAAATAGTTATTCAGTTGTTGAATCTAGACAGAATTGACAATATTGATCTGAAATAAAAAGAAAGATAAAGTAAAACGTAAAAGGTGCTCTGGAAACCGCCAAAGAAAAATACTTCTTAAAGTCCTAGAATATTTTCAATATATTTCCCGTACTCTACACCAACATTTTAACATGACACACTATTCAAAAAATGAAAAATAAGAACGGTACAACTCAAAGTGCAGACGTTCGTTAAAAAGCCTACCAAGTCTGTGTTTGACTAGCAATTGATTTCAAAATCGATGAGCGTATAGAAAAAAGATTGAATTTTACGAATATAACATGGAAAAAAATTTTAATTTTTTTTGGCGGGAACACGGCAGCTCCGAACGATGGATAATATTTTCAACCAACGAACGGATCGAGATAGAGCAATTCAGCGAACGGCAATCGATTCAGAATGGCTGAATTAGTATATACTGTGATTTTCAAGTCGATCGGCATCAAATGAATTTTCAGCCGAAAAAACAACAAAGGATACCTTAAAAATCGCCAAAAATCCAAAGTCGTCAGATTCACTGGAAATTACCACCGATATACCCAAAATTTTATGCTGATTTCGAAAATGTATGATTTGAATATATTCCATAAAACAACGATATAGTGATAGAGCCTTTCCGTATAAATTAATCTTGTCGAAACATGAAGTTGCGGCAGATGGCACCCGGCGACACCCCCCACCAAAAAATCAATTTTCTACGATAAGTACTGCGTTTAGAAGATTACTGTTTTGAAAAAATAGTTCAATTTTGTCAGTTACTTTTCCTATCTAAAAAAAATAAGTTCAAAATAATTGAATATTACTTCTTCTTTTCAAACTATGTTGACGTATCGGATACTAAATCTGTCTCCTTTGAAACAATTTTTTTTATTATAGAGTCAAATTGTTATTTAAAAGTAAAAAAAAGTCTTCAAAAAATTTCGTATGACATTTGCTATCTTGATACAGGGAATGTGCGGTATGTCAATTACCATTCTGTTATTTCAAACTTCTTTTCTGTGTAACCATCAAAAATTCATTAAATACAGATTGTGGAATGTGATTAATTGATCAATAATCGTGGTATGGTGAATGCCATTTTCGATATTTGAGTGGTTTTTAATTGAATCGGTTGTTACTTGATGGAAATCTATAGCACTTCTTAGACTTTTAGAAACTTACGTAACTAACTGAATCTAGTGTAGTGTAGTGTAGTGTAGTGTAGTGTAGTGTAGTGTAGTGTAGTGTAGTGTAGTGTAGTGTGGTGTGGTGTGGTGTGGTGTGGTGTGGTGTGGTCTGGTCTGGTGTGGTGTGGTGTGGTGTGGTGTGGTGTGGTGTAGTGTAGTGTAGTGTAGTGTAGTGTAGTGTAGTGTAGTGTAGTGTAGTGTAGTGTAGTGTATTGTAGTGTAGTGTAGTGTAGTGTAGTGTAGTGTAGTGTAGTGTAGTGTAGTGTAGTGTAGTGTAGTGTAGTGTAGTGTAGTGTAGTGTAGTGTAGTGTAGTGTAGTGTAGTGTAGTGTAGTGTAGTGTAGTGTAGTGTAGTGTAGTGTAGTGTAGTTTAGTGTAGTGTAGTGTAGTGTAGTGTAGTGTAGTGTAGTGTAGTGTAGTGTAGTGTAGTGTAGTGTAGTGTAGTGTAGTGTAGTGTAGTGTAGTGTAGTGTAGTGTAGTGTAGTGTAGTGTAGTGTAGTGTAGTGTAGTGTAGTGTAGTGTAGTGTAGTGTAGTGTAGTGTAGTGTAGTGTAGTGTAGTGTAGTGTAGTGTAGTGTAGTGTAGTGTAGTGTAGTGTAGTGTAGTGTAGTGTAGTGTAGTGTAGTGTAGTGTAGTGTAGTGTAGTGTAGTGTATGTTGAGTGGTGTGGTGTGGTGTGGTGTGGTGTGGTGTGGTGTAGTGTAGTGTAGTGTAGTGTAGTGTAGTGTAGTGTAGTGTAGTGTAGTGTAGTGTAGTGTAGTGTAGTGTAGTGTAGTGTAGTGTAGTGTAGTGTAGTGTAGTGTAGTGTAGTGTAGTGTAGTGTAGTGTAGTGTAGTGTAGTGTAGTGTAGTGTAGTGTAGTGTAGTGTAGTGTAGTGTAGTGTAGTGTAGTGTAGTGTAGTGTAGTGTAGTGTAGTGTAGTGTAGTGTAGTGTAGTGTAGTGTAGTGTAGTGTAGTGTAGTGTAGTGTAGTGTAGTGTAGTGTAGTGTAGTGGAGTGGAGTGGAGTGGAGTGGAGTGGAGTGGAGTGGAGTGGAGTGGAGTGGAGTGGAGTGGAGTGGAGTGGAGTGGAGTGGAGTGTAGTGTAGTGTAGTGTAGTGTAGTGTAGTGTAGTGTAGTGTAGTGTAGTGTAGTGTAGTGTAGTGTAGTGTAGTGTAGTGTAGTGTAGTGTAGTGTAGTGTAGTGTAGTGCAGTGCAGTGTGTAATGTAGTGTAGTGTAGTCATGAAATGTCTATAAAAAAATTGGCATAAGGTCTGCGAATGCCGAAGCGCGGTTCGGTTTTTTGGGAAAATGAAAATTGAATTTTCCATACGAAAGCCAAACGGGGACCGCTCAAGTTTTCCATCATTTTCATCAACAGTTTTATACCTTTCAGTCCTCTCTGTCATCGTCTCCCAGTCCACAGTGTTGCATAAACCAAGATACAGCTGTACTGGCATAGCTGAAACCGTGAAAACATGCACGCCTATGACGCGCATTGTTCAGTTATGTTGGTAGAATTGTAACTGAAAAAATCTAAAGGAGACAATCACTTTTGACAAATTAAGTCTGCTTACATAATAATCGGAATAGGAAAAATGTAACGGTTCGGTAAACCCGTTTCCATTTATGACATTTCAAACACATAACCTTGTGTAATAATTATATAATCATATTCAACAACACAGAGAGAAGTGAGACGCCATAAATCATTTAATGAACTACTCAGATTTTTTTTGTGACAAACTTTACGCATCCAATCTTCTCAGAATTGTTCTGAATTGATTACAGTGGAATAAATAATAGCATAATGATATGACAGTTCAATAATAAATCATTATTATGAATTTTCATCCGCTATATCCTGTTTTCCGAACGATTCGTAATCATATGCCACGAAGAACGTAATTGTTTTGCTACGTACCTACCTATAGAATGTCCCAATATTTCTTATTGACTCGATTTTGGCGATAGATTTCAATTTCACTTTTATTCCATTACTAGCGGACCCGGTAGTCGTCATTCTCGAAGAATGTCAAAACATCGTCAATTTCATGAACTTGTTTTCTTGTGATGTGTTCATTTTTTATTCGACGAATAACCCTTCGGAAATAAGCTTGGCCGAACATCATGACATGGGATTTTTATTTATCCTATAGCTGCAACACCCGGTGTGTTCCACGGGCATCTTAGATAGTTTCACTTGAGTGTCTTTTCAGACACCATTCAGACACTCTGTTCTGGTTCATTCGATGGCGATCTGGATTTTTCTTTTCCTTTCCAGAAGCTTTCAGAACATTCAACAGTTTTCTTTCTTATGTTATAGAGATTTCCAGAAAGTTACAGCACCAGGTCCCTTCCCAGTACGAACAGTATATCAAACTCAATCGATAATTCAGCGATAAACTTTGCCGTAAAGTGTGCTTGCCAGACTCTTTTCTATGAATTGTATACACCTTTGAATTAGATCATTCACATCTATACCTAATGACATTTTTGTTTCAGATGGTCGAGTAGCAAAGAACATAAAACTGCAATATGGAAACAATAACAAAGAAGAAGAATTCGAGACGCATTTCATCAACTATGGACAAGATGATCAAATGGTGAGTAATGGTACACATCTGGGTGTTACGCTGAACCCTTGCGGTCCAAATATTATATTGTCATAACCAAAGAAATGAAAAAGATTCCATTCAAAACATGTTGAGAACAAAGACACGGCCAAACGTAAAAAAAAATAGCAACTTCGACCAAAGCTAGTGCCGGGGCTAACCTGACATCAGACCGGAACGTTACAATTTTTTCGGGGCTGTCCCGACAAAGACCGTAAAGGGTTAATACTTTCTTCGAGCTGAGGCAGGTTAACGACATAGGCCCAGTCGATAAAATAATAAATAGTAAATGGCAACGTCACTGGGTAAATAAACTTCTGATTGCTTGCTAAATAAAACAAGGCGATCCGTTTCTAGTTTCTATTAGAGAGACCAACAATGAAAATCACTGAATTTTTTATTGTTTTCAGGAAATCCAAGGATATATCTCCAGTGAAATGAAAACGAAGATTGTCTGGATATTTTATATACTGACTTTAGGAACTTTGAGGCTATTCTATCATTGGTATCCCCACTTGAAACTGAGATCAACATACAGACGAAGTAGATTGAAAAACGCTGAAAAAGTTTTAGTGATTGTAAGGAAAAACTTTTTAACAAGGTGAAGCGAAGAAAACGAAACAAAAAATTAATGAAGCAGATTTTTCAAAAATCGTCAAAGCTATTCACAAATATCTGTCAGATGTAATTCAATGTCCGTCGTGGTATTAGCCAGGGAAGTAGTTGTTTTCTGTCAGATTTTTGCCTGAAATAATTTCTGTTTCGTTTTCTGTAAACCCACCCTGTGCTTGAAATTGTATAATTTTTGGAATTTTCCAGGACACGTATCGCAAATTCAAGTCTTATTTTGTTAAAGACATCAAGACGTTAGTGGCGACTGCTCCCAGGTATGAACAATGTTATTTTCAAAAATTTTGTAAGTAATGCAATATTTTCAGTTCGAATGGTGCCATACACAACGAAAAGCAGCTGAGAGAGGACGGTACGCTAGAATTCAACTTATGCGATGGGAGACAAAAACGTAAGTTGTATCAGGTCTGCAGATCTTGGAGGCCACCAGTTGTGATTTAGTCGTTTTTCAGAACTTTCGCAAGCCCGCATAATCAAGTGCAAGAAATTGGTGTACATCTGGGACGATGAAAACAACACTTTCGTTAAACTTGCTGGATTTGACAAGGGCATAAACAGAGATGAGTTACACTCATTCAAAGGACAAAGCAAAGAGAAACAAATTTTAAAGTAAGATGTGTGTTACATCAGCTTGTTTGGTGATGGATAGAGAAATTGATTAATTACAAGAAGGAAATGTTAGAATGTTAAAAGAAAGTCAACCTGAAATATGTAACAAATATTTATGAAATATTCTTTCAGGAGGATCATTTACGGCCAAAATGAGATATCGGTGCCAGTACAAACAGTATTAACCCTGATTTTGTTGGAAGCTCTAACCCCATTCTACATTTTCCAACTATTCAGTCTGATAGTGTGGCTGTGTGAGCAGTATTATTACTATACGATTGCTATAATCATCATGTCTGTAGTCGGAATTTCTACATCCGTCTTACAAACCAGAAAGGTAATATTCCCCAAATTGAAGTAATACACAAATTTCTTCCACAAGTGAACCACATACTGTATATTTCATTGAATTGTACTTCTGAAATTGATAAAATGAAATCACGTTTGATACATTCAAATAGAGTGATGAACTCATATTGGGCGATTCCCACCCTTTTTTCGAAGTTTGAAAGATTCGTAGCAATGCTTCGTTATAGTATTGGTTTAGAATGACGAAGAAGCTGTCCTTCAAGAATATGATCTTTTTTGGTACATTTTTATTACTTCTTTTCAGAACCAAAAAAATTTAAGGGGCAAAGTGAACTATATTGATACAGCTATGGTTTGCAGACATGATAATACATACGAAGAAATTCCAACTAGTGAGTTGGTACCTGGAGACTTGATTGTGATTCCCTCTAGCGGATGTGAAATGCAGTGTGACGCAGTGTTGCTTACAGGAAACTGTGTAGTCAATGAAAGCATGCTTACAGGTATTATCTTTTAACAACATATTCGTTTGGAATCATCAACACAAAAATGTGGAAATACATATTGAGACCATTCTAGGACAAAAAATGTATTTAGAAAGGATTTAACTCTACAATTGAATAATTTTATATAAAAATTATGTCTTACTGAATGATGAAACTGGCGCTCCTTTGTTTTATTTTTATCGTTTCTCAGGTGAATCAGTACCAATCACAAAAACACCTCTTCCAGTGAATTCAGATCAGTACAACTTGAAGGAAGATGTGAACCATACCCTCTTTTGTGGCACAAAAGTTATACAGACGAGATCGAAAGGTAATAATGAAGATGATGATTTCAACACTCTTTAACAACCCTCTATGTTTCTAAAACAATTAAATTTGTAACAGTAACGATACTGTCACAAATACAAGTGGTATGAAAACATGGGAAGTTCTATTTTTCATTTATCACGATGATCTCATACCACGAAGTAACCGTTTATTAATTCATTTCAATAAATATAATTACTTGATAGATAATCGATTTACTTATTCCAAGAAGAAAAAACATTAAGTTTAATATCACTATTAAATTCATCGAATGACGATATTAGAAAGAAAAAAAAACGGTCGAATGATTCATAATGACTTGAAATGTATGTGGAATACAGATGAAATTTTACTACAAATCATTGAGCATATTTGGGTGCTACAAGCTTTCTAATTCTAATTATTTTCAATTACATTATAGGTACATGCACTTCATCTTCGCATAAACCCTTTCAGATCTTGGGTTCAGCTAAGCTATTCTTGATCTCTGAATACTGACTGATTGAATTGATTGAATTTTTCAGCGGAAGAAAAGGTTTTAGCTGTTGTTATAAGAACAGGGTACCTGACTGCCAAAGGGGAGATGGTGAGGAGCATATTGTACCCCCCACCAGCTGATTTCAAGTTTGAAACCGATAGTTACAAGTTTATTGGGATTTTAGCTCTGATTGCTTTGCTGGGAGTTGTTTACACAGTCGTCTTGAAGGTGAAGTATTTCCTGAAAACATAATACTCTCTCAATTCACAGGGTGGCTTATTTATTATGTTTATTCTCGCCCAAACTACTGAAATGGGTCAATTTCATATTCGTGCCAAAGTCAAGTTTATAACGCCATCATATTAGTTGAGTTGAGGCGATACTATAACAGACTGCTTCTTTATCTTCTTATCTGTGATTTGGACTGTGGTTTCATAATGGAATTCGCAATTCCGATATTTCCGATTGCTGGTCCTGGGCCTCAAACAGCAAATCCAATCCTAGCTTTGCAAGGATATTCGCATTTTTTGGTAGGTATCGGATCGTTAAGACATTGGTTAGCTTTCAGTTTGCCTATTGGTGACCGACTATTAGAAAAATAATAATTTCATTTCCTCAATAACCTCTTCCAATTATCACGAATAGCATGTTTGGAAAATTGTATCGTATTTTTCAAAACGCACACAAACGTATCATGGCCACCCTGTTTGTATATGGGATCTAGTTGAATTAAGTTTAAATATTTCCAGTCAAGTAGACAAATCAAAGCCTTCGACATACTGATAAAATCTCTGGATCTAATCACAATAGCCATTCCTCCAGCTTTGCCGGCTGCTATGACCGTTGGAAAACTTTACGCTCTGAATAGGCTGAAAAACAAGCGAATCTTCTGCATCAACTCAAGAGTCATCAACGTTTCTGGTTCCATAAATTGCGTTTGTTTCGATAAGGTAAATAGTATAAACTGATTCATTAGGATAACCTAAGGTATTGCAACGGCCCCTGCATCGATCCAAGGTATGATTATATTTTTGATAGTTGAAAAAAACACTATTTAGATAGACGTTTATTCTAGCCACACTATGCTTTAATACTTGTAGCAAGTCTCAATTCAGATAAAATTAAGACAATTTGGTCGAAGATTATTGAATAACTGTTGACAGGATCTATGTTGGTTATAATACCAGATCTACTTGTGTATGAAGTGCCTTTAAATCTCACGTGGAGAAACTTGTTTCATAGATTTCTTATAGTGGTACTACAGTTGATTTCGTTTTTAGACTGGTACTTTGACAGAAGACGAATTGGATATGTGGGGCGTAGTTCCGGTAGAAGATAAAAAAATTAAAGAACCAGTTAAACTACTCAGAGAACTACCATCGACATCACCTCTGGTTTTCGGGATGGCTACTTGCCATTCGCTGGCAATAATAAACGACGAATTGGGTGGAGATCCGCTGGATATGAAGGTGAAGACATTCACTGGACCAAAGTAGCATTTCTGATTGTTTTTTTTTGCAGATGTTTGAGTCGACAGGCTGGGAGTTGCAGGATTCAAATGGGGACAAAAGTGGTCACCATATTGTGGTAAAATCGACAGAAGACTATGCGACTGAGGTGAGAAATTAAGGTTTTTGCAGTACTTACTCTGGTGATATTCACACTGATTAGACTACGAAAAAGATTGAAAATATAGAAAGATATATTCACACACGCAACTGTAATCTATCACTATTTTCTGATGAAACAAGCTGATGATATACTATATGATCACGTTTCTAGAACCAAATCCAAATCGGTATAGTCAAACAGTTCCAGTTTTCTTCGCATCTCCAACGGATGAGTGTCATTGTCGAGCCTTCAAATACGGGAACCTTTGAAGTTTTCTGCAAGGGCTCTCCGGAAATGGTAATGTCCCTATCAACTCCAGCCTCGGTGCCTGAAGATCTACATTTTAGGCTGCAGGATTATACTGGACAGGGGTACAGAGTTATTGCTCTTGCTAGAAAAAAATTACAGGGTTTGAGTTTGGATGAAGTCCTCAAACTACGAAGGGAAGAGGTTGAAGAGGAGTTGGAATTTCTTGGTCTGATCGTGCTAGAGAACAAACTGAAATCGCAAACCACCAAGGTTATAAGAACACTGAAAGATGCAAACTTGAAAGTGGTCATGATAACAGGTAGGTACGCATTTTGACTATTTCTCTCTTCAGGGTGGGGAGTTAGCGATTTAACCCTTCATAACTCCACTAATAGAATTTCATCCTGCGCAGATTTATAAAATTGAAAACTCAAACTTCAAAATAGTGTTATCGCAGAATACTTGGTCACGGATCAATTAACTTTGCACGACTCTCTATTCTAGGTGACAACATTCAAACTGGCCTTCACGTAGCAAAAGAATGTGGTATGGTGGAGTCTGACCAAGATGTAATCGAAATTTTTACCGACAAATTATCTGGTACCCAGTCTCCTTCAATCACTTATGAGACTGTCAGTCCAGCCTTTGCTCAGGTAAAATCGTTTAGCCTGAATGTTGTTGGTGGAGTAAAAATAATATTACAAGCTGTCATATGAGGTGAATAACGGGCAATTCATATTTTTGTTTTCCAGAGCAATTTGAACGGAGATTGTGTAGACATCGAGAAATTCCAGAGACTTAGTTATTGCTTGGCTATTACCGGAAAATCTTGGGCGGACGTCGTCGAACATTTTCCACAGTTAATTCCAAAAATCGTCGCGAAGGGCATTATTTTTGCCAGAATGTCAGGCATGCAGAAACAGCAGCTGGTGGAAGAGTTCAAAAACTTGGGATATTCTGTAGGTAAGCATAGTAGACAGCTGGAAATATACAATAGGAAAAATAAATCTTCCTTCCTTTCCCTTTGTCATTCTTTTCCTCGTCCTTGATTATCTGAAAATATTGATTTATCTTTTCTCCACAATCATCGCAGAATTTGCCATTTCTGAAATCAAATTTGTTAACAAAAAAAAACTAACATTCCCTGTCTTGAGATTGAAAGAATATTCTGAAACAGTTGCTGTCTGATGCATTTTGCATGTATTTCATTCCAACACTTGTTATGGAATACATATTCTAACACTGTTGTAGCAATAATAACTTTAGCCCTAATTGTCATCATAGTGACAAGATGTGAATCGAAATGTCAAAATAATTTTTCGTTGGGGCGTGGATTGGCGCATTGGTTAAGCGCCCGACTGGTGATCGAAAGGTGGTTGGCTCGGTTCCCAGCCGGGGCAAGGTTTTTTTCCTATTCAGATGTAAAACTTGTCAGGAGTGTATAGTATAATACTCCTAATCGCTTTCTTATTTTTCAGCAATGTGCGGAGACGGAGCCAACGACTGCGGCGCCCTGAAAGCTGCTCACGTAGGCATATCTCTCTCCGAAGCAGAGTCGAGCGTCGCCTCACCTTTCACCTCCAAGGAACAGAACATCTCCTGCGTCCCCAAGGTCATCAAGGAAGGCCGAGCCGCCTTGGTCACGTCGTTCGGCGTGTTCAAGGTCATGCTCTGCTACAGCTTGACGGAACTGGCCTCGGTCATGATTCTGTACAACATAGACGCCAACCTAGGATCCATGCAGTTCCTCTTCATCGACATAGCCCTAATTCTGAACTTCGCCGCTGTGTTCGGAGACACGAAGGCGTACGACGCGTTGGATAGGATTCCGCCGAAAACTTCCCTCATGGGTTTCGTTCCTATATCTTCCATTGTACTCTTCATGCTCGTGGGGACGATTTTCCAGCTCGTAGGGTACTACTGGATACAGACGTACAGCTGGTTCACTCCCTTCGTCTACAACGAAGATGAACCCCTCAACTATCTCTCCTACGAGAACTACGCCATCTTCTCCGTCTCCTTGTTCCAATACATCATCATGTGCGTGGTATTCTCCAAAGGAAAGCCCTACAGAAAGCCGTTGTACACCAACGTGCCCTTCTCTCTGTCTCTTTTGGTCACCACATCGTTTTGCGTGTACATGATCCTGAATCCCTGGGAATGGCTGAGGCAAGCCATAGAGCTGCAGCTGCCGAGTTTAGAAGGAAGATATGCTATGCTGATAATTGCTCTGGTTAATTTCGTGGTCTGCATTCTGTTAGAAGATCTCATCGTGGAGTTTTTCTTGGGCAAAATTGTCGCGCCTCGATTGAAGAGGATTCGGAATTCCAAACAGAAGTTTCTGTCGGTTTTGAAGGACGTGGAAGAGGACCCGACTTGGCCAGGGGTTGGTTCAGCAAGTTACAGCAAAAGGGACCAGGGGGGTGTGGTCAATAACGGATTTGTAGGATCGCAAAGTGATATGCTAACAAAATATTGATGTGATAAAGGTTATTATAAGGCTGGTCCAAATTGAGTGGTAACCAATGGTATTTCTGTTATTATAATTATTATTAAAGTTATTGTTCAAACCAGCAAGGTAGTATCATTTTTGACACTTATACGATATCGAATAAATGAATATTACTACGCATTCAAGAAATAGAAGCTACCCAAGACACCAAAACTACGTCAAAGCAAACTTGTAGCTCTTGAGTATGCCAATTTTGTTAGAGAAACGGGCATCGAGTGGAAGCGACGTAGGATTGTTGTTTTGGGGCGCTTCTATTGAATTAATATTAATACATATTTAGCTTCTCTGTCAGCTGTAGGGAAGCTTACAGCGCTACAACCGGGTAATAGGTAAAATATAAGAACGCACTTGCAGCATGTATTAGTACCTAGGAATCTGATCAATTTAGGGGGTCCGACTTTAATCTTGGGGGTTCGACTTTAATCTTGAGGTCCAACTTTAATCTCGGGGGTCCGACTTTAATCACGGGAGTCCGACTTTAATCTCGGGGTCCGACTTTAATCTTGCGGGTCCGACTTTAATTTTGGGGGCCCGACCTTAATCTTGGTGGTCCGACTTTCATCTCTGGGCTGAACTATTTTCAGTGCAGAACTCAAAAGATGACTTTTTTGTCGCAGTGCCTCATGGAGTCGAAGTTATAGACTGATAACGTTTTACAAGGAGCTACCTGACCCCTAAATTTAATCAAATAAATAAATTTTGAATTTGAATTTATTAGAAAGCACAGACCACATACGATCCTAGTTGTGTTTCTCTGCGTTAATTACGGAGAGGTTCTCGAGTGAAGTGTGGAGCGGCCTTTAAAAATAATCAATATTCTCTTCAAACACCTCATATCGTGATAAGCACTGTGATAAGATAAAAAGTGATGAATAAAATCCAATAGAATCCACACTATACTTACTGTACGATATCTGCTGAGTGTGGTTAATAATATCTCGTCATTGTGAAGGGAATTTGGAAAAGTAAACCTACTATTATTCTAAAAATGGCGGCTTATATTTTCATAAAAGCAGATAGTTGGGGTGTCGATATGGCAAAGGCTGGTTGTAAAGTTAGTGGGATGACCGAAAAGCAGAAATCCATATTTCTTCAGCGATGTCCGGGCGAATTTCAGCATAACTCGGAAGAAACGATCGCTTTCAAGAAAAGGAGCCCTTTATGGGTTATGAACAATTTGTCGGATGAATACCGCATTCGTAGAGTGTCTAACGAGAGTAATACGCTGACAATAATACTTGAACTGATCTCCAGAAGGTATAATTTTTGTGACGAATCCGAATGCAAATAAATAGTTACTGAAAAGTATCAAGAACATAGTTTTTTCAGGAAATCTAGTCCCTAAACGTACTGTGGACATACTGTATGTATTGGGAACGTCATGATTCTGCGCATTTGTACATCCCCAGTACGTCACTTTTATGTCCTTCAGTACCTAAATTGGACGTTTTTGGTACATTCTCACAACGTCCAGCTTGGATAATCGAGGACACAAAATGAACCTACCGGTATGTATAAATGCGCAGAATCTGGACGTCCTCAATAAGTCGACAGTACCTAATTTTGATGACGTTCACGAGACTTGATTACACACCTCTCTGAAGCATTTCACAAGTTATCGTCATGGAGGAAATGACTGACTGAAATCTGCACCAGGCTTGTTGGCCATTTCATAAAGTATTTTTACTTAATCGAAGTCCCAATATATCTGTTTTTGGGTTGCCACGATCCTAAAACATTCATCCTGAAGACCTACTTTATATTCTTTTCTGAAAATAAGTATAGCCTAAAAAATATCACCACAAAGTTTTAAAAAAAATTGGCAAAATCAACCAAATGGGCTGGTTGTTCTATTTCGTATAGTTTGTTAGGTTCTACCATAAAAACAAACCCATTTCAACAATTTAATTTTCATGATTTTCGTTATATAATTGAATATAAGCGGAAATAGTTATAGGTTTCATGAATTACAGATTATCCCTGAATTCTCAGTCGGTACTCAAAGAATCTTACTGAAACATCAAAAAGTAAATATTGATAATTGAATACAGGCTAATGTGAATAATTGTACGAGATGGAATGGGAAAAGTCCTGAGATTGGGAATTTCCTGTTGGCTGGGTATTCTTTATGATTAATATCGTTTCAGTTACTACTTTTTATGGAGAATTGACTATAGTTAGAAAAGGTGATTTTTCAAGAACGAGAGAATTTTATTACATGAGATAGTGACATGCGACTTTCATTTGAAATGGTTTGACGTTTTTTATCTTTGATTCAGTCAGAGAAATCATTTCTGGAATAGGGATAAGAATCATGATGTATGTTTTGTTTCTTCAGTATCCCATAATCTCTTCATCTTCATCGTCATAGCTGTCGTCATTTCCTGGTTCACCAAGGGCGTTGACGAATTCTAAAAAGAACAAAAAGGAAGTATTATGAAGCGAAGCGAGTGTTTTCAATTCAATTTCGACAGTTCCGTCATCTGCCGACAGCTGTTTCGTAGTTACCTACTCGTCAGGACAGCAACTCAAAACCGATACTACTTTTTGAGAGAAGAAACATTGCAATTACTCGACAGATGGCGCTGGGGGCACATTAACTTAAAAATTTCGAAAGAAATAAAAATCGAAATTGGGAAAAGAATTATAAACAAAATCAGATGGTTGTAAAGAGAACTGAATTCTCTTTTCAACGACGTGCCACTTCACCCCCCATGCCATATGAAAATTATGAGTTGGTGCCCCCCCCCGCGCCCCCTATTGAGCAATCATCATATTTTTTATTTCAAAAAGTAGTATTGTTGAAGCCGTTCAAAAGTTAACAGGGGGGGGGCTATTAAAAGCCGCACTGTATAAAGTATATAGCATGTAATTGAAACAATTTGAGTGGTTATGAAGTGTTAATAAAGAGGATTATCAGTAATTTTACCAATTGGCACGTTTAATTCATCGATACCAAGTATTGACTAATATTGCGCAAATATTGACAAACAGATAAAGGTAAAGCTGATATTATTAAAATAAATTTATATTATTTATGAACTTTCTAATCATATTAAACATGCTTATCATGTAGATGTGGCAACAATGCCAACTAAGTACCGGTAGAGCAAATAATTCTCATTCATAAAATGGAGTAATTATTGTTGTAAGGTGTAGGTACGAGAACAGAAACAAGAACTCACCGTAAAAATCAATACGACCATCTCCATCTACGTCAACTTCTTTGATCATATCTTCAACTGAAAGAAAAAATTATGAACTGTCATATGAGCCTTTGTATATGTATCATTTATACAAATTTAAAAAAAATCAAACAAATATCCAGATCAAATTATAGTTGTACAACAATAAACTTTGTACTTAACCGAATCAACCATAAACTTTTTGGTTTACCTACGTAGCTTTTCCATCAAATGTTTTAAAATTATCTTCTGAATCGCTCTCAAGCTGTCATTCTCATAATATAAAATCGCGCTCCCTTGAAAATTACGTTCCTCAAGGGTCAGTTTTGGGACCACTTTTGTTTGTTATATACACTTCGCAATTTCCCAAATATATATGTTATATGAACCTTGAATTGATTTATTTTAATAGTAAAGTACTGGATGAAAGGAGGATATTAACTGGTAGTTTGTGATGCGTTGGAACTATCTCATGTTAACTATACGGATGTTGCATATGGACCTAGTCTATTGAAAACTGACAGAATGGGAATACAGAAATTATAGAAATCACAGAATTCAATTCCTCACTTATATAGTCGATAACCGACTGAAAATGAAATGAAACCCTTTCCTTCTAAAATAAAAAAAAAAAAAATCGTTGAATCCCCTTACACATTCATATTATAAAACCTCTGTTTTTTTGTCACGTTGTACCCTACACAGTAAGCACTGTAGAAAAACTCACTTTCTTCTTCCGATAGATCTTCTCCCAAACACTGGAGTACCGCTCGCAAATCCGAAGCAGTAATATAGCCTCTGTTGTGTTTATCAAATACCCTGAAGGCATCCCTCAGCTCCTTCTCCTCTTCTTCCCTAGACTGCACGTGTTCCGGGTCTGACCCTGCACTAGCAGACCAAGCGATGTCAACGAATTCTTCGAAGCTGACGTTCCCATCACCTGAAAATGGATTTTTAATAATAATAATGATGGCTTACCGAAATAGGATAATTATTGTTATCGAGTTTTTGTTTCTAGTGGAAACGGACATTGCCCGAAAAGTTGACGAAAAACGGACGAAATGAGCTCTTTGAGCTCCGCAAGTAAATTAAAAACAAACAATGTTTTCCAGTAGGAATGAAAGTTTTAAATCGCTCGAACTATTTTCATTTCAACAGGGAAATTTTCCAGCAGTTACGTTATTATTCCATTACGAATTCTCTTTTCTCTTAATCTTTTTGGTGTACACAGGTGTCTTACCATCAATATCTACTTCTTGCAGCATTTGTTGTAATTCCTCCGTACGAGCAAACTGCCCAAGAGATCTCATCACCCGGCCTAATTCCTCTTTTGTAATGCTCCCATCGCCGTCTTTGTCGAAAAGTCTGAAAGCTTCACGAAATTCTGAAAATGAAAACATTGTTACCATCATACAAAAACGTGTATTTTCAGTACACAATTAGTACTTTGATATCGTTGGATTGAAAGGAGAAGATTTATCTAGTAGCTTCCAAGACTTCCAGATTTGATCCACTGTGATTATTTCCTGCATGGTACTCTGGATTTTGCAGTTTATAAAATCCTACCAGCTTAAATATAAAAACAGTCAGATGACCAGTGGCAGCTGATAGGTGACGGATGGTTAGACACAGATGACAGATGATAGAAGTGCTATGATAGGTGACGGATGACGGTTGATAAGTGACAGATGTCCACTGGCAAGTGACAGATGACAGATGACACTGGCTGATAGAAGATGTCACGTTACAGGTCTAGTCGGTTGAGCAGGGCTAAAAATGGTAGAGGAGGAAGTGGTGGGTGTGGTGCTTGATGATGGTCCCAGATCGTATGAAGAAGAGAAAGATTGTTGTACAGGAAATATACTTTTTATATTTAATCTAGTCGGTCAGTTTCATGGTTTTTCAATGTGCCACTTGATTTAAGTAAAAATATATCTTCGACTTACCTTTCATCTGACTCTTCGAAACCGAAGAGTGTCTTATAGAGAAACTTTGGTTTCTTCCATAGTCTGCGGTTCTAGGTTCGTCCACAGGAGACTTAGGTTCTTCAGATTCATTGTGGAACGTTATGTTCCCGTTTGAGGGCACTTCAACTTGACTAGTCTGCCTGGTCTGAAAAGAAAAACAGCTGAACAATTGATTTCCTTGAAAGTTTTTCGTTTTCAGAAATGATCAGGTCAACATAAAATTGAGAATTCATATTGCTCTGAAATGCTATCATTTCCTCCAATGAGAATATACTATTCTATAAGTTTCGTGATGGGGTATATTTGAGTATGGAAATAATATAAAAATGTGATCAAGCATGAAGTCGTTTACATCTGCTGGTTCTTTGATTATTTTAAAATCGCCTACATATAGAATGGAAGGCATTTATAATTATTAGAAAGCGGAGTGGCCCCAACTTTGATCCCTGAGGCATCTCTGATCCTGCTAAAATCCTCGTATACAGACAACACACTGAGGCATATGTCTAAGGTAACTCTGTTGTAGCAATAATAACATTACCTACCCTTGACTGGCTTCATAGTGACAAGATGTGTATTGAAATGTTCCAGAATATACTATTTTTCGTTTCTAGACAATGGGAGTACATTATTATTCACAGATTTCCTTTTTTCAAAAGCCATGTTGTTCGTTTTGTGTAAATGCATTATCCAATTATTCGACAAAAGCAATTTGACGGAAATTATCAGTATTAAATAACAGATTCATGTCTTGGAAATGCATTTGAACGCTGAGTCACTTACATTGTAAGAAAGATTGTTTCTGTGGCACAGGTTGTGGAAAATATGCCTCACACGGACCATTTTGATCACTTCACAGAACTTAAATTTGAACACTGGGTAAACCTACGTTTCGACTCAGATTTTTATGCGATTGAAGGAAGAAAATTGAAAACAATCACTATTTAACGTGTATTTTCTTGAGGAGTGGTCGAATTAAAACGAATACCCGGTAGTACCGGCCACAATTGTTGTTTCGATAATTTTCATACCCATTAAAAACAAATTCGAACGTACGAGGTGAGTCAATGTCAAGGATTTACGAACAAATGTTTCTATTGGGAAAAAACACGAAAACCCATGATTTTAAGCCTTGCATGTCTTTATTTTTCAATTTTTGGGATAAGGAACTGATTTAGGTAGGCAGATTTTAGGTAGGTAGTACATATCGATATTTTACAAACTGAAGATTCTTACTCTAAAATAATATTCATGCTCTGTCCCATATAACATATAACTTGAGAGATTCAAACTTTTTTGTTGAAGCGCTCTCTCAGTTTCGAAAAAGATAGTACGAACGGCATAGCTTTGGAACTCGCCGCCTCTGGATATGATCCCTGAGGCATACAGCCTTTAAAAGTTCAAGAAGAACACAAACTCGTTCCTACTTACTTTCCCTCGGCGCTCAGGATGTTCTCTGAACAATACAGGATTTTCCTTTTCGTGGGAACCACAAAATAAAAAATGATCCGTGGTTTGATGATTGATGAAAAAAAAAGTCACACTGTATATAGGACGAGAAAAACAAATTAAAGAAAATCTGGAGAAATGAAACACCAAAAAATGTATGAAATATCTAGTGGGAGTGTTCGTTTTGAAACAACATTAAATGATACTTACCATCAAATCTTTGATTTGGCTGACGAGGGGTGAACTCGAAAAAAAATTGTTCACCGCGGAAAACAACTTGCCCTCGAATTTCGCCACGTTTCGACAGTTTCGGAACCCTGGTGTAAATCTGAAAAAATTTATTACCAAATAAGTTCCTTCAAACTATAATATACAGTATCGGAAAGTTCTCATCTTGGGTATGATGGTTCCAAAAGAGCGTAAAGAATAGCTTGATATATGTTGAGAGAGCATTACAATTTCTCCTCTAGAGGAAGGGATATCGACAGGCGCACAAAAGTGCGTCTCTCTTATTCATGTGGTATCATCATATCTTTGCGTTCCGTGTTGCTCGCGTAGATTTCTGTCTATACCCCAGATGAAAAGTTTCCGATACTGTATATATCGTGGGATGCAGTATATGTTAGTACGAATGACTCAGAAAGAACAGCACATAACTTCGTTAGCATATTTAAAGAGCAATAACTATCCAAATGCTCATATATTAATAAAAAGAAAGTTAAGATAAAAAAACCTTTGATGACAATCGAACTCTTAGAAATGATTAACGCCCATGATAAAATGCACCAAATCCTCCTCAGAATCCTCCACAGAATGTGCCGGACTCTGTTCACTTCCTGGTGTCTTTGCTACCGAGGATGGCTTGTTGGTTTCCCCGCGGGTGGCGCTGCGACTGACTCTTACTGTAAGTCGCTGCTTCATTTGTGAGCAAATATTAGCAAATACACTGGATTATAATTCATTCGGCTGGGACAGGACGTCTCTAGTGTTGTCCGACCTACCCTGTCACTGACGAGGGGCAAGAACCGCGAAACGCTTCCGCAGGTGGTCTTCCCCAGCCAAATGAAGGATAATCTGCTGTATAATCACAATAAGCAATTGCTTCTTGGAAGAACGTTGCACAAATATCTGTCAGATGTATTTGAATGTACGTCGTGGCATTAGCTAGGGAAGTAGTTGCTTTTTTTATTAGATATTTGCCTCATATTTTCCACTTGGTGGAAATATTTGGAGAGAAGGGTACTTTGACACTATCGATTCTAATATTTCATTTATTTGCGAAAATTCTCGAACTAATACATAATATTATGGGCTCAGCTATGCGATAGAGGATGTTTAGCGTCTATCGCCTACCCAAACATACAAATATTATATAAATATTCTGTTCCGCTAGTGCACTAGTAGTTTTGTCTTTTATCCCATCAATATTATCTTTATACCATACTGTTTATAATAATATGATGTACCTACTCTCCATTGAAATTATTCATTTGACAAAATGTATATATTCAATCATCCATGTATCCATGTGTTCCAGTATTAGTATTTGTTTTTGAAAAGTAATGATTAATTTTATGAAAAACAGAAACAAAAGTTTTCAGGACCAATGGAAACTTCGAATTATCTGTTTCATTGTACATAATATAAGAAGTGCAAACAAAAATTTAGAAGAGGTATACTGCTATCAGAGGTAAACACTAGTTTTAATTTTATTGTTCTCATCATTCAATCCATACGAAAACAATAAAAATGATTCAATAATCATCATATTCCGGAAAGAACAGATAAAAGATTAACATTAACATCTTTCAATTTTACATATTTTGTAGTTCTTTTATTACTATTTGTTAAGTGTTATAAGATACTTCATTCACGTTATGAATGAATCCCATGCATAATTAATCTAAACTACCAATCACTCATTCATTAGATAGGTATGTTAGATAGCAACAATTAAGCGAATGAAAGATTTCCATTACATACTTGGCTGCCTCGGTGAATTTTTTATTTTATAAGAAAGTTAATTTGTTTGAACTTACACCTAAGATGTGTATAAATGGTATTAATAAAAATATGAGGTTTTTTGGCGAATACAAAAATCCAGAAGATCCACTATCTAGATTAATTTACACTATCAGAGTAGAAGGTTGAAAATTGAAAACGACACCAGTTGAGAAACAATTTAAAACACAGCTTTGAAGGGACACCAGATTACAGTCATAGGGAATATTATAAAACAAATTGTATATTTTTTTTTTTAGTTCTAATTGTGATGATAGTCACAACCTTATGCGGGCTAATAACTTTTATGTCTTTCATGAATAAAAACTCGCTATTATAGTCAATCTAATCGATACTCACAATCTGTTATATCCAAACCAATGACGTAGGCGAAGTTATTATTGTTCACCACTCTCGCACTTTGGGTCACTCATTCAGCTTTCTGGTAAACACTGCAGAGGTGTGTCGATTTTCATCCCTTCTCCAGCTCTTCCCGGTTTTCCAGATTTACCCAATTATCGAGAGAATTGCCTCAGTAGCAAAATTCTTACGTTCTTTTTCGGTCTCCACTCAATTTTAGGGGGATGTTTAACTGTGGCTATGGTTTGCCTCTAAATTCATATCTGAGAAATATCTGAGCGCAGGGTTGGATTCTGGGAACGGACCAAAACTGATTGGACGTGTTTATCCGACATATGTCATAAAAAAATTCATTTTCTTTTTATTCTGGACTAAAACAAATATTGCATTCAGACTTTGTGACGAGTTCATTGAGATTATTACCCAAAATTGCTGTCATTATCCTCTTGGGTACCCCAAGGTTCGATTCTGGGACCTCGCTTGTTCACCATATACACCTCGTCTTTTGCTGACTGTCTGACAACCTGTAATTTTCATTTCTACGCAGACGATACGCAGACTTATCATTCTTTCAATGCTGAAAATCCAATTCCCAATCTCCAGCTCATTAATAAAGGTATTTCCAATCTGATAAGCGTGGCAAATAAGCATTCTCTTCTTATAAATCCACAAAAAAGTTCAACGTTGGTTTTCCGACCAATTAAAAAACGAAATCTCATCTTTCAAGATAGATTAGCTTGCTCAGATTAGGTTTGTGTGTCAATTGCGAGAAAAAAAACAATTTCACGCAGTTTCAACTCAGTATGTCTTCTTGTTTTGTCATCTGAACACTTCCATTAAAAGTTGTGCGCATGCGGACCTGCGGGATCAAAACTAGAATTGGTACGGCTAGACGCTTGTGTAGGAAACTAGGGGATAATTGTTCCCCCTCCACGCGCCCCGGACGTGACGTCGGGTGCCACGTGTGAATTTCAGCTGCAGGTGTTTTCGGTGATTTCGTGTGTGTTTTCGTTGTGTTTGTGTCAAAGTAGAAATAAAGTCACTAAAAAAGTGTTTGACACTCCCGTCGCAACCTCAACTCACCACTCAACGCATCGACGTCATCTTTTCGGAGATCATCATATGTTACTGCCACTGTACCTATCCATAGCCTTCTACAACGGTCTCACCCAATTATCTCCGTGGACCTCTTGTACAGTGGCTGGCTATGATGACACAGGCAGACGCGATGATACTACTGCCTAAACCTTTCGAGCTAATTCTTTGGCAACAACTTTTCCATTTATTGCTCTGAATTTGAGAAGAGCAACTTTCAGTTTTCTGCAAACAATGTCTGCCCTAGACAGATGTTGTATTGCAACCTCAACAGATATGTTGCTGTTAACCATGTAATCAGAGCCCTTCGAATTTTCTGGTCCAACGCTGTTCACATTCAAGATTAATATTGACGCAGTTTGGTCCAGGGGTTGCGCTTGCGTTTATCCATCTCGAATAGCTGCTCAATTCTTGTCATTTGTTTGATTGTCGAATCAACAGTTTGCAGATGTGATAATGATTTGCGGGGGTAATTGAGTGAATAGCAAAAGTAATGCGACTGAGGGGGATTGGAAATCAGTTTGATAGGGTTTCTTGACAAGAAAAGTGGCAATTATTAGAAAGGAAATATGGAGAGGTTTTATGAACAGGGTTTTTGGGGAGATAGGCGACGAAAAAGTTGATTCAAATCAATACAGAGTGTTTGCAAGTTTCTGAGTAACGGGGAATCAACTGCGACGCCATTAGAATTAAAATTCAAAATCTAATTTTGTGAAAAGAAGCCACTTGGTAATACTAACAAACATACGAAGTTTAATCAGAATCGGCTTGAAGACTTTTGAGTAATTCATGAAAAACCCATTTTTTTGTTAAACTTTTGACACCCTTTTACTCAAAATCGAAGCAAGTTTTGACACATGTTTATATGAACTTTCTTTCATAAAATGTGATGATGAAATTAATGACATCATTTAAGATACACCATGTAGTATTGAACCCGTATATCATGAAATTCCAAATTGTCCAGTTACGAGTCATCCGGTAAATCCGTAAAAAATTGTAGTAGTAACGAAGCGGTGAATAAACATAAAGACAACAATGGCATGTGTCCGTTGATGATTGTTCATTTATCGAAGCCAAAATTTCAGAAATTATCTTGGTACAGTCATAATTAACTTGATAGCTAGCAATGAAACGAAGCTTCGTAGCGTAAAAATGTCTTGTTTCATAGGTGCATATCATGTTCAAAGTCACGCAATCCTCAATTCCACGAAATATTACTCACTAGTAGGTAGTGAAAAATATATGGAAGAAAATTTCGCGGTACAGGAAGAGTTGTGAAAAAAGATGCTTCAAAAATTTTTATACCTATAGGGTGCGGTCTCTGATTTTCATATATCAGAAAATCGAAGTGTTAATATTTGTGAATTGATCTGGCTAACTTTTTCCAAAATTATTCATGTTAATATAATGTATATGTATGTACAGTTACATATATTGTTTGATTATTCGTTTGTTCATTATACTGAAAGGTTTTAACATGATAAGAAGAAGAGATTATTATGAAATCCGATATGTGAATATAATCCTCAGTAGCCTTATGATAAAGGCATGCTGATTATACAAACTACGCTTGACCATATTCAACAAGTCCGTAATTTGATATTTATCTAATTACCCCTCATATCACCCTTCTACCCTTCTTGACTACGCCCTTGTATGCGGGTGATTGTAAAACAACTATACATCTTCATCTCTCACGCATCCAGCGTCAAGCTCGTCCTTAATGAGATAATGACTAGTCAAATTAGGTTCAATTGTTGATGAATAGCTCTATATTTAGTTCTAAATTGTGTTCCGTTAATGCAAGCTTGCCAGTTTGATTCTAATTCATAGTCAAACAGACAGCAATCAAGGATGTGGCAAAAATTGCTGGATAAAATGATCTGCTAAAAAAATATCCTCCATGGGAACCAATAAAGCATATCAGACAGAGAAAAGGAATGTTGCAAAAGGGAAGGATGTGATCCATAGTTTTGCGTTACTGTTTCAGTCCCAATAACAACTTAACTGGACGGGCCCAACATGTCAGCTTGAATAGTGACCAATCTTCGTTCATGAGAATACATCGCGGTGTTCCACAAGGTTCTGTCTTGGGGCCACTTCTTCTGTCTGTCCTTTACATATCAGATTTTCAGGACTACGTTATTTCAATCAAAATACACCATTATGCGGATAACAATTATACATGCCATTCAGTTTAAGTGAAGTCAATATAGCCGAGGATAATATAAACAGAAACTTTCAATTAATATTTCACTCAAAACTCTATTCAAAGAAACTCGTTAGAATTTGATGGCACATAATGTAAAATGGGTTCAAGTGTGATTATTGCAGAGGTCATATTTCAACATATCCTATTGTTCTCAGTAAAGTAGTTTCTCCCAACAGTTGTGCCCATCCTTAAAACTAGTGACACCACATAATTTTGATTGGAATACTCCAACGATTAACTGCTGTGAGAAATTAGAAAAGCAATATATTATCACAACGGTTTTCTTGACCAGCAAATGTTGGGTAATCCTGGGTAAATATGAATTGACAACCGTGTAAAAACAGTCAATGATATAAAGACTCATGATTTATTGATGATTTGAGTACTAATATCATTAAAAATAACACCGATAAGTGGAATTACATTATCTTTTTCGGATGTTATAAATTCAGGATTAATTTACAATTTCCTCTATAAAAAAATTAATAATTCATTACTGCTTCTTGCAGTGAATGGATTAGAAATTAGAAAAAATAGAATACTCGAATTGTTGCTGAGAGTCAGATGAAAATATTTGACTGAAATGTTTCCATAAAAAAAAGAAACTACTTTCATCGCAAGACACAGCCAAATATTCCCCATTGGCGCAGCCAGAGGGGCTGCAGCCCCCCAAAGCCACCCAAAGCCACCAAAACACTATTAAAATGATGAAGTAGAATACGGGAAGAATACTGAAAAAATTGTCGAACTGTCGGAAGTATTTTTCGATGGCGATTATATGTGCAAGAATGCCGGATCCTAGCGCACCTTTTACATTTTTCGCATTATGCGACCATAATGAGACACATTCGTTAAATACATAGGTATATAGAAAGAAAGCTAAGAAAATTTCCTACAAGAGAAAGTTATTGTTTGCTTGCCTTACAGTTCGCTTGTTGGTGTTATAGGTGGTTTTGTGTAGGATGCCGGATTAGTGCGATACAATTTTAGTTACACATTTATCTTAATTTTATGGTACACCGTGTATCCGAACATATTCAAATCATACATTTTCGAAATCAGCATAAAATTTTGAGTATATCGGTGGTAATTTCGAGTGAATCTAATGACTTTCGATTTTTGGCCATTTTTAAGGTGAAAAAGGGTGAAAATTCATTTTGTGCCGATCGACTTGAAAATCACAGCATATACTAATTTTGACATGCTGAATCGATTGGCGTTCGCAGAATTGCTCTATCTCGATTCGGTCGATGGTTGAAAATGTTATCTAGAGGTTGCAGGTGCCGCTTTCCCGCCAAATAATTTTCAAATTTTTTTTATGCTATATTCGTTAAATTCAATCTTTTTTCTATGCGCCGACCGAATTTGAAATCGATTGCTAGTCAAACATAGATTTGGTAGGCGTTTTTACGAACGTGTGCACTTGAGTTTAACAGATTTTTAAATTTATTATTTTTCATTTTTCGAATACTGTGTCATGTTGAATTGATGGCGTAGAACACGGGAAAAATATTGAAAAAATTCTAGATTTTTTTGAATTATTTTTCGTTTGCGAAGTATGGTTCGTCTTATCGATTTCAAACAAGGACAGACTTCTAGAGGAAGTTTGATTCTACGTACGTGCTGTAATGGAAATTGAATTTTCAATCCACTAATTCACAAGAATAGTCTCAAAAATTTCCCAAAAATGCAATTACTTTGATGCAATTTTTGGGGTGGATAAAAAAATAATTTCAAAAAAAACATTACAGCACGTACATAGATCAAAGTTTTACCTTTCTTTAGATACCATATTCATTTCGATTGGATAAAGATTGCTTCAAATTTTAATGGAAGAGAAATACCACTGCAGCTACCTCGACTATCTATGAAAAGCATTTTGGGGTGGGTGCTGCCGCAGACTTTAATGTCGAAAATTTTACTTTTATGATGAAATTTTGACTCTAATGTCGAAATATCGATTTTTATTCTGAAATTTCGACATTAAAGTCAAAATGATTAAATTTCGACTTTTTCCCGATATTTCGCCATATTCTCGTCTACTTTTCTCTCGAAATTTAACTTTTCGTCTTTTATGTTGAAATTTCGAAACAAAAAAGTCGATGGCCCTTCTGTACTTTCGTAGAAGTTTTTCTACATACCCCTGTATAACAGAGAATCTGACCAACAGTGAACAAATCAATAACAGCTCAAAACGCCCCGAAAAGCGTTCGACAACTCGGAACACAATTTTTTTGTTCCGCAAGATTCTCCATGCTTTTCGACAACTAGTATTACTATTATAGCTCCAGACTCTTCAAGCTGGTTGTGTAATTGAGCCGCTATTGATAAAGCTAATAAAATTTAACGACGCACAACAAAGGCCTGCATTCAATCGCTTCAAATTCAATCAACTCCAAAATCGTTACTGCATCGCATCCTGTTGCCTACCCGGGAGAACGCGCATGCGCATCGCGGAGCCCTAACCTCCAAAAGTGGCGTGACTGCAGCGAAACTTTGCGTTAACGCCTAAACTATTGTGATCGTGATCGTTGATCGTCAGTGTTTGGTGGAATCTTCAGGAGTTGACGTTGATAAGTTGATTACACCTATTTTGCCGACGCCGGTAATAGGGTTTACTTTCGCAGTGTGATATTTATATCGAGTAGGTGAGTACTGGTTTCTTGATCGCTGTGCTTCGTTTTATTTTTGATTCTTCAGTGAAGTAAACTCGACTGCGTAAGAGGTTTTTGATGGTATTGATTTTTTGGATTTTCTTAGTACCGGCGAATAATATTCTCTTTTGAAGTTTTGAAGTTGGTTTCTTATTCAATGGGTAGTGGAGTTACTTTTCAACCGATTAAACAAAAACAAAATAATGAAGAGTCGCGTCGACTCGTTTTTTTTTTGTTTATACCTACTCGCGCATTTCTTTTTATCAGGGTAGCCGATTTGTAAGTATTTTTTTCTCAATAACGCGGAGTGAAAACTTGGATATTTTTGATGGAAAACCCTCTACATATTAATCTCGTATACTTGAATTGAAAAAAAAGGTGAAATTGCGCCTGAGGGCGATTTTTTTTGAATAAAAATGTATAGGTATGTTTCTGCATTGTTTTTTTTTTCCGACGAAAATATTCTTTCATAAAGAAGTTCAAAGTACCTACCTACCTATCTATACATTTTAGGAAAAGTGTTCCTACCCCATTTTTTTATTAGAAAATTCAAAAGAGCACGGCATAAACAGTTTCGAGAAGTAATTCTCTTTCCAGTTGCCGCCTTTTGTTATAGGCGTCAGTTGGTAGGGAAGTATAGAGCTCGTCGGAAATATTTTTGTCGCAAAAAAAAAACATTTGAAAACTGATTCAGAGCTGACCAACTTGAGAACGGTTAGAGATAGGCCAATTCTGCGAAAGCCAATCGATTCAAAATGGTCGAATTAGAATATACCGAGAATTTAAACAAAAAAAAATCGACGGACAAAAAAGTCGAGTATATCATGATTGAACGTTTTTATTTTTCATTTTTCGAATTTCAAAGTCGAAAAATGAGTCGAGTATATCATGATATACTCGACATTTTTGTCCGTCGATTTTTTTCGTTCAAATTCTCGCTATATTCTAATTCGACCATTTTGAATCGATTGACGTTCGCAGAATTGGCCTATCTCTGATCGTTCTCGAGTTGGTCAGCTCTGAGTCAGTTTTCAAATGTTTTTTTGGCGCCAAAAATATTTCCGACGAGTTTTCGATATTTTTGTATAAAGATTCGGAATCAGCACGTCGAATTATGTTCGAGGACAAAAATTTGAAATTCGAAAAATGAAAAATAAAAAGTTCAAAAAATTATCTATCATGATATACTCGACTTTTTTGTTGGTCGATTTTTTTCGTTCAAATTCTCGGTATATTCTAATTCGACCATTTTGAATCGATTGGCGTTCGCAGAATTGGCCTATCTCTCACCGTTCTCAAGTTGGTCAGCTCTGAATCAGTTTTCAAATGTTTTTTTGGCGCCAAAAATATTTCCGACGAGTTTTCGATATTTTTGTATAAAGATTCGGAATCAGCACGTCGAATTATGTTCGAGGACAAAAATTTGAAATTCGAAAAATGAAAAATAAAAAGTTCAAAAAATTATCTATCATGATATACTCGACTTTTTTGTTGGTCGATTTTTTTCGTTCAAATTCGCGGTATATTCTAATTCGACCATTTTGAATCGATTGGCGTTCGCAGAATTGGCATATCTCTAACCGTTCTCAAGTTGGTCAGCTCTGAATCAGTTTTCAAATGTTTTTTTGGCGCCAAAAATATTTCCGACGAGTTTTCGATATTTTTGTATAAAGATTCGGAATCAGCACGTCGAATTACGTTCGAGGACAAAAATTTGAAATTCGAAAAATGAAAAATAAAAAGTTCAAAAAATTATCTATCATGATATACTCGACTTTTTTGTCGGTCGATTTTTTTCGTTCAAATTCGCGGTATATTCTAATTCGACCATTTTGAATCGATTGGCGTTCGCAGAATTGGCCTATCTCTAACCGTTCTCAAGGTGGTCAGCTCTGAATGGTCGAATTAGTATATACTGAAAATCTGAACGAAAAAATCGACGGACAAAAAAGTCGAGAAATGTTTTGATACAGAGATTTATTGGTGTTGGAAATTGGGGGTGTCATCTGTTGGTGGTTTCACCTTATATAAAAAAAAAATTGGAAAAGTCACGTCAAGTGTTGTCTCGATTTCCGCTAGAGTTGAAACTAAAACGACATTATTGTTTGGCTATCGATATCTTCGAAGTTTGGGAGATATACTGTTTTAAAAAGAGAAAATTATTTAAATGAAATCGAGATTTATATATCAATTTTTAAAAACGGACTGAAGGGAACAAAAAAATGTTTCTATATCCCCATACGAGATTCTCAACCAGTAACGGACTGTCCTGAAAATTCGTGATTGAGAATTTTTGATAAGTATGAAAATGCTCGAAGATTTAAAATGAGAAACGTGGGGTGCTCAGATGCAGCTGAATCTACGTCGTGGTATTAGCTAGGGAAATTGTTTTCTGTCAGATATTTGCCAAATATTCCTCTTGCATACAGAACGGTATTCAGATATTGTCCGAATTATTTGTTTCTTTTGATTTTCCACTCTGACTAATTTCTGGACTTTGTCCCAGTCCTTCATTAATTTAAATGGCGATGCTTATTTCAATTATCATCTATTAAATAATGAATACGTGCGTGGTTGGCTGCCTGACAGTAAGTATAAGTAGCCTTACCGACAATTTTTTTTTGCTTTCAGCGATATACACTTGAAATCACTCTTCGATAAAAAATGTGTTTTTTAAATTATTTATATAAAGGATAAATAAATGTCTTATCTTGTTCGTGACAGGTTGATTGATTTCCTAATGACTTTGTCGTTTGATGGAAAAATTGCAAAATTAATTCATATCTAAAGAATTGAATTTTTGTGTGTGATCGAATCTGAAGACAGGTTGGAATTGCATTTTTCAATGCAACTCATACTGATTTGAATGCGTGAAATGGGCGGTCGTTTCTATTTTTTTTATATATGATGGTCAAATGAATGGCGTCCGATGAAAATCATTAGACATTTTACAGTTCAGATCAACGATGGCAGAGAAACTACATACCTATACGCTGGCAGATTTGAAATCATTAATTTCAGTTCATTATTCGTAGGTAATCCTAGAAAGATTGTTTTTTAAATACAATAAAATATAGGTAGTTTTTTAATTGCCATAGTTAAATATATTTTTTCTACAATTGTTAAAAAGGGCACTTTTTTGTGTAGTCAATCAAGTTTCTAATGCGTTAAGAGAAACGCAACTGAAAATTGAGTTGGTCAGCACAACAAAATTATTGGCTGTCTGCCAATGAGTAAATAATCATCTAACTTTGGATTTCATGGTTCGTTTCAGATTAAGTTGAATCATTGACTGTACTTTCAGAAAAGTGTTTCAGTAAAAACCTCATCACTGATTTCAATTCTTTTTCAGAATCATCAAGATGGTTGACGCATTCCTTGGAAAAAAATACAAGCTGAGCTCCAGCGAGAATTTCGATGAATTCATGAAAGCATTAGGTGAGTCACACATTTTGAAGTTCCCTGGTAACTGTGTCGATATTATCAGCTGACTCTCATGTACTCCTAGAATTTTACCGAAAAAAAAAAACCAAAATGCAAAATTCCAAGCGGTAAAAAGGCCGCGCCATTAAAAGCCTCAATGCTGACGAATATATTATTATCATACTTACCTGCTAACGTATGAAACGCAATATTGGTTTTAAACACAAAAGAAAGATCAATAAAAGCTACGTACTTACAGAAGTCTACAAAAATACCCAATAAAGAAGATCCTGAGAAAGGTCAATCAGCTAATAAAATTACTACCGGAGACAAAGAAGAAACTCTGCAGTGTCTAGCTAGAAACTAATCAAAAGTGGTTTCCTGATCAGCGAAGAATGAAAAAAAGTTATTCCAAAGTTTAGGATAGTAAATTTTAAAATCAAATAATTTTGCTCGATCCCGTAAAGTTTGATGAAATTAACACTTAACGTCTATATTATTTGGTACAAAGGTTTTCAATAAAAAAATTCAATCAGAGATCGCTCTCTGAAAAATATCCAGTTGAAACCTACCAAACAAAAAATGAAATAGACAATAAGTGAATTGATACAGCTCAGTCTTGTTATCGCCCGGTATACTTCAACTGAACAGAGAAGACCAACAAATAATCATGGAAATATTCAAAAATACTCGATCGGAGTGATTTCGGACTTTATACCGGACATTGACCCATACACTTGAACTCCTGGAAAGTAAGTATATGTGTACTCGGATACGGATAGTGACACATACCGAGTGTCAATTGATGCGAGCATTATTTAGGTACAGGGAGATGTACTGAAAATGGAACCGATGAAATTGGGTTCGCTTTGACGCTCTTCAAGTTGACGCAATAAATAAATTATGCAGCATTTCATAAATAATTACTAAAAATGTTTTTTTTTTACACAAATCGTTATCAAAATGCAACGCCCATGACAGGTCTATGTCAAAAAATAACTTTCAAAGTGTACCGCAGAAGAAATATTTCCATCATTTCCATCCTTGATGTGTATAATTACTTCTGAAGAGCCTGCTTTCCAATTCTATCAATCTCCCTGATGAGCTTGGCAAGGCGAAATAGATTTTCGTCTACCAAAATGTATTGGGAATTAAATCCGATAGAAGCGAACCTTGCTTCAATGAAATGAACGATTTGTGTGAGTAATATTTTTTAATAAGATTCTTCCTATCTAATTTATTCAATGAATTTTCAATGAAAACTAGAATTTTTCTCTTTAAAATTTTTTTTTCAGTTAGAGTCTTTTCACAATATCTATCAGATGTAGTTCAATGTCCAGCGTGGCTTTATCCGGGGAAGTAGTTGTTTTCTGTTAGATATTACAAATGAATCACATTTTTCATTTTTCAAATTTCATGGAGAATGTTCCCCTTTTCAACTTGATTTTTTTCATTCGGCGTATTTACTGCTTGTCACAAAATCGCACCAAACAAATATAAATTGAAGGAAATCCGAAATCGACCAAAATCGAGATATCTCGTTTCCTTCAAAACTAAATATAAATATTGCGTTCAAAACTAAAAACCTTCAATCCATTTATCAACTACGCAAAGTTTGTACGGGAGAATTGCAATGCACTATATATAGGCCAGACAAGCCATTGTTTTAATCAAAGATTCGGGGAGCATGCGAGGAGTTACTGGTTGATCAAACAGAATTAATGATGACAATAGCCATAACTTCAGACAGAATCCAGAAATTTTGCATATTCAACCTAAAGGTCTGCAATTGAACCTATTATTATTAGAATCCATAGAAATGAAGAAACGTCTCCTCAACAATAACAGCAAATCGAAATACGTAAGTTCCACTCACTGAAAATTTACTGAGTCCGTTACTAAGTATACCAAAGGTTTGAAACAGTGCCATGCAAGTAAACCATTTAACAGATATAATCCAAAGGTCGTCGGGGACGAAAGTTGTTTTATGTTGAAGACTTGCCAGAACTCCAACCATAAATCACATTGAGAATAACTGAAAAATTCAACAAAAATGCTTTCGATCAAATTTAATTCACACTTTTAAACGCCCCCCGTATAGCCTTAAACGTCGTTAAGCGATTTTCTTTCGTACCGAACAGGTTAAGTCCAAAAGATATAAAAAAGCTTATTATTTATATCGCAAAGAGTGCCAGTAAACACAGCGATAAGAGTTGATGTTTTTCGTTGCTCCATTCCATAGTTCAGTTAGAGATTCAAGAACCCAGTAGGCGACGCTCCGAGTTCGATAGCAGTTGAATACACGTTTTGTCGTGCAAAGGTTGCTAGATTACAAGTGTGTGTTTGAACTTATATAGCCCCAGAGAAAAAAGTTTCGAAAATGGGTTTGGTTGATTATTTGGGCAAGAAATACAAGCTGGAGAAGAGCGAGAAGTTTGATGAATACATGAAAGCATTGGGTATAATTTTTTAATATATTTTTTTCCGGCTAGAGCTTGTTTCCTGTATGTAAACTTTTCTTTGCACTTTTACCCCTATCAAACTAGTTTGAAAATAATTACTAAAATTCTGATCGTTCGGTGTAATTGTCATTCATGACTGGGAAGTTTCTTCGGTGTCTGAAAGTTGGAATAAGTATTTCAATCCATTCAAATTGTATTATAATAATAATCTAGAATTGTATTAACTTGAAGGTACTTTTTTCCTATTCAAGTTTTTTTAGAAATGTATAATAGACACAGTCTGAGTTTTGATGGATGCAGATATTTTTATATCATAGACTATATGATTCATTGTTAATCCAAATTTCTAATCGACAAAATACAGTCTATCAAATGACCCCACACTATCCTTATGGCTCATCAAAATGATCAATTTTGACATGTGAAAAAAATAATCGGATGTGCCAGCTAGAACGAGGGCATTTTCTTCAAGTTATTTTTCACCGAAACGATTCATGTTCAAACACAAACACTTTTTTTGTGAAAACCGGCGAAAAAATTTCGACAAAATAAACGAAAACGTTACTATCAGTCAAAATATTTTGACTTATCAAAATTAACATGGCCACACTGCATTCTATTGGTCAGAAAATCGGAAAAAACGACCCGGCACCATTCTTATGAAAAATGACTAAATTCTCTGAAATTTTTGGTATGTTGATTGGCGGAAAAAATCGGCCTACTTGTTTTTGATATAACGGGTGTC
The DNA here is from genome assembly GCA_958298965.1 of Chrysolina haemoptera. Taxonomy (NCBI): domain Eukaryota; kingdom Metazoa; phylum Arthropoda; class Insecta; order Coleoptera; family Chrysomelidae; genus Chrysolina; species Chrysolina haemoptera. The sequence goes on along the minus strand of OY282594.1, from coordinate 383,513 downwards.
AAAGATGAAAAAAGAAGCTTTCTGCTATAAACTTTTAACAAATCCGAGAATTAACAAAACCATGGTATGATGCCACCTTGATCACGTATCCATTATACTACATGGTGAACAAAAGAAATTCGATTCACTTTAAACCAACCAGTGTGATATCTCTGACGAGAATTAAAGATTCACTTTAGCCTGGATGAACTTCCTCAACCTCGATTGAAGTTATTTGACATTATTTTTTCATAAAAGGTGGTATGTCAACCCCTCGGTTTTAAGATCAAATAGGGAAGAGTATGTTATGTATTCATCATGTTTAGAACGTCGCATGTATGAAGGGTGAAGTAAAAGTTTCTTAGAAAACTTCATAAATTTATAATCAATATTTTCGGCGTGTATTTAAATTTCCACGCACTCAAATGTCTACGTAAGGTTAGTTCGTTCTGGTTGGATCAGACTAAATAATTACTTCTCGCAAAATGCATGTATTAAATATCCTCGCACTAAAATGTCTTCGTAAGGTTAGTTCGTTCTGGTTGGATCAGACTAAATAATTACTCCTGGCAAAATGCATGTATTAAATATCCTCGCACTAAAATGTCTACGTAAGGTTAGTTCGTTCTGGTTGGATCAGACTAAATAATTACTTCTCGCAAAATGCATGTATTAAATATCCTCGCACTAAAATGTCTTCGTAAGGTTAGTTCGTTCTGGTTGGATCAGACTAAATAATTACTCCTGGCAAAATGCATGTATTAAATATCCTCGCACTAAAATGTCTACGTAAGGTTAGTTCGTTCTGGTTGGATCAGACTAAATAATTACTTCTCGCAAAATGCATGTATTAAATATCCTCGCACTAAAATGTCTTCGTAAGGTTAGTTCGTTCTGGTTGGATCAGACTAAATAATTACTCCTGGCAAAATGCATGTATTAAACATCCTCGCACTAAAATGTCTACGTAAGGTTAGTTCGTTCTGGTTAGATCAGACTAATTTATTTCTCGCCACAAAATGTGTGTATCAAATATCCACGCACTCAAATGTCTACGTAAGGTTAGTTCGTTCTGGTTGGATCAGACTAAATAAATACTTCTCGCAAAATGCATGTATTAAATATCCTCGCACTAAAATGTCTTCGTAAGGTTAATTCGTTCTGGTTGGATCAGACTAAATAATTACTCCTGGCAAAATGCATGTATTAAATATCCACGCACTAAAATGTCTACGTAAGGTTAGTTCGTTCTGGTTAGATCAGACTAATTTATTTCTCGCCACAAAATGTGTGTATCAAATATCCACGTACTCAAATGTCTACGTCAGGTTAGTTCGTTCTGGTTGGATCAGACTAAATAATTACTCCTCGCAAAATGCTTGTATTAAATATCCACGCACTAAAATGTCTACGTAAGGTTAGTTCGTTCTGGTTAGATCAGACTAATTTATTTCTCGCCACAAAATGTGTGTATCAAATTTCCTCGCACTAAAATGTCTACGTAAGGTTAGTTCGTTCTGGTTAGATCAGACTAATTTATTTCTCGCCACAAAATGTGTGTATCAAATATCCACGTACTCAAATGTCTACGTCAGGTTAGTTCGTTCTGGTTGGATCAGACTAAATAATTTCTCCTCACAAAATGTTATGTATTATATTTCCACACACTCAATTGTATAAGGAAGGTTAGCTCGTTCTAGTTTGATCAGATTGAATAATTACTCCTTCTTTTTTTTTCGGTTTCTTTTCCGGTTTCTTTTCCTAGGGTTTTTTTCAGTTTTTTTTTCGGTCTAATCTTCCAGTCAATTGTTCTTTGGGAAATTGTTCTTCGGACAATTTTCTATTCAGGCAATTGTACATTCGATTGACTGTGTTTCGAGAAATTGGCCATTCGGGCAACTGTTTTCGGGGAATTGTCTTTGGGGCAATTGTTTTCGGGCAATTGTCCTAGATCCGTATTATCAACCTTTGATAATTTTTTTTGAAAATTCTATAATGAAAAAGTTATGCATATGGTGCGTACTTTTGTTACTCAGGGGCTGGACGTTCTAACTTTAACGTATACGAATTTGATCAAATGTTTCACTCCAACACACGTGAAGTGTGTATGTTTGTCCCCTTTCATCCGTATACGAACTGAAACCGCACGGTTAGAAAATAGCAGCCCTGTCAATAATTTTTGAATATTTTAATCTGTCGAAAAAACATCTCAAACATTCTGAAATCCGTTGTTTTTCAGGTGTGGGTCTGGTTACCAGAAAAATGGGCAGCGCGGTTTCCCCGGTGGTGGACCTCCAGAAGGAAGGGGACGAGTACATCCTAAATTCCAACTCGACGTTCAAGAACGTCGTGCTCAAGTTCACCCCGGACAAGGAATTCGACCAAGAGACTCCCGACGGCAGAAAAGTGAAGGCTGTCATCACCGTTGACGGCGACACTTTGAAAGAGGTCCAAACGAACGTCGATGGCACCCAAACCACCATTGACAGAACTTTCTCCGCTGATGAAATCAAAATGGTAAGAAACATCTTCGCAAACGTACTTTTGTGTTTGAACACATATTTATGGATATGCTTTCATTTCCCACTGATTTCCACAACTAGGCCGTCAGATAGTGACAGATTTAGGTGCCCCATTTTCGCATACAAGTCTCGAATAGGTTCAAAAGTATAACGATTTGTTTATTTGTTTCCCTTCGCCAAAATCAAGATGATAGAAACCCTGGTGGATTGACTGATTCGCTTTTGTTTCACCCAAAGTTGTTAATGCTGTAATAAGATGGGATTAGCTTTCCCGTTGTCAGTAGATGGCGCATTATCCAAAAATAGCCGAGTTTACATTCCGAAGTACTGACAAAGATTTATACTCTACTCTTTGGTACTGAGTCATATTTTTTTTGGAATATTTGAAATTTGACTGTTTATGACTAAGTTTATAATTTTTGATTAACTGTGATTTACATTTCATCGGGATATTTATCGTTTTTTTCTGTTCCTTTACTACTTTTCGTTCAGTTCGCAATGATTAGTTATTTGTTTATTGTTGAGTTTTCTGTAATTCTTGTATTTGTAGTCCATAATGTTTTTTCAAGTTTGTACTTGGACATGGCTGCGTTTGTATGAAAGATCTAAGGTTAGTATCATTGTTTAAATATCCCGTACATATCACATATCCAACTAGTTAATTTAAAATTACTGTTCTAATTTTTGATGAAATAAGCACGTTAAACATGTTATGTCGTATTTTTTAACAAAATTGAATAAATACGAAATGTAAACATGTCATGACAATGAAAATTGTCCAACGTCATCATGACAAATATTCATTTATCAATCTGTAATGACTTTACCGCCATCTACGAATGATCGTGAAGCTAATCCGATCTAAATAAAATATGAAGAATCACGTAGGCCGTACCTTAACAGTTTTGGTAGGCCGATTTCACAGGTATAAATGAACGCACCAGGGTTTCTATCCATCTTGGCCAAAATCAAAAGAAGAGACACCAGAAGAAACGGAACCGACTGGCAAGAGGTTCGCAAATGTGACTGTTTATAAAACTTTTAAAATATACATTTTGCGACGTCCTGGGTAATTACTTGCGATGTGCGTGTTTGCGGACATTAGGCACTCGCAAATGATTATTGGTGCCTCTTTTTTGTATCCACATTGCGAAGTCGCAGATCCCAGTTGTAACTCCTTGAAACTTCTATGCGATCGATTCTGGTTTACTGGGAAGGATATATTTACGCATTTTTGACTCGCAAAATAGGTTTATTTTGGTGCTCAAATATTAAGTGTTCAAGTAAGATTTGTGGTATCAACAATAATTAGTTGCTGCTTAAATATATAAATAAACTTCAAAACTATATTTTGGGGCTCAAATGTGCTCGGTTAAATACGACCCAATAATGAAAAAAAACATGTAAAATTTTTAAATATTGCAAAAAGTGGCAACGGTGCAATTCTTCATTTTGTGGCGTCACTTCTTCCTAAAATGTAAATTATCAAAAACCGCTTTCATGTAACATCCAACGAAAAAATGTCAAGGTAGTTTTCTCATGTAAACGGATCTATACTATTAATATTTACCTAAAATAAAATTTCCATTTCTCATATTCAGAAGAGAAATTAAATAAATTCTCCAAATCAAACAGAATGGAGTTTTGTCGATTTACAATAATATTAAAATCGTTGTGATACACAGTGTCTCAAATTTAAATGTTGCAAATGGGAATATTTCAGAAATGAAAGAAGATATCAAGAAATGTTCAAGCCAGTTTCGGCCTTTTCGACCAATGCGGTTCATAAGTTCTTCAATTGAGGTTGGATGAATTTCATATAATGCAGATTTCAGATAACCTCATAGAAAAAATCTAAGGGGGTCAAATCTGGAGATTTTGTAGGCCACTCCTTTCCTTCCGCTCCAACGGTTGTTTTAATGGTTGTTCGACCATTGTATCAAAAGGGACATAATAGTGCAGTGGCACGCAGTCTTGTTGGTAACGCAGAATATTCATTCAGACTCGGTTGCCGTCTGGATCAATTTGATTCAGTCAATTTGATTTCTAAGTGTTGGATAGATAATCGGAAGGCCAGAGGTGCCACATGACCCCTCTTTACATAAAAAAAATTGATGGTGTCCCCTTGACACGTGACCAAAAAGTAGGAAAAGTGGTAGCTTTTTACCTGAGTTTTAACCGACCCTCGATAGCTCGTTTCAAAAGTTAAAAGGGGGGAGGCTTTCACGTCCTCGCTGTATATGTCACACTCTTTTCAAATGCCCTGTATAAATCTAGTTGCCCATTCGGTATAACAGATATTGGTTCATTTTGAAATTTGTTCATTCCCAAATATTTGAACAGATTCATCATCTTATTTTTATTATACGTGTGCGTTTTTTAGTAATCTGTGTAAATATTATTATACCAAAAAAGGTTGAAAAACATGCTACTTACCCAAATAATACTGATTTCGTAGCTTCTCTCGAACAGTTAGCTGGCACTTCGAAGTTTTTTACAATACAGGTTTTTGCTTCTGTATGCAAAATTCTTAGATGTGCTGAAAGCAACGTTGCCACATTGTATGTATTCCCTTATTAGGTTTTTTTTTTAATTGTTGTTGAAATCTTTTGCAAAAATAAAGTAATTCTTCCTTTCTATCAATCAGTAGTTACCGTTATATCTAAGTCATTGGGTATACAGGGTGTAATCTAACCTTTTGCAGTCCCATGAATTCCGGGTGTATAATGCCATTTTATAAAAAATGGCAGGTGTGAAAAATTCGAAAAAAATTGTGGATATTATAATTTCTGTATAGGTGATACATCATCGGAAAGGAAATTTTGTGGCCTTTCCATTACTGAACTTGAATGTGTGGGTTTCCATTAAAAAAAACGAAGATATTTTTCAATTTGCGTTTCGATCCATCTGGTATAAAAAAAGTAATGAAATTTCAACTGTGTGTCATGTTACAGAAACTAGACCATATGGGAGTCATTTCACCTCCCATAAGTTTTTAGAATTATTTTTCCAGGAGTTACATAGTGTTGAATAACTCAGGTTTTTTAAATTAATATCGATATATCTCCGGAAATAACGTTGATAAACATACATGACCCTATATTTTTTAGAATGGTTCAAGTAATCTCTATTCAACCATGTGATGAAACATAAGGTGTTCCATTAAAAAAACTAACTTTGGTTTGGTGCTCGTTTCTGAGTCATCCTATATACTTCGGAATATTTTCCAAAGATACTCTTCCAAGAAGGAAACATTCTTGCATTCTAAAAAAAATTCAAGTTGCGCCGTTTAGGAGCTTTGGACCCTGTATTTATAAACAACTCGTTAATTACGTTAGATAATTAAATGTGGTTAGAATGACATAAGAACTGTATTTGTTCTGTAAATTTCCGCACTTCATAGTGCAAAACATGTTAACATACTCGAAGTAGAATATAGAATAAATATTTACACGAAATTTCATTCCATGTTTTAAAAAAACCTTTAAAATGACTAGTATAAAGTCGAAAATAAAATAATTGCTAATCAATCCTTATTACCACAGAATTGTCAATAAGTTTAAACGCATACCTACTATACTACAGTGAGCAAATAAATAATAAAAAATAATTCAGGTAGTTTTTTAAGAAACATTCTGACGAAGAAAAATTCAATTCTGATTCACAAAAAAAAATATCTGAAATTCGGCAAACAAAAGTTAATTTTTACTGACACGACAGTAAGCAAATCTATGGACTTATTTTGTATTGAAACGAATAATTTTGATTTTGGGATGTATATTTGGTGATTTTAAACTTTAATTTTCCATGTTACTTGTTAAATCTCTAGGAGATAAAAAAAGCATATTTCTGAATCTATTGTTGTTCAAAAGTAAAGTAAAATACATTAATTTTGTTGGTAAGGTTTTTACACCTAGCAGTATCTATCGTGTCCCTTGATCCGTATTTATAAGAATACTCTAGTTTGACCAATGAATAATTGTGTCCTTTCCGGCACTATTCTTCTTCCTTCTTCAGTATTTAATGAATTACTATAAAAAAATTTTTGTTCTAGGTTATGTCGATTGGGTCTATAACTGCCACAAGAGTCTACAAGGCTCAAGCCTGATTTAAACTGTGAATTATTCCATTTTTATATATTCCAATGTACTGATATCATGTATATAATCAGTATGGTTCAATGCTAGAATAATTTGTTGAGTTTCTCTCTTGTCATTTTTTGTTTGAAAAACGTTTTGTACTGAAGTGTGTGAAAAATAAATTTGTTTCGAGTTTTCGTTTATTTTTGTTGCACTTTCTGGGACCGTTGAATTCTTAATTCAAGATGTCTCAAGACAATTCTGCACTCAAAAGCTGCTCTCTGATTAAAAAATCACACCGGCTTGCCGTAATGTGGCAGAAATCTTACTACTATTTTTGTAGTATTATTTGTGAGCAATACATTCAACAGTGTTGTAATGTTTACCAATGCTACCTGTCATAACTTTAGCTGCACTGATGATGATTTATAATGCTGCAGTTAAGATATCAGCCAGGGAAGTAATTTTTTCATGTTGACGTATTCCATCACCAAAATCTGTCAGTAAGTGATTGTTTGTGAAGTTTTTGACATGAACATGAAGATGATGTTAGTGGACAAAAAGCACAATTTTAGTTGGAGTGAATGTGTTTATTGTTTCTTATTTCATACATATATAAATATTTGTAACTTTGGTGTGGATACAATTCAAAAACAAAGAAAACTTGTCAATATCACTCGACGAACGTTTCGTCAACAAAGTTAACCTTCATCATCAGGGGCTGTAAGCTTTCAGTAAATATTGTAGATGAATATTCAAAATTTGTACAATATCGTGGACTTGATTAAGCTGAATTTGCATGTTGGGATATATCATTAACCCCAATTTTTAAATAGTACCAACGTTAACTCAGCTGTTATTTTCCGATTTGCGAATCGCAAAAAAATTTATTTTATTCGGAAAGGTATGAAGTAGCCTCAAGACTCACAGCTCCTGAAGCTATATTAACGTTGACATAACTCTCGTCGAGTGAAGCCGAAGCCCAAAAATACGAAGATCGTATTGGCAAGACTGTCGGCTACAAATGACGTCATATTTCATATCGTACGTCAAGATGACGTCCTACAAACGATTTATTTGAGACGTCAGTTTGGCCACTTGTATGACCAAATTAGGACGTCACTATGCCACCTGGGATAACTTTCTTCGATGGAAAATCTTTTAGGAATGATTAACTTTGACTAGACTAAACAAGCGTCATATTTTTGTGCAAAACTTCAATGATGAAATACAAAACTATGTGGTTTCTCAAAGCTCTCGATCTTTCATTCGCTGATCATTCTTGTCAAAATCAACCTGATACAGGTTGAGAGTAAACAAATCGAATATCCACCTCACATACTCCCAAAAAGGCAGAACAGAACAGTGCCCACTATAAAAACCCTTCACCGACTCCAAGCAATACGTTGTCAAATCAGGAAAAGCTTCAAAACTGACGTGTGGTCGAAAACGATTGACCAAATTGAGTCTCAGGTTGGACTTGCTGGAAAAGTAACTGAGCTCGTCCTCCAAACTACCCGACATCAGCAAAAACACCTTGAACTCCTTGGCTAGCTTTTTCCGAATCTCCAGAATGACCCCCAGCTTTGACAACACGGATTCGGCGTTCTTCGATCCTTCTTCGTATACAAACACCCTTTTCTTTATCGAATAATGAGACGACCGTCCTCTTTGATACAACAAGTTGGTGGATTTCTGCATGAAGAATGATTCTGGCAGCGAATACATGTGACTCGTGACTATGTGGTACTCGGTAGTACGCCTTGTCAGCCGCATATCTTTCTCTAGATGAGCCGTAGCTCGGAGCACGCCTCCTTGATGCAGGAATCCATAAAGTATCGTCAGCAACAAGTTGGCTAGCAGCCAAATCTTCAACAAGGCTCGAGAAGGTTTGGTCTGTCCGAGACCCGTCTTGACTTGCGTCTTCGGTGCCTCGACAAGAGCGTCGCCTGGCTCTGGTAAAATGGTCATCGCCTGAAGATACACCAGCGGTAACAGGACGGGTATTAGAAATCTCGGCTCTTGGTGGGGAAAGATGGAAAGGAGTGCCACTGGGACGATGAAGGCCAAGGTCATCATGCACTTGATGCTCCTCACCGGTGGGAGCAGGTTGAACTTCTTCAGGTAGCACCTGCAAGTGGACAAACATTTATGAATTTAAAGATATCATTTACATAAACATACACGGACAGGTGATGATTTCAAACATAATGAGCAGGAAAGGAAGTAGCAAATATCACACTCACTCACTCACTCACTCACTCTCTCTCTCTCTCTAACACACTCTCACTCACTATATCTCTCCCTCACACACTCACTCTCTCTCTCTCACACACTCACTCTCTCTATAACTTCCAGTCTCACTCTTACTCTCTCCAGCACTTCCAGTCTTACTCTCTCTCTATAACTCCCAGTCTTACTCTCTCTCTATAACTCCCAGTCTCACTCTCTCTCTTTAACTTCCAGTTTCACTCTCTCCTCTCTCTATAACTTCTAGTCTCACTCTCACTCTCTCTATAACTTCCAGTCTCACTGTCACTCTCTCTATAACTTCCAGTCTCACTCTCACTCTCTCTATAACTTCCAGTCTCACTCTCACTCCCTCTATAACTTACAGTCTCACTCTCACTCTCTCTATAACTTCCAGTCTCACTCTCACTCTCTCTCTATAACTTTCAGTTTCACTCTCTCATTCTCTATAACTTCCAGTCTCACTCTCTCTATAACTTCCAGTCTCACTCTCACTCTCTCTCTATAACTTCCAGTCTCACTCTCTTCAATTTCTATAACCCCTATAGGGCCCGTCCCGTTCAAAGTTTCATATGTACTAATGGTTAGAACCATTCACATTCAACCATTACTTTTATTCTTTTCAATTTAGTTTTAATTAGTCCATCTAATCTGTTGCGAGATCACGCGATTTCAAAATGAATTATGACGCAGCTGAGAAACACTGATACTCACAAATAGTAGTATCTGGCTAGTGAATACATCATGCATAGTCCCAAAACATTGAAGAGCAAAGGAACGTTGACAAGGGCATGCAGGAATCTAGGATGAACGCCATGAATTGCTAAATTGTCGGCATTCAAGTTGTACTTGAGGAAATTGAGCGGGGTGAACACAAAATTGTTGATACTGACTTCCAACACCCCTATTTCCCCCCAACTAACGTGCCCGTAGAAAAAAGAATCGATGAGGATGAATATTAAAAACGTCGGGATCGAACACAGTGCGAGAATCAATATCCTTGAGTAAAACTGGAACACCTTTACCGATTTGTTGCCAAGTCCTCGGTACACCCAAAAAAACACAGGCATCACTGCAAAAGCCACAAAAGTTGGTCTGTTGAAGAACCCCATTACACTTATAGTGCTGATCACGAAGCAATTCCTGTAGGAATCCGATACTATAAGGAGCCTCAGTTTGTGGAACTTTGCTTGTTCTGCTGTCGTTTTGCTTTGCTCGTATCTATAGTTAATGTACTCGCGATTTCTCAGCACCACATGTGAGAAAGTCATGCTCTCGCACACGAAATACAGTAAAACCGCGAAAAGCACCAGCTCCACTGTGTTTGAAAAAGTTCTAGTCCCGAAAACGATCATAACGTACGAACTGGCTAGTACAACCAAACGTGACATGTACTTCTCACTGTTGTTCGAGCAAATTTTATACAAGCAAAAATCCACCAGGAAAGATGAAAGACACATCAGAAGTCTGGGAACAACCAGCAGATGATAAGGGTTGAGGAATGTTGTGCGGAAATATATTTCGCTGAGGCTGTTGAGATCTCTTAGGAATTTGTAGGACATTCCTACCGTATAGTAGGGTATTGCCATGCTTCGTATTGGGGATGTCGTGTTGAACTCCCATGGGGGGTTGCTTTCTACGTCCAGAAACTTTCCTGAAATATATAGTGAATGAATAACTCAGTTGGTGTATTCTTGTGTATGTTGTTAGTTATTTTATAATATTTCTTACCAACTAGTACTTCTACGAACTGGAATAACTCATCTGGGTGGATATAACCTGTTTGAGGTAGTAACACCAGCAGTATTCTCAGAAATACCAGCAACCAATAACTATTCCTGAGAAAGTTGTTTTTCTTTCGAAGTTTCATAGTGACTTAGTTATAAATCAGCGTATTTACTAATCTTTGATAGGGTATTTATTTTGATCATTTTTTTCGGTGTCTGACGTCTGTCAAAATTAAACATAACCAGCTTTTTCTTCTTCTGTCTTCCTCCTTTTTTCAGTGAGTGCGACATCTATGATTATTTGGTTGAACTGATAAAAAGTGTTTCTTGCCAAAAGCGGTAGTGTATCACTTCAATTGCTTTCTCATTATTAATCGATTTTTGAAAAATAAATTGGGTTCAGTGATATTCTTTAGCGTTCATAGTTTCAGAATAAGTCAACTTGAAAAGGCGGCATTATGGTCTTTTATGGAGTTTAGCAGCTTATCACCATTATAATGTTTCACGCCTAAATTTTTAGCGCCATCTAGCGGGAACGTATTTCGCGAATATAATGGTGATCAGCTGCTGAACTCCAAGAGAGCATAGTGTTTAATTTGAGTCTCATTGGAATTTGAATAAAGTACTCGAGATGTCAAAAGTTGAAATGAGTTTGTCAGACATTTTTATCTATGACAACATCGCCATATCTGGCAAAACTCTTTGTTTTTTTAATGGGAAATAATGTAAAGAACCTTTGACTTTGCTACTATCGATAGTACATTCAGCATTGCGGCACTGACCAAATATGCTCAGTAATGGGACTTCTGCAAAAAAGTTACAGAGTCCCACTGCTGATCTACTTTTCATCAGTTCAACCAAACAATTATAGATGGCGCAGACTGCGAATGAGAGTAATCTAATATATTTGACCGTATAGTCATGTTTGCCGAGGCCAATTTAACAAAAAAAAGAAGAAGAAAGAGAAACTGTCAAATAAGTAGGTTATGGTTGAATTGATTTTTGGGTTGGTAAATAGAACTTGATTCTGTAATTGTGGCAAATAGTAAATAGTTTAATTATTAATAGGATATGCATTGCTATATCTTTTTGAATCGCGTTACGAATGTCAAGTAAAAAAGTCTATCCAAAGTTCGACAGATGGAGGAGAAGGAATCAACTATCTGTAGACTGTGCTTGGAAGTTCAACCAAATTGCCTTGATATCACACCTCTAGGGCCATGTTCACAAAAATTAAGCTTTCTACTTCCTGACAAGGTACTATTTTTGTACTCGTTCAACACTCCTCAATTAATTTCACTACTTCTCCAAAATTTCAGGTAACTCCTCTAGCTGTGAATCATTCCATCTGTTCAAAATGCACGAAAGAGCTGCAGGAGTCCTACGATTTCAAAATGGCATGTCTCGAAGCCGAGCAGAACGTCAGGGTCTATATAAACTCACGAGATGCCTCTACAGTGGAGCTCCAGAAGGTGCTATTCGACCTGACAGATGAAAACGGAACAAACCAAACGATTTGTAGGTTGTGTTGTACGCTGGGCATCGATACTTTCACAAAACTGGACGTATTCAATGATGAAACATTGGGAGAAATGGTACTTCAATGTTTACCGGAAGTGGTAGGTTCACAAGTGTTTTCTTTGTTCACTAAAACACTGATTAACTTACTTATTTATTGATAATGCCATTTCCATTGAATTTACAGTTTGTGTTACAGAATTAATTCATTCATCACCAAAGATTACACACAGTCTGTTGAAGACTACAAAATGTATAAACTTATCGCACTAGTCAAAAATACAATATCAAAGGTATAACGTGCTATGCTTCTACTTTATAAAAAACTATAATATGTGTTTTATTTATATAAACGAACTGTACTCCACGACCTGCAACAAATGTAAATTAATTCATATAAAGTAGTCAATAAATATATTTTAGTTGGGTCTGAATTTCCATAATTTTCTTCAATGATCCGTCTACTACTACATGTGAATCCCCCTGTATTTTGGAATACTCTGCTGGTGATACATCAGCTGTTTTAGTATTTTCGTTTTTTGTTTTTTTTTTACTGTCTGGAGATAAGCGACTACCAATTGCTGGTTTTTGTTAGACTGTTAGAGTTTTTTTTTTTCATGAGTAGTTTTTGTGAGTGGTTTCACTGATATTTTTCTGTTTTGTTCCACCATACTTCTTGCTGAAATTGATTCTTCCAAACTTTTTCCTTCAATAGGTTACTGTTTTATTGTATAATTTTCTTATTTTCAAGTTTATAAAGTGGTTCTTCTTAGTAAGTTGGTTTCCGTGTCCTGCTTATCTTTTTATATTATTAAATAGCTGGTTATATTTTTTTACTTAGCATCACATGTCATATATATTCACAAATAACACTTCTGGCTTGACTGGATTTTTCCATACAGCTGTGGTGAAATATTTCTTGGCATTTTGTGCAATTCACTTTGTTTATTTCAACCTTTTTACAATATTTACACATGTAATTTTCATTTTTATCAGAGATACCCTGGGAGAGACTACTACAATTATACAATAAAAAATTTTTATGTTGCATGAATGAGATTTTCTTGCTCTCAGTATATACTCCATTGACATTTTTAGGATGTCGCTACGATTCGTGATCCTCTTATCTGCCACAGCTGCCTAGAAAACCTGAGACGTCAGCATTCATTCGTACAGAAGTGTTTGAAAGTGGAGGAAAAAATTACAGACTACCTGACTCATTTGGGAATCTCAGTTGAAGACGTAGACTCAGGAAAAATGCTACAATTCCTCGCACAAAATAGAAGCACCCCAAGTGAGGCAATGCCCATCAAGACAGAAATGGAAATAGACACTGGCAATATTGTCGAAAATCATATGGAAGTTTCCACAGCTGAAGACCCACCTCAGACCAATCCAGAGCCAAATCTTGAATCCTCTTTGTCAAGTTCCACAATAATTATAAATGGACCAGCAAGAGTGTACTCTTGCAAAAAATGCTCGTATACCGCTCTGCATGATTCGGAACTGAAATATCATTTCGTGGAAGTGCACACCAACAACGGAAAGAACTCTCTGTACGAGTGTGATTCGTGTTCTTTCGTTACGAGGCATTGGAACGTGTGGAGCAACCACAAGGTGACCCATCTGAGCGAGGATCAGATAGTGTGGATGGACTGCCCAAACTGTACTTACAGGTCTAAGCTGAAGGGCAATCTAGAGAAACATATGTTGACTCATAGCGCTGATGAAAAAAGGTGAGAAAATATTTGCTTGGAATCAGTGGGACTCTATTTATCAGTTATTTTCATGTATCTGTAGGTCAATCAAAATAATTTGTAATTTGAAGGATAATAATACAGGCCAATTTGCAAAGGGCTGAGACAAAACAAAGGACAGAATCTCATATCCTATTTTTGCAAAAGTCAGATATGAACATAATGTTATTTATGAAAGTGTTATTTATCAAATTTTATAACACTCTTCTACAGAGTACAATATACAGTGTGGCCCATTTAAAATGGAAGCAGTCTTATAAAACATACTTTTTTCGGCCAATTCGAATGATTTTGTGTTTATCAGGTATTCCTTCAAAAAGTCCACTACGACACTAAATTTTTAGGGCCAACTATTCTTATTTTTGAAATTCTGATTTATTTAAACTTCCTGAATAAAGCGGTTTTCATAACTTCTTTCGGTCTGAAAATTCCCACTGTCTAACTAATATTTTCCCACAAATGAAGCAGCGACTTACAGTAAAAGTCGGACGCAGCGCCACCCGTGGGGAAACCAAAAAGCAATCCTCGGTAGCAAAGACTCCAGGAAGTGAACAGAGTTCAAGAATCTTTGCCGGAGAGTATAAGATAAATGAAATAGTAAATTCGAAGTACTCCCTCAAATGTTTATTCCGACAATTTATTAATTTTGTGGAAATTCATGTTGAATTATTGAATAAATAAAACTAGAACTTTTTTTACTCAAACTTTCAACTTAGGTTCAAATGCGAAGACTGTCCCTACCGATCGATGTGGAAGAGGGATTTGGATCGCCACCTCCTGAAACACAAGCAACCGGACCAGCTAATCATGCATGGTTGTCACCTGTGCTCATTTTCTACCAAGCACCAACGTTATCTCAAGCTCCATGTGCAAAAGGTATGTTCAAGTCAAAACACAGTAAAATTTTGATGGGAAGTAGAGAAAATCAACTTTCACAGATAGGTATTGTCATATTTAACAGAGGCGCTCTTTTAGGAATGGGAATGAAATAAAGCTTTTTTGCCAGTAATTTTTAAAGCACTGAATATCAGTAGATATTTAGACTCACGTCGCCAAAAAATAGGATATCTAAGAGTTACTTAGATTAAAGGCCCTAGTACCCAACCATGCGGAATTCCATAATCCAGTGTTGAATCGTTTATTTATCAACAGGTGCACGTCGGCGAAGAAAAAACAGACGAGCTTTACCGTTGCGCTCAGTGCAACTTCACCACGAAGCAGAAACGCAGCTTGGCGCCCCATATGCTCACCCATCGCCATCCCGACGATCTGGTGTCTTACCGTTGTCAGTATTGCCCATACGAGGCTATATGGAAGAAAAGCGTCAGGATGCACGAGGAGACTCACTTAAAGGTGAGTACAGATCACTAAATAGTGTCGAAATCCCCCAAGATTTCTCCCCTATGGAAATAATCAGAGGAGGTGCGTAGATACCTCCATCTGACATTCGGTAATTTCTCTTTCTACCAAGATATTCAATAATTTCAATTTTGCGGCCCCCTTCTTTGATCCTCTTTGCTCATATATCCGTTCGTACACCCGGTCTATACGAATTTCATTTCAAGCTGTACTCGAACCGATTTTTTCGCAGAAATACACCTGCGACCAATGCGATTTCGTGACGAGCCAGAAGCGCTTCCTCAAGGAACACGTGCGGGGCCACGAGCCGCTGGAGCAGCCGACGATCCACGCGTGCCCCGAGTGCCCGTTCAAGACCATCTACAAGCACAGCTTCGTCAAGCACGGTCTCGTTCACAAGCAACCGGACGAATTGGTCATGCATTGCTGCCAACACTGCGAGTACAAATCGAAGAGACGGCAGGACCTCAGGCAGCACGTCTTCGCCATGCACACGGACGACGCGACTTTCTACGAGTGCGATGTTTGCACCTACAAGACGAAATACAGAAGTGAGTGCTATTAGTTTCGTTGCGTTTGTTCTCGACTCCAATTTTTTATGTATATTTATTTTATTCAGGCACGAACAAATAAAATCGCAGAAAAAGTCTAAAATTGGCCAAAAGGTCGAAATGGTACATACGGCGTAGTGTCTACGACCTCTTAGGGTGACTTCCCAATGCATCGTGTTTGTCTTTGCGTCGCGCGTCATGCATTCTGATTGGCAAATACCCGACGCGCGACGCCAATAGCAAAAACGGTACATTGGAATCTCACCCTTAGACTCGCCGACGGGAGTGACAGATACATTCGGCGAGATGCATTGCGCGTGCTATCCGACATACCACAATCAAACAACTTCTGCAAATATTCAATCCTTGGAAGTCTATTGACCAGTGAAATGACCAACTAAAGAGCTCACTCTAATGAACCACATTCCTCATTACAGAGAATCAATTGAAGGTACATGTATTGTGTGGTAGTTTTCAATTAGGTCAGATCTTGTGACTTGCCTGGTTCTCCAGACCGCTTGATCCTTCAGAGGAAGTAGATTGTTTGCCACCAAATGGTGGACTTAGCTATTTTTTCCCCTGTACCCTTCAATTGCAAGTGCTCCCTGTAACCAAATAGCAGAATTTTGTTTTGATTCGGACAGGGGGACCACCTGTACACTTGATTCGAGGTTTTTGCCCCGTCATTAGTACAGGATAGGCTATTACAGACAACTTTGAGGCCATCTGTTCCTGGTTCGACTCTTCATACCACTTCGTCTATTTGTGATGATTCGGACGGGGAGCAGATGCCTCACGGTCGAGATTCCCTCCTTTACCCCCATGTGGAGCTTAGTAAAATTCCAAATTTTTGTGTGTCAAATTTATATGGGTTTTTATACTTTTTGCCTTTTAAATTTTATGCACTCTTGACAAATAGAACTATTGGAATGTTGAACTTGAAACCAAGAGATCACGGTATCGAATCCCGCCTGCTACACTTTTTGGGTTCCGCTTTTCATTTCCGTGTTTGAATTGTCGCGAACTGTATTAATTTATTCAACTTGGTTTCCTCTTTCAGGCGGCCTACGGACTCATAAAAACTTACAGCACAAAGACCCGAACGAGGTTATGAAATTCCGATGCGGCCTTTGCCCCTTCGAAACCAAGTACAAATCCAGCCTGATCTCGCACGAAGAAGCCTTCCACAAAGAATTCGATGAAGCCTCGCTGCTCAAGTGCCCGCATTGCCCCTACAAAACCAAGACGCGAGATTGCCTACAGAAACACGGCCTCATCCACGAAACGGACTGCCAGATGTTCCAGTGCCATCGGTGCGGTTTCGAGTCCAAGTACAAGAGGGCACTGCAGCGGCACATAATGGGTCACGAGCCTTTGAAGCGGGCAATGATGCTGGCGAAGATGGCGACGACGAAGTTGGCTACGAAGACGACGAAGTTGGCTACGAAGACGACGAAGTTGGCTACGAAGACGACGAAGTTGGCTACGAAGCCGGCGAAAAAGCTCGCGAAGAAGCCCACGAAGATATTGCATTGCGGAAAATGCGAGTACACTACGAAGCGGATCGCTGACTTAAAGTTACACGAGCAGACGCACTTCGAAGAGGTTAAAATCGAAACGATAGAGGTGTGTGTGAAAGATGAAGTTAAGTGTGAAGGATGAAGTTGGAGCGTGATTTTTTGTGGGGTGGCCTTGCCTACAAGGACCATCAGCCATTATCCTATTTTTCGATTCTTAGAGGTATTCGGTTGGACTTTCTGCAGCGAATTTCAAATCAATCTTAACCTGAGTAGGTGATATATACGGCATAACAGCTAAGAACTAATTTTTGTATGAATAGTATGTGTTGTCAATTGGTCAGCATCATCAGGTTGCTTGAGGATGAATGAGTGTATAATCTGTCAAGGCCGGATTTCAGCATCACAAATAGACACTCCCTTATTTATCTCGTATTGCGTATCTGTTAAAAAACTCTAAAGAACGTTTCAGTATAAATAAAGCGGAAAAGTGGGGTTGAGGAGGTTGTCAGATTGTCAGATATCTTGGGTTAGGTTGTTGTTTTCGCTCCAGAGTCTGTCAATTGGGCACGAAACCAATACAGGCCCTAATGCAGTTTTCAGATTCTTTGGTATTTTGTCTTCTTTGTCTGAGTGGCCTCGACTGCGAAGGCCAATATTGTTTTTGGCTACCAGAACAATCAGCCAATGTCCCCTGAATATAGTATTCTTTTTCAAAGTATCCTCGTTGGAAAATTGTATATTACGCTGCCGCTGTGATGTTAGTGGTTCAGAAATTTTCGATAATCCTAACGAAATCAAACGGATTATTTTTGTACCTGTAAAGTTATATTTTGAATATTTATTGTTTATAGTGAAAATTGTGAGAAGATAACGGGCGCTGTAAGAAAATACACTCTTGCTTTTCCTTTTTATTCGGATATCTCTGCTATCTGAACCAACAGACACGTTGAGTGGCTACTGGGATCTTCAACCATGCGAAGTTATTTTCTTAACACTTCTTTAATTATCTTAGCATGGCTGCTAAGATTATCAACCAACTTCGCCTGACTCTCTCCTTGCTTTTCCTTATTAGTCTATTTAATCTTTGACAATAAAGTATATTTGATTTGATTGATTTGATATTCTCTTAGCTCTCCTACATAATTTATTTCAATGCTATGATTATGAAGTTTCAAACAAAATTATGTGACTGGTACTCCAAAAAGATTTGGGTGTGATTGTTGGTAGCTGTGAACGAGAGAATCGCAATACTTATGGGTGGTTAATTTATTTGGTTGGTTTTTAAAAAATTTGACAATGATGTATATTAGTTAATTATCAGGGCAAATTCTGGGAACTTTGCAATGATGCTGAACTGATTGTTATATTTTTGAATCTATTTTTTATTGTGATGGGTCGCACCTTTTATAGTATGTTATATAAAAATTTACTTGAAAAATTGTAGTTTTATTCTTTTTCCAGCAGAAAATAATGAAAAAACAATTGGCGCTGAGGAATATAGGAGAAAATGGATATATAATCCTTTGGTCAGGTTGTGGAAAATATTTCTCTTTTATTTTTCAAAAGAGAGTAAAAGCTCAAAATAAACAATCGGCGCTTACTTTAGCTACCTTACTGGCTGAATATTACGATGCTGTGATAGTCCACACAAATTTTTGAAAATCATGAGAACTGTTTTGAAAATGGAAGGAAACCGATTGTATATTCGAGTTCTGCAAGTCAAAATCCTCCTCTGGTGATGTTTTGAACCAAATCAATTTTTCATTAATTGGCAAAAAAATTCCAAAAGGGTTGTTAGACTTCTTCCTTGAAGAGACCTAAAAATACAATACAATACAATTCTTCGTAATCACCAAATTTGGTCTGGATGATTCTGAATTCATTCACTACTGCGGAAAACACCAGTCCTTTCTGGTTCTGGGACCCTATTCTCAAATGTCGCTTGCGTCAAAATATGTCCGTTGCCTTTCTGGAGTGTTAATTGAAAAGAAATGGAGATATTTTGTCATACATAGGAGAAATCGCATTCTATATTTATTTGGTTGAACTGATGAAGAGTATATTGGGTCTTTCTTGCCATAAGCAGTAGTTAACGCAACTTAACTGTTTCCAGATTATTATTCGATTTTTGGACAATAAACTGAGATCAGCGACTTTAGATAATTTTTCAATTGAAATGAGTCATGTGAGAAGTGAAAATGCTTGTGTAGATGTAATTGTCTGATAAAGTCATTTCAATTTCCGAAATTGTATGCTATAGTCTCTTATGGAATTTGGAAGCTGATCATCATTACACTGCTTCGTACCTAAATTCTGAGCGCCATCTAGCGGGGTTACATTTCGCGAACTATCCAAATGAATCGTTAAGCATTGGTCCGATAGCCTTAACAGCAAAAGCCATAATAAAAAAGAGGAGAAGTAAAGAAGAAGAAGAACGAAAGAATGTGAGGTTATAATTTACATTGGTGACTTGGTGAGAGATGTATTGAATAATCGAAAGGGAAGGGGAAGGATTTTCAATAATTCATCGAACTGAAATGTTGATGGAGAGGTGGAATCCCGTCTCCGGAAAACTATTTAACACTTGTAGAAAGCGGACCATCATTCAGTCGCTTTCTCCAAGTGAAAAGTAAAACTAGCCAGCCCAACGAAGTGAAATCGACCTGCAACCATGGGATCTTGGCCTGAAGACGTCGGAATACTAGCTCTGGAGCTGGTTTTCCCTCCCCGGTGCGTGAACCAGACCGAGCTGGAAAAGTTCGACGGAGTCTCGGCGGGAAAGTACACCGTGGGGCTCGGACAAGAAAAAATGGGGTTCTGCACGGACAGAGAAGACATCAATTCCCTGTGTCTCACAGTCGTGAAAAAATTGATGGAGAGACACAACGTAAAACCCAGTGAAATAGGCAGACTGGAAGTGGGCACGGAAACCATAATCGACAAATCGAAAAGTGTCAAAACAGTGCTTATGCAACTCTTCGAACCACATGGTGTGACTGACATAGAAGGAGTCGATACTACGAATGCCTGTTACGGGGGAACCGCAGCACTATTCAACTCTATTTCCTGGGTGGAGTCTTCAGCTTGGAATGGCCGTTATGCTTTAGTCGTAGCTGCCGACATCGCAGTGTATGCCAAAGGCAGCGCCAGGCCTACAGGGGGTGTGGGGGCAGTAGCGATGCTGATAGGTCCAAATGCTCCTCTAGTTTTCGACAGGGGTGTGCGATCCACTTACGTTAGACATGTTTACGATTTCTACAAGCCTGATTTGACTTCTGAGTACCCTGTGGTAGACGGGAAGCTTTCGATTCAGTGTTATCTCAGTGCGCTAGACAATTGTTACCAGTTATACAAGAAGAATGCTAGCAAGAAGCTAAAAGAGGTAGTCAGATTAGACTATTTTGATGTCATGTTGTTCCACTCTCCATACTGTAAGCTCGTGCAGAAATCCCTAGCTCGCCTGTCATTGAATGATTACTTGCAAACGGAGAACAAGTCATCAGAGTTTCCCGGCTTGGAACAGTTCCAAAATATCAAGTTGGAAGACAGCTACTTCGATAGGGATGTGGAGAAAGCTTTTCTGAACTTTACGAAGGATGATTTTAAGAAGAAAACCAACCCTTCCCTCTTGGCTGCTAGCCAAATAGGAAACATGTACACGGCATCCCTGTACGGGGGCCTAGTCTCTCTTCTAGTCAGCAAGGACCTTTCAGAGCTAGCTGGTAACAAAATAGGTCTGTTTTCCTACGGTTCAGGTCTAGCAGCTTCTATGTTTTCAATAACAATTACCAAAAAAATTGATGGAAGTTTGAAGAAGTTGGTGTCCAATTTGAGCCATATCAAGCCCCTTTTAGAGCAGAGGGTGGAGGTGGAACCTAGTAAGTTTGAAGCGACATTAGAGCTTAGGCAAGAAACGTGTCACAAGGCCCCTTACAAGCCAATTGGCAGTTTGGATACTTTGTTGCCAGGAACATACTATTTAGTGAATATAGACGAGAAGCATAGGAGGTTTTATGAGAGGATACCCATTGCAGCTAATGGGCATGCATAGTAGTAGTTGTTAAGAAAAGACGTGTATGAGCTAGCAGAGTTTTTGATATTGAGAAAAACAAAATTGGGGTGATGTTTGGTTGCGTTAGATCTAAATGAGCTTGATTTTACTAAAAAGGTGAATTATTTTTGCTCAGAAATATTTTTGTAAGTTCATAAATTTTCTAGAAAACTATATTCAGTGCCTCCCTTTTGCTCTTGTACATAATGACTTGGAAAATGGAATTGATAATATTTTTGGAATCACATGTCATAGTTATAGAGCCTATTAATTTGTTTTGTTTGTTCGGTTTAGTAATTTACGATTTTTCTTCATTATTTGTATCTAAGTAGTTTCATATACATAGACATGTAAAAACAAATTCAGTAAATTATGTAATTATCTTAATGTATTGTAAAAAACATTGGTGGAATTTGAATTCTAATTAAAGTCAGAAACGTATCTGGACTTTCATAAATGAGAGTAAACATTTGTAATAACAGGAGGAAAATTGAAAATGTTTTCCTTGAATACTTACGTCATTGTTCTCAAAGTCTAAATGTACATTTTTTTTAATCAATTGTTTTTCAAGTAATTTACAATTTTATTTGAGTATTCGTTAACAACAAACTGATTATTTATAATCTTCTGTAGAACTTGTATGATACTGGAGGCATTGAATACAAAAGTACCATTGAGTCAGAATTATTGTACATAGACGTGAACTTTTACCTCTAGTTCTACAAATAATTGTCTTATGATGATTATCACTTTTTGATCAAAGTCTACTTCTACCACGGATCCCAATTTCAAGTAGTTTTTGAAGTAGGTATATACTTCAATAGATTTCAAGTGCAATATAAAATTTTGCTGGCTCATATCAGAAAGTGTAGTAAATTTAGATATATTGAGCAGAGAGGGGTAACTAGTGTATATGTAAATTGTGAATAGTTTAATTTTTTCATAGTACTTCTAAAGAGTTTTTTGTTTTTTGATATATCAAGCAAATTGTAAACAAGATATCTCAAGATATCACATTGATCTTGATGTATCTAAGAATGTCAAATTTTTTATTAGACTCTACTTTTTATCCAAGTGCCTATTAAAATTACCTAAATTTTATTAACCAATAGTAATTTGGAGAAAGCTGTTACATAGCTGCTTTCTCTGTAATGTGAATTTAAAATGCGAAAAAACCATGGACAGTATTTACAGTCTGCATACACTGAATATTAAGTGAGCTTTTATTTATTTGACTATTTATTGTAGGTTTATGGTCTAGATTATGGAACATTCAAGGTATTTGTAGATATTAAGCGAAAACAAAAATCAAAAAGAATTTCTGGTCAGTAGACAGACAGCAATTAATTTACATTTGTTTTAAGTATAAATTATCCAATTAAATTTATATATGTTATCCAAAGATGCACTAGAATCCTTATATTCTCACACATTTTCCTCGAGAAGGCTTCTTGGACACCTCCTGAGCAATATTTGTGAAATATCTTGTTGCAGTGGTATTTAGTTTTGTTCAGCTTTAAAATTAGAACACAATATTTGTCAGATTTGTGGTGTTTTACTTCAAAGAATTTATTGTTTTTCTGTTTTAGATATATTAGGTAATGTATGTATCTAGGCATTTTAAATTCATATGTATATTTTATTTATATGCAAATGTTTCCATGAAGTATTTATTTATGTCTAATAAATAAAAATTTATTGGACAAAGAGATTTTTATTTTTTCTTTATTTAGTCGACTAGAGCTAAAAACAAGAATACAATACACTGTAAAGGGGACTAATTAAACATATTTCAAAATTTATTCAGAACTAAAATCTGGAAATTTGGAGTAAATGATGATTGATAACGATCTACACCTGTAAAATATTAAAATGCTCCTCAACTTTTGGTTATTCTGGAAATTGACAGTAACATCGCCATCTCCAATAGAAGACTGTATTTTTTAAAAACCTCATCTACCAGGTCAGAGCCATGTTATGAAAACGATAATATACTCAATGAATCATCTCTAGAATGTGGGGGTACTCTAACCACTCTTTTTCTACTCTATAATTTTGGTACACACTTCCGAAGGAAAATAACACTGCAAATGAAAACACTCTTTGAAATTATCATGGATGATAGTCTGAAGTGAAAAAAATGGTGCCACTCAAATCAGTTGTTTGTAATATCCGAATGTAGGATACAATTGAAACCCTTTTGGACACGCATGAGATAGGGAGTTTTCATAAAAGCCAAAGGGTGTTTTTTGGGAACTCGGCAAACTTTTTGGCCTGTCCGACAAGAAAAGAATCACATTTTCTCATATATCACCCTGTATGGCAATACCCAAACAGGTTCGAGCGATGAACAATGACTATACCTACTAATTTGATCTTAATTCATTCATTAAATTAGTCTGAAATGAACATGGGGAATATCCAAAGTGATTCACTATTTTCATTTGTGTGTACGAAGTGCAATCTGACCTCACTAATCCACGATATGCATATCTAGTTAATTTGTTCCCGAATATGTAATTCTATTCATGGAAAACACGGGAATTTTGATCCTCAGTCATCAAGCATATTGAACCGATAGTGCTACTTAGTTCTATTTTGAACCAAAAAAATAACCAAGTTATATTTTGCTTGAACCCAAATGAGAGGTTAAAATTAGCATTTTTTGATATTATCAAACTTAAACTGAGGAGATAAATACACAAAAGCATTCACTCTAGTTGTGACCTTAGGTTATTTTCAGGACGAATC
Organism: Chrysolina haemoptera; assembly: GCA_958298965.1. Lineage (NCBI taxonomy): Eukaryota > Metazoa > Arthropoda > Insecta > Coleoptera > Chrysomelidae > Chrysolina > Chrysolina haemoptera. The sequence continues at coordinate 359,449 of OY282594.1, read as the reverse complement.
GATACGAAACATTCTGGCATTATTAAAGATATAGGGAAAAGTTGGTTTTCATGAACGATATAATTCTCGAAAGCTATACACGCTTACTACTGTAGTAAGCGTATCTATAGCTCTTAAGAATGCTAACTTTGATAGCGAAACGCGCGTCGAGTGAAAGTGACGTAGTTTTGGTGTTTTGGGTAGCTTCTATTCCTTAAATTGTCAAGGAATGTGCTCGCGAACTAACACCAGTTCTTTGAAAGTTTTTCAATCTCTCTTATAATTTAGGGGAATACATAACCAGTTTATAAAAATGGAAAAATACCCTACCTAGCAACTACAGACCTATCGCCCTGCCATTTGTTATATCGAAGGTCGTGGAAAAAGCCGGCAACATACATCGAGCTTATGAAATATCTAGAACGCTCAGATATTATCAATGATCGTCAATATTGTGTCGGGCATCAGAGATCAGCTGGTGACCTGCTTGCTTATGTCTCACATATTTGGCAGCAATCTATCGAAAAATATGGTGAAACTCTGGCCGTTGCATTAGACATCTCCAAGGCGTTCGATTGATTTTTTTACCAGAGGGACTCATTGCTAAGCTTCCGTTTCATGGCTAGGTCCTCCCAGTTGTGTTCTTTGCTATCTAGCCTCATCCATTATTATTATTATATCTTTGGTGATCTCCTTAGTTAAATGTAATATAAGTTACTCTAGTTGCATGATCACTGGTACACGTTTATGGGTTAGATCTTTCTTATGTAGGTAGACTGTTCTTTTCTATCTTATTCAGAATTTCGAAATTAAGACTATAGGGGGAATATTTTGTGAGTTTGAATGGTTTTTAGATAATACAGATGCAAGGAAATGAAAGTAAGGTTAATCGAAAATAGAATATTGGACGCCTGTGGTGTCACTCAATGAAAAAGGAAGAAAATATTTCCCCTTTACCACACAATACTTCTTGTTTTTATTTAGGTAAGGATATCAAAGAAGTCATGTACCCCCTGATGATGGATTATTATTTTCCTATTTCGTATTTTTTTTAAAACATCTGGACCTTTGATATATGTAGCTTTGCTTATTATACAGCAAATGATAATCACCCCAAACGACAGTAAAATATATTAATTTGTGGAAATAGGAATCGATGAATTTGAATTATAAAAAATGTTAGTGCTCCATTATTGATTGCTACGATAATTATATTTTTTTGTCAATTAAATGCAGAAGCAAAAGCATGAATTAGTTCAGTATAATCATGATTAGAGTTTCATACCAGCACTTTGCGATGAAAATTATATGTTACTTTTATGTTTTAAACTCTGATAACGGTTTTTATTTATTTTTGCCTGCACGCGCATTTAGTACGTTTTTTGGGTCAGAGTAGATTAATTGGAAAAAATACCATTCTAAATTGTAGATTACTATGAACTGGCCAATGGTGGTCGTGATATACCCTGTATAACACTTTCAAGAGATAGCGCATCTTTCTTCAAAATTTTAAATTATTCATTTATTCCAAAAAAATGTTTCCTAATATTTTCAGCTCATAAATCAAGTGAAAGTGAAATCCTCTGCAATCGTTTTCGCTTTCTAAAATTGTGTGATTGTCGTATACGAACTTAACTGAATCGACAAACTTTCTTATCAACATCACTCGACGTATGTGAAATACAGATGGGAACTGATGAATGTTAAATACTCATGAGTATGCTTCAATATACATATGAGTCCTAAATACGAATTTGCAGAGCATACCTACCTAAAGTATGCATGGCATCACACGTTAAAAGGTGAGGGCTGCATCTTCACTAGCTCGCTCGCTCTCAAGTACTTCTGAGGGTTGCTCGTAAGGGGGTAGCCGGTTGAGGAAAATAATAATTTTAACATTTTTCGTTGGAGATAATACAATCTATAATATTTAAACAATGCTGACAGTAAGAGAAATGAGGCAGATATATACAACTTACGCGCATCTTGAAACCTACTTAGCCCCTATCCGATATATTGAGTGATTTTCAGTTTTTTAAAAAACCAATTTTTCAAATCAGCAAAAACTCAAAAGTTATATTTTTTGGATATTTTGTGATTGTAATCTCTGTGTTTCACTTTCAAGGGCGTCACAAATTTTTTTCTTGGGGGTGCGAGTAAAGGCTTAAATTTGATTTGAAAATACTAAAATTACTAGTATATACCTATTCTTAGGGGGGTAATTATCCCCATTACCCTCCCATATCGACGCCCTTGCTCACTTTTCATGAAAGTACCCCCGAAACTTCCGTAATTATCGAGGTAGAATGATGAAATTCTCAGTACTTATGGGAATGGTGAAAATACATATACAATGTAGAGCCGTAGTGATATACACTGCCCGCCACTCGCGAAGAATTACCCCATTTTTACGGTAAATTATATTAGAGGTAAAATAGGCTAGGACCCCCCAGTTACTACAAATACACCTTTTTCCTGAAAAAATGTCAGTCCTGAAAGGAATAAATGCTCTTTCAGTATTAATCGCGATTTGATGCGTGTGTTGAATCTGATTTTTTTTAACTGACTTTCCAGGATTTAAAATGGCACACCCACGGTGGTCCAAGCGTTATAACATCTTGAAAAGTAATAATAATAGATTTCGGAAATTGAAATTGAAAAATTAATCATCTCCCGAAAAATATAAAATAAAATAAAAAATCTATGGCCCCCCTGAGGGTAGACATTTGAAGTTTTTCACATTCGTTGGGCGTGTGAATAAATTATTATCTCCTAAAGCCCAGTGGAAAAAAATGTCGAATTTCACTTTTGAAGAACAAACTGGTTTAGTGTATATTTTTTCTTGTGTAACGCGGTTTGTATTTCACCTCTGCCTTGAACTTGCCTCTGATTGTGCTGCCTTTTAGTAATTTCATTCAGTCGACTGTTTTTGTAGGTCAAGTTCAACGAGAATAGTATTTTCGATGATTCTGAAGCCAACACGACTGCTGTTGAACCACCGGAAGCTATGATCTATGGCGTGTTAGGAAAGTAATACAAAAGATTTACTTGTACAGGGTGGTAGTGCTCAGTGAAAGTAGTATTACACGACTGATATTTAATTCAATTTGATTGGATATTAGGTTTAAGTACCTGGACGACCGAGCTTTGTTCAGTTTTTTTTTTGGAAGGATTTATATCCGAATCACATACCAACTCATTACATATGAATATATTGCAATTTTATCTATACAAGGTGTATCTTAAATGATGCCATTAATTTCAGGAGGTGATTCCTTGTCACATTTTAAGAAAAAAAGTCTATATAAACGTGTGTCTTAACTTGCTTCGTTTCCGAGTGACAGGGAATCAACTGCGATGCCACTGGAATTAAAATTCAAAATCTTATTTTGTAAAAAGGGGCTTCCTTTTACTACTTGTTACTACTAACATATTCATCAAGTTTAGCCAGAATCGGCGTAAACAATTTTGAGTAGTTCATGAAAAACCGATTTTTTTATGAAACTTTTGACACCCCGTTAAAAAAAAAACATTCGGATGGGGAGCTATGGGCAAATTCAACTTTTTTGTTTCATTGTGGCCGCATGCCGCATACATGTAGTGTGAATAATTTAGAAAGTACACACAAACTACAAACGCACTGTAGATAGATACCTACATCTCATTAGTTGATTGCGTATATGCAACATACGTTCCTTTGAGCTCTGCAACTGCATTTTAGTAAACAATAAAAATAACTATTGTTAAAAGACCTCCAGAATAAGGCTTTTGGTTTGTGCGGGGTTACGTCATTTCTTGTTCAGCGATGAGCTTTTCACGAAAATATACAATTTATTTTGCATAATATCCATATTAGACGGTGGTTCTGAATCCTAATGGAGATTCAATGAATGGTCTAAATTCTGATCGATGATTGCTTCCAATCAAGTATCAGATAATTCGCTCTACTATACGCTTGATTTAAGTAGTTTGTTTTTCATTTCGAAATTGCTAATTTGAAATGAGGAATATTACCTACGGTTATGTCGCCTAAATTGGCTGAATTACCATAGAAAATAGAAAATCACTTTGAACTCCACGTCATTTGATAAGAGATACACACAAACCCTACCTCTGTGGTTAGTATGATCTCCAACTCAGGTTCGTCAATATCACTGTCGGCAGCTACCTAATTGAAACAAAATGAAGAACCTTTTCAGTTCCATCAGAAATTATGTCCCTGATGACTTTTTCTCTTGGATGAAGTTCTTCTATAAAATCAAAGGTCTATCTCCTCCCAAAAAACTCTTACCCAAAGCCCTCTATCTGTCCGTAGCTCTGCCTCACATCTTCATGTGTACTTTTCTCCTAATCTGCTTAGAATGGATCGCTTTCGCTTTCTCCAGCCAAACATTCAAAGCGAGAATGTTCAACATGAGTGTAGTAATGCTGGATACTATTTTGGTTTTCCGCACCATAGTTTGGTTCTTCACTAAAGACAAGATAGATGAAATAAAAAGGCTGATATACAGGAAAAGCTTCAATTTCCAATGTTTTGGGGTGGCCGGACTTGGCTACAAGCACGTATTTGAGGCTGGTAAGCAAAAGAAGGGACATCCCTTGGAGTTTTCTGAATTTGGGATGTTATGGAAGCGAGCAGATCTGGTATTTGACAAGCAAAGGTAGGATTTTGGCGATTTTAATGATTACTATTACTCTTTAACAGAAACTATCATCGAAGAAGTCCACCCCACCACTGACCCCATGATTTTCTGTAAAAAATATCTACTTTTGAATATTTTTCTTTCATATCATATAAACTTGTTCTAAAAATTTTATTCCTGGAGCAAAATACCTGAAGTCTATGTGATTTGATGTGAGATGTTCGCAATTGATGAAATGTATTAAAGACCAACAGAACCATCATCAAGATACCAATGCTTTGGTCGTTCTCCTGTTTATATTTTAAATTTTTACGTGTAGAAACTTGTCAATGGCAACTTTATCAACTTGTTCATAGAAGGTTTAATTTCTCTGGAAATAAGAATATAGGAATGTAGGCTTTCACGGCTGGCCTCAATGTTCTGTTCGGTTTTCGGTTTTAATCGTGGTCTTCTTCGGTTTGAATCTCCAAACGTTTCAATTGCAACTGCGGAAGTCATCTTCAGTGGCTTGGTCGAAGTATACCCTTCTTGACGTATCAACTGAAACTGAAATAACGCTTTTTGTTTCAGAAATGAAGTCGAGTTATATCGAACTGAAAGAATGTTACTCACGAGACTGATCTGCTGCTTCATCCACATCGCAATAACGATCATAAGTATCCTGACTTACATATTATCGTTTCCCATAGAATTGAGCACCGCTAGCTATGAAGACTTCAACCCATTCCTGAACAAGACCTCGGCATATAGAAAATTCCATTATCCGCTCTACCTACCGTTCGATACCTCCTTCGATGGATACTATTGGCTGGGGTACTACTACAACTGCTACGCCCATTTAGGAAACATTATTACTTTCTTACGTGAGTGATTCCTAGTAGAACAATTGAAATAATTAATGCACTGAAGTTTTGAGTAACCATCTTCTATAGGAAGATCAAGCTAAACCTAATTTAGCCAAAATTCACCTAAATTCTACTCGTCTGGTATGTACTGTACAATACAATTGATTACTCGTAATTCTAGCGTGTATTTCTGTGCCTCCCACCCTAATCATCTTGAAAAGGATGGTAAATGTTCAATTGCATAAAGTTTTTTTTCTTTTTGGTCAACTGCTGCTTGACTGTCTGACACGGTAGTTCCCAGGAAGCGAACCAAGTCCTTGAAACAGTGCTGGGTGTTTTGCATACCAGTCACAAGTTGGAGACACGGAAACAGCGGTTATTCTTGCAAGCACTTCCAATTTCCCAATAGCGGGCTTGCCAATGGGTGGGTGGGAGGTCTTCTACGTTTCTCGAAACGTAGAAGACCTCTGTGTGCGACTTCTATCCTCGTATGAGAGTAAAGCCGTAACAGTAACGCTAGATACAAAGGAACAGATTTGGGGAAGCATAAGATGCAAGTTTGGCAAGCAGGAGTCCTGGTGCCAATATAATAATGTAACAGTTAGAGTTTCACCATATTTTTCGACAGACTGCTGCCAAATATGTGAGACATAAGCAAGTAGGGCACTAGTTGATCTCTGATACCGAAAACCATATTGTCGATCGTTAGTCCTGAAAATCAAGATATACCTCCCTTACAAACGGTTGCAATAAACCAACGATACAGACTAATCCGATCAGTACGACGTAAAATACGAACGCGGTTATTGATAATTCCTGAGCTTTCTAGATACTTTATGAACTGATGTCTGTTTCCATGACTTTCGAGATGACAAATGGCAATGTGATAGGTCTGTAGTTGCTAGGGAGCGTCTTTTTCCCTTTTTTGGGCATTGGTTGTACTCTTGTAATTTTTTAATCTAACTCTGTCTGGACCTTGGAACAGACTATAATAATTATTATAATAATGATACTTCTTCATAAACAACACTCGTAGGGTGTACCAAAAGGCATAGCCTGTGCAGGTAGAGGACTGCTATTATTATCATCTGTCCTTCCCCTTTGAAATATATATACAAATGCTACTAGAATCTTAAAACATATTTGCTCAGTATCCCTCAGTATTCATCATTGTATTAAACAGGATATTGAAGGATTGGTGGACGTTTTTAGACTGAATGTTCAATATTATTATTGTTTCAGCTATAGAAACGACTCTAACCTGTTCACTGATACACCTCATCAGTCAAACCACAATATTGAATGAAGCATTAAAGTATGTGGACAAAGGAATAACTCGCGATCAGGATTCGAAAGGGGTTGATATTATTAGGGAGATTCGACTTGTGAAATGCATAAATGAGTTACAGGAGATATACAGGTAAGTGGATTCGTGGTGACTAAGAAAGAGAACTGCAAAATTTTGTAATGACTAACGATGGTAATAATTGGAGCACTTTCATTTTAAAACCCTATTTATTCCAATTTTCATTTTATAACAAAATGTTGATCTGAGCATATGTCTTCGAATATGTTACAAAACTCATTGTTCTGTAGATTGGTGTGAAATATACAATGCAATTCCTCCTCTCTCTTTCTCTCACCCAATTCTTTGTTTTCAGAGCTGTGGAAATGTTGGAAGAACTCTGTAATGTACAACTGATGGTTCAATATGGCTGTGCAACCTTTTTGCTGTGTTCTATATGTTATGTGATACCATTGGTGAGTAATTGCTTTCAGTTTGTGTCTCATCTAATTAGTATCTAATTAGTAAATTTTGAAAATTCTGCAAATTGAAGTATAACATCCATTTTCTAACTCTTGATTAATTTTCAGTAGTATCTAGGATTCCCATGGTTTTGATGATCCCACATTGTAGGAAAAGAGTCATACGTCAGCCAGAAAACAATTTTTACCTCGAAATGTAGACTGTTACTCACATATTCCTCACCCCTGGCAAACGATTAACTTTACTCCAAATATTTCAATATTCTTATGTTTAACATTTCCAAGTTTTTTCCAAACACTTCACGATCTTTATAACTTTTCAGGTTGAAGATATCATGGATGGGAGTTGCTGCTTTATGTTTTTCACTGCATCTTTGGGACAAATTTTCATATTTTCATACTGTTGTCAAACTTTATCTCAAGAAGTAAGTTTGACTCAATTATAGAAACTTTTGAACGTTGATATGGTATAGTATACAATTTTCAGAGTTGTTGAAGAACGTATTCTGAAGAATAAAGTATTTGTCTTCGCTTTTGAGAGGTTTTCTATGAAAACCTGGGAGATTCGTAGTAACATTTTTTTTTACTAGATCACTGTCATCAATGATAACAAACAACAATTACGTAAAAGTTCCTTTATACTCGTCTTTTAGTTACAGAATGTTGGAGTATCTGCGTACGATATTGACTGGCCAAATTATCCCCCAAAATTGAAAAGAACGTTGAACATCTTGATCAGGAGGACCCAAAAGCCTGCAAATTTGACAGCTGGGAAAATCGTCATCATTGACTTATTATTTTTTATACAAGTGAGTTCTGCTTGATAATCTTCACTTTTTCTATTGCATCAAGTAAAATAAATAAATATTTTACATGTAGGACGTACCTACTTGGTGAAAAGCGATAATTTCCTAAAATGAAAAGTCTGTAAATAATCCAACCGTGTCCTTCCGGAGAAGCGTTGCACAAATGGATGTCAGATAAAATTCAGTGTTCGTAGAGGAAAGTTGTTTTTGACAAATATTCGCCTCAAATTTTCCACTTTGTGGAATAGTGTGGTGAGAAAGAATTTCGACTTTTTCGAAATTTGTCGATTCATTCATTTCTCTCCGGCAAACTTTTCGAACTTTGTTTGAATCATTAGTCGAGATTCATCAACTTGCATTTTAATATCCAAACGGTTTGTAAAGTATATTTTCTGTTTCAGGTTGTTCAGAAATCTTACTCTTTCTACACTTTGATCACTCAAACAAATTAATGCAAGAACCCAACACAAAACAAGATTTAACAATAATGTAGTCGATGATTGAAATAGAACCTATCAAAATGAATGGAATTTTCATTTTTTTTTTCATAGCATTTCCTGAAATTCCTACTTGTAATTTTTTCCCACGACTTCAGTGATACATACCTTGTGAGATGTGAGTGAGAGGTAACATTGGCAATTATTTCAAGGCACTACAAAAAATAAAATCCAGAATATACGAAATCTGTTAAAATTGCGATACATTTCATGATGGTCAAACATGAAGATCAATCAATACAAGGTTCAGTGAACATTTGCGATAATTCCAATTTCAATGGCCTATTAGACGTTTTTGGAGGAGAAACAGAGATATATACTTCAAATTTTGCAATTTTACTCGTGAAAATAATTTCACTAATGCGGTGTTGCCACACGCCGGTTTCTAAACGTCACAGATTGAGGAAATTTTTTATTTTATCTGTGTCAACGCATAGTAAAATATATTTCGTTAATATACGAAAAACGATGAAAAAGTTCACCACATCAATTTCTGTATTTTAATTTATTACATTACTACTTTCATCGTAATTGAGTCGGAAAGGTAATATTGTTAAAAAACTGTTTTTTAGTGCCATTTTTTCATTATGACGGCGCTAGGCGGCAGAGATACGAGGTGACAAATTGAAGATTGGAAAAGAGCACGTCGAAATCTATAGAATCACCAATTTTCCCAGAAAACTTCCAGGTAACTCCATTTTTGATGTTTTTTCGACTGAAAATTCATTTGATGCCGATCGACTTGAAAATCACAGTATATACTAATTTCGTCATGCTAAATCGATTGGCGTTCGCAGAATTAAATACATAGCTATATAAAAAGAAAGCTAAAAAAATTTACTGTAAGAGGATATTATTGTTTGCTGGCCTAACAGTTTGCTTGTAGGTGTTATAGATAGGTGGTTTGGTGTGCTAGGGTGCCGGATCCTAGCGCACCTTTTACATTTTTCGCATTTTGCGACCATAACTAGACACATTCGTTAAATACATAGGTATATAGAAAGAAAGCTAAGAAAATTTCGTACAAGAGGATGTTATTGTTTGCTGGCCTAACAGTTCGCTTGTAGGTGTTATAGGTGGTTTTGTGTAGGATGCCGGATTCGTGCGATACAATTTTAGTTACACTTTTATCTTAGTTTTATGGTACACCCTGTATCCGAACATATTCAAATCATACATTTTCGGAATCAGCATAAAATTTTGAGTATATCGGTGGTATTTTCGAGTGAATCTGATGACTTTGGATTTTTGGTCATTTTTAAGGTATGATGTTTGATGTTTTTTCGGCTGAAAATTCATTTTGTGCCGATCGACTTGAAAATCACAGCATATACTAATTTCAGCATGCTGAATCGATTGGCGTTCGCAGAATTGCTCTATCTCGATTCGGTCGTCGGTTGAAAATATTATCTAGAGGTTGCAGGTGCCGTTTTCCCACCAATTTTTTTTCTATGTTATATTCGTTAAAGTCAATATTTTTTCTATATGCTGACCGAATTTGAAGTCGATTGCTAGTCAACCATAGATTTGGTAGACGTTTTTACGAACGTCTGCACTTGGAGTTACACCGATTTATAAATTTATTATTTTTCATTTTTTGAATACTGCGCCATGTTGAATTGATGGAGGAGAATAAGGAAAAAATATTGAAAAAATTCTAGAATTTTCAAGTATTTTTCGTTGGCGGTTTTATGAGCTAGGATGCCAGATCCTAGCGCACCTTTTACATATTTCGCATTTTGCGACCATAACGAGACAGATTCTTCAAATACATAGGTATATAGAAAGAAAGCTAAGAAAATTTCCTACAAAATGATACTATCGTTCGCGTGCCTAACAGTTCGCTTGCAGGTAGTATAGGTGGTTTTGTATTCTAGGATGCTGGTTTCATGCGGGGCAATTTGGACCTATTTTTAAATTTTATATTTTTCATTTTCCGAATAGTTTGTCATGTTGAGTGGATGGCGTAGAATACGGGAAAAATAATTGAAAAATTTCCAAAACTTGGGAAGTTTTTTTCATTTCCATAATCAGGGTCACAGAAAAATTATTTGGGTACCCCGTTCTGTCGTGCAATTAACTAACTTTTCCGCGACGAAGAGTGGTATGATTATTTCATTACTGACACAGAATTGGTCAAAGTATAACCCTCTGAGAATCTTCACAACTGATATTTCCAATTCCTCAATATATTGAGTTTTTATCATTCAATTCACAAAGTTTAATATCCCATTCCTTTCACGGATAATTATTCTTTTTCAGAAACTGGGCAATTTCATGAAAAACCACACAGCTGCTTTCGAATCAGCAAAAACAATAACAAACCATAAAAACACATTCGGTGCAAAAACAACCCGAATGCTAGGAATACAATACACCTCGAGCATCTAGACAGCTTATTCTGAAACAAGCGCTTGCGTCAAAAAAGCGAATATCGATTCAACCTACTGCAGTGTTATAACATGCGGGAAATTCTACAGACACAAAGCTGTCGATTTGATTTGTAATTTTTACTGTTAGAAAATGAGGGGTGAAAAATTCACCTTCGTAATGATGTTTTTGTGTATCTGTTTTTTCACCGCGGTGCAAGGGGAAAACATGAACAGGGAGAGGGAAATGGAGATGGAAAGTACTGCAAAACAACATCCCGAGCTGTCAAAACTGTAAGTGGGTCTATTTATGCTGTAAAATGCAACTGAAACCTTTCATAATGTTTCACATGGATAATTCCATGCAGTCTCTAAAAATTTCGTTCATCATAAAGTAATATTGTTTTCTCTGAGAATAATCAAAAGTGTAGGTATTGAAATAAATCAAATCTTTTTGACGTGAAAACAGTTTGAAAATTCAAATTCTATATTTTTGTGGAAAAACAATAATAATTATTATATTTCCATAATAATATATTTTTATTCATAAAAATGTCAGAATAGAAGAAATATATTTTTTTGCAGAATGAATAAATATTTTAGAGACAGGTTTAGTCTGATCAGCAAGTGCCTTTCGTGTAGGGGTTTGTGAAAAAATTCAAGTGCCGCCTGCAACAATTGCAAGAGTTATAAACAAATAACTGAAAAAAAGTGGGGTTTGGTTTTTTGCAAATATATCAAAAACTATTCGACATTTTTCAAATTTGAAAGAAGATTCAAAAAGAGGAGGAAATTTCTTTCCCAAAACAAAGTCCCGGAACTGTAGGACCAATATTTATAATTTTTCAAGAGGAATGAAAATACGTCCTAAAACGGGTACTCTGGCTTGCGCAAGACACGCACACTTTGGGCCTTTAATGAATAAATATTCTTCAAACTTATTAAATATCAAAATTGAGAATTGAAAAAATTCAGGAACTAAACAATTCAGGTAGACAGTTTAGCAGCCATCTTGAATATGAGCTCATATATCAGTTTTTATTTTCACTTTACGAGCAATTATATAAAAATTTAACATTTCTTAAACATAGCGGAAGTGTCAAAGTTCTCGTTATTACTTGGCAACGAATTGAGAATTCTGGGTGCCATAAGATTTGAAGATCTGTCAGCCAGTTAACATTCATATACACACAATTTTTATTGCAGGTATTCGGATTATGTTTATGTTCGTCTCAAATGAATCCTCGGTCTGTTTTATACCTACACATACAAACATATTTCGAATATAAGAATACAAAAAAACGTTAATATTTTATAGCTGTAAACAAACTTTCACAGGAATCCAGCATAGGTGCAATTTTATTGTTCAAAATATTATATTGTTATTGAAATATTTCTCAAGCCTGTCTTCCAAGACAATTTATAAACTTTCCCAATTTTCCAGAGTCAGGAATTGGGCTACGAAACTAGGAGGAGAATTATGGCATTTTGGAGATCTGGTCACCCGACAATCTCGAGTGAAAGACGTGAGTGAAACACCGCATTTTTCAAAAAAAGATGTGAAATTACCGCAATCATTATTTACAGAGCTTCAAGGAAACCACATTGTATGTCGAAGATGGCAATACCCTCTTACAAAACATCCACGAAAATATATCCCACATGATGAAGCAGAAAGTGGAAGCTGTTAAGGTAATTGTGACTGAGTACTGAGTTTATTTGGTAAAGTTTGATCAATCCATGACAAATTTATAAATGAGTTATTTATCAGTTTATGGTCCAAAGTTATAATAAAAAGTCCCAACCATCACTTCATAAATGAGCTCATCTATTCTATTTGATATAGCAATAAAGGTCTTCGACCGTGTCTGGCAGCAAGTTTTTCTGCACAAAATTGATCATCTTGGTCTAGTCAGGTGCATTGGCTTCTTCCTAAATGCGGGACACTTTCGATAATTTCGAAATCTTTTTTAATCTTGGTCACAAAACATATTGATTGAACCTCACATACTGCAGTATACCATAATACACATGGTCACTCGAGTTGAAGTACACTCGGTATGCAACTAACACGAAATTATGCACAGAAGCGTAAACCATTTTTAGCACAGAAATTAATTGGCAAATAACGCGGTGTTCGGAAAAATGATGGAGAAAATTTGAAATTACCACCCAATGAAATTGGTAACAAAATAAAAGGAGCACAAAATCTAATCCGTGGAGTCTATTTGTGAGTATGCGACTAGGCAGATAATTTGACACGTCATGAATGCACATATTAAAGATCGTGGTGAAGTGGTTTTCAGCCCATAAGTTCAAACAACTAATCCACAATCTAGAAAAATGCAGTTGTCCCTTCACTTTGCTGCATGGAAAACACGTGTATGTGTCAGATGTAGTACTAAGTATGATAATTTGCATTGTGTAATGTATTTAAATAATTATAACAAGTTCCAAATGTATCACAAGTGAGTAAGAGTGTGTATTCTATTTAGGTTTATCTTCGACACGCTTTTCAGCTATTTGCATCATCTTGTTTCATTATGAAGAGAAGGCTGTTAAAAGTTTTTAAGTTTTTATCTCTCATATATTTGTTTTTCTTGCAGAGAATCATGGACCAAGCCGAACAAATAGCTCAAACTCAGAAAGAGACAGACATAGACTTCGATTTTCCCTTCTATAACGCCAAAAATTTGACGAATTCTTTGGATAATTCGTCAGAAGATACTACTAGGGTGAGCAAAACTTTCTCAATTCCAAAAATCTAGTTGGCTTGTGGCAACACCGAATGTTTTCCAAATTCAATGTTTTTGTGTTTCAAGGAACCTCAAACTCAAGCTCAGGAACTTCACGATGACTCATTCATTTCCAGCAATAGATTTCCTGAGCAACAGTACCAACCAATGGTACAGTCGGAGGAATTTGATGAGTATCAGCAGGATGATGAAACGGATTCTTCAGATGATCTCTCCTCCATAAATGAAGATTTGGACCTAGACTTGGAGGTAAGGATGAAACTTGACTTGAATCAGTCGACAGTGATGCTGTTGATTCTTGTTTATACAGATATATGAAATTCAATAACTTCTTCAGTGTAGTCTCCGGCAACCATTTTTCGGTATCGGGTTCAAACCTGTATGATGACACAGAATATGCATTCATTTATTTTAGATTTTTTCTTCTAGCTAACAGATGGAACGGAAAACGATCCCCAAGCAATCTTGAAGCCTCCTATCGATAAATCTAAATTACCTCTTCTGATGAATAGGAATTTCTACGATATGCTGGTGAATTTGAATCACAGTGCAGTACATGTGCCAAGTAACGTATATGAAAGATGTGAGTATCAATTTCCAAATATATATATGATTGGCTAGCTACTTAGTAACCCAGGCATTTATTGTTCTGGTTTATTTAAATTTTCTGCCGAGATAATCTCACTTAAGAATAATTAAAACACCTTATTTGTTTGTCAGCAAAAGATGTCATTGCTGGGATTAAATGGTCAGAAGAGCTCGACAAAACCTTCAAATCAAACTACCAAAACGATCCAACGCTATCATGGCAATATTTCGGGAGCTCCACAGGATTTATGCGACAATACCCAGGTAGGCCCCATAGCTTCGCAAAAACTCTAATAAATGTAATCATGTTTTTAGCAATGATCTGGAACCAAGAGCCCATAGATCTTTACGATTGTCGAACCAGATCCTGGTTCATTGAAGCAGCTTCCTCGCCAAAAGACATAGTCATCCTCGTTGACAGATCGGGTTCTATGACGGGCATGCGCAGAGAAATAGCCAGACACGTCGTCCACAACATCTTAGACACCCTAGGCAATAACGACTATGTTAATATATACACTTTCAGTAACACCACAGAGCCGCTAGTCGAGTGCTTCGAAGATCAACTGGTTCAGGTGAGTACGTTATACATGGTGATTGCAGTGGCCCCAAAGTGGAACCCTGCGGAAAATCTTAAATTTTCTTCATGTTGCAGGCGAATTTAGCTAACGTCAGGGTGTTCAAGGAGAGTATGAGCGAATTCAAGACTGAACAAATAGCGAACTTCTCGTTAGCCCTGATTACAGCATTCGAGCTGCTTCAGGAGTACAGGGTGTCCAAAGAAGGTGAGATATGCGAAGTGATCTATTGAATGCAAAGACATGTCAACTCCCAAATTTTCAAGTCTGCTATATAAAAAACATAACATTTTGGTTAAACTACTAACTTTACGTATAACATATCTGAAAAAAAAAATTATTATCAGAAACAAGTCACACTTTATTGCCGTCTATTTTATGATCTGTGGGCTTATATTATGACATCTGGGCTTAGATTTTCGAAGGGAAGACTGTTACATAATTGTATTTGGTACTTTAGATCTGTAAAAAAAATTGAGCTATGAAAATCAATTAGATTTAAATCAGGTCGATTCAGTGGCTGATCTGAAAGTTTTGCAGGTGCCAACTGCAATCAAGCAATAATGCTAGTTACTGACGGAGTCCAATACAACTTCAAAGAAATCTTTGAAAAGTACAACTGGGAGAACTTGCCATTCATGAACGTGAGAGTTTTCACTTATCTAATCGGTAGAGAAGTATCAGACGTCAGAGAGGTAAAATGGATGGCATGTGCGAACCAAGGTGAGGTGAAAATCTAACAAGTTCATAAATAACTTTGAAATATTTGTGTTCCAGGATACTATGTTCATCTCAGTACTTATGCCGAGGTTCGTGAAGAAGTGCTCCACTACATTCCTGTTATGGCCAGACCGATGGTTCTGAATGCAAACAAAAAGCCGAATCCAACATGGAGTCCAGTATATGCTGACGTCACCGATCCCAAACTGACCAACTGGTTGTGGGTTAACAGGGAGAGAAACAGACAGAGGGAGCGGTTCATGGGCTACAGAAAGTTGAAACACATGCTATCGACCGATCAGATGGACAAAACGTTCGTTCATCAGCAGAAAATTGTGAGTTTTTGTTCAGTAGTTCATTCATTTGACACACTTTGTGAGAAATGGTTAAATGCTTTCTTCATTGAACGATTTTACTAAAAGTTACGTCTGTGGTACCTCAGGGATCAGACCTGGGCCCACTTTTTTGAATGTGTTGTTGAAATTGGAGAATTTTTTCTTGATTCATACTATTCACAGTATATTCTTCATTTTCAGAATCAAGATAACTATGGCGATACTCAGGTATACCACCTTATGACCTCCGTATCTCTGCCAGTGTACGACAAAAAACCTCGGCAGGTAAGACATTTTTTCTATAACCATCGCATTAATTTCTGAACTGAACACCCACTAAATTTTCTACAGAATATAACAGAACAGATACAAGTCAACGAGGCCATATGGATTTCTGTTACCCGGGAGGTATACTACTTTAGACCAGCGTTTTGTATATTAGACCAGTGTATACAGTATAGACCAGTGTATACAATATAGACCAGTGTATTCATTTTAGACCAGAGTAACCACTATTGTATGTAACGTTTTAGGTGGATTTAGACCACTGTGCGGCGTCCTAGTTCACCACAGCTGATTTAGACAGTTTAGACCAGTGTTTAGGCCAGTGTTCGATCTATTGTGTGAACCTCGTTGTTTTTTAGACCAGCGTTGTTTATTTAGATGACAGTTTGAGTTAATTTTAATCGTATTTGGGGATATATTGAAAGCCTTCTAGAGAGTGTTTTGTACCTTTAGAGACAAATGTGCAGTGATGTTGTTTTCAAGTAGAATATTTAGATGTAGAGCTAGGTGCTAGACCAATAGATCAATTGAGAAACTATCATGGAATTGTTTCTAGCGAAGACGATTCATGTCAGTTTCACCATAACTTTTTTGGCAAAAAAATGGAAGTAGATCAATTATAATTCGTATTGAACAAAACAGGTGATTTTGCATTTACATACACAATGTTCTCTAAAAGCATTCATCACTACATCAGGAGGCAATTTAACAAAATATAAGACCCTTCCACCCATCCTTATCTTCATTTAATATCCATTTGAATTCTAGGAAAGGGTGGCGAACCTGCTGGGTGTCGCTGGTACTGATATCCCTATAGAACAAATACAGAGGCTGATGTTGCCTTACAGGGTAAGTCAGGAGGCGTCTCAAATAAGCAGATTCGAATATTTATTTTATTTTTCAGTTAGGGGTGAATGGTTATGCCTTCATAGTAACAAATAACGGATATATTTTGACGCATCCTGATCTGCGGCCTGTGGTGAGTACTGATTTATGTCCCTTGAAGATTTATTACAATATCTCTTTCCTCTGAACCGATCACTGCGGGATAATATTTAAAATACATCACATTGCACAATTTTGAACTGTTTTTTTTTTCAGTATCAAGGCATTTTGAAACCTGCCTACAACAGAGTGGATGTTGTCGAGGTTGAAATTCTCGATGATGATTCGGACGCTCGCAACTTTAGCGAGCAAATCCGGGAGTTCAGAAGGCAAATAGTAATGCAGATCAATGGGAGTGCTAGTTTGAAGGTTAAGGCTCACTATGATGACATGGTGAGTTGAAGAAACATATTTTTTCTATTTATCGTACTGAAAAAATCATCAGAAGCAACAGCCCATATATAAGTAGGTAATAGGGCTATATGTCCGCCCGTCCCACTCTCCTTTTCTAGCAAATCAGAACGAAGTGTCATTCGTCCATTCTCAGATGCTCAGTTTTTGCATGAAACCATTCCAAGTTGTTAATTTTTTCCAGAGACGTGTCACTGTATTGACCAAGAACTATTACTACAGGGGAATAAACGACACCCCCTTCAGCTTGGTCATAGCACTCCCCCACAAATACGGTTTCACACGAGTTGAGCCGAAAGTGGAAAACGACGTCCACCGTCTGACGTTGTCAGGTGAAAAACACCCGTTGGTGCGGTATTTCACCGGGAATTGGACCATTCACCCCGATTGGTGAGTATTGATCAAATCGTAAGACTTCTGCGGGTTGCTCGTAAGGGGGCAGCCGGTTGATGGAAATAACAACAACAATAACAATTCTAAGGAAGATCTTAAGAAATTTTTTTAATTATTTTTTTAAACTTACAGTGAAGCAGTATCGTTAAATCCCACATTATTGAACACTAATTATCGATTGCAGGCACTACTGTCGTTACCTGGATAACAGGAAACATTTCGATAGTCCAGAAGAGGAACTGCTGTACTTCCTACAAAAAATGGAGAGATCCGGATGGAAATGGACGAAGGAATGTAAGTGACAAGAAAATTTCCAATTATCTGATTATCAAAGTTGTTACAGAATGGAGTATAAAAATTATCGATCACTGAACACTAATCGAAGCTGTAAACATATCTCTTGAAAATGCCAACCGCTCGTGTTGGCGAAACGTCGAGATTTTCTCTGAATAAATGTTGGCCTAAAAACCCGCAAAACCATCATTCATTGCCGAAAATTGTTGTGAAAGTTGACTCAAATCATACCTTCCTGATCGCTGCCAGAGAGTTCTATTAAATGGGGGTCGAATCTAAAGAATGTAAAATTGACTGTGGTGTCTGACAAGGCTCAGTCCTGGGGCCTGTTTTATTTCTGTTATATGTTAATGGTTTAGCTCGAGTAGACATCCTGATATCTCCTGAATAACCAGTTCTTTCGATTTCAGGTGATCGCAAGCTCATCTGCCAAATAGTGTCCGACGCCAAATTGACGAACTGGTTTAATGAAAACATTACCACTACCACCAAAGAGGAGAATGGGTAAGCATTTTCTTATATATTTTTTTATAAATGGAATATTATCGATGTAAATTTGGTTTAATCCTTAATTTTTTTTATTCATTGTTAAGACCCATGTCTATATTGATGGCCCTCATACCAAGGTACAGTATGTGTTTGTGTATAGTATAAACCGATATAAAAAAAAAACTATTATGGTAACAGAGACCTTTGATGAAACCTTTGCTGAAATTCATTATTGAGAGTAAGCGGATGTTAGAAAAAGAAAAGAAAAATTTCAACCGGTTCTTATAGAGAGGATAGAAGAAATGCAGAGGTTATCGAAAATAAAATACAAAATAGTATTTTTCGGGATAGAGTTACGTTATTATAGGTACAGTCAATGAAAAAAGTATAAAAATATTTCAAATTCGGTCAACCTATAGAAAAAAATTGAAATTCACGAATATAACATAGAAAAAAATTAGAAAAATGTTTGGCGGGTAAACGGCAGCTGCAACATCTAGATAATATTTTCAACCGACGACAGGATCGAGATAGAGCAATTCTGCAAACGCCAATCGATTCAGCATTCCACTTATAGGAAATTTTCTTAGCTTTTTTTCTATATACCTATGTATTTAACGAATGTGTCTCGTTATGGTCGCAAAATGTGAAAAATGTAAAAGGTGCGCTAGGATCATGCATCCTAGCACACAAAACCACCTATAACACCTACAAGCGAACTGTTAACTGCTATGGTCGCAAAATGCGAAAAATATAAAAGGTAGAATCCGGCATCCTAGCACATAACACCGAAAAAAAAAAACTTCCGAAAGTTCTAGAATTTTTTCAATATTTTTCCCGTATTCTACGCCATTGACTTAGTATTAGCAATTTTTCGAAGACATTTTGACATTTTGTTTTTTCATCTGCTATCACTAATATTATGTCCAGTAAAACTTCGACAACGTAAAAGTACCGTAAAACCAAGGAATTTCCGGGAATATTCCATTACCTTTAGGAAATTTTTTCAGCTTTCTTTCTATACTAATATGTATTTAATGTGTCTCCTTATGGTCTATCTAGACATTTTCTCCCTCTATCAGACGTCTTCTACAACATGCACATTCATCATTGCATATTATGAAAAAAACATCATTATGATTATATATGTTTTTATCTAGGTACAACCACTCGTATGAGTTTACGGAACTATTAGACTTTTTCGACTTGTGCTCTTGTTGCAAGTGTTCATGCAATAATTCTGTTACATGCAGAGCGGAACTGGTAAAAAAAATTGGGGTCGTGGTAGCCTTCATGGCCACGCACAGCGGCCTCACAAGATGGCAGAATTTCCCGCAAAATATCGAAAGTACAGATCATGAGCTGTAAGTATCTTCATAAAATATTAGTAATGATTAAAGATTATTTTATACTTATAGAATTTAATGATAATGTTCTCTCTCATCAGTCATCAGATTTTAATATTTACAAAAAAAAATATAATGTCGTTTAAGAATAAATTAAATGCAAAAACATTTTGTTTTCCTATAAAAATGTTATTATTTTTAAGTTCTACGAGCACTACGTTGGGGTAAGTAGTCTTGAGGGAGAACTTGACGTCGAAAATTAGCCCATAAATTATTTTTCATGCACTCGATTCATATCCAAGACTTTTTAGTAGTCATTATTCATTTCTAATAATCTCTTGTTGATTGTTTTCGATCGCACGTCAAAAGGTAAGGCTCTAGTCATCTTCAGCGTGTACAAATTAAACTTAGACTCTTTTCTGTTTGTTCTTTTTGAAGTGAACCTTCTTTACGCGCTCTCCCGTACTGGGAGTGAGTCAGAGAGTTGCCCAAACTTGCGTTACGGCAAAAAACCGAACGGAAGTGGTAGGGGTAAGACGCGCGTCATCAGACGGTAGCAGGCTGAGAGAATGTCTCAGAAACATGGAGTGGGGTCTCTTGCTGCTACGGATGAAGGACAAAAAACCGCTCAGGAAGAAATATTAATGGGGAAATGGGAATCTCTTGTTGCTGCGAACGAACGCACGTGGCTTATTTTTAATACACGCCGTTTTCAACTAATGAACGCACTCAAAATATTACTATTGTGGATAACACAATGTCCTGTAATGCATTATATTTTTCAGCAAAACAAGCATAGAGGGGATTTTTTCCCTTCTGTTAATAAAAATATTGTTTTTTCATTGATTTGAACTATGTTTCAGTAATTTCCGAATGCTTCACAATAAGGCCATCGACGAAATATGGTACAAGCGAGCTGTGGAACATCATTATGTGGACCCAAACAACTTCGTTTATTCTGTGCCACACTATATCGGTAAGATAATTTGCAATTAATCAAAAACAGTCTTTGATTGACGTTGCTCGTAAATTTGGAGAACACAGTCCATGCTGTTTTATATACATATGATCTTTACCAAGGTTCGTCTATGTAGCAAAATATATCCTGTATAGACTCTTCTAGAATCATTGATTGAATGAAGCAAATTTTGTATTTAGTGCAAAAAAGTGCTTACTTTTCAGGTGTACAATAGCCAAAACCATAAAAACATCATACGTCCAAAGGACAATTAATTGATTTCAGAACATTTACAGATTAAAAAAGCTGACCAGGGTATCCTGGATAAAATAATTCTACTAGAACATGTCTGTTTCAATGTCTTATGAAATGAAGTGATGAATTCGCTAACCATATTCTTCACTTCACAGGTAACACCAGCAACAGTGTCGTTACTGTCAGCAGGGCTATATTCAAAGAAGAAGGATCTAGAAAAGCACCAGTGGCAGTCGTTGGTTATCAGTTCTATCAGAGCGCTCTACAGTCACTTTTCACGAAAATTACATCTAGTGTGAGTTGAAGTGTTATGGATTCATTTTGCATTGCAAAAACCCTTTTAGTTTCGAGATAATCATGTATATGACTTTAAACATTGTTCAAGTTCCAATAATGTAGATAACCCGCACTGTTTAGTAATAAGTATTAAATGTCAGCTATTTGTGGGAACGTTGAACTAATATTACGGCATGAAGTCTACTGTTCTGTCATTTGAACACGGAATAATCTCACAACTTCACTGCTCTGTGGTCATAGCGACAAATCCTTGCTTAATCAATAATAAAGACGTTATGTCCTTCAGCTATCTTAGGTTATATGTGTATGTTATTTGAAACCAGTCCGGAGGAGTGCTCACACTATGTCATTTAGGTTGATTTGTCAACCCTGAATTTCGTGAATGTTGTCAAAAAATATATCTCCAATGAACTAGCAAACCCGAGCAATCAACAATGGAACAGGAGGGCTGAACTAACTTAAATTAACGCCACGATTAATTATTTATTAATAATCAGATGCTATTCACTTCATTTCAACTAATAGCTATCAGCTGACTAGTTCCTAGAAATTGGTCCTTCGAGCCGGATTCGTAACAGTGCTCTACTAACACGTTTCTTTTTCAGTGTGGAGACATGTCGTGCAAGCGAACTTGCGACTCGGAGGAACTCCATTGTCTGGTTCTCGACGACAACGGCTACGTCATCGTCAGTGACGATCCTCGTGAAACGGGTTTCTTTTTCGGCAAGATACGGTCAGACATCATGGGGCAGTTGGTGGAAGAGGGAATATACAAGGCGACGAAAATATACGACTATCAGGGACTGTGCGCTGAGCCACAGGATGGAGCCAGTCCGGCTTCAAAGTTGTTCACAGTAAGTAACTGAGTGATTGAATTGGGAATATATCTTATATCAAACTTTCAGTCAATGCTTCAATAAAGATACATCCATATATTAAAAACCGACAACGATTTTCCAGCCTCTACTCCACCTCTCCAACATCTTCAACTGGCTCGCGGGCAGCCTCGTCCTTCTGGCGCGCGCGGCGCTCGGCAACCACCACTTCGAGTCGATGCAAGGCGCGGACCACTACCCGGAAATGCACTTCGAGGTGACGGACGAGCACGAGTTCGAGCACCGCGAGCACTTCGAGGACGCCGAGATGCCGCTCAGCGACAAGGAGTTCGTGCAGAAGTTCGCCGTCACGAAAACAAAACCGGAGCCGTGCGACACGCAGCTGTCTCTCTACTCGCTGGTCCGCTACTCCGAGAGGAACATCTCCGGCAGCGCGTATAATAGGACGATGGTGGAATGTTCGAGGTAGGTTATATGTTACCGCCCAGCGAACACATCTGTAACATGACGCCTCTGAGATGTCGCATTGAGGTAAAACTGCGATATCGCTAACGTTACATCGCTGCTATGTACATAAGAAAATACATCGGTGACATGACATCTCTGAGATGTCGCAATGAGGTAACACTGCGATATCACATACAAATATAGCTGCTGTGATGATGTTATCGTCATATGCGTTTTTTGCAAAATCAATAATTACATTTTTGCGATGTCTGCATTGCCGCTTACATATTTCTTTAAATTGATTTACAGACACGAAAACTCTACTTTACAGTAATTATAACTTATTAACTTGTTTCAGGCCTTTCATTGTTCAGAAGGTAGCGGATAGTAATATGATTTTCCTGGTGATCACAAAGGTTTGTTGGGAGGACAAAAACCTGGTCGTAGATTCGCCCGATCCTGTCGAAGTGGATTACAACATGAGTTTGGCGTGCTACAGGGCTGCTCATAACGACTTTCCAAGAAGGCATTACATGAGCTGTATCAACAAGCATGCGAACGTGAGTGGTAGTTCATTATTCAGAATTTTTCTGTGAAATTGCAATTCCACAACTTTTTTTGCAGGAGAGCGAGATAAAGCTATGCGGGAAAGGGGCCAGCGTATCGCCGTCTCTTATTCTACCAGTCCTGTTGCTACTCACCATATCATACGTTTCACTATTGTAGGTTTTAGGTTAGTTTAGGCAAAATTTCGACATCTGTGATATACTAGGTATTCTTAAGGGCGATGGGTATTCTGTATCAACTTAATATCGAATTTACGAATTTGTTGATTTTTAATTTGTTATCGTGTTGTTTTATTTTAATCAACATTCCATATATTTTATGTAAGTAAATCATGTTTGAAATAAAGTTTTTCTTGATTGAAATGATTTTGAACTTCCATTGTCGAAATAAGAGAGAAATTGATTCTCTACGATTCAAGTCACAACGTTTTCCATTGTTCTCAAGAGAGTGTGACAAATTTTTTCGATACTCTCGTGCATTCATATGGGCCATCTTTGGTCATTAATGTTGGGATGCAAGGGTTCTCAGGTGCATAACATAGCAATTGCGGAATAATGTTACTTATCCATATTTTCCATTTCCAAATAATAAAAATTTCAAGTGAGAAATTACTAGTGTTATGAACTCAGTTAGTCTACCGAAACATAGATGGTGGTCTAGTCTAGTAAACATTTTCCGTTGTATAGGAAAAAAATTGAAAAATGAAAGAGATCAAACAGTAATGCTTTGCGCTTTCCTTGTTTTTTGAATGGCGTGAAAATTCAACTCCTTCCCAGAGATTCTGAATGCACTCATAATCTCGGGGGTCCGACTTTGAAGTTTCAATGAATAATCAGTTTGGCTACCAAATCATAGATGGCGGTATAGTCTAGTAGAATTTTTCTTTCAAACTGGTAAACTTAAGATTTGACAAAACTAGTTTGATTTATGCACTCTGTGAGCCGCATTCCATCTTATTGAGAATTTTGAAGCAAATCCATTATGTATTTCTGACCAAACAATTTCCAACTGGGTTAACTTTTCAGTTTTCATTTGAAAGAGGTTAGGTTAGGTCAAATTAGGTTAGGTTAGGTTTGAAAGAGGTTAGAGTTGGGTGTGAATAGCAAACGCGGAATAGAGCCACATCTCCATATTTTTCAATACCAAAGAATAGTTTTCCATGAAGAATACAGTAAAAATTTCATCATTGACAATGCAGACTCGATAATGCAGCAGTTTTGCTGTCACTTTCGTTTGAAGAAATTAGATATGTAGCAATTTTCTATAACAAAAACCCAACGATCAGAAACTTGTCAAATGCCTTTTATTATATAAAATACCTGGGAATGAACATAGAGAACACTAGCATTCAAACTGCATCGATACTTTCCAGTCCGCAGTGACTTCTATGGCAACAGTAACTATAATATAATGTATACAGCACATATTCGGGTAGTAACGTCATAAAATTTGAAAGACTCATTCAAATGTTTTCAGGAAGAATGATACTATTGCGGCCAATATTCGAAAATGTCAATTCGTATAAAAATACACACTTTTTTCTCACAGCTTGTCACGACTATATTTATATCTATAAATAAAAAGAGTAAAACTATTATACCTTCGAGTAGAATAGTCGAGCGAAAATAAAATACGCAATGTTGCGATATGTCTAAGTTTAAGGAACGTAATACTTTTCATTGCGTCTGTTGCATTTTGGCCTGCATTGCCGCGATCATTTCCTGCATGCGCTTCAGCTCAGCCTCTTTCTCTTGCAGAATCCTGTCTCTATCACCAGATGCATTGGATTTGTCTTCGACGCTGAAAAAAAAAACCATCAAATAAGTGATCTTTAGTACTGATAACCGGCAAAATTAAACAACAATAAATGTTATTAGTATTTGAAGATACATAGTATATTAATACACTGTAGTGGTGTAGTAATGCACTGATAACAATAGAGATATTATTGAAACTAGGAGTGAAAAAAAAAAAGGATTTGATATACAGTGTTAGTCAAATGTATAGACCCGCTCATTTTTCTCAGTTAATATTGAAACTATCGAAAAAAGTTCGGACGAAAGTTGAAGGGTATTTCACTCTGCACCGTTTTGTGAATTCACATATTTTTTTGATGTGCCATTGGTCATCGGCAATTTTTTAAAACAGAACCATATATCATATATAGTATCTTCAGAATACACTGCATATTGAATAGTAAATGGGCAATAAAATTCCATATGTGTTTTTGTGTATTTATATACAGGGCATTGAAATCAATAACAACTACAAAATTCATGAGACCTTGGGAAGTTGATGGAGCATTCTTAAACCCCAATGGCATACTTAAAAAATCAAAAATTTAATAGTTTTATAAAAACCTCGTTTTCCGAAATGTTTATGCAATGAGGATATTGGTAATTGTGATAATATTTTGAATACTGAAATCATTGTTAGTCTTCGCACTGCAGGTGGAGTTTTTATAACAACGTTTGCTCATAAAGGGATATTTGCCATTATTAATATATGGAAAGTGTGCTGGCTTCTCCATTAAATGTTATGCTTATACAGGGTGTACCAGAATAAAGGGGACAATCTCCGCTAAAAGTTTCCTCTAATATGAGTACCAACTGAGTTACAGGGTGGTGGAACTGGCAAAAAAAATTATGTTTTCCAGAATGACTGTAACGTCCCAATTTATCTCAATGAAATTTGGTATGTGTACCCCTAATCGCCCTTCCACACAAAACTGATATAGATATTGTCGCCTCTTTCTCAATTTCCAATATTTTCTACATAGAAAAGGAACAGATTTCATTATTGAAAATGTCAACGGATTTCAAGATAATTCAAATGGAGACTCATTGTCGATTATTCAAAGATTTTTCCAACTATTATTTTTAGCGTTCTATTGATTAGAAAACTCTTGATGTTGAGAAGTAGATATGTGGGAATGTTCAAGTTGTAGAGTTTATGTAGCATTCCTTAATGCCAAACACTATCAAATGCATTGGTGATGTCTAAAAATAGAGCAGCTGAGTGTCGGTTTGCGAGTCTTCCTGTTTGGATCCAAAGAAATATATTGCCAATATAATTATTATTATCACTCACGTAGTCCTCTTGCCGGCGGTGGGTCCTTCCTTGGCCAGCCTCTCCGACCTATAGTTCTCATAGTGCACTTGCTGAGTAATCTCCTGCAGGTCTTGCATGTGCGTGATCAGCATCGTGCGCAGCTTGATGAAGTCGCAATGCTCGGGATTCTCGACTTCGACCACTCCCCACGGATACAGGCGCCCTTTGACCTTGCGACCGCGCACTTCTAGTTCGGTGTTGGCTCCGCATACCGCAAACGGGACCGCCTGTTTCAACTGGCGCACCTGGAAAGGGAACGAAAGTCATTATTATGATAATAATAATTATAATTATAGAAAAAAAACATACTATTGCGAGATTCTTCAGAAAAAACAAGGTAGAAGTAGCATTCAGGCCACATGCCAGGTTATCTAATGTCCTTTTCAATGCCAAAGATAAAACAGATAAAATGAAAAAACATGGAGTTTATAAGCTTAGGTGTCCAGAGTGTATCAGTGTTTACGTAGCCCGTAACACATATCTGTCACCGTATCGAGTTTGCGCATGCGCAGATCGATACGGATATGGATACGGTTGGAATTTCGATTTGGCTTTAAGTGTCTATTATCTGTAGTACATATACGTTCACCTACTGAAGTTTTTTTATCTACCTTACATTATATGCCAGCAAGAACTAAAAAAATTTATGAAAACTTGGAAACATTCAAATTAATCGGCAACATCGTCATCTGTCAGGTTCTGATTGATACTTTAATCAGATTTAATCCTTTTTCACTAACCTGCTCTTTATATTCTTCGTCTTCGTCGGAATCGCATTCTGGTAGGGAATATATTCGGATCCCATGCTCTGCGATCTCATCCAGGATCTTCTTCTTCAATTTCAACATCTCTTTCTTCGTCAACACGTCGGCTTTGGCGATAACGGGGACAATGTTGACTTTGTTGTGGAGCTTCTTCATGAATTCGATATCTAGAGGTTTCAGTCTGGAAATTAGAAAGATGTGGTAATGTATATGATTTGCATTAAAAAAATTAACCGAAAAACACTTATGGAAAGTAGTCATAAGGTGTACAGGAAAAAAACACACACAGATCGATATCTACATGACGGATCCAACTATCATCCAAAATAGAAACGGACTGTCAACCCTATTGAAGAGAGCTTTGAGAAAATGTGAACCACGGTACATCGACGTCATAATGAAACACAACTGTGTTGCAAGCGAACGGCTGCAACAAAAATGACATTTGTGCTACGCGCCCAGAAAAGGAAAACCAGTAAAGAGTAAAAGTTATTTAAATAAATGATGAATAAACAGAGTCCTATTGCGGAGCCTTGAGGTACAATGTAAGGCATAGACTCAAATTTAAAAATTCTTTCATTAAAGCTAACACTTTGCTTTCCATTTTCTGAATAAGAATCAAACAGGTACAAAGGTAAGCCGTAGCTAGATCGATATTTCGTTATGCTAAGATGACACAAGTTTATGGAAGTTTATATGTCCGGCGACCGCCCTCAATGCCTTCGATTATGTCTTTCATTACCCTGGAGACAGCATATATTATTGATTGGTTTTTTCAGTTTTTTGTACCGATTGTACCGATTCCACATTTAGAGATCACCCCGTAAGTTATAAAAAGTGATCCAAACAATGTGTTTGTTATCCGAACATCCCGGATTCCAAACATTCTTGCTGCTCGAGTTCAACATCCTTCCATAACAGATTAGCACTATCATTCTATATTCAACCCAGACAAGAATGGTACAACGGACTGTACATTGTAGTCGGCCATATAGAGAATATAATTGCTTTTGCATGAAGATAATGGCACCAATTATGAAACGCTTTGCATGCCATTTACCTCAGCCACATGTCATCAATCAATTTTATCAGTCTTGAAGAATATTAATTTGACGGAAATGGAATTGGTAGATTGGGAAAGTTAAATATGGAAAGCATATTTGCAATAGCAGAGAAAGCACATCTCTTTTAAATAACAATATTTTTCGGCAAAATGCGCCTGACTAGTTAGAATTCATAATAAAATAATATTGAAGGGCTTCTGGGAACATTTTCCCAAAAACCCATCGGAAATATTTTTGGAAAAAATATATCACCATATATAATTTTTTCAAATTTTTTATTTTTCATTTTTCGAATTTCAAATATCTGTCCTCTAACGTATTTTGACGTGCTGATTCCGACTCTTTGAACGAAAATGTCGTAAACCCATCAGATATATTTTTGGCGAAAAAAAAAACATCCAAAATTGATTTAAAGCTATTCAACTCGAGAACGGTTAGAGATAGACGAATTCTGCGAACGCCAATCGATTCAGAATGGTCGAATTAGTCTGTTCTTGGAAGTTGACCAAAAAAAATCAACGGACCAAAAAGTCGAATATATCACCATATATTATTTTTTCTAATTTTTTATTTTTCATTTTTCGAATTTCAAATATTTGTCCTCTAACGTATTTTGACGTGCTGATTCCGAATCTTTGAACGAAAATGTCGTAAACCCGTCAGATATATTTTTGGCGGGAAAAAAAACATTTAAAATGGAATTAAAGCTGTCCAATTCGAGAACGGTTAGAGATAGACGAATTCTGCGAACGCCAATCGATTCAGAATTGTCGAATTAGTATATATTGTGGATTTCGAGTCAATCGAAAAAAATAAAAAATTACTCGAAAAAAGTTGTAAGGGGTTTACCCCTAAAAATCATGAAAACTACTAAGTCGTCACATCGATTTGAAATTTGCACTGTATACGTGAAATTTCATGCTCATTCCGAAAATATATGATTTTTATGTGCTCAGATATACGATTTAGCCGGAAAACGGTGTTTAAGGTAGAAAATCCAATTTTTTGAACTATTTTATTTTTCATTTTTCGAATTTCAAATATTTGTCCTCTAACGTATTTTGACGTGCTGATTTCGAATCTTTGAACGAAAATCTCGTAAACCCGTCAGATATATTTTTGGCGGGGAAAAAAACATCCAAAATGGATTTAAAGCTGTCCAACTCGAGAACGGATAGAGATAGACGAATTCTGCGAACGCCAATCGATTCAGAATTGCCGAATTAGTATATATTGTGGATTTCGAGTCAATCGAATAAAATAAAAAATTACTCGAAAAAAGTTGTAAGGGGTTTATCCCTAAAAATCATGAAAACTACTAAGTCGTCACATCGATTTGAAATTTGCACTGTATACGTGAAATTTCATGCTCATTCCGAAAATATATGATTTTTATGTGCTCAGATATACGATTTAGCCGGAAAACGGTGTTTAAGGTAGAAAATCCAATTTTTTGAACTTTTTTATTTTTCATTTTTCGAATTTCAAATATTTGTCCTCTAACGTATTTTTACGTGCTGATTCCGAATCTTTGAACGAAAATGTCGTAAACCCGTCAGATATATTTTTGGCGGGAAAAAAAACATTTAAAATGGAATTAAAGCTGTCCAACTCGAGAACGGTTAGAGATAGACGAATTCTGCGAACGCCAATCGATTCAGAATTGTCGAATTAGTATATATTGTGGATTTCGAGTCAATCGAAAAAAATAAAAAATTACTCGAAAAAAGTTGTAAGGGGTTTACCCCTAAAAATCATGAAAACTACTAAGTCGTCACATCGATTTGAAATTTGCACTGTATACGTGAAATTTCATGCTCATTCCGAAAATATATGATTTTTATGTGCTCAGATATACGATTTAGCCGGAAAACGGTGTTTAAGGTAGAAAATCCAATTTTTTGAACTATTTTATTTTTCATTTTTCGAATTTCAAATATTTGTCCTCTAACGTATTTTGACGTGCTGATTTCGAATCTTTGAAAGCAAATCTCGTAAACCCGTCAGATATATTTTTGGCGGGAAAAAAAACATTTAAAATGGAATTAAAGCTGTCCAACTCGAGAACGGTTAGAGATAGACGAATTCTGCGAACGCCAATCGATTCAGAATTGTCGAATTAGTATATATTGTGGATTTCGAGTCAATCGAAAAAAATAAAAAATTACTCGAAAAAAGTTGTAAGGGGTTTACCCCTAAAAATCATGAAAACTACTAAGTCGTCACATCGATTTGAAATTTGCACTGTATACGTGAAATTTCATGCTCATTCCGAAAATATATGATTTTTATGTGCTCATATATACGATTTAGCCGGAAAACGGTGTTTAAGGTAGAAAATCCAATTTTTTGAACTTTTTTATTTTTCATTTTTCGAATTTCAAATATTTGTCCTCTAACGTATTTTGACGTGCTGATTCCGAATCTTTGAAGGAAAATCTCGTAAATCCGTCAGATATATTTTTGGCGGGAAAAAAAATATCCAAAATGGTATTAAAGCTGTCCAACTCGAGAACGGTTAAAGATAGACGAATTCTGCGAACGCCAATCGATTCAGAATTGTCGAATTAGTATATATTGTGGATTTCGAGTCAATCGAAAAAAATAAAAAATTACTTGAAAAAAGTTGTAACTGTTGTGACTAGTTAGAATTCATAATAAAATAATATTGAAGGACTTCTGGGAACATTTTCCCAAGAGACGAAAGCGATTATCACCGAACTTTATTGATCATTAATTCAGAAAATATGGACACCGAAGAAAAAAGCACTGAAAAAAGTTACTATCAAAAAGAGAAGCGCTCTGATTTGTTATATCGATTTATGAACCATTGGAATTTTCTGGTGACGTTCACAAGGTATTAACTAATTTGAAGATTTTCGCACCTTGTATTTTAACAAAGTATCGTTATTATCGATTATTTGGAAAAGTGTAAAACGATAACAAAATAATATTATGTTGCAATTTGTCCAGATTTAAGAAAAACAATACGAATAAAGTGCTGTTTCTACATCATAAGGCGTTTGTCGTTTACTGCAACGGCAAAAATAGGTCGATTTGTGCTTGGCGCATTCACCATATTTTCCAGATTTGGACTTTTCTACTAAGTGTAAAAAAATTGCTGGATGGGAAAGAATTTTGAAGAATGGGAGAAAAATCACTATTTGGTGGTGTCAAAATTATAAGAATGAGGTTGGAGGCTCATATCAAATTAAAAGGACTAAATGTGAGAAATAAATGAAACATTTTTCACGGTATGAATTTTTGTCAAAAAGTACCAGACTTTTCTCCCAACTCTCCTAATTACTGTGACATAACATTTGTTGACATGCAGCGATTTCTCGAAAGTACAGATTTTTCAACAAATTTTTACGTTCACATTAGGAGGTGTTGAAATCTCTTTTCATAAATAAATCGTAATACACGCAATTTCGGATTTAGAAAGATGTTTCCTGTTTATAATATCAGTATGGTATGCCATGAAGATTTCAGCTGTTTTTATTTTATTCATCAAAAAGAAGGATGACGTTTTACTGGCATAAACAACTGAAAAAATCAAACTACAACTCACACGATGTAACTTATAATTTGAGGAAGAATTTTCAGAATGTGATTGATTTATTAAGCCGTTTTATTCATTTTTAAATAGTGTTTTTATAGGGAGTACCTTATTATGAAAGAAATATTTTTTAATGGGTAAATAAATACAAATTTAATTGTATGAAAACTATATTGAAAATGGATATTTGGAATCTTTGGTGTGAATACAATTCAAGAAATAGAAGCTACCCCAATAAATAAAAAACTGTGTCACTTTCACTCGACGCGCGGTTAGCCAACAAAGTTAGCATCCTCAAGAGATATGAGTATTAGCTCTTGAGGATTGATTGTCAATAAATTTACTCTCAATAAATTTGCTCTCTCAAAATTTCCTCTCACTATTTTCTCTCAAACACTATTGACTCTCAACCAATTGGCCTTCAGTTAATTTTCTTACTTGTTATTTGCTCTTACCATAAGTTATAGCTTATAGCTCTTGAGAATGCTAATTTTGTTAGCGAAACGCGCGTCGAGTGAAAGTGACGTAGTTTTGGTGTTTTGGATAGCATCTATTTCTTGAATAATTTTTTAGTCTGTTCTAACCAGAATGAACTAAACTCTAACCAGATTGAACTAATCTTACGTGGACACTTGGGCGCGAGGAAATCATTACTGAAATAAAATTTGTTTTAAAAAAATAAAAAAACGAAGATATTTTTCAATTTGCATTTGATACATCCGGTACACAAAAAGTAATGAAATTTCAACTTTGTGTCATGTTACAGAAACTAGACCATATTGGAGTCATTTTGCCTCCTATAAGTTTTTAGAATTATTTTTCCAGGAGGAGTTACAGAGTGTTGAATAACTCATGTTTTTTGAAGTAATATCGATTTATCTCCGGAAATAACGTTGATAAACATACATGACCCAATATTTTTTTTTTTATTACCAGACTGTCATTGGCAAAATGTTTTATAGAGAAATCTTGTGCCAGTACACAACAATAAAATAATGAATGTTTTCATCACTCACCCATGTCCGAATGGTGAAATGAAATAAAAACAACAATGAACTCTATTATCCATAATATTTTTCCTATTCAATCCAGACTCATCTTTCAGGAACCTCTCGAACTGCTGGTTGATATACCCTATGATTTCATCGAAAGAGTCTCTGTTGTCGATGGCATCGCCATAACCAGGCGTATCCACTACAGTGAGTCGAAGTTTCACTCCACGTTCTTCTATTTCAACTGTGGATGGTTCCAGTCTCACAGTTTGTCTCAATTTCTCTAAAACAAGGCATGGTAGCAGTAATGAAAAACTGTGTATGTAGGTATTATATCAAGTATAATTTTATACCTCAAATTTTCCCGTATGGTATACTGGTATAGCACTCAACTTAGGAAATTAATAATTGCAAAAAAGAGAGCAGGATTAAAATATCATTATATAAATAAATAAATATCAATAAGATGCAAACAACTCACCCACAGCATCTGGTACAAGTCTTTCAGGATAGAGATCAGTCAAAAACAGAGATGTAACTAAAGTCGATTTCCCAAGTCCACTTTCACCCACTACCATTAGGGTGAATTCGAAGCCTTTTTTCACAGACTTTCTGTGCACTTGATTGGGTAGATTAGCAAAGCCTACATACCCTGGAGTCTCCATACTGGAAAACTGAAAAAAACTTGGCTAAGAACATTCCTCATAACCCTACTTTCTATGTTTATTTTAAATAAAAAACGGCCAGCAAGGAATGTATTGTTATTTAAAAAAGCAAGAAGAATAATTTACTGATGAAGATAAGATAACAAGTGGTGTTTACATTTTTTACTGATTCACTAGACATTTTAGTAACTTTTCGTTTGTTTGGCACACTATTTAAGTACTTGGAAATACTTCAATGGAAGTTTATTCAATTCGTCAGCAGCTCGACATCTTGAAACTGCTAATGTACAACTACAAATGCAATCCAAATCCAAAACAATAATAAACAATGTTGTTAATAACAGACAGGGCGGGGTGTGGCCAGATGAGTCATTGACATTGAAAATTTGAAATATTTTTTGAACAGAGCACTCTTTCACTTGACTTGGTCTCTCTGAAGCAAAGCGCACGCGCATTATTTTAGGCTTGTTCGTTGAGGATTGCCCTAGTTAATCGAGATTAGTTTCATATATTCATCTCTCTCTAACATTCGTACTTTTATGTCTTTCTCTTTTGAAAAGAGCAACTTAGAGCAAGTGTAGCAATCAGAGGACGTCTCTCTCTCTTTCGTTTATTGGCCGTTACTTCCAGTGAGGTGCAATTGGCCATCAGAGGACGTCTTAACAAACACTTTTCAAAGATGACATTTGACAGATATTTGTTGTTAACGTTGCTTTTTGACACAGAACACCTACCAACACAAAAGCGTCATTCGAGCTTCTCAGAGTAATAAAAGACAATAGAGTGGCCTTTTCCATCCTCGTCTTGCAGGCAGCATAACTTTGTTTGTTTACAAGCGAGGAAGAGCCTTATACATGTTAAGTCCGTATTCAATCGGGTGGTTTCGTGTATGCCCGCTCATTTCTTTGGATCAAGTTGTCATTCTTCGTTTGTAATATGGACCTTCTACCTCTAAGTGTAAAAAAACTGATGCCCTTACTGTTTGACTACCCGTCACCCCCTCACCAAAATAAAATTATAAAAAAGGAAAGTTCATGTTCACTTTAAAACAGCTATTTGTGTAGATATAGGCAGGGCATCTCTATGTCTTTTATTACTCTGAGGAATTGACTTTATTAGCTAAGCGCCATATTGGATGTGACCCTCATGGTTGCCAGCTGCGTAAACAGTTTTATCTCTGTCTCTCTCATGGATTCAACCATAAAGTCATCTCACTTATTCTGTCGACAATAGAATTCTATGGTACACGGAATCTCACATGGCGCTTAACGATTAAATAATAAGGTTAATTTACCTACCGCCCTGACATGACATTAAACAACCTAAATTTTTGAATGGTCTCGAAAATTTTGCCCCATTAAAACAAATGGGCCACCTTTGAGTGACACACTTCTGTGTAGGTAAGGTGTTCTGTGTTTTCTGAACACTAAAGACACAACTTAATAATTTTTTCAGCTGTTTCCACTGTTTAACTAATATTTGCTCACAAATGAAGCAGTGACTTAGGCCGGATTTTCATGAATACGATATCCGACGATCCGATGGTACGAAAATGTTCTGATTGGTTGAAAAAATGTTCTGATTGGTTGACTTGCTGTCACACCAACCAATCAGAACATTTTCGTACCGTCGGATATATCGTATGTATGAAAATCCGACCTTACAGTAAAAGTCAGTCGCAACGCCACCCGTGGGGAAATAACAAGCATTCCTCAATAGCAAAGACACACCAGGGGGTCTATTCTCGAACCGTTCGGTTTCAAATCGTATACGAAAAAGAGCGAAGAACATACATATTTCATGTGTATTGGTGTGAAACAGAAAATCGAATTCGTATACGTACAACTTCTAGAATAGCACCCCAGGAAGTGAACAAAGTTCAGGAATTTTTGTCGGAGAGTATTAAACAAATGAAATAGTAAAGTCGATCATGTCAAAAGTACCCTTCTCTCCAAATATTTCCACCATGTGGAAAATATGAGGCAAATATCTGACAGAAAACAACTACTTCCCTGGCTAACACCACGACGGACATTTCTTTTGTTTCACAAAAACTTTTCTACTATCAGAAAATGAAAATTTAGATCAAAACTCTTTATTCTTTAAATATGTATTTATCTCTGTACAACGGTTCCTAGTAGTGTTACTTAAAATAGGTAACTTATCTTTGTACATTACTAACCCACAAAAAAGGGATTTTTCGAGTATAACTAAATCTATATATAGTAGTCGTGATGTGATCAACAATATATGCAACAAACAGGTGTGAAGTTTACTTCAAAATGTACTCCAAAGATGCTTCCTGAGATAGAGATCGTTATCGTTAGGCAAAAATAGGCAATAATCGATACAAAAAGACAATTTCTTTCTGAAAACGGTTCAATGATGAATTATCATACGAAATTGTACTAAAGACAGCAATAGCTATGCACTAATGGTGTCAACTTGGTTTTACAAATATGGAAGTCTTGGAGTATTTAAAAAAAATCGATTCGTTATAATTTGAAAATATTTTTTTGGCGTGTAAACTTCGTGTCACACATCTCCAAACTTCTCCACCACTCAACTTCTCGAAGAACAGCGCCACTTCATTCCCACAATAAAACTTTTTTCTCAAAAGTCATCGTGCGCATGTTCGTAGATTCCTAAGCGTAATTATAGTTCGACATCATTTGAAATCTGTCGTAGCTGCACCTACAGCCTGCTGGTGTCATTGTCTAATCTCTTTCCGTTCCTCACCAAAGCTGTTATGGTTGGGAGATTCGTTTCGTCGTGCGTAAAAACAACGTTGTCGTGCCCTGCAAGATTTTTCGACGGCGGCGCAATTGCCTTGGTGGGACCTTCTATGAGGAAGGTAGTTAGTAGAAACATGATGGAACCTGTAAAGATCGAGTACATCAATGGCGAGTCTGATTCATAATGAAAATATGCTTTATCTCAGATCTTGTCTCACAGCATTCTTCGACTTTCATCAAAGAGGCTACAAGAGTTATCAAAGAAAACATTCAAAACACTCTGTTATATATCTTTCAAATTATGTTCCAGAATGAATATTTGAAAATTGTCATTGTGGAACTTTTGCAAACTATAGTACATTCTTTCAGACAATAAACCTAATAGGATCTTGCCTAAAACGAGTTGGCGATTTAGAACCACCTCCTTGTTAGGATTCCTTAAAATTTGACAATATTGTCTTCGTGATGAATCTAGTCACATCCAAACATATTTTAGATGTGCGGGTTGAGAAATTTGCATTTTCTCCGTTCTTTACTTACTCAAAGCATATGCTCCTACGTAGAAGATGAATAAACTCTCCCTGTATCCAATCCTTTTTGAGACTGGCTCTACAGCTATGGGTAGGTTTCCTCCAATGTTGTTCATAACGAAGAGAAATACGCCAATTGTTGTTGATCTGACCTTTAAAGGAACGATTTCCACCACCATGGCAAAGAGGATTCCAAACCACATTTCAGCTAAAAAAAACAACCAATTGCTAGTGCTATTTTTGTTTCAATTTACATTTGTTTGTCAATTTACAACCCCAAAATTACAATTCTATACTACTCTCGAATTCCGAGATATTTCCTATCCAAAACCTCGTGGGCCGCCCTGTATTACGATAGGTTGATGTGGCATTTTCGAGGCCAAACATCATTCGAAAGAACTCGTGATGCAGAGCGATTTTAAAACTTCAAACACGTGTATCAAGCCGTCCATCAAAACAGTAATTCATGTGTTACTTACCGAAGAAATACGATATTCCCAGGGTGATCATAGCCCAGGTAGGAGTGCAGAAAAC
Source organism: Chrysolina haemoptera (assembly GCA_958298965.1). Classification (NCBI taxonomy): domain Eukaryota; kingdom Metazoa; phylum Arthropoda; class Insecta; order Coleoptera; family Chrysomelidae; genus Chrysolina; species Chrysolina haemoptera. Next base: position 322,149 of record OY282594.1, on the reverse strand, counting down.
ACTTCCGAAGGCGAAAGGCGTCGAACAAAGTTGACTCACTGCGAGTACGACGCATCTTGATCGTATTCCCATTTTTGCTACGATTTTGTCTGATATTATTCCTCCTACAACAACGCCGATGGATCCTATGACGATTGTGACAGCAAAAAGCCACCACCCTGAAAAAAAAAACAATCATTATTTCTCGAGACATATTATATCGATTTAAAATTGATTTGATAATAGTATTTTATGTTATAAAAACAGAAAAGCAATTATGCATATTTAGAATTAGCACAGTGCATGGCGAATGGAGAATCAGAAAAAATCTACAGTTGCTAGGCTTTGAACCCATCACCGGCAGCCAAAATGATTGAGCGACGACGCTTCTTACCACTCCGGCTACCTGGCCCTAGTTCATGAATGATATTTAGTACTTGATGGTTAACTCTGTTTGCCTTCATAGTTACCGATATTTCGACGTTGTTCTTGGTCAGGACATTCAGCCCAGATAATAAGGGTATATTTGTACCAAAAATTGCCCGACAGTTTTTGACCGATATAGGGTAGGTATGTGTTTTTTAGGTTTCGTCTCTAAGAATCAACGTCAATTTCATACACTTACCCAAATCGTAGTCGGGAAAATACGTCTGATAGTACAAATCGCAGTTGTAGGCGAAGCACATTCCACCGCAATGCCTGATTGAAGCGGCCAAACACAGTAGGATGACTCTGGGATCTTTGATGACGTCCCAGATGGTTATTTCCTTGATCTCCTCTCCCTGCTCGTTGTGTGTCGCTGTTTCTCCGATAGCTGTACGTTCCGGTTCCCTTAGCGTGAACCACGTCAAGAAAGCTAGTATCAAGGCCACGATTCCAGCTCCGTAGTAGGTCACTCTCCACCCCAAGTCGAAGGAATTCATGAGAGGGACGTAGCGTCCAACGGGGAAAGCGATACCTAGAAAGAAACAAATAGTAAACATAGCTTTCACGGCCGAAGTTTTCACTATCACTATTTTTATTCGAGTTTGAAGGACGTTGTTCTTTGGAATTGTTTCCTAACGTTTCGTTAGCACGGGTGACTAACTTCTTCAGAGGTCGAATCTCAAGTATGCAGGACTCAGTCTGAAGTCAGTTGATGATCCCAATATACGGATCGATACCACCTGAGAGACTAATAGCGTCTCTCTTGGCATGCATCCGTGAATGATTTTCATCATTATAATAACCACCATTTCATTTACTACTCATTTATACTCACCATAACCCCCGTATATACCCCAGTTGAAGATCGACATGACGAGAGCCCGTTTTTCTTCTGGAAAAATGTCGGAAAGAATCCCTGTTGCTAAGGGATTGCAGCCAGATTCTCCAGCAGCCATTATCATTCGCAGTAAGACCAATTGCCAATATTCTTTTACGCTTCCGCTTAGGATTATAGCCAAACCAAAAACCACGGTACAAACAGCCAACATTTTCACCCTAGAAAATAAAATAATCAAGTTCCTAGAATGATAATATCAATTCTTCAAAAGTATATTAAGACATTGTTTTCACTTTTTTTCCAGTGATATACTAGAAGTCGTTTCTTTTCACCGTGGAGTTTGGGATGTATGATTCTGATGAAACCGTTATTTTCAGAGTAATGGTTGTGAATCCCATTGTATTGTATTACTCATCAATATGAATTACAAAATATTCTAGGGTTTTTCGAACCGTCGTACCTGTTGAATTTATCAGCCAAGAAGCCCATAACGACTCCAACGATGGTGAAGACGGCTATGAAACTGGGCCCCGCCAAAATCTGATAATCCAACCCGAGTCCGTTGTAAGTCCACTCGCAATACCTCGTCCCGTTCAAAACAAACGACTCGCAAGTGTCAGAGTCATTCGCCGTCGAACACTGCGTGGGAAGATCGCTGAGATAGACGTCCGTAAGGTTGAGCTGGCAAGCGATGTCGCCGAAATGGAGATCTTGAGCAATGGCCTTGCTGGTAACGCCAATGAGGTAGTGTCCCAGCTCTCCGCAGACGTAGCCTATGGAGATGATGGCCAGGACGTAGGTGGGGTAGAGAAAAGCTAGTCTTTGGCTGAGTTCCATCATCTTTGGTGCCGATGTTTCTTGAATCTGAAAAAAGATGAGTCTTATAAAGATTTTCGTTCGAGCAAAAGTTTACCGCAATAGCCTTAGGCCGCATTCGCACGGGCGATTTTTCAACGTGAGTTAAAAAATCTCCAAATTGAGACAGATGGGTTTCTCTATATGTATTTTCAATGAAGCGATTTTATAATGCGGCGTTTTTTTATCGAGCAGTGTCAGATTTCGAACGCCGGTCGGTGAATGCCGCAGTGAATCCCACATATTGAATTATTATGAATCCGTTCATTATTAATGTGCAGAATTGTTAAACTGAATGTATTCCCTCAGTAGAATGAGCAACATTATAACGTTATTTGCATTGGCATCGTCAAATAATATAAATACACTGGAAAGTTACAGAATAAATATTTCTGAGACCTTACCAAAGATATGCAATACAAGAAAGGATTGTTGTTCAAAATTTCCATCGTATAAGGTAATTTCGGATCTTCCGTAGCTACACACGAAAGTTCAGCAATATTTTGGAAACTATTTTTCATCATATGGAATTCAAAAAAGTTCAACGTGAGAACGTATGATGTCAGTTTCAGTCTTTGGAGTTGGCTTTATTTGAATGTTTCTAGAATATGTGAAGTATTCAAAAGGTAAATAATATTGTAATAAGCATTACCTTCTCTGAAAACTATGCAGACATATCAGATGTATCATAGATTATGGAGTTAATTTCAGATTATTGAAATTAACTCTCAAGTATTGTCGCCTGTTGAATTTTTTTCATAAAGTTAATTGGCTTATTGTGGCAAATACCTATCAGAAAACAACTACTTCCCTGGCTAATACCACGACGGGTTATGAATTTGATCTGACAGATACTTTGTGCCATGTAGCTCATTGCAGAGGAAACAGTTGCAACTGCTTGCTGATGCTACCAAAGGGCAGAATTTTATTTTGATTCGAACAACTTTGAGGCCATCTGTTCCTCGTCCGAATCATCACACTACTCTTTCTATTTGAAACGAGTGTAAGCCGCTTCATATTATCCATCCATTATCCCGCAGATCAAGAAGCACTTCGATTCTCCAGGTTGAGAGACTCACTCAATTTGTTAGTTCCACTCATTTTACCAGCGAAGTTAAAAGTATCGAATTATTGAAATAAATATCTTCTCCAATTTTTTTGTTATGATTTCCCTCAACGAGAAGATCTCAAGAATTCTTAAATCACCCTGTGCAATTTTTAATAACAGCAGTAAAATACTAACAACCATTCTCGTTGTAATAACTGTCATCCTAATAACTTGGGAAGGACAATGTAAAAAATAGGAGAATAATACGGTTAATTCATAATAATGAATGATTCTAACATTGAAAAAATTTTGCGAGGTCATTTCTACCTAGTGAAAGAATAAGAACGCATATGAAATATGCACGTACAATAAACTGCAAGCGGGTTCAATTTGATATACAGTGTGGATCATTTTGTTTATTAGTGAGTATTATAGATTTCTTAATTGTTGCTATTAAGAAATCCTACTCGTGAACTTCGTTCACTCGTGAGATTTCTATAGCAACAAAGATTCGTGCATCTCGTTAAAATTATTGAGAAGTAGAAATGGGCAAACTCAGTGTTACTGTAGAAAAAAATATAAAACGCTGTTTTTCTGCTAAACAGATATGATTGTGTGGTTGCTCAATATTTCTGAACAACTTATTATAATAACAATTTTTGATATGGACATAATTACAGTGCAAAACGGATATCCAAATCCAGTAAGATACTCTATTCATCATTATCGGCAGTTTCATTAGCATCATCTTTATTTATACAACGATAACTATTAAAATAGTATGTTATATTACTAGCTTTACCTTACAGGAGGTCGTTCTCATGATAAATCTTAGAAAGAATCTTGAATAACATCCAATATATTGAGTTCATGAGCAAAAATCGTGATTCGGTAATTTTTAATTACATTAATAGTTATTAGCGCAATACAATTCAATTTTTTAGGATGATTTTGAAGGATACAAAAATGTAAATTTCTCTCAGTGAAAATCGTAAGAGCCACGTTAATGGTTAGTGTTATGGAAATAACAGTCGTAATTTCTCAAAGATTTTTGCTCTTTGTGTGATGACAAAAATCTGTCAATAACTATTAACGTCATCTTTTCTTGGCGCTACAATCAATTTTTTCGATGGTTGGTGGGTGCTAACCCCTTCTCCATACAATTATATTTAAAATAAATGTTTGTGGGTATGATTATGTGAAAACTGATTTTTTTAATAACAAAATAATTCTCGCGATGTGTGCAAAAACAAACGAATTAACTGTGGATAGGCTTTTCATTTTAAAGTTTTCATCTTTTCATTTAATTATCTAGTTAATTATCAGTTTCGCTGAAACATTATAGAATTTATGGGGGAAATCAAAGTTATATAATACTATTCTACCTGTCAATTTGCTTTTATAATAGTTCTGTTATGAGAAACATATGATCCAGAAAAACTTCTAAAAGAAAATATAAATTCAGCATTTTCTGTTATTTGATAGTTTGGGCAAGTGAATTTTTGTATGAAACGATTCCAAGAAGAATAATTACAAAAAAATTTCCACTGTGGTTACAATAATTGAATCAAGTTTTGACCACAGCCGTTTTTTTCTTCGTTGTTCGCCTGAGTGAAACCATAAAAAATTGAAGTTAATGAAGTAGAAAAAACTCGATCAAAATTTACATCAATGACCAGGATATCTGATGGCTGAACTTGGCCTTGGATGTGCCGAAATTAAAAGTAACCTCGCTGAAAATTCCTCTCGATTTTTTTGTTATTCATCTCAAGTTGATTGTGTAAAAACATGCCAAAAGTGAGAGTCTTGTTTACAAATTGTTACATTATTCATATTTTATTTACACGGACGTTTAATTAATTGATGTTTGTCAATCAGTCCCGCGGAAATACAGGGTACACAAATAAGTGTGAGCAAGAAAAAGATACACTGAGTTATTGACATTTTTCTCTAAAACACTAATTTCACTATGCTCATAATCGGTAACTACATACTTCCTATTCCCCACTAGTAGTTCCTTCACAGCCTAACTTACAACGCTTTTGGTGAGCACTACAAATCTTCAGAAGATTTTCTGAAAATTCCTCACGAGATTTTCCTTTGGGATAGTATTCCACTGAAGTCTTTGCTTCAAGTAACCTATGTAAATTTATGTTGTTTCACAATACTGGATCTCATTTTCTCTTTTATTTGGACTTGACTATACTTTTCGTTTTTCATATTGAATAAACCAAACTGAATTTGACATCCTTTTTTTCCTACCATTATGATACCCCGAACAAAAAAAAATCGCCCGGGGCGCTTTTCTATTTTCTGTCATCCTCGCGACTTGAATTACCCCCCCATGGATCAAATCTGTATACGCACCTGTCTTTTTACCGAATACTCGACGCCTAGCGATGGTGTCCCCCCTCGCCCTTAATTTTAGAAACGCCACTGCCAAAAAGCCCTTTCATTTGATTTCTTCCTTATCATCTGGTACGGTAAATTGGCATTGAGTGAAGGTGGAAAATTTATTCATGCAGAGTTTTCTTTTTTGCTATACAAAACATGTACAAACATTTTGTACGCGTATTGAACTTCATCTCAAGGAAAATCGTGCAAAATTAGCATGATTCATCGAATGGTAGGTAGGTAATGTTAATATTCGGAGACAAACATGATAATTTAAAATAAATAAATATTTTAGGTTATAAATAGATTCAAATCAGACATCAAACGGGACTTGTAGTAATTTAGTATACATGTTGTACTGTGTGTAACGTTACGAGTGTAAATCCGACAATTTTTGGTTGGAATGAAACAAAAAGAACCAAAACCTAAAAAATATTAATAATTTTAAATAATCATTCATCCAACGATACCACTTTGACAAAGTTTCAGGATTCATTTCTCTTGATTTGGTCTCAAGTTCTATTTTATACACATCTTCAGATTTTTCTGGATTAGAAAACATGCGACAACGAACATTTTATTTCGTCTCGAAGGACAAAAAGAAGTCGCACGGAGCTAAATCGGGACTATAAGGTGGGTAACCTACTTATTTGATTCCTAACGTATGAAGAAAATTTGAGTTTGTTCAGCAAGTGGGCCAGCTTCAAATAGAGTTGTTTTTTTTTTCATCCATATACATTCAAGTGGACATCCTCCCGCATCGCTTTTTTTTTTAGATGAATTGTGACATATTTGTCGATCCTGAATTTCACTTCGATAGCATGCGTGGACTCTTCCACCACCTTTCAAAAATCATAAAAAATAAAGACTTTATGCCTCCACCTGCTAGGGTAGTAGAATCGAATCGGACCGTAATTACAAAATCCGTCCTCAATATTGGAGCCGCCATATTGAATTTATGAATTTTGACAAAAATTCCATAATCTCCGACCCCGAAAACCCCCAACATACCAATTTAGAATCGAATCGGACCATATTCACAAAATTGATCTGCCATATTGAAGTCGCCATTTTTAATTTTTCTCTAACAAAAATTATATAATGCATTATCATCGAAATTATGAAAACTTGCCAAATTTCAAATCTAACAATATTTGATTACAGACACACACACCAGGACAGGTGAAACTAACTAAAGAAAAACTTGTAAGTAATAAAAATCATACCGGTTTTCCGTGATGCGGCAGAAATCTTAGCCAGTATGAAAAAGGCCATCATCATTGGTTCACTCCGTTTACTCAGGGCACATGATTTCCGCAGTTGTATTATTATTATTATAATTTTAGCAATTATTTGGTGAGTGTTCATAAACCAAATTTGATAATTATTTTGTTTAAAATGAGACAGACTCATGGAAAAACTTCAATGGTTGACAAGGGTACAACAAACAAATAGATAATTATTGTAATGACCGGGAATTTGTGTCCAACGAAATTAGATAATATCGCTAATTCTATTTGAATGACAATGGAATTTTTTTTATTATATTCCCATATATCTCTACCGGCTATTGAAAACTGATAAATCACAGTAATTATGAGATTTTATTGCATTTGAATTATCATAAATAAGAACGGTATACGAACCCCATAATCTTCTATAGAAGAATTTAAATTTATCACGTTTTCATAATCACTATCATTATTGTTATCATTATCGTACATTACTAGAGTCAAGATGGGAGCCTGGATATTCTTGAAAAGAGAGGAAGGATTTCGATATACAGGGTGCCACATAATGATGCAAAGTCTTCAAAACTTCTCTTGTGTTGCTGATTTCATGTGCCATCTTTGCTATATATATTAGTACATAATAATAAAAAAAGGTTCTGAAGGTACAGCGACTGCAATTTCACATACAGTGTGGGCCATAGTGTTTGGAACATATGGAAAAACGTTTCATTATCAGAGTTACAAAAACACTTTATAGATCTTTCTTGCACACATACCTTTAAAAATTAATTGTGACATAATTCACGTGACCACCAATTTGGTGGCGATTTTGAACAATTTATTTTGAACGGGCAATTAGTGGACTATTTTTAAGATAGTAAAACATTTGAAAAAGTTGTTTAAAATTCAAGTTTTGGATAACTTCTTTTGAATTGCCAGAAATAATTTGGAACAAAAACATTGCAATTTATGTCATCGTCGTCGTTGGTTTGATTTGCATATTGAAGAAGGTGGACTTTGTACTCTGTGATTTAAAGTTATGTTACGTTCAAATATATGAGTTGAAGATGGATTGGATTGGATGAATGAAATTATAGTCCTCTGGATCAAATGGCACGAGTGAGATTGGTTCGATTTAAAAATCATTCCCATTCAACTTATGACAATAGCGGTTGTGTCCTAATACCACCCATAACTAAATATTGGGAAAGTGGAATTACTAATAGTTCTAAAAAACAATTCTCATTACAATTAGCTTTCGCAAGTACAACTCATAAGTCACAAGGTTCAACATTAGATAAAGCTGTGGTAGACAATGGAAAAAAAGGAACTTCCATTAGTTTAACATATGTCGCGATTTCAAGAGTTGAAACATTAGAAGGATTAGCATTAAATAGAAGACGTCCCTGTGATAGATTGAACAGTATTGAAAAATTGTAGAAGACATGAAGAAATCTGTATGAATAATTCAATGGTACTAAAGAAAATGCCTGAAAATTATTTGTCGTACGAGTAATTTATAGAAACCCATATTAGTAATCCACACAGTAAAAAATACCATTAAAAGTATGTCTTATAAATTATAAATATTAATTATTATTATCGCTAGGTGAAGAAAAGCGAGGCCTCACAAAGCTACGCTAGTTATAAATTAAGTTATTTCACAACAAAAAACAACAGCGATTTGTAATTAACAAAATAATATTTAGAAAAACATAAAATTTTCAATTATTTCAGATTTAAAATTTGGCACATGGGCTTAAAATTGAATTATAAATAAATTTTTTGAATATAAGCCCACTTTTTGTACATTTGTTTTAAATTTTTTCTAAATTGCCGTCTTATTGGTGGGCAAGTGATATATGTCAATATCGATCTTAAGTTTTTCCGAATCTTTTCCCTATAAAGTATTTTTTGTAACTTTGATAAAACAAATTTTTCATATATGTTACAAACATTATGGCACACACTGTATAAAAGAATTTGCTCTCGGAAAAATAAAAAAATTTTTGGAATATAAAAGAAGAATTATTATGTAAATATGGTTTTAGACTTTTATGAAATAATATGACAACTGATGCAATGTATAGTTTAGTTCACAATGCCAATTTTGTCAAAAAGCTGACCTAGACCACCTAAAATTATGATTTTGGTCTAATTCGATTCGAAATGGCACCTAGAAAAAATGTTGGACTGGTAAATTTGTCAAATTTTACAATAGTTATAAACGAGTAAGAAGAAAAAAAAGAATGGTTTGGTTTTTTGCAAAGGTTTAAAAAAAACTTTATAAAAATCTGAAAAAAGCTCCTGAAAGAATAGGAAAACTAAAAAGTCCTACCTCCCGGACCTGTACCGACAATACTTATAATTTTAATTCAGAGGTAAAAATTGGGATAAAAACCAATAGTGACCCTTGCAGGCGCGTCGACCGAATCAGAATAAGTATGGTACAAAAAAATTAAATGTAAATATTAAGCAATAAACAAAATTAATATTCAGATTATATCATAAAACAATTTCTTTTTACCATGCTTCAGATTTGGTCGACGTGTGTGCAAGGGCTACTACCCGTTTTTATCCCAATTTCCACCACTTACAAATAGTTTTTGAAATATTTGCAAAAATCAAACCATTCTTTTTTTTTTACTTAATTACAGCTACTTTGCTACCAAATATTTCTGTTTCGCATTTTGATATATTCAGATGGAGGCGGTTTAGCAATGCACCAATCATGTAAAGTATCGATTTGATATTACAATATATGATGCAATCATCCAAACTGACGTTATAGAAGCGATTTTTTTTAAATAGTCTGCAATAGTCTTTTGCATTCCAGAGAGGTGCATAAAATTAACGGACCCAAGTTAGAGCCTTGAGGGACCCTGTTTCTTGCAAAATAAGTATGAGAGGTAAAGCCAATTTGATTGTATATTGTATTTTATTCTTGGTACTCAGTGAGTCTGTATAACAAGTGTTAGAAATGTATTTATACATACATATAAATATTTGTCTGTTACAATTAGTTGATACGAAAGGAAATAATCAGATTTTAGACGATTTCACTTTTTTTTTAACTTTTTGTCGTATAAAATGAATGCAGGTATGCATTTTTTCAAATGGTTTCAAAATAGTTACTTAAACCGAGACACTCTGTACAACATAATCCAACCCCATCCCCATCCCCAACTGTCAACCAAGAATCACTCACCCTGGAACAGAAATTCCTACTCAGACACTGCAACACTAAAAAACCTCCCTAAAAGCCGCACACAACCCCGGGTAAAGTCACTTTCCACCTGCGCGAGTCTACTTTACCACAAATCAAGTGGGCTCCGGAAACAAGAAACAATCGGTCGAAGTGACGAGCCACTTCTTAGAGTTTTTCCGAAGAAGGCGACTCTTTTTCAGCGTCTCCCACTCGCAAGAAGGCAAAGCGCAAAGCTGGCTTTGGCATTGACAGTCGAAGAAGGTCGGTTTTCTGGGAAGTTGGCATAGCTCTGGGTTTTAACCGCAAGCGGTTTGGTGGGTATTGGGGCGAACGGTGGAATTTTTTTTCAAACTTCATCACCGATACAAAATATTTTTACGCGCTCTCATGGTTCTCAGGAACAATTCGTATTTTTTATTAAAATATTCTGAAACAAGGTTAGAAGAAGAAGAAGAAACAAGAATTTTCATTCTAAACGAGTAACAGACTGTGCTTTCTCCACAACCACAAATTTCACATATAATCAAATGAAAAGCAAAGGAAAAATTATTTTGACATTTCATTTCACTTCTTGTCACTATGATGCCAGTCAAGGCTAACGTAGTTATTGCTAAAACAATGTCAGATTATTCATTCTTATACAAGTGATTGAATGAAATAGACGCAAAATGCATAAGACAGCAAGTGTTTTAGAATATTTATTCAATATCAAGAGAGTGAATGTTACCATTCTGTTATCAAATAGGTTGTGGAGAAAAGCTTTTATTTCAATCTGCTATAAAGAAGAATATAAATTTTGAAGTAAATAAAACCCATCATGATGTCTGCATAATAATAATAACACAACATGTATCCATATAGGCAATCTAAAACTTTATTTTAATCTAGTTTTTTATCTCCACTCATTCTTCCTTCTTCATATTGTACGTTAAACTGAAGATGGACATTTATATGTTCGAAACATGTCTTTAAGCAGGATTTCTATCCAGAGCTTTCAGAACTTAAAAGTAGAATCTTCATCCAAAGCTTGAAGTATTAAATTTGTGGAGACGACTTTATGTTATTTTTCCAAAAAAACTTGGTTTTCCACTTCGAGTATGGACTACTATCCGCTAACTTTTTGTCTGTTTCATTCACAATTTTTTTCTAATGTCCTTCGACAAAAATTATGTCTGAGCAGATGTAATAAAGCTAAATAATAATAATAATGATGATAAAGAATACTTCATTGTCCAAAGACTAATGCTATTGATTAATTAATTTACAAATTAGATTTTAGCAAATTGCATATGAAGTTCATACGGATCGTGCAAAAGGTTACAAATTTGTGAATGCATCAGAATAGATTTTTTCAAAATTTGCAGCGAAGCTTCAAAACTTTTGTAATTATTTCGAGACCACCTTGATCAAAGAAATTACCTCGAATTAAAAAACTGTATGTTCCGGTCAACGTAAAATGTTGCAAATCTGCAAAACTATTCGGAATATTTTTCCGATATATCTGTCAAGTTTGCAGAACTTTTGTAATTTTCCCTTTTGGTATATCAAAGAAAAATATTATAGGTAGATGAAAAAAATGTTCCGTACACTCGAATTGGTTGCAAACTTGATTCGTGATATGAAATAATATATTCAATACTGCTCCAAGTTTGCAGAACTTCTGGAATTTTCTCAACAGCAAAATTCAAGTTAACTGCCATTTTGACAATGTTGTAGGCTTCGGAAGACGTTGCAAACTGAGATTTATTGCTTTCTCGATGTATCATTTACTTGACCAAAGTTTGAAAACTTTTGGAATAATTGTTGAATTTCCGATTTTTCATGTTTACCACTACTGGCCTAAAATATGGCATCATGTATCCTCGATCATCACCAGCGTAGAAATAAAAGATATCGGATGAAAATTTGATGGATCTTCTAAATAACCTTCTTCGTATGTTGTTTGTAACACGTTTATAAACTCCTCTAGGCACCCGTTTATTTAATTTGATTCGATTTTTAACATTTTATGCGACGGAAATGTACTTTAGAAATGATACAGAAAAGTGTTATGAACAATTTATAGAAGTATTATTCTGAGACTACACATTGCCAATTAAACTGTTTGATTGATTGATTCATATATTGAAACTACCTTTACTTGTCGCTTGCATATAGATATATACGGTTTGCATACTGTATCTATATGCACAATGCACCGATTCAATGATGTTGCGGTTGGGAATAATTGAAAATAATGCCTGTCTCACTTGAGTTAATTTCTTCTTCACTGTACCATTAATTCCTGATTCGCACGTTAGCTCGGTTTTATAGTTTCATCATTCGCTTTAATTCACCAAATGAGTAAGTTCTATTATTTCCTCTCAGTTGATTGATTTGGCTGATCCTTTGCCATCTGTTGTTTGATCTATTTCATGCCGGTTGTTTGATTGAACAAATGCCGCTGAATTAAGTGGATCTAATTATGTTTTTAAAACCAAGAAAAAAATTCCATATGAGGCAGAAAATATAACTAATAATGGAAGCGCTGGAGGATGATCCTCTTCATCTCCAAGAATTGAGATTTTTTACATGCAAGGCATTAGTCACACCAAAGTTGAAAAGCACACTACAACTCTCGAACACGAATGTACCAAAAATATATTGGCTACACAAGATTCACAAACCTGGAAAGTCGGTTCTTACAATCGTCTCGTTGGTAGTGTCCCCCACATACAAAATGGGTCACAAAAGAGTTTGAGAATCTACCAGAGGCACAACCAAGCTCGAGCATAAAAACTCACTGGCCACGGCAGATAATAATAATAGCCGTCCTCTACCAGCACAGGCCATGCCTTTGGGTACACTCTAAGAGTGTTTATGAGAGAGTATAATTATTATTTAATTGACCAGTATTTTGTTTCCAAGTGTGCAAAATCTCAACGAAACTGAAAGTGACCCTTGGAGAACCCTTAATCAACATCCTATCATTGAGATCTACTAGACCATGTGATGTATCTCGATAAAATTCTCTTCAAATAAAAAGATTGACTCAATGGGTCTAATGAATAAACCTTAAGCAAATGCTTTTACTTAGATTTCTTGAAACAGACCTATCTATTTTATTAATTAATGAGAGAGACAAACCTATAGTAAAAGCTTTTGCTAGTTTTTATTCATAACACCCATTGTTGGAGGTACTTCCACTTGACATGATTGTTGTCATTGACATTTTGGGGAGAAGTGACTGGTAGTTTCAGCCCGAAGAAAAAAACGCCCTAATTTTTACTATCGATTGTTTATGATTAACTGATCAGGATATCCTGATTAAAACAATCAAAAAAACCAACGCCCACATTGGAAATGAACGGTCACGTCACCTACGTTGCAAGGCATGTGGATAGATCTATTTATTATATGAAGGTTACAAATCACAGAAATGTCGGTACCTACCCAATGAAAGTAGATTGTACAGTATATACCAATAATTATGAACTTCAGAGATGTCTGGTAATTAATACCTCTGTAAAGTTGTTCAAATAAAATCAAAAGTAGTGCTGATTCTACATTGTGAGTGCAAGAGCAATAAGTTATACTTATAATGCAGTTACCTGACATTAGGTTGGTATTGGACTAATATGAATTAAGCAAACTGTAAAACTAGGTTTAATGTAATCTTCCTCCCTTAGTCGTCACTACACCAAAGGTTCCAAGTGCTGTCTACACAGTGCGCAGTGCCGGATTTATATTTTTTATGAGTGTAGGCCACTTTATTTCCGCCGTCCCATGTACCTTTCTAAAATGAATAAAAATATGAGCGTCCTCTGATTTGCATATACGGCCTATTTACAAATTCAGGACACTGCGGTGCAGGTATATTTTGTTCATTAGAATTGAATATACATACTTTGTAGGATACACAAACATTCACAGTTCTTAGGCCGAATTTACATGCATACGATATCCGACGATCCGATGGTACGAAAATGTTCTGATTGGTTTAACTGGCAGGCCTTGACAACAATTCAATATCGGATAGTCGGATATCGTGTGCATAAAAATCCGTCCTGACATAACTGCACAATTTTTCTGGTAAATTTGATTGGATCAAGGAGCTGTCACATGTAGTTCTGTTATAGGAGACCAAAAAAACGCAGCTATTATTTGCTCACATCTATATCAAAACAGTTGGCAATAACTGATTTCAGTGTTACCAACCATACATACAATATACATTATACAATTCACTAATAATAATTATCTGTCATAATATATTCGCTAGCTTATTGTTTCTGACATGATTAGAAAAAACAACGATTTAAAAAAAAGTGCCATTTCCAATGAAAAAAAAGCGTGAGACGGAGGAAGCAGGATGTGTATATCGGGCTGGTGAAGAGAAGGAGACTTATTGAGTGTTTTTTTCGCGGTAGGAACGTCTCTAGAAAATGCCAATCAAAATCCAAAAATATGCTGTATCTCTGAAATTACTTGAGACCGCCAAAAATTTCATTTGGATTTTTTGTTCAGGATACCAAAATACGTAAGTACCAACAAAAACATTTTTTTGATAGCTTGTGGCCCCCGATGAGCGGAATTTTACCCGTTAAGCTATATGCCTTAGGTACCTCTATAAAATCAATGTTTTTTGAGTCTATCTCTAGTTTCAACCATCTTGACATCTGTTAGACACCTTTTTTCCTTGTAGTCCTCATTTCTATCTGTTGCTGTATCAACTTGGATATTTCATCAACTAGGAATGTCAAATTTTTTTTTTGCTTTTTTTGGACCTCAGCTACTGCATTCCAAACATTTAGTTTGCAAATTTTTGCGAACTTGAACATGTCTTAGATACGTCCTTGTGACATTCATCAGTATAAAAACCAGCATGCATAATAGTAATTATTTATTCAATAAAACATATTCAAATCATGCATTTACCATGAGTGTGGAGTCAATTTTTACTTTCTAATAAATGTTATGATACCACGTATTATTCGTTTAATGATTGAAAAAATGATCAATAATTATAAATATTGACAAACAACGATTTTGTAGTATCCATTGAAAAGTAGCACAGATGAGATACGAATTTACTATTGCCAATGTTGTCCTTACGACAGAAGGCTGATTTAGTTTGAAAGCGAAATTTTAAATGAGGGTTCAAAGTATTTATATTGAATTTCAATGTTATTGCAAAATACTCTGAAATATACAGGTCCGAATCATCGTACTTTGATAAGTAAGTACTTTGGTAAGTAAGTGAGTTGATACCAAGGAAATCAAATATTAATAAATACTGGTTTTCATTTTGTTGAGAAAAATGTATGATAAATCAGTTCACATTTTTCTGAAAACACTTGACACGTGATGATTTTTCCGAATTTTCTTGTTTTACATCTGCTAGGTGTTCTTTGTATCCTATTCTTATATATCTATTCGTTTGTCCATAATATTTTGCAGTCCTTACATTCCGTTTTGTAAATTCCCGCCTTTTATAATTTTCAAATTTGTTTGTTTTTTAATTTTAAGGATTTTAACACGGAAATAACTACCTACTTTTGGTGAGTACTTTCCAAACTTTTAAAATAATCGTAACTTATAATACTTAATACATCGTGGCAATTAAAAAAAAACAATTTCATGAGAAACCATTGTTACAGAGCCCTGAGGATGAATTTAATTGAATTCGAAACGTTGGTACGAAAACAATAGTTTTTTTCTCAACATATACTGGTCTCAATCCCAACTAACCTCCGACATAAAACCATATATAACGTTGAAAAAATTATAAAAAATAATAACGATAAGACACAAAAATGTGAAAAATCAGTAATTTATAAATAATTGAATTGTGGTCCTTGTCCCAAAATATTTGATGGCCAGACAGGTAGCCATCCAAAACCGCCTACGTAACACCGTATAAATTATTTCTGTAAAGAAGAAAACAAATTTAATGTATGCTAATATAAATTTAGAAGAATATCATCCTCACCTTGATGAAAACTTCGAAATTATTCATGTTTAAAATAAAGGTAGTAGGCATGAATATTCAGAAACCACGGTTGAGTCCTCAGCAAAACTCAGTATGGTACCGTCGGTATCAATGTTGTGCAGGTCAACAAGGTATAAGTAAATTGAAAAGGAGAGGTCTAAGAACCGTACCTAGTGGTACATCATATTCTAGGTTTCTACATGGTTTTCCCATTACCGGACAGTTCGTTCTCATTTTGTACGTCAAATACAAATGTTATTAACAAAAAAAAAAGGTAGAAGTTTTCACTAGTCGATTTTTTATTATACATTAAAACATCATCTACATATCTTTGACACTTATAATGGAGTAGAATATTGGTAGAATATTGTGAAAATATTGGCAAAATATCAGCCATCAATCAGTTTTCAAATGTTTTTTTTGGCGCCAAAGATACTTCCGATGAGTTTTCGACATTTTCGTTCAAAAATTCGGAGTCAGCACGTCAAATTACGTCCGAGGAAAAACATTTGAAATTCGAAAATTGAAAAATAAAAAAGTTCAAAAAATTATATCCATCATGAAATACTCGACTTTTTTGTCCGTCGATTTTTTTCGTTCAAATTCTCAGTGTATACTAATTCGGCTATTCTGAATCGATTGGCGTTCGCAGAATTGGTCTATCTCTAACCGTTCTCCAGTTGGTCAGCTCTGAATCAGGTTTCAAATGTATTTTTTGGCGCCAAAAACACTTCCGATGAGTTTTCGACATTTTTGTTCAAAGATTCGGAATCAGCACGTTAAATTACGTCCGAGGGAAAAAATTTGAAATTAGAAAATTGAAAAATAAAAAGTTCAAAAAATTATATCTATCATGAAATACTCGACTTTTTTGTCCGTCGATTTTTTTCGTTCAAATTCTCAGTGTATACTAATTCGGCAATTTTGAATCGATTGGCGTTCGCAGAATTGGTCTATCTCTAACCGTTCTCCAGTTGGTCAGCTCTGAATCAGGTTTCAAATGTATTTTTTGGCGCCAAAAATACTTCCGATGAGTTTTCGACATTTTCGTTCAAAAATTCGGAGTCAGCACGTCAAATTACGTCCGAGGAAAAACATTTGAAATTCGAAAATTGAAAAATAAAAAAGTTCAAAAAATTATATCCATCATGAAATACTCGACTTTTTTGTCCGTCGATTTTTTTCGTTCAAATTCTCAGTGTATACTAATTCGGCTATTCTGAATCGATTGGCGTTCGCAGAATTGGTCTATCTCTAACCGTTCTCCAGTTGGTCAGCTCTGAATCAGGTTTCAAATGTATTTTTTGGCGCCAAAAACACTTCCGATGAGTTTTCGACATTTTTGTTCAAAGATTCGGAATCAGCACGTTAAATTACGTCCGAGGGAAAAAATTTGAAATTAGAAAATTGAAAAATAAAAAGTTCAAAAAATTATATCTATCATGAAATACTCGACTTTTTTGTCCGTCGATTTTTTTCGTTCAAATTCCCACTGTATGCCAATTCGGCCATTCTAAATCGATTGGCGTTCGCAGAATTGGTCTATCTCTAACCGTTCTCCAGTTGGTCAGCTCTGAATCAGGTTTCAAATGTATTTTTTGGCGCCAAAAATACTTCCAATGAGTTTTCGACATTTTTGTTCAAAGATTCGGAATCAGCACGTTAAATTACGTCCGAGGGAAAAAATTTGAAATTCGAAAATTGAAAAATAAAAAGTTCAAAAAATTATATCTATCATGAAATACTCGACTTTTTTGTCCGTCGATTTTTTTCGTTCAAATTCCCACTGTATACCAATTCGGCCATTCTAAATCGATTGGGGTTCGCAGAATTGGTCTATCTCTAACCGTTTTCCAGTTGGTCAGCTATGAATCAGGTTTCAAATGGTTTTTTTGGCGCCAAAAATACTTTCGATGAGTTCTCGACATTTTCGTTCAAAGATTCGGAACCAGCACTTCAAAATACGTACAGGGACAAAAATTTGAAATTCGAAAAATGAAAAATTAAAAAGTTCAAAAAATTACTTATCTATCATGATACCCTCGACTTTTTTGTCCGTCGATTTTTTCTGTTCAAATTCTCAGTGTATACCAATTCGGCCATTCTAAATCGATTGGCGTTCGCAGAATTGGTCTATCTCTAACCGTTCTCCAGTTGGTCAGCTATGAATCAGGTTTCAAATGGTTTTTTTGGCGCCAAAAATACCTCCGATGAGTTTTCGACATTTTCGTTCAAAGATTCGGAATCAGCACGTTAAAAATCATCCGAAAGAAAAAATTTGAAATTCGAAAATTGAAAAATAAAAAAGTTCAAAAAATTGTATCTATCATAAAATACTCGACTTTTTTGTCCGTCGATTTTTTTCGTTCAAATTCTCAGTGTATACTAATTCGGATATTTGAATCGATTGGCGTTCGCAGAATTGGTCTATCTCTAACCGTTCTCCAGTTGGTCAGCTATGAATCAGGTTTCAAATGGTTTTTTTGGCGCCAAAAATACTTCCGATGAGTTTTCGACATTTTCGTTCAAAGATTCGGAATCAATCACGTCCGAGGAAAAAAATTTGAAATTCGAAAATTGAAAAATAAAAAAGTTCAAAAAATTATATCTATCATAAAATACTCGACTTTTTTGTCCGTCGATTTTTTTCGTTCAAATTCTCAGTGTATACTAATTCGGCAATTTTGAATCGATTGGCGTTCGCAGAATTGGTCTATCTCTAACCGTTCTCCAGTTGGTCAGCTCTGAATCAGGTTTCAAAGGGTTTTTTTGGCGCCAAAAATACTTCCGATGAGTTTTCGAAATTTTCGTTCAAAGATTCGGAATCAGCACGTTAAATCACGTCCGAGGAAAAAAATTTGAAATTTGAAAATTGAAAAATAAAAAAGTTCAAAAAATTATATCTATCATAAAATGCTCGACTTTTTTGTCCGTCGATTTTTTTCGTTCAAATTCCCACTGTATGCCAATTCGGCCATTCTAAATCGATTGGCGTTCGCAGAATTGGTCTATCTCTAACCGTTCTCCAGTTGGTCAGCTATGAATCAGGTTTCAAATGGTTTTTTTGGCGCCAAAAATACCTCCGATGAGTTTTCGACATTTTCGTTCAAAGATTCGGAATCAGCACGTTAAAAATCATCCGAGGGAAAAAAATTGAAATTCGAAAATTGAAAAATAAAAAAGTTCAAAAAATTATCTTTCATAAAATACTCGACTTTTTTGTCCGTCGATTTTTTTCGTTCAAATTCTCAGTGTATACTAATTCGGCAATTTTGAATCGATTGGCGTTCGCAGAATTGGTCTATCTCTAACCGTTCTCCAGTTGGTCAGCTCTGAATCAGGTTTCAAAGGGTTTTTTTGGCGCCAAAAATACTTCCGATGAGTTTTCGAAATTTTCGTTCAAAGATTCGGAATCAGCACGTTAAATCACGTCCGAGGAAAAAAATTTGAAATTTGAAAATTGAAAAATAAAAAAGTTCAAAAAATTATATCTATCATAAAATGCTCGACTTTTTTGTCCGTCGATTTTTTTCGTTCAAATTCCCACTGTATGCCAATTCGGCCATTCTAAATCGATTGGCGTTCGCAGAATTGGTCTATCTCTAACCGTTCTCCAGTTGGTCAGCTCTGAATCAGGTTTCAAAGGGTTTTTTTGGCGCCAAAAATACCTCCGATGAGTTTTCGACATTTTTGTTCAAAGATTCGGAATCAGCACGTTAAATTACGTCCGAGGGAAAAAATTTGAAATTCGAAAATTGAAAAATAAAAAGTTCAAAAAATTATATCTATCATGAAATACTCGACTTTTTTGTCCGTCTATTTTTTTCGTTCAAATTCCCACTGTATACCAATTCGGCCATTCTAAATCGATTGGCGTTCGCAGAATTGGTCTATCTCTAACCGTTCTCCAGTTGGTCAGCTATGAATCAGGTTTCAAATGGATTTTTTGGCGCCAAAAATACTTCCGATGAGTTTTCGACATTTTCGTTCAAAGATTCGGAATCAATCACGTCCGAGGAAAAAAATTGAAATTCGAAAATTGAAAAATAAAAAAGTTCAAAAAATTATATCTTTCATAAAATACTCGACTTTTTTGTCCGTCGATTTTTTTCGTTCAAATTCTCAGTGTATACTAATTCGGCAATTTTGAATCGATTGGCGTTCGCAGAATTGGTCTATCTCTAACCGTTCTCCAGTTGGTCAGCTCTGAATCAGGTTTCAAATGTATTTTTTGGCGCCAAAAATACTTCCGATGAGTTTTCGACATTTTCGTTCAAAGATTCGGAATCAGCACGTCAAAATACGTACAGGGACAAAAATTTGAAATTCGAAAAATGAAAAATTAAAAAGTTCAAAAAATTACTTATCTATCATGATATCCTCGACTTTTTGTCCGTCGATTTTTTCTGTTCAAATTCTCAGTGTATACCAATTCGGCCATTCTAAATCGATTGGCGTTCGCAGAATTGGTCTATCTCTAACCGTTCTCCAGTTGGTCAGCTATGAATCAGGTTTCAAATGGTTTTTTTGGCGCCAAAAATACCTCCGATGAGTTTTCGACATTTTCGTTCAAAGATTCGGAATCAGCACGTTAAAAATCATCCGAGGGAAAAAAATTGAAATTCGAAAATTGAAAAATAAAAAAGTTCAAAAAATTATCTTTCATAAAATACTCGACTTTTTTGTCCGTCGATTTTTTTCGTTCAAATTCTCAGTGTATACTAATTCGGCAATTTTGAATCGATTGGCGTTCGCAGAATTGGTCTATCTCTAACCGTTCTCCAGTTGGTCAGCTCTGAATCAGGTTTCAAAGGGTTTTTTTGGCGCCAAAAATACTTCCGATGAGTTTTCGAAATTTTCGTTCAAAGATTCGGAATCAGCACGTTAAATCACGTCCGAGGAAAAAAATTTGAAATTTGAAAATTGAAAAATAAAAAAGTTCAAAAAATTATATCTATCATAAAATGCTCGACTTTTTTGTCCGTCGATTTTTTTCGTTCAAATTCCCACTGTATGCCAATTCGGCCATTCTAAATCGATTGGCGTTCGCAGAATTGGTCTATCTCTAACCGTTCTCCAGTTGGTCAGCTCTGAATCAGGTTTCAAATGTATTTTTTGGCGCCAAAAATACTTCCGATGAGTTTTCGACATTTTTGTTCAAAGATTCGGAATCAGCACGTTAAATTACGTCCGAGGGAAAAAATTTGAAATTCGAAAATTGAAAAATAAAAAGTTCAAAAAATTATATCTATCATGAAATACTCGACTTTTTTGTCCGTCTATTTTTTTCGTTCAAATTCCCACTGTATGCCAATTCGGCCATTCTAAATCGATTGCGTTCGCAGAATTGGTCTATCTCTAACCGTTCTCCAGTTGGTCAGCTATGAATCAGGTTTCAAATGGTTTTTTTGGCGCCAAAAATACTTCCGATGAGTTTTCGACATTTTCGTTCAAAGATTCGGAATCAATCACGTCCGAGGAAAAAAATTGAAATTCGAAAATTGAAAAATAAAAAAGTTCAAAAAATTATATCTTTCATAAAATACTCGACTTTTTTGTCCGTCGATTTTTTTCGTTCAAATTCTCAGTGTATACTAATTCGGCAATTTTGAATCGATTGGCGTTCGCAGAATTGGTCTATCTCTAACCGTTCTCCAGTTGGTCAGCTCTGAATCAGGTTTCAAAGGGTTTTTTTGGCGCCAAAAATACTTCCGATGAGTTTTCGACATTTTCGTTCAAAGATTCGGAATCAGCACGTTAAATCACGTCCGAGGAAAAAAATTTCAAATTCGAAAATTGAAAAATAAAAAAGTTCAAAAAATTACATCTATCATAAAATGCTCGACTTTTTTGTCCGTCGATTTTTTTCGTTCAAATTCTCAGTGTATACTAATTCGGCATTTATGAATCGATTGGCGTTCGCAGAATTGGTCTATCTCTAACCGTTCTCCAGTTGGTCAGCTCTGAATCAGGTTTCAAAGGGTTTTGTTGGCGCCAAAAATACTTCCGACGAGTTTTCGACATTTTTGTTCAAAGATTCGGAATCAGCACGTTAAATCACGTCCGAGGAAAAAAATTTCAAATTCGAAAATTGAAAAATAAAAAAGTCAAAAAATTATATCTATCATAAAATGCTCGACTTTTTTGTCCGTCGATTTTTTTCGTTCAAATTCTCAGTGTATACTAATTCGGCAATTATGAATCGATTGGCGTTCGCAGAATTGGTCTATCTCTAACCGTTCTCCAGTTGGTCAGCTCTGAATCAGGTTTCAAAGGGTTTTGTTGGCGCCAAAAATACTTCCGATGAGTTTTCGACATTTCCGTTCAAAGATTCGGAATCAGCACGTTAATTTACGTCCGAGGAAAAAAATTTGAAATTCGAAAATTGAAAAATAAAAAAGTTCAAAAAATTATATCTATCATAAAATACTCGACTTTTTTGTCCGTCGATTTGTTTCTTTCAAATTCTCAGTGTATACTAATTCGGCAATTTTGAATCGATTGGCGTTCGCAGAATTGGTCTATCTCTAACCGTTCTCCAGTTGGTCAGCTCTGAATCAGGTTTCAAAGGGTTTTTTTGGCGCCAAAAATACTTCCGATGAGTTTTCGACATTTTCGTTCAAAGATTCGGAATCAGCACGTTAAATTACGTCCGAGGAAAAAAATTTGAAATTCGAAAATTGAAAAATAAAAAAGTTGAAAAAATTATATCTATCATAAAATGCTCGACTTTTTTGTCCGTCGATTTTTTTCGTTCAAATTCTCAGTGTATACTAATTCGGCAATTATGAATCGATTGGCGTTCGCAGAATTGGTCTATCTCTAACCGTTCTCCAGTTGGTCAGCTCTGAATCAGGTTTCAAAAGGTTTTTTTGGCGCCAAAAATATTTCCGATGAGTTTTCGACATTTTCGTTCAAAGATTCGGAATCAGCACGTTAAATTACGTCCGAGGAAAAAAATTTGAAATTCGAAAATTGAAAAATAAAAAAGTTCAAAAAATTATATCTATCATAATATACTCGACTTTTTTGTCCGTCGATTTTTTTCGTTCAAATTCTCAGTGTATACTAATTCGGCAATTTTGAATCGATTGGCGTTCGCAGAATTGGTCTATCTCTAACCGTTCTCCAGTTGGTCAGCTCTGAATCAGGTTTCAAAGGGTTTTTTTGGCGCCAAAAATACTTCCGATGAGTTTTCGACATTTTCGTTCAAAGATTCGGAATCAGCACGTTAAATTACGTCCCAGGAAAAAAATTTGAAGTTCGACAATTGAAAAATAAAAAAGTTCAAAAAATTATATCTATCATAAAATACTCGACTTTTTTGTCCGTCGATTTTTTTCGTTCAAATTCTCAGTGTATACTAATTCGGCAATTTTGAATCGATTGGCGTTCGCAGAATTGGTCTATTCTAACCGTTCTCCAGTTGGTCAGCTCTGAATCAGGTTTCAAAGGGTTTTTTTGGCGCCAAAAATACTTCCGATGAGTTTTCGACATTTTCGTTCAAAGATTCGGAATCAGCACGTCAAATTACGTCCCAGGAAAAAAATTTGAAATTCGAAAATTGAAAAATAAAAAAGTTCAAAAAATTATATCTATCATAAAATACTCGACTTTTTTGTCCGTCGATTTTTTTCGTTCAAATTCTCAGCGTATACTAATTCGGCAATTTTGAATCGATTGGCGTTCGCAGAATTGGTCTATCTCTAACCGTTCTTCAGTTGGTCAGCTCTGAATCAGGTTTCAAAGGGTTTTTTTGGCGCCATAAATACTTCCGATGAGTTTTCGACATTTTCGTTCAAAGATTCGGAATCAGCACGTTAAATTACGTCCGTGGAAAAAAATTTGAAATTCGAAAATTGAAAAATAAAAAAGTTCAAAAAATTATATCTATCATAAAATGCTCGACTTTTTTGTCCGTCAATTTTTTTTGTTCAAATTCTCAGTGTATACTAATTTGGCAATTTTGAATCGATTGGCGTTCGCAGAATTGGTCTATCTCTAACCGTTCTCCAGTTGGTCAGCTCTGAATCAGGTTTCAAAGGGTTTTTTTGGCGCCAAAAATACTTCCGATGAGTTTTCGACATTTTCGTTCAAAGATTCGGAATCAGCACGTCAAATTACGTCCCAGGAAAAAAATTTGAAATTCGAAAATTGAAAAATAAAAAAGTTCAAAAAATTATATCTATCATAAAATGCTCGACTTTTTTGTCCGTCGATTTTTTTTGTTCAAATTCTCAGTGTATACTAATTTGGCAATTTTGAATCGATTGGCGTTCGCAGAATTGGTCTATCTCTAACCGTTCTCCAGTTGGTCAGTTCTGAATCAGGTTTCAAAGGGTTTTTTTGGCGCCAAAAATACTTCCGATGAGTTTTCGACATTTTCGTTCAAAGATTCGGAATCAGCACGTTAAATCACGTCCGAGGAAAAAAATTTCAAATTCGAAAATTGAAAAATAAAAAAGTTCAAAAAATTACATCTATCATAAAATGCTCGACTTTTTTGTCCGTCGATAATTTTCGTTCAAATTCTCAGTGTATACTAATTCGGCAATTATGAATCGATTGGCGTTCGCAGAATTGGTCTATCTCTAACCGTTCTCCAGTTGGTCAGCTCTGAATCAGGTTTCAAAAGGTTTTTTTGGCGCCAAAAATACTTCCGATGAGTTTTCGACATTTTCGTTCAAAGATTCGGAATCAGCACGTTAAATTACGTCCGAGGAAAAAAATTTGTAATTCGAAAATTGAAAAATAAAAAAGTTCAAAAAATTATATCTATCATAATATACTCGACTTTTTTGTCCGTCGATTTTTTTCGTTCAAATTCTCAGTGTATACTAATTCGGCAATTTTGAATCGATTGGCGTCCGCAGAATTGGTCTATCTCTAACCGTTCTCCAGTTGGTCAGCTCTGAATCAGGTTTCAAAGGGTTTTTTTGGCGCCAAAAATACTTCCGATGAGTTTTCGACATTTTCGTTAAAAGATTCGGAATCAGCACGTCAAATTACGTCCCAGGAAAAAAATTTGAAATTCGAAAATTGAAAAATGAAAAAGTTCAAAAAATTATATCTATCATAAAATGCTCGACTTTTTTGTCCGTCGATTTTTTTTGTTCAAATTCTCAGTGTATACTAATTCGGCAATTTTGAATCGATTGGCGTTCGCAGAATTGGTCTATCTCTAACCGTTCTCCAGTTGGTCAGCTCTGAATCAGGTTTCAAAGGGTTTTTTTGGCGCCAAAAATACTTCCGATTAGTTTTCGACATTTTCGTTCAAAGATTCGGAATCAGCACGTTAAATTACGTCCCAGGAAAAAAATTTGAAATTCGAAAATTGAAAAATAAAAAAGTTCAAAAAATTACATCTATCATAAATTGCTCGACTTTTTTGTCCGTCGATTTTTTCGTTCAAATTCTCAGTGTATACTAATTCGGCAATTATGAATCGATTGGCGTTCGCAGAATTGGTCTATCTCTAACCGTTCTCCAGTTGGTCAGCACTGAATCAGGTTTCAAAAGGTTTTTTTGGCGCCAAAAATACTTCCGATGAGTTTTCGACATTTTCGTTCAAAGATTCGGAATCAGCACGTTAAATTACGTCCGAGGAAAAAAATTTGAAATTCGAAAACTGAAAAATAAAAAAGTTCAAAAAATTATATCTATCATAAAATACTCGACTTTTTTGTCCGTCGATTTTTTTCGTTCAAATTCTCAGTGTATACTAATTTGGCAATTTTGAATCGATTGGCGTTCGCAGAATTGGTCTATCTCTAACCGTTCTCCAGTTGGTCAGCTCTGAATCAGGTTTCAAAGGGTTTTTTTGGCGCCAAAAATACTTCCGATGAGTTTTCGACATTTTCGTTCAAAGATTCGGAATCAGCACGTTAAATTACGTCCCAGGAAAAAAATTTGAAATTCGAAAATTGAAAAATAAAAAAGTTCAAAAAATTATATCTATCATAATATACTCGACTTTTTTGTCCGTCGATTTTTTTCGTTCAAATTCTCAGTGTATACTAATTCGGCAATTTTGAATCGATTGGCGTTCGCAGAATTGGTCTATCTTTAACCGTTCTCCAGTTGGTCAGCTCTGAATCAGGTTTCAAAGGGTTTTTTTGGCGCCAAAAATACTTTAGATGAGTTTTCGACATTTTCGTTCAAAGATTCGGAATCAGCACGTTAAATTACGTCCCAGGAAAAAAATTTGAAATTCGAAAATTGAAAAATAAAAAAGTTCAAAAAATTATATCTATCATAATATACTCGACTTTTTTGTCCGTCGATTTTTTTCGTTCAAATTCTCAGTGTATACTAATTCGGCAATTATGAATCGATTGGCGTTCGCAGAATTGGTCTATCTCTAACCGTTCTCCAGTTGGTCAGCTCTGAATCAGGTTTCAAAAGTTTTTTTTGGCGCCAAAAATACTTCCGATGAGTTTTCGACATTTTCGTTCAAAGATTCGGAATCAGCACGTCAAATTACGTCCCAGGAAAAAAATTTGAAATTCGAAAATTGAAAAATAAAAAAGTTCAAAAAATTATATCTATCATAAAATGCTCGACTTTTTTGTCCGTCGATTTTTTTTGTTCAAATTCTCAGTGTATACTAATTTGGCAATTTTGAATCGATTGGCGTTCGCAGAATTGGTCTATCTCTAACCGTTCTCCAGTTGGTCAGTTCTGAATCAGGTTTCAAAGGGTTTTTTTGGCGCCAAAAATACTTCCGATGAGTTTTCGACATTTTCGTTCAAAGATTCGGAATCAGCACGTTAAATCACGTCCGAGGAAAAAAATTTCAAATTCGAAAATTGAAAAATAAAAAAGTTCAAAAAATTACATCTATCATAAAATGCTCGACTTTTTTGTCCGTCGATAATTTTCGTTCAAATTCTCAGTGTATACTAATTCGGCAATTATGAATCGATTGGCGTTCGCAGAATTGGTCTATCTCTAACCGTTCTCCAGTTGGTCAGCTCTGAATCAGGTTTCAAAAGGTTTTTTTGGCGCCAAAAATACTTCCGATGAGTTTTCGACATTTTCGTTCAAAGATTCGGAATCAGCACGTTAAATTACGTCCGAGGAAAAAAATTTGTAATTCGAAAATTGAAAAATAAAAAAGTTCAAAAAATTATATCTATCATAATATACTCGACTTTTTTGTCCGTCGATTTTTTTCGTTCAAATTCTCAGTGTATACTAATTCGGCAATTTTGAATCGATTGGCGTCCGCAGAATTGGTCTATCTCTAACCGTTCTCCAGTTGGTCAGCTCTGAATCAGGTTTCAAAGGGTTTTTTTGGCGCCAAAAATACTTCCGATGAGTTTTCGACATTTTCGTTAAAAGATTCGGAATCAGCACGTCAAATTACGTCCCAGGAAAAAAATTTGAAATTCGAAAATTGAAAAATGAAAAAGTTCAAAAAATTATATCTATCATAAAATGCTCGACTTTTTTGTCCGTCGATTTTTTTTGTTCAAATTCTCAGTGTATACTAATTCGGCAATTTTGAATCGATTGGCGTTCGCAGAATTGGTCTATCTCTAACCGTTCTCCAGTTGGTCAGCTCTGAATCAGGTTTCAAAGGGTTTTTTTGGCGCCAAAAATACTTCCGATTAGTTTTCGACATTTTCGTTCAAAGATTCGGAATCAGCACGTTAAATTACGTCCCAGGAAAAAAATTTGAAATTCGAAAATTGAAAAATAAAAAAGTTCAAAAAATTACATCTATCATAAATTGCTCGACTTTTTTGTCCGTCGATTTTTTCGTTCAAATTCTCAGTGTATACTAATTCGGCAATTATGAATCGATTGGCGTTCGCAGAATTGGTCTATCTCTAACCGTTCTCCAGTTGGTCAGCACTGAATCAGGTTTCAAAAGGTTTTTTTGGCGCCAAAAATACTTCCGATGAGTTTTCGACATTTTCGTTCAAAGATTCGGAATCAGCACGTTAAATTACGTCCGAGGAAAAAAATTTGAAATTCGAAAACTGAAAAATAAAAAAGTTCAAAAAATTATATCTATCATAAAATACTCGACTTTTTTGTCCGTCGATTTTTTTCGTTCAAATTCTCAGTGTATACTAATTTGGCAATTTTGAATCGATTGGCGTTCGCAGAATTGGTCTATCTCTAACCGTTCTCCAGTTGGTCAGCTCTGAATCAGGTTTCAAAGGGTTTTTTTGGCGCCAAAAATACTTCCGATGAGTTTTCGACATTTTCGTTCAAAGATTCGGAATCAGCACGTTAAATTACGTCCCAGGAAAAAAATTTGAAATTCGAAAATTGAAAAATAAAAAAGTTCAAAAAATTATATCTATCATAATATACTCGACTTTTTTGTCCGTCGATTTTTTTCGTTCAAATTCTCAGTGTATACTAATTCGGCAATTTTGAATCGATTGGCGTTCGCAGAATTGGTCTATCTTTAACCGTTCTCCAGTTGGTCAGCTCTGAATCAGGTTTCAAAGGGTTTTTTTGGCGCCAAAAATACTTTAGATGAGTTTTCGACATTTTCGTTCAAAGATTCGGAATCAGCACGTTAAATTACGTCCCAGGAAAAAAATTTGAAATTCGAAAATTGAAAAATAAAAAAGTTCAAAAAATTATATCTATCATAATATACTCGACTTTTTTGTCCGTCGATTTTTTTCGTTCAAATTCTCAGTGTATACTAATTCGGCAATTATGAATCGATTGGCGTTCGCAGAATTGGTCTATCTCTAACCGTTCTCCAGTTGGTCAGCTCTGAATCAGGTTTCAAAAGTTTTTTTTGGCGCCAAAAATACTTCCGATGAGTTTTCGACATTTTCGTTCAAAGATTCGGAATCAGCACGTTAAATTACGTCCGAGGAAAAAAATTTGTAATTCGAAAATTGAAAAATAAAAAAGTTCAAAAAATTATATCTATCATAATATACTCGACTTTTTTGTCCGTCGATTTTTTTCGTTCAAATTCTCAGTGTATACTAATTCGGCAATTTTGAATCGATTGGCGTTCGCAGAATTGGTCTATCTCTAACCGTTCTCCAGTTGGTCAGCTCTGAATCAGGTTTCAAAGGGTTTTTTTGGCGCCAAAAATACTTCCGATGAGTTTTCGACATTTTCGTTCAAAGATTCGGAATCAGCACGTCAAATTACGTCCCAGGAAAAAAATTTGAAATTCGAAAATTGAAAAATAAAAAAGTTCAAAAAATTATATCTATCATAAAATGCTCGACTTTTTTGTCCGTCGATTTTTTTTGTTCAAATTCTCAGTGTATACTAATTTGGCAATTTTGAATCGATTGGCGTTCGCAGAATTGGTCTATCTCTAACCGTTCTCCAGTTGGTCAGCTCTGAATCAGGTTTCAAAGGGTTTTTTTGGCGCCAAAAATACTTCCGATGAGTTTTCGACATTTTTGTTCAAAGATTCGGAATCAGCACGTTAAATTACGTCCCAGGAAAAAAATTTGAAGTTCGAAAATTGAAAAATAAAAAAGTTCAAAAAATTATATCTATCATAAAATACTCGACTTTTTTGTCCGTCGATTTTTTTCGTTCAAATTCTCAGCGTATACTAATTCGGCAATTTTGAATCGATTGGCGTTCGCAGAATTGGTCTATCTCTAACCGTTCTTCAGTTGGTCAGCTCTGAATCAGGTTTCAAAGGGTTTTTTTGGCGCCATAAATACTTCCGATGAGTTTTCGACATTTTCGTTCAAAGATTCGGAATCAGCACGTTAAATCACGTCCGAGGAAAAAAATTTGAAATTCGAAAATTGAAAAATAAAAAAGTTCAAAAAATTATATCTATCATAAAATGCTCGACTTTTTTTTCCGTCGATTTTTTTCGTTCAAATTCTCAGTGTATACTAATTCGGCAATTTTTAATCGATTGGCGTTCGCAGAATTGGTCTATCTCTAACCGTTCTCCAGTTGGTCAGCACTGAATCAGGTTTCAAAGGGTTTTTTTGGCGCCAAAAATACTTCCGATGAGTTTTCGACATTTTCGTTCAAAGATTCGGAATCAATCACGTCCGAGGAAAAAAAATTTGAAATTCGAAAATTGAAAAATAAAAAAGTTCAAAAAATTATATCTATCATAAAATACTCGACTTTTTTGTCCGTCGATTTTTTTCGTTCAAATTCTCAGTGTAGACTAATTCGGCAATTTTGAATCGATTGGCGTTCGCAGAATTGGTCTATCTCTAACCGTTCTCCAGTTGGTCAGCACTGAATCAGGTTTCAAAGGGTTTTTTTGGCGCCAAAAATACTTCCGATGAGTTTTCGACATTTTCGTTCAAAGATTCGGAATCAATCACGTCCGAGGAAAAAAATTTGAAATTCGAAAATTGAAAAATAAAAAAGTTCAAAAAATTATATCTATCATAAAATACTCGACTTTTTTGTCCGTCGATTTTTTTCGTTCAAATTCTCAGTGTATACTGATTCGGCAATTTTGAATCGATTGGCGTTCGCAGAATTGGTCTATCTCTAACCGTTCTCCAGTTGGTCAGCTCTGAATCAGGTTTCAAAGGGTTTTTTCGGCGCCAAAAATACTTCCGATGAGTTTTCGACATTTTCGGTCAAAGATTCGGAATCAGCACGTTAAATTACGTCCCAGGAAAAAAATTTGAAATTCGAAAATTGAAAAATAAAAAAGTTCAAAAAATTATATCTATCAGAAAATACTCGACTTTTTTGTCCGTCGATTTTTTTTGTTCAAATTATCAGTGTATACTAATTTGGCAATTTTGAATCGATTGGCGTTCGCAGAATTGGTCTATCTCTAACCGTTCTCCAGTGGGTCAGCTCTGAATCAGGTTTCAAAGGGTTTTTTTGGCGCCAAAAATACTTCCGATGAGTTTTCGACATTTTCGTTCAAAGATTCGGAATCAGCACGTCAAATTACGTCCCAGGAAAAAAATTTCAAATTCGAAAATTGAAAAATAAAAAAGTTCAAAAAATTATATCTATCATAAAATGCTCGACTTTTTTGTCCGTCGATTTTTTTCGTTCAAATTCTCAGTGTATACTAATTCGGCAATTATGAATCGATTGGCGTTCGCAGAATTGGTCTATCTCTAACCGTTCTCCAGTTGGTCAGCTCTGAATCAGGTTTCAAAAGGTTTTTTTGGCGCCAAAAATACTTCCGATGAGTTTTCGACATTTTCGTTCAAAGATTCGGAATCAGCACGTTAAATTACGTCCGAGGAAAAAAATTTGAAATTCGAAAATTGAAAAATAAAAAAGTTCAAAAAATTATATCCATCATAATATACTCGACTTTTTTGTCCGTCGATTTTTTCCGTTCAAATTATCAGTGTATACTAATTCGGCAATTTTGAATCGATTGGCGTTCGCAGAATTGGTCTATCTCTAACCGTTCTCCAGTTGGTCAGCTCTGAATCAGGTTTCAAAGGGTTTTTTTGGCGCCAAAAATACTTCCGATGAGTTTTCGACATTTTCGTTCAAAGATTCGGAATCAATCACGTCCGAGGAAAAAAATTTGAAATTCGAAAATTGAAAAATAAAAAAGTTCAAAAAATTATATCTATCATAAAATACTCGACTTTTTTGTCCGTCGATTTTTTTCGTTCAAATTCTCAGTGTATACTAATTCGGCAATTTTGAATCGATTGGCGTTCGCAGAATTGGTCTATCTCTAACCGTTCTCCAGTTGGTCAGCTCTGAATCAGGTTTCAAAGGGTCTTTTTGGCGCCAAAAATACTTCCGATGAGTTTTCGACATTTTCGTTCAAAGATTCGGAATCAGCACGTTAAATCACGTCCGAGGAAAAAAATTTGAAATTCGAAAATTGAAAAATAAAAAAGTTCAAAAAATTATATCTATCATAAAATGCTCGACTTTTTTGTCCGTCGATTTTTTTTGTTCAAATTCTCAGTGTATACTAATTTGGCAATTTTGAATCGATTGGCGTTCGCAGAATTGGTCTATCTCTAACCGTTCTCCAGTTGGTCAGCTCTGAATCAGGTTTCAAAGGGTTTTTTCGGCGCCAAAAATACTTCCGATGAGTTTTCGACATTTTCGGTCAAAGATTCGGAATCAGCACGTTAAATTACGTCCCAGGAAAAAAATTTGAAGTTCGACAATTGAAAAATAAAAAAGTTCAAAAAATTATATCTATCATAAAATACTCGACTTTTTTGTCCGTCAATTTTTTTTGTTCAAATTCTCAGTGTATACTAATTTGGCAATTTTGAATCGATTGGCGTTCGCAGAATTGGTCTATCTCTAACCGTTCTCCAGTTGGTCAGCTCTGAATCAGGTTTCAAAGGGTTTTTTTTGCGCCATAAATACTTCCGATGAGTTTTCGACATTTTCGTTCAAAGATTCGGAATCAGCACGTTAAATTACGTCCCAGGAAAAAAAATTGAAATTCGAAAATTGAAAAATAAAAAAGTTCAAAAAATTATATCTATCATAAAATACTCGACTTTTTTGTCCGTCGATTTTTCTCGTTCAAATTCTCAGTGTATACTAATTCGGCAATTTTGAATCGATTGGCGTTCGCAGAATTGGTCTATCTCTAACCGTTCTCCAGTTGGTCAGCTCTGAATCAGGTTTCAAAGGGTTTTTTTGGCGCCAAAAATACTTCCGATGAGTTTTCGACATTTTCGTTCAAAGATTCGGAATCAGCACGTTAAATTACGTCCCAGGAAAAAAATTTGAAATTCGAAAATTGAAAAATAAAAAAGTTCAAAAAATTATATCTATCATAATATACTCGACTTTTTTGTCCGTCGATTTTTTTCGTTCAAATTCTCAGTGTATACTAATTCGGCAATTTTGAATCGATTGGCGTTCGCAGAATTGGTCTATCTCTAACCGTTCTCCAGTTGGTCAGCTCTGAATCAGGTTTCAAAGGGTTTTTTTGGCGCCAAAAATACTTCCGATGAGTTTTCGACATTTTCGTTCAAAGATTCGGAATCAGCACGTTAAATTACGTCCCAGGAAAAAAATTTGAAATTCGAAAATTGAAAAATAAAAAAGTTCAAAAAATTATATCTATCATAAAATACTCGACTTTTTTGTCCGTCGATTTTTTTCGTTCAAATCCTCAGTGTATACTAATTCGGCAATTTTGAATCGATTGGCGTTCGCAGAATTGGTCTATCGCTAACCGTTCTCCAGTTGGTCAGCTCTGAATCAGGTTTCAAAGGGTTTTTTTGGCGCCAAAAATACTTCCGATTAGTTTTCGACATTTTCGTTCAAAGATTCGGAATCAGCACGTTAAATTACGTCCCAGGAAAAAATTTTGAAATTCGAAAATTGAAAAATAAAAAAGTTCAAAAAATTATATCTATCATAAAATACTCGACTTTTTTGTCCGTCGATTTTTTTCGTTCAAATTCTCAGTGTATACTAATTCGGCAATTTTGAATCGATTGGCGTTCGCAGAATTGGTCTATCTCTAACCGTTCTCCAGTTGGTCAGCTCTGAATCAGGTTTCAAAAGGTTTTTTTGGCGCCAAAAATACTTCCGATGAGTTTTCGACATTTTCGTTCAAAGATTCGGAATCAGCACGTTAAATTACGTCCGAGGAAAAAAATTTGAAATTCGAAAATTGAAAAATAAAAAAGTTCAAAAAATTATATCTATCATAATATACTCGACTTTTTTGTCCGTCGATTTTTTTCGTTCAAATTATCAGTGTATACTAATTCGGCAATTTTGAATCGATTGGCGTTCGCAGAATTGGTCTATCTCTAACCGAACTCCAGTTGGTCAGCTCTGAATCAGGTTTCAAAGGGTTTTTTTGGCGCCAAAAATACTTCCGATGAGTTTTCGACATTTTCGTTCAAAGATTCGGAATCAGCACGTTAAATTACGTCCCAGGAAAAAAATTTGAAGTTCGACAATTGAAAAATAAAAAAGTTCAAAAAATTATATCTATCATAAAATACTCGACTTTTTTGTCCGTCAATTTTTTTTGTTCAAATTCTCAGTGTATACTAATTTGGCAATTTTGAATCGATTGGCGTTCGCAGAATTGGTCTATCTCTAACCGTTCTCCAGTTGGTCAGCTCTGAATCAGGTTTCAAAGGGTTTTTTTGGCGCCAAAAATACTTCCGATGAGTTTTCGACATTTTCGTTCAAAGATTCGGAATCAATCACGTCCGAGGAAAAAAATTTGAAATTCGAAAATTGAAAAATAAAAAAGTTCAAAAAATTATATCTATCATAAAATACTCGACTTTTTTGTCCGTCGATTTTTTTCGTTCAAATCCTCAGTGTATACTAATTCGGCAATTTTGAATCGATTGGCGTTCGCAGAATTGGTCTATCGCTAACCGTTCTCCAGTTGGTCAGCTCTGAATCAGGTTTCAAAGGGTTTTTTTGGCGCCAAAAATACTTCCGATTAGTTTTCGACATTTTCGTTCAAAGATTCGGAATCAGCACGTTAAATTACGTCCCAGGAAAAAAATTTGAAATTCGAAAATTGAAAAATAAAAAAGTTCAAAAAATTATATCTATCATAAAATACTCGACTTTTTTGTCCGTCGATTTTTTCCGTTCAAATCCTCAGTGTATACTAATTCGGCAATTTTGAATCGATTGGCGTTCGCAGAATTGGTCTATCGCTAACCGTTCTCCAGTTGGTCAGCTCTGAATCAGGTTTCAAAGGGTTTTTTTGGCGCCAAAAATACTTCCGATGAGTTTTCGACATTTTCGTTCGAAGATTCGGAATCAGCACGTTAAATTACGTCCCAGGAAAAAAATTTGAAATTCGAAAATTGAAAAATAAAAAAGTTCAAAAAATTATATCTATCATAAAATACTCGACTTTTTTGTCCGTCGATTTTTTTCGTTCAAATCCTCAGTGTATACTAATTCGGCAATTTTGAATCGATTGGCGTTCGCAGAATTGGTCTATCGCTAACCGTTCTCCAGTTGGTCAGCTCTGAATCAGGTTTCAAAGGGTTTTTTTGGCGCCAAAAATACTTCCGATTAGTTTTCGACATTTTCGTTCAAAGATTCGGAATCAGCACGTTAAATTACGTCCCAGGAAAAAAATTTGAAATTCGAAAATTGAAAATTAAAAAAGTTCAAAAAATTATATCTATCATAAAATACTCGACTTTTTTGTCCGTCGATTTTTTTCGTTCAAATTCTCAGTGTATACTAATTCGGCAATTTTGAATCGATTGGCGTTCGCAGAATTGGTCTATCTCTAACCGTTCTCTAGTTGGTCAGCTCTGAATCAGGTTTCAAAAGGTTTTTTTGGCGCCAAAAATACTTCCGATGAGTTTTCGACATTTTCGTTCAAAGATTCGGAATCAGCACGTTAAATTACGTCCGAGGAAAAAAATTTGAAATTCGAAAATTGAAAAATAAAAAAGTTCAAAAAATTATATCTATCATAATATACTCGACTTTTTTGTCCGTCGATTTTTTTCGTTCAAATTATCAGTGTATACTAATTCGGCAATTTTGAATCGATTGGCGTTCGCAGAATTGGTCTATCTCTAACCGAACTCCAGTTGGTCAGCTCTGAATCAGGTTTCAAAGGGTTTTTTTGGCGCCAAAAATACTTCCGATGAGTTTTCGACATTTTCGTTCAAAGATTCGGAATCAGCACGTTAAATTACGTCTCAGGAAAAAAATTTGAAGTTCGACAATTGAAAAATAAAAAAGTTCAAAAAATTATATCTATCATAAAATACTCGACTTTTTTGTCCGTCAATTTTTTTTGTTCAAATTCTCAGTGTATACTAATTTGGCAATTTTGAATCGATTGGCGTTCGCAGAATTGGTCTATCTCTAACCGTTCTCCAGTTGGTCAGCTCTGAATCAGGTTTCAAAGGGTTTTTTTGGCGCCAAAAATACTTCCGATGAGTTTTCGACATTTTCGTTCAAAGATTCGGAATCAATCACGTCCGAGGAAAAAAATTTGAAATTTGAAAATTGAAAAATAAAAAAGTTCAAAAAATTATATCTATCATAAAATACTCGACTTTTTTGTCCGTCGATTTTTTTCGTTCAAATTCTCAGTGTATACTAATTCGGCAATTTTGAATCGATTGGCGTTCGCAGAATTGGTCTATCTCTAACCGTTCTCCAGTTGGTCAGCTCTGAATCAGGTTTCAAAGGGTCTTTTTGGCGCCAAAAATACTTCCGATGAGTTTTCGACATTTTCGTTCAAAGATTCGGAATCAGCACGTTAAATCACGTCCGAGGAAAAAAATTTGAAATTCGAAAATTGAAAAATAAAAAAGTTCAAAAAATTATATCTATCATAAAATGCTCGACTTTTTTGTCCGTCAATTTTTTTGTTCAAATTCTCAGTGTATACTAATTTGGCAATTTTGAATCGATTGGCGTTCGCAGAATTGGTCTATCTCTAACCGTTCTCCAGTTGGTCAGCTCTGAATCAGGTTTCAAAGGGTTTTTTCGGCGCCAAAAATACTTCCGATGAGTTTTCGACATTTTCGGTCAAAGATTCGGAATCAGCACGTTAAATTACGTCCCAGGAAAAAAATTTGAAATTCGAAAATTGAAAAATAAAAAAGTTCAAAAAATTATATCTATCAGAAAATACTCGACTTTTTTGTCCGTCGATTTTTTTTGTTCAAATTATCAGTGTATACTAATTTGGCAATTTTGAATCGATTGGCGTTCGCAGAATTGGTCTATCTCTAACCTTTCTCCAGTGGGTCAGCTCTGAATCAGGTTTCAAAGGGTTTTTTTGGCGCCAAAAATACTTCCGATGAGTTTTCGACATTTTCGTTCAAAGATTCGGAATCAGCACGTCAAATTACGTCCCAGGAAAAAAATTTCAAATTCGAAAATTGAAAAATAAAAAAGTTCAAAAAATTATATCTATCATAAAATGCTCGACTTTTTTGTCCGTCGATTTTTTTCGTTCAAATTCTCAGTGTATACTAATTCGGCAAATATGAATCGATTGGCGTTCGCAGAATTGGTCTATCTCTAACCGTTCTCCAGTTGGTCAGCTCTGAATCAGGTTTCAAAAGGTTTTTTTGGCGCCAAAAATACTTCCGATGAGTTTTCGACATTTTCGTTCAAAGATTCGGAATCAGCACGTTAAATTACGTCCGAGGAAAAAAATTTGAAATTCGAAAATTGAAAAATAAAAAAGTTCAAAAAATTATATCCATCATAATATACTCGACTTTTTTGTCCGTCGATTTTTTCCGTTCAAATTATCAGTGTATACTAATTCGGCAATTTTGAATCGATTGGCGTTCGCAGAATTGGTCTATCTCTAACCGTTCTCCAGTTGGTCAGCTCTGAATCAGGTTTCAAAGGGTTTTTTTGGCGCCAAAAATACTTCCGATGAGTTTTCGACATTTTCGTTCAAAGATTCGGAATCAATCACGTCCGAGGAAAAAAATTTGAAATTCGAAAATTGAAAAATAAAAAAGTTCAAAAAATTATATCTATCATAAAATACTCGACTTTTTTGTCCGTCGATTTTTTTCGTTCAAATTCTCAGTGTATACTAATTCGGCAATTTTGAATCGATTGGCGTTCGCAGAATTGGTCTATCTCTAACCGTTCTCCAGTTGGTCAGCTCTGAATCAGGTTTCAAAGGGTCTTTTTGGCGCCAAAAATACTTCCGATGAGTTTTCGACATTTTCGTTCAAAGATTCGGAATCAGCACGTTAAATCACGTCCGAGGAAAAAAATTTGAAATTCGAAAATTGAAAAATAAAAAAGTTCAAAAAATTATATCTATCATAAAATGCTCGACTTTTTTGTCCGTCGATTTTTTTTGTTCAAATTCTCAGTGTATACTAATTTGGCAATTTTGAATCGATTGGCGTTCGCAGAATTGGTCTATCTCTAACCGTTCTCCAGTTGGTCAGCTCTGAATCAGGTTTCAAAGGGTTTTTTCGGCGCCAAAAATACTTCCGATGAGTTTTCGACATTTTCGGTCAAAGATTCGGAATCAGCACGTTAAATTACGTCCCAGGAAAAAAATTTGAAGTTCGACAATTGAAAAATAAAAAAGTTCAAAAAATTATATCTATCATAAAATACTCGACTTTTTTGTCCGTCAATTTTTTTTGTTCAAATTCTCAGTGTATACTAATTTGGCAATTTTGAATCGATTGGCGTTCGCAGAATTGGTCTATCTCTAACCGTTCTCCAGTTGGTCAGCTCTGAATCAGGTTTCAAAGGGTTTTTTTTGCGCCATAAATACTTCCGATGAGTTTTCGACATTTTCGTTCAAAGATTCGGAATCAGCACGTTAAATTACGTCCCAGGAAAAAAAATTGAAATTCGAAAATTGAAAAATAAAAAAGTTCAAAAAATTATATCTATCATAAAATACTCGACTTTTTTGTCCGTCGATTTTTCTCGTTCAAATTCTCAGTGTATACTAATTCGGCAATTTTGAATCGATTGGCGTTCGCAGAATTGGTCTATCTCTAACCGTTCTCCAGTTGGTCAGCTCTGAATCAGGTTTCAAAGGGTTTTTTTGGCGCCAAAAATACTTCCGATGAGTTTTCGACATTTTCGTTCAAAGATTCGGAATCAGCACGTTAAATTACGTCCCAGGAAAAAAATTTGAAATTCGAAAATTGAAAAATAAAAAAGTTCAAAAAATTATATCTATCATAATATACTCGACTTTTTTGTCCGTCGATTTTTTTCGTTCAAATTCTCAGTGTATACTAATTCGGCAATTTTGAATCGATTGGCGTTCGCAGAATTGGTCTATCTCTAACCGTTCTCCAGTTGGTCAGCTCTGAATCAGGTTTCAAAGGGTTTTTTTGGCGCCAAAAATACTTCCGATGAGTTTTCGACATTTTCGTTCAAAGATTCGGAATCAGCACGTTAAATTACGTCCCAGGAAAAAAATTTGAAATTCGAAAATTGAAAAATAAAAAAGTTCAAAAAATTATATCTATCATAAAATACTCGACTTTTTTGTCCGTCGATTTTTCTCGTTCAAATTCTCAGTGTATACTAATTCGGCAATTTTGAATCGATTGGCGTTCGCAGAATTGGTCTATCTCTAACCGTTCTCCAGTTGGTCAGCTCTGAATCAGGTTTCAAAGGGTTTTTTTGGCGCCAAAAATACTTCCGATGAGTTTTCGACATTTTCGTTCAAAGATTCGGAATCAGCACGTTAAATTACGTCCCAGGAAAAAAATTTGAAATTCGAAAATTGAAAAATAAAAAAGTTCAAAAAATTATATCTATCATAATATACTCGACTTTTTTGTCCGTCGATTTTTTTCGTTCAAATTCTCAGTGTATACTAATTCGGCAATTTTGAATCGATTGGCGTTCGCAGAATTGGTCTATCTCTAACCGTTCTCCAGTTGGTCAGCTCTGAATCAGGTTTCAAAGGGTTTTTTTGGCGCCAAAAATACTTCCGATGAGTTTTCGACATTTTCGTTCAAAGATTCGGAATCAGCACGTTAAATTACGTCCCAGGAAAAAAATTTGAAATTCGAAAATTGAAAAATAAAAAAGTTCAAAAAATTATATCTATCATAAAATACTCGACTTTTTTGTCCGTCGATTTTTTTCGTTCAAATCCTCAGTGTATACTAATTCGGCAATTTTGAATCGATTGGCGTTCGCAGAATTGGTCTATCGCTAACCGTTCTCCAGTTGGTCAGCTCTGAATCAGGTTTCAAAGGGTTTTTTTGGCGCCAAAAATACTTCCGATTAGTTTTCGACATTTTCGTTCAAAGATTCGGAATCAGCACGTTAAATTACGTCCCAGGAAAAAATTTTGAAATTCGAAAATTGAAAAATAAAAAAGTTCAAAAAATTATATCTATCATAAAATACTCGACTTTTTTGTCCGTCGATTTTTTTCGTTCAAATTCTCAGTGTATACTAATTCGGCAATTTTGAATCGATTGGCGTTCGCAGAATTGGTCTATCTCTAACCGTTCTCCAGTTGGTCAGCTCTGAATCAGGTTTCAAAAGGTTTTTTTGGCGCCAAAAATACTTCCGATGAGTTTTCGACATTTTCGTTCAAAGATTCGGAATCAGCACGTTAAATTACGTCCGAGGAAAAAAATTTGAAATTCGAAAATTGAAAAATAAAAAAGTTCAAAAAATTATATCTATCATAATATACTCGACTTTTTTGTCCGTCGATTTTTTTCGTTCAAATTATCAGTGTATACTAATTCGGCAATTTTGAATCGATTGGCGTTCGCAGAATTGGTCTATCTCTAACCGAACTCCAGTTGGTCAGCTCTGAATCAGGTTTCAAAGGGTTTTTTTGGCGCCAAAAATACTTCCGATGAGTTTTCGACATTTTCGTTCAAAGATTCGGAATCAGCACGTTAAATTACGTCCCAGGAAAAAAATTTGAAGTTCGACAATTGAAAAATAAAAAAGTTCAAAAAATTATATCTATCATAAAATACTCGACTTTTTTGTCCGTCAATTTTTTTTGTTCAAATTCTCAGTGTATACTAATTTGGCAATTTTGAATCGATTGGCGTTCGCAGAATTGGTCTATCTCTAACCGTTCTCCAGTTGGTCAGCTCTGAATCAGGTTTCAAAGGGTTTTTTTGGCGCCAAAAATACTTCCGATGAGTTTTCGACATTTTCGTTCAAAGATTCGGAATCAATCACGTCCGAGGAAAAAAATTTGAAATTCGAAAATTGAAAAATAAAAAAGTTCAAAAAATTATATCTATCATAAAATACTCGACTTTTTTGTCCGTCGATTTTTTTCGTTCAAATCCTCAGTGTATACTAATTCGGCAATTTTGAATCGATTGGCGTTCGCAGAATTGGTCTATCGCTAACCGTTCTCCAGTTGGTCAGCTCTGAATCAGGTTTCAAAGGGTTTTTTTGGCGCCAAAAATACTTCCGATTAGTTTTCGACATTTTCGTTCAAAGATTCGGAATCAGCACGTTAAATTACGTCCCAGGAAAAAAATTTGAAATTCGAAAATTGAAAAATAAAAAAGTTCAAAAAATTATATCTATCATAAAATACTCGACTTTTTTGTCCGTCGATTTTTTTCGTTCAAATCCTCAGTGTATACTAATTCGGCAATTTTGAATCGATTGGCGTTCGCAGAATTGGTCTATCGCTAACCGTTCTCCAGTTGGTCAGCTCTGAATCAGGTTTCAAAGGGTTTTTTTGGCGCCAAAAATACTTCCGATGAGTTTTCGACATTTTCGTTCGAAGATTCGGAATCAGCACGTTAAATTACGTCCCAGGAAAAAAATTTGAAATTCGAAAATTGAAAAATAAAAAAGTTCAAAAAATTATATCTATCATAAAATACTCGACTTTTTTGTCCGTCGATTTTTTTCGTTCAAATCCTCAGTGTATACTAATTCGGCAATTTTGAATCGATTGGCGTTCGCAGAATTGGTCTATCGCTAACCGTTCTCCAGTTGGTCAGCTCTGAATCAGGTTTCAAAGGGTTTTTTTGGCGCCAAAAATACTTCCGATTAGTTTTCGACATTTTCGTTCAAAGATTCGGAATCAGCACGTTAAATTACGTCCCAGGAAAAAAATTTGAAATTCGAAAATTGAAAAATAAAAAAGTTCAAAAAATTATATCTATCATAAAATACTCGACTTTTTTGTCCGTCGATTTTTTTCGTTCAAATTCTCAGTGTATACTAATTCGGCAATTTTGAATCGATTGGCGTTCGCAGAATTGGTCTATCTCTAACCGTTCTCTAGTTGGTCAGCTCTGAATCAGGTTTCAAAAGGTTTTTTTGGCGCCAAAAATACTTCCGATGAGTTTTCGACATTTTCGTTCAAAGATTCGGAATCAGCACGTTAAATTACGTCCGAGGAAAAAAATTTGAAATTCGAAAATTGAAAAATAAAAAAGTTCAAAAAATTATATCTATCATAATATACTCGACTTTTTTGTCCGTCGATTTTTTTCGTTCAAATTATCAGTGTATACTAATTCGGCAATTTTGAATCGATTGGCGTTCGCAGAATTGGTCTATCTCTAACCGAACTCCAGTTGGTCAGCTCTGAATCAGGTTTCAAAGGGTTTTTTTGGCGCCAAAAATACTTCCGATGAGTTTTCGACATTTTCGTTCAAAGATTCGGAATCAGCACGTTAAATTACGTCTCAGGAAAAAAATTTGAAGTTCGACAATTGAAAAATAAAAAAGTTCAAAAAATTATATCTATCATAAAATACTCGACTTTTTTGTCCGTCAATTTTTTTTGTTCAAATTCTCAGTGTATACTAATTTGGCAATTTTGAATCGATTGGCGTTCGCAGAATTGGTCTATCTCTAACCGTTCTCCAGTTGGTCAGCTCTGAATCAGGTTTCAAAGGGTTTTTTTGGCGCCAAAAATACTTCCGATGAGTTTTCGACATTTTCGTTCAAAGATTCGGAATCAATCACGTCCGAGGAAAAAAATTTGAAATTTGAAAATTGAAAAATAAAAAAGTTCAAAAAATTATATCTATCATAAAATACTCGACTTTTTTGTCCGTCGATTTTTTTCGTTCAAATTCTCAGTGTATACTAATTCGGCAATTTTGAATCGATTGGCGTTCGCAGAATTGGTCTATCTCTAACCGTTCTCCAGTTGGTCAGCTCTGAATCAGGTTTCAAAGGGTCTTTTTGGCGCCAAAAATACTTCCGATGAGTTTTCGACATTTTCGTTCAGAGATTCGGAATCAGCACGTTAAATCACGTCCGAGGAAAAAAATTTGAAATTCGAAAATTGAAAAATAAAAAATTTCAAAAAATTATATCTATCATAAAATGCTCGACTTTTTTGTCCGTCGATTTTTTTTGTTCAAATTCTCAGTGTATACTAATTTGGCAATTTTGAATCGATTGGCGTTCGCAGAATTGGTCTATCTCTAACCGTTCTCCAGTTGGTCAGCTCTGAATCAGGTTTCAAAGGGTTTTTTCGGCGCCAAAAATACTTCCGATGAGTTTTCGACATTTTCGGTCAAAGATTCGGAATCAGCACGTTAAATTACGTCCCAGGAAAAAAATTTGAAGTTCGACAATTGAAAAATAAAAAAGTTCAAAAAATTATATCTATCATAAAATACTCGACTTTTTTGTCCGTCAATTTTTTTTGTTCAAATTCTCAGTGTATACTAATTTGGCAATTTTGAATCGATTGATGTTCGCAGAATTGGTCTATCTCTAACCGTTCTCCAGTTGGTCAGCTCTGAATCAGGTTTCAAAGGGTTTTTTTGGCACCAAAAATACTTCCGATGAGTTTTCGACATTTTCGTTAAAAGATTCGGAATCAGCACGTCAAATTACGTCCCAGGAAAAAAATTTGAAATTCGAAAATTAAAAAATAAAAAAGTTCAAAAAATTATATCTATCATAAAATGCTCGACTTTTTTGTCCGTCGATTTTTTTCGTTCAAATTCTCAGTGTATACTAATTCGGCAATTTTGAATCGATTGGCGTTCGCAGAATTGGTCTATCTCTAACCGTTCTCCAGTTGGTCAGCTCTGAATCAGGTTTCAAAGGGTTTTTTTGGCGCCAAAAATACTTCCGATGAGTTTTCGACATTTTCGTTCAAAGATTCGGAATCAGCACGTTAAATTACGTCCCAGGAAAAAAATTTGAAGTTCGACAATTGAAAAATAAAAAAGTTCAAAAAATTATATCTATCATAAAATACTCGACTTTTTTGTCCGTCAATTTTTTTTGTTCAAATTCTCAGTGTATACTAATTTGGCAATTTTGAATCGATTGGCGTTCGCAGAATTGGTCTATCTCTAACCGTTCTCCAGTTGGTCAGCTCTGAATCAGGTTTCAAAGGGTTTTTTTTGCGCCATAAATACTTCCGATGAGTTTTCGACATTTTCGTTCAAAGATTCGGAATCAGCACGTTAAATTACGTCCCAGGAAAAAAAATTGAAATTCGAAAATTGAAAAATAAAAAAGTTCAAAAAATTATATCTATCATAAAATACTCGACTTTTTTGTCCGTCGATTTTTCTCGTTCAAATTCTCAGTGTATACTAATTCGGCAATTTTGAATCGATTGGCGTTCGCAGAATTGGTCTATCTCTAACCGTTCTCCAGTTGGTCAGCTCTGAATCAGGTTTCAAAGGGTTTTTTTGGCGCCAAAAATACTTCCGATGAGTTTTCGACATTTTCGTTCAAAGATTCGGAATCAGCACGTTAAATTACGTCCCAGGAAAAAAATTT
Organism: Chrysolina haemoptera; assembly: GCA_958298965.1. Lineage (NCBI taxonomy): Eukaryota > Metazoa > Arthropoda > Insecta > Coleoptera > Chrysomelidae > Chrysolina > Chrysolina haemoptera. The sequence continues at coordinate 278,070 of OY282594.1, read as the reverse complement.
GAAATTCGAAAATTGAAAAATAAAAAAGTTCAAAAAATTATATCTATCATAATATACTCGACTTTTTTGTCCGTCGATTTTTTTCGTTCAAATTCTCAGTGTATACTAATTCGGCAATTTTGAATCGATTGGCGTTCGCAGAATTGGTCTATCTCTAACCGTTCTCCAGTTGGTCAGCTCTGAATCAGGTTTCAAAGGGTTTTTTTGGCGCCAAAAATACTTCCGATGAGTTTTCGACATTTTCGTTCAAAGATTCGGAATCAGCACGTTAAATTACGTCCCAGGAAAAAAATTTGAAATTCGAAAATTGAAAAATAAAAAAGTTCAAAAAATTATATCTATCATAAAATACTCGACTTTTTTGTCCGTCGATTTTTTTCGTTCAAATCCTCAGTGTATACTAATTCGGCAATTTTGAATCGATTGGCGTTCGCAGAATTGGTCTATCGCTAACCGTTCTCCAGTTGGTCAGCTCTGAATCAGGTTTCAAAGGGTTTTTTTGGCGCCAAAAATACTTCCGATTAGTTTTCGACATTTTCGTTCAAAGATTCGGAATCAGCACGTTAAATTACGTCCCAGGAAAAAATTTTGAAATTCGAAAATTGAAAAATAAAAAAGTTCAAAAAATTATATCTATCATAATATACTCGACTTTTTTGTCCGTCGATTTTTTTCGTTCAAATTCTCAGTGTATACTAATTCGGCAATTTTGAATCGATTGGCGTTCGCAGAATTGGTCTATCTCTAACCGTTCTCCAGTTGGTCAGCTCTGAATCAGGTTTCAAAGGGTTTTTTTGGCGCCAAAAATACTTCCGATGAGTTTTCGACATTTTCGTTCAAAGATTCGGAATCAGCACGTTAAATTACGTCCCAGGAAAAAAATTTGAAATTCGAAAATTGAAAAATAAAAAAGTTCAAAAAATTATATCTATCATAAAATACTCGACTTTTTTGTCCGTCGATTTTTTTCGTTCAAATCCTCAGTGTATACTAATTCGGCAATTTTGAATCGATTGGCGTTCGCAGAATTGGTCTATCGCTAACCGTTCTCCAGTTGGTCAGCTCTGAATCAGGTTTCAAAGGGTTTTTTTGGCGCCAAAAATACTTCCGATTAGTTTTCGACATTTTCGTTCAAAGATTCGGAATCAGCACGTTAAATTACGTCCCAGGAAAAAATTTTGAAATTCGAAAATTGAAAAATAAAAAAGTTCAAAAAATTATATCTATCATAAAATACTCGACTTTTTTGTCCGTCGATTTTTTTCGTTCAAATTCTCAGTGTATACTAATTCGGCAATTTTGAATCGATTGGCGTTCGCAGAATTGGTCTATCTCTAACCGTTCTCCAGTTGGTCAGCTCTGAATCAGGTTTCAAAGGGTTTTTTTGGCGCCAAAAATACTTCCGATGAGTTTTCGACATTTTCGTTCAAAGATTCGGAATCAGCACGTTAAATTACGTCCCAGGAAAAAAATTTGAAGTTCGACAATTGAAAAATAAAAAAGTTCAAAAAATTATATCTATCATAAAATACTCGACTTTTTTGTCCGTCAATTTTTTTTGTTCAAATTCTCAGTGTATACTAATTTGGCAATTTTGAATCGATTGGCGTTCGCAGAATTGGTCTATCTCTAACCGTTCTCCAGTTGGTCAGCTCTGAATCAGGTTTCAAAGGGTTTTTTTGGCGCCAAAAATACTTCCGATGAGTTTTCGACATTTTCGTTCAAAGATTCGGAATCAATCACGTCCGAGGAAAAAAATTTGAAATTCGAAAATTGAAAAATAAAAAAGTTCAAAAAATTATATCTATCATAAAATACTCGACTTTTTTGTCCGTCGATTTTTTTCGTTCAAATTCTCAGTGTATACTAATTCGGCAATTTTGAATCGATTGGCGTTCGCAGAATTGGTCTATCTCTAACCGTTCTCCAGTTGGTCAGCTCTGAATCAGGTTTCAAAGGGTCTTTTTGGCGCCAAAAATACTTCCGATGAGTTTTCGACATTTTCGTTCAAAGATTCGGAATCAGCACGTTAAATCACGTCCGAGGAAAAAAATTTGAAATTCGAAAATTGAAAAATAAAAAAGTTCAAAAAATTATATCTATCATAAAATGCTCGACTTTTTTGTCCGTCGATTTTTTTTGTTCAAATTCTCAGTGTATACTAATTTGGCAATTTTGAATCGATTGGCGTTCGCAGAATTGGTCTATCTCTAACCGTTCTCCAGTTGGTCAGCTCTGAATCAGGTTTCAAAGGGTTTTTTCGGCGCCAAAAATACTTCCGATGAGTTTTCGACATTTTCGGTCAAAGATTCGGAATCAGCACGTTAAATTACGTCCCAGGAAAAAAATTTGAAGTTCGACAATTGAAAAATAAAAAAGTTCAAAAAATTATATCTATCATAAAATACTCGACTTTTTTGTCCGTCAATTTTTTTTGTTCAAATTCTCAGTGTATACTAATTTGGCAATTTTGAATCGATTGGTGTTCGCAGAATTGGTCTATCTCTAACCGTTCTCCAGTTGGTCAGCTCTGAATCAGGTTTCAAAGGGTTTTTTTGGCGCCAAAAATACTTCCGATGAGTTTTCGACATTTTCGTTCAAAGATTCGGAATCAGCACGTCAAATTACGTCCCAGGAAAAAATTTGAAATTCGAAAATTGAAAAATAAAAAAGTTCAAAAAATTATATCTATCATAAAATGCTCGACTTTTTTGTCCGTCGATTTTTTTCGTTCAAATTCTCAGTGTATACTAATTCGGCAATTTTGAATCGATTGGCGTTCGCAGAATTGGTCTATCTCTAACCGTTCTTCAGTTGGTCAGCTCTGAATCAGGTTTCAAAGGGTTTTTTTGGCGCCAAAAATACTTCCGATGAGTTTTCGACATTTTCGTTCAAAGATTCGGAATCAGCACGTTAAATTACGTCCCAGGAAAAAAATTTGAAGTTCGACAATTGAAAAATAAAAAAGTTCAAAAAATTATATCTATCATAAAATACTCGACTTTTTTGTCCGTCGATTTTTTTCGTTCAAATTCTCAGTGTATACTAATTTGGCAATTTTGAATCGATTGGCGTTCGCAGAATTGGTCTATCTCTAACCGTTCTCCAGTTGGTCAGCTCTGAATCAGGTTTCAAAGGGTTTTTTTGGCGCCAAAAATACTTCCGATGAGTTTTCGACATTTTCGTTCAAAGATTCGGAATCAGCACGTCAAATTACGTCCCAGGAAAAAAATTTGAAATTCGAAAATTGAAAAATAAAAAAGTTCAAAAAATTATATCTATCATAAAATGCTCGACTTTTTTGTCCGTCGATTTTTTTCGTTCAAATTCTCAGTGTATACTAATTCGGCAATTTTGAATCGATTGGCGTTCGCAGAATTGGTCTATCTCTAACCGTTCTCCAGTTGGTCAGCTCTGAATCAGGTTTCAAAGGTTTTTTTTGTTAAATTACGTTCGAGGAAAAAAAATTTCTAGTTCGAAAATTGAAAAATAAAAAAGTTCAAAAAATTATCTATCATGATTTTCGGCCACGAAAGCCTTAGCCAATTTATCATGATTTACTCGGCTCTTTTGTCCGTCGATTATTTTTGTTCAAATTCTCAGTATATAATAATTCGGCCATTTTGAATCGATTGGCGTTCGCAGACTTGGTCTATCTCTTTCCATTCTTTAGTTGGTCAGCTCTGAATCAGTTTTAAAATGTTTTTTTTTGGCGGGCGGGCGTATTTTCTTCACCAAAAACTCTTTCTTACCCGTACAACAACAACAACAACAAGGGTGTACGATAATCCTATAGGTAATCTCAACTATTTTCCATAAACTAAGTAATGTCCATACAGGACGAAGATGCAATATGTAAGGTTAGAATTTCAAATGGAAGCGGTACAAAAACAGGAACTGTTATTTCTCATTTTCCACATTTCAGTGTCTCTGATAAACTCAAGGGTTGATGGGGCTAATGAGTAAGTCGATAAAAAATACATAATCATTGGAAATTAGACCGAAATATACGATTTCTCACGTTTGGTGCGAACGAAAGTGGGAAGGCAGTGAAAATAATTACGCACAGAGGTTCAAACGAGTTTCCATGAGAATAAATAATATCCGTATGATTTCTTCCATCTTCGGTTTCAGGTTAGGGCAGTACGAGTGAACTTTTCATCTCACTAGGTAGTCCCAGCGGTATAATTATAACAACAGACATTTAATACTCTAAGTATGGCCTTGGCACGATGAACGCCCAGTGCATTCCTCCCATGCCAATGGCTTCACTCTATTATATCGAGTAACATAATATACAGCGTTTGTCAGAAATTATGCACCAAAATAAAGCAATTTTCTGATTATTATTATATTTTAACTACAATTACATTACAGTAGCAGTTTTATCCACACCTACGAAACATATACAGGGTGTCCCAAACTCGATGGCCTTTTAGACGTTTCTGGAGAACGGAACGTAGGATCATTTTGAAAATTGAGTTTCTCAGGTAATTGAGTTTGATCTATCGAACCAAAATATTTTCAGCACTGCGGTGTTGCCGCTTCTATTGAAAAGTAGTAACAACTTTGATATTCCAAATACGACAACCTGTATATTATTGCATTTTTCACTTCGCCACTACTTTTCGATTATTTTTGTGTAATACTTCCCTATACCTATCTTGAATGGTTTTCGAGAAATTCATTGATTTTCTTATTTTTTGTGCGAAATATAGCTTTAATTAAATGTTTATTACTATAGAGTATTTGGATTCGTAGAAAGCTTAAATTTGGGATATTGTTTGACAATGTCCTGTGTATTAATTATGTCTACGGGAATTCGTCCTCCATTATACAGGGTCCTTCAAAATTTGTGATATTACCGATAGATACAAAAGTGGTGAAAAGTGCAATTTTTCAAATGGAACACTCTGTATATTATCGAATATCCTGCTTTAGTTAATAGATTGGAGGCGACCCATTCTTGAGCTATAACTACCCATGCCATTTTCAATTCTTTTTGCCTCCACGTGTTTTCGAATTATTAGCAAACTGGTGCTTGGATTTTCTACAGTACCTACTTAAAATTTTCGGAGAATAACATGAGTAAATAAAAAACTGTATACAATGTTCAAAAATACAAAGACAAAGTAACCTTCATTATTCCACCTAAATAACTACCTAATGTCTGCCTAATTTGGTAATATGCATTATTTCGTTGAAAATTTGTTATTCTTGTAGTCTTTTTGTATTCAAGGTATTTCCTTATTGCCACTCGACAACTGGCCCACGTAAATCCTATAAGAATGTTGAAATACTTGTTTTAAAATGTAACCAAAATGTCGAATTTATGTTAATAAGTTAATTCCGTTTGTGCATTCTAGCTATAATCCAAATAAATGTTAATCGAATCAATGAATGAAGGCTTATGTAATATATATACAGAGGTTCGAAACTCCCACGTGAGATACTTATTGCCGAAATCAAAATCATTCAAAATTCAACGAACAGTGTGTAAAAATTTACTCTACGCCCTGTTGATGATGTTACGCACAGGTGATTTTTTTAAAAGTATAACTTTACGTACTAACTGTCGTAGAAAAATGTGTTTTTGTAATCCAACGCTATTGGCAAGAAAACTCCACCTTTACTCTTCACCTGACAACCTTTGCAGAAATTGATAGAGTTTATCTTTTGGTTTTGCAGATATCTGAACTAATCAACTATCTGAATGAAAATGAGAATTTTCACTTTCAGATTTTTCCTTTTCAGTTAGAGACTTTTCACAATATCTATCAGATGTAGTTCAATGTCTAGCGTGGCTTGTGCCGGGGAAATAGTTGTTTTCTGTTAGATATTACAAAAATATCACATTTTTCAATTTTCATGGAGAATGTTGCCCTTTTCAACAAGAATACCTCCCTAGAGTTAATCTTGAACGGTGGAAAATATCGACTAAAGTTTTTCTTTTAGCCGCAGATGGTTCCACAACAGATTTTATGAACATCCCGATCATATTTTCGAACAAAAAACAATTGCAAAGTTTGTGAAGTTCAAAATGAATATAAGTACTTCCAAAAGGAATGTTTTGTTGCGATAATGATGAATGTTTCTACTCCTTTTTTTAAACCCGTTTGCCTCATGTGTGAAAGTTTTCCACGCTCAAAGAAGATATTTTTCAATAATTTTCTGTATAAATTATTGTTATGGCTATTGGTGTTTGACCTCGATGTTACTATTTTATTGAACGAAGATGAAAGGTTGATTACAGAAGACCAGAATCCAAACTTTGCTAAAAACAAAGTGATTGGACCTCATTAAGTCCAAATTAAGTACCTACCTACGTCGAAATTAGTAATCATTTTTGTCAGCAGGCGGTATTTCCCAAAGTCCAAATGACGACAGACGATGAAATGTTGTTTGTTATCTTTTATTATAGTTACCGTGCATTTTGGAGATTTTAACTGTAGGCCAAAAAAGGTAATTATTCGGATATAAAATGAAATATGAAATCATTCTTTATGTAATTGGGTCGAGATATTTTGAACTTGCCTGGATTTCGAAAAGAATATCGAGATGTTAGCCGTGAAAACCTAATTTATGTAGCTTGACTTGAATATATTTCAACTTTCAACGACAATTTTATGGTATCAAGGACGAGGATTAGGAATGTAATGTTTGATGGTCGAATATTTAAATTTTGGATCTGTAAGTTACAGAAATGTATACAATTTCTCGTTCATTTTAGGTAGTTTTATTGAATATTACTGATTCTGTTCAGGAAATTCTAGAACTTTTGAAAATAATCCAATATTTTCATCTCTCCGTCATACTCCAGAACATTTGAAAATATTCCTCATTTCAAGTATCGATTAAAAGCTTTAATGATTTTATTGACCATGTCTTACCAGAGAAAATAGAACATTACTACCAATGGATTGAAAAGCACCTATATTTAGCTCATGCCAATATTTGATACCATCAACAAGCAAAAAGGCAGATATTCTGGCCCATTACAGAAAGGCAGATCAACTCCTAACCTAACCTACCGTCTGTTCCCTATTCAAACTCAAAAGTGGTGTCTTGTAATATGAGTATTGGATTTTCTCGAACTGAAGTCTCAAAAAGAATTCTTTGACATGTAGAAAATAGTACAGATTCAACCCATATTCTAAAACCTGTACTCTCATATATCGGTTGTGTAGTAAAAACTAAAAAGAACAGATAGAAGGGAATTGATACACAGAAGGAAAATAACGGTCCCCAAGTTTGATCCCAGCGGTACGCCTCGCTGATATCAATTTCTACCTTTTCACCTAAAAGCAACGATTCGAAGTCTGTCATCAATAAGTTTCATGTAGTACCTCTAATTTCCAAGTCACCCGAATTTAGTAAGGATTTTCCATCAGTGTAATTCCTAGTTCATTTCTTATTCCATTCTTCACCAAAAAAACATTCGTAGTCTCATTAAAAAGAGATCAGTAGCAAATCGTACTTATCGATTATAGAGACTGCTGTGTTCACGGAAAATGATAATGACAAAAAATAACATCAATTAGTCATAGGAATTTGAGGTTCACATAAGTGAGAGAAAGCTCGAAGCATTGATTATAATTATTCTTTCAGGAAAATCCCACATTGAAAAATTATCTTGGTGTCGTATTGTACAACTATAATCTTAGTTTTTCTGCCAGTTATCTCAGGGATTATTTTTGGTCATAAGTTAGCCTAGACTCACATATGACTTCAGAGCTCTCAGTGCATGGTTTAATGTCTGACAGGCGTGTTCTTCTGCTTAAGAGATGGCTGGTGAAATATATAGGGTGTGTCATTGGAAATAACGAAGATGATTTTGTGAAATCGGAAGCGCCACAATAACAAAAACATTTTAGTTGAATTTTTAGTTCTTCACCCGTCCTACCAATTTTCAGAATCGACCTACTTTTAGTTCTTTATGCAGAGTGTTCCTAAACATCATATACATTCGAAAAGAAAAGGGGGAAATTTCTTGGCTTATTTTACGACTAAAAGTTCATATAAACATAGGTCCGCAAACGCTTCGTAACCGATCTATACGGGGTGTTGAAATTTTAAGTTTTTTTTTTGTTTTTTCTTTATAGATCCTACAGTTTTTGAGATATTTGGCTCAAATTGAAAATACAGGTTACGTTAGGGCTTACATCAATGGACATGTCAAATGTTTGTGAGAATCTACAGGGTGATATTTTTTATTGTTCATGCCCCGTTTTCTCCCATTGAACTTTGTAATTCCCTAAAATTTAGTTTATTCGCCGCTGTCTGCTAAAAATTAAAGCTAAAGGCTTTTGCAACAACAATTTATCATACAAAACAGCTGAATAAAAAAATAGAAATTGATTTCTTGTAATTCGCTAAAAAAAAAGTAAAATTTTTAAATGACGTTATTGTGGATAGTCGCTTGCCGTCATTAATTTTGACTTTTTTGAGCACGATGTTCTCTGAACATTCGAGGATTTTCGTTTTCATGGGGAACCAAACATAAAAAAATAAAATTTCTCCCTCCCTCGTTACTGTCACCAATTCCTCGAACTACCCCCGTATCACCGCCTGTCGAATATCGATCTGGGGGCGGTTCTGACCGTGAGCCATATAGAAAATCAACCCCAACCCTGAATTCAGTACGTAGCTCCATTCCCGAGCTAGTCGGTGTCTTCTAGAGAAAATAACAATACAACTATTTTTCATATTGGTGAATCGTTATGTGTCTTATTGCTGTATCAAAAAATAATCCGATATATAGAGCGAATGGAGCAATGTGATGGCGGTTTAGAGTTGCATTTGACTTTCAAAACAATTGGACGTGGTAAGTGGAATATCAAACTCCTATTGGTGCTGCTTTGGGATAATTGCGTTTTTAATAATACGACAGGTTTATGATTCCTAAATAATCAGCGTGAAGGTGAATATGAAATGATGGTAAATAAAAGTTTATTTTTAATACTGATTCATGTAAATTTACAATTATTATCAATGACTGTTCTTTGTTACGTATGCTTCGATATTCCACGAAGAAACTGCGTAAAACTTCACTCTTATGGATGAACCAGAAGGAATATTGAAATCATTGCTTCATATTCCACAAGGGAGTCCAGTTCCATTCAGGGTCAGCATTGAATCATCAGTTGAAGAAACAAGCATGTGCTACGAATATTCGGTGATACTCCCTAGAAATTTTATATATAGTTTCTTCTGGGTGTTTTTTATCCCACTTCTGATTTTCTTTTACAATATCGTTTGCTTCGAGGAAAAGTGGAAGTAGTTGAAAAGTTAACATCATCGAGATCAAAGGAAATAGGAGGAGAGTATAACGAGGTGAAAGAACATCGTTAGGGACAAGGCAGATGAAGGAAGTCGGTGTTGGGTTTCCAGTTTAAAAAGATATTCTGAATCTTTATAGGTTGTTGAGTGAATTCATAGAAAAGTCTATGGATCAGCTATGCTGAAAATGTGAATTATGGTTGAGCTCAACAGGTCCCAATTGTGACTGAGATGTAACGTTTGGTCTAAAATAACTGCACTGATGAAAAATGTAGGAGCTGAACTCAGAAAAAACTTTATCCATCACTACATTAGCAAAAACATTTGCAAAGCAATGTAGACTAATTTCTTGTTTATCAGAGTAATTTCTCTTTCCATAGAACACCCTTCATTTTTAAAGGATGTACTTGTTGGAATCCTTTGATTAGAATGGAAATGTTTTGATTCAGTTCAGAACGAAGAAGAATGCTATAACTATATCATCGCAATCATACAAAAAAAAATTGTAAAAACTAGACTTACATTGTCTAACAAATACAAGATCACAAGACAAATTCAAGAAGGGGTTTCTAGTCTTTGCTTATTTACGAAATTAAACGAAAAGGATTGGCATCAAAGGGTTGATGGCATGTGTCAAAAGTATCCCTTGATTTTTGTTCGAAAATTCATAGAATCTGTTGTGGAATCATCTGCGGCTGAGAGACAAACTTTAGTCGCTATTTTCCATCGTTCAAGATAACCTCTTGGGAGGTATTCATGTTGAAAAGGGGAACATTCTCCATGAAAATTGAAAAAATGAAAAATGTGATTTTTTTGTAATATCTAACAGAAAACAACTACTTCCCCGGCTAAAGCCACGCTGGACATTGAACTACATCTGATAGATATTGTGAAAAGACTCTAACTGAATAGAAAAAATCTGAAGGTGAAAATTCTCATTTTCATTCAGATAGTTGATTTTTTCAATTTTCTCTAGTTTTCATTGAAAGTTCATTAAATAAATTAGATAGCTAGGGAGAATATTATTGAAAAATACAGAAATCGTTCATTTCATTGAAGGAAGGTTCGCTTCTCTCGCATTTAATCCCCAATATAATTTCGATCGACGAAAATCTATTTCGCTTTGCTAAGCTTATCAGGGAGATTGACAGAATTGGAAAGCAGGCTCTTCAAAAGCAATTTAAACTGATGAACAAAATTTCTTAGATCTCCCAGAAAGTAGTTTTTACCCAGAAAATAGTTATTTGGTACTTTTTGACCAAAATTAAAATGCAAATGAAGATGACAACACCATGCTGTCGAACGCACTCGCATTTAATAAACTCAATATTGTGATACTTCCAAAACATCCTTTTTGTGATAAAATGTGAATATTAAAACATTGAAACAGAGGAAAACCAGATGCGTCGTTTAGAAAAAAAATGAATATTCAAGAATTGCTCGTTTGAAGATACAATCATCATAAAACAAAACAAACAACTGAAATAAACTTTTGGAGAAGGAGAAGGAGCGGATAAAATCACTTCTGAGAGATATCGTATGGAAATCTTACAAAGGAATACTGGATAATTGACGACCCTGCCCACATATTTGAGTTAATGGTGCTCGAATGTTATCACCATAACATCATCATCAAAACTCAGAGTCAAGTTTCTCCAGTAAAGCTCAGCTCCTTCTTCTATGGTTGCAGATAGACAAACAAGGTTGTTTCTTGATAATCCGAGAATTTTGGAGGCAAGCGATAAGTACGTTGTAAAATTTGAATAAAATACGGATTTTGATGCATAGCCTTGAAATAATGGCCCATTATTCCGGAGAAAAACACAATTATATTCAGCAAAATAGAGTGCCGTCGATGCAGAACAATAAGTCCATAAAACCAATGGATCTAATAAAAATTTAACGCTTTTTTTGCCTTTATAATCTGAAAATCATTCGGAATCGTCCAATGTGGGTATTCCTTCTAGCGAAACGGCATTGAAAGTTGTGGTTTATTTTGTGAATATGCGGAAAATCAACAATTTTTAATAAACTCAATTTTTTTATTTCCGGTATTTTAATAATTCATCGAAAGTATGCGGAATTGGGAACGTCTATTCAGATTTCGGAATTTATTTTCCAACAAATAAACTGGATTTTCTGAAGTTATGAAAAATAAATACACATGTGAAGAAGAATAGGCTGATGAAAAATCTCATTAAAGCATGGAATTTTTGTCGAAATATAATTTATCATTCCCGGCATCATTTCTTCTTAAAAAACTGACTTCATTGCGAATTTATTTTTGAGGGTGGAGGGTTGTAAGTTTATAATAGTTATTTATGTATCAAGTGCGTAAAGTAGGCATTTATGGCCTGCGACTTGGATGATTTGATGAAGGGGTGAAATATTCAAATTGACAGACATACTGTATCCATTCCATATTTATATGAAAACTCAGCAAATCAATATAAAACGCAGCTCATAAGTTGTTATGAAATCATACATAATATATCGACTTTGACTTCGATTTTCCAGGATGAAAGGTATATCACAAATCGTAATCTAGAAAATCAACGTTGATGAGGTAATTCGAGCCCCTCATACTGAATAATTCATACCGAATTTTCCACAAGTGAGCGGCTGCTGTGAGTAATATCACGGAACTGTCGCAACCAATATAAATCAGCAAGCACACACTTAATTGATATATCGTTTAACATGTTAAACAATCGATCACTGGATAATAATAATCGAATACCTTGAATTCTATTCCATCGGAACAATTCATTAAAAAACACACTTTCAGAAACACGCAAAGTGTCTGCGATAGCAATCATTGGAGGTCTAGTTCTTGATTTGGTACATGTCCTAGATTGGCTAAATGCAATGTCCACTCAAGGATTCTTTCTAATATTCGCTAGTCACAACAGAGGCAGAGGGAATTGTAATTTTTTTTTCTGTGTTTATCATCCATAATTTCGAATGTTGCACTCAAGAAGACATTTTCCGAATGTTTTTGGAATTGGTATACAATATTTTTCATTAAAATGTTCAATAAACAATAACGAGGTAATAACTTGAAGCAATTGCTTTCATAGCTGCATGCAGGGAATCCCAGAAGAACCTGCAAAACACGTTTGAATTTGAAACCTGATCTTTGGTAAAAAAGGTGTCCTCGAGGCTCTAAAAGTCCAGTTCAAAAGAAGACATTCTTTGGCAACTGCCATTATCTTGTTTTCTATTTGTCCGAAAATCTATTTCGCTTTGCCAAACTCTTCAGGGAGATTGGAAGAATTGGAAAGCAGGCTCTTCAGAAGCAATTATACACGTCGACAAAAATGTATTGGGGATTAAATGCGAGAGAAGCGAACTTTGCTTCAATGAAATGAACGATTTCTATGAGTGATAATTTTGAATAACATCTTATCTCGTCATCTTATCTAATTCATTTAATGAATTTTTAATGACGACTGAAGATAATTAAGAAAATCAACTATCTGAGTTTTCACTTTCAGATTTTTTTCGTTTTTAGTTTTTATACTTGATAATGGGATAAAACCCAAAACCGGTCGTAACAATAAAAATCTAGTGGAAATAAGACAAAAGAGTGTTCTTTCGTTTCATCAAAGTGATCATGAATTTCCACAAAATAAACAAGTCATCAATCACACAAATTTTCAATTAGAGTCTTTTCACAATATCTATTAGATGTAGTTCAATGTCCAGTGTGGCTTTAGCCGGGGAAGTAGTTGTTTTCTGTTAGTTATTACAAAAAATCACATTTTTCCACGTGAATACTTCCCAAGAGTATCTTGAACGATGGAAAATAGCGACTAAAATTGTCTTTCAACCGCAGATGATTCCACAACAGATTTTATGAATATCCTATTCATATTTTCGAACAAAAATCAAAATGAATATATATGTTCACCCTACCAGCGAGACAGAATGTCGTTATCACATTCTTCAATTATCAATAATATGTTCGGGAAAACTGAAAGTAAATTCAAAATGGAAGTAATGATACTTTGGAGTGTAAAATTACTGACACTGATTGAAAAATTATCGGTAATATGATCTCATCTGATTAGGTGACTGGTACATTGCAAGAACCTCGAGAGTTTCAGTCACTTGAAAAATATAGTACCAACCAAGTTCTGGTACTCATTAAACTATCATTTTTGGTATGAGGAAACAGAAAAGAAAAATGGTTGAAATTTATCGAGGTTAGATTGTGGCGAGCTAATGCGTGTCTTTCACCAATTCAGGTGCGATTCTGTACAAATGGAGCTGATTTTATCTACTAAGATATGGAGTCGATGTGCGTATATATTTTATTTGCAGAGTATTTAAGAAATCATTTCGCAGATCATTGTGTTACTAAAAGTAATACAAGGGTAAATGACAAATAATATTCGTAGTACTAAAAATAATTTGGGTGCGTTTGTTTGCTGAAACGACAATCTCTGTCTGATATAAATCTATCACTGCATTAGTTTTCATCTAGAATGTTACGAGACAATTACTCTAACATCGACAGTATTGTTTTCATTCCCTGAATTCAACTGATGATTTTTTCACTTACGTTCATTATAATAACAATAACCCATCAGGAGAGGTCATAGTCATTCTCTCCAACAGTCAAGCGGTCATGAAGGCTGGTTTTTACTCAAATCAGGATGGGTGGCAGACAATAACGTCGAGGAGCTAAATAGGAGCATAGATCAAGATGTAACTCTTGACAGGTCGTCATTTTTGGTTCACTTTGCTCAGGGCACATGATTCTCGGACCCCGTGATCACTCACAATACGGGCCTGGGTAGTGAGTAACTGGGTAAACGGCTAGGCTATGACTATGATATTCCTGACGGAAACTGAAAATCATAATAAATAATCTTTATTCATCATAATTACATAATTATACGGTGGTATATTTGAATAATTGGAAGACATTAATTTTTATGAATATACGACGTTCAGCTTAGGCTGTTTTTCAACAAACCGATTTTCATTATTCCAAGAACATTATACACGTAGAGCTCCATAATTTCATACATGTTTTATTATTACTTCTTACGCAAATACTAAAAATAACGAACACCTTTCGTTGAAACAAAGTATCCAAATGATTATTCATACTATGTCTGAGTTAATTGATTTGTTGAGTTATTTATTTATTAATTTTTTTTGTCCTATCGAGAAAAACTAAGTACGTGACTGTAAATGTACAAAATTGTTCGAAAACTAATGAATATTAACATAATGACAGTATTCCTTAATTGCATTTTCGTAAGCTTGAAAATAATCAAATTCTTGAAATATTTTCATTGGGAAAATGAATGCATACATTGAATTATAGAAATAGTTTATCATTTTTCAATGACATTGGACCAATATTATTTTCACTCTCTTCCTATATCTGTGTTTCTCTGTGTTATTTTAATTGTTTCGCTCTCGATTATATTCTTCGAAATATCAATAATGTTTCATACTTCGTCTAGAGGTATATCTAATTTCAAATATCTCCATCCAAACCACCAACTAATCGAAAACTCAGACTATCATGACAATACAACACCGGCAAGTGAAACCAAACATGCAATTATGAAACTTTTTTTCATTTATCTCATCTCAGTGGGTGGATTCAATATTATAATAATCAATAATTAACTCATGTCATGGTTGTGAAGGTTTTTTCTATTTTAAACCAACACAAATCGTCAAGATGTTGATCAATTACCATACAAATTATGTATGTATCAATATTGAATAACAGCTGTCTATACGGAATACAAATCTTCACATACAGGATGGGCCAACTCTATATATACATATATATAGACATATTTTACACATCAATGATATTCAGTAATTTGTTCACAATGAGCTTGCCGAGAAAAAAACAAGGTGTCCTGCCCTACCAGGACGGGCTCATTGCCTATACAATATTACTAATTGGGTCGAAAATCCATCAAAAAACAACTACTTTCCTGGCTAATACCACGACGAACATTGAATTACATCTAATGAATTTCCGTGGGCAAAACCCAGAAATCAATCTATAGGTGGTCCAAATGGTTCAATGAACATTTCCATGCAACTAGCAATTGCGGAGACATCCTTGTAGGACTCTGCACAGAAATTCTTCCCAGAATAGAAGTTGTTGTTTGCTTTGGTAAAAGTTTGGAACATAACTAAATATATTCGTCGCACCCACCCTAGCCATTTACTACATGGTAATCATTTGAAAAAATGGAAAAGGGGTACTTTAGAACCAGAAAAGATATTCAATAACGCAAAAACACTCTTTTAAATCAAAAGTGACGTGTGAATCTAAATACTTTCACTACATGCAAAGTTTAAAAATTTGTTTATTTATAAATTTATTTGGCAGACCTCAGATCAATTATAGAACTAGGTATAAGTGAGATGGAAAAAATGAGAATTGCAGCAAGAAATTCAGCAAACCATACAATTAAGAAAATGAGATATAAGACTATGAAATTGTTTCCGAAGATGATATGCTACTTCAGCTTCTACACCATGTATAATAAGAAACATTTTTCAAACCTATCCTTTTTTATATTAATTAACACTGATGATGTAATTCTCTGCTATGTTTATTAATGAAGGTAGTTCTCTTTGTGGAAAGACATATGGCCCATCGTGTATATGTATATATTCCAATGATCTTAATTAATGCATTCTAGTTTCCTGTTCAAAACAAGTTCCGGAAGAATGAAAGTGAAAGGGCCCGAGTAGGAAGAAGCAAGTTACTTTAAGTATAATTTTATCAAGGGTAATAGTTACCACGAGTGCTTCAAATTTTATGAATAATTTTTTATTTACCACGAAAAATACTTTTAACACTAGTGTTAAAAGTAAAATGACAGATGAGATGATGGATACTCAGTTATATAGATATCTCCTATAGAAACACTTCAATCAGATATTATAATCAGAACACCTACTCAAGAGGAATTATTTATAAAAGTTCACACATGCGTTTGGCCGTTTGTGCGATTGATACTAATAATTCCTTTTGAAGTTACAAACGAAGAAGTATTCAGTCCAACTGTAGAATTTCTTTCATCACTGACAAACAATGACATTCATAAATAAAGTGTGTTGAGATCTTATATATTTTTTTGTTTTTTTCTTGCTAACAGTAACTGTTGCAGAAAAAGATTTGTATGATCCATTTGTTAAAAGTGATTTTATTTTGCTCGTGGGGTTGTGTGAAAAAAATAATCATTATAAAACCGAATGATTGACCATAATAACCCGCTGCTATTGGTGGAAATACCAAAAACCAAAAATTTGTTGAAATAAATGCCAAAAAATAATCTAACTGAATTTTTCATATCATCTATATGTCAGGTGATAATTCTCAGTATTTGCTTTCATTGTGTAAATTTTTCAATATCTGTATATCCGCAATTCTCGAAGAAAAGTGACTATACATTTGAATCACGTAGACAGTCGAGAGGAAATTTCAAGTTCACCGAAATACGCTGACACGACGTAATCAGAAGCTTTGTTGAAAATCTCCTGAATACTGGAAAACAACGTTCAAGGTTCCAGAGGAGAGCATAAAAGCCCTCACGACCATGAGAGGTTTATGGATTACGCGGAATTGAATTGTGTTCTCTAACTCTCGAGAAAGGGATCTTGCGGTTGACTACAAACAACCTTAATGTATACTGGAGAAAAGTTTGAATAAACTTTTATACCGAGAAGTCTCGAAAAAGCTAAGTGAAAGTGAAGGCCCCAGGTTGAATACCTGCCTCGTCTATTTTGTTAACAAATTTGAGCCAAAAAGCTTGAGTACATTTTTGTTTTTTTCGTTAACCGGTTACATGCTACAGGAGTAAAAAAAATTACAGAACGGAGATCTTTGGAAGGCGTGGGTCCTGCGGATAAACGCAAAGAATATAAAAAAAAAACAGATGATAAACGTGAGAATAAAGAGTACATCAAGGGACCATGTTATAAAAACGACAGACTTATTAGAACTGTATAAGGAAAAACTAAGAGTCGTAACAGGGCATTTATATAAGATGCGACCTTACACGTAGATTGTGCAATGAGGAGCCAGAAACATATATTGTACAGATGCGAGGTAGATCGTAAAAATCTTTGAATAACAAACTGGCGATCTAGAACTATACAGTTCTCACTCAGTAAAGGAATTGAAAAACTTTACACAGAGGTCAGATACAATGGGCCAGAAGGCCTAAGTGTCATCGGAGACAACAATGGCGGTGAAGTTTTAATTGAGTATGCCTGATACGGAGACTGGAGGCTCTCTCAGCAGACCTTGCGATTTGAGGCTCATAACCTCCCCATAAAGGGTTTCTTTACCTCCGCAACATGAAAAAGGAATTAAATCACAGTGAACGCTTCTATGTTTCTATGTAGTAGCGCTTGTATTTTTCTGTAAGTTATGTAAAAGACGGACGAGAGTTTGGTCATGCCAATACAAAATTAGTCTTAAAATGACTTGCTAGGAGAGTAACAGATAAAATATATTTGGTGTTTCAATTTTAGTGCCTCTAGTATCCCGAAACATACTTTGGGATTTATTTTTTGTACAGCTTCAGCTATGCCTACCGCGAAATGGTCCTGATCAATTCAGAACCTTACTTATACCTTCTCGTCGAATGTAGTTGTATATATCAAGGAACCTACTTCATTGACAGTACCTACTTTGCCTGAAAGCATCTGGTATCGTATATATGCATCTGTTATGTCCTCTTAGAACTAATTCCACATATGGGATGTAGGAGAACGATCAGTTTCTAAATCAATTTTTCTTAATATGCCTACCAATGAATATTTGCAATTATCTATTTGAGCTATGAACAAGAGAGTTTATAACTTTGACCACTCTGAAGCAATTACTACTGGCTGCGTATTTTGTATAACATTCCAATTAGTTCCACTTTGGAAAACTGTTATTTTCGCACGTCGGATGAATCCCTAGTCAAAAAACACTCCACAGTAACAGAGAGAGAAAATCCGTAACGAGGATTCATTACTCCGATAGCTTCCCGAAGGTTGTTATCGATCTCTTTAATTGCTCCATCGTCTCCGGATTCCTAGTTATCTATCTTACGGAAAAAACAATACCTAATCGTATCCGTTCCGATTTTGTTCTCGCCCGAATGGTTCGTATTTCCTGCTATTCATCAGGATAATAGATTATTAGCAGGACAGATATTTGATGTTTTTTCTCTCTTGACCTTTGGGAATATTCATAGGACGATTTGTTATTAGTTATATAAATGGAACCGTGTTTGTCATTGAGACTCAAGTCTGAACTCACTGTCACTGAACTTCTCTGTTAAAGAAATATCTTGTTACTTTCAAACCGCAATTCAAATACAGCTTTCAGCAAGTTTTGATAACGGAGGCAGATACAGTCTCCGAAACATTTTTCGAAAAAGAAAAGTATTTTTTGGTTAATTTGATCTCATTTTTTCAGATAGGAAAATTCGGTGTAGGGTACGTTACTGACAAAAATTTCATTCAAGACAGCAGTCTTGTGAACGCAGTAACTTATCGGGCAAATTAATTAATTTGCCATTCTATACCTGTACAGATTTCTTTGGATCAACATTTTTTCATTTTCAGATTGTGGAAGGTTAAATGCCCAAAAAATCATGTCAAGAATCGAATTTCCTCCACAAAATCAAACCTTTTTAATCAATCGCTACGTTTATTGTGCAAACATTTACACCCATGTTTTAAACATCAATATTTCACACTTGTATCATTAATAGCTATTATTTAAAATAAGGTTTTGTGCCGTTTTCCATATCAATTTCGCTCACGTTTCTTACAGGTTGAAACAACCCCCGTACGTTTTCAATTTTCTGTTGCAGCTCGTTATTTTCTACCCACAAAGTAATTCCAGTAGCCATACTAAGAGTACTTTTTGCGAGAGGGACAATAAGCCGTTACAGGATACGAAAATAATTGGAGCAAGACAAAAACCTTGACGTTGATAAATATAGCATTCCGCAAAATAATCCGCGTATTGTACATGGTTATACTTACATTGTCTACCCTTCTAATCATGTCTCGCTTGCTTGAGTTCGAATATCCACCTCGAATATCTCATAGTTGGATGGTAAACAGTATCGAAAAGTTTTCACCTTGGATTTGTTGTTTTCATGAGAGCGTAAAGAATAGCTTGCTATATGTTGAGAGAGCATTACAATTTCTCCTCTACTCGCTCGATGACGGGATATCGACGTGAGCTGTGTGCGGTGTGTCGCATTGCCACGTAGTCCGTTAATGAGTTGGGTGGGGTAACAGGAAAGGCGCACAGTAGTGTGTCTCTCTTGTTTATGTGGTATTATCATATCATTGCGTTCCTTGTTGCTCGCGTGGATTTCTATCTACACCCCAGATGAAAAGTTTCCGATACTGTATAGTTAGACTGTCAATCGGCAAATATTTTACTGATAGATACTCTCGCCAACTTTCTGTATGGCTTCATTGGACCTAGTCTGACACCGTTTTTCTCTGTGACTTGTTTTGTTTCGAGGGCGTTTTTCAAAAAAAAAAACAATTTTGTATGTGTTTTCCTCGTGTGTCCTAACTACGGTTCGGAACTACAGTGGATGATTCGTTAAGCCGTTTTAAGAAAAAAATATCTCGGAAACTAAGCAAATCCGGACATACGTTCATAGGAAGTTTTTTCTTAAAACGACTTAAAGTATCACCCACGCAGCGTAGTTAGGAAACACGAGAAAAAAATAAAAAGTGAGGGGGAGCTACCACAGGGCTGACAGAACTTGTGAAATAAGCGATATATTGCCTGTATACGATAACTTGGGACACCCGGTATATTCAAAAATATCACAAGCAGAAAAAAGATTACTTACAGTTAGGAAATGTAAGTACTATTCATTGTAATTCCTCATTCCTCACACTGAGTGGATATTCAAACACATTCATAAGCATTTTGGATATTGTCCCATCTAGTTACTGGAATATCCAATTAGGGTATGGTGTGAAATTGAGTGTTTAATATAGATGGGGTCCGCTCAACGCCTAAGCCAGAAATGACGGTGAATTTAAACAAACGGCACTTCATCGAAGCGACCTAGATTACGGTTTTCAGGGGAATATGGCGAATGTTATCCTAGTGTCGAACTGGACCGTGATTATCTGCAAGCAATTTAGTTAGGAAGCCACATATTGTTTGACTTCGATTTTATGTTCTTCCTAGGAATTGATTTTATGATTTCCCCTCCATGATTTTGATGTTTCGAGGAATTGTCTCTTGTGATTATTACTAATTATATTATGTTATATTTCCGACAATCAATGTTTGGAAAAGTTCCTGAAATTGTCGGAAAGCACAAATTATTCAGCATGCTTCTGCAATATAATTCTAGTTTCGACAACAAAAATTACAATATACACAAAATATTTAATTCTGGTAACCCATCTACGTTCCCTCGAGAAGTTTATTCATCAACCATTTCACTGGTATTCCCAAACCTATATAAAATCTGAGATAAAAGCATTTCCTCTGCTCTGCGCTGCTCTGCTTGGCTTTGCTCTGCTTTGCTCCGCTCTGCTCTGCTTTGCTCCGCTCTGCTCCGCTTTGCTCCGCTTTGCTCCGCTCTGCTCCGCTCTACTCTGCTCTGCTCTGCTCTGCTCTGCTCTGCTCTGCTCTGCTCTGCTCTGCTCTGCTCTGCTCTGCTCTGCTCTGCTCTGCTCTGCTCTGCTCTGCTCTGCTCTGCTCTGCTCTGCTCTGCTCTGCTCTGCTCTGCTCTGCTCTGCTCTGCTCTGCTCTGCTCTGCTCTGCTCTGCTCTGCTCTGCTCTGCTCTGCTCTGCTCTGCTCTGCTCTGCTCTGCTCTGCTCTGCTCTGCTCTGCTCTGCTCTGCTCTGCTCAGCTCTGCTTTGCTTTGCTTTGCTTTGCTTAGTTTTATTCATAACAACGGATTCCATTTGTCGAATAATTATGGCGCAGGTCAAAACGGAAAAATAATTAAAAAGAATAAACTAATAATATATATATAAATATATAAATATAATAATAATTTGAAATGTTGTAGAAAGAACCCTACATAACTATTATAAAGCGTTTTTCTAACATTAGCGTTTCGACATTCTCATGGAAACAAACACTCCATTATACGCCGAAAACTCCAAATGAAATCATCCTAATCCATAAACGACGGGTCTTCGACCAGGGGGCGGCGTCCTAGACCGAAATAAAAAACGACGCTGGCGGCGTCTTCGGTCTACGCCAACTAGATTCGAGTTCAAGGCGACTGACCTCGAGATCGTGTTGGGGGATTTCGTGTGTTTCGCGGCTTTGAAAAATTACGTACCTGTTTTTGTTGCTAAACCGAAATGTATGAAAGATGGATTTCATTTTCTTATTTGTGAAGGTTCAGCAGACCGTGGTTGTAAAGAAAAAGTTCTTCTCTCGTTTTGTAGGATTATATGAATTCTGCAGTATCGAAGGATAATTTTTGTATTAGTATTGTGAAACTTTTGGGTTTGTATACATTTGTCGTTGAAGAGTTGTGTGAAAGATGTATTTTCAAGTATATACATTTTTTTAATAGCTTTACATTGCTCTGCTTTGCTCTGCTTTGATCTGCTTTGCTCTACTTTGCTCTGCTCTGCTCTGCTCTGCTGTGCTCTGCTCTGCTGTGCTCTGCTCTGCTCTGCTGTGCTCTGCTCTGCTCTGCTCTGCTCTGCTCTGCTCTGCTCTGCTCTGCTCTGCTCTGCTCTGCTCTGCTCTGCTCTGCTCTGCTCTGCTCTGCTCTGCTCTGCTCTGCTCTGCTCTGCTCTGCTCTGCTCTGCTCTGCTCTGCTCTGCTCTGCTCTGCTCTGCTCTGCTCTGCTCTGCTCTGCTCTGCTCTGCTCTGCTCTGCTCTGCTCTGCTCTGCTCTGCTCTGCTCTGCTCTGCTCTGCTCTGCTCTGCTCTGCTCTGCTCTGCTCTGCTCTGCTCTGCTCTGCTCTGCTCTGCTCTGCTCTGCTCTGCTCTGCTCTGCTCTGCTCTGCTCTGCTCTGCTCTGCTCTGCTCTGCTCTGCTCTGCTCTGCTCTGCCCTGCCCTGCTCTGCTCTGCTCTGCTCTGCTCTGCTCTGCTCTGCTCTGCTCTGCTCTGCTCTGCCCTGCCCTGCTCTGCTCTGCTCTGCTCTGCTCTGCTCTGCTCTGCTCTGCTCTGCTCTGCTCTGCTCTGCTCTGCTCTGCTCTGCTCTGCTCTGCTCTGCTCTGCTCTGCTCTGCTCTGCTCTGCTCTGCTCTGCTCTGCTCTGCTCTGCTCTGCTCTGCTCTGCTCTGCTCTGCTCTGCTCTGCTCTGCTCTGCTCTGCTCTGCTCTGCTCTGCTCTGCTCTGCTCTGCTCTGCTCTGCTCTGCTCTGCTCTGCTCTGCTCTGCTCTGCTCTGCTCTGCTCTGCTCTGCTCTGCTCTGCTCTGCTCTGCTCTGCTCTGCTCTGCTCTGCTCTGCTCTGCTCTGCTCTGCTCTGCTCTGCTCTGCTCTGCTCTGCTCTGCTCTGCTCTGCTCTGCTCTGCTCTGCTCTGCTCTGCTCTGCTCTGCTCTGCTCTGCTCTGCTCTGCTCTGCTCTGCTCTGCTCTGCTCTGCTCTGCTCTGCTCTGCTCTGCTCTGCTCTGCTCTGCTCTGCTCTGCTCTGCTCTGCTCTGCTCTGCTCTGCTCTGCTCTGCTCTGCTCTGCTCTGCTCTGCTCTGCTCTGCTCTGCTCTGCTCTGCTCTGCTCTGCTCTGCTCTGCCCTGCTCTGCTCTGCTCTGCTCTGCTCTGCTCCGCTCCGCTCCGCTCTGCTCCGTTCCGTTCCGTTCTGCTCTGTTCTGCTGTGCTCTGCTCTGCTCTGCTCTGCTCTGCTCTGCTCTGCTCTGCTCTGCTCTGCTCTGCTCTGCTCTGCTCTGCTCTGCTCTGCTCTGCCCTGCTCTGCTCTGCTCTGCTCTGCTCTGCTCTGCTCTGCTCTGTTTCGTGATTATGGAGGGGAGTATTCCCAATGAACGTGACATCAGAGGTAAACTTGAAAATGTGATATTTTTTCAATAAAAATGTTAAAGATCCAATAGAACGACAAACAGCTTGAAAATAATAATCGAATTCATAGGTTACGATGACTTTCAACATAATCTCAACATAAAGTCAATTTTCTGATTGATTTTATACTAAATCATCGGTCAGATTATATTTTGAAACCTTTATCTCCTCCAATGAATGAAAAGTTAATTTATGGTACCCTATTTCAGGCAAGCTCGTACACCACTGCTGCATTCTCGCATCACTTTGAATCATATGATAGTTTCAGTTTGTTTATGTAATTTATTCATAATTAAAAAAAAATATAGTAGCTGAATATGAATGCATGATTGAAACTGAATTATAATAATTAATTTTCAGAATAATTAAGATCAAGGTCATACGGGGAGATTCAGTATGGTCAATTGCCAAGAGACAAAGACGAAAAAAACGAGAAACGAAATTAAATGTTTATGTAATGCTGGAAGAAAATTGTACGAGATGTGGAATACGATGAATACGGGTGTTTCCAACGTTCAATTATGGGCCTTTTATATTGTCACTGAACATAAACCGAGACATAAACTTTATTGGAAGCTATGAAACGAAATCAGCTGTGACGTAATTTGACAGTTGTCAAACATTAGTTGGGGGGACAAACAAGGCCATTTTCCATAAGACTACGCGTGACCTTTTTGTGGATTTTCTTCGAAAAAAATTCTAAAAACATGTTTCTAGCATTTTAGTGTATAGTCTGCGAAGTTATTAGTAAAATTATACGATTTCTCATGGTGACTGATTTCAAAATTGCATAACTGTCAACCCCACCAATTTCTAAAAATATTTTCATTGAATGTTGCCCAAATAACTTGGTATCATAAAATGATAAAATTATCGATACTCTAGATACGACACTGTCTCATTTATTAATACATTCAGAAAGAGCTGAGCAATAGACTGATTTTTGTTCAATTAGTTAATAATGCAACTTAAATAGTAACCCTGGCCTTGGAAAATGGGAGTGTCTACAATCGAAAAGGCACAGGAAATACCAATCGCAGCAGGCAAGTCGAACTGTGTCTTTTTCAATCAGAATATGAAAAATTATTGATAATATGTCATTATTTACACCTTAGGCAGTATACATTATTGAAGAGAGAGCTTGATCTTGATCCGGACCATTTCTACCATAAAGCACATTAATGAAACATCATCAACCTGTATGAAACTTGAGCCTATACAATGAGAATTCCTGTGGCCGAGTCATCAAAGAAAACAACTACTGCCCTGGCTTGTACCTACTTGTTAAAAATTAAGTAAAAATCTGGACCAAAATAAAATAAAAGGCAGAAAACTAATTCTTTACTCAAGGTTCAAGTACCTCAAAACTTTAGAACGCCCCTCAGATTTCGTCAAGGGTGGTTTTCGTAACGTATCAGGCCTTTGATGTTCCTTATTAGTTGTTAATTAATATCAGTATACAAAGAAGAGATATTTAATAAATAAAGGCGGTTTTCAGTTGAAAATTTGTTATGACTCATTCGAGAAACTCAATACTATTAACAAATAATTCAAAAACCTTCATTACCTTTCAGATCTACTATCTACCAAGTCGATGACTTCCAAGAGAGCTAAAGCACCCCCAAAACAACGGCCGAGAATGAACTCCACCATCAGTTGACCTACCCAGGAACCATGTGATGGTTCGATCTTTAGGAATTGCTCCAGGATGGGAAGCTTACCGAATCTGCACGAGTTGGGGAAACCAGAGGGAGAGGACCAGGGCTATAAGCCAGGTGAGAAAACACGGATGATGTTTAGTAAAAATTTCCATTCAGTTGTTTGTTTATATCACAGTTCCAAAGGGCATATCTAGAACTTTTTTTTTAATATTAGTACCATTTTTCTTCTTCGAATATTTTTTTTCCTCAGGACCTGCCCTTGGACATCTTTGTGGTGGGTGCAATGGGGCTCTTTCTAACGTCGAGAAGTCCAAAATACTTCAGAAATACTCCGGTCACAATAAAATCACCAAGGCCAGGAGCAACCCTCACGATTCCAACAAGATAGTCTACGATGATGTCATGGTTGAGGTAAATAGACAAAAAAAATTTCAATACCTTCATTGTAAAATAGCGGAAAAGGACCTCACACAGATCTTATAGGAAAAGGAAATCAGTCGAATTGGCTGAAATTTGGGGGATTGTTATTCCGATCAAAGTTTCCATGCGGGCGCAAACTTCCCCAGCGTCCAGATTTTTTCACAATTACAATTCTTAACCTCATACGTCAAATGTTCGTATCAAACGACACTTTTTGGATATTTGAATATTATTCATATTAATTACAAAACACTTGCGCCATATTGGAGCCGCCATTTTTAATTTTTCAATATTGATAGAAGAATCGTAATTGCCGACCCCAAAAACCCCCAGACACCTGTTTTGAACAGAATCGGATCAAATTACAAAACTCGTCCGCCATATTGGATTCGCCATCTTAAATTTTTCCATTTTGATGAAATAATCATAATTTCCGAACCCAAAAACCCCCAGAAACCAATTTTGAATAGAATCGGATCATAATTACAAAACTCGTCCGCCATTTTGGAGCCTCCATTTTTTTTTCTATAATAAAAATGTCATATTGCATTGTCACCGGTATTCTGAACACCTGCCAAAATTCAACTCAATCGGACGATTAGAAGAGCACTTACAGCGACAAGTGAAACTAAATAAAATATTGCAAAAAAAGAGGCAAAAATCATAGGTCATAGATCGAATATTATCTTATGTTGAAGCACAATTCATACACAAAAGTGAATTATTGTATTCCCTATTTCACGAGGTGGATGGATATTTCAAGAATATGGTCCATTCCCGAATCTATACAAATCCAGCTCCGATTGAAACGCAACATTATCATCATCAATTTATCAATGTTCCCGTTTTTGTCCGAATTCTCAGCTAACGACGAATCCAGGAAATGGCGTACTGTGAACAGCGATGAAACACATTTATCGGGAATTCATGAAATGGAACACTCGCTCGTTTCCAGCTCTTTCCGAGAATTGATCGATCTTAAACAAATGATTGAATTTTGTTTTGAACTCTATTGTGTTATCGAGAAGGACGTGACATACCATCAGGATGTTGCTCCAACTGCCAACTGATACTATTGAAAATGAACAAAGATGAATAGAAAAAGTTGCGCGAAATACTGGTCTGAACTCCAGACACTCGATAAACTTGGAACCTATTTCTACGAGGTGGTGTTCTAGGTTTTCCGGATTTTCCTACCAAGTCACCCTGGAGCGCTACGGCGAATAATAATAATAGCCACCCTCTACCCCATAGGCAATGCCTTTGGACATTCTCTACGAGAGTTAATCAGGGAATATTATTATTATTCTGGTATTGTATGCTCAAAGATATATCGCTGCAACTTGTTGCAGCGACCTGGCATTGATGAAACCTGAGTAGGACAAAATTACTGAGACATCGCAGCGACATAGAATGCGATATCACAGATCACATTGTTACATCGTTGCGATTACTTTGTTTAATAACTGTATTTGCTGGGGTAATATACTCTAAGACTCTATGTCAACAAAATTTCAAGAAGAATGGCAATATGTTTCTACACTTATGTTTTATTTTCAAAAGTATTAACGAGATCATATTTTAGCACATGGCTGCCTATTCTCCAGTATCCACAAGATCCCGATATAACCTCCATCTTCAAGGCGGACCGAAAAGGAGGGACTCCATGAATAGTTCTATTGGGGCGACCTCTGTCAGGAGATTGTTGGCTGTTGTGAGAGGGCCAGGAAATGGCGGTCAATCAGGTAGTAGAAACATTGCAATATTATTTTTTGATCGATGAAAAGTTGAAGGAATTGAGAAAACTTATTTATGAATTTTCGTCAAAGTTTTACTGAACGAAGAAAATATGAAACTGCCGGAAAGTATAGGATGGTGAATGAGACATGAAACAAACATGAATGAGTCCTGGATGAAACATGCTTGCTACATAAATGAACCATAACCGCTCTGACTACTGAAATATGTTGCTAAACTAAAAAAAATAATTGCAGGTCGCAACGGAAGCCCCATCTACACGAAGCGTGCCCTGCTAGCCAACCTGGTGGTGATCTGCATCAGCCATCTACTTTGTTCCGCGGCCTACATGCCTTTCGTAGCTCTGCAAACTTCTGTTTCTGTTTGGCACAAACCTTCGATTGACAGTGTGATGGACATCTCAACCGGATCTCTTTTACTGTCTGGTACTTATACGGTAGCCGCGATTTTTAGTTTGGTTGCACCCTGTATCCTAAGGATGGTGAGTGCCAGCATAGTCATAGCTGTCTCACATGGTAAGTGGCTCAGAATATACCGATACTTGTATTTATTATAAAACTATAGTTTAAAAAAGTTTCAAAGAAAAGAGCTTCACAGAACCACGACAATCGCCGTTTCGATGTTTAAATTGAATTGTTTTAAATTGTTTTTTCCGTTAACCAGCCTGTCGTCCCCTTACGAACGGCAGCCCTCAAAAGTCGAAACTTGTGCGAGCCAAGGATTAACGAGGTCTTACCTTTTAACGTGCGATTCCTAGCACTTTCTCGGGCCATCAGATAAAAATCTGAAGTCGCTGAGGATTCGAACCTAGCCGACCAGCAGTCAATGGTTTTGAACGCTTCAGTCTCAACCACTGAGCTACTTGACCCTTGTACAACAGCTTCTTCTACTGGAGAAGATATACTAAGATAAACTATAGTTTTATTATTGATGTTCAACTGTTTATTACTTTTCTGTTAGAAAATCTATAATCCATTTCACCGATCACCCATCTAAAATATCAGTGAAAGCCTATATGAAATACTTATTCTTCAGTGATCCTATAACAACCTTTTTTTTTCTTTCCTAGGTGCGATGATAATCTTCTATCTTTCCCACCTATACCCCGTTCTCTACGTGACAATCCCTTCATGTCTCCTACTGGGCGTTCTCCAAGGACTGTTGTCCTGCGCGCATATTTCGTTTCTCATGATCCTGTCTCACAGGATAGCAGGCCTATTTCATGAAGAAGAGGAGGAAGCAAGGCAAGCCAGGAGGACATGCATAATCAGGAGGGTAGCCAGAGCTTTCCAGGTAATTGAAATTGTTCAACTACTTTATGGGATAGAGTCTTTAAACGTGGTGATTTTCGGATATTTTTTGCCGTTTCAATTTACTAGTCTGTTTTTTCTTACCCTTGTCACATAAAGTTTATGCTGCGACGCACACTTTATACCATCGTATGTTCAACTGAAATAACGCACGCATAGTTAAATGGAATGATATTGTTCCTTTGTCCTTTGTCAAAGAGGCTCTGTGGAATTATTATATCCACAAAAACAAAGTGGTACTTCTTGGTTTCATGAACTTTAATTGTAATGCCAAATCGAACATCAAGAACACTCTCTGATAAGCCTAAATTCAATTATTTTATCAAACATCAAACATAACCTCAAAAATGTATGTGTAAGAGTTTATATATCATCTGAAAACAAAAAACACTAGTTTCGTTGCTCTTTGGTTAGCTATTTCATCATACAAATTGTTACAAACTTGTTCAAATGAACTAAATATGATCTTTTGATCAGTAATTCATATCTGCTCACTGATAAAGCAGAACTTTATAAACGTTTTTATTCGACATGATTGCACACGGATTCAGAATGAACTGATTCGAAGTGAAAAGAGACTTTGTGAAGGTCGCCGGTCTTCTTTCCATCGCTAAATATTCAGACAAACTTTCAAATTATGCAAACTTCCTCATGGGAGCGGCAAATCTCCTGAGGGATTGGTTGAAGGGTTAGCAAATGATATATCCTCATTTATATTCATGATGAAGAATTTCCGGAACAAGATCATATATCGACCAGTAAGAATACATTAACTGGTTTCCTGTAGTCTTGGAGGTCATTTAGGAAAAGGGGTTATTTTAAATTACCTTCCAAATATACTTCCTGGGCAGTAAAATGTTTCTTTTTGACAATCACTATAATCATCATCACTGCCAAATAACAGTTATACCCAGCCAACCATGCGATACAAAAAATATGTAGAAACGACATCGTATTAAGACGTGCAACATCGCATTTGATGTCACAAAAATGTATCAAATATATTGGGCAATGTGAAAATGTCGGCCTCAAGGAAAATCATTGTAATTTGTGATGTCTTTCAGACATGAAATGCAACGTCACATAGAAGGTCACTAACAGGTGTTATACAAGTACAAATTTCATATCACAAATAGGTCACACTGTGATATCAACTTCATCTAGTTAATTCGAATGCCTTTTGGGTTGAATAGTGAACCATCAAACTTTCAAAGATTTATGTATTTTTTCTATCAGTATTCATGTTATCTGCTAAACTGAAAATGCTAATGATACTATAAAAATAGTCTTGACAAAACTTTTAATACATACAGTAGTTGAAGTTT
Organism: Chrysolina haemoptera; assembly: GCA_958298965.1. Lineage (NCBI taxonomy): Eukaryota > Metazoa > Arthropoda > Insecta > Coleoptera > Chrysomelidae > Chrysolina > Chrysolina haemoptera. Next base: position 248,291 of record OY282594.1, on the reverse strand, counting down.
TGTATCTTGGGTGAATGTTTGTTTGTGCTGATCTCAGTATTAATTTTTTTCAGAGTGCCCACGACTTTGGACTCATACTTGGCTCTGTGCTATCAGCTATTCTCATAATATATACGGTAAATCTAAGAAGTGGAGTGAAAGCGTTTGATAATACTACAGTAGTTACAGATGTGAGTAGATACAGTATTTTTCCTATTATAAATTTAACGTTAGTGTATCTTGCACTAGACAGTTAATTTTTGAAAATTGTGGCAACAATAATTACATTTAACGATATTTGAAATATTGCTTTGGGTTTTTGTTGAGTAAAATAATATTTTCTCATTCTATCCCCTCAAAACCGTTTGGTAGTCACCAGAACTCATATTATGTCAATGTCGTAATATTCACTTAGTTACTACCACTAAAACCATTTTATAAAATGATAACTTTATCCTCCAAATATAGGACTGCTCCTGGAATACCACAAAAATCCCTCCCCATTGCCTCAACACCACCCAATTTGTCTATATCACCTCAACTTCCGACCTTCAAGATTATAACTCTTTCTTGGATGATATATTCGATCGTACCGAAGAGGGCAGACTGTGTGGAGCTCAGGCTTGCCCTATTTTTGGATCCCTTTCAGTAAATCTCACATCAACGACTCCACTTGAGTCTAGGACATTGAGAATCTTGCCTCAGAAAACGGCAGACATTTTGGTGGGGATATATGCTGGAGCCTGTGGGGCAGCACTTGTTTTGGCCACTCTAGGATTGGACAGGATCAAGATGTTAGTCTATCAGGTGAGACTTTCCAAGTTCCACTTGTTTTGTTAGTTTTTCCGCTCGTGACTTTTTAGTCGATAACTAGTTTTATTTTGTAGGATCCTTTGGAGAGAGGGGAGAGTTTAGCTGCTCTGAGGGCAGTCAGAGAGAGCTTTAGAGACACAAGACTACAAATGGCAGCCCCTTTAGCTGTATTCATAGGAATTGAACAGGCGTTTATGTACGCCGACTTCAGCAAAGTGAGTATATTAAATTCCAATTGAATCCACGTTAGTGATTTACTATCTTAAAATAAATATTTTCATCTTTGCAGTCATATGTGGTATGTACTTTGGGTATACATAGACTGAATTTAGTATTTTTGGCAATGGGCCTTCTACAATCAATTGCTGCTTGTACACTCAGTATGCTACTAAGGACAATCAGGAGATACTATGTAGTGGGTGAGTATCATTGAATATATTTTTCATTTGAATTGATTGGCATAAAACTGAATAATTCACAGAAACTTCAAGTTAATACGTATGCCCTTGGGCTAGAAAATGGGTCAACAACTTCTGACAAAATCATGTGCATCTAAATATTTGCGAATTCCTCACATATGAATAACATATTTTGTTTTCAGCCGTGGGGTTCACCTTTCATGGCTGTCTGCTGATGGTATTGGTACTTTGGAATCCGACTGAAGATGATCCAGCACTTTTTTACGTAATTTCTGCGTCTTGGGGCGTGTGCAACGCTATATGGGAAATGTTATGTTTCAGTAAGTCTAGTTTTGAAATTTTTTGGTGCAAATTTAATATATCTACTCTGTATGTATGTCCATAATAACTATCAGTATGATTTTATGGAAGAAAATTATTTAATAAATCAAGTAATTATTGGTAAACAATTAACTATTACAATTCTGCAACTTTACGATCACTTTAATCATAAAAAAATTGTATATGAACACCTCCCGAGGCAACGAGTTCCAAAGCTCTGCCGTTCTGTTGGAAAATAAGCCCTGGGAAGCGGATGTACGGCATATGGATGTGAGGACTGAGCTCGACGGGTCAATGTCGATGAGACCGCTAACGGTGGAACGACTGATGATATTTTGGAAGAGCATCGTCCATGAAAATATCTATAAAACAGAGACAGATCGCCAACCTTTCTCCGATGTTCCAGAGAAGTAAGCGAGCTTGTGAGCGAAGTATAAGTGCTTGTATAAAACTGTTCTGTATATTATTGAAACTGGTTTTCTGTTCATGATGAATTTTTATTTCCTAGTCAGACTTTTTCACAAATCTCTTCTCATTTCCAGCTCTATTGACCGGCCAGTACGCTGACAACTGGGAAGCAGCTTTTGCCAACGTGTCGTTCTTCAAATTTTGTGGACTGGCACTCGCCTTCTTGATGCACGAGCTCCTCTGCAACGTCTGGAAACTTTACTCGTTGGCCTTCGTCATGCTGATCGCCGTGGTGGCTTCGGCTTGGCTCGAGGTGCGACTCGAGCACATGCGGAAGCTCAAGAACATCACTAGATTATGACCTAAGTTAAACTTTTGGTGATGTTCGGAGAATACATATCATCTTATGGTGGCCAAAAGGGCTTAGAACGGGACGATGCGTGGTGGCTCGATTCTGATAGTGTTTTTCACTTGTTGGGCTATTTTGGAGTGCAGGGTCTTTCACGACGAGTGTTCAAGCAACATTTGTGGAGATCATCTCTCATTCAGTAATTCCAAACTTCAAATTAGAAGTAAAAACTTCATATACAGTAAAATATAAAAAAAAAACTATAAACAATATCAATTACAACAGCAAAAACATTACGTAGTTCATTCAAAGCAAATGTGGCTACACCTGAAACTGCTCAATTTTCTATTTCGTTGAAGAAATACATTTTGTCAAAATTTGGCCAATTACAAGTCAGACCCATGATTTGTTTGTCTGAACATCATCTGTTAAAATTACGACAGTTCAACTCCAAACATGCTGTATAACACACGTCATGTACTGAATTTTGACGTAACTTCTCGAAAAAAGAGTTAATCTCTACTAATAAACTCTACTGAAAAGCCCTGGTAGTGAAAGACTCTAGGCTTATATATCAATGAGGTATTTTTATTCATTAACTCGATCAGCACTTTTTCATTCATACACGATTGTCCTTTTATAATTTGTCAATCTTTGACTAGGATTGCGAAGAATCTTGGAATAAGTTGATTATGCAAAGAAAACATCTTCCTCAAGCGTTTTCAAGCTAGAGTTGAAAATAAATAACATCTTGTTTGAAACGCCTGTCAAGGACTACTTTCATCCTCTTACGTTGAAACCCATTAAGATTATAATTCCAAGATTTTATAACATGGTCCATTTTGGTCCATACATTTTTGAATGGGATAGAAAGGCATTTCAAATAAATGAGAGCTAATTTTCTGTTCCAGCATTTTCGCAATAACTAACACGTAGTTGAATTAATAGTTGCAATTGGGCCACCCTGCAGGTTTAATGGCATAGAGCCTCCACATTGATAAGATTATTTGATTTTCATGATATTCTCCCATGATTCAATTTTCCTCGTCCTCAAGCGCACTGGAATTTTTGTGTAGAAACATCACGATCACTTCACGTCTCTAATTTCTCAAAACTATGGACTGAAGTGATTGTGATATCGTTCGTTGGAGATAACGTAAGGTATTTTCGCGAAGGGTGTCCTAGAATTGCATCATGGAAACCTTTTTTCTATCAACTCATGTTCCATACAAAATGAACTTGAGTATTTCTGATCATTCAGTATATACTATCTTTATTCAAGTATTATCGGCCTAATAGGAATCCTAGACTCTAGGACACCCTGTGTAGAGAATTTGCTGCAGAATGTGAGATTGGTATGAATGTAGTCGCCCCCTTTGAACCCATTTCTCCATAGGTCGTCCTAGGATTTACACTTGAATGAAGTTGACCTGGCCTCCAACAAAACTCTCCTCACAAAATGTTTTCTTATGAATCTAGCTGTGAAAAATCGTCGATTATGAGTGATATTTCATTTCAATTGAAGTTAGTTGGGTTATATGGATTTAAAAAATTGGTTATTCGAGCCCTGAGGAAAAGTCGGAGGAGAACAGTTCATCAAATTTATTATATATCTCAACTAACCTCACTGTAAATGTAATGTAATTTTTGTATCTCCCACGAAAGGATGAAAGCTGGGTTCCCCATGAATTTAAATGAATTATTACTTTCTGCAACCGATTTTAGTTCGAAGAATCTCTGTTGGTGATTGTGAGCTGAACTTTTCTCTCATCTCATCTTTCTTCGACTTTAATGTTGATTTCACGCACAACTGGAGTATTTGGAAGATTAAAGAACCCCAACTATTCATTTTTTCGTCCTTACATATTTTTATTATTATACGTGCATTATAATCCCCCTTCAAACATTTATGAACAGTGTGTGAAAAATGTCTGCAGTTGTTTTCACACACTGTTGATTTTTTACGCACTTGTGCTAAAAAGTATCACTTTACGCACTGTGAACAGTGCCTAAATACTTAGTTTACACACAGTCATAGAAAAAATAATACTTGATACACATAATTATTATTATTCGCCAAAAAACTGAATCAGGCTGAATATAAAACTGCAGGAAAGTAAAAGTAATTTTACAAGATTTTTGCCATGATAATAATACCATTTAGATATCTCCGTCAATTTAAACTTGACTAGTGAGTTGATTATTATAAACTTAGGTGGGCATTTGAAATGTTTGAGTCACTTCCAAGGCTATTGGTCAATATTTTTAACATATTAATTATAAAGACTTTTTGGTCGTGAAAATTAATTCGAGATATCAAAATTGAAGCCCGACAATATGCCTTAAAATTACTATTTTTCACTTGGATCTTCGACTCCATAAAAAATCACCCCCCTCCCTCTCTATTTTTCCGAATCCGACAGGTGTGCTCGAAAGTAATTTTCTCCCACTTGAACCTATCAAACACACTGGATCTGGAATTCTGTAAATCACCACGAAAAGTACAGTCTCCAAGTATTGGTGAACCGATTGTATTCATATAGTTTAGAATTAAGTGAACCTGTGATGTCGTAAAAAAAGGTTGTATTCGCACTTTGATGTAACCTATTATATAGAATTTATTTGTTTACTCAGATGTATTTGAATAAAATCAAAATCACCTACCGTCGTCTTTTATTTCTCATAACACAGGGTGATTTACGTAGGCAGTGTTCTTATAGCTGGGTTAGAAACGTGAAATTTTGTCCTACAGCTATACAGGTTGTGCCAAAAGTCGATATCAACTTTCATATTTTTAATGGAAACCTAAATAACTGCGGAGTCAAATTTTGAACTTTATGTGTGACACTGTGCGTCGATTTTTCGTGAAAAAATTACTGCCATCGCAATTACGAGAAAATGTTTATTTCACAAACCGTTCAAAGGAAAACAAAATTAACTGACATCTCCTATTCACTGGAAATATACCTTGGAGAAAAGTCATCCTGACAATATCTATAAAGTACAATCAGAAATAAACTTATATAAAAAAAATTAAAATAAAAACATTTATTTACTCATTAGTATTTATTCATATATTCCATAGAAACAGCAATCCGTATTTAAAATATCTTTAAACCATAGATGATATTTATTTATAGTTACAACCAAATTGTCTCCATTCAAAGAATATAATTCAACACTTTTGGGATCTACTGGAATAAAAACCACAGGGTTAATAGAAACTAACTTTATTTTCAGATCAGACTTTACATAAAATAATAATAAATAATCTGTACATGTTGGACCCTATCCTTATATTCAGTTTTTAAGTTTATAATCTACATTCAACTATTCGATAGATTTCAACAAACTCAACTACTTATCGAATGATTTTCAATATAGTTTTAAATTTATTTCATTGAAATACGAGAGTACTTAGTGTTTATGTTATCTATAATGTGCAGCTCAACCAGGATAGTTTGGCCTACGCAATAGACTGAGACACTGATATTTTTCTTATTTTTTTTCTAGTTTTCTGTCCTTCAGCTGCTCCCTCTTTTTATTGTTTACGGACATCAGAGGACAAGCTGCCCTGTTGAACTGTATTTCAATAAACTCTTTGGTTGAACCAGGAAGGGAGGAGGTATGTTTCAGATGTAATTTGTGATCATAGAATATTGCTAAACGAAAGTGATAATTTCGTATACCTATAACAAAATAGGTATAGTAGAATCTTATTTTTCTTAGTTTATTGAGAACCTGCATGTTTCGACGCGATGATAAATTAAACAAATGGGGAAAATTTTCGATATTACATGACTTTCTGAAACCAGTGACACCTCATTAATGATGTTGAAAGTGTCAAAAATATTCTATCATTCATTTTCAATCCTAATCTAGTCTCTCCGCTTCGAAAGTATCATAAAAGTAGTAGGAACCCAATTGAAAATACCATTCATAACGGATTATTTACGCAGTAGATCAATATGAAATATCAGATTAGTTTATCTCTCTAAGAGAAATCCACTGATGTAGAGTCTCTAGGTAACTCCACAAACCTTTGGACGTCCTCAAACTCATAAGAGACATAATTGTTTGTAGATATGATATTTTTTTGAATTCGACGAAGTATCTGAACATCTCCAATTTTTTTTAATGAATTTAGAATTGGTATTGGGTATTTGGCCAAATGAAAGATGAAAAAAGATGTTATTTCAATAATCATTGCAGGTCACAACAAGCAGTAACAACCAAGCTGGACGGATTTTACGCTGTTCGTAACTTGCAAAGTTGTTCTTGTAGAAGCTTTGCCAAGAGTCTGATAAATATGAATCAGCGTGTCTCAAATGTATTTTGTTGGATTCCTGCGAGGAAACTTCAAATTTTATAGGATTCTGTTTGCAGAAGACTGGATTTCCAAATCCATTTTTCATTACTTAGGATATACTCTCATGGTGCCTTGATTTTGTCAGTATTCACCTGAAGACGTTGATTAGACTCCGAAGAAAATGTAACCAGTCTACGTCCTTTACTTTCAAAGATACGGTTTTGAATGAGGTGTTCAGAGGTACCAACATATCATTGGTATTCAAAGATCTACAGAGACTTTCTGCTTCTCACTGTTGGTTCAGTAAACTTTAGTCCGCCGAAAATGGTTTGGTGTGTTAAGAGTTTCGATATAATTGACTAAGGACGATAATTTTTAAGAACTTACATAAAGCTCACCATCACAAACATGATTACGAGTCAATATTTTCGTTGGTTCGATGAAGTGCAATAAACATTTTCTTATCTTCGGTGGTTGTTAACCTTCGGTGTAGTGCACAATACTCCTGAGATATAATATCTAATATGAGATGTTCACGATTACTGTGGCTGAATGAATTCACGACATTCATTTGTGTTTCAGGTTCTTTTTCACATGATAATTCTTGTTCAATAAGAAAAAATCGATTCATGCAGACATTTTGAGTTCAAGAGTGAGGACCCGTAGTTCCGCCTATTATAGTTTTCTCTGTTGCTTCTAAAACCTAAAATATGCTCAGGGGAGTTTCTCGGGCGTATTTATTAATATCAGTCTCCTCACTTTTCAAGATAGTTATGACGTCATGTTTACATCACTTTGCTACCTGGGATGATGAGGAATCTCAGTCAGAGTGCGGCAGTTGTAATTTCTACCTCTATCACAGAGTCTTTTGACTTTCTACATATTTTATCGAAACACGAACGAAACTCAAACAGCACTCTCATTGGGGTATTGCGTTGACAAAACTACCACATCCGACGGATACACGTACTTCTTCCTCCTCACGAAACTAGGACTGGGCGTCCGTTCACTAACACTGTTACTCAGCCCGCTGAGCAGCGGAAGAGCCTCTGTCCGAGAAAAACACTCCTCCCCGTCCTCACTGCGCCTCTTTTGCGACAGGATCGTCTTGATAGGGACACTAGAACAACTCACGGTAGTCACCGGCGGAGGCGGCTCCATCTTCTGTCTGTTGTTTTTACTCCGGAACAGGTGCCGCCATCTAGGAGGGGAGAATCGAGGCTCGCAAGGACACGGGTCGACGGAAATCACCTGGGGGTTGAACGTTACGTTTTTCGTGATGTCTGAAGGGGTGCGACATACGCTTCCCGAGTCTACGCTGCTGGAAGGCTGGCTTTGGGTACTGCTCGACGGTTTGTGGAAGTGGATGGCGCGGTGGTGCTCTTCTAGGTTGAGGTCGATGGCGAGGTTGGAGATGAGGTCTTGGTCCACCTCATGGGACGAACAAGGCGACATTACCTAGAAAAAACTCGGTTTATTTATCATTGAACCAGTAGACTGAATAATCGATAATATGTTAGAGTTTTCCACAAGCTAACAACATTATTAGGCCCAGCATTGGTGCTACAATCGTTCTAGATTAACTCTTTCAACGACAGCCTGAGGGTGTTGAAGATTTTGGGCCTAAAATCATCCTAAATATGTCGCGAAAAGCACGGAGAGAAAGTTTTTTTTTCATAACCTAACATTATTAGCCCCTTCAGTGGCAGTCCGATTGTGAATGCCAGAAAAGGATTCAGAAGGTATTTGTGCTATATGCCACATGGAGAATTTCGCTACTGGATGGTTGAATTACTGGAATTTTGATTTTTCTTTCTGATACCCAGATTACCCAATAGGTTGCTGCTCGCTTTTGAGCCCACAAAACATGAATTATCCTGAAACAGGTCAAGTTTAGAAGGTAGGTGGCTTGAGAAGGGCGTTAGACTAGTAGGGGTGTAGTTTAACAGGTTTTTGGGGCAAGCTCATCTCACACGGGTACAACTTACTTTCGGATAAACTGCAGTCGAATGTCCAAAATATCCCACTGTTGGACTATCCGATATATGCTCCTGTAGCAAGTCGAAGTGAGTCTCCAAAAAATTTGACTCCGAGTTGAAAAACTCCTTGCAACCCGCACTGGTAAGAACGTTGTCCAAAATGTCCTCTGCTGATTGAAACTCACTATCGCTCGGTTCACATTCAGCTTCCCTGAAACAAAAGTATTATAATTTCGCAGTAACCTAGTAACCAATCGATAATAAAGAAAGTAATAGTTGGAATTCTGGCTTGATTGTATAGACAGAAAACGATTCGATTTTCACAAACTTTTATGTAACACCACGACATGTTTCGCTAACACAGTAGCTTTCTCAATCTTGAAATAATATAATGGAGGACTACTTTGACGAATTATAATATCTACATGTTTCTGGAGCCTTTGTAATCCTAATTGGTTATCAATCGGAAGGAGCAGCAGTCCAATTTTGCAGGAATAAAGAGCTTACGTTATCTCCCCAGAATAAGAACAAGAACAAGAACAAGAAAAACCAATATAATCCCTCAGCAATTTTCGATCGTGAAAGCAAACTTTACCTGGAATAGTCGAAGGACTGTTGCGTTATCAGCCCACTCTCAGTGACCATTGGAAAACTTTTCGTAACAAAAAACTCACCCGCACTCCACTGTTACAAAGTAGTTTCCAATATTAGAACTTCCTCCGCAACACTTGCTACTACTTGAGGCCGATTCGAAGCTAAGGTTACTGCTGGATGAACTCTCTGTGTTGTTGTTGCTGAATAGGCGCGTAAACGTTTTTGCTTTTTGGAAGTTTCGGACGTTGCGTATATCATCAGCGCAGGTACTGAGATTGCCGATGATCTTGGGTGTTCTGCGCATTATCTGAAAATGGAGTTATTATGATTAGTGTGTTTGAGAGAATGGAACTACTGCTTAATTACCTCACGCTCAGGAAGATATCCCCATAAATAAATATTTTGAGTAATAATTTTGAACTGAATCTATGTGAGTCACTCTTCATGTCCAAACTTCATATACTGTGATTGCGTTTATGGACCGGCACTTTTGAAAAAAGATAAAATGCGCCTGCAAAGTATACGTATTTTTTGTATGAGGTTTCTCTTGGGTAATCGTTCGATCCGATTACCCAGGAATTCTGAGACACTCAAACTCATATCATTCGTCCATAAGAGTTTGACCACCAAAAGCTATTCTATTTTAATAAATAAACTGAAAAGTTTTGAAAAGATAAATGGTATTGCCACAATAAATAAACGCCTGTCCATAATTCCGAAATATTCTACTACAATTTTCGAAAACGAAGCTTCTCTCACATGGGTCCCTCCAAATCAACTCAAAAAAGAACCTGGAAGCTCTTTTTCTCTCCTCTACATAGCTTAGTATATACAATGTTTCTGGATCTTGTTTTTTATATCGGATTTATTATTTCATTGAAAGTTATATCGTTAGTTAGTGCACAATGAACGATGAAGTGAATTGATAAGAACCTTTGGGTAGTGGTTGCCCATGGGCGACAAAATTTATTCGCGATGTGATATACCCAATTCAATTCTTTATTATTTTATACACTATCAGCTAATGGAACAGAAAATTACCGCTCACCCTTGGGGTACAGTTGATCTCCGCGACGACATTCGTTGTGGTCACTAAACTAGCTCTAGAACTGATGCTGGACAGCTCGGATAAGCTCTCCGGACTTGCCAAAGGAGCCAATCCCAGCCAATCGTCGTGGATCAAGTCGACTCTGGGACTCGTGCAATTGCGTAGACTCAAACTGAAGGTTTTCGTGATAGCTTTGGGCTCCGGATGAGCGCGAAGACTCATGTTCGGGGACGGCTTGCGCTTCGTTAGCGGACTCCTGAGTAGCACTGGACTAGAAGCATTACATGATATATAAAGCGTGTTCGATCATTTCTTACCGCCACGCCTACTCACCTGCCCGTCGAACTGCTGCTCTTGAGACACAGGACATTGGAGGGTACTTGGTGGAAGAAAAGGGGGGATGGTTGACTCCTCGTCGAGTAGTACCCATTGGTGATGGACGAGTTGCTCGAGGGGCTCTGCAAGGAGGTGAAGCTGGTTTCCAGAAAAAGATTGGGGTTAGACGTTGCGGAGATATAGTTGCCTGAAGGGGTTTCACTGGAGGAGGAAGAGCGTTGGGGTTTTTTGGGGCCCAGGGTGGTTACAACCTAGAAAACGGGTTGACTCAGAAAAATGCATAGCAATCGCTGTGAAATTTCAGTACTCACTATTTATCATAATGATGTGATGACAAGACACAAAAAACGTTACCACGCAGGAAAGACCAGTTGATTAATTTCGAAATTATTACCATGGAAGGGGGATCATATATCACTCAGATCATAATTAATAATAATAATAATAATAATAATAAAGTTTATTCAAAATTCTAAAAATATGTATAACAATTTGTAAAAAAGTGAATAAACGATTCAATTATACTCGCGAAGTTAAAAACTTGTTACGAGAAAATAACATGTAAGAATTATATATACATCATTAATTCACATATATACATATGTTTTGTAAATTTTCGAAATGGAATAAAATGATAATAAAAGGCAAATTTACTGAGTTAATTGAAAGATATCATGAAACAAATTTCGATCATTTCAATAATCAAATTAGATATATTCTTATTTTCTCAGAAAGTGGACGGCGACAGTGTGCCCTATTATTGTGAATAAAGAAACAGTACAGTAATTCTTAACAAGATTAAAATGTCTAGTCGATACTACCATCCAAGAGAAATCTGTGCAAACGCACGTAGACGTTAGCCACGCGAATTTTGTATTTATCATTAACATTGCATATCATTGCTCTACACAAATTTCACTGAAAAAACTGTATTTTATTTTAATTTTGGATATGAAGAAAAAAACATGCAAATAGGGTGCTCGTCACAAACGATAAGAATTATTCCAAGAATCGCTGATAATATTCAATCCCAAAATGTATCGACATTCAGTAATAATTGATATTTGTGTCCTTTTACTTTTTTTTTTAAATTATGAATAAAGATAAATATCAGCGTTTCCGTGTAGCTTGGAATGTAACACAAATCGAACGTGAAAGGAAGTGTATCTCATTGAAAACAAATTAGAAATATCTATTTCCAGATCAGAATGAACTATGTCGAAAACTGTATACATAATCCAATATACTGATATTTAAAAATAGTAGTCTCTTCTTGGATCAATACATATAACATATTTCAAGTAGTTTCTCAATAGAGATAATTAGTATTGCTGTCCAACATGATAATGCTGCTTTTGTTTTCGAAATTATTCCTCCAAATAATTTTTTGGATGAGATATAGTATTGCCCTTATTTGAGAATGAGCAGAAATGTATGTGTTCTCAAACTCCTATCAATTGTAAACTGCACGTAACCCAAGTTAATATCATCAGGAGCTTTTCAACTCAAAACCTCATAAATTACCCTATATACTATACTGGACCACCTCACCGAAGTTTACTAAAGAAATTATTAGGCTTCACTGTTCGAAATAGCCATGTTTTTGTCAGTGTCCAGCCATTATACTTATATCAAAATCTGTAATTTTTCTCCATATTCAATTCCTCGAAGTTGTATAGCAATATCCACGCGAATCAAAAGTTAGAAGGGGTGAGGATTATTTATATTCCCCCCGTAAATTTTTTCCCTGCGAAAGTCAAGTCACTCGAAGTTTCGATGTCATAACAGAACCCTCAAAACAAAAGTTGTATATACAACTCCATATAAACTCCAGCAGATCTTGTGCATTCCCAAAGATAAAATTGAAGAGTGTGAAAAGTTAAGAATTTATGAGATAAGTTTTAAGTACTGGGAAGAACAATGGGGGTCAAACTGAAAGGGCTATGAAAACATTATTCGAAAGGATACATTGCTCATATTAGACTTTGGAGGCCAAAAAAACAGACTCTTGCCCAAGTTACCTTGAAAACAAAGGCTGATTCGATGATACCATTTTGAAACTGACTACACTGCTGGAAGGAGTAGAAAGTATGGAATAACTTGGTGATGAAAATTATTAGTCATCAAAAAATTATTTACCGTAGGAATTTTGTGGGATCAAGTACAAATCAAGGAAAATACTATATCAGATTATTAGATACCTTATTTTTTAGAATAGATAGGTTATTATATCAGGAAGTTTAGGGTAGGGTGTTCAAACCCATAATGAAGGGTAATTTAAAGTATTTTGAGCTCACAGCTCCTGATGACGACAACTTCGATGACGAGACGCTCACGAGTAAATTTGTCGTAATTTTATGTTTCAAAACTTTATAGTACCAAATACTCTACTGGTGGTGAATTTATATTAATACCCCCCTATAAATGGGAATAAATTGCATCACCATGTGCTAGGGATATAACAATATATAATGGCTGTAGGGGCATGCATATATATCTGACTGCAAAGTGTTGATACGTCTCAAAAATGACAAGAATTGATTCAGTTCTTCATCAACTTCGTAAAACATCAAACTCTGACAGGCAATCAAAAGTATTCTAGAGTGGTAGCTTTTCAAGAAGTGTTGAGGTTAGGTCCCAAAAATACATTTTGTGGTGAGGGGCAACCTTTTGTTAATTTCATTTTCAAGAAGTGATAGTTTTTCTTGGCAAACCTTTGAAGAGATGAATTCCCCGAATAAATAAATTGCGTAAGTTTAAATATAACCAAAACATTTCTATTTCTCAACTGAATATTTTATTTTTATATATAGCTAAGTTTCAATCGATAATTTTTTTCAAAATGCCCGCAGAAAAATGGTGATTGATGGCTTGCAAACCACTCGAAAATTAAGTAGCAACCCCCAGTCGAGAAAAACCTATCAAGGGTACACCAATGGGCAGACACCACACCAAGTGTTGGATGGGTCATGGTTGAAGTGTCGACGAAATATGTCAAAATAGGGAGAATGTTTCAAGGCTACTGTACCTGGTATCGGGCGGAGGTGGTTTGCCTTCCACAGGGGAGGTACCCCTGTTCTGGGAACCATGTTGCCTCTTCTCTGCCTTTTGCCGAACCTGTCCACACACCTTGCCGTCAGACACAAAGACAGGCGATACTAAATTTAGTGCTCATGCCGAATGCAACATCGAAATATTTACAAAAATTTCACATCACCGTGTTATTAAGACATTTACCATCAATCTCAATGGAAGCTGTTCGCTGAGATCAAAAAGATGAGATGATATGATTTTGTGTCAACCAAAACTCAAGTTGGGTTAGGAAATATTTCAGTGGTTCAACATTCACATTCTCCTGAATATATCTCACGGATACAGTATTTGCAATGGTTTAATCATGAAGTGAATAACAATAATTTGGGGCGGGGATTGGCGTAGTGGTTAGCGCTCGGTCTTTGTGACCGAGAGGTCCTGGGTTCGGTTCCCGGCAGGGGAAAGGTTTTTTTAATTTTCAGATATAGAAGTCTGAATAATTTTAGATCTTATTGCCGATTGGGAACAATCCTCAACGATTCACTGTTGCGTTAATAATTAACAGGGCTGCTCCTAAGGTGGCGTATGAAGTTAATGACCAGGCCTATCCAGAACAAGTGGCTAATGACCATAGAAGTCGATGCCAACACACACACAAAAAATATTTGATGGATATAACTCTTCTTTGGATATGTAAACAACTAGAATTCAGTTGGTCTCTGTCCAACAAATTTCATTAGAGTTTGGCCATTGCGAAAATCAAGGTGACATATTGAAGAAGCTCCTGGAAAATTGATGGTATATGTCTTAAATCACTTGTTTTAATTCTGCTGTACTACCTGTTGCATATACAGAATATGTTCCGAGAGTTTCTCACCAAACTGATACGGAAGGAAAATATCTCTTACTGGTCCATTGATATTTAATAATTAATTCAATATTATTTATTCTCGTAATCATTTCCACACAAAGTACCAATATCAAAAGCTACATTTTCACTAAAATAAAAGTTTGTACTTATTTCAAATGGCTTGCAGGAATTCCATGACTTAGCAAGCCACCGATTCAATTCTTTCAAATCACGTCCTCTCATAACCTTACCTGAACAGATCGCCTTATCTGCCCAATATACTCCCTATTACCATTATTACCATCTCTTTTTATTAACTTTTCTATATTTTGGATTTTTTATGTTCATGGTAAACAATAACGCTTTATTGTACATTGTACTGTATGATTGAAATTATATATATGAGACCTAAGAGTCCAGTTTATTGTAGAGTGCGAGGTTGTTGAAAAATTTGTTGTTGTTGTTGTTGGACAGGAGGAAAGTTAAGCAAGAGGTAGAATGAACTGAAGTGCCTTATCTCTATGGAAATTCTACTTCGCTCCTTTTTGTTTCTCATCCGCTACTGTTGGGCATTCCTGAGGTTTTCAACCACTGATGGCTCTATGCGGCTCTTTGATGGCTTTGGCGGCTCTTGGTTGTTTTTTTGGGGGATCTTGGCGGCCATGTCTATGTGTATGGTATAAAAAAGTTAGAATCCTTATTTGAGAAATTTCAACAATAGTTTTACTTAACATCGTTAATCATATAATGCGAAGCTATTCTGGACTTGCAAATACACATCTTCCTCAAACGTTTCAGTTTTTTTCTCCTTCATAATTATCATATAAAAAGAGCAGAAAATTCGCAACAGTGGAAGAATCTTTAAATAGTAGTGTAATAGGCGAAAGGTTAAGGAAAGGAAAGGAAAGGAAAGGTAAGGTGAATAAATAGTATACATTAATTGGTTCCGTGATATCTGTATTAAAATATCCTCAATATTTCACCACTCATATAAATTTCTTATTTGTCATGATGGCCCTGCATCAAAACAGGGAAGTTTGAAGAAAAAAAAATACGAACTGATGAAATGAACCTCCAGTATCAATTCGGCAAGGAACGTGGAAACGCCTTTTGAAATAAAAAGTTAAAAATAGTCTTGCGATGAAAATAAATAAAATATAAAAATAACGAGAAATTATAAATAAAAAACATAACAATAAAATATGAGGAATCAAACTTTTATAAGCGTACACAGCATGATATATATAATCTACACCTACAACATGTCATGTAGCTCAGTGGTTAAGACTTTCACGTTCGAAACCATTGTCAGCTGGTCGACTAGGTTCAAATCCTAGCGACTACAGATTTTTATCTGATGGCCCGAGAAAGTGCTAGGAATCGCACGTTAAAAGGTAAGACCTCGTTAATCCTTGGCTCGCACAAGTTTCGACTTTTGAGGGCTGCCGTTCGTAAGGGGACGACAGCTGGTTAACGGAAAAAACAATTTTAACAAAAAAAAATTTTCAACACATGTCAACTCTTGCTATGTCTTCTGTAGGAGAGAGTTTCAACCAGAATTGGTCAATAATTTCTTGTGGACATCTGGGATGGATAAACTATTGGTGAATAAACTTATTAAAACTTAGCTAAACCTTCTTACATCATTCATAAGTATGTATTTTTATGAGGTATTTCGTTATTGATTTTTTAACTGACAAATTTGTATGATTTTATTCACCGTAGTGAGTTCAGTCCTAATGGAATTATTGCATCTTTGTCAACTCAACTTCGACAGAGTTTTAAACACAAAGAAACGTCGATATAAATAAAGAAGTATCTATGGAACTATTATACTTACACAGAACCATCCTGCATATTCATCTGGATGGTATCCTGTACAGAGTACTTCTCTAAATAGCTGTCTTATTTCTCCCTTCATTTTCCTACCAAATGTTGAAATGTGAATGAAACAATATGACTACAAATAATGTTGGAAATTTTAAGTTTGATTAAAGTGTTGCGGGTGTGCTGCAAAATCTATTGCAGAAACAAAAAAATGTAAAATTTTGTAGGGCTTTTAATAAAATCACAGTTATTTCATGACCAAACGTTACTGAAATTTTGGACACTATCGCTCCCAAGAATCTAACATTTTCGTTTATGGTTCAATTCTGGGACACCCCCCGCACATAATAACTGGCACACAACATCCAAGTCAAAAAATGGCCTCACAGCTTCTACATCGCCTTTCGTCTTCTCTGGCCACCTACTACAGCCAGTCACGATGCTACACAGATCTACGCTAAACATCAAAAGCGTTTCTAACCATGCAACATTCAGTCTAAGTCATCCTCGATGGTGTAGATGTGCGCATCTAGATGATGATCGTGCTCGCGATGGCATACCTTGTTCAGGGCTTCTAGAACTTTATCGGGCATGTGATCCTGGATCATACTCGGAGAAATGAGCACTTCGTCAAAATCAAGGTTACTAGCCCAAAGCGCCTGGTAGACGGGATCTTTCTTTTTCAAGGCTTGCCTGTAACAAAAAATTTAATGACGAACAAATAGCCTACCAATATATATATAAAATACAAACAAGCAGTGGGGTAGAGCTACAGAATTTCAGACTGGAACATAGAGAGTATGCAGAGGATGATTATTATCACAAATTATTTTCATGAAAATCCTCAATTCAGATGACTGGTATCGACCGTTTGAATTTCAGCATTGGACCTAATCTGAGACCAGGAAACCTTTTCTTAAATGTCTGCTACCATATATTGCAGGAGGGGCAACAATCTAGGCAACTCCAACATAACGGAGGTCATAAGAACCGACATATCTAACATACACCACCATCATACAAGATGTGGAAGGTCACATCAAAGGTCATACCAATGATGTCAAGAGGTCAAATCTGATACAAAGATGGCTCAAAGACAAGCAATGGAGTAGGAGCTGGATCATACGGGAAGATACCGAGGCAAGGCATTTGTCTAAGCCTCGTTACTCAAGCCTATATATTCCATTACATTGGCCTTGACCACATGGGAGCACAGAACAAGTTAACACTTGTCTGACTGCTACCCAGATAACACGATGACCATGTTGGGACTAATATAGGAGGTTCCAAAATTGTCCAAAGGACGTTCCTAGGTATCCCAAATAAGTCCCTGGGAGATGAAAATGTTACCAAACTCCGCTTCGTTAGGATGTCCTCAAGATATCCCATGCAAGTCATAGGGATACAACTAGGTCACAACTTGGATCAAATTCTGCATGATTGGGACGTCCCCCGGGATGTTTATAGGTATTCCATCCTGAGGATGCATGTCTTATGACAACCATGGGATATATGATTGAGTTGCCTAGATCGACCACCGAGGGTGATGCAGTAGGTTTTACGGGTTTTCCTACAGCTGAAAAGTGAACACCCCACCAGAAATTAGTGAGTCGTTCCGAAGCGCCACGGCCAGTAATACTAATAGTCGTCCTCTACTCGCACACGTTTTTGGCACCGACTTTCAGCACAACCTGCACTGTAGGGCTATAATTATTTTAGGTTAGACAGCATACCAAATTCCAAGTTCATAACCCAACTACAAGTTGAAAAACCTCGTAGGCACGGCCTATGAAAATCACCCAGTATAATGTTTTGACGAAGTTGATTAGTTTAACAAACCAAAGGTCCTAAAATCCCAAACTTAGTCATTCACATATAATACACAGATATACACACGTCAAAAGAGATCTACCACTCGACACAACGAATTGAATAAAAAATACCGTTGTTTCTTTCATAGTGCATGTTACATGCAATTACTGTACTTTTCATTTCAACTTGGAAGCTCTTGTAACAAAAAGTCAGTTGAGTTTACTAATTTTATTACATTATTACATTACATTTATTTTCACGATATTAAATATCGCATCTAAATTTTTCAGGTGAAAAACCCTTGAACAACTTTTTAACGCCAGAATTAAGGTTTCAAAAAAAAAAATAATAATTTATCGTAAAAGCTACAGTCACTATATCTGACAATACGATGAAATGAAAAAAAATCCATTTTGTTAAATATTTAAAATCAACCAGAAGTAACACTTGAATTTCAATCATCAACCAATGGTAGTAACACTTTCGGATCATCGTATTTTCGAACATCGTGACCGTGAACACTAGACTTCATTGGCCTTAGCACTCAAAATTTTCAGCCAACTAAGTTGGGTTCCACAGACTTTTTGCTACAATGCTTCATTCAGTTGGTAACATACCACAGACCACAAATCTAGTTACAATCGACACTTAATTTACAATTTCAATAGGGTACATTGTCCACATGCGTGAATATAAGGAAAAAAATTAGGGTTTAAAAACTGTTGTTTAAGACGATTAAACGGAAAGATAGTTGGACCCTTCACTTTTTTCATTATTCATGCATAAGGTTTGGGTTAGTACTGATTTTTAGTATTACCTCCATCTCTTTTCATACTTATTTCTGAAATTGTTAAAACACTCGGTGTTAGGATCTGTTAGTCACGCATTTGACGAGTAAGAAATTGTGGATGGTATAATATTTGAGTGATGATGAATACATTCACTAGATTATTGACGTCAACTCGTTCACAAGTTCTTACCGATAGATTCAGTTCTAAAACCTGAGTAATAGTGGTTAATTTCTCGGTAACATGTCATCTTGGAGATATTCAAAGAGTTATTTCTCATTCACACCTTTATAACACAGTTGGAACTGATGTCAATGAGAAAAAAACGAGCCGCTGAAAGAATCTACTTTCTCAATTACCAAACTACAGGGTTATGGTTATCTTCTTCCCCCTTTTCCCCACATAGTTTTTTGAAGTTTTTTATTTTTCATTTTTTGAATTACAAATTTTCGTCCTCAAATGCATTTCGACGTGCTAATTTCGAATCTTCTAACGAAAATGTCGAAAACTCATCGGAAATATTTTTGGCGCCAAAAAAACCCTTTGAAAACTGATTCAGAGCTGACCAACTCGAGAACGATTAGAGATAGACCAATTCTGCGAACGCCAATCGATTCAAAATGGCCGAATTAGTATGAACTGAGGATTTGAACGGAAAAAATTGACGGACACAAAAGTCGAGTATATCATGATACTGATAATTTTTTGAACTTTTTTAGTTTTCATTTTTCGAATTTTAAATTTTTGTCCTCAAACGTATTTTGACGTGCTGATTTCGAATCTTCTAACGAAAATGTCGAAAACTCATCGGAAATATTTTTGGCGCCAAAAAAAACCTTTGAAAACTGATTCAGAGCTGACCAACTCGAGAACGGTTAGAGATAGACCAATTCTGCGAACGCCAATCGATTCAGAATGGCCGAATTAGTATGTACTGAGAATTTGAACAAAAATAATTGACGGACAAAAAAGTCGAGTAAATCATGATATATAATTTTTTGAACTTTTTTATTTTTCATTTTTCGAATTTCAAATTTTTGTCCTCAAACGTATTTTTACGTGCTGATTTCGAATCTTCTAACGAAAATGTCGAAAACTCATCGGAAATATTTTTGGCGCCAAAAAAACCCTTTGAAACCTGATTCAGAGCTGACCAACTGGAGAACGGTTAGAGATAGACCAATTCTGCGAACGCCAATCGATTCAGAATGGCCGAATTAGTATGTACTGAGAATTTGAACGAAAATAATTTACGGACAAAAAAGTCGAGTAAATCATGATATATAATTTTTTGAACTTTTTTATTTTTCATTTTTCGAATTTCAAATTTTTGTCCTCAAACGTATTTTTACGTGCTGATTTCGAATCTTCTAACGAAAATGTCGAAAACTCATTGAAAATATTTTTGGCGCCAAAAAAACCATTTGAAAACTGATTCAGAGCTGACCAACTCGAGAACGGTTAGAGATAGACCAATTCTGCGAACGCCAATCGATTCAAAATGGCCGAATTAGTATGAACTGAGAATTTGAACGGAAAAAATCGACGGACAAAAGAGTCGAGTATATCATGATACTGATAATTTTTTGAACTTTTTTATTTTTCATTTTTCGAATTTCAAATTTTTGTCCTAAAACGTATTTTTACGTGCTGATTTCGAATCTTCTAACGAAAATGTCGAAAACTCATCGAAAATATTTTTGGCGCCAAAAAAACCATTTGAAAACTGATTCAGACCTGACCAACTCGAGAACGGTTAGAGATAGACCAATTCTGCGAACGCCAATCGATTCAAAATGGCCGAATCAGTATGAACTGAGGATTTGAACGGAAAAAATCGACGGACAAAAAAGTCGAGTAAATCATGATATATAATTTTTTGAACTTTTTATTTTTCATTTTTCGAATTTCAAATTTTTGTCCTCAAACGTATTTTTACGTGCTGATTTCGAATCTTCTAACGAAAATGTCGAAAACTCATCGAAAATATTTTTGGCGCCAAAAAAACCATTTGAAAACTGATTCAGACCTGACCAACTCGAGAACGGTTAGAGATAGACCAATTCTGCGAACGCCAATCGATTCAAAATGGCCGAATCAGTATGAACTGA
Source organism: Chrysolina haemoptera (assembly GCA_958298965.1). NCBI lineage: Eukaryota > Metazoa > Arthropoda > Insecta > Coleoptera > Chrysomelidae > Chrysolina > Chrysolina haemoptera. The sequence goes on along the minus strand of OY282594.1, from coordinate 227,315 downwards.
GGATTTGAACGGAAAAAATCGACGGACAAAAAAGTCGAGTATATCATGATACTGATAATTTTTTGAACTTTTTTATTTTTCATTTTTCGAATTTCAAATTTTTGTCCTCAAACGTATTTTTACGTGCTGATTTCGAATCTTCTAACGAAAATGTCGAAAACTCATCGAAAATATTTTTGGCGCCAAAAAAACCATTTGAAAACTGATTCAGACCTGACCAACTCGAGAACGGTTAGAGATAGACCAATTCTGCGAACGCCAATCGATTCAAAATGGCCAAATTAGTATGAACTGAGGATTTGAACGGAAAAAATCGACGGACAAAAAAGTCGAGTATATCATGATACTGATAATTTTTTGAACTTTTTTATTTTTCATTTTTCGAATTTTAAATTTTTGTCCTCAAACGTATTTTGACGTGCTAATTTCGAATCTTCTAACGAAAATGTCGAAAACTCATCGGAAATATTTTTGGCGCCAAAAAAAACCTTTGAAAACTGATTCAGAGCTGACCAACTCGATAACGGTTAGAGATAGACCAATTCTGCGAACGCCAATCGATTCAAAATGGCCGAATTAGTATGAACTGAGGATTTGAACGGAAAAAATCGACGGACAAAAAAGTCGAGTATATCATTATACTGATAATTTTTTGAACTTTTTTATTTTTCATTTTTCGAATTTTAAATTTTTGTCCTCAAACGTATTTTGACGTGCTGATTTCGAATCTTCTAACGAAAATGTCGAAAACTCATCGGAAATATTTTTGGCGCCAAAAAAAACCTTTGAAAACTGATTCAGAGCTGACCAACTCGATAACGGTTAGAGATAGACCAATTCTGCGAACGCCAATCGATTCAAAATGGCCGAATTAGTATGAACTGAGGATTTGAACGGAAAAAATCGACGGACAAAAAAGTCGGGTATATAATGATACTGATAATTTTTTGAACTTTTTTATTTTTCATTTTTCGAATTTTAAATTTTAATCCTCTAACGTATTTTGACGTGCTGATTTCGAATCTTCTAACGAAAATGTCGAAAATTCATCGAAAATATTTTTGGCGCCAAAAAAACCATTTGAAAACTGATTCAGAGCTGACCAACTCGAGAACGGTTAGAGATAGACCAATTCTGCGAACGCCAATCGATTCAAAATGGCCGAATTAGTATGAACTGAGGATTTGAACGGAAAAAATCGACGGACAAAAGAGTCGAGTATATCATGATACTGATAATTTCTTGAACTCTTTTATTTTTCATTTTTCGAATTTCAAATTTTTGTCCTCAAACGTATTTTTACGTGCTGATTTCGAATCTTCTAACGAAAATGTCGAAAACTCATCGAAAATATTTTTGGCGCCAAAAAAACCATTTGAAAACTGATTCAGAGCTGACCAACTCGAGAACGGTTAGAGATAGACCAATTCTGCGAACGCCAATCGATTCAAAATGGCCGAATTAGTATGAACTGAGGATTTGAACGGAAAAAATCGACGGACAAAAGAGTCGAGTATATCATGATACTGATAATTTTTTGAACTTTTTTATTTTTCATTTTTCGAATTTCAAATTTTTGTCTTCAAACGTATTTTTACGTGCTGATTTCGAATCTTCTAACGAAAATGTCGAAAACTCATCGAAAATATTTTTGGCGCCAAAAAAACCATTTGAAAACTGATTCAGACCTGACCAACTCGAGAACGGTTAGAGATAGACCAATTCTGCGAACGCCAATCGATTCAAAATGGCCGAATTAGTATGAACTGAGGATTTGAACGGAAAAAATCGACGGACAAAAAAGTCGAGTATATCATGATACTGATAATTTTTTGAACTTTTTTATTTTTCATTTTTCGAATTTCAAATTTTTGTCCTCAAACGTATTTTTACGTGCTGATTTCGAATCTTCTAACGAAAATGTCGAAAACTCATCGAAAATATTTTTGGCGCCAAAAAAACCATTTGAAAACTGATTCAGAGCTGACCAACTCGAGAACGGTTAGAGATAGACCAATTCTGCGAACTCCAATCGATTCAAAATGGCCGAATTAGTATGAACTGAGGATTTGAACGGAAAAAATCGACGGACAAAAGAGTCGAGTATATCATGATACTGATAATTTTTTGAACTTTTTTATTTTTCATTTTTCGAATTTCAAATTTTTGTCCTCAAACGTATTTTTACGTGCTGATTTCGAATCTTCTAACGAAAATGTCGAAAACTCAACGAAAATATTTTTGGCGCCAAAAAAACCATTTGAAAACTGATTCAGACCTACCAACTCGAGAACGGTTAGAGATAGACCAATTCTGCGAACGCCAATCGATTCAGAATGGCCGAATTAGTATGTACTGAGAATTTGAACAAAAATAATTGACGGACAAAAAAGTCGAGTAAATCATGATATATAATTTTTTGAACTTTTTTATTTTTCATTTTTCGAATTTCAAATTTTTGTCCTCAAACGTATTTTTACGTGCTGATTTCGAATCTTCTAACGAAAATGTCGAAAACTCATCGGAAATATTTTTGGCGCCAAAAAAACCCTTTGAAACCTGATTCAGAGCTGACCAACTGGAGAACGGTTAGAGATAGACCAATTCTGCGAACGCCAATCGATTCAGAATGGCCGAATTAGTATGTACTGAGAATTTGAACGAAAATAATTCACGGACAAAAAAGTCGAGTAAATCATGATATATAATTTTTTGAACTTTTTTATTTTTCATTTTTCGAATTTCAAATTTTTGTCCTCAAACGTATTTTTACGTGCTGATTTCGAATCTTCTAACGAAAATGTCGAAAACTCATTGAAAATATTTTTGGCGCCAAAAAAAACATTTGAAAACTGATTCAGAGCTGACCAACTCGAGAACGGTTAGAGATAGACCAATTCTGCGAACGCCAATCGATTCAAAATGGCCGAATTAGTATGAACTGAGAATTTGAACGGAAAAAATCGACGGACAAAAGAGTCGAGTATATCATGATACTGATAATTTTTTGAACTTTTTTATTTTTCATTTTTCGAATTTCAAATTTTTGTCCTAAAACGTATTTTTACGTGCTGATTTCGAATCTTCTAACGAAAATGTCGAAAACTCATCGAAAATATTTTTGGCGCCAAAAAAACCATTTGAAAACTGATTCAGACCTGACCAACTCGAGAACGGTTAGAGATAGACCAATTCTGCGAACGCCAATCGATTCAAAATGGCCGAATCAGTATGAACTGAGGATTTGAACGGAAAAAATCGACGGACAAAAAAGTCGAGTATATCATGATACTGATAATTTTTTGAACTTTTTTATTTTTCATTTTTCGAATTTCAAATTTTTGTCCTCAAACGTATTTTTACGTGCTGATTTCGAATCTTCTAACGAAAATGTCGAAAACTCATCGAAAATATTTTTGGCGCCAAAAAAACCATTTGAAAACTGATTCAGACCTGACCAACTCGAGAACGGTTAGAGATAGACCAATTCTGCGAACGCCAATCGATTCAAAATGGCCGAATCAGTATGAACTGAGGATTTGAACGGAAAAAATCGACGGACAAAAAAGTCGAGTATATCATGATACTGATAATTTTTTGAACTTTTTTATTTTTCATTTTTCGAATTTCAAATTTTTGTCCTCAAACGTATTTTTACGTGCTGATTTCGAATCTTCTAACGAAAATGTCGAAAACTCATAGAAAATATTTTTGGCGCAAAAAAACCATTTGAAAACTGATTCAGACCTGACCAACTCGAGAACGGTTAGAGATAGACCAATTCTGCGAACGCCAATCGATTCAAAATGGCCAAATTAGTATGAACTGAGGATTTGAACGGAAAAAATCGACGGACAAAAAAGTCGAGTATATCATGATACTGATAATTTTTTGAACTTTTTTATTTTTCATTTTTCGAATTTTAAATTTTTGTCCTCAAACGTATTTTGACGTGCTGATTTCGAATCTTCTAACGAAAATGTCGAAAACTCATCGGAAATATTTTTGGCGCCAAAAAAAACCTTTGAAAACTGATTCAGAGCTGACCAACTCGATAACGGTTAGAGATAGACCAATTCTGCGAACGCCAATCGATTCAAAATGGCCGAATTAGTATGAACTGAGGATTTGAACGGAAAAAATCGACGGACAAAAAAGTCGAGTATATCATGATACTGATAATTTTTTGAACTTTTTTATTTTTCATTTTTCGAATTTTAAATTTTAATCCTCTAACGTATTTTGACGTGCTGATTTCGAATCTTCTAACGAAAATGTCGAAAATTCATCGAAAATATTTTTGGCGCCAAAAAAACCATTTGAAAACTGATTCAGAGCTGACCAACTCGAGAACGGTTAGAGATAGACCAATTCTGCGAACGCCAATCGATTCAAAATGGCCGAATTAGTATGAACTGAGGATTTGAACGGAAAAAATCGACGGACAAAAGAGTCGAGTATATCATGATACTGATAATTTCTTGAACTCTTTTATTTTTCATTTTTCGAATTTCAAATTTTTGTCCTCAAACGTATTTTTACGTGCTGATTTCGAATCTTCTAACGAAAATGTCGAAAACTCATCGAAAATATTTTTGGCGCCAAAAAAACCATTTGAAAACTGATTCAGAGCTGACCAACTCGAGAACGGTTAGAGATAGACCAATTCTGCGAACGCCAATCGATTCAAAATGGCCGAATTAGTATGAACTGAGGATTTGAACGGAAAAAATCGACGGACAAAAGAGTCGAGTATATCATGATACTGATAATTTTTTGAACTTTTTTATTTTTCATTTTTCGAATTTCAAATTTTTGTCTTCAAACGTATTTTTACGTGCTGATTTCGAATCTTCTAACGAAAATGTCGAAAACTCATCGAAAATATTTTTGGCGCCAAAAAAACCATTTGAAAACTGATTCAGACCTGACCAACTCGAGAACGGTTAGAGATAGACCAATTCTGCGAACGCCAATCGATTCAAAATGGCCGAATTAGTATGAACTGAGGATTTGAACGGAAAAAATCGACGGACAAAAAAGTCGAGTATATCATGATACTGATAATTTTTTGAACTTTTTTATTTTTCATTTTTCGAATTTTAAATTTTTGTCCTCAAACGTATTTTGACGTGCTGATTTCGAATCTTCTAACGAAAATGTCGAAAACTCATCGAAAATATTTTTGGCGCCAAAAAAACCATTTGAAAACTGATTCAGACCTGACCAACTCGAGAACGGTTAGAGATAGACCAATTCTGCGAACGCCAATCTATTCAAAATGGCCGAATTAGTATGAACTGAGGATTTGAACGGAAAAAATCGACGGACAAAAAAGTCGAGTATATCATGATACTGATAATTTTTTGAAATTTTTTATTTTTCATTTTTCGAATTTTAAATTTTTGTCCTCGAACGTATTTTGACGTGCTGATTTCGAATCTTCTAACGAAAATGTCGAAAACTCATCGAAAATATTTTTGGCGCCAAAAAAACCATTTGAAAACTGATTCAGACCTGACCAACTCGAGAACGGTTAGAGATAGACCAATTCTGCGAACGCCAATCGATTCAAAATGGCCGAATTAGTATGAACTGAGGATTTGAACGGAAAAAATCGACGGACAAAAGAGTCGAGTATATCATGATACTGATAATTTTTTGAACTTTTTTATTTTTCATTTTTCGAATTTCAAATTTTTGTCCTCAAACGTATTTTTACGTGCTGATTTCGAATCTTCTAACGAAAATGTCGAAAACTCATCGAAAATATTTTTGGCGCCAAAAAAACCATTTGAAAACTGATTCAGACCTGACCAACTCGAGAACGGTTAGAGATAGACCAATTCTGCGAACGCCAATCGATTCAAAATGGCCGAATTAGTATGAACTGAGGATTTGAACAGAAAAAATCGACGGACAAAAAAGTCGAGTATATCATGATACTGATAATTTTTTGAACTTTTTTATTTTTCATTTTTCGAATTTCAAATTTTTGTCCTCAAACGTATTTTTACGTGCTGATTTCGAATCTTCTAACGAAAATGTCGCAAACTCATCGAAAATATTTTTGGCGCCAAAAAAACCATTTGAAAACTGATTCAGACCTGACCAACTCGAGAACGGTTAGAGATAGACCAATTCTGCGAACGCCAATCGATTCAAAATGGCCGAATTAGTATGAACTGAGGATTTGAACGGAAAAAATCGACGGACAAAAAAGTCGAGTATATCATGATACTGATAATTTTTTGAACTTTTTTATTTTTCATTTTTCGAATTTTAAATTTTTGTCCTCAAACGTATTTTGACGTGCTGATTTCGAATCTTCTAACGAAAATGTCGAAAACTCATCGAAAATATTTTTGGCGCCAAAAAAACCATTTGAAAACTGATTCAGACCTGACCAACTCGAGAACGGTTAGAGATAGACCAATTCTGCGAACGCCAATCTATTCAAAATGGCCGAATTAGTATGAACTGAGGATTTGAACGGAAGAAATCGACGGACAAAAAAGTCGAGTATATCATGATACTGATAATTTTTTGAACTTTTTTATTTTTCATTTTTCGAATTTTAAATTTTTGTCCTCGAACGTATTTTGACGTGCTGATTTCGAATCTTCTAACGAAAATGTCGAAAACTCATCGAAAATATTTTTGGCGCCAAAAAAACCATTTGAAAACTGATTCAGACCTGACCAACTCGAGAACGGTTAGAGATAGACCAATTCTGCGAACGCCAATCGATTCAAAATGGCCGAATTAGTATGAACTGAGGATTTGAACGGAAAAAATCGACGGACAAAAGAGTCGAGTATATCATGATACTGATAATTTTTTGAACTTTTTTATTTTTCATTTTTCGAATTTCAAATTTTTGCCCTCAAACGTATTTTTACGTGCTGATTTCGAATCTTCTAACGAAAATGTCGAAAACTCATCGGAAATATTTTTGGCGCCAAAAAAAACCTTTGAAAACTGATTCAGAGCTGACCAACTCGATAACGGTTAGAGAAAGACCAATTCTGCGAACGCCAATCGATTCAAAATGGCCGAATTAGTATGAACTGAGGATTTGAACGGAAAAAATCGACGGACAAAAAAGTCGAGTATATCATGATACTGATAATTTTTTGAACTTTTTTATTTTTCATTTTTCGAATTTTAAATTTTTGTCCTCAAACGTATTTTTACGTGCTGATTTCGAATCTTCTAACGAAAATGTCGAAAACTCATCGAAACTATTTTTGGCGCCAAAAAAACCATTTGAAAACTGATTCAGAGCTGACCAACTCGAGAACGGTTAGAGATAGACCAATTCTGCGAATGCCAATCGATTTAAAATGGCCGAATTAGTATGAACTGAGGATTTGAACGGAAAAAATCGACGGACAAAAGAGTCGAGTATATCATGATACTGATAATTTTTTGAACTTTTTTATTTTTCATTTTTCGAATTTCAAATTTTTGTCCTCAAACGTATTTTTACGTGCTGATTTCGAATCTTCTAACGAAAATGTCGAAAACTCATCGAAAATATTTTTGGCGCCAAAAAAACCATTTGAAAACTGATTCAGAGCTGACCAACTCGAGAACGGTTAGAGATAGACCAAATCTGCGAACGCCAATCGATTCAAAATGGCCGAATTAGTATGAACGGAGGATTTGAACGGAAAAAATCGACGGACAAAAAAGTCGAGTATATCATGATACTGATAATTTTTTGAACTTTTTTATTTTTCATTTTTCGAATTTCAAATTTTTGTCCTCAAACGTATTTTTACGTGCTGATTTCGAATCTTCTAACGAAAATGTCGAAAACTCAACGAAAATATTTTTGGCGCCAAAAAAACCATTTGAAAACTGATTCAGAGCTGACCAACTCGAGAACGGTTAGAGATAGACCAATTCTGCGAACGCCAATCGATTCAAAATGGCCGAATTAGTATGAACTGAGGATTTGAACGGAAAAAATCGACGGACAAAAGAGTCGAGTAAATCATGATACTGATAATTTTTTGAACTTTTTTATTTTTCATTTTTCGAATTTCAAATTTTTGTCCTCAAACGTATTTTTACGTGCTGATTTCGAATCTTCTAACGAAAATGTCGAAAACTCATCGAAAATATTTTTGGCGCCAAAAAAACCATTTGAAAACTGATTCAGACTTGACCAACTCGAGAACGGTTAGAGATAGACCAATTCTGCGAACGCCAATCGATTCAAAATGGCCGAATTAGTATGAACTGAGGATTTGAACGGAAAAAATCGACGGACAAAAAAGTCGAGTATATCATGATACTGATAATTTTTTGAACTTTTTTATTTTTCATTTTTCGAATTTCAAATTTTTGTCCTCAAACGTATTTTTACGTGCTGATTTCGAATCTTCTAACGAAAATGTCGCAAACTCATCGAAAATATTTTTGGCGCCAAAAAAACCATTTGAAAACTGATTCAGACCTGACCAACTCGAGAACGGTTAGAGATAGACCAATTCTGCGAACGCCAATCGATTCAAAATGGCCGAATTAGTATGAACTGAGGATTTGAACGGAAAAAATCGACGGACAAAAAAGTCGAGTATATCATGATACTGATAATTTTTTGAACTTTTTTATTTTTCATTTTTCGAATTTTAAATTTTTGTCCTCAAACGTATTTTGACGTGCTGATTTCGAATCTTCTAACGAAAATGTCGAAAACTCATCGAAAATATTTTTGGCGCCAAAAAAAACATTTGAAAACTGATTCAGACCTGACCAACTCGAGAACGGTTAGAGATAGACCAATTCTGCGAACGCCAATCGATTCAAAATGGCCGAATTAGTATGAACTGAGGATTTGAACGGAAAAAATCGACGGACAAAAAAGTCGAGTATATCATGATACTGATAATTTTTTGAACTTTTTTATTTTTCATTTTTCGAATTTTAAATTTTTGTCCTCGAACGTATTTTGACGTGCTGATTTCGAATCTTCTAACGAAAATGTCGAAAACTCATCGAAAATATTTTTGGCGCCAAAAAAACCATTTGAAAACTGATTCAGACCTGACCAACTCGAGAACGGTTAGAGATAGACCAATTCTGCGAACGCCAATCGATTCAAAATGGCCGAATTAGTATGAACTGAGGATTTGAACGGAAAAAATCGACGGACAAAAGAGTCGAGTATATCATGATACTGATAATTTTTTGAACTTTTTTATTTTTCATTTTTCGAATTTCAAATTTTTGTCTTCAAACGTATTTTTACGTGCTGATTTCGAATCTTCTAACGAAAATGTCGAAAACTCATCGGAAATATTTTTGGCGCCAAAAAAAACCTTTGAAAACTGATTCAGAGCTGACCAACTCGATAACGGTTAGAGAAAGACCAATTCTGCGAACGCCAATCGATTCAAAATGGCCGAATTAGTATGAACTGAGGATTTGAACGGAAAAAATCGACGGACAAAAAAGTCGAGTATATCATGATACTGATAATTTTTTGAACTTTTTTATTTTTCATTTTTCAAATTTTAAATTTTTGTCCTCAAACGTATTTTTACGTGCTGATTTCGAATCTTCTAACGAAAATGTCGAAAACTCATCGAAACTATTTTTGGCGCCAAAAAAACCATTTGAAAACTGATTCAGAGCTGACCAACTCGAGAACGGTTAGAGATAGACCAATTCTGCGAATGCCAATCGATTTAAAATGGCCGAATTAGTATGAACTGAGGATTTGAACGGAAAAAATCGACGGACAAAAGAGTCGAGTATATCATGATACTGATAATTTTTTGAACTTTTTTATTTTTCATTTTTCGAATTTCAAATTTTTGTCCTCAAACGTATTTTTACGTGCTGATTTCGAATCTTCTAACGAAAATGTCGAAAACTCATCGAAAATATTTTTGGCGCCAAAAAAACCATTTGAAAACTGATTCAGAGCTGACCAACTCGAGAACGGTTAGAGATAGACCAAATCTGCGAACGCCAATCGATTCAAAATGGCCGAATTAGTATGAACTGAGGATTTGAACGGAAAAAATCGACGGACAAAAAAGTCGAGTATATCATGATACTGATAATTTTTTGAACTTTTTTATTTTTCATTTTTCGAATTTCAAATTTTTGTCCTCAAACGTATTTTTACGTGCTGATTTCGAATCTTCTAACGAAAATGTCGAAAACTCAACGAAAATATTTTTGGCGCCAAAAAAACCATTTGAAAACTGATTCAGAGCTGACCAACTCGAGAACGGTTAGAGATAGACCAATTCTGCGAACGCCAATCGATTCAAAATGGCCGAATTAGTATGAACTGAGGATTTGAACGGAAAAAATCGACGGACAAAAGAGTCGAGTATATCATGATACTGATAATTTTTTGAACTTTTTTATTTTTCATTTTTCGAATTTCAAATTTTTGTCCTCAAACGTATTTTTACGTGCTGATTTCGAATCTTCTAACGAAAATGTCGAAAACTCATCGAAAATATTTTTGGCGCCAAAGAAACCATTTGAAAACTGATTCAGACTTGACCAACTCGAGAACGGTTAGAGATAGACCAATTCTGCGAACGCCAATCGATTCAAAATGGCCGAATTAGTATGAACTGAGGATTTGAACGGAAAAAATCGACGGACAAAAAAGTCGAATATATCATGATACTGATAATTTTTTGAACTTTTTTATTTTTCATTTTTCGAATTTTAAATTTTTGTCCTCAAACGTATTTTGACGTGCTGATTTCGAATCTACTAACGAAAATGTCGAAAACTCATCGAAAATATTTTTGGCGCCAAAAAAACCATTTGAAAACTGATTCAGAGCTGACCAACTCGAGAACGATTAGAGATAGACCAATTCTGCGAACGCCAATCGATTCAAAATGGCCGAATTAGTATGAACTGAGGATTTGAACGGAAAAAATCGACGGACAAAAAAGTCGAGTATATCATGATACTGATAATTTTTTGAACTTTTTTATTTTTCATTTTTCGAATTTCAAATTTTTGTCCTCAAACGTATTTTTACGTGCTGATTTCGAATCTTCTAACGAAAATGTCGAAAACTCATCGAAAATATTTTTGGCGCCAAAAAAACCATTTGAAAACTGATTCAGACCTGACCAACTCGAGAACGGTTAGAGATAGACCAATTCTGCGAACGCCAATCGATTCAGAATGGCCGAATTAGTATGTACTGAGAATTTGAACAAAAATAATTTACGGACAAAAAAGTCGAGTAAATCATTATATATAATTTTTTGAACTTTTTTATTTTTCATTTTTCGAATTTCAAATTTTTGTCCTCAAACGTATTTTTACGTGCTGATTTCGAATCTTCTAACGAAAATGTCGAAAACTCATCGAAAATATTTTTGGCGCCAAAAAAACCATTTGAAAACTGATTCAGAGCTGACCAACTCGAGAACGGTTAGAGATAGACCAAATCTGCGAACTCCAATCGATTCAAAATGGCCGAATTAGTATGAACTGAGGATTTGAACGGAAAAAATCGACGGACAAAAGAGTCGAGTATATCATGATACTGATAATTTTTTGAACTTTTTTATTTTTCATTTTTCGAATTTCAAATTTTTGTCCTCAAACGTATTTTTACGTGCTGATTTCGAATCTTCTAACGAAAATGTCGAAAACTCATCGAAAATATTTTTGGCGCCAAAAAAACCATTTGAAAACTGATTCAGACCTGACCAACTCGAGAACGGTTAGAGATAGACCAATTCTGCGAACGCCAATCGATTCAAAGTGGCCGAATTAGTATGAACTGAGGATTTGAACGGAAAAAGTCGACGGACAAAAAAGTCGAGTATATCATGATACTGATAATTTTTTGAACTTTTTTATTTTTCATTTTTCGAATTTCAAATTTTTGTCCTCAAACGTATTTTTACGTGCTGATTTCGAATCTTCTAACGAAAATGTCGAAAACTCATCGAAAATATTTTTGGCGCCAAAAAAACCATTTGAAAACTGATTCAGAGCTGACCAACTCGAGAACGGTTAGAGATAGACCAAATCTGCGAACTCCAATCGATTCAAAATGGCCGAATTAGTATGAACTGAGGATTTGAACGGAAAAAATCGACGGACAAAAGAGTCGAGTATATCATGATACTGATAATTTTTTGAACTTTTTTATTTTTCATTTTTCGAATTTCAAATTTTTGTCCTCAAACGTATTTTTACGTGCTAATTTCGAATCTTCTAACGAAAATGTCGAAAACTCATCGAAAATATTTTTGGCGCCAAAAAAACCATTTGAAAACTGATTCAGAGCTGACCAACTCGAGAACGGTTAGAGATAGACCAATTCTGCGAACGCCAATCGATTCAAAATGGCCGAATTAGTATGAACTGAGGATTTGAACGGAAAAAGTCGACGGACAAAAAAGTCGAGTATATCATGATACTGATAATTTTTTGAACTTTTTTTTTTTTCATTTTTCGAATTTCAAATTTTTGTCCTCAAACGTATTTTTACGTGCTGATTTCGAATCTTCTAACGAAAATGTCGAAAACTCATCGAAAATATTTTTGGCGCCAAAAAAACCATTTGAAAACTGATTCAGAGCTGACCAACTCGAGAACGGTTAGAGATAGACCAAATCTGCGAACTCCAATCGATTCAAAATGGCCGAATTAGTATGAACTGAGGATTTGAACGGAAAAAATCGACGGACAAAAGAGTCGAGTATATCATGATACTGATAATTTTTTGAACTTTTTTATTTTTCATTTTTCGAATTTTAAATTTTTGTCCTCAAACGTATTTTTACGTGCTGATTTCGAATCTTCTAACGAAAATGTCGAAAACTCATCGGAAATATTTTTGGCGCCAAATAAAACCTTTGAAAACTGATTCAGACCTGACCAACTCGAGAACGGTTAGAGATAGACCAAATCTGCGAACGCCAACCGATTCAAAATGGCCGAATTAGTATGAACTGAGGATTTGAACGGAAAAAATCGACGGACAAAAAAGTCGAGTATATCATGATACTGATAATTTTTTGAACATTTTTATTTTTCATTTTTCGAATTTCAAATTTTTGTCCTCAAACGTATTTTTACGTGCTGATTTCGAATCTTCTAACGAAAATGTCGAAAACTCATCGAAAATATTTTTGGCGCCAAAAAAACCATTTGAAAACTGATTCAGAGCTGACCAACTCGAGAACGGTTAGAGATAGACCAATTCTGCGAACGCCAATCGATCCAAAATGGCCGAATTAGTATGAACTGAGGATTTGAACGGAAAATATCGACGGACAAAAGAGTCGAGTATATCATGATACTGATAATTTTTTGAACTTTTTTATTTTTCATTTTTCGAATTTCAAATTTTTGTCCTCAAACGTATTTTTACGTGCTGATTTCGAATCTTCTAACGAAAATGTCGAAAACTCATCGAAAATATTTTTGGCGCCAAAAAAACCATTTGAAAACTGATTCAGACCTGACCAACTCGAGAACGGTTAGAGATAGACCAATTCTGCGAAAGCCAATCGATTCAAAATGGCCGAATTAGTATGAACTGAGGATTTGAACGGAAAAAATCGACGGACAAAAAAGTCGAGTATATCATGATACTGATAATTTTTTGAACTTTTTTATTTTTCATTTTTCGAATTTCAAATTTTTGTCCTCAAACGTATTTTTACGTGCTGATTTCAAATCTTCTAACGAAAATGTCGAAAACTCATCGAAAATATTTTTGGCGCCAAAAAAACCATTTGAAAACTGATTCAGACCTGACCAACTCGAGAACGGTTAGAGATAGACCAATTCTGCGAACGCCAATCGATTCAAAATGGCCGAATTAGTATGAACTGAGGATTTGAACGGAAAAAATCGACGGACAAAAAAGTCGAGTATATCATGATACTGATAATTTTTTGAACTTTTTTTATTTTTCATTTTTCGAATTTTAAATTTTTGTCCTCAAACGTATTTTGACGTGCTAATTTCGAATCTTCTAACGAAAATGTCGAAAACTCATCGGAAATATTTTTGGCGCCAAAAAAAACCTTTGAAAACTGATTCAGAGCTGACCAACTCGATAACGGTTAGAGATAGACCAATTCTGCGAACGCCAATCGATTCAAAATGGCCGAATTAGTATGAACTGAGGATTTGAACAGGAAAAATCGACGGACAAAAAAGTCGAGTATATCATGATACTGATAATTTTTTGAACTTTTTTATTTTTCATTTTTCGAATTTTTAATTTTTGTCCTCAAACGTATTTTGACGTGCTGATTTCGAATCTTCTAACGAAAATGTCGAAAACTCATCGGAAATATTTTTGGCGCCAAAAAAAACCTTTGAAAACTGATTCAGAGCTGACCAACTCGATAACGGTTAGAGATAGACCAATTCTGCGAACGCCAATCGATTCAAAATGGCCGAATTAGTATGAACTGAGGATTTGAACGGAAAATATCGACGGACAAAAGAGTCGAGTATATCATGATACTGATAATTTTTTGAACTTTTTTATTTTTCATTTTTCGAATTTCAAATTTTTGTCCTCAAACGTATTTTTACGTGCTGATTTCGAATCTTCTAACGAAAATGTCGAAAACTCATCGAAAATATTTTTGGCGCCAAAAAAACCATTTGAAAACTGATTCAGACCTGACCAACTCGAGAACGGTTAGAGATAGACCAATTCTGCGAAAGCCAATCGATTCAAAATGGCCGAATTAGTATGAACTGAGGATTTGAACGGAAAAAATCGACGGACAAAAAAGTCGAGTATATCATGATACTGATAATTTTTTGAACTTTTTTATTTTTCATTTTTCGAATTTCAAATTTTTGTCCTCAAACGTATTTTTACGTGCTGATTTCAAATCTTCTAACGAAAATGTCGAAAACTCATCGAAAATATTTTTGGCGCCAAAAAAACCATTTGAAAACTGATTCAGACCTGACCAACTCGAGAACGGTTAGAGATAGACCAATTCTGCGAACGCCAATCGATTCAAAATGGCCGAATTAGTATGAACTGAGGATTTGAACGGAAAAAATCGACGGACAAAAAAGTCGAGTATATCATGATACTGATAATTTTTTGAACTTTTTTTATTTTTCATTTTTCGAATTTTAAATTTTTGTCCTCAAACGTATTTTGACGTGCTAATTTCGAATCTTCTAACGAAAATGTCGAAAACTCATCGGAAATATTTTTGGCGCCAAAAAAAACCTTTGAAAACTGATTCAGAGCTGACCAACTCGATAACGGTTAGAGATAGACCAATTCTGCGAACGCCAATCGATTCAAAATGGCCGAATTAGTATGAACTGAGGATTTGAACAGGAAAAATCGACGGACAAAAAAGTCGAGTATATCATGATACTGATAATTTTTTGAACTTTTTTATTTTTCATTTTTCGAATTTTAAATTTTTGTCCTCAAACGTATTTTGACGTGCTGATTTCGAATCTTCTAACGAAAATGTCGAAAACTCATCGGAAATATTTTTGGCGCCAAAAAAAACCTTTGAAAACTGATTCAGACCTGACCAACTCGAGAACGGTTAGAGATAGACCAATTCTGCGAACGCCAATCGATTCAAAATGGCCGAATTAGTATGAACTGAGGATTTGAACGGAAAAAATCGACGGACAAAAAAGTCGAGTATATCATGATACTGATAATTTTTTGAACTTTTTTTATTTTTCATTTTTCGAATTTTAAATTTTTGTCCTCAAACGTATTTTGACGTGCTAATTTCGAATCTTCTAACGAAAATGTCGAAAACTCATCGGAAATATTTTTGGCGCCAAAAAAAACCTTTGAAAACTGATTCAGAGCTGACCAACTCGATAACGGTTAGAGATAGACCAATTCTGCGAACGCCAATCGATTCAAAATGGCCGAATTAGTATGAACTGAGGATTTGAACAGGAAAAATCGACGGACAAAAAAGTCGAGTATATCATGATACTGATAATTTTTTGAACTTTTTTATTTTTCATTTTTCGAATTTTAAATTTTTGTCCTCAAACGTATTTTGACGTGCTGATTTCGAATCTTCTAACGAAAATGTCGAAAACTCATCGGAAATATTTTTGGCGCCAAAAAAAACCTTTGAAAACTGATTCAGAGCTGACCAACTCGATAACGGTTAGAGATAGACCAATTCTGCGAACGCCAATCGATTCAAAATGGCCGAATTAGTATGAACTGAGAATTTGAACGGAAAAAATCGACGGACAAAAAAGTCGAGTATATCATGATACTGATAATTTTTTGAACTTTTTTATTTTTCATTTTTCGAATTTTAAATTTTTGTCCTCAAACGTATTTTGACGTGCTGATTTCGAATCTTCTAACGAAAATGTCGAAAACTCATCGGAAATATTTTTGGCGCCAAAAAAAACCTTTGAAAACTGATTCAGAGCTGACCAACTCGATAACGGTTAGAGATAGACCAATTCTGCGAACGCCAATCGATTCAAAATGGCCGAATTAGTATGAACTGAGGATTTGAACGGAAAAAATCGACGGACAAAAAAGTCGAGTATATCATGATACTGATAATTTTTTGAACTTTTTTATTTTTCATTTTTCGAATTTTAAATTTTTGTCCTCAAACGTATTTTGACGTGCTGATTTCGAATCTTCTAACGAAAATGTCGAAAACTCATCGGAAATATTTTTGGCGCCAAAAAAAACCTTTGAAAACTGATTCAGAGCTGACCAACTCGATAACGGTTAGAGATAGACCAATTCTGCGAACGCCAATCGATTCAAAATGGCCGAATTAGTATGAACTGAGGATTTGAACGGAAAAAATCGACGGACAAAAAAGTCGAGTATATCATGATACTGATAATTTTTTGAACTTTTTTATTTTTCATTTTTCGAATTTTAAATTTTTGTCCTCAAACGTATTTTGACGTGCTGATTTCGAATCTTCTAACGAAAATGTCGAAAACTCATCGGAAATATTTTTGGCGCCAAAAAAAACCTTTGAAAACTGATTCAGAGCTGACCAACTCGATAACGGTTAGAGATAGACCAATTCTGCGAACGCCAATCGATTCAAAATGGCCGAATTAGTATGAACTGAGGATTTGAACGGAAAAAATCGACGGACAAAAAAGTCGAGTATATCATGATACTGATAATTTTTTGAACTTTTTTATTTTTCATTTTTCGAATTTTAAATTTTTGTCCTCAAACGTATTTTGACGTGCTGATTTCGAATCTTCTAACGAAAATGTCGAAAACTCATCGGAAATATTTTTGGCGCCAAAAAAACCATTTGAAAACTGATTCAGAGCTGACCAACTCGAGAACGGTTAGAGATAGACCAATTCTGCGAACGCCAATCGATTCAAAATGGCCGAATTAGTATGAACTGAGGATTTGAACGGAAAAAATCGACGGACAAAAAAGTCGAGTATATCATGATACTGATAATTTTTTGAACTTTTTTATTTTTCATTTTTCGAATTTTAAATTTTTGTCCTCAAACGTATTTTGACGTGCTGATTTCGAATCTTCTAACGAAAATGTCGAAAACTCATCGGAAATATTTTTGGCGCCAAAAAAACCATTTGAAAACTGATTCAGAGCTGACCAACTCGAGAACGGTTAGAGATAGACCAATTCTGCGAACGCCAATCGATTCAAAATGGCCGAATTAGTATGAACTGAGGATTTGAACGGAAAAAATCGACGGACAAAAAAGTCGAGTATATCATGATACTGATAATTTTTTGAACTTTTTTATTTTTCATTTTTCGAATTTTAAATTTTTGTCCTCAAACGTATTTTGACGTGCTGATTTCGAATCTTCTAACGAAAATGTCGAAAACTCATCGGAAATATTTTTGGCGCCAAAAAAAACCTTTGAAAACTGATTCAGAGCTGACCAACTCGATAACGGTTAGAGATAGACCAATTCTGCGAACGCCAATCGATTCAAAATGGCCGAATTAGTATGAACTGAGGATTTGAACGGAAAAAATCGACGGACAAAAAAGTCGAGTATATCATGATACTGATAATTTTTTGAACTTTTTTATTTTTCATTTTTCGAATTTTAAATTTTTGTCCTCAAACGTATTTTGACGTGCTGATTTCGAATCTTCTAACGAAAATGTCGAAAACTCATCGAAAATATTTTTGGCGCCAAAAAAAACATTTGAAAACTGATTCAGAGCTGACCAACTCGAGAACGGTTAGAGATAGACCAATTCTGCGAACGCCAATCGATTCAAAATGGCCGAATTAGTATGAACTGAGGATTTGAACGGAAAAAATCGACGGACAAAAAAGTCGAGTATATCATGATACTGATAATTTTTTGAACTTTTTTATTTTTCATTTTTCGAATTTTAAATTTTTGTCCTCAAACGTATTTTGACGTGCTGATTTCGAATCTTCTAACGAAAATGTCGAAAACTCATCGCAAATATTTTTGGCGCCAAAAAAACCATTTGAAAACTGATTCAGAGCTGACCAACTCGATAACGGTTAGAGATAGACCAATTCTGCGAACGCCAATCGATTCAAAATGGCCGAATTAGTATGAACTGAGGATTTGAACGGAAAAAATCGACGGACAAAAAAGTCGAGTATATCATGATACTGATAATTTTTTGAACTTTTTTATTTTTCATTTATCGAATTTTAAATTTTTGTCCTCAAACGTATTTTGACGTGCTGATTTCGAATCTTCTAACGAAAATGTCGAAAACTCATCGGAAATATTTTTGGCGCCAAAAAAAACCTTTGAAAACTGATTCAGAGCTGACCAACTCGATAACGGTTAGAGATAGACCAATTCTGCGAACGCCAATCGATTCAAAATGGCCGAATTAGTATGAACTGAGGATTTGAACGGAAAAAATCGACGGACAAAAAAGTCGAGTATATCATGATACTGATAATTTTTTGAACTTTTTTATTTTTCATTTTTCGAATTTTAAATTTTTGTCCTCAAACGTATTTTGACGTGCTGATTTCGAATCTTCTAACGAAAATGTCGAAAACTCATCGGAAATATTTTTGGCGCCAAAAAAAACCTTTGAAAACTGATTCAGAGCTGACCAACTCGATAACGGTTAGAGATAGACCAATTCTGCGAACGCCAATCGATTCAAAATGGCCGAATTAGTAAGAACTGAGGATTTGAACGGAAAAAATCGACGGACAAAAAAGTCGAGTATATCATGATACTGATAATTTTTTGAACTTTTTTATTTTTCATTTTTCGAATTTTAAATTTTTGTCCTCAAACGTATTTTGACGTGCTGATTTCGAATCTTC
This sequence comes from Chrysolina haemoptera, assembly GCA_958298965.1. Lineage (NCBI taxonomy): Eukaryota > Metazoa > Arthropoda > Insecta > Coleoptera > Chrysomelidae > Chrysolina > Chrysolina haemoptera. The sequence goes on along the minus strand of OY282594.1, from coordinate 208,003 downwards.
TAACGAAAATGTCGAAAACTCATCGGAAATATTTTTGGCGCCAAAAAAAACCTTTGAAAACTGATTCAGAGCTGACCAACTCGATAACGGTTAGAGATAGACCAATTCTGCGAACGCCAATCGATTCAAAATGGCCGAATTAGTATGAACTGAGGATTTGAACGGAAAAAATCGACGGACAAAAAAGTCGAGTATATCATGATACTGATAATTTTTTGAACTTTTTTATTTTTCATTTTTCGAATTTTAAATTTTTGTCCTCAAACGTATTTTGACGTGCTGATTTCGAATCTTCTAACGAAAATGTCGAAAACTCATCGCAAATATTTTTGGCTCCAAAAAAACCATTTGAAAACTGATTCAGAGCTGACCAACTCGATAACGGTTAGAGATAGACCAATTCTGCGAACGCCAATCGATTCAAAATGGCCGAATTAGTATGAACTGAGGATTTGAACGGAAAAAATCGACGGACAAAAAAGTCGAGTATATCATGATACTGATAATTTTTTGAACTTTTTTATTTTTCATTTTTCGAATTTTAAATTTTTGTCCTCAAACGTATTTTGACGTGCTGATTTCGAATCTTCTAACGAAAATGTCGAAAACTCATCGGAAATATTTTTGGCGCCAAAAAAAACCTTTGAAAACTGATTCAGAGCTGACCAACTCGATAACGGTTAGAGATAGACCAATTCTGCGAACGCCAATCGATTCAAAATGGCCGAATTAGTATGAACTGAGGATTTGAACGGAAAAAATCGACGGACAAAAAAGTCGAGTATATCATGATACTGATAATTTTTTGAACTTTTTTATTTTTCATTTTTCGAATTTTAAATTTTTGTCCTCAAACGTATTTTGACGTGCTGATTTCGAATCTTCTAACGAAAATGTCGAAAACTCATCGGAAATATTTTTGGCTCCAAAAAAACCATTTGAAAACTGATTCAGAGCTGACCAACTCGATAACGGTTAGAGAAAGACCAATTCTGCGAACGCCAATCGATTCAAAATGGCCGAATTAGTATGAACTGAGGATTTGAACGGAAAAAATCGACGGACAAAAAAGTCGAGTATATCATGATACTGATAATTTTTTGAACTTTTTTATTTTTCATTTTTCGAATTTTAAATTTTTGTCCTCAAACGTATTTTGACGTGCTGATTTCGAATCTTCTAACGAAAATGTCGAAAACTCATCGCAAATATTTTTGGCTCCAAAAAAACCATTTGAAAACTGATTCAGAGCTGACCAACTCGATAACGGTTAGAGAAAGACCAATTCTGCGAACGCCAATCGATTCAAAATGGCCGAATTAGTATGAACTGAGGATTTGAACGGAAAAAATCGACGGACAAAAAAGTCGAGTATATCATGATACTGATAATTTTTTGAACTTTTTTATTTTTCATTTTTCGAATTTTAAATTTTTGTCCTCAAACGTATTTTGACGTGCTGATTTCGAATCTTCTAACGAAAATGTCGAAAACTCATCGGAAATATTTTTGGCTCCAAAAAAACCATTTGAAAACTGATTCAGAGCTGACCAACTCGATAACGGTTAGAGAAAGACCAATTCTGCGAACGCCAATCGATTCAAAATGGCCGAATTAGTATGAACTGAGGATTTGAACGGAAAAAATCGACGGACAAAAAAGTCGAGTATATCATGATACTGATAATTTTTTGAACTTTTTTATTTTTCATTTTTCGAATTTTAAATTTTTGTCCTCAAACGTATTTTGACGTGCTGATTTCGAATCTTCTAACGAAAATGTCGAAAACTCATCGCAAATATTTTTGGCTCCAAAAAAACCATTTGAAAACTGATTCAGAGCTGACCAACTCGATAACGGTTAGAGAAAGACCAATTCTGCGAACGCCAATCGATTCAAAATGGCCGAATTAGTATGAACTGAGGATTTGAACGGAAAAAATCGACGGACAAAAAAGTCGAGTATATCATGATACTGATAATTTTTTGAACTTTTTTATTTTTCATTTTTCGAATTTTAAATTTTTGTCCTCAAACGTATTTTGACGTGCTGATTTCGAATCTTCTAACGAAAATGTCGAAAACTCATCGCAAATATTTTTGGCTCCAAAAAAACCATTTGAAAACTGATTCAGAGCTGACCAACTCGATAACGGTTAGAGAAAGACCAATTCTGCGAACGCCAATCGATTCAAAATGGCCGAATTAGTATGAACTGAGGATTTGAACGGAAAAAATCGACGGACAAAAAAGTCGAGTATATCATGATACTGATAATTTTTTGAACTTTTTTATTTTTCATTTTTCGAATTTTAAATTTTTGTCCTCAAACGTATTTTGACGTGCTGATTTCGAATCTTCTAACGAAAATGTCGAAAACTCATCGGAAATATTTTTGGCGCCAAAAAAAACCTTTGAAAACTGATTCAGAGCTGACCAACTCGATAACGGTTAGAGATAGACCAATTCTGCGAACGCCAATCGATTCAAAATGGCCGAATTAGTATGAACTGAGGATTTGAACGGAAAAAATCGACGGACAAAAAAGTCGAGTATATCATGATACTGATAATTTTTTGAACTTTTTTATTTTTCATTTTTCGAATTTTAAATTTTTGTCCTCAAACGTATTTTGACGTGCTGATTTCGAATCTTCTAACGAAAATGTCGAAAACTCATCGGAAATATTTTTGGCGCCAAAAAAAACCTTTGAAAACTGATTCAGAGCTGACCAACTCGATAACGGTTAGAGATAGACCAATTCTGCGAACGCCAATCGATTCAAAATGGCCGAATTAGTATGAACTGAGGATTTGAACGGAAAAAATCGACGGACAAAAAAGTCGAGTATATCATGATACTGATAATTTTTTGAACTTTTTTATTTTTCATTTTTCGAATTTTAAATTTTTGTCCTCAAACGTATTTTGACGTGCTGATTTCGAATCTTCTAACGAAAATGTCGAAAACTCATCGGAAATATTTTTGGCGCCAAAAAAAACCTTTGAAAACTGATTCAGAGCTGACCAACTCGATAACGGTTAGAGATAGACCAATTCTGCGAACGCCAATCGATTCAAAATGGCCGAATTAGTATGAACTGAGGATTTGAACGGAAAAAATCGACGGACAAAAAAGTCGAGTATATCATGATACTGATAATTTTTTGAACTTTTTTATTTTTCATTTTTCGAATTTTAAATTTTTGTCCTCAAACGTATTTTGACGTGCTGATTTCGAATCTTCTAACGAAAATGTCGAAAACTCATCGCAAATATTTTTGGCTCCAAAAAAACCATTTGAAAACTGATTCAGAGCTGACCAACTCGATAACGGTTAGAGATAGACCAATTCTGCGAACGCCAATCGATTCAAAATGGCCGAATTAGTATGAACTGAGGATTTGAACGGAAAAAATCGACGGACAAAAAAGTCGAGTATATCATGATACTGATAATTTTTTGAACTTTTTTATTTTTCATTTTTCGAATTTTAAATTTTTGTCCTCAAACGTATTTTGACGTGCTGATTTCGAATCTTCTAACGAAAATGTCGAAAACTCATCGGAAATATTTTTGGCGCCAAAAAAAACCTTTGAAAACTGATTCAGAGCTGACCAACTCGATAACGGTTAGAGATAGACCAATTCTGCGAACGCCAATCGATTCAAAATGGCCGAATTAGTATGAACTGAGGATTTGAACGGAAAAAATCGACGGACAAAAAAGTCGAGTATATCATGATACTGATAATTTTTTGAACTTTTTTATTTTTCATTTTTCGAATTTTAAATTTTTGTCCTCAAACGTATTTTGACGTGCTGATTTCGAATCTTCTAACGAAAATGTCGAAAACTCATCGGAAATATTTTTGGCTCCAAAAAAACCATTTGAAAACTGATTCAGAGCTGACCAACTCGATAACGGTTAGAGAAAGACCAATTCTGCGAACGCCAATCGATTCAAAATGGCCGAATTAGTATGAACTGAGGATTTGAACGGAAAAAATCGACGGACAAAAAAGTCGAGTATATCATGATACTGATAATTTTTTGAACTTTTTTATTTTTCATTTTTCGAATTTTAAATTTTTGTCCTCAAACGTATTTTGACGTGCTGATTTCGAATCTTCTAACGAAAATGTCGAAAACTCATCGCAAATATTTTTGGCTCCAAAAAAACCATTTGAAAACTGATTCAGAGCTGACCAACTCGATAACGGTTAGAGAAAGACCAATTCTGCGAACGCCAATCGATTCAAAATGGCCGAATTAGTATGAACTGAGGATTTGAACGGAAAAAATCGACGGACAAAAAAGTCGAGTATATCATGATACTGATAATTTTTTGAACTTTTTTATTTTTCATTTTTCGAATTTTAAATTTTTGTCCTCAAACGTATTTTGACGTGCTGATTTCGAATCTTCTAACGAAAATGTCGAAAACTCATCGGAAATATTTTTGGCTCCAAAAAAACCATTTGAAAACTGATTCAGAGCTGACCAACTCGATAACGGTTAGAGAAAGACCAATTCTGCGAACGCCAATCGATTCAAAATGGCCGAATTAGTATGAACTGAGGATTTGAACGGAAAAAATCGACGGACAAAAAAGTCGAGTATATCATGATACTGATAATTTTTTGAACTTTTTTATTTTTCATTTTTCGAATTTTAAATTTTTGTCCTCAAACGTATTTTGACGTGCTGATTTCGAATCTTCTAACGAAAATGTCGAAAACTCATCGCAAATATTTTTGGCTCCAAAAAAACCATTTGAAAACTGATTCAGAGCTGACCAACTCGATAACGGTTAGAGAAAGACCAATTCTGCGAACGCCAATCGATTCAAAATGGCCGAATTAGTATGAACTGAGGATTTGAACGGAAAAAATCGACGGACAAAAAAGTCGAGTATATCATGATACTGATAATTTTTTGAACTTTTTTATTTTTCATTTTTCGAATTTTAAATTTTTGTCCTCAAACGTATTTTGACGTGCTGATTTCGAATCTTCTAACGAAAATGTCGAAAACTCATCGCAAATATTTTTGGCTCCAAAAAAACCATTTGAAAACTGATTCAGAGCTGACCAACTCGATAACGGTTAGAGAAAGACCAATTCTGCGAACGCCAATCGATTCAAAATGGCCGAATTAGTATGAACTGAGGATTTGAACGGAAAAAATCGACGGACAAAAAAGTCGAGTATATCATGATACTGATAATTTTTTGAACTTTTTTATTTTTCATTTTTCGAATTTTAAATTTTTGTCCTCAAACGTATTTTGACGTGCTGATTTCGAATCTTCTAACGAAAATGTCGAAAACTCATCGGAAATATTTTTGGCGCCAAAAAAAACCTTTGAAAACTGATTCAGAGCTGACCAACTCGATAACGGTTAGAGATAGACCAATTCTGCGAACGCCAATCGATTCAAAATGGCCGAATTAGTATGAACTGAGGATTTGAACGGAAAAAATCGACGGACAAAAAAGTCGAGTATATCATGATACTGATAATTTTTTGAACTTTTTTATTTTTCATTTTTCGAATTTTAAATTTTTGTCCTCAAACGTATTTTGACGTGCTGATTTCGAATCTTCTAACGAAAATGTCGAAAACTCATCGGAAATATTTTTGGCGCCAAAAAAAACCTTTGAAAACTGATTCAGAGCTGACCAACTCGATAACGGTTAGAGATAGACCAATTCTGCGAACGCCAATCGATTCAAAATGGCCGAATTAGTATGAACTGAGGATTTGAACGGAAAAAATCGACGGACAAAAAAGTCGAGTATATCATGATACTGATAATTTTTTGAACTTTTTTATTTTTCATTTTTCGAATTTTAAATTTTTGTCCTCAAACGTATTTTGACGTGCTGATTTCGAATCTTCTAACGAAAATGTCGAAAACTCATCGGAAATATTTTTGGCGCCAAAAAAAACCTTTGAAAACTGATTCAGAGCTGACCAACTCGATAACGGTTAGAGAAAGACCAATTCTGCGAACGCCAATCGATTCAAAATGGCCGAATTAGTATGAACTGAGGATTTGAACGGAAAAAATCGACGGACAAAAAAGTCGAGTATATCATGATACTGATAATTTTTTGAACTTTTTTATTTTTCATTTTTCGAATTTTAAATTTTTGTCCTCAAACGTATTTTGACGTGCTGATTTCGAATCTTCTAACGAAAATGTCGAAAACTCATCGGAAATATTTTTGGCTCCAAAAAAACCATTTGAAAACTGATTCAGAGCTGACCAACTCGATAACGGTTAGAGAAAGACCAATTCTGCGAACGCCAATCGATTCAAAATGGCCGAATTAGTATGAACTGAGGATTTGAACGGAAAAAATCGACGGACAAAAAAGTCGAGTATATCATGATACTGATAATTTTTTGAACTTTTTTATTTTTCATTTTTCGAATTTTAAATTTTTGTCCTCAAACGTATTTTGACGTGCTGATTTCGAATCTTCTAACGAAAATGTCGAAAACTCATCGCAAATATTTTTGGCTCCAAAAAAACCATTTGAAAACTGATTCAGAGCTGACCAACTCGATAACGGTTAGAGAAAGACCAATTCTGCGAACGCCAATCGATTCAAAATGGCCGAATTAGTATGAACTGAGGATTTGAACGGAAAAAATCGACGGACAAAAAAGTCGAGTATATCATGATACTGATAATTTTTTGAACTTTTTTATTTTTCATTTTTCGAATTTTAAATTTTTGTCCTCAAACGTATTTTGACGTGCTGATTTCGAATCTTCTAACGAAAATGTCGAAAACTCATCGGAAATATTTTTGGCGCCAAAAAAAACCTTTGAAAACTGATTCAGAGCTGACCAACTCGATAACGGTTAGAGATAGACCAATTCTGCGAACGCCAATCGATTCAAAATGGCCGAATTAGTATGAACTGAGGATTTGAACGGAAAAAATCGACGGACAAAAAAGTCGAGTATATCATGATACTGATAATTTTTTGAACTTTTTTATTTTTCATTTTTCGAATTTTAAATTTTTGTCCTCAAACGTATTTTGACGTGCTGATTTCGAATCTTCTAACGAAAATGTCGAAAACTCATCGGAAATATTTTTGGCGCCAAAAAAAACCTTTGAAAACTGATTCAGAGCTGACCAACTCGATAACGGTTAGAGATAGACCAATTCTGCGAACGCCAATCGATTCAAAATGGCCGAATTAGTATGAACTGAGGATTTGAACGGAAAAAATCGACGGACAAAAAAGTCGAGTATATCATGATACTGATAATTTTTTGAACTTTTTTATTTTTCATTTTTCGAATTTTAAATTTTTGTCCTCAAACGTATTTTGACGTGCTGATTTCGAATCTTCTAACGAAAATGTCGAAAACTCATCGGAAATATTTTTGGCGCCAAAAAAAACCTTTGAAAACTGATTCAGAGCTGACCAACTCGATAACGGTTAGAGATAGACCAATTCTGCGAACGCCAATCGATTCAAAATGGCCGAATTAGTATGAACTGAGGATTTGAACGGAAAAAATCGACGGACAAAAAAGTCGAGTATATCATGATACTGATAATTTTTTGAACTTTTTTATTTTTCATTTTTCGAATTTTAAATTTTTGTCCTCAAACGTATTTTGACGTGCTGATTTCGAATCTTCTAACGAAAATGTCGAAAACTCATCGGAAATATTTTTGGCGCCAAAAAAAACCTTTGAAAACTGATTCAGAGCTGACCAACTCGATAACGGTTAGAGATAGACCAATTCTGCGAACGCCAATCGATTCAAAATGGCCGAATTAGTATGAACTGAGGATTTGAACGGAAAAAATCGACGGACAAAAAAGTCGAGTATATCATGATACTGATAATTTTTTGAACTTTTTTATTTTTCATTTTTCGAATTTTAAATTTTTGTCCTCAAACGTATTTTGACGTGCTGATTTCGAATCTTCTAACGAAAATGTCGAAAACTCATCGCAAATATTTTTGGCTCCAAAAAAACCATTTGAAAACTGATTCAGAGCTGACCAACTCGATAACGGTTAGAGAAAGACCAATTCTGCGAACGCCAATCGATTCAAAATGGCCGAATTAGTATGAACTGAGGATTTGAACGGAAAAAATCGACGGACAAAAAAGTCGAGTATATCATGATACTGATAATTTTTTGAACTTTTTTATTTTTCATTTTTCGAATTTTAAATTTTTGTCCTCAAACGTATTTTGACGTGCTGATTTCGAATCTTCTAACGAAAATGTCGAAAACTCATCGGAAATATTTTTGGCGCCAAAAAAAACCTTTGAAAACTGATTCAGAGCTGACCAACTCGATAACGGTTAGAGATAGACCAATTCTGCGAACGCCAATCGATTCAAAATGGCCGAATTAGTATGAACTGAGGATTTGAACGGAAAAAATCGACGGACAAAAAAGTCGAGTATATCATGATACTGATAATTTTTTGAACTTTTTTATTTTTCATTTTTCGAATTTTAAATTTTTGTCCTCAAACGTATTTTGACGTGCTGATTTCGAATCTTCTAACGAAAATGTCGAAAACTCATCGGAAATATTTTTGGCGCCAAAAAAAACCTTTGAAAACTGATTCAGAGCTGACCAACTCGATAACGGTTAGAGATAGACCAATTCTGCGAACGCCAATCGATTCAAAATGGCCGAATTAGTATGAACTGAGGATTTGAACGGAAAAAATCGACGGACAAAAAAGTCGAGTATATCATGATACTGATAATTTTTTGAACTTTTTTATTTTTCATTTTTCGAATTTTAAATTTTTGTCCTCAAACGTATTTTGACGTGCTGATTTCGAATCTTCTAACGAAAATGTCGAAAACTCATCGGAAATATTTTTGGCGCCAAAAAAAACCTTTGAAAACTGATTCAGAGCTGACCAACTCGATAACGGTTAGAGATAGACCAATTCTGCGAACGCCAATCGATTCAAAATGGCCGAATTAGTATGAACTGAGGATTTGAACGGAAAAAATCGACGGACAAAAAAGTCGAGTATATCATGATACTGATAATTTTTTGAACTTTTTTATTTTTCATTTTTCGAATTTTAAATTTTTGTCCTCAAACGTATTTTGACGTGCTGATTTCGAATCTTCTAACGAAAATGTCGAAAACTCATCGGAAATATTTTTGGCGCCAAAAAAAACCTTTGAAAACTGATTCAGAGCTGACCAACTCGATAACGGTTAGAGATAGACCAATTCTGCGAACGCCAATCGATTCAAAATGGCCGAATTAGTATGAACTGAGGATTTGAACGGAAAAAATCGACGGACAAAAAAGTCGAGTATATCATGATACTGATAATTTTTTGAACTTTTTTATTTTTCATTTTTCGAATTTTAAATTTTTGTCCTCAAACGTATTTTGACGTGCTGATTTCGAATCTTCTAACGAAAATGTCGAAAACTCATCGGAAATATTTTTGGCGCCAAAAAAAACCTTTGAAAACTGATTCAGAGCTGACCAACTCGATAACGGTTAGAGATAGACCAATTCTGCGAACGCCAATCGATTCAAAATGGCCGAATTAGTATGAACTGAGGATTTGAACGGAAAAAATCGACGGACAAAAAAGTCGAGTATATCATGATACTGATAATTTTTTGAACTTTTTTATTTTTCATTTTTCGAATTTTAAATTTTTGTCCTCAAACGTATTTTGACGTGCTGATTTCGAATCTTCTAACGAAAATGTCGAAAACTCATCGGAAATATTTTTGGCGCCAAAAAAAACCTTTGAAAACTGATTCAGAGCTGACCAACTCGATAACGGTTAGAGATAGACCAATTCTGCGAACGCCAATCGATTCAAAATGGCCGAATTAGTATGAACTGAGGATTTGAACGGAAAAAATCGACGGACAAAAAAGTCGAGTATATCATGATACTGATAATTTTTTGAACTTTTTTATTTTTCATTTTTCGAATTTTAAATTTTTGTCCTCAAACGTATTTTGACGTGCTGATTTCGAATCTTCTAACGAAAATGTCGAAAACTCATCGCAAATATTTTTGGCTCCAAAAAAACCATTTGAAAACTGATTCAGAGCTGACCAACTCGATAACGGTTAGAGATAGACCAATTCTGCGAACGCCAATCGATTCAAAATGGCCGAATTAGTATGAACTGAGGATTTGAACGGAAAAAATCGACGGACAAAAAAGTCGAGTATATCATGATACTGATAATTTTTTGAACTTTTTTATTTTTCATTTTTCGAATTTTAAATTTTTGTCCTCAAACGTATTTTGACGTGCTGATTTCGAATCTTCTAACGAAAATGTCGAAAACTCATCGGAAATATTTTTGGCGCCAAAAAAAACCTTTGAAAACTGATTCAGAGCTGACCAACTCGATAACGGTTAGAGATAGACCAATTCTGCGAACGCCAATCGATTCAAAATGGCCGAATTAGTATGAACTGAGGATTTGAACGGAAAAAATCGACGGACAAAAAAGTCGAGTATATCATGATACTGATAATTTTTTGAACTTTTTTATTTTTCATTTTTCGAATTTTAAATTTTTGTCCTCAAACGTATTTTGACGTGCTGATTTCGAATCTTCTAACGAAAATGTCGAAAACTCATCGGAAATATTTTTGGCTCCAAAAAAACCATTTGAAAACTGATTCAGAGCTGACCAACTCGATAACGGTTAGAGAAAGACCAATTCTGCGAACGCCAATCGATTCAAAATGGCCGAATTAGTATGAACTGAGGATTTGAACGGAAAAAATCGACGGACAAAAAAGTCGAGTATATCATGATACTGATAATTTTTTGAACTTTTTTATTTTTCATTTTTCGAATTTTAAATTTTTGTCCTCAAACGTATTTTGACGTGCTGATTTCGAATCTTCTAACGAAAATGTCGAAAACTCATCGCAAATATTTTTGGCTCCAAAAAAACCATTTGAAAACTGATTCAGAGCTGACCAACTCGATAACGGTTAGAGAAAGACCAATTCTGCGAACGCCAATCGATTCAAAATGGCCGAATTAGTATGAACTGAGGATTTGAACGGAAAAAATCGACGGACAAAAAAGTCGAGTATATCATGATACTGATAATTTTTTGAACTTTTTTATTTTTCATTTTTCGAATTTTAAATTTTTGTCCTCAAACGTATTTTGACGTGCTGATTTCGAATCTTCTAACGAAAATGTCGAAAACTCATCGGAAATATTTTTGGCTCCAAAAAAACCATTTGAAAACTGATTCAGAGCTGACCAACTCGATAACGGTTAGAGAAAGACCAATTCTGCGAACGCCAATCGATTCAAAATGGCCGAATTAGTATGAACTGAGGATTTGAACGGAAAAAATCGACGGACAAAAAAGTCGAGTATATCATGATACTGATAATTTTTTGAACTTTTTTATTTTTCATTTTTCGAATTTTAAATTTTTGTCCTCAAACGTATTTTGACGTGCTGATTTCGAATCTTCTAACGAAAATGTCGAAAACTCATCGCAAATATTTTTGGCTCCAAAAAAACCATTTGAAAACTGATTCAGAGCTGACCAACTCGATAACGGTTAGAGAAAGACCAATTCTGCGAACGCCAATCGATTCAAAATGGCCGAATTAGTATGAACTGAGGATTTGAACGGAAAAAATCGACGGACAAAAAAGTCGAGTATATCATGATACTGATAATTTTTTGAACTTTTTTATTTTTCATTTTTCGAATTTTAAATTTTTGTCCTCAAACGTATTTTGACGTGCTGATTTCGAATCTTCTAACGAAAATGTCGAAAACTCATCGCAAATATTTTTGGCTCCAAAAAAACCATTTGAAAACTGATTCAGAGCTGACCAACTCGATAACGGTTAGAGAAAGACCAATTCTGCGAACGCCAATCGATTCAAAATGGCCGAATTAGTATGAACTGAGGATTTGAACGGAAAAAATCGACGGACAAAAAAGTCGAGTATATCATGATACTGATAATTTTTTGAACTTTTTTATTTTTCATTTTTCGAATTTTAAATTTTTGTCCTCAAACGTATTTTGACGTGCTGATTTCGAATCTTCTAACGAAAATGTCGAAAACTCATCGGAAATATTTTTGGCGCCAAAAAAAACCTTTGAAAACTGATTCAGAGCTGACCAACTCGATAACGGTTAGAGATAGACCAATTCTGCGAACGCCAATCGATTCAAAATGGCCGAATTAGTATGAACTGAGGATTTGAACGGAAAAAATCGACGGACAAAAAAGTCGAGTATATCATGATACTGATAATTTTTTGAACTTTTTTATTTTTCATTTTTCGAATTTTAAATTTTTGTCCTCAAACGTATTTTGACGTGCTGATTTCGAATCTTCTAACGAAAATGTCGAAAACTCATCGGAAATATTTTTGGCGCCAAAAAAAACCTTTGAAAACTGATTCAGAGCTGACCAACTCGATAACGGTTAGAGATAGACCAATTCTGCGAACGCCAATCGATTCAAAATGGCCGAATTAGTATGAACTGAGGATTTGAACGGAAAAAATCGACGGACAAAAAAGTCGAGTATATCATGATACTGATAATTTTTTGAACTTTTTTATTTTTCATTTTTCGAATTTTAAATTTTTGTCCTCAAACGTATTTTGACGTGCTGATTTCGAATCTTCTAACGAAAATGTCGAAAACTCATCGGAAATATTTTTGGCGCCAAAAAAAACCTTTGAAAACTGATTCAGAGCTGACCAACTCGATAACGGTTAGAGATAGACCAATTCTGCGAACGCCAATCGATTCAAAATGGCCGAATTAGTATGAACTGAGGATTTGAACGGAAAAAATCGACGGACAAAAAAGTCGAGTATATCATGATACTGATAATTTTTTGAACTTTTTTATTTTTCATTTTTCGAATTTTAAATTTTTGTCCTCAAACGTATTTTGACGTGCTGATTTCGAATCTTCTAACGAAAATGTCGAAAACTCATCGCAAATATTTTTGGCTCCAAAAAAACCATTTGAAAACTGATTCAGAGCTGACCAACTCGATAACGGTTAGAGAAAGACCAATTCTGCGAACGCCAATCGATTCAAAATGGCCGAATTAGTATGAACTGAGGATTTGAACGGAAAAAATCGACGGACAAAAAAGTCGAGTATATCATGATACTGATAATTTTTTGAACTTTTTTATTTTTCATTTTTCGAATTTTAAATTTTTGTCCTCAAACGTATTTTGACGTGCTGATTTCGAATCTTCTAACGAAAATGTCGAAAACTCATCGGAAATATTTTTGGCGCCAAAAAAAACCTTTGAAAACTGATTCAGAGCTGACCAACTCGATAACGGTTAGAGATAGACCAATTCTGCGAACGCCAATCGATTCAAAATGGCCGAATTAGTATGAACTGAGGATTTGAACGGAAAAAATCGACGGACAAAAAAGTCGAGTATATCATGATACTGATAATTTTTTGAACTTTTTTATTTTTCATTTTTCGAATTTTAAATTTTTGTCCTCAAACGTATTTTGACGTGCTGATTTCGAATCTTCTAACGAAAATGTCGAAAACTCATCGGAAATATTTTTGGCGCCAAAAAAAACCTTTGAAAACTGATTCAGAGCTGACCAACTCGATAACGGTTAGAGATAGACCAATTCTGCGAACGCCAATCGATTCAAAATGGCCGAATTAGTATGAACTGAGGATTTGAACGGAAAAAATCGACGGACAAAAAAGTCGAGTATATCATGATACTGATAATTTTTTGAACTTTTTTATTTTTCATTTTTCGAATTTTAAATTTTTGTCCTCAAACGTATTTTGACGTGCTGATTTCGAATCTTCTAACGAAAATGTCGAAAACTCATCGGAAATATTTTTGGCGCCAAAAAAAACCTTTGAAAACTGATTCAGAGCTGACCAACTCGATAACGGTTAGAGATAGACCAATTCTGCGAACGCCAATCGATTCAAAATGGCCGAATTAGTATGAACTGAGGATTTGAACGGAAAAAATCGACGGACAAAAAAGTCGAGTATATCATGATACTGATAATTTTTTGAACTTTTTTATTTTTCATTTTTCGAATTTTAAATTTTTGTCCTCAAACGTATTTTGACGTGCTGATTTCGAATCTTCTAACGAAAATGTCGAAAACTCATCGGAAATATTTTTGGCGCCAAAAAAAACCTTTGAAAACTGATTCAGAGCTGACCAACTCGATAACGGTTAGAGAAAGACCAATTCTGCGAACGCCAATCGATTCAAAATGGCCGAATTAGTATGAACTGAGGATTTGAACGGAAAAAATCGACGGACAAAAAAGTCGAGTATATCATGATACTGATAATTTTTTGAACTTTTTTATTTTTCATTTTTCGAATTTTAAATTTTTGTCCTCAAACGTATTTTGACGTGCTGATTTCGAATCTTCTAACGAAAATGTCGAAAACTCATCGGAAATATTTTTGGCGCCAAAAAAAACCTTTGAAAACTGATTCAGAGCTGACCAACTCGATAACGGTTAGAGATAGACCAATTCTGCGAACGCCAATCGATTCAAAATGGCCGAATTAGTATGAACTGAGGATTTGAACGGAAAAAATCGACGGACAAAAAAGTCGAGTATATCATGATACTGATAATTTTTTGAACTTTTTTATTTTTCATTTTTCGAATTTTAAATTTTTGTCCTCAAACGTATTTTGACGTGCTGATTTCGAATCTTCTAACGAAAATGTCGAAAACTCATCGGAAATATTTTTGGCGCCAAAAAAAACCTTTGAAAACTGATTCAGAGCTGACCAACTCGATAACGGTTAGAGATAGACCAATTCTGCGAACGCCAATCGATTCAAAATGGCCGAATTAGTATGAACTGAGGATTTGAACGGAAAAAATCGACGGACAAAAAAGTCGAGTATATCATGATACTGATAATTTTTTGAACTTTTTTATTTTTCATTTTTCGAATTTTAAATTTTTGTCCTCAAACGTATTTTGACGTGCTGATTTCGAATCTTCTAACGAAAATGTCGAAAACTCATCGGAAATATTTTTGGCGCCAAAAAAAACCTTTGAAAACTGATTCAGAGCTGACCAACTCGATAACGGTTAGAGATAGACCAATTCTGCGAACGCCAATCGATTCAAAATGGCCGAATTAGTATGAACTGAGGATTTGAACGGAAAAAATCGACGGACAAAAAAGTCGAGTATATCATGATACTGATAATTTTTTGAACTTTTTTATTTTTCATTTTTCGAATTTTAAATTTTTGTCCTCAAACGTATTTTGACGTGCTGATTTCGAATCTTCTAACGAAAATGTCGAAAACTCATCGGAAATATTTTTGGCGCCAAAAAAAACCTTTGAAAACTGATTCAGAGCTGACCAACTCGATAACGGTTAGAGATAGACCAATTCTGCGAACGCCAATCGATTCAAAATGGCCGAATTAGTATGAACTGAGGATTTGAACGGAAAAAATCGACGGACAAAAAAGTCGAGTATATCATGATACTGATAATTTTTTGAACTTTTTTATTTTTCATTTTTCGAATTTTAAATTTTTGTCCTCAAACGTATTTTGACGTGCTGATTTCGAATCTTCTAACGAAAATGTCGAAAACTCATCGCAAATATTTTTGGCTCCAAAAAAAACCATTTGAAAACTGATTCAGAGCTGACCAACTCGATAACGGTTAGAGAAAGACCAATTCTGCGAACGCCAATCGATTCAAAATGGCCGAATTAGTATGAACTGAGGATTTGAACGGAAAAAATCGACGGACAAAAAAGTCGAGTATATCATGATACTGATAATTTTTTGAACTTTTTTATTTTTCATTTTTCGAATTTTAAATTTTTGTCCTCAAACGTATTTTGACGTGCTGATTTCGAATCTTCTAACGAAAATGTCGAAAACTCATCGGAAATATTTTTGGCGCCAAAAAAAACCTTTGAAAACTGATTCAGAGCTGACCAACTCGATAACGGTTAGAGATAGACCAATTCTGCGAACGCCAATCGATTCAAAATGGCCGAATTAGTATGAACTGAGGATTTGAACGGAAAAAATCGACGGACAAAAAAGTCGAGTATATCATGATACTGATAATTTTTTGAACTTTTTTATTTTTCATTTTTCGAATTTTAAATTTTTGTCCTCAAACGTATTTTGACGTGCTGATTTCGAATCTTCTAACGAAAATGTCGAAAACTCATCGGAAATATTTTTGGCGCCAAAAAAAAACCTTTGAAAACTGATTCAGAGCTGACCAACTCGATAACGGTTAGAGATAGACCAATTCTGCGAACGCCAATCGATTCAAAATGGCCGAATTAGTATGAACTGAGGATTTGAACGGAAAAAATCGACGGACAAAAAAGTCGAGTATATCATGATACTGATAATTTTTTGAACTTTTTTATTTTTCATTTTTCGAATTTTAAATTTTTGTCCTCAAACGTATTTTGACGTGCTGATTTCGAATCTTCTAACGAAAATGTCGAAAACTCATCGGAAATATTTTTGGCGCCAAAAAAAACCTTTGAAAACTGATTCAGAGCTGACCAACTCGATAACGGTTAGAGATAGACCAATTCTGCGAACGCCAATCGATTCAAAATGGCCGAATTAGTATGAACTGAGGATTTGAACGGAAAAAATCGACGGACAAAAAAGTCGAGTATATCATGATACTGATAATTTTTTGAACTTTTTTATTTTTCATTTTTCGAATTTTAAATTTTTGTCCTCAAACGTATTTTGACGTGCTGATTTCGAATCTTCTAACGAAAATGTCGAAAACTCATCGGAAATATTTTTGGCGCCAAAAAAAACCTTTGAAAACTGATTCAGAGCTGACCAACTCGATAACGGTTAGAGAAAGACCAATTCTGCGAACGCCAATCGATTCAAAATGGCCGAATTAGTATGAACTGAGGATTTGAACGGAAAAAATCGACGGACAAAAAAGTCGAGTATATCATGATACTGATAATTTTTTGAACTTTTTTATTTTTCATTTTTCGAATTTTAAATTTTTGTCCTCAAACGTATTTTGACGTGCTGATTTCGAATCTTCTAACGAAAATGTCGAAAACTCATCGGAAATATTTTTGGCGCCAAAAAAAACCTTTGAAAACTGATTCAGAGCTGACCAACTCGATAACGGTTAGAGATAGACCAATTCTGCGAACGCCAATCGATTCAAAATGGCCGAATTAGTATGAACTGAGGATTTGAACGGAAAAAATCGACGGACAAAAAAGTCGAGTATATCATGATACTGATAATTTTTTGAACTTTTTTATTTTTCATTTTTCGAATTTTAAATTTTTGTCCTCAAACGTATTTTGACGTGCTGATTTCGAATCTTCTAACGAAAATGTCGAAAACTCATCGGAAATATTTTTGGCGCCAAAAAAAACCTTTGAAAACTGATTCAGAGCTGACCAACTCGATAACGGTTAGAGATAGACCAATTCTGCGAACGCCAATCGATTCAAAATGGCCGAATTAGTATGAACTGAGGATTTGAACGGAAAAAATCGACGGACAAAAAAGTCGAGTATATCATGATACTGATAATTTTTTGAACTTTTTTATTTTTCATTTTTCGAATTTTAAATTTTTGTCCTCAAACGTATTTTGACGTGCTGATTTCGAATCTTCTAACGAAAATGTCGAAAACTCATCGGAAATATTTTTGGCGCCAAAAAAAACCTTTGAAAACTGATTCAGAGCTGACCAACTCGATAACGGTTAGAGATAGACCAATTCTGCGAACGCCAATCGATTCAAAATGGCCGAATTAGTATGAACTGAGGATTTGAACGGAAAAAATCGACGGACAAAAAAGTCGAGTATATCATGATACTGATAATTTTTTGAACTTTTTTATTTTTCATTTTTCGAATTTTAAATTTTTGTCCTCAAACGTATTTTGACGTGCTGATTTCGAATCTTCTAACGAAAATGTCGAAAACTCATCGGAAATATTTTTGGCGCCAAAAAAAACCTTTGAAAACTGATTCAGAGCTGACCAACTCGAGAACGGTTAGAGATAGACCAATTCTGCGAACGCCAATCGATTCAGAATGGCCAAAAACTCAATACTCACTGTCCGTTTGTAGGATGATGTCTCACTATGAGAACTATCCGTCCCGGAGGAAAGAGAGGTTGATGAGTGGTCAAAGCGATGCTACTATCAGAAGTATGCAGTCCGAGAGATCTGGCGTTCTCTTTGCATCTCATATACTCGCAGACATCTTTCTCGCCAGTTGACAGTTCGACAGCTGACGTCGGTTGGGAACAACCACAGCAGAGGACGCTACAGGCGATCGTTTTCCACTGAAAAATGAAAAACTCAATGAAATGTGGTGATATACTTGGTTTTTAACCCTATGCACTCTTGGCAATGTGCAGACACTTCATAGTGGACACAACTCTTAAGAAAAAAAATGGTAGTGTTTCTCGACAATAAAATTAGCAAGTGTTTGAAATAATGTTATATCAGATATTTTTTTCAGGAACTTTGGGAGTTTGGTGAAAAGGAATAAACTTTTTCCTACGAGCGTGCGGAATAGTAACTTTTCCGCACGATTTTTCGTTTTGAAAGTTGTACTTTTCCGTAAGATTCAAAATCGTGCGGAAAAGTTACTTTTCCGCACGATTTTTGTATTTTTGAAAATGATGATATTTAGGACTAACTAAATGGTCTATGTAACTATTCTGTCTTATTAGTCATTTTGTAGCATTATTATGAAAACTTGTTTATTAAAAACATTGTTTTTTCATAAATAAGATGGACAAAAACATTCGTAGGAAAAATATTGTAGCTAACTCTTACGGAAATTGTCTTTTCCACCCTTAACTGCCGTCGCGTGCGGAAAAGTACTACTTTCCACACTTGTTAGGTAAATAACTATTTTCTACGACTGTACGTTTTTACCCACTTTCCCGCACTCATTTTAGTTTTGAACGTGTTACTTTCCCGCACTAGTGCCGTTGTCTTCCTTTTCCATGGTGAATCTATAGGTCTGAACTCATTGATATCTTCCAGGAAGGAGTTGATCTCTATGATCCCATAATATGAAAATATCGTCAACGTACCTACGCCGAAGTTTGAGTTTGTGTTTGGCTTTCTTGGAAGTCTCTTTCGTTCAGTTGGTTAACCTGTTAGGGTCTCTTTCTGAGTATTTTCAACGATTCTCCTATGTGTACATTTGGTTTCAGGATTGGTGATGAGGAAAAGATCAAGTGTATTGGCATACTGGCTGTTGAGTAATAAAAACTCAAAGAGGTAGATACAGGAGATGAGTAAAGGGAAATATTACATTTCAGTTATAGTACATTATTTTGACTACACTCTGTTCAAATACTTGGGGTTGTTTTGAGAGATTCCAAGCAGTTGTTGTTTTGCCTACATGGAAGTATATTGTTAAATAAAGTGTACGTACTTTAGGGTCAACGCTCCTCTTGATGGCATTGATGAGATCAGTTCTTAAGGTTTCCATCTGATGGAGACCTATCCGGGGTACGACATCTTTGCCAACCACTACCGATACTGTGAACTCCTTGGTGTACTCCACAGCTGGCGAGGAGAGCAGTCCTCCAGGGGGGGAGTAACAGTAACAAAGTAGGCTGGGATGCCTCTGTCGCAACAAAATCCCTAAAATACTTGCAGTTCCAGCACCTGATGAAAGAAATAAATCAGTTATAGGATGGAACATTGAGTTTATGGCGCAATGATAAAATGAGAACAAATTCAACAGGTTATCACTTTTTATATTTTGATCGATGTCAAACTTGCAAAGAAACTTTGAAGTTGCATAAAATTTTATACAATAAATATTTATTGTCGGTATACATTTTTGGGACACACTGTACTTCATCCGAATCGAGTGATGAAAACACTCAATGTTTCAAATTATTTCTTTTCTAAAAAAAAAAAACATTTCCGTTGATTTTGTTTTGGTATTTAACAGTTTTAATGAGTATACAGATATATTGTGGATTTTGAGTGAATGCCAGAATAATTCTAAAGTGCTGTCGTAGTAGCAGCTTTCTCCTGGACTGCCTAATTATACCACATATACTTATGTTCGAACCAAATTAAGAACTGGCATACTTCCAGGAAAAAGGAAAACAGTTCAAAATTCTGCATTAGCAATGGAAATCAACAATATCCATCATTTCAAAATATACTTGCATCAAGTACTCCGACTTAACGATTTCGAAACAGGATTTTTTCTGTTAGTCGTGTTATACTTTATTGTCAAAGATTGCCAAAGTTAACTCTACGGACTGCTACAAGATTTACCTCATCAAGGACGGAAATAAAAACAATTTTTAACAATTGATAGGAAACAGACGCCCTATTCGGTGACCTCTACTTTCGCCAGATCTGACACTGTTAGACTTTTGTCTGAAGGGTTATTTGAAGCAAAGGAGGGTAAGAAAATGAACCCCATGACTCAAACAACTTACGAACGAAGATTGTTCATCTGTTGTGTAGGAAACGGTCAGGAAATGATGAACTTATTATACGCTCTGAAGCATGTATGGAAAGAAATTTTGTTCAAACTTTCTGATTTCGTGAGTTTGTCTTCTGTCAAAATGTAAAGTGTAGTACATCGTTGTGATGAGAATTGATCATCCTTCAAAAATCAGAAGATAAAATTTATACGCATCTTTGGGTAATGGTATCTCAGGGTAGTATGAAAGAAATTTGACTTGACAAAACAAGATCAAAGAAATGTGATTTTGATGAATGTAAAGAAATGGCATTTTTTTATAGGCAGCATAACTGAGTTATTGGTTGTATGAAAATATTTGGTACAAGTGATATAACGAAAATAGGAGGGTATTTGAAAATGTGTGGATTGCCTCTGCAACAACATTACAGTTTTATAAATGGACTTCCAGATTACCCACCTAATGAATGTCCAACTATGACTAGTTCAAAATCAGTCGTCCCCCTGTCAGGATTGTGAGACCAAGCTCTCTCCACAAGCTGTTCCTCGTCCAGTTTCTCAAGAATGTACGCAGCAGCTTGAACCATACCTTTGTGCCCGAGCCAGTCTTCTTTCGGAGGATTCAAAGGTAGAGGCTCACCTTCAGCGTTCAGGTCAGTCAAAATGTCCTAAAAAAAGGTGTCATTCAAACAATTTGTCTACTTTGACTTTGAAGGCCGAACTTTCATCAAAGTTTACGTCCACCATAGTTGAATTCATCTTTTCGATCGATGAGAAAATTTGTAATAAAAGAGGGGAATGAAATTAAAATGATTGAATACTGTTGAAAAAACAGATTTTTTTTTTAATTAGTTCAAGATAAATTACCTTCATCGATAACGTGCCTCTTATGCTGATCACCACCTTCTTCCTATCATAGTCCAGAGCGACTAAAAATGGCGTTTGTCCTACATCTACGTGGTAAGTTGCATACACTATTTCTATATCACCCTGTTCAGTCAGTTTCTCCAATACAGCGTAGTTACATTGGCAACAATTATCTTCAACTATTTCCGGATGGGTCCCGTCAGTCAGTTTTCGGCAAGGAATACAGCAGCAGCACCTGAAACGAACACGGTGTTCTTTGAATCTAGTTTGTTCTGAACTGCACGTTTGACCTCAGTATGATTTTAGATCTTCCCACTGAAATGAACACTTCGACCGACGCCACATCGCCTTTGATAATGTATGCCGCAGCCGCAAAACAAGCGTCAGGTCGAATTATCTTACCTGAGTCCGGCGCACAGGTGGCAGAGTCCCATGGAGTTGGCCACCATGTAAACGGGCCAGCCGTATGCCCCTACAGCGAAGTAGGCGAAGTGGATGACGGTTTGGAAGAGCTCCAGGTCGGAACCGTCTTCGTGCAGCGATAAGAAGTGAGTTCTGGGAGTTATGGGCACTCCAGAGAGGAATTCGTAGGTGTCGTTTTTACGCTACAAAAAAAAATACATGAAAAACACATTAGGGATAAAACAATTTTAAAAACATGAGAAAGATAGAGGTAGACGAGTTATAGTTTTTTGTCAACACAATTGAAGATATCAAAACTTTTCCGATAGGTACTGTATACACATACACATAGAATCGAAATATCCTACTGGATGTCCGAAAGTTATCAGAAGTATTTTGTCTGACTCACCTGTTCCACGATGGCTTTTTGTTCGATTTTCTGGAACTTCCTAAGTAATACTAAACCGACAATGACGTCAGATGGCACAACATCCAAATCCCGAAAGAAATCTGATAATAATCTAGCTATGTCAGTAAAGGAGTTTCTGCTCCTGTCATTGGCCGAAGAACAACAAAATAAAAAACGACATCTATTTTGCCAGCTGTCCTGGTAAGCTCGAAGAACTTTTCTGAAAATAATATTCGTATAAAAAAATTGATTGTAAGAGCCGAAATTATTTTGGGTGTTCCACAAGGCACAGTTCTTAGACTCGCATTATTTATTACTATATTATCTTAAGAATCAACTCTTAGTTGCAAGCAATAAA
The DNA here is from genome assembly GCA_958298965.1 of Chrysolina haemoptera. Classification (NCBI taxonomy): domain Eukaryota; kingdom Metazoa; phylum Arthropoda; class Insecta; order Coleoptera; family Chrysomelidae; genus Chrysolina; species Chrysolina haemoptera. Next base: position 185,461 of record OY282594.1, on the reverse strand, counting down.
TTGATTGAAAATATATTGAATTATGAGAAAGACTCATACTAACCTCTGTCTCCAGTTTCTCGTACTTCCAGATCGTTTGTACTGAAACTTGGATTCCGATTCTCTCATAGATCTTTGGTACTGCTTCATTTTCACCCAAGATCTTCCCGCCGTATCGTATGTACACCAAACGGTAATAATAACAGATAACAAAATACACCAATTGAAAATCACCATGGCTGAAAATGGAAAAAAAAAATTCAAAGTAAAAATTGTTCTCGTGGAAAATAAAAAATAAACTTCAAACGCAGCGGGCAGAAACATTTCAATTGATTTCTAGTGAACATGATTGAGTCTTTCGGGGAATATAGTTAACTCACCTAAAACAGTTTCTTTGGCTTTATCTACAGGGCAGTCTGCATAAAATTTGACTAGCCAGGCTATTCCTGCTGACAGCCAACCGGCTTCTATAATCATCACAGCTGAAAAAAATATGGCAAAAATTAGTAATCAACTGCGTGGATTTCAATGCTTAATATGAACTAAAGGGTTGATTGATGCAAGGAAACTATTATATTATAGCCAATTGAGAAGGAGAATGATAACATTTGGTGTATTTGGTATATTTGACGATTAAAAAATGTGAATAGAGTTCTGTGGAGTGTGGACTTCAAGTCGAATGTCAGAAACTTCAACCGTCTTCTGTACTGACGAGAAAAGGCCCTGGTGTTTTGTTTCCCAAAAATATTAAATGCTCAACAAAATTAAGACAACCAAAAATTCACATCATGCTAGTCTCTTTATTATTTTTTGTTCCTTAAAATAACTCTGCAATTGCCACACAAGCCTAACCTGAGCAAGCTAACCTAGCATCTTGGTCATTACTTATATTGTTATTACTTACTCAATCTGAGGTAGAGGATATACTGCATCGAGGCCCTTTTTCCTGTGTCGAGAATGCTTCCACGCATGGCCACTGCGCAGACGCAGATTTCGATGGCCATGGACAGAATCAGAATGGCCAGGTAGCCAACGATGAGGCACCACACCAGCAGCACGCACTGGACGCCGCGGTCGTACTCCACCAGGAAGAGAATAGCGCCCAGAATAATGGTCCTGCAACAAAAAAATTCAATCGGTCATTTCATCTTGGGGCAAAAACTGTAGTGGATGAAAAATTAGGTAGTGGCGATATGATCGTGTTCAGAGTAAGACCACTTGTCGCAATACGCAGAGATACCCTTCATTCTGTTTGAGTAATTTTTGGATGCTCGAAGAGGACGGTTTCCATGATCTGCCGGTCCTGTAAGCATGATGTCTTGTATGAAATGGCACCCTTTCCATTATCTCGGTTCTGTTTTAGTTATTTTCGCTAGGGTCTCCAGGAGAAAGGATGAGACAGATCGGTCTGAATTACTTCGGAAGCATAGGTTCTTTCTTCTCTACTTTAGGAATTAATGTTACCCTCGCTCTTCTTTACTTACTCTTCATGTACCCGAGCGCCAGGCAGAGCTGTCCCAAAGCACAGTGCTTAGTGCTCGAAGCATTTAACGAAAAGGCTTAGTGCTTAGTAATCCCGAAAAGTGCTCGCGAGCACTCCAGTGCCCGGAGCACACACTTTCCACACAGCAGCTTATTTCGCATAGAAATTAGCCAACGCTGATTGTCACCGTGCTCTCATAGCCGAACAAATTTCAACTGCCCTAATTCTACCTGTTCCGTAAACTGTGAGAAGTACTGTATACAAAATATACTATTTTTGCATGTTTTCTAAATACCGTATAAGTACACACTTCAATAGTACATTTAGCGTGTAAAATTGAACGAAAGAACCGAATATATTTTCTCCTGAAACTGATCCACCCAGCATGACATTATGTTACAACATAAGTAACATTTTCTCGATAACCGTAATCCTGTTCTGTATCAGAGGGATGTTCGCACCCTCCATGAATTCGCAAGCAATATTCGAGTGTTTAACGCGAGAGCCCATCTAGCGAAGCACAAATCAAGTTTGGAGAGAAATTGGAATCCAAGTAAGACTTATAGGATAGTCAGAACAGGATAGGCTTGAGCCAAGAATGCTCTCGAAATAAACGTGTTGCTAGTATCCTGTGTCATGTCAAATTGATGGCGGAAAATACGGGAAAAATATTGAAAAAATTCTATAATTCTTGGAAGTATTTTTCGTTGACGGTTTTATGTGCTAGGATAGGGGAATCCTAGCGCACCTTTTACATTTTTCGCATTTTGCGACCATAACGAGACACATTCGTTAAATACATAGGTATATGGAAAAGAAGCTAAGAAAATTTCCTATAAGAGGATATTATTGTTTGTTTGCCTAACAGTTCGCTTGTAGGTGTTATAGGTGGTTTTGTGTGCTAGGATGCCGGATTCGTGCGATACAATTTTTGTGGCATTTATCTTTGTTTTATGGTACACCGTGAATCTGAACATATTCAAATCATACATTTTCGGAATCAGCATAAAATTTTGAGTATATCGGTGGTAATTTCGAGTGAATCTGATGACTTTGAATTTTTGGCCATTTTTAAGGTATAACCCTTTGATGTTTTTTCGGTTGAAAATTCATTTTGTGCCGATCGACTTGAAAATCACAGCATATACTAATTTCGGCATGCTGAATCGATTGGCCTTCGCAGAATTGCTCTATCTCGATTCGATCGTCGGATGAAAATGTTATCTAGAGGTTACAGGTGCCATTTTCCCGCCGAAAATTTTTCAAATTTTTTTCTATGTTATATTCGCCAAATTCAATATTTTTCCTATACGCTGATCGAATTTGAAATCGATTGTTAGTAAAACATAGATTTAGTAGTCGTTTTTACGAACGTGTGCACTTTGAGTTGGACCGATTTTTAAATTTATTATTTTTCATTTTTCGAATACTGTGTCATGTTAAATTGATGGCGTAGAATACGGAAAAAATATTGAAAAAATTCTAGAACTTTCGAAAGTATTTTTTTTTTTGCTTTATTATGTGCTAGGATGCCGGATCCTAGCGCACCTTTTACATTTTTTGCATTTTGCGACCATAACGAGACACATTCGTTAAATACATAGGTATATAGAAAAAAAGCTAAGAAAATTTCCTATAAGAGAATATTATTTTTTGCTTGCCTAACAGTTCCCTTGTAGGTGTTATAGGTGGTTTTGTGTGCTAGGATGCCGAATCCTGGCGCACCTTTTACATTTTTCGCATTTTACGACCATAACGAGACACATTCGTTAAATACATAGGTATATAGAAAAAAAGCTAAAAAAATTTCCTATAAAAGGATATTATTGTTTGCTTGTCTAACAGTTCGCTTGTAGGTGTTATAGGTGGTTTTGTGTTCTAGGATGCCGGATCCTAGCGCACCTTTTACATTTTTCGCATTTTGCGACCATAACGAGACACGTTCGTTAAATACATAGCTATATAGGAAAAAAGCTAAGAAAATTTCCTATAAGAGGATATTATTGGTATATTATTGTGGGGTGAAGATGGTGAGAGTATCAAGGTTTGCTCATATGTTATTTTGGTTCCTCCAAACTTGGACATTTCATATCAGAAATACTTCCACAGGTTACATTCATATTTGTTACATTGAATAAGTGGACATAAGTTCATACAGATATTAATAAACAGAAGCCAAACTATCCTGGGTGAAGTGTGCATTTTTGTGTGAAAAAACGCGATCAGTCCCTGCACAGTCGATTTTTCTTCAATCGCTTTAAGCGACGATAAAATTCCCTTATTTCATGATCAGGGGTACTCGTGTTGGGCCCGTAACAGCGTTTAATAATTCAAATAGCACATTCGTCACGGCTCAAAGCCCTCGAAGCCGTAAATAAGTGTTGGAGGCTCTCCCTCGAAGGGAGAATAAATACCAGCGGTTGCATGGAGGTGCATGACTCACGCATTCGCACGCTAGAAGGCGATTTTGCGGAAAGTTTACACCGCAAGGCGATTTCCAAGATTATTTATGGAGCAGTCCTTCGAAGGAGATAAAGGCGGTTGTTGAGAACCCATACACCACGCGGCGAATATGAGTTATGTAGGTGAAACTCGAAGGTTGTTGGGTGTACGTTACAAGGAACACAAAAGATGTTTCGTTATTCTCCGGCAGGATACCAGCAAGATAATGTGGAAGAGAATGGAATAGGCGAAGAAGAAGGTTTTTTTCATCTTATTTTCCCACAATAAGAAAAATCCTGTGTGTGTTCTTATTGAGTTTTTAGATGCTGTAGGTTTCAGAAAACGTCTCTCGATGCATTGAGTTCCAAAAGAGTCATTGTTCATTGGAGGGGCCGTTTGCAAAAAAAAATCTTGTTTTGGAGCTTTCACACTGCACAAGGAGTTAAAATTATCAGCAGCAACTAATTCAAAAACCGAATCTACAACAAAACATCAACACTTCAAATTACTATGGAGAAAGCTGAAGTTCATCCTCCAGGCAGATTTTTTTGTTTCAATTTCCATGTTTCCGAGTTGTATTTGAAGAAAATGTTTTAAAACATATACCAGGCAGATAGTTGTAGAGTTTATTTCTTCCGTTAAACCGATATCAATTTAATCTTTCGATGGTTTCCGGGCTTGTTGATTGCCTCCCCACCACATTATCATCAGTTTGATTGTGAAACCAGATTGACACGGAAAAACCATGGCCACATTGTATATCATTATAAAAAGATAGTTAATGGTCACGAACCTCTTCCAGTATAACAAATAGGAATATTTTCATAGAATAGAGTTTATTCTTCCATTAGGTACTGATTATTTAGAGCAAAAATTATTCCTTAAATAGAATCACGTTGTCATAATAACAATAATAATTATGATACATAAATATTCCAGAATACCTTTGGAGTTGAAAAATACACCAGCCACTTTTCAAAAATATTTGCATTTAATATTTCCTATTTGCCATTGATAACTATTCTCCTGAAAGTCGTATTGAGATGTTAAAAAAGTTTCACTTTATAATTCCTGAATTGAAAGTCAAACCACTGATGCCCATATCACACTGAAACTCGAACGACGAAAGTCCTAATTCCTGTTACCACCCCAGATTGTCCTCTCCGGAATATATCGCCTTCATTTGCACCCATATCATCGTCCCCTATCGATCTTACCCCCTCCAGAGTCGGCCGTCCCTTTCATACGATGACCCAGATCGGACCGTAGCAATTTCAGACTTCAGTTTCAGCCCACGGACAAGTCGCTTTTCAGCTCTATTTGTTTTGAGCGGAATCGTAAGGACAGCAATGATGGATTCCTGCGAGAATTGACAGGTGTGGTCACACGTTTCGTTTCTCCTTGGCACGTCAAGTGGTTGGTTATGTTCCATTGATGTGGTGGAAAGTGGGGGTGGAATGAACACGGCAGAGGTGTGCGGTTTAATTACATACTGGGAAAAACTGTTGAAACTGAAAATTTTTATGTTTGGGTAGGTAGATGATGCGAGCAGTTAATCCAGTACGATTGGGTTTTGAGACGAAGATCGATTGTAGCACCACCAAACTGGATATGCTAGTCGTTGGAACCATGATAAAAACGAAAAAAATTGTTTACCAAAATTCCAGGGGTGGAACATTTTATTTTCATCTAAAAATAAATAAATAGATTTTTAGAATAATCTTGGAAAGTATATGATTTATCGACAAGACAATTCAATTCTCCACAAAAATTTGTCCTAGTAATTTCTCATGAAATGCGCTCGTTTTCTCGGAAAACGTGATTGAACGCCGACATCAACTTTCAGGTTCACACTTGTCTTACCGTCGCTGAAAGTTCTGGCGGAGCCGAATATTTGATTGGCCATAAATCGGCTGAAAATGATCAGAGAAGGAAAAGGAAAAGTTCATATCGTTTCTGAAGACTCCTACCTTCTCATGTAAACATAATATGCGAGTATTTGTGTACCTAAAATGTCGCACTTCACGGAGATATTTGCGGATTATCCGGAAATCTTGAATAATTTAGTAAATATGGAATTATTATACTGAAGCCGCAACAATGCTGTAGGCTATTTTGGCAAATAACTACCTGATAACTACTTCCCTGGTTAAAACCGCGACGGGCATTGTATTATATCGAACAGTTACTTGTGCAATGTTCCTCATTATAGAGGATACAATTGCAAGTGCTTCATGTCACCGAATAGCATAATTTTGTTCAAACAGTAGTTTTCTTCTCATGATAAGTATCTGGAAATCCTTTGGGATTGTGAACCAGAAAAATAAATAAGTGAATAGTTCCCAACCACCCCTTGTATGGACGGAACCGCACTGTCAAGCCCTCAACAAGGCAGAGAAAAATATACTAGCCGGGATGGAATTTCATATTCCATCAGAGGCAAAAACTCTCCTGGAATTTTCTCATATCCTATTATATTACAGACTTCGTTCTATTCAGTTGTTTGCCAGCTCGCTGCCAACTTTGTTGGAGCCAACTTCCACCGACGAAGTTCGGAATCTAAAGTTAAAATTAACCATCTATTAGGAATCGGGGTCGAGGAGTTGATAACCGTGGAGTTAATAGCTCGACGAATTGATGAATGTTCTAAACTCTATCAAGCTAATGACATACTCGACTCAAAGTTGAAGAACTTTTTTCCACTTTTTCGCCCTCGAGAAAGAATAACTTATTGTTGTTGACGACTTTTCGAGTGATATCTGCTTCGGAAAATCCTCGCCGAGCAATTAGTTCTGATGATTCGTCGTTGATGGAATGACGCTATGTCATAATAATAAATACTAGGTGAGTTCCAAACTGACACGAGGGTGGAAATACTCAACACAACGAATCGGTCTCGATGAAACTGCCAGGCATAGTACTATACATGGTATTTCTTGAATTTTTTTCGAGCACGGTGATTAGAAGCACAAAGTGCTTCGAGTGCTTTAACGAGCACTAAGCACTGTGCTTTGGGATAGCTCTGTAAATGTTGTTATAACAATACTCGTGTTTTATGCAATATCGGAAAGTTTTCATCTTGGGTATGGTGGTTTCATGAGAGCGTGAAGAATAGCTTGCTATATGTTGAGAGAGCACTACAATTTCTCCTCAACTCGCTCGAGGAAGGGATATCGACGTGAGCTGTGTGCATCTGTGGCGGTGTGTCGCATTGCCACGTCGTCCGTTAATGAGTCGGGTGGGGTAACAGGAGAGGCGCACGGTAGTGTAGTCCCTTCCCTTATTCCTCACGGTTGAAAACTACGAAAAAGACAAATAATATAAAGCGTAGATCAATGCCTCCTCACTGGCCATCAGCAAAATCATTCGTTTCTCTTTTTGTCGTTCGATTGCTCCATTTCCATTAGAAAACCCGTCAAAATCGTTGATTAGCCATCAGCCAACTGGAAGGGGCTCATAAAGCCCAATAAACTGTGAAGGACTCAATCGGGATCTTTCTCAACGCGGGCACGTGCCAAATCACACAGGCCGCCATTCTGGCAACGAGCCGTTCATTCTTAGAGAGAGTTTGGGGTGCAACGGGGGCGGGACACCTAATCGTGGGGTCGGGTACCAAAAAGGGTAACGTGGAAGTTATTCAGAAGAAAAGACGTTTCCACGGAAGAATATCTGATAATCGAGTTTTTCTGCAAGCGTGCGTGATTTACCTATTGAAATAATATTATAGTAACGGATGTAGTAATACTTTGGGTGGAAGAGAATAGTAATTATTTTGCGAAAAAATTAAAATATATAAATATCAGATCATTAAGAATAAATAGCAAAATAGCAAAGTACGCACGGTGTTTCGCTGAAATTTTCACTTATTAGTAAGATGGAAGACGGAACTCATAAGTGGTCCAAAAAATATTTAATGAATGTAATACCTATTACATACTATAATTCGAAATGTATTAAGCACTGGTTTTTAAAGATTAATAGTAATTTACGTAACAAGTCCGGAAAACACAATTTTTTTGGAAGAGTGGACAAGATTCTAGGCCGAGCTGTAGGCGAGTCCAAAAAAACTGTTTTTCGGCAACTGTGTAGAATAACAAATCGAGACACACTTATAATTATACATAAAAGTAAAAGACCCGAATCACTTAGAAATGTTATAGAATGAATCAACGTACTTCAGGTCATCGTTCAAGAGCCTAAGCCATATCTAAAAAAATGTTGAGGCAGACTCTCTCTTTCTCTGAGTTTATCTGTGATTCTATGAAGTTGGTCCATTGTCAAATGTTTTTTACTGAAGGAAAATTTGATGGATTCTCACATTCCATTATGGGTTAAGGTTTCTTGACTATCAGTGTTTTCCGTATAGTTTGGAAATTACAGCTATCAGAAAATGTCCCATTACGATGTAACAGCATGTCAATATATTCGAAATAAACAAGTTATCATCCTAAAAATTCAATAATGTTTGCCTCTGGTGATATTTTCTAAACATCAGTCCTCGATTGTGTTGAGACTGAAGATAACAATAAGCTTCCTGCCCCAAAATAGATCTCTCAGTCATAACAGTATCATCCAAGAAAAAAAATATACAATTTGATAGAAAAACAAATAGTTGACGAAAATATTTAAGCAAGTACTATAGACTACTTATTATTTGTTAATCATTTCGACATAAAAGTCGAAATTTCGAGAAAAATGTCGAAATTTCGAGAAAATAGTTGATATTTCGTTATTAAAGTCGAAATGATAAAAAAACCTTCGTACACTAGTAGATAGCATGATTAAATACAGATTTTAGAGATGAATTCATGATTTTTATTTCATGATCGTCAGACAAGAAACACATTTTTCGGAAAAGTTTCATCCACGAGAGCGCTACCTATTTCCACGATAGCCTCCACGATTAGTTACCTTTGGGTCGCCGGTCTCCTTAAGTTATTTATTCAGGGGGTGGAGAGGTGGAATATTGATTGTACTTTTGGCAGCTAAAAATGGGCTGTGGAAAATAAGAAAGAGTCCGCGGATATGATATAGGACACGCAAAGGGATGGTAGTGGAAGGTTATTTGTGATAATACTGAACGATGAAAATGAAAGTCATCTCCACACCTCATTCTCTGGTGGAAAATGGGGTCATCATACTGCTGGAATCTGGAAGGAATCGGATTAAACAAGAACGGGGAACGGGGCAGTCAGGAAATTAGTATCCAGTTTGAACAGTCTAGAAACATCATATAACACTCTAATTTAAATGTGATTTCCGCTGGTTCACCTCCTTTGAAACAAATCAAGATCAAGAAATTTCGGTATTGGACCAGTTCTGAATATAATTTCCATCTCACGAAGTTCCTTAATATCATCGGATGTACCATGAATCACGACATAGCTATCACCTAATGACGTGATCCAATTAATCACATCAGCAAGTTAATCTTGAACTTAATCCGTCTTAAATTGGATAGAATTAGGACCGTCTATCAATTTGGAGAAGTTCAAGGCACTATTTTTATTGCTTTTAAAGCTGGCGTATTACGACAGTAGGTATTTCGATTCGCATGAAAATTCTGAATTCTGAGTTTCAGACTCACAGGCTGACAAACACACCGAAAAATCAAAAACGCAAAACATTTTTCAGAAATGAAGGCTGACCACACACCGATAAGTCAAAAACGCCTAAAAGCAAAACGGTTTCATGCAAAACTTTTCCATTCAATTGGGCGAGTTAGCCCTTAGATCATATATGCTACGCTAGATACGGCACTCAGGTTATTTGTTTTGTAGGTCCGGGGGGGGTCTAGCGTACTAATCCATTGATTGGTCGATTTCAAATTTCGACGATAGTTGAACAAATGTCAATTCAGACAAATGTCAGATATTGTGTTTTTTCTGCGAATCTGCCGATCTTGTGAGTGTATTTTTATTATAGTTTTGAGAGTTTTTGCTGTGGACAATTAGTTTGAAGAAAAGTGGTTCGATTTTTCATCATAATGCCAAAATCGTGTTCAGTTTGTAATGTCAAATTTGAGAAGGGTTCTGCCAGATCTTTTCATAAGTATGTATTCCATAGGCGTGCTATTGGACAGGAAGTCGGAAAACATATCAACCGGCTGCACCCTTACGAGCAACCTTCAGAAGTCTTCGAGGGACTTGTGCGAGCTAGGGAGGATGTAGCCCTTACCTTTTAACGTGTGATGCCATGCACGACCGCAATAATTGCACAGACTTGGTCACATATTCAAACCCTGATATATATAAATAAATATATATTTCAAATATGTCAAATTGATGTATATTCCAGTGTAAAATTTTATTTCGTAGAGTATATATTATCGTCTTGCCATCTGTTTAATTGTATATTTGGTATTTATATTCAGTACCCAGTATTCACATATATATTTAACTTTTACTGATATTGGGGCTGTATAGAATGTAGAATGAATCAATGTTTCAAATATGTTTCATAAAAATAAACAATTTTCATCAGCAAGTTTTTCATTTTTTATTTAACTCAATCTGTACGACGGTACATTTTGACATATCTTGTGTATTGATATACTTACCAACTTTTCATTTTGTTTTCTATTATGAGTTCATTATCGATGGGATTTTCAATTAGCTATAAAAAAGACTGGTATAGAATATTGTGTATCTTGTAGTAAAAGCAATACATACTACGAGGTGCACATATTACTTTTTCTGAAATCGCAATCAGCAAATCTCGTATTCTAGTTCATGTAACTATAAAGTTGTTGATTGAATTGACCTCATTGCCAGTTTTAATTATTCTCTTGATATCATGATATTTGTGGAGAAAATTTAATCAAAACTTGAATGGAATGTTTTCAACGGACCCAATATCTTCTGGGTATTCCAAAAATATCTAGATGAAAAGTATGTTCATAAATAAAAGTCTAGTACTGGTTAAATTAGGCGTACCAAAAGAATGGTACAAAATGTTTTCGATTCACATTAATTTTCATTTCACTGTAACCGATATGGAAATCCATCATAAATTAGAAAATAGAAATATGGGTGTTGTAGAAGTATGTTAATATACACTGTACCAAAATATCTCGTGCGCCACTGTACCGTAGTACGCTATTGCCCTCTTCACCCCCTCTCATCAGTACCCCTCTAATACCAAACAAATACTACATGATGCCGTATCTAGCGTCAGCATATATGATCTAAGAGTTAGCCTGTACCAATGATTGACAATACCCATAAAACATCTCTCTACAAACGTCAAAAATGACAAGGTTCGCGCATTGACAACAATATGCGAAGTGACACTTTTTTTCATTTTCCTTCGTAACCATGACACCTTGCGCAAAATTATTTTTCGTACGAGCGTGCGGAAAAGTAACTTTTCCGCTCCGCGACGTTCGTGCAACTGCCGTCGCGTGCGGAAAAGTACTACTTTCCGCACTTGTTAGGTAAATAACTATTTTTTACCCTAACCTATATGGTCCACAATCAAGCAAAGTATTTCGCGCACGAGATGCAAACAAAATGTTTTCTACTAGATACAAAAATAATTTTTGTAGAAGTTTTGCCAATAATCTGACAGATATAATTCAACGCTCGTAAGAGGAGGTGTTTTGTATTGCAGACTTGACGACGAAAATACCCCATTGTACCAATTTGTAAGTATTCAAATTTGTGAAATAAAACAAACTGATACATTGGCCAGATAACTATAGTGCTAGAATGTCACCTGATGCATTCCAGAACAAACAGACACTAATTGAGTATGACCAACTGGCTGTGAATCGAGCCAACCTCATACATTTCATATCCGCGGAAATTCCGCAATTAATCGGATAAGTTGATGGATGGACGTTCGTCGTATATGCTTGGGCGTAGTCGAAACGAGAATGAATTTTTCAATTTTCCGCGAGGTTCCCGACTGCCGAGCGAATTTAGAGCGGCCGGCGTTCCAAAGAGGTTCTCGTGACCTTTGACATTTCCATTAGCGGGTGTTTGCAGTTCAACCGCATTGTGTTTTTGTTATGCACCAAGGCTGCATCTCGTTCTGGAAAACTGGGTCTTCCACTTACCACTGATGGGCTAGAGCTTTCTATCAAAGCACAAGCTTTTGATGCTAGCCATCCTGATCTTTTCTATTTTCTGTAGGGTTTTTGGCGATATCGGCTTGTAACCGTATCACCGTATTTTATATTTTCGTGGGCAACTTTTACTTCTGTGGCAAATCCGAAAGCTAAGTTACCGTTTATCGAATCTGTTTATTGGTAAAATTATCCGACCGTTTCCACTGCAACTGCAGCAGTCATCCACAGTGGTGTTTACGAAGTACTTTTCTTGACGTATCAACTGAAACTAAAGCTCTCGTTCCTGGTATGCCATTTGAGATGCTATTTTGGCGTGCATTTTCTGCATGTGTGGGTTTGCTCGTAGCTTCTGCTCGATTGTTTTGGTGTCCTACAGTGCTGTGTGCTAGATTTATGGTAGGTATATTCTCTCTTACTTTCGATTGAAGGTTCCTTGGTATTTCTGTGTTTCTATGGCCTATGAATTGTCCCAATCGACAACTTCGCTTGTGCCCCTACTAGACAAGTAAGTACTTTTCGGTTGTCCAGGCCAGTTCTCTCATGTAGTTGGAGAATCCATACCAAAGAATCAATCCATTTTAATGCTTCATTACATGGAAAATCCATGTGAAGTTTACTGCCAAAAGTGCCTCTCAAACACTCAGTTTTTTACCCTGCAATAGTAGATGAATAATGAACGCCATTATTTTTTTCACCCTCGAAAATATTCCAGTTAGGCGTCTACCCTCTAACCACTCCTAGCATTATTCATTAAACGAATTCATCAGTGCTTGCACAGCAAGATTCGGAAAAGTCGTTTGGCCCGAGCTGAGCATCTTCAATTGTAGTTTCACACTATGAATTTCAATGTCTGCATTACGAGAACAAAGAACGATTAAACGCTTTACAAATCGCGCTTTTCCCCTCTTCCTCTATCCGTGTGACGAAGGGGAGAGGGGCTGTAATCCGGTTTTCCCTGTGGAAATCAGTCTGCGCGAAAATTAAAACAGAACGAGAGCAGTGATAATTACCCAGCTGATTATTATTGGGATTATTGATTGACGAGAAGAGGCGCAGTTTGAAGTGACATGACGTTACAGTTATTACATATGATTTTGATTGATGGGTGTTGTCTCTCGCAATTTGAGTTTGCTGATAAGATTAGCTCGATTCGTTTTACGGTATTAGCGATAATTTTTTAGCCGTGCCTATTTACATATCGAATGCTATGTCACAGTTTTGGTGTTTGGGTAGTTTCTTTATCTTGAATTGTATTCACACCAAAGGGTCCAAATATTCATTTATTGAAGAACAAACCCCTTGAAGATATTCAATGCAACGACCAGAGATTCACCATATTTTGTCTTTCCAAATAATTACCACAAGCTACGAGCTATTACTTGAATTTCCTCGTCGACATAATTTCCAGACAAGCGCTCCGGCACGAGAAAATCGAATTCCGGAACTGGCGAGGACAACATTCGGAGCAACGGCGTAAATAAGAAATTAGAAAATGCCCCGTGGAGCGGGAAGTGGGGCGGAAGGGGACGCTAGAGGCCTAGATTGAAATGGAAATATTGTTGCATGGCTGAATATGGTTATTAAAGGAAAACAGCGTTCTACTGGGGTAGTTCGGTCTGATGCATCCCCACGTTTCGTAACGCGAAAGATTCATTTTGAGATTGTTTTTCGTATTTGCCAACCATTCATACAAATATTCTGGATCTCTTAATAACTAACGGAACTTTTTTTATTGTGCACTATTATAAGAGGTAAAACATCATACCTATTTGGTTTCAGCAAGCTGATATGTTTGTAGTGAAATCACTTTGTATTCTAATAATATCGTGTGTTTTGTTGTTGATATTCAAGTATCATCAGTTTAGAAATTATTGAAAAAATCTGTTCACGGTGGAGGGCAGAAACTCTCGTTTCTAAATCTGAAAATCGTTAAAAAAAGATAATAGATTATTCGCAAACAATCAATCGGTTGACTTATTTGCCAAATATTGAAGACGTGGTATCCGTAGTCTCCAAATTTCGTATATTCAGCACAACTGAACTTCGTAGTGCGTATCACCAACTACCTATAAAAATGGATGAACGGCAATATACTGAAGTATAATTCTTCTCTTTAACAAAGATATCATTTCAAATCGCGACAACAAAAATGTCTCTTACATGATATTGTCCGTTGACTTTAAGGCATATATATTTCAATTGACATTTTCGGCCTGTACTCGTTGACCATCAGTAATGTCTTCGATTTTATAATATAGTTCAAGATCGTCCGCAAATAGTAAGCTTGGAATATTCAGAGAGGTCGCCAAATCATTTATAAAAATAAAAACAGAAGAGGCCCCAGATTGGAACCTTGTGGCACGCCGGAGGTAACTACGTATGAAGCAGATTTGAAGGATTCATAATCTCAATTGTTTTCTTTCTGCTAGATGTCTTCATTAAAATTAGCAGAGAGACTCAATTTTGTTAGTTTATTAAGAAGAATATAGGTACTCTCGAATATGCATCAATATAACTGAAAACTAATTCATCACAAACATGTCTTATTGACTAAGGTGCTCTAGCTGTGTGCGACCTTTTATATAGCTATAGCGTAGGCGAAATGTCAAATGTTCCAATTGTTCACCATTCAAATAGTCATTACATTACCGTTTTAACATTCAGAAGGAATAATCGTCAAGGTTACCACTAAACGAATGAAACTCTACATTCAATAAAACGTGGAAAACATAAGGTTTTGGTTCGGGTGAATTGCAATTCCATGAAACGACAATTAGCTAATTGATCATGATGTCAGCGCATTCATCGAAAATGAGTTTGTGCTATTTGAATATATATATATTTTTTTTATCTAGGTACATGGAAAAAACATTATGATATTTCATTTCACAGAATTTAATAATGATTGATGTAGGTGAGAAAACGGAGGTATAGTCTGACTCTTACTAAAATCATCTATTTTGTAATTTTAGTAAATTTCAAAAAAATGTACCGCCTTCATGGCTAGATGGATAATACCAAACATGGTACATTCTTTTTTCTACTGTTTGGAATGTGGAAAATAACATAAAAAAACTGTCGGTCATGGTGCTCGAACCTCCCTTCTCGAAAAAGTTTCAAGAATTCACAATGAAATTGGAAGAATCCATAAAAATTGTGAAAAACATCGGTCAATCGGTTAATTTTCGTAGCTTGATCTGTATTTGTCTATTGAGATAGGCTACGTGCAGAGAAGCTGGATATTAAACAATGATATAAAAACAAAGAACTTCTTGAAGTTTAAGTATTTCAGAAGCTGACATGTCACTGTACTTGAAATAAAGTCAAGAAGATTTCAAGAAAATATTTGATTGTTTGTTTTCATACACTAAATATTATTATTACTTTTTAGCTCCATATTTTGTAAATGAAAATTTGTTTCTTGGAAGATTGCTTACGTTTATTCATAGTTCCGTTTAATAGTTTATGAACTTGTTTTTAAAAATATTTTCTACTTTTTTTTTATTATTGAAACCATTTGTTTGTGAGTAGTGGAGGTTCAACCTTTGCCAGCACCTCAACCGTCTCACTAGCCACTCCCATGACCATATCGCCCGAGTAGCCACTCCTAAAAAAAAACAACTCACCATATGAAGTGCATGGAAAAGAGGAACGCTCCGGGCACCACCAAATCGTCGGATCCAACGCTCCATCTCCTCCGGAAGACGATTAAGCCAGGCATATTCCGCACTTTCCACGCTACGTTTCGATCGCCGTCGCTGCACCGTCAGAGTGATTGATTACGCGAAAATAGAGTCTTCGGGGCTGCATTTTTCATCGAATGAGTCCCGCTTTGCGATCGGCCCCGTCCCTCGTCCGGCTTCTTTTGTCGATGCCACTGAAGGGTTGATTCGATGGCATTGCGGCGCACTGATGGAGATCGGCGGCTGGTTAGAGGCTCGTCATTTCGGCACCTGAAAGGGAGAATAGAGTGCTGAGTAGGCGGTTTATTTAGAAGAAGATATCTTATTATGGGGAAGTATTCGGTATTCCTACAATAACATTTCGAATTCTCTTGAATTATTGTTCAATTTTGTCTTGCACCATAATAACTTGACAAATATTTGGAATCTATCTATGGGTGCCTACCTAGATTCTCTAGGTCTCAAATCTCCTTCAATTAATCTCGTCATTAAACCAGGTAGGACCGCAACAACCTGAGGAAACCCTGCCCCCCACGGTAAAATTGGCATAGCATGGCTATGATACTGCTATATTATTATTATATTAATTAACATAGTGTTTAATATTTTAGTTGACGTTTTTTTAGTTATTTCATACATTTCGTCATCCGTCCTGAATTCACAGAAATTGTGATTCAATGAGTAAGTATGTGGTCGAATACTTTTTAGTGTGGGCTGCCACGAATATAGTACAGTGGGAACGGGCCTGGTCATCCAGGTTTTGTACGCAAAAACAAACATTCCACTTCGGAAAAAACATAAAAATCCGTGTACGCTTTGATGTATACGCATCTGTTACGGCTAATTTTAACGTTTATCGGTACTTGCGGGTTCATCTATTTCTATTCGAGGTTAACGCGAATCCGTTTATCATCATCATCGTCAGGCAGCCGCGCCTCAGAGACAGTGGCGGCTTGTATTGTGGGATGGGCTAAATTGTTACGAAACTGAGCTGTTTATTATTGGTAATACCATTGCCAGGGGGGAAGCTTTGGGGCTGCAGCCCCCCTCCCTAGCCACTAAATCACTACTGTTGTTCATAACACTCGGATGACGAAAAAAAAAAGCTCTGGTAACTGATGAATTCTATGTTCAGCCCCCCCCCCCCAAACTGAAATCCTGGCTACGCCACTGGGTAATACAATGTTTAGACCTGAGGTTTAGACGAATAGTTATCTACGTTACCAATCTAGAGAGTGATATCGTTACAGTACGTTTTAGATATTCCAGAAACTGAGTCAAAAATTTCTAAATTAGGATGTACTTGTACATCTAGTAGGTATTTATATTGGTATTAAATTAATGGTTATTTATCGAACCAGTGCTATTTTAATTCACGAGTTTGTTACAAAACTTTTCCGTCGACCGTAGTTTTCAAAAATAGAGACATCTTACTTTCAAGGTTTATTTATTTAACGATACGATAAAAATCAATCACAATTTCCTATTTATATTAACTCTAATTAAAGACAGTTTAATTTTCCTTAGTGGTAGTTTTGCGTTATTTTTTCAAATTGAAAAAAAAATAGTGGTATATGACCAAGCAATGGTGGAGACCAGCTACTGCTTTGGTTACCCTTTAGGTGAAGCAGGTTATTAATGTATTTATATCCAGCACAAGACAGGGCATTTTTTCACACATTCGATAATCCTGTATGATGATACATAATCCATTATTGATCTCCAGCAGCTCAGTTGTCGACAGCTTCTGGAAAAATAACTTCGGAAATACGATGCAAGGGGGATAAGAATAATCCACGATCAAGATAAGAAACACTCGGATAAAATGGGACTGAGTTCATAGTTATTTTTTTACTACTAGATATATCGAAGAGTTGCTAACGAAATCGGAGGAAAGCTGGGTTATAAACAAACATGCAGGTGTGAAAAACGTTGATGGATATTAAACGGGAGCTCGAGGAGAGATACTTTGTTTTCGTTGGGTTGGGACCGTTCACTGAATAAATCAAGTGAAACACACGAACAAGAAAAATAATGCGGGATTTCACTTGCACAATCGGGTTAAAGCAGCGTGGTTTGTTTATAAATCATTCTTCGATGACAGTGAGTTATCTCATTCAATGAACGAATAGCACAAATAATCTGAAGCCTGAAAGTGCTTCTTGGCAAAAATTTTGTATTTCTACGATTATATGGAGGCTTGCTTACTATAATATATTTGACTCAACGCGTTCCCAATAACATTTCAAGTATTTATAATTTAAGAACATTTTGAAAAATAAAAAAAAGTTCGTTTGGCGACATGCCAGTAGTTAAAAATAGAACTAGTAGTCGAAAAACGTTGTAACAAAATAGGAAGTTTGTCTCGAATCATCAGTTCTGAAACTGCTTTATAATCATCTCGATAATCATTATTACCGGAGTAAGAACACCACAAAAACCTATAACATTACCCTGGGTGGTAAGTGCGTGTTCCAAGCAAGCTTAGACTTTGGATTGGCATTCAGACAACTCACAAAACCCTTGTCTTTCACTAATGTATGTCAACACGAAACTTCTGATTTAAAATAGTTTGTAAAAACTGAATCCTATTCTGTGTAATTTTTACAGATCTTCATCAAATAATGACCAAATCAAACAGAAAAGAATTGATAGTATAATACATTTTGTCAACAAGTTCCGAGCATGTTTGAAGTTCAAAATCGATTGCAAAATTTTTCGTAACGGACAAGCATTATTAAATAAACATATGAAATGATATTGTCAAATATAGAAAATCATCATGAGATGATTTAAATTCATTCAAGCAAATACAAAGTTTGAAGATCTCTGGTCCTCAACTTCAATATCCTAAAATTACAACACTCAGTATTCACAATTCCATAGTTACAACAATAACAAACATTTTTTTAACAAATCAGCTCCAAATTAACAAATTCGAAAGGGAATGCAATGAGCATTTTGTCTCTGTATACAGCGACCTGGCAATGTGCAAGCTAGGCATGAAATTTAATAAAAGTATTGGATTCGAGATCGAGATTTGCTTGTATTTGCCTGAGAGTGGGAAATGAGTAGTTCCAATAAATTCGGCACTTCTCATTCTTTACAACGGACTCAATATCCCCCGGAGCATAAGGCAAGACCGTTGTCTCGTCCATACCGTACGAGTGTCGTAGATGGTAGTACAACACTCGTAGCGCCGCGTTATTACGGATATAGGCTGAGACCGCATAAGCTTGACACGCTGACCGCAAAGGCATCATGGTCTCAGGAGCCCCACGACAATTCAATTCATATATCAATAATCAAAATAAATAAGCATTGTATTACCTAAAATATTCCTTCTGTGCCTCACAACATTCTTGAAACAGTTTACATAATTGCCACTTTCTTTTTTTAGACACTCGTTATCGAGACAAAACGAATTACACTGTTAAATATTGATGTTCAGATGTTTAAAAGCCTTTCTATCCTAGCGTGCTGCGCTGCCTACTTGTTTTCTGTCTGCATTTCTCCAAATTGCTGGGTAGTCACGTTCACAATTAATTTCCTCGATCGCAATTTGTCCATCCTGCCCTCGAGTGCGAACGAAACAAATAAATAAACGTGACAAAAAGGGCCATCTTGCAGTTTGCTTCTTGATATTTCATAGTGTATCAACAAACGAAGGGGAAACAACTGAGCAAACATTGCAAGCCATTGGTGACTATGATTAGAATTACTATGAACACTTCAATTATGTAGGAATATTTGGTTGGTAATAACATATTCCGGAAGCTGAATCGCATTTTTTGCCGTATGGAAGGTATTAGTGCCTTCTCATCTAAAAATTTGAATACCGGCAGAGACAAAGTCGAGGGACTGGGTTTTTCGACTAGGAAGCCAAAGGAAAAATCTGGGACACTCAGAAAAGTAATCAACGACACCAATTACCCAAACGGTTCTCCCTTCTCCCCAATCAAAGTCAACTTTTCCACGGGTGGAGAATTATTATCAAGATATAATTGGTTGTTCAGTAAACAACTTCAACTTGAATGTTTCAATTCACTTATTATCTAGAAGACATAATTGAGCTTTACATGTGTATTTTTCGACACAAAGAATTTCGGAATTTTCATTGAAGCTGATATCTTTTTCTGAAATATGACTATCACATGTTGAATTCGTTTTCTCCTTTACATAACTCATATGGTGTTTATTTATTCGGTTTTCGAATTGTCTACCTGTCTGGCCTATATATACTTTGGCCCAAGATCCACAATTATTTATCAGGTTTTTGATAAACTTTTCTAAAGTGTTATTTGTTTTGTAAAAATAAAGTTAATATTTAACACGCTTATAATAGCTTCACTTGTATGTATGTAAAGCAAACTTTGAACTTGATTTTCACTCACTTCCAGATGTCCGAATATTTTTAAATTTGGCATGTGTTCATAATTCCGGTGACAATGCAATATGACATTTTTGTTATAGAAAAAAACAAAATGGCGGCTCCAAGATGGCGGACGATATTTGTGATAACAGTCCGATTCGATTCTTGGTATGTAAGGGTTTTTGAGAGATTATGAATTTTTTTTATCAAAATTCATGCATTCAAAATGGCTGCCCCAAGATGGCGAACGAGATTTATCATTATGGTCTGATTCGATTCAAAAGTAGTGTGTGGGGGTTTTCTGGGACAGAGATTATGAATTTTTCGTCAAAATTTATGAATTCAAGATGGCGGCCCAAGATAGAGGACGAGTTTTATGATTATGGTCAGATTCGATTCAAAATTGGTATGGTTTTCGGGGTAGGAGATTTCAATTTTTTTTTTGTCACAAAAAAAAATAATAGTTCAAGAAACTAAAGAACACGCTTTACTTCCAACATGGAAAAGTAAAAAATAATTGACAATTTACTTACTTACAATGGACTTCTGGTTCTTACTGTAAGTACATTTATGCATCGGCAATTCCCATATAAACAGATTGAAATAATCCCTTGATGTTAGACAAAAATTCTGGATTTTTATAGGAATTTTCAGAAAAAAATCAAATAAACGTGAGAAATATGATAGTCACATTGTAAATATTATTATAAATATTATAATAATGTCAAGGTTTGGTTTTTTTTATTCTAAGCACAATAAAATAAGCCTTCTATCACCGCAAATAAGCATGCCAAGTTTTATTAATCAGCCGAAAGAATTTTTGAGTTATGAATAAAGAACTGATTTTTTTTGAAAACTTTGACACCCTCTATCTCGAAAACGAAGCAAGTTAGGACACATGCTTACATAAAGATAACATCTTATTTTCACCTAAAAAACTGATTATGAACGTTTGACGGTTTATCACTGGGTCACCCTGTATATGAAAAAGTATGAGAAAGGAAAGGACTTCAAAAGATGGCTGATATAATAATTAAATTAGAGACCCTGCCCTATATTCACCCCTTGAAAAGGGCGCTTGAAGGGTATTCGTCACCTCAATAACAACATCATCTTATTTCTGTCACGACAATTATGCCATTATTGTCAATTCTACTCGGGAAAATGCAAAAATCTAATGCATGAGTCAATTATTATGGGACAGTCCGATAGGGGTTGTAACATATCGAGTTCAAATAAAAAACCGTCAACCCCGTAACCCCTGCTAGTATTGTGTAACTGATTATTTATGAATACTTCATCGTTTGAGTAGGCTGATTAAGATAATCAAATGACAATTACTTCCATGTCGACAAAAAGATATAGTGGGCACTCATCCATAGTAACAACCGATAACCCCGGACAGAATGTAACAATAGTGACTCATTCAATTTTAAATTTCTACCCACCGAAACGAAACGGGACCAAATTGTTCACTCGGGTTGAAACACTTCTCCGGCCCGAATTCCCCGAAAATATTCACGGAAAGTCACCTAAATTTGCGCGCACTCGGTGTGAGGTCAATACAGTCCGAATAACTGGGAGTTTCATTCAAAAAGTCGTCCAGAAACGCGTAGTTCACGCACGAGAGGTGCCATAAATCACAGAAGGAACGAACACACAAAAACAAGACATCATCGACTGCCTGCGGCCGCGACAATTGCCTACTGAAGTACTGAATCGGGCTCAACAAAGCGCTGTTGTCGGACGCACAGCTGTTCCGGTAAAAACGCCTCCGAAAACTCATCAAAAAAATTATTGGTTTCAATTCAGTACTATTCGACAAGTTTTGTTTCCATTCGTAGTTGAGTTTTCGTATAGCTGTCATTCGTTGTCCGAAAATCTGAAATTCGAAAAATTAAAAATAAAAAATTTCAAAAAATTATTTAATCATGAAATACTCGACTTTTTTGTCCGTCGATTTTTTTCGTTCAAATTCTCAGTGTATACTAATTCGGCCATTCTGAATCGATTGGCGTTCACAGAATTGGCCTATCTCTAACCGTTCTCGAGTTGGTCAGCTGTGAATCAGTTTTCAAATGTTTTTTTAGCGCCAAAAATATTTCCGATAGGTTTTCACCATTTCTGTTCAGAGATTCGGAATCAGCACGTAAAAATACGTTAGGAGACGATAATCTGAAATTCGAAAAATGAAAAATAAAAAATTTCAAAAAATTATTTAATCATGAAATACTCGACTTTTTTGTCCGTCGATTTTTTTCGTTCAAATTCTCAGTGTATACTAATTCGGCCATTCTGAATCGATTGGCAATCGCAGAATTGGCTTATCTCTAACCGTTCTCGAGTTGGTCAGCTCTGAATCAGTTTTCAAATGGTT
Organism: Chrysolina haemoptera; assembly: GCA_958298965.1. Classification (NCBI taxonomy): domain Eukaryota; kingdom Metazoa; phylum Arthropoda; class Insecta; order Coleoptera; family Chrysomelidae; genus Chrysolina; species Chrysolina haemoptera. Next base: position 163,054 of record OY282594.1, on the reverse strand, counting down.
TTTTTAGCGCCAAAAATATTTCCGATAGGTTTTCACCATTTTTGTTCAGAGATTCGGAATCAGCACGTAAAAATACGTTAGGAGACGAAAATCTGAAATTCGAAAAATAAAAAATAAAAAATTTCAAAAAATTATTTATTCATGAAATACTCGACTTTTTTGTCCGTTGATTTTTTTCGTTCAAATTCTCAGTGTATACTAATTCGGCCATTCTGAATCGATTGGCAATCACAGAATTGGTCTATCTCTAACCGTTCTCGAGTTGGTCAGCTCTGAATCAGTTTTCAAATGTTTTTTTTAGCGCCAAAAATATTTCCGATGGGGTTTCAACATTTCTGTTCAGAGATTCGGAATCAGCACGTAAAAATACGTTAGGAGACGAAAATCTGAAATTCGAAAAATGAAAAATAAAAAATTTCAAAAAATTATTTAATCATGAAATACTCGACTTTTTGTCCGTCGATTTTTTTTGTTCAAATTCTCAGTGTATACTAATTCGGCCATTCTGAATCGATTGGCGTTCACAGAATTGGCTTATCTCTAACCGTTCTCGAGTTGGTCAGCTCTGAATCAGTTTTCAAATGTTTTTTTTAGCGCCAAAAATATTTCCGATAGGTTTTCACCAATTTTGTTCAGAGATTCGGAATCAGCACGTAAAAATACGTTAGGAGACGAAAATCTGAAATTCGAAAAATAAAAAATAAAAAATTTCAAAAAATTATTTAATCATGAAATACTCGACTTTTTTGTCCGTTGATTTTTTTCGTTAAAATTCTCAGTGTATACTAATTCGGCCATTCTGAGTCGATTGGCATTCGCAGAATTGGCCTATCTCTAACCGTTCTCGAGTTGGTCAGCTCTGAATCAGTTTTCAAATGTTTTTTTTAGCGCCAAAAATATTTCCGATGGGGTTTCAACATTTCTGTTCAGAGATTCGGAATCAGCACGTAAAAATACGATAGGAGACAAAAATCTGAAATTTGAAAAATTAAAAATAAAAAATTTCAAAAAATTATTTAATCATGAAATACTCGACTTTTTTGTCCGTCGATTTTTTTCGTTCAATTTCTCAGTGTGTACTAATTCGGCCATTCTGAATCGATTGGCGTTCGCACAATTGGCCTATCTCTAACCGTTCTCGAGTTGGTCAGCTCTGAATCAGTTTTCATATGGTTTTTTTAGCGCCAAAAATATTTCCGATAGGTTTTCACCAATTTTGTTGAGAGATTCGGAATCAGCACGTAAAAATACGTTAGGAGACGAAAATCTGAAATTCGAAAAATAAAAAATAAAAAATTTCAAAAAATTATTTAATCATGAAATACTCGACTTTTTTGTCCGTTGATTTTTTTCGTTCAAATTCTCAGGGTATACTAATTCGGCCATTCTGAATCGATTGGCAATCGCAGAATTGGTCTATCTCTAACCGTTCTCGAGTTGGTCAGCTCTGAATCAGTTTTCAAATGTTTTTTTTAGCGCCAAAAATATTTCCGATGGGGTTTCAACATTTCTGTTCAGAGATTCGGAATCAGCACGTAAAAATACGATAGGAAACAAAAATCTGAAATTTGAAAAATTGAAAATAAAAAATTTCAAAAAATTATTTAATCATGAAATACTCGACTTTTTTGTCCGTCGATTTTTTTTGTTCATATTCTCAGTGTATACTAATTCGGCCATTCTGAGTCGATTGGCATTCGCAGAATTGGCCTATCTCTAACCGTTCTCGAGTTGGTCAGCTCTGAATCAGTTTTCAAATGATTTTTTTAGCGCCGAAAATATTTCCGATAGGTTTTCAACATTTCTGTTCAGAGATTCGGAATCAGCACGTAAAAATACGTTAGGAGACGAAAATCTGAAATTCGAAAAATGAAAATTAAAAAATTTCAAAAAATTATTTAATCATGAAATACTCGACTTTTTTGTCCGTCGATTTTTTTCGTTCAAATTCTTAGTGTATACTAATTCGGCCATTCTGAATCGATTGGCGTTCGTAGAATTGGCCTATCTCTAACCGTTCTCGAGTTGGTCAGCTCTGAATCAGTTTTCAAATGTTTTTTTTAGCGCCAAAAATATTTCCGATGGAGTTTCAACATTTCTGTTCAGAGATTCGGAATCAGCACGTAAAAATACGTTAGGAGACAAAAATCTGAAATTTGAAAAATTGAAAATAAAAAATTTCAAAAAATTATTTAATCATGAAATACTCGACTTTTTTGTCCGTCGATTTTTTTCGTTCATATTCTCAGTGTATACTAATTCGGCCATTCTGAGTCGATTGGCATTCGCAGAATTGGCCTATCTCTAACCGTTCTCGAGTTGGTCAGCTCTGAATCAGTTTTCAAATGATTTTTTTAGCGCCGAAAATATTTCCGATAGGTTTTCAACATTTCTGTTCAGAGATTCGGAATCAGCACGTAAAAATACGTTAGGAGACGAAAATCTGAAATTCGAAAAATGAAAAATAAAAAATTTCAAAAAATTATTTAATCATGATATACTCGACTTTTTTGTCCGTCGATTTTTTTCGTTCAAATTCTTAGTGTATACTAATTCGGCCATTCTGAATCGATTGGCGTTCGTAGAATTGGCCTATCTCTAACCGTTCTCGAGTTGGTCAGCTCTGAATCAGTTTTCAAATGTTTTTTTTAGCGCCAAAAATATTTCCGATGGGGTTTCAACATTTCTGTTCAGAGATTCGGAATCAGCACGTAAAAATACGTTAGGAGACAAAAATCTGAAATTTGAAAAATTGAAAATAAAAAATTTCAAAAAATTATTTAATCATGAAATACTCGACTTTTTTGTCCGTCGATTTTTTTCGTTCAAATTCTTAGTGTATACTAATTCGGCCATTCTGAATCGATTGGCGTTCGTAGAATTGGCCTATCTCTAACCGTTCTCGAGTTGGTCAGCTCTGAATCAGTTTTCAAATGTTTTTTTTAGCGCCAAAAATATTTCCGATGGGGTTTCAACATTTCTGTTCAGAGATTCGGAATCAGCACGTAAAAATACGTTAGGAGACAAAAATCTGAAATTTGAAAAATTGAAAATAAAAAATTTCAAAAAATTATTTAATCATGAAATACTCGACTTTTTTGTCCGTCGATTTTTTTCGTTCATATTCTCAGTGTATACTAATTCGGCCATTCTGAGTCGATTGGCATTCGCAGAATTGGCCTATCTCTAACCGTTCTCGAGTTGGTCAGCTCTGAATCAGTTTTCAAATGTTTTTTTTAGCGCCAAAAATATTTCCGATGGGGTTTCAACATTTCTGTTCAGAGATTCGGAATCAGCACGTAAAAATACGATAGGAGACAAAAATCTGAAATTTGAAAAATTAAAAATAAAAAATTTCAAAAAATTATTTAATCATGAAATACTCGACTTTTTTGTCCGTCGATTTTTTTCGTTCATATTCTCAGTGTATACTAATTCGGCCATTCTGAGTCGATTGGCATTCGCAGAATTGGCCTATCTCTAACCGTTCTCGCGTTGGTCAGCTCTGAATCAGTTTTCAAATGATTTTTTTAGCGCCGAAAATATTTCCGATAGGTTTTCAACATTTCTGTTCAGAGATTCGGAATCAGCACGTAAAAATACGTTAGGAGACGAAAATCTGAAATTCGAAAAATGAAAAATAAAAAATTTCAAAAAATTATTTAATCATGAAATACTCGACTTTTTTGTCCGTTGATTTTTTTCGTTCAAATTCTCAGTGTATACTAATTCGGCCATTCTGAATCGATTGGCAATCGCAGAATTGGTCTATCTCTAACCGTTCTCGAGTTGGTCAGCTCTGAATCAGTTTTCAAATGTTTTTTTTAGCGCCAAAAATATTTCCGATGGGGTTTCAACATTTCTGTTCAGAGATTCGGAATCAGCACGTAAAAATACGATAGGAGACAAAAATCTGAAATTTGAAAAATTGAAAATAAAAAATTTCAAAAAATTATTTAATCATGAAATACTCGACTTTTTTGTCCGTCGATTTTTTTTGTTCATATTCTCAGTGTATACTAATTCGGCCATTCTGAGTCGATTGGCATTCGCAGAATTGGCCTATCTCTAACCGTTCTCGAGTTGGTCAGCTCTGAATCAGTTTTCAAATGATTTTTTTAGCGCCGAAAATATTTCCGATAGGTTTTCAACATTTCTGTTCAGAGATTCGGAATCAGCACGTAAAAATACGTTAGGAGACGAAAATCTGAAATTCGAAAAATGAAAAATAAAAAATTTCAAAAAATTATTTAATCATGAAATACTCGACTTTTTTGTCCGTCGATTTTTTTCGTTCAAATTCTTAGTGTAAACTAATTCGGCCATTCTGAATCGATTGGCGTTCGTAGAATTGGCCTATCTCTAACCGTTCTCGAGTTGGTCAGCTCTGAATCAGTTTTCAAATGTTTTTTTTAGCGCCAAAAATATTTCCGATGGGGTTTCAACATTTCTGTTCAGAGATTCGGAATCAGCACGTAAAAATACGTTAGGAGAAAAAAATCTGAAATTCGAAAAATGAAAAATAAAAAAGTTCAAAAAATTATTTAATCATGATATACTCGACTTTTTTGTCCGTCGATTTTTTTCGTCCAAATTCTCAGTGTATACTAATTCGGCCATTCTGAATCGATTGGCGTTCGCAGAATTGGCCTATCTCTAACCGTTCTCGAGTTGGTCAGCTCTGAATCAGTTTTCAAATGTTTTTTTTAGCGCCAAAAATATTTCCGATGGGGTTTCAACATTTCTGTTCAGAGATTCGGAATCAGCACGTAAAAATACGATAGGAGACAAAAATCTGAAATTTGAAAAATTGAAAATAAAAAATTTCAAAAAATTATTTAATCATGAAATACTCGACTTTTTTGTCCGTCGATTTTTTTCGTTCATATTCTCAGTGTATACTAATTCGGCCATTCTGAGTCGATTGGCATTCGCAGAATTGGCCTATCTCTAACCGTTCTCGAGTTGGTCAGCTCTGAATCAGTTTTCAAATGATTTTTTTAGCGCCGAAAATATTTCCGATAGGTTTTCAACATTTCTGTTAAGAGATTCGGAATCAGCACGTAAAAATACGTTAGGAGACGAAAATCTGAAATTCGAAAAATGAAAAATAAAAAATTTCAAAAAATTATTTAATCATGAAATACTCGACTTTTTTGTCCGTCGATTTTTTTCGTTCAAATTCTTAGTGTATACTAATTCGGCCATTCTGAATCGATTGGCGTTCGTAGAATTGGCCTATCTCAAACCGTTCTCGAGTTGGTCAGCTCTGAATCAGTTTTCAAATGTTTTTTTTAGCGCCAAAAATATTTCCGATGGGGTTTCAACATTTCTGTTCAGAGATTCGGAATCAGCACGTAAAAATACGTTAGGAGAAAAAAATCTGAAATTCGAAAAATGAAAAATAAAAAAGTTCAAAAAATTATTTAATCATGATATACTCGACTTTTTTGTCCGTCGATTTTTTTCGTCCAAATTCTCAGTGTATACTAATTCGGCCATTCTGAATCGATTGGCGTTCGCAGAATTGGCCTATCTCTAACCGTTCTCGAGTTGGTCAGCTCTGAATCAGTTTTCAAATGTTTTTTTTAGCGCCAAAAATATTTCCGATGGGGTTTCAACATTTCTGTTCAGAGATTCGGAATCAGCACGTAAAAATACGATAGGAGACAAAAATCTGAAATTTGAAAAATTGAAAATAAAAAATTTCAAAAAATTATTTAATCATGAAATACTCGACTTTTTTGTCCGTCGATTTTTTTCGTTCATATTCTCAGTGTATACTAAATCGGCCATTCTGAGTCGATTGGCATTCGCAGAATTGGCCTATCTCTAACCGTTCTCGAGTTGGTCAGCTCTGAATCAGTTTTCAAATGATTTTTTTAGCGCCGAAAATATTTCCGATAGGTTTTCAACATTTCTGTTCAGAGATTCGGAATCAGCACGTAAAAATACGTTAGGAGACGAAAATCTGAAATTCGAAAAATGAAAAATAAAAAATTTCAAAAAATTATTTAATCATGAAATACTCGACTTTTTTGTCCGTCGATTTTTTTCGTTCAAATTCTTAGTGTATACTAATTCGGCCATTCTGAATCGATTGGCGTTCGTAGAATTGGCCTATCTCTAACCGTTCTCGAGTTGGTCAGCTCTGAATCAGTTTTCAAATGTTTTTTTTAGCGCCAAAAATATTTCCGATGGGGTTTCAACATTTCTGTTCAGAGATTCGGAATCAGCACGTAAAAATACGTTAGGAGAAAAAAATCTGAAATTCGAAAAATGAAAAATAAAAAAGTTCAAAAAATTATTTAATCATGATATGCTCGACTTTTTTGTCCGTCGATTTTTTTCGTCCAAATTCTCAGTGTATACTAATTCGGCCATTCTGAATCGATTGGCGTTCGCAGAATTGGCCTATCTCTAACCGTTCTCGAGTTGGTCAGCTCTGAATCAGTTTTCAAATGGTTTTTTTAGCGCCAAATATATTTCCGATAGGTTTTCAACATTTTTGTTCAGAGATTCGGAATCAGCACGTAAAAATACGTTAGGAGACGAAAATCTGGAATTTCTCTATCTCTAACGGTTCTCGAGTTGGTCAGCTCTGAATCAGTTTTCAAATGGTTTTTTTGGCGCCAAAAATATTTCCGATGGGTTTTCGACATTTTTGTTCAGAGATTCGGAATCAGCACGTCAAAATACGTTTGGAGAAAAAAGTTTGAAATTCGAAATATGAAAAATAAAAAATTTCAAAAAATTATTTAATCATGATATTCTCGACTTTTTTGTCCGTCGATTTTTTTCGTTCAAATCCTGAGTGTATACTAATTCGGCCATTCTGAATTGATTGGCGCTCGCAGAATTCGTTTATCTCTAACCTTTCTCGAGTTGTTCAGCTCTGAATCAGTTTTCAAATGGTTTTTTGTTGCCAAAAATATTTTTGATGAGTTTTCGTCATTTTTGTTCAAAGATTCGGAATCAGCACGTCAAAATACGTCCGAGGACAAAATTTGAAATTTGAAAATTGAAAAATAAAAAATTTCAAAAAACTTATTAATCATTATATACTCGACTTTTTTGTCCGTCGATTTTTTTCGTTCCAATTCTTAGTATATACTTATTCGGCCATTCTGAAGCTTTCCTACAACTAGCCGGGGTCTGTTAGTCTGGTGAACGTTCCTCCTGGAGAGACTGGTGCAACCCAAAGCTTGGCGACCTCAAAACGAAAACCCCGAAAAAAAACGTGTCCGCAACGCCCTGTCCTCCTAGTTCTTTTCGTGCTTTGTAAGAGCTCTGGCAACATCGCAGAGGCCTGACACGCTGTTGTGCGCCAGCGATATCTTATCAGCGTGCTGGAGACAGAGACGGAAATGAAGTTTGGTACGGATTCCCATTTCCCGCCAGGTGTATGTATAGCATTGCCGGGTCGGGATTTCACAAAGGAGAGACGGCTATGCGGAATGTCCAGTGTGCGAGCAAGATGTAGCTCGTGCCGGTTGTAGGGATGAGCGAACGCTAGTGCCGCGGTGGCGCTAGACCAGTGGCGGGGAGTCGGGGTGGGATGATGCATGTGGGGATTTTTGCGGCGTTCATTCATTTTTATATGAACAGTGTGTCCCTTAATAGTGAATTACACTGTAATAAAAAATTACGTTTTATATGTAACAAATGATCTGTATATACGATGAAAGCATTTTTGTATACGAAGGGAGCAAGAAAGGCGCACGAAATTGTACATCACTTTTTTTAATAATAATATAATAATAATAATAATTCCTCATAAACTCATAGAGTGAATCCGAAGGCGGAGCCCGTGCGGGTAGAGGAGCACTATTATTATTATTATTATTATTATTATTATTATTTGCCGTGGCGCTCCGGGTCGACTTACTGATTTTTGGTGGCGTATTCACTTTTCAGCTGTAGAAAACCTACAGCACCACCTTGGAGTGAACCATAGGTAAAACGACCTGTTTGGGACTTCCCAGAGGGATGTCCTGCAGAGGATAACCGGTGGATGCCGTAGCTGGTAGCTTTCGGAATCACTGGTTACCCCTCGCCTGACGCCGAGGGCACATGGTGGACTTCTGGCCCACTATGGAGGTACTCACTTGACCAGATCTGTTAAGCCGAGTCTTCCAAAGCGGCATTGACCATACAATGTATCTTACTATTTTATCGGTATCTTAGTAAATGCATATCATGCCATGTTGAATCAAGTTCCTTGCTTACACTTATTACACTACACACAGAGTTCTAATACATCTGGCGATAAGTGTAGATCCTTCTTGCTTGCAGCCAGGGATCCACTCCTTTGACCCTCTTTGTGTGAATATTTACACTGGAATTTTCCAATGAAAAATTATGTTTTCCATTTATTATAGAGTACTTCACATATACAATGAAATAATATCCGTCACCAGAGATAATTATTATTTGTGGGCTATCTCGAATCAATTAACCCAATCTGAGTTCAGTGGATAACTCTGGAAAATTCATAACCAAACAAGTCCGATATTTCCAGAAAAAAACGAATGCAAATGTTTGTACCGCAGTTTCCATTTCTTAATTGCCCAACCATAGAATATTCAATGAATTATGTATGATAGAAATTCAAACAATAGGTATAATGAGATTTGTTGACTTTTTGTTCGTTTCATTTACGAGAGATTTCGTCACAATATCAACGTTATCTGGAATAAAATATGTATACTCTTGGTTTTTCCATAACTGTTGAACAACTATTTGTTATTTTTGAGCGATCAATATTTTTCTTTTCGGTTGCCATCTATGAACTAATGAGTGAACTTCGACTCGAAAAGAACAGACATTATTTGTAACCGTGCGGTTAGTTCGGCTATTGCCACATAGATGACTCTGGCATCTAAAAACGAATTTGTTTTATGGAATATATGCATGAGACCGATAATAATTATTATCCAGTTTTATTTGCGTTGTCATATCCCTAGCTGACCTTATCTTGCAAGTCCCCCGAAGATTTCTGAGAATTGCCCATAAGGGTGCCACCCGATGAAGAAAACGACAAATTTTTGTACGAATCATCAATTTTCAACAGAAACCAATAAGTGAAGTTTGATATAAAAAATGTTTCTCTCCCACCTAGCATCATTGACTAAGAGAATAAACAACGCTAGCATTGACTAAGAAAATAATCCCACCCAGCGCATTTTGTCATAGACTGTGAGAATTTCATCGTCAAACATAAAAAAAAACAATTGCTGGCCTTCGTTCTCTACTATACTCTCGAGTTCCGAGATATTTCCTGTCTTAATCGTCGTGGGACACCCTATTGCAAAATGTAGGAATTTTTAAAACACTAGTTTCTGCCCACGACTTCACTATGAAACGAGTTCGACAATAATATTAACAAAAATATATTGAATGGGTTAGTCGCGAATCAAAAATATACACATAAATGGATACGATGATGGTCTGCTAGTATCATAAATGATTCTACTTTTATATTTGTTCCATCCCATACCGTATTAGGCAAGAATGGAAAATTTCAGCGTATACTCTGGCATATTCAATAATTCACCAAAAGCATCAAAGAACCGGAAAAATTAATGCAAATCAATATACATATTACCATTTATTCAGTAACAAAAATTCAAATTCGAATTTTTTAGTGAATAAATGAGTTGTTCTCCGAATTCAAGGTTATTACACTCTGTAGAAGACGATTGAAAGAAATCTCAACTGATAAAAGACCATTCTCTAGAATTGGAGTTCTTTATTTAAAAAAAAAATAATCTAATTTATGGTAAACATTAGCCAATATTAGAAAATACCTGAATCTTGTGAAATAGCGGAACAAAAAATAAAAATTTATTTTTTAAAACAAAATTTCCGTAACATCAATTTGAATTATTAGAAATTACACATACCGACTTCTGCAAAGCATATAACTATATTTTATTCGTAACGTCTTCTATAGACGCTAATATACAAGCAATACAAGTTGATCTTTTACCCTGGTTATCGGCATTTCTATATAAGTACAAAAGAACTACCCCAAACTACCCCGAATACATTTTTCAATTTCAACGAAAACAATTTTGTTTAAACATTTATCGAGTTGAATTCGGAGATTTATGTTTATATTTGAAGTTGTGCCTTCAGTCGTGCGTCCCGAGACGCACATTTTCTTTTTTTTTTTCAAAAACAAAGCATGGTTTTTAATCTCCCTCGTATAGGGTTGTAAAAAATTCAATTCTGGTGTTTGCAATTCAAGTATACACACAATGACATGACTGTGACATCATCGAAAATTACGAGGATATTCCGACTCCTGAATAACGACAACACTAAATACAAGCATTTCGCCTGCTCCCTCTCACCGACGGAAGCTCCGGCGCACGGTATATATACAACTTACCGACCCCATTTTATAGAAGCCTCTCAAAAGTCTCAAGTCCGACTGTCGGGGTCACACGCAGAGTTCCCGTAACTCATCGTACCCTGGGGAAGGTCCCCGGATCCCTGGTAGAGAGTACCGCCGGTTGTGCCGGTTAGCAACAGGCGACGCCGACGCAAGACAGGATACGATCGGTGCGTCGGTATGCCAGTTGTATTGGTCATAGCACAGTAACGTCCGGAACCTCTCTGAAGGTTACTAAACGGGGCCCACTTTGAGAGGCTTTTTTGCCCCTGGACGCACTCATAATTCGGGTAGAGTAAAATACTTTGAACATCAATGGAAAACAAAAATTTAAAAGAAACAAGAATTAACATCGTCACAACTTAATGAAAATCAGATATCAACAAAAAAAATAAACCCAGACAAAACTTCTTCATGTGTCACCAATTGTCGACATATGTTTCGCCAAAAAATTGACTTTTTCCAAGTAAACTGTCTCTACCTTCACTGAACAAGCCAGTAAATGGTACAGCATTTCTCTTCGGTATTAGACACTTTCATTACGCAGAGCTAGTTTCACAAATGTGTATTGGCAATGGACATCACCCTGTAGAAACTTTCGTGATAGTTTCCAATACGGAACCGTGTTTCTTTTCTAATTGCTTTGATGATCCCTCACAGCAGATGTTATCTAATGACGTAAAAACCATAATCAATGCTATATATTAAATTGGTTACAAAATTCTCGTTTCTGATTGAAAGCAGTAATTTTTTGTAGACCCGCTTGGATCGAGGCTTTCACGTATTAGGTAATGGGTATCATCAAGTGTAGGAAGCATCTTCTTTCATTGTTAGGAGTATAGAGGTTGAAACCAGCATGATGCACAGCTTTCTTCGAATTGAACTGTATTTTTATACAGGGTGTATGTTTTGACGCCTTCAACAAGAGTTAAAGAAGAGTGAAACTTGCAGATGCAATAAGAATTGGTTGGTTTGTAGGGCAGACTGTTTTTCCTAGTACCACCCATATATTTAATTTTTTTAGACAGTCTGTTATTTACACCGTGAAATTTCAAATACCGCGGAATGCGGCAGGACCAGAGAGTGAATAAGGGCAAGGTGTGAGGGCTGAAGAAGTAGAAGGCTCGGGGACTGCCAAAGAATCAGGAAGTCCAGAGAGAAGAAATACAAGTACTGAAGAACTGGAAGGTTCAGAGGCTACTGAAAAACAGGATTCGTATGCTGACGATACAGAAGAACCAGGCATCGAAGTAAATCCAAGAACAAAAGTGCTTATGTAGTGCTGAAGAATCAGGGAGTAAAAAGAATCGGGGAGCAGAAAAAAGCAGGATACAAGTGCTACAAGAGCAAAAGATTCGGATGCTCCTGAAGAACAGAATTCAGGTGCTGGAGATTCAGAAGAATCAGGAAGTGGAGTAGATCTAGGAAATGAAGAAGTGCTGGATACAAGAGCTAGAGACAAAGAAGAAGAACCAGGAACGGAGAAGGAGAGCAGCAAACGACAGCTGGTAGCTTCTATTTGTTGAATTGTATTCACAACGAAGGTTCCAAGTATTCATTGTTGAACTGGAGAGATAATAGTCTCGGGGAGAAAAGGGGTGAAGAAATCTCAGGGACTGCAGAGGAAAAACTGAAGTATTTGAATGCCTATCAGTCATGTAGAAACAGGGGTGAGCTAGTGTCCTTAGTTCAATGTCCGTCGTGCTATCAGCGGGAGAAGTAGTTTTTTACTCTCAGATATCAGCCGCATATTTTCCACTACGTGGGAATGTGTGGAGATAAGAATATTCCGATGCAGTCGAAATTATTTGTTTCGTTTATTTTACTTTTTCGAACTTTATCATTACATGTATCAGATCTACCCGTTTCATTTGAACACCAACAAATCTTTGTGTTTGCACAGTTCATGAATACTAAACAAACTTTCACGCGTTTTTTTTTCTAGAGACACCTTGAAACTAATCAGTTGTCATTGCCGAGATATGAAACAATAGCTACTGTAAAAAAATAAGAGCAGGAAGTTTATTTACTGGTAGATCTGTTTGGAGATTAATTTTGATATTTAGCCAACTGATTATTCAAAGTCAGATTCTGGAATTCTTAATTGAGTTTTATTGATTATTCCGTTCGTATGAATGCATTTAAATTTGCAGTATGGACATGCAAAGGTTTTTTGGTCCACACTGAGTGAACATTAACCAAGAACGTTGCTGGTGAATCATTGTTATTTAGATATTTCGTAGGTAATCAAAACGAGAAACTGGTCTGTTTTTTCAACATCTTCGAGCCGGATCTTTTATAGATGATAACGTGAAACTCTTTATAATATATATTATAGAATCTGGTTCGAACGATCAACATATACCAAGTGATAACAAAACCATTGACCAGAGCGTCATTCAGTTGTTTTCAAGTTGAACTTTTTTTATTCGGAACGAAGATATAATTCCTTATAACCCATATTTTCCAGGAAAAAATTATTGAATGTCACTTCCGGTTTTACCGGAAATAGACCTGGGACGAGAATTTCAAATGGAACCCTGTTTCATATAGAATTTCAGATCTGCGGTCTCGTCGAGATTGACCCGTCGAACTTAGTCATCACGCCCCTTTGTCGTCAGTTTCGAAACATGCCGAATATTTTTTTTCAGGACTCAATTTTCCAACGAACAGCAAAGCTTTGGAACTCTCTGCCTCGGGAGGTGTTCCCTTAGGCATACATCCACCACAAATCCAAAAAGGACGCCAGTTCTAACCTACTTCCTCTCGGCTCTTACAATGAAAGAATGATCGAGAAAAATTTCATATATCTTGCCAGTTTTCCCAGCAATACATTTTCGGTAAGGTATAGAATAGTCTTCGATCGAACAGGTCGTTGTTTAATATAATTGAAGGAAGAAAATGGGTATTGAATTGTATTTTTTTCCACGAAATAAAAATTTTCTTTCTTGTATACATACAGCTTGATAATTCACATGTTCAATAGGCACAGCGACAAAAACCAAGGACTTAAACTCCCTCGTATATCGAACGATTCCAAAATCGCCACTCCAATAACACTTTATCTAGAATAATCTTTCGTGCCACTTTTTATTCTCGCCAGAACGAGTTCGGATCGAAAGGTCAGCCATTTATTGCATGCTCGAATGTCCCCGGTGACGGGCATCAGATTTTTCATTACACATTCAAATTTATTCGTAGAGGAGTCTTCCGTTATCCAATAGAAAATGTCGCAATATTTACTAGTTCGAAGAAATCAGAATAGAAATGCTCGATTGCAACGTTGCATTTGGTTTATTCAAAAACTTGAATTATGAATTGGAAATCATTCCCTGACTCAGCTCGTTACTTCAGTTAAAAATTTACACAAAAAAGATCAGACCTCCAAAATATGCCAAATTTTACATCGAAAACAAAAAATATTTTTTTCTGAAACTGCTAGGAAAAGTAGCGTATTTCTCATAGCTTACTTACTTTCAAATCTATGTTTTACTCATACTGTGAGAAATATTTCAGAATTTCTTTCGCTTTTTCCTCGAATTAACATAGATTTTTGTAGTCGGTTTGAACACCCGGGCCAGGCTATTTTTTTTAATTTTAATTTACATCTTGATATTTTTATTAAGTCAATTTTAAATAAATTATTCAACTGTTAAGAAGTAGGATACTTTATTGCTATTTAAGTTTTGCTCACAATAAAAATAAATACTGAGTTACAATACTTGAATTTGTGCAGTTGTAGAAAAAGTATAGTGTCCAACATGTGGGGAAAGTTACTTTTCTCACTCTCGTGTGAAAAGTTGAACTTTCCCCACTTGTTGCACAATATACTACTTTTCTACAACTGCTATGAAAAGTAGTGTATTTCTTATAGCTTACTCACTTTCAAAACCATGTATTGCTCATACTTGATTTATGGAATCTGAAAGATCTATCGTTATTGTTTTCGATGAGCCTTCCAAAAGTGTTATCATTCGTTGCCAAATTCATACCTATTAGGGTAAGTGGGATTGAGTCAAAGAATCGTTCGGCTAAGATTTTTGCCGTCTTCCAGCAAGATGGGAAATCTTTAAGGTTCGAGATTGGCAGGGACATCATTCAACATAAAATTGGACATTTCTATAAATCGTGCCATAAGCAATCACTCATACCATTAATTACCATTGTTGTATAGTTGTATACTATCAAAACTCAACGATATTCGACTTTCTAGCCTTAAACTTTTTCCGAACAGGAAATCCCATTATACTTAATTACAGAACCAATGCGTCCAGTGTAATGAAACAAACAAATACAAGCGTCGACAATGACATACTTGTCAGTAACGCGAAATCACAATTATTTTCATTGTTTACACGGTCTTGCAAAAAACCTCATTGAGCAAGCCAGCGCCGGCAAATACTTCGAATCGTCTTTTGTTAGGATGTAATTACTTAACAGACAACTAGATCTGGTGTATGAAACAGGAAAATGAGTCATGAGCGACAAGGATTATTAGAGGTATTATGTTCGAAGTAAACATGAGCGTCATATGCAATCCTGTTTTGAGATTGTGTTACAAACAAGAAAATGGTAGGCCCAGTGTTCCAATTACGTTCAAATAATTAGTATACATGGTCGGTCAAGATTTATAAGAAAATGCTCCTCTTATTTCGATATATAGTGAGAACCAAAAGTCAGTCGCCCTGCCCCTAACTTCTTTATTTTACATATTACAAAAAAATGTTGAAGTTGTAGGGAGTGTCTCAAAAGAGCGCAGAAGTTTATTTTTCAAATAGGACACTGTATTTCATTGTATGATCGGTTAGGGGTGATCATAAGGAATCCAACAATACCAAGTTTGATGCTGTTATCTCCAAAGGCTATGGAGATATCGCCTATTATTTCATCCATAAGCCCAATGAGTGGGAGAGAGAAACTAACTGATTATGCAATGAAATCAGGGTGTCCTATTTCTGGCAATCTTCATTGCCATAAAATCTTGATAGAAATTGACACCAAGATGTTTTTGCTGATTTTCACATGAAAATTCATTGGTGTTATTCAAATTTAAGTTGCAATCGGAGGTATGTCTGGAAGTAATTCCAAACCAAGCATGACATGAGAAGATATAATTCGAATTCTTTTGTTAATATCATCTGAAATATACGGAAAGATGCGTGATTCGTGATAATTCATAATGAGGATTTCGCCGAGAAATAATGTATCATCCTGTTTATTTATGCTGCAACCTCATACTGCCTACGGTGTACCTATATATCGACTACATCGGCAAAAATATTTTCCACTATACTGAAAATATCTCCTCGTACTTGGCGAATTATTACCATCGCCCAACGTAAAAGTTAACCCAGTTTATCTTCAAAATTTATGGCGACATGCAACAAGTCATCGGTCGTTTCCAGCAATCCATTAATAATTTCAATTTATCCTTTCTCGACACAAAGAACGGGTTTATGTTGCGAAATATATTGTCTGGCAAGAGCTTTGATTTTCATCGAAAATGAGGTAATTGGCTAAATTTTATTTGTTTACTCTAACATTTATGGCTTAGATGGCTTAAGACTTTCATGGTTAGTGAATTATTTATCACATCACAGATAGTCTCAGAGTTAATCAATCTTACTATTCTCATGTATTTCCACTAGTATCAGGAGTACCGCAAGGGTCACACCTACGCCCGTTTCGATCAATTTAGTCATTGATGACCTTGTTCCTTATTTTTTGGAACTTAGAGGTATTGAGAGGAGTAAATATTATGAACTCTATGTAATATGAACATATTAGGATGGAGTGGAGTATACAATAAGCTATACGCTTACAATAAGCTATACTTATTTTGACGTGCTGATTCCAAATCTTTGAACGAAAATGTCGAAAAACCATCGGAAATATTTTTGGCGCCAAAAAAAACATTTGAAAACTAACTCTGAGCCGACCAACTCGAGAACGGTTAGAGATAGACCAATTCTGCGAACGCCAATCAATTCAGAATGGCCGAATTAGTATCTACTGAGAGTTTGAAGAAAAAACATAAACGGACAAAAAAGTTGAATATTTCACCATATATAATTTTTTCAACTTTTTTATTTTTCATTTTTCGAATTTAAAATATCCGTCCTCTAACGTGGAGTATATCATAATCAGAGCTGTCCCAAAGCACAGTGCTTAGTGCTCGAAGCACTTTTGTGCTCCTAAGCACTCCAGCATCAGCTCCAGCCTAAGCAACGAAGAGGCTTAGTGCTTAGTAATCCCGAAAAGTGCTCGCAAGCACTCCAGTGCCCCGGAACACTGGAGCACCGTGTGTAGTGTAGTGTAGTGTAGTGTAGTGTAGTGTAGTGTAGTGTAGTGTAGTGTAGTGTAGTGTAGTGTAGTGTAGTGTAGTGTAGTGTAGTGTAGTGTAGTGTAGTGTAGTGTAGTGTAGTGTAGTGTAGTGTAGTGTAGTGTAGTGTAGTGTAGTGTAGTGTAGTGTAGTGTAGTGTAGTGTAGTGTAGTGTAGTGTAGTGTAGTGTAGTGTAGTGTAGTGTAGTGTAGTGTAGTGTAGTGTAGTGTAGTGTAGTGTAGTGTAGTGTAGTGTAGTGTAGTGTAGTGTAGTGTAGTGTAGTGTAGTGTAGTGTAGTGTAGTGTAGTGTAGTGTAGTGTAGTGTAGTGTAGTGTAGTGTAGTGTAGTGTAGTGTAGTGTAGTGTAGTGTAGTGTAGTGTAGTGTAGTGTAGTGTAGTGTAGTGTAGTGTAGTGTAGTGTAGTGTAGTGTAGTGTAGTGTAGTGTAGTGTAGTGTAGTGTAGTGTAGTGTAGTGTAGTGTAGTGTAGTGTAGTGTAGTGTAGTGTAGTGTAGTGTAGTGTAGTGTAGTGTAGTGTAGTGTAGTGTAGTGTAGTGTAGTGTAGTGTAGTGTAGTGTAGTGTAGTGTAGTGTAGTGTAGTGTAGTGTAGTGTAGTGTAGTGTAGTGTAGTGTAGTGTAGTGTAGTGTAGTGTAGTGTAGTGTAGTGTAGTGTAGTGTAGTGTAGTGTAGTGTAGTGTAGTGTAGTGTAGTGTAGTGTAGTGTAGTGTAGTGTAGTGTAGTGTAGTGTAGTGTAGTGTAGTGTAGTGTAGTGTAGTGTAGTGTAGTGTAGTGTAGTGTAGTGTAGTGTAGTGTAGTGTAGTGTAGTGTAGTGTAGTGTAGTGTAGTGTAGTGTAGTGTAGTGTAGTGTAGTGTAGTGTAGTGTAGTGTAGTGTAGTGTAGTGTAGTGTAGTGTAGTGTAGTGTAGTGTAGTGTAGTGTAGTGTAGTGTAGTGTAGTGTAGTGTAGTGTAGTGTAGTGTAGTGTAGTGTAGTGTAGTGTAGTGTAGTGTAGTGTAGTGTAGTGTAGTGTAGTGTAGTGTAGTGTAGTGTAGTGTAGTGTAGTGTAGTGTAGTGTAGTGTAGTGTAGTGTAGTGTAGTGTAGTGTAGTGTAGTGTAGTGTAGTGTAGTGTAGTGTAGTGTAGTGTAGTGTAGTGTAGTGTAGTGTAGTGTAGTGTAGTGTAGTGTAGTGTAGTGTAGTGTAGTGTAGTGTAGTGTAGTGTAGTGTAGTGTAGTGTAGTGTAGTGTAGTGTAGTGTAGTGTAGTGTAGTGTAGTGTAGTGTAGTGTAGTGTAGTGTAGTGTAGTGTAGTGTAGTGTAGTGTAGTGTAGTGTAGTGTAGTGTAGTGTAGTGTAGTGTAGTGTAGTGTAGTGTAGTGTAGTGTAGTGTAGTGTAGTGTAGTGTAGTGTAGTGTAGTGTAGTGTAGTGTAGTGTAGTGTAGTGTAGTGTAGTGTAGTGTAGTGTAGTGTAGTGTAGTGTAGGGTAGGGTAGGGTAGCGTAGCGTAGCGTAGCGTAGCGTAGTGTAGTGTAAGGTAGTGTAGTGTAGTGTAGTGTAGTGTAGTGTAGTGTAGTGTAGTGTAGTGTAGTGTAAGGTAGTGTAGTGTAGTGTAGTGTAGTGCAGTGCAGTGCAGTGCCGTGTAGTGTAGTGTAGTGTAAGGTAGTGTAGTGTAGTATAGTGTAGTGTAGTGTAGTGTAGTATAGTGTAGTGTAGTGTAGTGTAGTGTAGTGTAGTGTAGTGTAGTGTAGTGTAGTGTAGTGTAGGTACTTGATGGAAATATCGCAAATACTTAGTACGTAATCTGAATATATTTTATTTATTAATTTTATGATGAATACAATTGTACATGGAATTCTGAGAAATAAATTGAAATTGAAATTCAATGGCAAAAGTATAGAAGACCCAATTTAAAAGTGAGTATTTGGATAACAGATAGTGGACATAGTTCTGAATAGAATACAAATCCAACCTTGTGTATACGGTGTTTTTACCTTTTCCTTTTCAGAATAAAGTGTTTCAGCGCACCTTTTTTCGTTCGTGTAGTTTTTATCAGGACAGCAAGGACCTTCTCAATATAGGAGCTATGATTGTTGTTCGTCATCAGAACAGTTTTATGAGTACATAAACCAATACACTTCCATGCGGAATACGAAAATAACTTTTTTTTGATCTTCGCTTGTAAACGATCAATCATATACATTACCCGCTCAACTGTACATTTTCATTTTTGGTCATGATAAGAACCTTCATGTTGTGCCGCCTATGCAAAACACTTGAAAAACCTCGAGCACCTAAAAGAGCAGGCACCGTACATAATAGCTGTTCCCTTTTCGCCGACAATTGAAGTGCACTCGTGGATAATTATCTGTTGTTTCAATGCTACAGAACTAGAAAGCGTGTTTCCCACTTGACAAATGACAACCGTCCTGCGAACCGATTGCGCTTATTAGGAACGCTAACAAGAAGAGAGACGAGGACAATTAATTGAAAAAAAAATCATTCACAAGAACTGCATGATTTTAGTACAATAAAGATTTTCATGAGATAAATTCCATCAACAATAGGAGTGTACTTTAACAATCACCTCACATAAACATCAACATGTTGCATGTATGGCTTAACTTAAAAAAATTATCTTTATTCTCATCAACTTGGATGAATTCGAAAGGTGTCAGAAAATAAAAAATTTAACAAAAAATTTCGACGACGTCGAATTTCCCTGCTCTCCACACTATCCCAAGTGGAAAATTTGAGGCAAATATCTGTCAGAAAACAACTACTTCCCCCTACGAACATTAAATTACATATGACATCTATTTGTTCCTCCAAGAGGGAACGTCCTTTCCGTTTCTCCCTCCATACGCTATCTTCCGTTGTGGAGAAGGAATTCCTCCTCAGATAGGGTAGCCCTTTTGTACTTGATGGATCTCCTGCCTGGTTTCTGAGGTTTTTGTTTGGACGCATATCCTTGCTGCGGCTCCATTTCCTGTGCTCTGTTTCCTGCACCCGCAGCTGTAATTCCTGGTCCTTAGGCTCTCTATTGGTCTCAGGAGAACTCGTGAGTTTCATACCCAGCTTTTTTCCATTTCTCTTTCGAAGTTCTCTCTCTCTCTCTCTGTTTTTTGTTCCTCCGTTTCTACTGTTTTTTTAGTTGTGTGCATACTTGTTCCCACGAGTAGCTAGGTCGGTCCACCCTTGCAGAGCCCCGCTTGCAGGGGTAAGGCATCTACTTGCGAAACACTTAATCACCCCTGTGCCATGCATCCCTACGGCGCGATGGATAGGGGGGGACGCGGTAGCCCCGCTTGCCTCCGATGCCCCTTTTGGGACACGGATCCAAGATGGGACTAGAAGGTGAGAGGACACTAAATACCTTTAGTGTTTCAGGCGCATAAGGCGACACGCGGCCTCAGTAGACCAAGGTGCTCAAGACACCATATTGGTAGGACATTATAAATCCCTCGGTCTTTGACAACGGTTCACTTGACCTAAGAAAGGCATAGGTCAAGTTTTTGGATATGCCGCGAGGTCTTCAACGATCTTAAAGAAGAAAAAGTTCATCGACCGCACGGGCTGCTGGCTTGAAGAAAAACTTTCCAATAATTCTTGCTCTTTCATGTTCATCCAGAGCAGTGAATCCAAATTTCTCATGATTTTACAGATGATTCATTAGTCGGTCTTTCTCTAGCATCGATTCTAACTCCCTTCTGTTGATTTTTTTTTAGTATTATTGTCGAACAATATTATATTTTCCTTATCTGAACTGATACAAAAGATATTGAGCTAGAACAAACAGCATATTTTTGATATTTGCATAATCGGCACTAGCCCAGATTAGAAATTGAATCGCAGTGAAAGGACCGTGAATGTGTTGTCCAGAACAATGCCAACACTCGGTACATTCACGATACATTAACAGCCAACAAATTAATTCATCCGAATAAAATAAACAATACAAAAGTGAAAGAGCACAACTGTATCGAAAGTGGTTAGTCACAGCAGTTGGCATCGAATTTGCCGTAAACTTCAACGGGTCTAACCTACATTCAAGGAGATTCAGCAGAGTAAAAATTAAAAATGGCGTGGAGATTTGGAGTGTCCCACCCACACAACTGTACTGCTCGTATATACGTACTTCGTGAATTAGTGGTCCGTTACTTGAAGGCCCATTATTTTGTCCGCTTTCACGGAAAATAAAATGCATAATATGGGTAATTTGTATCTACAACTGACACAGTTGGTTTCTTCGGAACTTTCAGTCATTTCTACATTCTGTCACATGTTACAGCCATTACTTATAAATATATCAGGGACAAATTAAAAAATATCAACTTGGCAACTTTTGCATTGGCAAAAATATCAATTAATTCAATTTAATCCATTCTGGATCTCCCAATGCTTTATTGAAAGCGAAAAAAGGAAAAAAGACCCTCCTTAGCAACTACAAACCAATCGTACTACTACCTCTCATCTCGAAGGTCATGGAAAAAGCCATGAACAGGATATATCTAGAATGCTCAGAAATTGTGAATACGATTTTCGTCATCAGAGATAAACTGGTGACCTGCTTAGCCCAGCTAAATGAAGGATAATTTGCTGATAATTAGCTGATAATTACAATAAGCAATTGCAACTGGGCCTTCTTGGAAGAACGTTGCACAAATATTTGTCAGATGTAATTCAATGTCCGTCGTGGTATTAGCCAGGGAAGTAGTTGTTTTCTGTCAGATGTTTGCCTCATATTTTCCACATGGTGGAAATATTTGAAGAGAAGGGTACTTCAAAATTGTCGATTCTACTATTTCGTTTAATGATATAAAACAATGCATGGTTTAATATCAGTATTGGATTCGTACAAATACCAAAAAATAATTTTCAAATATTTATTATTTCCAAAATTATAGAGCTTGTGAGATAACATGAACGCGTAGGAAAGTTGACGTCATGACGTTACATCTCCCAATGTAAAGAAAAGTACGCTATGGGATTTTTTTATTTCCACTTTTTATTTCATTTTTCGTCACTTTTTTATAGGAAATATAACATTCAATTAACTGACTAATCTACCATCAACACTTAATTAGGAAAAGACGGATATTTCAAACCATCTATTGTTCGGGCTGTATTATTAGATTATACTCAACAATAGTAATTTGTTGGCTAATTTTCCATCAACAAGGAAATGGATAAATTTCGTGAATATGCAATCACAGATCGAACGAAGACAATATCTTGCATCACACATAGGATCTGATGTTTTTATATTGTGGAGAAAACTCAATTTAATCTGAAGGAGCCTAAAAAAAAAACATCAAATTTCAATCAGCTATTGGGCATTATGAAAGATGTGTTGTATTCCTTCCTGAACTGATTCTGATAGTTACTTTCTATAATTTCGTTATGCTAATCATTTCACGCATAGCTATTAATTTTTTTTTATTTTGTTGTAAGTTTCCATAACAGAACCTTTGGGTAATTTTCGGAACGTTTTCTCTATCTAACCTTCCAGGAAGCTGGAATTTTTTGGCAGCCACATATTTTTCATTGTGTTTACTGATTTTTCCGAGTTTTTTTTTTCAGTATTCAACTCCAACTACTTCCCTGGCACAAGCCACGCTGGACATTGAACTACATCTGATAGATATTATCACTCACAGAAATCGTTCATTTCATTGAAGCAAGGTTTACTTCTCTCGCATTTAATCCCCAATACATTTTTATCGACGAAAATCTATTTTGCTTTGTCAAGCTTATCAGGGAGGTTGGAAGTATTGGGAAGCAGACCCTTCTGGGGTTGTTTTCCCAATGAATCCAGCGTAGAACTTCCAACAAAAATATTGGCTTTTTCTCAACGTTTGTTGCTAGTGTTCCATCTTCCTTGCTTAGAGTAGAAAATGAGCTGCGAGTGAAATTTCTTCCCACGGCTTTGGTAAATGACCAAAAGGAATGGGACAGGTTAGGACACTCAACGAGCTTTGATCGTATCTTGGCGTTGTAAGCCTCTTTCGAGTATTCGATTGTCTCCTTGCAGATGTTTCTTGCTTCAACATATTCCGATCTGATCTCAGGTCACTGATTTTTCGATCATCGATGGACTCCATTACGTCAAGAAAAATAAAGCTCATTCGTACCGTTTCATCAAGAAACGTGTTGCTCAAATTGATACATGGTTTTAAATTATAAGCGCGTTGATTCTGAGCCAACCCACCTACAAAACATCGGCCGCCCCCCGTATCTCCCGAACGCGCCATCACCAACGGACCACGAAGAACCAGCCTGGACGCCGGCCGCGACTGGTGGGGCCTTCACGGAACCTATAAAACCCGCCTCTCGTTCCACGGTCTCTTCAGTTATTTTACTCGCACTGTCACTCACCAAGGGGTCGCTCCCATCAGATCTTTAGGACTTCGAAATCCTCACTAAAACAAAATGAAACGTTTCGTGGTGCTCGCCGTCGTTCTGGCCGTTGCCTTCGCCGAAGACAAGAAGCCCGAAGAGGCCAAAGACGTGATCAAAACGTACCAGAGGCTGATTCCGGCTGATGTGCTCAGAGGTGAGTTTTTCTAAAGTTTTTTGAGTGCCTGGGTTGGCTGTCTGTATGTCAGTTTGTTCGGTAAAAAGTACAGAGTGTCTTTGAAAGTAAGAATAACACACCAGTTTTATAAAAGAAAATTTATAATGCAGTCGAACAAGTCAATATAAAGAATCAGCCTACAAAATATTAGGTTCACAACTGTAGATGATTTATATGAGTAAATTATTGTTCAGATACAAAAGAAAAATATTTTATTTTAACTGGAAGTTTAATTTTGTGAAGGGCCTAAAGGTTTGTTCTGTAGGTACATGTTTTTTGGAGATTTTAACCTTCCTGTCTCTGTCTTCAAAACTTTTTGAAAACTCTAGAATTCTATTTGACTGAATAAAAGGAAGATCTTATGATTTTCAAATATAACACAAAAAGGTTTTCCAACAAGTTTTGATAACGGATACAAATCAATAATATAATACCAGAAACGTCAACGTTTTGATGAAAAATATTACTTAGTTATTTTGAACTTCATCATGTGTGGTAGTTTGAGTTCGGATATTCCTTAGTGTATTATGAAAACAGCAAAAATTATTCCAATTTCAGTTGACAATTTGGGGATTCTGATACTTGATATAACACGACTGCGTATTCTGTATATTCTGGAATATTTTCTGATACATTGGTAGTATGAAACAAGATAGAAAGATGGAAATCTGTTTCTTCTGGAACTTGATATAGCCAAAGTTAGGTATGGAGTACCCTGAGGCTCCAACGTGGGTCCAGTCTTATTCTTGGTATACATATATGAGCTGGTCGAGTTTGTTACCAATCCCAGAAAAATCATATTATCTTCTGGAAACAACACCCTGGTGGAGCAGCATGAAGAAAAGAGTAAACTGCTCTAAATAGTCAGTTTTTTGAAACTGTCAACATCTTCAGATATAGCCCGGAATTAAGTATAGAGCACCCCAAGGTTCGATCCTAGGTCCAGTATTATTCACCTATATGATCTGGTCGTGTTTGTCACCTATTCTAAAAAAATTCACGTTATTTGCTGGCAACAACACCCCGCTATAGCATCATAAATATAAAAGTAAACTATACAGGAAATAATATTTACTGACTTGGCTAGAATCCCGGAGTGGTACGAATCTAATTGACTTATCTTAATGGAAGTCCAAAACACAAGTAGTCAAGAAATGAATTCACATCATTATTCAAAAGGCGACCAATAAAACCTATTAGAATATTTTCTTCTGACATAAAGTATTCTAGATTGATTGATGTATTGATACGACACTGATAACGCGGCATAATCTCGACAAGCCATTACGTAAATCTGAAACGACAACTTTTTCCTTGCATCTGCGATGAATCTACCTTTTACTATATTTCTCGAACTGTTTCATAACAGTGCTTTAAATAGTTTCTTTTTTGAAAGCATCGCCTTGAAAGTATTCATGAACAAGGAATAGAATTGCAAATTGGCAATAAAAATGTCCACCTTTTCTGTTTAGCATCCTATGAATTATTCAGGCGACATTCTCAATCTGATGTAGGTATTCAAATGGACCATCAGCTTCCTTTAAATGGCTTCACTGAAGAATGCCTTTCAATGTTCGTTGAAAGCAAGTAGGGTAATCCTAAGGAATAGAGGTATTCAAAAATACATTACATTATTTCCAATATTCAAGAGGACTACTTAACAATTATATTGATTTTTTCAAAATACATTTTGTATAGGAATAGTTGATCCCCAAAATTCCAAAAAATATAAATAAAGTCTGTGTCACTAATGATTTAGATTCGAAACATTACAGACATTTTTCTTTTCATAAAATTTTTGTGAGCCTACACAATTTAAGGATTTAATATCTGATTTATGTTCATAATGTGAAACATGAAGCTTATTTTCTGACATGCATCTATTCATTTGATATGGTATAAATATAACGAGATCTAGTATGGGCTCCTGTAGCAACACTATGGTTCATTCGAGTTGATGTTTTGCACCGCTCTTTGCTTTTTGTGGAAATTTGTATCTCTAATTGTTTCTGAAAAAGTTGTTCAAATTACGATATTAATTCATTTTTCACAATAAAGCTTCTATACATATTAACGCAGCTTTCATACCAACGATACCAAACTTTTAGGAAAGTAGTTGTTTTCTGATGGATTTTTGACCCGAATATATTCCTATTGTATCTAGTTTCTAACTTGATAAGCTCATTTTCAAATAATAGATAGATTCCTTTTTGTTATAATGTTCGTTCTTTGCGAACAAGTGGGTATTGTTTAGTTGGGCTGAGGTTGAGATGGCGCTTGTTACGAAAACTCTGCACGGACTTTGAACATATCCGAAACCTGTCCTTTCCGTAATAAAAATTTAGTTTTGTGATTATTCTACGTTGTCTAAACTGAAGGAATATCTTCGCGATAGGTATATGACTTTTTATCTGAATTTCAGTTCGACAGAACTTCATATACCGAGTCGAAGAACATATCCGTACCGCCATACCGGAAAAGACCGAAGGAAATGTAAAGCAGAGATTGTGCATGGGGATCTTGTGCATTCGAAATGCAACGCAGATTATAACAAAACACTTTCGCTCACTTTTACTTGCCTTCGGAAGATTGCCGTTTCTTCTGACACACTTCCTGTAGAGTATTGCCAAACCCAGAATGATTAATAATTGATTTTAGTTCGAAAATATGAATATGAAATTCATAAAATCTTTTGTGGAATCATCTGCGACTGAAAGACAAACTTTAGTCGCTATTTTCCATCGTTCAAGATAACCTCTTGGGAGGTATTCATGTTAAAAAGGGGAACATTCTCCATAAAAATTGAAAAATGAAAAATGTGACTTATTTGTAATATCTAACAGAAAACAACTACTTCCCCGGCACAAGCCACGCTGGACATTGAACTACATCTGATAGATATTGTGAAAAGACTCTAACTGAAAAGGAAAGAAAAAATCTGAAAGTGAAAATTTGCATTTTCATTCAGATAGCTGACTTTTTTAATTCTTTCTAGTTTTCCTTGAACAAATCATTAAATAAATGATTATGATCATTAAATAAATGATTTGTTCAAGGAAAACTAGAAAGAATTAAAAAAGTCAGCTATCTGAATGAAAATGCAAATTTTCACTTTCAGTTTTTTTCTTTCCTTTTCAGTTAGAGTCTTTTCACAATATCTATCAGATGTAGTTCAATGTCCAGCGTGGCTTGTGCCGGGGAAGTAGTTGTTTTCTGTTAGATATTACAAATAAGTCACATTTTTCATTTTTCAATTTTTATGGAGAATGTTCCCCTTTTTAATAATTGCTAATAATGCATTCTGATAGGTACATTCAGCATTGCCGTGCGTGATAATAATCGAGGTTTAATTATTAGCAAACTTCGACCAAATTGACTGATATACGAAACAAAATAAAAAGATATGTTTTGGTTTCAAAACGCAATTGATTATGATAAAACAGAAGGGAAAATGATCAGAGCTTCGGAGTGTTCTGAGACTATGGCTCATTTGCTTCCATAGATGCAGGAAAACTCTTAGCAACCCGCAGGACCACATCATGTAAAGAACTAAAAATATTTTACTGAATACTGATGAGGATGTAGCGTGTTTACTCAATTTTCGGAATTACCCTATCTTTTGTTGTTTTTATTAACAACCTTTCAATTACTTGTATTCGACAACTTACCCAGGTGAAAACTTAATCAGTTCAAGGTTTCTGCAGACGAAGAAAACGCCACAATTCTGGAACCATTACAAGGAAAAAGCAATTCCTTCTTACAAAATTCCATAGCTCTTGAACCCCCCGAATCTTTGAATACAACTGCGTCCAGTCTGACCTATGTATATTGAAATCTGACTCATTTTGAGGTGTATTCACCAGTCTGTGAATCGCAGGATGATATGCTACCATTTATTGTTCCTATATCAATAAAATCGTGCCGTGTTCTATGGATAATCAAATTATGTACGCCACTGTAAAGTTTTAATTAAATTAATAGTATCTTCTACCTGACTAACTGTTCTGATTCGTATTGTTGTAATAAATTAAGGATATTTAGCAATAACGATCAGTGAACAATCGCCTTTGAAAGTAGTTTCAATAGAAAACGGATTCTGGGTTTCAATTTAAGTGAAGTCGGACTATTATGATAGTGAAAACAATTGAAAGTAGGACATCGACTTTCGTAGTTGAAAGCTACTCTGTCAACGGTTTCACATACGGTTTATCAAGAGATCTGTGAAGATTTCTATCAACTGCAAAAAAGTGCAATTATTTCGAATTATTACCAGACCTCTTCCTTCCTTTTCTTGCTACCCTTTTATTCTAGAGCCTTTGGTGTAAATACAATTTGAAAATATGAAAAAGTACTCCTAAAACCACATTAATTTCAGTCGACGACTGAAGCTCCTGATGATGAATCTAACATAGTTAGAGTGTTGTGTCCTCATATTATAATGTTCATATTGAAACAATATAATATATCATCCCCACTTCCTTCGCTCATTAAGTTATTCACTTCACGGTTTTCCTGCTCTCATCTGACTGGCTTTTACGACGATTTTCCACGAATTTCGTAAGGCCAATATGAACTTGTTGAAGTTTGCTATCCAGTTCATTATGTTTATGTTACCTGTTGTAATAATGATTATTTTTAAAAACTTCTTACACAGAAACAAGTGTACCTAAAGTAGGTATTTGCTGGTAAGGGAGGCTTTTTTAACACGCTTGGCTTGTCTTTTACTAGAGTAAAGAGTACTTTCATTACTGATTATCATCTTAATGATCACGTAGATGTAATGTAGATATGTTACATGTACCCAACATTATTTAGAAGTGGGGAACTGAAGTAAAAGTGCAGGCAAGGTGTGGTGGAATTCGCATTATTGAGGTAAACCAGTTTTCTTCGACAAGAACAGATACAAGATATACGGGTTGTAATGTCTGAGTACGTCTAGTTTCATTCGGATGCAAAAAAACTATTATAGAGTAGTTTACTGAAATAGGGGAGTTTCACAAAAGTTACCGATTCAATAAATCGTCAAAAACGTCTCCCTCGCCAATTGCAATTATTTTATCAATCAGGGTTGTGTACAACATCGCAAATTCAATACGCTCATCAATTACTTTTGCATCCGAACCTTTCATACTTTTTTTAATATAAACTTGTACTCATAAGGTACTTTGTGTCTAAACCCCACATCAAAGATTCCTTTTTTTCTTAGTAGACAATAAGGGGGGGAAATTATGGGTGATCAGTCTTTATATGAAAACCTTCACGAAAAAAAGTTGATATCACATTCAAGGCTTTATTTTTTTAACGCGTCCCAAAATTATGTTATATCCCACTGAAACACTGACTCTTACGGATATTCTTATTTAATCGCACTAGCTCGCTATTGTGTCATTTTACATTTCCGCAATGCACCGGCAATTATTTTTCATGCACAGCCAAGCAACGCCTATTAAATAATTATAAGGTATATCAGGGTTTCATCGCTGAATTTATGTCACACAGAACCATATGAATCACGGCGATTTCAATCAAGTGCCTTCATTATTCCATTGTCTTTGAGACGGTTTTTTATAAAGTTATGGAAATTGCTGTAATTGCATAAACACATCAAGGCTGAGACAATTTCAGATATACTTTGCACAACTGTCGACTACTTTGAATGTAATACAAAAAACTATGAGAACGCATAAATTTTTTTTTAACTGACACAATAATCGTATTTTGTTTGTTTCGTGATCCGTATTCATTGAATTCAATGATACTTACTAAAAGGTTCACGACCATATCAATTCCATATAAAATTGTTCTGTACAAAATACCGTAGAGATGAGGTGGTTAACTATAATGTGGCGTCAAATGTGTCAATTCTTTTACGTTTAGCCAATGTTCAAATTGCCATAACCAACCATGAATGAGATGAAACCATTTTGTTTTTTAGTGCCCTTAGCCACAGAAGAATTTCCCAGTAGCATATTTATTTATGTCTTTGTCATTAACTGCTGCTATTCATTGTGTCCCAACCCGCCATTTCAGTTTCCCCTATATTCTCCACGACGAACGTGAAGCAGTGGAAATGCGAAAGTCGTTCAAAACCTTAAGGGATACATGTACGATGAAATGCTATAAGAGCCGATTGAATAAAAAATCACTCTTATCTGGAGGCGAAAATCCGTTGGCGGAAAATTTTTACTTTCACGGCGAAAAACGGTACCTCAACTCGTCAATTCTGGCAAGCAACTGGCTTTGTTGGGAGTGGCCCGCAGAACTTACTGCCGGAATCCCGTTGCACTAGACCCTTCTGTATGTCCGGTTCCCGGACTTTTTCCCTGTACCCCGTGTTCCATTGTAGCCCACCCTCCCTAATCAACATCTACGACCATCAAACAAACGCTTTTAATTACGATCAAAATTTTTGTCTTGAAAGAGAGAATTTGTCAGAGATCTTTAGACAATAATAGAATACAGTCCACTGAGAGAAGCAACCGAGACATAATTATGCAAAATAATTTCTGATCTCACCTCGTATATATGACGCAATCTAGTTATTACTACTAACATTTCCTTTATCCTTCACGTGTCGTTTAAAGCCATTATAGAAAATGAGAATTGAGATCACCCCAATTACCATTAAGTATTACTCCTCGTCATATATAGAGTGTTTGACATGCTCTGAAAGTATGTTACACATATATTTTTTTTTATTATTATTGATGTCGAATTCAATTTGATGAAGAGCACAACAATAGTAATAAGGAACACAAAATTCTTCTCGATTTTGAATATTTTTGTTCAAGGGGTTCTGTTATAAATGCTCATATTCGATGAAATTTTAATTCACAAGGTTTTTTGTAAGCACTATCCATAGACTAAAGGAGTAAAACATATATCCAAAATTTCTTTCTTTATAAATTTTTATATAGATGTTTAATGAAAACAGA
The DNA here is from genome assembly GCA_958298965.1 of Chrysolina haemoptera. Lineage (NCBI taxonomy): Eukaryota > Metazoa > Arthropoda > Insecta > Coleoptera > Chrysomelidae > Chrysolina > Chrysolina haemoptera. The sequence goes on along the minus strand of OY282594.1, from coordinate 132,835 downwards.
AAAGATAACTACTAGAAATCCCAGATCAAAGACTTAGAACTGGATACGATACAGAGGAATGAGAAATTAGCAGGGAAAAATCAAGAGGCAGTTAAAAAACTTTAGAAGTACACATTATTCAGTATCGTAGCAAAAACATATGTCAGAGTATTGGCAGCAGTCGAAGAAAACTAGATCAAATATTAGATTTGAAAGAAGTTTTCAATAAGATCAAAAGAGAGAAAATATGGAAGATGAAACAAAAACTGTTCATCAGAAATCCACTCAACTTGTTGAGGAAACATATTTCAGAAGACAGCGAGGCTTTTTTCGACAGTATTATACAAAATAACAGGTTTCAGTATCACCTGAGTTTAATGCACTCTTTGCAGTAATGATGATCATGTAACTGAACCTTTCACGTATAGTGTCAGATATAACAATGGAAATGTTCTCTGTCATTGCCATTGATGAAAGCCCGAAACTTTGGCGAATATCCGCTTTCACAAAGCGCAACCATAGGAAACGTATGATAAAAGATGATGAGAAACAGTTGATGTGCAGTAGTGCGAGGCTGCATTATTGTCCATGAGAGTCACAAAAATACTCCAAACCCCTTCGTATTGATTTTGTTGTCCAGCTATTTCTCCGAAAACATGTTTTCAACTCATATATAATAATTGGGAGTTATTTAGATATCACTACGTATGTATCATTTGCGTACATGGTGAATGAAGCGGATATGTCAAATTTATCGACATCATTAATATTGTGGAGAAGTAGGACGATTCACATTATTAAACCTGCAGGACCTGATTTTCATGTGCTCAGATACAAGATTTAGCCGGAAAAGGGTGTTTAAGGTAAAAAATCCAATTTTCTGAGATTTTTTATTTTTCATTTTTCAAATTTCAAATTTTCGTTCCCGAACGTATTTTGACATGCTGATTCCGCATCTTTGAACAAAAATGTCGAAAACTCATCAGAAATATTTTTGGCGCCAAAAAAAACCATTTGAAAAAGGATTCAGAGCTGACCAACTCTAGAACGGTTAGAGATAGACGAATTCTGCGAACGCCAATCGATTCAGAATGGTCGATTAGTATGCATTGTGAATTTTGAGTCAAACAAAAAAATTTAAAATTACTCGAAAAAAGTTGCAAGGGGTTCACCCCTAAAAATCATGAAAAATACTAAGTCGTCAGATCGAATTGAAATTTGCACTGTATACGTAAAATTTCATGCTCATTCCGAAAATATATGATTTTCATGTGCTCAGATATAAGATCTAGCCGGAAAAGGGTGTTTAAGGTAAAAAAATCCAATTTTCTGACATTTTTTATTTTTCATTTTTCGAATTTCAAATTTTCGTCCCCGAACGTATTTTGACATGCTGATTCCGCATCTTTGAACGAAAATGTCGAAAACTCATCAGAAATATTTTTGGCGACAAAAAAACCATTTGAAAACTGATTCAGAGCTGACCAACTCGAGAACGGTTAGAGATAGACGAATTCTGCGAACGCCAATCGATTGAGAATGGCCGAAATAGTAAATACTGAGAATTTGAACCAAAAAAATTGACGGACAAAAAAGTCGAGTAACTATATCATGATAGATAGATTTTCGATTTTTTTTTATTTTTCATTTTTCGAATTTCAAAGTTTTGTCCTCAAACGTAGTTTGACGTGGTGATTCCGAATATTTTAACAAAAATGTCGAAAACTCATCTGAAATATTTTTGGCCCCAAAAAAAACATTTGAAAACTGATTCAGAGCTGACCAACTCGAGAACGGTTAGAGATAGACGAATTCTGCGAACGCCAATCGATTCAGAATGGTCGATTAGTATGCATTGTGAATTTTGAGTCAAACAAAAAAATTAAAAATTACTCGAAAAAAATGCAAGGGGTTCACCCCTAAAAATTATGAAAAATACTAAGTGGTCAGATCGAATTGAAATTTGCACTGTATACGTAAAATTTCATGCTCATTCCGAAAATCTATGATTTTCATGTGCTCAGATATAAGATTTAGCCGGAAAAGGGTGTTTAAGGTAAAAATCCAATTTTCTGACATTTTTTATCTTTCATTTTTCGAATTTCAAATTTTCGTCCCCGAACGTATTTTGACATGCTGATTCCGCATCTTTGAACGAAAATGTGGTATGTCTATGCAGATAGTGACAAATGTTTGCAACAACTGGTTCGATCGCATCTCCATTTCAAGGCCTCAGCTAAAACGTCGCCCGCAGAGTAGGTATATCCAAATTGCCAGCGTACTAAAATCAATTATGTGAGTAGTTCCAAAAGTTTTACAAAATATGGTAATAACAAAACAGAAACAAGGGCAAGTAGGTCTCCTTTAAAAAAACCCTTAAATGCTAAATATCTTCCAATACTGACAAAAAAAAACTATATCATTCATGTCCGAACATAAATGGTAATATATCAATATTTAATTTCAATTTTTTATTTCAGATTTCCCCGGAATGTGCTTTGCTTCAACCAGATGCGCGACAGTAGAACCTGAGAAGAGCTGGGAACTCCACCCATTCTGCGGTCGCTCTACCTGCGTCATCTCCGAAGACAAACCACCACGTCTGTTGGAGCTCGTAGAAGATTGCGGACCTCTTCCATTGGCCAACCCCAAGTGCAAATTGGACGAAGGTTAGTATACTATAGGACGATGTTCATTATAGTGGCCTTTACCCCGGTTTCCGATCTTTTCCGATCGCCGATTCCTCTCTGCCTCTGTGCCAGTTCTCTTTCTCTTCCTTTGTACAACAGACCTCAGCCACCAGAGTCCGTCCTCTAGTTCAAGGAAAAACACCGCACTTTGAATACAAAACTCTCTCATCCCTATATATCAATCCCTCTGATTAAGACGGCGGACATCACAACCAAATACCAAATCCCGCCCCTAAGTGGATTTCAAACCATGGGAACATACTCTAACAGAAAATGCGTGGTGATGGGGGGGTTCCACGGTAGTACGTCATTTCAAGGTCATTTCGGATAGAAGCATTGAAGATAGGAATCGAGCAGTCTTGTCTTTATTTGGCTGGGGAAGACCACCTGCAGACGCGTTTCGCGGTTTTTGCCGCTCGTCAGTGACAGGGTAGGTAGGACAACATCAGAGTCGTCCTGCCCCAGCCCAATGAATCATAATCCACTGTATCTGAAGAAAACGTGGACAAATAGAATGGGGCATTTTGAGCGATGTTTGACTGAAAAAAATCGTGTTTGAGAATGGTCGACTTTCAAGATTTAGAAGGGCACAGCTCGAAAAGTACTCTAGAGCCCCTAACAACACAGATACATGATAGGTAGGTCCCTTTTAAGTCCCAAAGTGTCCCGTCGGTACAAGGACATGTTCGGGACTTCCCAGGGATGTCCCTCAGGTGATTTACGGTGGACAACCCAAATGTCTTGGGTCCCGAATAGTCATGTAACTCCCATATTTTTCCTTTTTGATGGCCATCGGATATCCGTGGGACGTCCCTGGTAAAAATTAGGCCCCTCCCCGGGATGTCCAGAGAATGTACCTGTGTTGATAGGGGAGCCACGATTTTTTTTCTTCAGATTCCAGAGACCAAACTATGCAAAAGTAACAACACTTGTTTCTATTTCAAGGTGGATCCCGATAAACTCACCTTTCATTCTTCTGTTTCTTGATGTTTCATCTCTTGTAAGAGACGTACATCAATCTGTTTGTTTTTGTTCACACACCCACCAACCTACCTTTTTTTCTCCATAATTTTGTCACCTCAATAATACCCCATTCTTGATCCAGCTAATCAAAACGTACTAATCAATAGATTCATCACAAGATAGTGTTCTCATGATAAATGTTTCGGGTTTTCATTACTACATAACTTTTATTTTACAGAGAAAACCAACAAAACTGCACCTTTCCCATTGTGTTGTCCTGTGTTCGCATGTGAAGAAGGAGCCAAATTGGAGTATCCTGAAATCCCAACTGTAGCTCCGGTACCTGCAGGAGCCGATGCACCAACCACCCCCAAGGCTTAACTTAAAAAATTAAGCGAGATGTACATTTCTCAACTCTAGTTTCATTTCCAACTTCGCACCTTCTATTTTCCTGATCCCGTTTCATAAAAATATCGCCCATTAAAAAAAAGACAAAAAAAATCTATTTATTATTTTTTGTTTCATGTATCCCTTGCTTACTTTTCTACTTCTGTCTATTCTTTACTCTGTTATTTTTTCTTCCTCTCTCTCTACCCCCCTTTCTGAAAAGATAACGTTCAAATTGATTCACGAAAGATATTTTTAGGAATAATTGTGATATGCAGCACAATGTTTTTGGCCTCATTATCAGCTGAATATTTTTTGTATTACATATTCTAACGATTTTTGTAATCCGTATTTTGGTAATAAATTTAATTTATTAAATTTTTAATTGTTTGTTTCAATATTTTTGGGACAGTTAAGTTTATCTGCTTTGTTTATGTACAACTTTACTTGTGAATATCCATAAATATCAAGTACTTATTCGAAAAAACTAGTATTTTCTGGAGTAATATTTTGTAATTGTTTGTTATATTGTAAGTACTTATTATGTGAGTGAATTACATCGATGACTGTGGGAATGCTGGAAACAGGGGTGAATAACAGAAACATATGAAAAAAAAAATTCATAATTTCATATAAACGAACAAGCCTGCTAACGTCAGAGTTTCCCTACCATCGGTCGATTACTCTCCAATTCGAGCCAATTTAATCAAAGTTGTTCCAAGTCATCTAACAATAAATGCTGGTGTGCCGCAGGGATCAATAATCTAGCACCAACACTGTTTCTTCTTCACATCAATGATTTGTTGGGAACTACCTCATGTCCAGTGCACCAGCTTTGCGGATGATAGTACCCGCCTTCATACGGCTTTCTCTTCCAAAGCTACGATATCAGCCAGTGAATGCAGAAATGAAAGGTAAAGAATTGTGAATGAAATAAATACGGACTTAGCAGAAATTCTAGAATGGGGATCCAAAAACTTGGAATTCAATGCAAATAAAACCCAAGCATGTCTTTTCACTAGAAAGGCCAATCTCGCAGTGGCCAGCGTAACTATGTCAGGACTATCCATACCAATAAAATCTTCCATTTCAATGCTCGGTATTACCATCAGGTTAAATATTCGGTTAAAGAGAGCTATCGAATTTTCAAATAAATGTTAATTTGCAACTTACGTATTTGGCTCTCCTCTACAAAAAATCCAAATGAAATTTTCGGCGGTCACGACTATTTTCGAAGATACAGGTCCATTTTGTTGTGGATTTTCACCATTTGACAGAACGAATTTCTGTTATTAAAAATTTAAAAAATATGCCCTTTTCTCAACTAAGACACCACACACTCACTTATTTACTTGTTTTCGGTACTTTTTTGCAAAAAACATTACCATTTTTTGTAAAATTCACACTTCTTCAAAACTTTGATAAATAATTGAACTTTCATTGTCCATGTCCAACACTGAATTTTTGGGGTTTTTTTGTTATCACTGTTGGTGATATGATTACGATATTGTTCTTGCGTCGACTCTCGTGAGATCTCGGTTCACATCGTCTTTTCGAATTAATCAAATTCGATAAAATATTTGAACTTAAGGGCGAGCAAACGAGCAAAGCGAGACTAATAACGGCGAGCGCAACGAGCACCTACTTTAATTTACGTTTTAGCTTAGGTTGGGTTAGGTAGGTTAGGTAAGGAAGGGTAGCTTAGGCAGGGTAAGTAAGTAGGGTAGGTTAGGTTGTTTTCCCTTCTTTTGCCTAAAAAGATTGGATCTGTGTGCAGTTAGGTCGATACGTCATAAGGACGAGCGAAGCGAGCCTAACCTAACATAAAACGTAAACGAGATACGACGAAAACCGAATCATAAAAGTGATACCAACTTGTAACTTGATGAATGCATAAGTTGCAAAAAAAAATGATTGAAAATTCGATGGCTCTCTCTAACCGAATATTTACCGGTTTGGTCAAATTTGTACTATTTTGAAAGACGATCGCCGCTCTAGCACAAAAATTAGGTGTGGCAAGTGCAAGGAACACACAAACACATTTTGTGATCTGTAGGCAGCTGGCAATGGTGGCAAGTGGCAACACTTCTTGGAGGACAAGTAAATAATAAACATAACCTCATTTTATTGAATGAGAAAGTTAACGTTCAAGTAACTCAGAATTTGAGGAAAAAAAATCACTTATATGCTAAAAATTATAATATTTTCCATTACCAGTTCACACAGATTTATGATCGAGTTATGGCAGGATTGCAACTCAATAATGGAGCTTTCATTCCCATCATCGGACTAGGAACATACAAAGTAATAGAAAGTCTATTCAGTAAGCTGACAAATATATTGGTCAGTTAATTGTAAACTTTACTTTTCAGTCATTCTCCAGTGAAGTGAAAGAAGCTGTCAAGTATGCTATAGATGTTGGTTATCGGCATATCGACACAGCCTGGTACTACAAAAACGAAAACGAAGTAGGCGAAGCCATAAATGATAAAATAAAAGAAGGTGTTGTTAAAAGAGAAGATTTGTTTATTGTTTCCAAGGTAATGACTCTCTTCTGCTGACACCTACTAGCTTATATCATAAAGTAAGCTTAAGATTTTTTAGCTCTGGAATAATTTCCATGACAGAAAGAATGTGGTACCGAAATTGAAAGAATCGTTGGAAATGCTCAAGCTAGATTATGTTGATTTGTTCTTGATTCATTGGCCTTTCGCATTCAAAGTAAGTAATTTTCTTTCAGGATGGTATGAGTTTATTTAAAAAAAAAATCAATTATAGGAATCTGTAATTGTTCACAATGAGCTTATCAAGCAAATGCAGAGCAAATCTTGTTGGAACTCTGCAAGGAAATTCATTGGATGTAATTCAACGTTCAACATAGTATTAGCCAGAAAAGTTGTTGTTTTCTGATGGATTTTTGACCCAATTATCCTATTGAACAGGATTCCTTTCAAAGAACTGTTTTACTAAATAAGATGATAGAATCTTTATCTGTTTTAGAGTAGGTCATCAAAGACAACATAAGAAGTATTTGCATTCCATCCAAATCCATTGCCTGTTTTTTTTCTCAAGTGGTGGATATTGAACAGTTAAAGCGCTCCCAAAAGAAGGGTTTCAGGAGTTATAACCCTCCGAAATTCAACAAAACCACTTGAGTAATCATTAAAAAATATCTTGTTGTTAATATCTCAGTAAATCATTTGATACTGCAACATGCTATAACTTTGTAGAATGGTAAGTATTCAGAATTGGTACTGTTTGGTCCATTACTATTCATTATCTATATCAATGATCTAGCTGAAAATGTCAATACGAAAGGAATACCACAGCAGATATTGAAACAAAGTCTACTTCTGAGCACAAAATATAATTGAGATGACATATCTCTCAAATTTACAATAAGAACTGGCTCATGAGACTAATTTTTGTCCAATAAAAAAGATCACTGATAGTACTATGAAATCTAGAAATCTTCAATCATTACACATTTACTATTCCCAATTTTTATATTTACAACTACCTTAAAAATACCAGTCATAGTAAAGAGAACTGTTTCCATAATCTTAATTATGGGACTATATATGGCCATCACCTACAAATCCTACAGTACGTACTGCAGAAAACAGCATGAAATAATAGTCTTTTTCCCTTTCTCGAACACTCTTCCCTTTCTCTCTTCTATCAACTCTCTCTTGCTCAATCTTCTTTTGCTAGTTCTCTTCTATTTGGTTCAAATTCCATTTTTTATTCTGAAAGCATTTGATTTTTTCCAGATGATACCTAAGAGGTTGTGTGTACCAAAAATTTCAAGCACCTCCTCTTCCAGAATATATTTGTATCAAAGTAATTTTATAACAATAGTAGAAACAGACTTTTAGATTTTGGTTTTCCAAATATTTTTCATCTAGTTGTATTGAAAGCTAGCAGACGATAATATATTGTTTCCAAGTAGTACACATTTCAAACCCATTCAATATTTTATACGTTTATTATAACAATTTGGGACTATCCATTGAATAAATAAATATATTACTAAAAGCAGTGAACTTCTCTTCTCAGGAAGACGCTGACAATCTTCCAGTCGACTCAACTGCCTATAGCGACGTAGATTATTTGGAAACATGGGAAGGTATGGAAGAATGTCTAAACTTGGGCCTTACAAAGAGCATAGGCATTTCCAACTTCAACGAAAATCAGATATCAAGGCTATTGGAAAACTGCAAAGTCAAACCCGTCGTTAATCAGGTGGAAGTGAATCCGAACATGAACCAAAAAAGTTTGATACAATTCTGTAGGGACAAAGATATCGTTGTGACTGGATTCTGTCCGTTGGGTCGGAGCATACAAAGTACTAAAACTCCGGGATGCCCCCTCTCTACCATTCTGGATCCAACAGTCAAGAAAATCGCTGAGAAGTATGGTAAAACTAGTGCCCAGGTGGTGTTGCGATATTTGGTTAGTTGAAACTTTATTTTCTTTGTAGAAATGGATAAAAATACGTTTGTACACACAGATACAGCATCAGTAGTTTTCAGGACTTTTATTGTTTTCTTTTTTAAGTGACCACTTCACCTCAAAATATAGAAAAAACTTTCACACCAGACGAAGAATAATGAACAATTCACTCGCAATGAAACTGAATGATTTAAATATTATCGGAAAATCAAATACAAAGTTCTTGGGAATATCCTTGGAGGACGATCTTAGCTGGAATGAGCATATTATAGCAACTATAAAAAAAGTAAATTCAATAATATATCAAATTCGGTGTATGTGTTGATATCTGCAGTCTGAGAAATTTTTACTTTGCGGAAATCCAGTCTATTCTACTTTATGGGGAAACTCTCCAGCTGCACTACATCTGTTTCTTATTCAGAAGCAATAAGAACAATAAATAATGTATTACCCACGAATTCCTGAAAACTGTTTTTTGCCAAATTGAATATTGTTCCTCTGGCCTGTCTTTACATAATGGAAGTGTCCTGCTACATTCATAAGATAAAAAACACCCTTCCCAAATATCCACAGGCGTTGAGAATCAGTCTACAAACTTCAAATTTCGAAACTGTAAAACTTTTTCTACAGGAAAATTTATTTTCTGAAATTGAGGAACTTTTAATGTATCTTTTCCAACATTAGATCTCGACATGTTCTATTCCCTATTGGGTTTTTTGAATGAATAAACTGATTTGATTTGATTTGAGAGCATGTTAATTTATTTATTTTATGATTTGCTAACATATCTATTTTTTTTAGATAACATTGGGGATATCCGTCATTCCTAAATCTGTTACCAAGTCGAGAATTCTTGAAAATTTTGAAATTTTCGATTTTGAACTAAGCCCTGAGGATATCAGTTATTTGGACTCTTGTAACACAAATCAGCGAGTATCGGCGATGACGGCCTACAAGGATCATAAATACTATCCTTTTTAAAGTTACACATTTTTCATTTAGAATTAAAATGGATTTGTTTGGAAATTGTAAATATTTGGTAGTAGGTACTTTGAATATTTTAAAGAATGTTCAGATATTTTATGGACAATTAAGGGAAGAAATAGTTCAAATTTCATTATTTTCCAAAAATCGATTTATAATGAGACAGCAATTGAAATAGATTACGGCAAAAAGACCTGATCTACTTTTTATTAGTTCAGCCGAATAATTATAGATGTCGTACCCTTTGTGCAGACTGCGAATAATGCATCTTTCGGACTGCAGCTGAAATATGCTTCGATCTCATGTTGCTTTTGAGCGATGATTTAAAGAATTATTCAAAGAAATGTTACTTTCAAGAGGGTTTTGACATGCAGAATCCAAACATACAATTGGTTCTCTTTAATTGCAATAGTTCACGAGGTATTCTGATATTTGAGAAGGATATATCTGTGTCGTGCTGCCATCTTTCAGGCGATAGCTGAAGTATTCACTTTCACGTCGTTACTTTTAAGCATTGTTTGAAGGTATTTATCGCAAAAGAGGATATATTGACTTGTAGCTGTATTATCAAACAACGCTTGTAGAATACAAAGAAGCAATTGATTTTCTTACATTTGCAGTGATTCCTTAAACTATTCCGGAATTTAAATGAAATATCCCAGCAACATTAAACTGCCGTCTCTCGGATAAAAGCTGAAGTACGCTTTACTCTATTGTCGTTACTTTTGAGCTGTGATTTCAAGAATTATTCAAAGAAATATAACTTCCACACAGGAAAGTTTTGACCTAAAGGACCGAAATATACAATTTAGTTTTTTTTATTCGCAATGGTTCACGAAGTATTTGCAATTCAAGAAAAATATCTGTCAATATGCTGCCATCTTCCAGACAATAGCTGAAGTATGCTTCCCTTTCACTTCGTTACTTTTAAGCATTGTTTGAGGAGATGAATCGTCGAAAGAAGTTATATACTTGCAGCATCGTTTATAGAGGAAGGATACAATTGATTTTCTTCTATTTGCAGTGATTTTTGGGATATTTCAATATTTGAGTAAGATATTCCAACAATAATCTCCCATCTCTCGGATAGTAGCTGAAGTACGCTTTACTCTTTTGTCGTTACTTTTGAGCTGTGATTTCAAGAGATTTAACGTCCACAGAGAATGATTTTGACTTAATATATACCTAATAATTTCACTTAATTCGCGATGGTTCTCGTTTTATGTCCAAGTTTATGTGGACTATCTGAGCAACAATGATCTGCTTTCTCTAGGATAGTAGCTGAAGAACTATTCGCAGGCTTGTTAATTTTAGGGCATCAGAAAAAAAAATTGTGAAAAACAATAATTTTGAAGAATATTGGTGGTATTCCGCTGACTTCAGAATTCTCCTAACCACCTCAAAACAACCAATAACTTTTCTCTCTAGCACTGCCATCTCTTGGACAGTTGCCTAACTATCTCTCTGAGCGTGTCGCCACTTTCACAAAATCTAATAAGTTTGAAATTTTCAATAATTTATTTCTAAAAAATAATATAAACCAAGAGAATAGCTCCATGAAAAAAAAAATAAAAATTATTTGATTAATCGGATATTATGCTGAAGTAGAACTTAAATTCTGTCAATGATAGGTTGTCAGTTTTGAAACAGAATATTATCCAATTTTTTAAGAACGATAAATAAACTCCAACATGGACTTTAGATTAAAAAATGTATTTTAACAATATACATAAATATTACACTATATTATATAACAATTATATATACACAAAATCTATTATTAGCGAGTTAAAATAAAAATGTAGAAATATATATAAAATAAATAGTTATTGGATACTCATCACCGACGTAGACAAAAAAAATGTTGGTGAATTAAATTTTCGAGTCCCACTGTTCAAGCAAGACGATTCAATATCAGCAGGATATATAAAGCTGTACTCTGAATAGTTGCCTGGACCCCTCAAACTAAAAAATATTTTTTTAAAAAATGTCTACAACAGTTTTTCTCCGTCCACTCGATAAATCCTCTTCACAGAGTCCAGTTCCAATACTTCATAGTGAGTCACTCTGTACACAATGTAATACAATTTGGAATGTACGTTACTACGACGAAATTGCGAAAATCAGCAATGGAAAGTGTGCTTTCTTACACCCGCAATGATCAGTAACCATTAATACATCGCCCAAGCAAAATTTCTGGATTTGAAGCAGATTTTTTACAGCGTGTGTTGTAAAGCAAGTCAAGTATTCAGGCAGTAGACTCGTCTTGGTTCTAGTCACTCATTTTGAGCCCCTAAGACTCTTCCGACTGTTAAATAAGACCTAGGTGTCCCAACTGCAAAAAAATATTACATATTAGAGCACGCTGTAATATAGGATTGGTGTGTAAACTATTAAAATTAAAGTAACTCTGGTAAATACTAATATTTGTCAGTTGTAACCTGTGAGCTATCTCCCATTTTCCTGCTAAAAAGTCATTAATAAATAACACAATGTCAATTTTGAAAATTAGAAAAATAATACTAACAATTATTATGCTCTATGGGGTGAAAGACACCCAGAGCATGCCACCATTTCTACCCAAAACCTCAGGGTATATTGGGGGTTGAGGCTATGTCAGAAGTCCTCCTCAGAGGTGGCAGATATCCCACCCGTCGATCTGGCTGTAGAGGAGTCTCTCATCATACCACCAATGCAGGACATCAGAAGCAGCATGGCCCTTCACATTACTAATCCCTTAGTAGTCAATGGCAGTCCAAAAAAAACTTAGGCAAAGTGAAACATTTTCAACCACTTTGAAACAAAAAGTGTTACCAAGTTTGGGGGAGGGTAACAGACAGGTAACCCCACGACACCGGAGGGAAAGTTGCTTTTTCTCTCGCGGATGCGCATGAGCTGCGAGTCTGATTTTGCATAAACTCAATTTAATATCGTGTTCTTTCTAGAATTTAGTAAAAAAAATGTCCCTTGCAGTAATTCACTCACTGCTATCTTTCGTCCGAATTCCACACCAAAATACTTCCTCGAAAATCTACAAACATCGCACTCACCAGAGTCTGCTTCTGCTGCTCCTTCTGCAGAATCGTCTCGGTCTGCTGCGAATCGAATTTGCACACGGCGGCGATCACCCTGGCCAGCACCATGCTCTCCTTGCCGAGCATGTAATTGTACAGGACGTTCCTCAGATACTCGACCTCCGTGCTGGGAGACAGCGCAGCGCAGTGGTTCAGCGTCACCAGCGTCTCGTCGAGCTTCCTGGTCAGCTTCTCGTTCTGGGTCTTTGTCTTCTGCAGCTCGTGCTCGTAGAACTCGATGGAGCTCTTGTTGGTCAGGTCGAGGGACTTGTACTTGGTGAGTTTGTCTCGGAGTATTTCCAGTTCTTTGGAAGAGTCTTCGTCGGTGACGGAGGGCTCGTTCTTTAGGATTTCCAGCTGGTCGAGTCGCGATGGCTTGCTCTGGTAGTTCAAAGGCGACGTTTTCAGCTCCTGGACCTCGTCTTGGAGCAGCTGCTTCTCGTGCTGGAGCTCGCTGTATTGGCCCTCCAATTCCGCTATTTGAGCCTAGAATAAGAGTAGCATAACATGTGATTTATTTCAACCAGTTTTAATTTGAAGGTTCTACAATAGAAAACACGGTGAAAATTAAAACACTCGTAGGCTCCTTTTGTTTTATGACTTATAGATCCGATATGTTCTATTTTTGATGCCCGAGAACCATCAATGTCATCAATAGTAACAGGTAAAATGTAAACATTTTCATCATTTGTGCAAGGGAGTTGAAAAAAAATCGGCACCACAATGGAACATAATAGAAAAAATTTCAAATTGTTAAAGTCATCTTATGTAATATTTTCGACTCTTGTATATCATATAAAAAAATTACATATCTACCTCGAGTTTCTGCTTGATCTTCGCAAAACTGCTGCACCTCTCCTCCAGCTTGCTGTACTCCGCCTTCAAGTTCCCGTTCTCCACAAACAAGTTATCGCATGTGTCCTTTATTTCGAAAAAGTCCCTTTGGATTTTGGCCACATCGGGACCGTTGGTACCCACAGAGTGTTCCTTGGTCAACTGGACGTTTTGCTGCCGAACAAGCTCTACCCTCTGGTTCATTTCCGCCAAAGCGCTGGACAATTTCGAAATTTCCTCCTCTAGGGTCGCCTTCGTTGTATCAAACTCGCCTTTCTCGTTTTCCAGATACTCTAGCTTCATTTTCAACTCCTCGTTGTCATGCATCATGTTCTGATTCTCCTCCACGATGCTTCGGTTGTCAGATGATATTTGTTGCAGTCTGACGTTGAGCTGGGACATTTCTTCGTAACTTTTCGCGGCTTCTGCTTTCAGCTGCTCATTTTGCTGTTCTAGCTGATCGAGCTTAGCGTTCGAGCTGCTCTTGGGGCCCAGCTGGGCTTTTAAACCGCCGTTCTCCTTGCTCAAGTCAGTTAAGTTAATCCTCAAGCTGTCGATTTCCGCTAAAAGACTGTCTCTTTCCTCCTGCAAGATATAATTCTCTTGTTCTTTTATTTTCAGCTGCGTTGTTTTGTCCTTTAGGTCGCTTTCCATCATATTCAACTTGGCTTCCAGTACTTCCTTCTCCAGCTTTTCTTCTCCAAGAGCTCCACAGCTTTCCGTCAGCTCCGCAACTTGTCCACGAAGCTTCTCCGCCTCCTCGGCCTTTTCCTGGTAGTTCTTCCTCTCTTCCGCATACAACTTCTCCATTTCCGAAATTTTTTGCTTCAAGTGTTTGAATTCTGTTGTCTTCTCGTCCACTTCCTTCTGTAGCTGCTCGATCTTCAACCTCAGCTCAGCCTGCTGCTTCTTTTCTTTTTGAACAGACTCGGAACTTTCCGTTCTCATTTTCTCCAGGACAGCATCCAGCTGCTGAGTTCGTTGGAGCAAGTTACTGAACTCCACAGTTTGCTTTTCTATGACCTCGCTAAGGCTCTTAATGTTCTTGGAGAGCTCTAACACCTGCTTTTCCTTGTCTTCAACTTCCCGTTTCAGTTTTGAGTTTTCGCTTGTGATACTGTTCAGCTCGTCAATGTCAGCCTTGGATTTGGCCTCAGACTTGCGCAGTGTCAGATGCAATGCTTGCGTTTCTTGCTCCATAACTTCGATTTTGGCTAGAAGTTCCGCTATTTTCGAAGCAGCTTTCTTGTGCTTTTCTTCGTGATGTTTCATTTCAGCATGGAGCTGCTCCACTTTCTTTTTGCTTACTGCAAGGAGATCTCTCAGTTGGGAGTTCTCTTCTTGTAGCTCCGTTATTTTATGTGAATTCTTCATACTTTCCTCGCCAGTTTTCTTAAAAGCTAATCTCTCAAGCTCAAATGTTTCCAGAAGCTTATGGTTTTCGTTTTCTAACTTCTGGAGCTTCAGTTCTAGAATGCCGCATTCACTCCTGTCCAATTCTATGGCTTCTTCTCTTTCTTCCGATATCCGTTTCTGCTCTTCTAACTTGGCAATCCGTTTCTCCAGAAAGAGCTTGTCTTCTGCCAACTGCACATTCGCCTTCTTCTCTTCGGAGAGGTTCGATTCGAGTTCAGCTGCCTTTACACGGTTGTTACTGATGGTCTCTTCCAGCTGGATTATGAGAGCCTCCTTTTCTTGCAGCTCTTTATGGTTTTCCAGAAGTTCTTCATACATTTTTCTATCAGTTTCAATCTCCACCAAGAGTTTCTGTCTATCCTCTTCTAGTTTTTGGATCTTGAATATTAAATAACAATTATGGGATATAAGATACAAAAATCGGATGAAATATTCAACTGTTGAATGAAGTTACATAATTTTATTACATAGACCATTTTCTGGAAAAAAACCGAAAAAAATATGATGGGGATGCTTGATGACTGAGAATTAGAACGAAAACAATCGACAGACAAAAAGTCGAGATAACATGATAGATAATTTTTTGAACTTTTTTATTTTTCATTTTTCGAATTATAAATTTTTGTCCTCAAACGTATTTTGACGTGCTGATTCCGAATCTCGGAACAAAAATGTCGAAAAACCACCGGAAATATTTTTGGCGCCAAAAAAACCATTTGAAAACTAACTCTGAGCTGACCAACTCGAGAATGGTCAGAGATAGACCAATTCTGCGAACACCAATCGATTCAGAATGGCCGAAATAGGATGTACTGAGAATTTGAACGAAAAAAATCGACGGACAAAAAGTCGAGATATCATGATAGATAATTTTTTGAACTTTTTTATTATTCATTTTTCGAATTTTAAATTTTTGTCCTCAAACGTATTTTGACGTGTTGATTCCGAATCTTTGAACAAAAATGTCGAAAAACCACCGGAAATATTTTTGGCGCCAAAAAAACCATTTGAAAACTAACTCTGAGCTGACCAACTCGAGAACGGTCAGAGATAGACCAATTCTGCGAAGGCCAATCGATTCAGAATGGCCAAATTAGTATGTACTGAGAATTTGAACGAACAAAATCGACGGACAAAAAAGTCGAGTATATCATGATAGATAATTTTTTGAACTTTTTTATATTTTATTCTTCGAATTTTAAATTTTTGTCCACAAACGTATTTTGACGGGTTGATTCCGAATCTTTGAACAGAAATGTCGAAAAACCACCGGAAATATTTTTGGCGCCAAAAAAACCATTTGAAAACTAACTCTGAGCTGACCAACTCGAGAACGGTCAGAGATAGACCAATTCTGCGAAGGCCAATCGATTCAGAATGGCCAAATTAGTATGTACTGAGAATTTGAACGAACAAAATTGACGGACAAAAAAGTCGAGTATATCATGATAGACAATTTTTTGAACTTTTTTATTTTTCATTCTTCGAATTTTAAATTTTTGTCCTCAAACGTATTTTGACGTGTTGATTCCGAATCTTTGAACAAAAATGTCGAAAAACCACCGGAAATATTTTTGGCGCCAAAAAAAAATTTGAAAACTAACTCTGAGCTGACCAACTCGAGAACGGTCAGAGATAGAGCAATTCTGCGTACGCCAATCGATTCATAAGGGCCAAATTAGTAAATAATGAGAGTTTGAACGAAAAAAATTCACGGACAAATAAGTCGAGTATATATATAGATAATTTATTTTTTCATTTTTCGAATTTAAAATTTTTGTTCTCGAACGTATTTTGAGACAATGTGTGTTTTAAATGCTTTTTAGAGAGAAATAGGTATCAGGAGGAAGTAACGGTCATGAGTTTACTTAGAAACAACAGTCATAGAAACAACAGTCATTCATTATATAATTTTTTTTAAAGGATGTTTTTATACAATATTTCTGAAATATTTTTTCAATAGAAAGTTTAAAAGATAAACTACCTATCCTTACCTTGACTTCCAGAAGTTTGCTTTCTGTGCTGTTCATTTCCACTGCTTCTAGCTTTTCTTCCAGCAGCCTTGTTTGCTCTGCTAGAGTGCTGTTCTGCTGCTGCAGCATCAATATCTCCTTCGCCAGATCGACATTGGCCTTCTCCTTGGCTTCTGACAACCTCCTCACATTGTTCAGCTTGTGTTTTAAATCGCCTTCATCACTTTCCACTTCCGTTTCGGCTTTGAGATCTTTCCTGACAACGTCCAAATCGTGCGCAAACAATACACGTTCTGACTCGAACGTTTCGGAAAGTCTCCTGTTTTCCTCCTCTACTTTCTGCAGCTTCAATTCCAAAATGCCACACTCTGTCCGGTCTAGATTCACAGCTTCATCTTTCTCCTCAAAAATCCGTACTCTCTCCCTCAGTTTCCTCACCTCTCGTTCGAATTGAAGCTTCTCATCATTAATATTGACATTTTTCTCTAGCTCAGCCTCTAAATGATTCTTCAAGTGTTTCATCTCCTCGTGGCATGAATCTAAGTCACTCTTGAGCGCCTCGATCTCCAGTTCTCTCTTCTGCAGGTCTCTGTGATCAACAAGGAGATTGTTGAACATTTTTCGTTCCATTTCAAACTCCGTTAGCATTGAGCTCTGGTCCTCCTCCAGTTGTTGGAGTTTTAGCTCCAGCAGTTTGTTTTCTGACGAGTCCAGTTCTATCGCTTCGTCTTTCACTTCGAGGATCCTGAGTTTTTCACTGGTTTTCTTCAAGGTTTGTTGGAGACTGAAGTTTTCTTGGCACAGTGCTACGTTTTCCTTCTCTTTCTGTTTTGATTTCTCTTCCTTGTCTTCCAGCTCTTTCTGCAAAGTGTTGATGTGGGCTTCCAAGCGAGAGGCTTTTTCCTCGTGAGTGTCCAGGGCAGATTTGTCTTGTTCAAGGCTAGAAATGGAGCTGTGCAACCTTGTGCAGTCCTCTATCAGTTCGAGATGATTTTTTTCTAGATCATTATAGTCCTCAAGTTTCCTAGACAGCTCGTATTTGACTGTGTCGAGTTCTCCAGTGACTTTCTTCAACAAATCATCCTTCAGTAGCAGCTGCAGCTGGACTTGTTTTATATTGTTGTTTGTGGAGGATAGTTCCTCAATTTTCGAGTTAAATTCCTGCCTCATCTGTTCCTCTTTTTGGGAATATTCATTTTGAACTTTCTCCCTGATTTTAGGCTCTAGAGACAGTAGCCCCTTTTTAGCGTCTTCTCGTAGGCTGGTGATTTGATTTTCAAACTCCTTCCGTTCTTTAATCAGGCTTTCTGATAGTTTAGAGTTTTCTTCTGCTAGCTTCTGTGCCTTTTCCTCGTATATCCTTAACTCTGCAATTTCTTTCTCAAGTTCTCCTTCCTTTTCCTTCAGATCTCGTATTTCTAATCTGTACCCTTCGACTCTCAACAACTCGTTTTCCAAGTTGTTGCATTTTTGGGTCAAGTTTTCCACTTTTTCTATGAGCTTCTTGTTTTGGCTCTGCAGGTTCTCTAGCTTGACGTTTGTGCTGATTTTCCTCTCGTTTTCAAATGTGTCCAAACTCTGCTTCAGGGTTTCGTTTTCTCTCTTCAAATTGTCAATTTCTGTATCTTTACTGGTGAGTTCGTTGTGCAATTCCATTTTAGTTTCAGCTATTTTCAGGTTGTTTTCCTTCTCTCTTTCTGAGAACTGTGCTATCTCCTTTTCCAAATTCGATAATCTTAACTTGTACTCCTGTTCCTTGCTTTGGAAAATAATGGCATGGGCTTTGGTTTCTTGTAGCTTGGCATTAGTTTCTTGTAGCTTGGCATTGAGAGTTTCTATTTCCTTTCTAGCATCGTTCAGGTATTTTGTTAGATTTTCCATGTTCTCCTGGCTGTTGTTTTCTTGTGATTCTACATCTATCAAGTAATTCGAGGCTGCCCCATTACCCAACAACTCAATTTTGGTTTGCAGGGCTTTAATTTTATAGTTTTTTTCGTCAAGTTCATCCCGCAGGGCACCTTCCAGATGTGCTTTGGCCTTCTGCTCCAAGTTGCACTGCTCTTTGAGTTCTGTGACCCTTCTTATGGCTTTGTCTTGAGTTTCCACTAATACTGACTGAAAATATCAATAAATTCAGTAATTTCAAAAAGTTATTTCTCCAAAAAACTCTAGTCCGGAGCAAAGCCTTTTAAGGACTTGAATTTTGTTGGAAAAAACATTTCTGAAAAGAATTTACTTTACTGTCCTACCTTCATTTTTGCATTCTCCCTTTCCAAATCTTTGTAATGCCTTGATAAATCCGTGAACCGTCCCCTATATTTATGGTAACGCATTTGCGACTTTTGAAATGCGGAATATATCTGTTCCTTACTCAGATGACCAATTGTTGAAGACGTTGTTGAAACATTATCTTCCAATTCACTAGCTGAAGCATCCAGATCAGACTGAAAACCACAAAACAATTTTGTTCAAGTGTAATTCACAGGCAATACAGGTACTTTACTTGAAGGTGATACATGCTGCCAGCCTCATAGCGTGGTAGAAACGACACATCACTAGCAATCGAGGAAGTGGAGTTCTTCCTATTTCTTCTCTCTTGTGAGGGAGACACCAATGTGACGCTAGAAAAGCCATGGTTGTTGCTACTCATAGCGCTGGCTGAATTGTTGGCATCTGAAATATTGTAAATTTGAAACATTACATCAGGTCAGGAAATATTTTTTAAATACCATCATCTCCTATCGAAAAGAAATTTTCGTCGGAAGTTGTGCTAGTTTGCAATCTATCGCTAACTGATTGGGTAAACTCTGCAAAACGTTGAGGGGAAATTTTTACTTCCTCGGTGATTTTCTCTTTCAATTTCTTGAACATGATTTCGGTAGTATCTACGAATTTTCCAAAATAAACATTTCACCTTTTTGATAACCTAAAAATGACGTGTCAAACTGACATTTCGGAGATGGATGGGTTGGGATGGGGATGGGCATGAGAGTGTTTTTTATAAGGAATCGACGTACGTAAGTAGTTCAAACGTAAAGACAAGAGAGTCTGTCTGGCAATCGAGTCAATTCTGTTTCTCACTAGCAAGATTACCAGTATTCTTTTTACCAATTTTAACTGAGATCAAAGTAAGATTCTCAGCACAGCTCAATAGCTTAGATAATGACATGTTACATTTACATAATAACTGTCATATATTGAGCAATTGGCTGTGTTGAGAATCTTACTTTAATCTCAGTTAAAATTGGTAAAGAGAATATCGCTATTGTTATCATAGCAAGACCATAACGTCCATAACCACAACAAAATAAAAATAAGGTTTCAGTACAGTGGCGTCGCAGCGTCCATTGCCTAATCATTCTGAAAAGCGAAGCCAACAAAGGATTACCAACTGTCAATAATCATTATTACAACACTCGCAACACCTCAACAGTCAACACTGTCAACAGTGTCAACTGTCGATTGACGAAGCTGTCAAGGGGAGGTGTGGTTGTTTATACAAAACCGAAATTATTTATAAATCAGCACAATGTCGGCAACCCTAAAGCCTTATTTAACTGCAGTTCGCCATACTTTGACCGCGGCAATGTGTCTGGACAATTTCTCCTCACAAGTGGTGGAAAGACACAACAAACCGGAAGTTGAGGTTAGGAGCTCTAAAGAACTTTTGCTCAATCCCGTAGTAATTTCGAGAAACGAGAAGGAAAAGGTGCTCATAGAGTCTTCAGTGAACTCGATTAGGATTAGCATTTCCGTCAAGCAAGCAGATGAAATAGAGAAAATTCTCTGCAAAAAGTTCATGAGGTTTATGATGATGAGGGCTGAGAATTTCATAGTGCTCCGAAGAAAACCCATCGAAGGTTACGATATCAGCTTCCTCATAACAAATTTCCACACGGAACAGATGTATAAGCACAAACTGGTCGATTTCGTTATACACTTCATGGAAGAAATCGACAAGGAGATTTCAGAAATGAAACTGGCTGTGAATGCTAGAGCTAGGATTGTGTCAGAAGAGTTTTTAAAACGATTTTAAGAGGTATTCAGTGGCATCCTTTGGCAGGTGCTTATATTGACGATTCGGTCAGATGCAGTTCGTTGCTAAAAGGAGTGATAATTGTTAATTTACAGTTGTAATATTCTAGTACCTAGTTGTAAATATATTTCAACTTTTTTATTAGGTTAGTCAGATTCATAGTATTTATTATAGGAAAAGGTCAATCTTGGATATAGATAATAATTGTCATTGGTACATTTTTCAATATGACTGAAGGAATTATCTCAAATGTTGCTCTATCAGTACAACTAAGTCTGTATTACCTTGCAGAACTCACTGGAATTAAGTTATGAAATCTATTTTACACTATTTGTTTCTTCATAATGGTAAATCTTCCATATCAACTGATATCAACAACTACAGTAATATTTTCATTTTACATTTTAGACTCCTACTAATCATTACATTTATTTTGCATTATTCTCTTTAAGATTGATCTATAATGAAGTATTTCTAATTTATTTCTGCCATTGAAGCTCACTGTTTCCTTTTTACGCTTTGTTATATTTAAACAAAAGTTTGTTTCGGATGAATGGTATTGTGCCAACCCTGTCTAGCAAGTTTGGTCAGGTCACTGTTGAAGGAATTTGTACAAACTTTATTCTTCAATGTGTAATATTCATTGTATAGTTTTTTTTATATTATTTTTAATAAATAATTATATTTCCCATTATTTTTTTTTACTTACGTGACGAGTTAAGTAGGTACTTATAACGCTTCAGTAATTTAAGATACTAGAATAACTCTTTTTGCTTTTACAGGATACAAGATCTTTTTCAATACTACTAAAAAAGCCTGAAGTACAGAGAGTTGTTTTGTTTATTCGTTGGTGTTTGAGATTTGTAATTTTGTATGCATTTTGCAAATGAAAATGTGAAGAATTTCAGGTTAGGTTAGGTATTAAAAATATATAGCGACATCTATGGGTTGTACTTAATACCCATTTTGCAAATGAAAATGTGAAGAATTTCTGGTTAGGCATAAAAAAGAAAACTGTTAAAAATATTTAGCGACATCTATGGGTTGTACTTAATACCCATTTTGCAAATGAAAATGTGAAGAATTTCTGGTTAGGTATTAAAAAGAAAACTGTTAAAAATATATAGCGACATCTATGAATTGTACTTAATACCCATTTTGCTGGAATTCGAATCGATTTTCTCATTCGCCATCTATATTTATTTAGTTGAACTGATGAAAAGTACATAAGGTTCTTTCCACAGAACTAGTCTGTGGGTCTTTCCTGCCATTGGCAGTAGTTATATCGAGGCATTCGCCTCGTCGGTGATAATTTGTTCACAAACTCACTCACTTCTCTGGAAGTTTGGATATCTGTTTGAATATTCATTCTGTAAAATGTAGAGCTCTTATAAAATGTCATGATACCGCTGTACTCCATATTTATTTGCTTATACGAAGCAATTATTTTTCTTGAATGGGCTTTCCCGTAAACAATAAATAAATGAATAATAATTCTGGTGCTGTTATCAGTTCGGAAGTTGTCACTTGTCATCTGTTACCACCGAAGGAAACAAAAATGTAGCGATATGTCTCTGTTTTCTGTACTCTGTCAAAGTCAATTCTCTAATGAGTCAAATGTCAGTCTGTCAGCTGTCTTAATACTGTCGAAAATTAGATTTTGTGATTCCCTGTTTTCCATTATTTTTGGTGTTCAAATAGATTTGAAAGAGTTTTTTATAAAATTTTGAATTAACCATTGCATAAATTAATATATTGAGACTTTATATAATGGTAAGTATCAAGAATAATATTTGAATATCTTCCGGTCTTCTTATAGGTTATGTTGAGTGACATTGCTAATTTTCAATTTCCCCTGAATATTTCTTTACTCCTTTTTAAAGATATCGACAATTTTCCGCTTTATGTTGTTCCTCTTAATTTCAGTCGATCCTAGCTTACAATGGAGGAGCCATGGTGGCAATGAAAGGCGAGAACTGCGTCTCTATAGCTGCTGACCGTAGATTCGGTATCCAAGCTCAAACGGTCGCCACAAATTTCGAAAAAATATTCGAAATGGGACCTCACTTGTACGTCGGCCTGCCCGGTCTAGCCACAGATACTCAAACAGTCATGGAGAAGCTGAGGTTCAGAAAGAACTTGTACGAACTCAAAGAAAACCGACTGATGTCTCCTAAAGTGTTCAGCTCCATGCTCTCGAACATGCTCTACGAGAAGAGGTTTGGACCATTCTTTGTCGAGCCTGTTATAGCTGGTCTGATGCCTGAAACTTACGAACCTTTCATATGCAACATGGATCTGATAGGATGTATAAATCCCCCGAATGACTTTGTTGTAGGAGGAACTGCTTCAGCGCAGCTGTATGGTATGTGTGAGGCTCTATGGGAGCCCAATTTAGGACCGGAAGACTTGTTTGAAACAACATCTCAGGCTCTGATAAATGCTTTCGATAGGGATGCTATTTCTGGTTGGGGAGCAACAGTTTATATCATGTGAGTATAAGTGAATGAAAAATTTAGGCAAAATTGTGATATTTTTATTTATTTCAGAGAGAAAGACAAGGTTACCATCAAAAATTTGAAAACACGTATGGATTAGGTTTTATTTTACTTTTTTTATGTAAGTTCAATGGATTTTTCACTAATAAATTGATTCAAAACATCTGACCTCTTTGACATATCCATTAGCATGTAAGTTAATATAAAGGAAGAATAATTTTTTCTGTTCCAGCATAATTTCATATTGGTTTACAAGACTGAACTGATAGATTGATAGATAGATAGAGGTCTTTATTTTCCAAAATACATTACATAGAAAGTATATACATATGTACGCATCTATATCTTCACTGTAGGTATTTGGAAAAACGCCGAGGATCAGATGACCCATGTACATAGTACCTGGATCCCTGTTATTATTCCCAAGTCCTTTGAAATGCAGTAGTAATCGAAAAATCAACTGGTCAAATCATTAGTGAATAGCAATAATTTCATAACAATCTAATTTTCTATAATCATTAACTGGTTTTTCTGATTTCAAATCTTGAATGTTAATTTTAATGGTGGCAACATTTAAATATTTGCATATCTCTTGGTTTGGCCATAATACAAATTATCACAATTTTGACAGCTAGTTTTATAAATTTCTGATCTATCTAAAGTTGAGATTTTGTCTTTTGGAGTATCTAATATGGAAATTGTTTGCACTGCTATGTACAAGCTGAAGGTGCGCATCTAGAAATATACAATTGAGACCTCTTGTAAGCCGTTTATCTTATGTAATTTTTATGATATTTTTTTTCTCTTGTGTGTGTGTGTGTGTGGTTGGCATCGAAATAAACCGTATCTAGTATGGTTATTAGTCTTAGGACATTTTAACCTTTTCTTTTTCGGTAAATTATCTATTATAGTTGGAGAATACCCGTTACTAATGGCTATTTCCTTGATGGCTGTTGTTTATTTCTGAAAACGTTTTGCACCAAGTTGAAAATTCAACACCGTATGAATAAGAAAATTGAAACTGGCCATTTTGTGCTGAATGTGGTGGTTAGAATCAGCGGGTGTAAATCTATTTTGATTACCCCGTATATTTTTCGACTGTATGAAGAAGAATTGGAATTTCGAAAATTGTTCATTTTCAATGACTCGTATTCGTTTCCTCCATGATTTTGGTATGGATTTTTGTGTGACTTCATTTCATATTTTTATTTCTCGATATTGTATATTTTTTTATGAATGGGTGTTTTGGTATACATTTTATTTTGGTTTAGCAGTATTTTTTTTATTTATTTTTTACTTTCTTGAAAATGAAACAAAAATAAATTATTTTTATTACTTTAATTCACAACATATGTAGAGATGAGAAAATTGGAAGACATAGTAAGGAAGCTCTTTGTTGAAGCTCATATTATATGAGTACAAAAAAAGTCAGTATAAATTTACAATAGTTCTTTCAATATATATACCTACTCCGAATCTATAAATACAATTATACGGTAGAATAATACCTACAATATTATAGTTATGTAAATAAAATAAGGAGAAAACAAGAATATAAAAATTCCAATCTATATTATAACTTAATATAAATAACTAGAGAATTATTTCAGTAAAAAAACTAAAAATAATAACAAATCTTTGAGTTGACTATGATGGTGAAGTTACAATCACCATTATGTTACCCAGTGACCAAAAGTTTTGGGACAAGATTTTATTCTCTATAAAAAAAAAAAAACTAGTTATGAAACAATAAATACATTAATATGGCCTCTGATGTGAATAAAGAAATCATAGCATATAATATCACAGCAAATAATACAAGTAAAGAATTGTTTTATGAAGTGGACGCATCTAGTTGATTATCCCATAGGGAATGTATTCCCTTTGAGAATAGATATCAGAACCCTTGTCGGACGGATGTCCGTGGAGCAATTCGGCCATGAAGCTGATATAGGTGATGGCCAATCGCAGGGTTTCTATACGGGACAGGCGTTTTTCGTACGCAAAGGTAGGAACCTGAAAATTGAAGACATTTTACATTCAAGTTTTTACAATCAATATCGTAGTTCTTACAAGATCATTGACTATTCTTTCCTTCTCTTTTAATTGTAATTTCTTAATACCTAGTACATAAAGGGCGACTAATTCAACATAAGTAATAAATTGATTTCAATTTCATAATGAGAACAGATATTAAAAAAATGCCAAGATCTGTTTCAGCAACTGCAAGAGATTTATTGAATGTAGTATTTGACGAATTAGAGTTTTTAACAATGCTCAATCATAACAATAATGTAAAATTTATTGCATAATTGGAACTCAGAGGAAAAAAAACTACGAAATCTGACCTGATAGCCCCAATTCAATCTTTTGATATTCTCGTGCATGACTATTGGACGACTTCCTTCCCAAAAAAACCAACAAATGAATTGATAAAATATTCGCGAATATACTGGTAAGGTGTACGAACTTTTTGTACAGAATCCCAAACAGTTCGAAACATTCAAAAAATACCTTTCGTCTCAATTTATCGAATGCCTCATTCAGATTGAACATTCGTCTCCTCTCTCTGATGTTCGCTGCTCTTCTCTGGGCAATGGTAGCCACTCTTCTTCTGGTCTTTTTCGGAGTTTGTGAACCGTTTGAGGATCCATTTCTACCAAGCCGATTCGGGACCAGACCTCCACACTGTTGTCTCTGCCAAACTGCAATGAAAAATTTAAAGGTTCAATTTTCACACATTCTCACAAAAGTAGTGAATACGAAGCAAATTTCCTGACTAACACCAAGACGGACATTATAAACTACATAATGAGTGCTCCTTGTAATCAAGCAGCGAGGTATACTTCATTTGGCTGGGAAAGAGATATTATAGTAGAATAATAAAGTATTGTATTGTATAGAGCACCCGCCGAGGCTCGGATATCACGCCTGTTAATTCCAAGGTGTTGAAAAATTCTAAAGGGTAAGTTGTACTGTCTATTGATGTGTGTTTTTTTTTTAATCGCCGTCAATGTTTTTTTTGACGAAGTCTTTCCTATTTTTTGGCGAAGTCGCGAACAAAAATCTTTTTTGCAATGATCTGTATACCGAAAATGAATATTTGGAACCTTTGGTGTGAATACAATACAAGAAATATAACCCTTCCTAAAACACCAAAACTACGTCACTTTCACTCGACGCGCGTTTCGTCAACAAAGCTAGCATTGTCTAGAGCTAGTATAAAGATATCATTAAAATTGGTCCAGCAGTTGATAAGTTAGAAATGGTGTAGCTAACCAGACTTTGTTTTATCTATTCAGAGAATATATTATAAAATCCAACCCATTTGATTCTGTCAATGCTGGCTTCTTCATTCAAAAATAATTTGATGAAATCATACACAAAAATTCTACTCACCCAAA
Source organism: Chrysolina haemoptera (assembly GCA_958298965.1). NCBI lineage: Eukaryota > Metazoa > Arthropoda > Insecta > Coleoptera > Chrysomelidae > Chrysolina > Chrysolina haemoptera. Next base: position 106,142 of record OY282594.1, on the reverse strand, counting down.
TCGGGATTGAAGGCTGTCAGAATATCAGGATATCCACTGAGAGCAGGATTTTGACCGGCGAGACAATGGTGGGGGTCCCAAAGACCCGGATATCCATTTATGTCAGGAGGTGGGTAACCAGGTGGGAAGTCAGGACCCTAGAAATAATAGTAATGTATGATACTAATACTTAATATAACCGGAGATTTGTCACCATATCTGGATATTTTCGGAGATACAAATATGAATTTTGGATATTTTGTTTGGGAATTATTTTTCCTGGAAAAATAACTCCCAAACAGGAAAGTAACGGATATCGCACTGTATATTGTAATGTAAATATTTGTAAATATTTTTTGCACAGGCGCGGAAAGTAACTGATGAAATAAAAACCTCGACGAAATGAAATATTTATACTTAGATATAGTTTGAAAATGTGATGTGCTCTAATTTGACAACCCTAAAACAGGCGCGTGTCTAGGGTCATTCCCTGAGAGGGGTAATCTTCTCCTTGGGGAGGGGGGTAATCACTATTTTCTGGCATATTAGTTACTATAAAGGTCTCATTTATGTTCGAAAAAGTTAAATTTTGATCTCTTTAAGGTCGTCATTGGGGGGGTAATTACCCCATTACCCCCCCCCTCAGGCACGCGCCTGCCCTAAAACCTCCCCTATTAACACTCATGATCATTTTGAGTGCAATATAGGTATACTTACTATAAACCTCATTCAATAGCTCGAAAGAAAAAAAACTCTAGAGTTAGAAAATATCCGTATATCAGTCAATATTTGATTTCTTTCATTTAACTGCGTATTTTGAAAATGACCAACTAATTACCAACCTATAACAGAAGTTCATCTCCTTTATATTTTTGTATGGAACAAATTTGGTTTAACTACATTCTTTCACGAATATTAATTCCCATTTCGAGTATTTTAAAATTTTAGGTGAAAACTGTGCCATCTCGAATATAGTGGAATTTCTATCTGTTTCAAGTGTACCTTTTAAGATATACATACATAATAGAAAACTCAAACCACCATACTAATGACCACTGAAATAATATAACGCCAATTCAATTTCCACGCATTCAAATGTCTACGTAAGATTAGTTCGTTCTGGTTTGATCATACTAAATAATTACTCCTCCCAAAATGTTTGTATTTAATTTCCAAGCACTCAAATGTCTACGTAAGGACTAAATAATTACCCCTTCTTTTTTCTTCAGTTTTTTTTTTAATGCGACACTCGAGATGAACGCAGGAACCATGTAGAATTTTATCTATAATCGATGAAATGGTACGATTTTTAATCGAAAGAAAATATTCGAAATGGGAATACTCGAGATGGGATGTAACCATTGGGAGAATGTCACGTTGTGCATTTTTTTTATATCGCTGGAGGAATTTGTATTTAAAAATAAACTCCACTGAAACTATAAAGGATAAAAACTTACATTTGAAGCGTCCCAAGGACCACGGTCACTGGGAAATGACATTTTCATTCCAGCAGAAATTTGTTGAACTAATATGGAACAATACTGAATACACTTGATTTTCTTTCAACCCTCTCAAACACTTTCAACCCCGAAGAACAACTGAATATTACCAAATTGAAATTAATACAAACATTTGAAACGGGATATCTTTGATTCAATCAGAATTTGCTTCTCTACCCACCCTTATTTGAGGGTGAACTTTCTCATTGGTGAGAGCGGTTGCAGGGGTGGTTTTATTGAAGGATCTGGCCAATGAGGTATTTGAAATATGTTGCCAACTGCGAATAGGGAAAAAGTGTTTTATTCTTAGAGGGAGTAGAAGCTGCTTTCGCTTGAAAACGGATTATTGACTTATCTTGGTGGAAGTGTTGAGTTTTGCTACAGTTTTGGGAATATATGATTACAGTTTCAGACACAAATTTAGGTTCAAAATGCCATATATTTATACTAGAGTTACTGAGACATCGAATCAATATTCCATATTCAAGGGTGATCTGTATGAAAGGCAAATATCAGCGAAGTTTTCCTACAAATTTTTTTGTGCGAGATTTCGTAAAATTTTCACTTTCTTAATAGGGAAACTGAAATTTCATTGTACGAAAACATTGGATAGAACAAGGCTTGTCAGATTCATTTCATAAATATTGCCCATATTGTCAACAAGAATGAATTTTTATTTTGCGTCAATTCCGAATAACAGGGTGGTAATGATGAAGCTCAATAAAATTGTGTAATTTTTTAATTGATTATCTAGATCATTGACTCTGTATGTTTTCAGAAATAATGCAAATCGAGCGCTATTCACTGATTCGAGAGTTTTAAAACTGTTGCCATTCATCCATTGTAGAGAGCAGTGGTTGTTTTCTGTTGGATTACCTTATCCCTGTATCATTATCAAAATATAGCATTTTTCGCCATATTCAATTCATTAAAATTGTATAAAAATACATTTTTGAAATTAATTCCATACGGAATTCACATTAAATTGGACATCTGCGAAAATTCACAGATACACATTACTAAAGAAACGCTCTTTACTTTGTAACAACCGTGCAAATTTGGTGAAATAGGGGTTAGTATTTTTTTCACGAAAACTACATTATTACTCTTATTATTAATATCTCAACTGTCCGATTACGATCTCAATCAATCAACGTTTTTCCATATTCCTGCTGACAATGCTCGAACCCGCTCGACTTGTTTCACCCTCTGTGTCTGATGCGATTTGTTTTGGGCAGGGTGTATTAGCTAATATTAAATCTGCAACCCCCGAAATGTTACGCTATTTATGCACGTGTAGAAGTTAATATTTCTCTAACGAGGGGGATGGTTTCTATTAGTGTCTCATTTGGATTTTTGATTTGACCGACTGCTATTCTAATGGTAATTTCACTTATTGTCAAATGAGAATTGAGAAAACAAAATATGAAGCAATTCAAACATTCGCAAAGACACAAATTATTTTTATAAGAGCAAGAAATAATCCATTTTTAGATTATGGTCTGCCATCCTAGACTGTCGTAGAATATTTCTAGTCTGAATGCATATGGATGCCAAGTATTTTTTTTTTTGACAAATGGTTTCCATATTTTCTTAAGTTTGCAAAGTATTCAGTCAATAATCTCTGCCCTCTGCCCCTCTCATGTAGGATGGACGTAAGACTCGTACAGAAAATTTTCTATTTTGACAAATTTTATCATAGCTAACAATAAACCAGTTTGACAATTTTTTCTAGGTCTCTTTTTCATTAAAAAATTTAAGTATGTCAATTTACCCCACTCTCCTCTACATTTTTATAAACAAATTTCATTCATTACTATAAATAACAAAAGCAGGGTTGCAGTTTCGGTAGATATTTTTGTTATTAATACATCGATGTCAACTCGTTTTTTTATTGAGGAAAGTGTATATAAATCCATATGTTCATTTAAGAGTAAAAAAAAACGTTTTATGAAACACACTTACAGGGTAAATACATATGTCTATTGGAAATATATCGATCTCATATCATTACTTTGACTTATTTATATTAAAAAAAATACAGCGGATATTTTGATTTCAGTGTGATTCTTTAAAATACACACTATCATTATTATTATATGAACGTTGTGGGTTGATCTTGCACTTGTTCTCCTCACCAAATTCATCATGATACACAAGGCATATCTAATTTCCGACCCTCATATTAAAATATTTGGGACATATGGAATCGGTTTCAACGTATTGTTTAATATCAGAAGGGGATGATCCCTTTTTGATCCTATTACATGGTATAATGCTCTTAATTTAACAAGTCCGGAGCTTATAGTCAAAATAAATACTTTGTTGAGACAATAATAGACAGAAATTTGAAATGTCTTTTGTCGTTTCTTCTGAGTTCATTTGGGCAGAGACAATGTTTTCTACAAGCGTGGACGATTCACTCTATTTAGGTACTTTGAAAATCGTATTTTCTCTCACAATGTGGAATAAAACTACAATAAAGTTATATTTCTACGACCATGCGTTTTTACCCACTTTCTTGCACGCATTTCAGTTTTTGAAGTTACACTTCACCGCACTAGTTTGAGAAAATAAAAGTATGTCATATTTACCTTTCTTGTGACATCTACGAATCCAAAGTTAGATAGTTATGTACTCAACCAACAATTTTGTTGCCAGAGAGATTTCTGAAGAAATGACACTAGCTTCTGTTATATTCGTCAATACTATAGATTCCATGTTTTAGGTAATTTAGGTTTTAGGTAATTTTGAATGTTATTTATTGACTGATTCAACAAAAAATCATTCTGGAAACTAGAACTAGTGCTTAGTGGAATCGTCATCAATTATTCTTTTTAAGCGACTAGCTCCAAAAGACTGCCTTTTCAAAATGCTGGTGTATAGTGGGTATAAAAATTGAAAAAACTAAAATTTTTTAATGACTCATATATTCATGGATTATTCTTAATAAAATTCGATACAAGTTTTATGGAAGAAGGGTGGTTGCCTCATTCTACAATTTTTACGGAAATGGCTGCACACACAATGTTATCTGTATCGCCTATGAGTCGGATGTATATACGCACCTGAGCACCTGAAACAAAATTTAATGATAATTAAAGGAGAGAATAATATACAGGGTGTTTCCGAAATTGGAGTAATTAAGAAAATGTGTTGTTATTTGTGTAACATAATGTTACCATAAATGGCAAGAATTTTCGTTTTTGAAGCAATCAGAAATTTTCGAAATTTTTATTAAAATTTTATGAAATTGCTTTCAGATGGACAATCCTATTCACAAGGATTGAAGCTCTTTATATACTTTCCCAACTTTATTATCTGGGTGACGTAAAAGTACGAGGTGAAAGTGGGGGTATTCGTTATATAACGAATGATATATACGATATGAACTTTTCCTTCTCCTATCATTTTTAGCAGATTTATGACCAATCAAATATTCGGCTCCACCAGAACTTTCAGCGGCGGGTAAGCGCGAACCTGAAATTTTATGTCAGCGTTTAATCACGTTTTCCGAGAAAACGAGCGCATTTCTTAAGGTGTACTAAATATTTATTCACTTCTGAAAATTTTATTTACTTTACGACAAATGATGTATAATAAATAATAACATGAAATCCCTTGTGTATTTCTTCTAGGTTTTTATTTAGTTAACTTGGTCCTCAATTCGTGTTAGAATTTACAGGTAGAAAAATAAATTTTGCGTAGTCCTTTCTTTGGGTCCTCAATTCGTGTCTGCCAGATTTATTGCAAATTTAATGATTTGAATTAGCCATAAAATAGGAAAAACTTTCTTACTGTTCTGCAATAACATTCTGGAAATTCAAGAAAATCTCAGAATGAACCAAAACAGAAGCTATAATAAGTATATTCTAGCCGAGTACCTATATCAGACTCAGCTATATACGACCAAACATTTCAATTGAATGAGATGAAAATCATTTAACAATTCATGAGTAATACTAGGTACTCTACAAGAAAAAAGATGCCTAAAAAATAATAATACCTATATGGAATACACTGAACAAAGTTTCATCACTAATGAAAATTTGAATTCCTATATAATAAAAAAAAAAAGAAAAAATTATTTTACTTCCATTCAAGATGAAAACTAGGTTTTCAAACTTCCCCGTATCGAAAACGGTCCGAGAAAATGTTTGCCGGCCCAGTCCGTCTGGTGTATCCCTACCGGTTTTTTATTTACATTTCGCAGACAGTGAATGAATACATGCAAACAACCAACTCACATTGAGAACATGTTTGCACAATTCAGTTTCTTGATTACTCACAGAATCTCTTGTCAAAACGGTAAGTTTCGTTTACTGGTTGCTAGAGGCCAAAGTCGTCGGTAAGTAATTACTTACCGACGCGACGCCTAAATTACTTACTGACGTCATGGCGTCTTGATGATACTGGTTGCTAAGAATGATAAGTCACTGTCACTTTCATAAGTTTCATATGAGCAAAACTTGCATACCAGTTTATAGCACAGACGGATGGTTTTAGCATTCATGGCCACACAAGTAAAGAATAATCAAAAGAAGAAGACGTATCTGACATGTAGGTTTTAACCTAATTTAAATTTTAATCAAACCTAACCACAAACAAACGTGCCCTTCTGCCAAGCATAAGCAAACAGTTGTTGCAAGCTTCTAAAGACGAAAATACCATTGAATTCATCAATAGAAACAAACTTTACGCACATTTTCTATAGTATACCCAGGATTCTCAATAAAACTGAAACATGTCTATGTTAGCTGAACCCAGAAGAAAACAGAAATGGTCTCTCAATCCAAGAGGAAAAGAATGGTCACAAGGTAAGATTTCGTTGAAATTACGAGTTTTTACTAAGCAGTTATAAAAATAGAAACACTATAGATTTTCAGTTCACATAAGTAAAGAATTGATGCAAGTATGTATGAAATTTTTTGTAATGCACTAGACATATCTTTCTCGTCGTTTTGTATGGAATATTGTGAGTGAGAAAAAGCTTTTATTCTATAGTGTCTAGATTGCACAGCTGGGAAGATTGAACAACACTATTATCTGCTGCATTAACTCCTAGGAAATTTTCAAACATTGTTTGGTTTCAGATACTAATAAATTTGGACAGAAAATGCTGGAAAAAATGGGGTGGCAGCATGGAAAAGGTCTAGGACCCAAGGAAAGTGGCATAACGGAGCATATAAAGGTCTCTTACAAAAACGACAGTAAAGGTAATGTTTAAAAAAATTTATCTCCATCCTTTTTCTGACTCACTTCCTTTACAATAGGTATGGGTTTCAAGGAATCCAATGATCAATGGACAGAGCACGATACAAATTTCAGCGCTTTGCTGCAATCACTAGGAGGCAGCGGTAAAATTGAAGAGGTGAAGGTGAATTCACTAGAGAAGAAATCGCAGTCCTCCAGAGCCAGAGTTCACTACCAAAAATTTACCCGTGGAAAGGATTTGAGCCGCTATTCTGAAAAGGACCTGGCTAACATATTTGGCAAAAAGACTCTCAAAGAAGTGAAAATTGAAAATCCAGTCACTGTCAAGAGCGAAGGATCCAGCTCGAAAGAAAACAATTCAGGGTTCCTTTTCAACGCAGGTTCTATGAGAGATTACTTTCAGAAAAAGCTACCAGGCTTTGGCAATAGCCATGGCTACATGGTGGGCAATAACGGAGTGCTCAAAAAGGCTGATGACGATTCGGAAAGTGAGCTTAAGCCGAGTTTTGGTTTCGGGTTTAAAAGCGAAAAAATATCTGAGAATGAAGATGAGCCGACATTCACGTCTTATATCAAAGAAGACTCGTCTACAAAGAGGAAGGCTCAGGAACCAGTTGTGGATTTGGTGTGTTCGCCCATGAAGAAGCCAAAAAAAGATAAGAAAAAGAAAGAAGCAGAAGAGAATCTTGGGTTGTCCAATCCTTCCTTCAATCCTTTAGCAACCCCTATAAAAATACAAAAGCATATACTAGAACCAATTGAAGAGGGCCTGTCAGAAAACGAAGAAACCGTAGAGCAAACAAAAGAAAAAAAGAAGAGGAAGAATATCTTGCCAGTTGCTGAACTGAAAAGTTATGAGCATCTTGATGACAAAGCTAGCGATGAGAGTCCCAAGAAAAAGAAGAAGAGTGTTGAAATTGATGATGCAGGCACAACCAACCCTGTTTTCAACGAAATAGTGGAAGATAGTGGTAGCTTCGAAACGACAAACAACCCATATGAAGTCAAAGTTAAAAAGAAGAAGAAAAAGAAGAGAGATTGTGAGTATAGCCAAAAATCTGTCGCAGATGAGCCAGACACAAGTAGGAAGAATGGTGAAAATTCGCATTTTGACAATCCTTACTTTGATCAAACAGAAGAAAATTCCAACCATATTGAAGTTGAAGAGAATCCATTCGAGGTGAAAGTAAAAAACAAGAAGAAAAAAAATAAGAAAATCACAGAAAGCATAGAAAATCCTGAAACTGAAGAAAACTCCATAGGTCCTAATCAATTTGAAGAAAACCCTTATGAAGTTAAAGTCAAGAAAAAGAAGAAGAAAACTTCCGTATTTGACCATCAGGAGGTGGACGATACAAAGGAACATTCATTGGGCATGCATCAGATTGAGAAAAACCAACCTGAGAAAAAGAAAAAGAATACCATGGCAATTGATAATCCAAGTTTCAATGATGCTGAAGAAAATTCAACTGGTATATATCAGGTTGCAAATAATCCTTATGAAATAATGAAAAAGAAAAAAACAAAAAAACAGCCAGTTGACAACCCCAGCTTTGTTGATTCAATAGAACCGGAAATTAAAGCTGTGGAAAACCCATACGAGATCAAAGTGAAGAAAAAGAAAAAATCAAAGAAAAGCTCTGATTGTAACCCAGCTGATGCAGAATCAACACCTACTGAAGCTGCAGAAAAAGGAATCACAAATCCCGCCATGTGCTTGGATGATACAATAGAAAACTCTTCATTAATTGAAGACAATGACTTGATGTTCAACATCATATCGACTCCGGTCATGAGGCAAGAAAGGACTATGACTGTCGACAGTGTTACCAAGGTGGATAGTGCGAGAAGAAGAAAAAGTGTGAGGTTCAGCGACATTACCCAAGAACGGATCATTCCCAACAAGGAGGAAATGCGAGACATGTACCAGGATGAGACCAGTGGAGACAAACTCAAGAAAAAAAGGAAGGAGGGGGTCGATAATGTTAACTTTGATAAACAGAAGACTAGTTTGGAGGAAAATTTGGACAGCATATCGAAGACTCTGGATACTTATCAAGCCGAGATTGACAACGACATAAACGAAGAGAAACTGAAGACAGTTACCATGGAAGATATAATGGTGGGAGAAGTGGGTAATCCACATGGAGATAACGAAAAGTTGCCTGACGGGACTAAGTTGAAATTCAAATATGCAGATTTGAATACGAAAACTCAGTTTTACCACTTGGATAAAGTCGGCCCAAAGAAGTCTTATAAGCATTTGATTAAAGGGGATATTCTAGTCATGTTTAAGGGTACCAATTTGCACAAGGTGAAGGGGTATGGGGCTAGGAAAAAGGTGGAGGATTAAGAACAGATTTGTTTTTATTGAATGAATGCAACTGTTGTGTTTTGTGAATAAACATTGTTTTAAGGATATACTGGATTTTTATTGATTTCCTTGATTTCAGATAATAACCAAGTTGAATCATCACAAATACAAATGCTTTATTCATAACTGGATAATGTTGTAAAAATTATAGTTATAAAAAATAATAATTGATGAACTTTATCAAGTATAAAAATAAAAACAGCCTTTGACCAAGGGCCTTCAGCCATATATAGTGAATCAAGATTTCTAGAGACTTTAGCGATCAATATAATGAGGGGTATTTTAAATGACAAGACAGCATGTCATTTTATCTCTTTGCCTCTTTTTATCGGTGTCTGTGGAGCCATTAGAAATCTCGATTTGAAAATGAAAATTACATTGGATTATATTACAAGAGAAATTGGTTTTCTATGATTTTTTAAGAGAATTTCTGTTTGACTTTTTCGAATTTTTTCTTGGGTATAGTACTTTTTGTCAATGAAAAAAGACGTCATTTAAAATGATTTTTTTAAATGGCATATGTGCATGGGGTCGTGTGATATATCATTCCAAACGTCTTTCAATTCTCTATACGATAGAAATATTTCAAACAAAATCTATCCAAACCATGCTATAATGTAGGTAGGTGAATAACTCTCCTTAAGAAACCCCACCACTGTTAAATTTTTAACGGACTGAAATATTCGTGTTTGAAAATGGTCGATGTTCAAGATTCGGAAGAACATAACTCGAAAAGTACTTGAGACCCCCTAAAAATTTTTTTAGATTCGTTTTTTTTTTTCGAGGAAGTCCACTAAACCTCTACTTTTACCTACCTGATAATCATACTTTGATCCTGTTTAAAAAGTTCATTAGGATATTTTTTTGAAACACTCCATATAGAACACTCAGTTCAATGAAATGTCAAAATTGAGAAAGTGTGTGTCAAAATGCCAATAAAATGAATACAATCACCGTAAGAATTCCTTATACTGATTATAACATTTAAGAATAACCTTACACGTTATTTGCAGCCTTTTTCGCACTTTCGATTGTGTCCACTGAACGTTGGTTCTAACTCAGTTACCCACTATGTATGTCATATAAACGAAAAATGTTGCAAACAAGGATGCTGTATTGATTTCGATAACTATTTGAAGTATTTTCAATCCTGGTATTTTTGGTAAGACACTTTTATTTATGCGGTATTTGATCGTCAGCTGGGCTTAAAGTTCCTTCAGTAGGAAGGTAAGATATCTTGACCCCAGTGCTTTGTAAACTATTAAGAGCAAGTCTTAACATGAATAAAGCTTAAAGTTCTTCTTAAGCATGAAGACAGGCAAATTATATTAAACTCTTATAGGTACTCACGCCTGGAGAGGAGTAGGTACTTATTCATATCATTTCAGTAATAACCCAATTTTCCCTATCAAAAGCACACCCTTCTTGGCCTTCTTTGGTGAAGTGTATATCGTACATCGCGACAACAAAATATCTCAGTTTGCAACCTCTTCCAAAAGTATTTGATTGATCAGAAAATAATGTTTTGGATTTTTCAATATATTTTCAGGTTGATCATCTTGCTGGTTGTCATCATAATTTATAGCTGCGCTTGGTATTGCAAAAAAGTCAAGATGACTCACAGACCGCTGAACATAGAGTGCCCTAACCAGAGTTCAAATTCCAGTACTATTTCAACTGCTCCTTCCCCAAGGAGACACGATGAGGTTGACCAATTTTTGAATTGCATTATTCAGACTTGCAACAACCGTAAGTATACGACATTAGGGTTGAATCTCAAATATTTTTCAATGTATAATAGCGAGGCGATGATGGTAAACGTTATTGTTCGTAATATAGTAGTAGTAGTAGTAGTAGTATAGTAGTTGAGAACAATGGCTTATTTGTTTGTCCCCCCATCGAATTTTTGACAACTGTCATATTACGTCACTGACAGAGCTCTATATTTTAACCATACTTATATGCCAAATTCCAAAAACAGTCAATTTGGAATATACATCTTGCTTCCTGACCATTATTTCTCGTATTTAGACTGTTATTTACACCTACCTATCCAATTGAGTCATATCTTTCAACTGTTATACGATATAAAATATACACTTTAAATTATTATTTTTTTCCATTGAGTGTAATAATTCAGGTATCTTTGTCAATACAATGTATTTAAAGTTGCAGTTACATTTATTGAGGTACAAAGTTCAATTCAAATAAGGTGGAAATTATTTCAGAAATAAATTCAAAACTAAAATCAAATATAATAACATAAATGCAAACAATTTTTTTTAATGTTCAAAACTTCTTGCCCTCTTTGATGATGTTGGACCCTCATCGTGCTCTAACCCATCATTTTCTGAGTCACATCTTCCGTCTCCTCCATCAATTCGTTGATGAGGTCCTCCTATTCTTTCTCTAGTGGATGAGGAGTGTTGAATGCTTCGTTGGAGCACCCCCTACTTTAGATGCTACAACGACAGAAAGTCGTCAAATGGTACATTTTAGCCAATATCGGAAAAATTCTAGTCTTTCAGCCGTCGAAAGTCTGTAGATCGATTCACTTCATGTACGTCTAAAAATTTTATCCCCGGCCTCAAAATGTCTTTTGGATTCATTAAATACAGTATTCAAAGAGATTCACAACTGTCGTTTTGTTTACAGGTCGTTCCCAGGAAGGAAATAAACGAACAGAATCACCTCCGAACTACCAAGTCGCTCTCAGCATGCCGAAGCGTCACAAAAGTACCCGAATTGCTCGAATCCATTTCAGTGACGAAGTCAACAACGTCAGAAGAGGCGAAGATTCTTCAGAAAATGAACCTCCACCCAGATATGATGACGCCGTCGTCCCAAAAAAAGACAATGAAAAATAAATGTATTTAATTTGATCGAAATTGAATTGTTCCAGCACATTCAAGCTGATCTATGTATTTTTTTAGTTTTCCAGTGTTGTTCTTGTCTTGGTGTCACGTGTTTTGAGTTTATTAAATTTTGTTTTCAGGACCGTTGATTTTTGATTCTTTTGTATTCTACTTTCTGGATTGTCTATGTACGCGGGGTCCCCGCAAGGGTTATCGCCGCCCGCGTGCAGGTTCTAGAATCTTCTAGAGCCTCTGTTCTGGTTTGAAAACATTACCGCGCTTCCTCTCTGGTGGTCGAACTTCCTAGAACTTTACTTTAGTGTTTTTCAAAAACGCTCTCGCCTTCAGCTGCTCCGGTAAGAATAGTGGCAGAACTGGGATGTCAACATTCAGCTCCAGTTTATGGGAAGGCACACATGTTAATTCCAAGGTGTAAAAAATTCTACAGGGTGAGTTGTACTGTCGTCACTGCCATCGTGTCTGCTGATATGTTTATTTTTGATTCGCCGACTAATCTTTCCAATATATTTTTTGGCAACGTCGTGTACAAGGAATTTAGTGATCCATTTTTATTATTCACGAAAATGGCACGTAACCTTCTGTTGTTCAACTCGTAATTTGGTAATATTATTTTCATTTACTAAAATTTCATCATTAATAATGATAACACGTGAAATATTTTTTAGATGATGGAATAATTCTGGCACCTCCATATGTATTTTTGGGAGCATGAAGTATGCCTTGACTTGAATACATTTTTTTTTATTCAAAGTTTGTTATTTCCTCAGAAGTCTTCGATAGACTTGTGCGAGGCCCTTACTTTTCTTTTTAACGTATAATGCGATGCATGTTTGAGTAACATATTGAATATTACGTAAAATCTATATCGTGAAGCAACTCCTAATTTTACGCAGTGCCGCACCGTGTGAACTACGCAATCAATACATCTTACAATTCCGACGTCTAGCGTCGGGTGTTCGACTCAGGGCGTCGACTTGCAGTGTCGGGCCAGCCGGTTGTTTTCCCGATAGAAAAACAATCAGATCAGATCAGATCAGACCAAACAAACAAACACTGAATGGTCGACGAGCCGTTTTGAAAAAAAGTGTCGCAAGGATGAGCGTCAAGGTAAGTGCGATTATCGGCAATATTAGTATTAATTTTTCTCGCAAACACGACGAAAATATGTCGACTTCGGTTACGTCAAAAGTTCACAACTTCAATTCTAATTCCTAATAATTCGAGACGTTTATTCAATCTAGTCGTCCCGGATTGTCGACTGTATAAACAAGTGACGATTATTTACTGCACATCGTTTATTGGTTCACACTTTCGTGGGGTCACATACCAGGAGTGTTTTTTTTCTTTTCGAGTGGCAGTTGGTTGAAATCTGCTTTGGTGTGATTATAAATAATATCATGAACGGTTCTGTGAAGCAATTTATGCACAAATGACTTCCGCAGAAGGACAAGTGGGCAATCATAATGGAAATCAGGTACACCATTAATTAACTACTTACTTGTCTAAGTTAGCACTTTGTGTCTTTATTATACGATAAATGTTTGCCTCGCACACAAAATACTGAAAAGTCAGGAATAATTCGTGATTCATATTTTTTTCTGGACCTGACCATATCTGAGCCGTACCATATTTTATAGACAACTTAGGGTGAAGTTGTGCCAAAATAACAATAACAAAATGAAAACTTTAGAAAAAATTAAAGATCGCATATTGAAAACAAAAATAAACGTAAAAAAACTTTTTAAAAACAAGCTTAGTGAACTAAATATGTAAAATAATATAAATATTTTGTATAAACCACTTAAAACTTTTAAGAAAATATTTAAACTTTCAAAAATTGCATTTTTTTTCGAAAATGAGGGTGTCTGATCTCCCCAACTGACATTTTCTCCGTAATTTTCCACGTCCGAAACTTCTTCCAAAAAAGGAGAGGGCCGACCGACATTCGAGCTTTATACGAATCTTCAACTTTCTGCCGTTACTTGATGAAGATCCATAGTAATTGTATAGACAAGAGATGATTTCATCTTCACAAACTTTTATTTAACCACGACATGTTTCGCTATCACATTAGCTTTCTCAAGTGATTATAATCACTTGAGGAGGAATCTTCGAGGGAAGGAAATATCTCGTCATCGTTCGCAAGAACTGTGCTGAGTATGCTGCCGTAGTATAGTATGGTCTTTCGAATAAGATGTAACATAATTATTCATTTTGAAATTGGTTGACGATACTTCAGTTGGACTACAGGTTGTGATGGACTTTTCATTGGAGATAATCACGTTGATTTTTTAGGCAATGAAAAGTCCATAACAACCTTTAGTCAAATAATTTTTTTTGTTAGAATTAGTTGTAGTTGAGCACTCGTCAAATTCAGAATTATTTTTATGTATAATAGTTTTGGCATTTTTCGAGTTTTGTAATGAAAATGATTTTTTTAGAAAAGGATTCGAGATTTCCAAACAGTTATTTCTTGGTTCATAGACGATTTTAGGATTCTTTGCTGAGAAAATAGTTCTATAATTAATTTTGTCAAAATAAATACGTACTATAATAAACAGAGAATGTTATGAAAAGTCTAGATGTACATAAATATTTATATCAGGGAGAGCGAGTGCGTAGTTTAGAACGAGAATGAGGAAATATTATGTTTCTTGTTATTATCTTTGTCACAAAAATTCTGTTAGCGTAATTCAAACATTTTTCCATCAGTCTCTGAAACATTATTTATACTGGCAGCGTTTCCATGATCTCACGGTTTCCCTACTTGTAAATGATTATTTATTGACTATTGCTTCAACGAATTGAATAAAAACAGAGTCCGCCTGTTGATATTTTCTATCACCGTAGTCAATTACCGCAAGGCAATTAAGAGGCAATATCAGCGCGTCATCACGAAAGTCAAATTTTATCATTGCGCCTCACATGTTGGGTGTATGGAGATATATTTTTCAAGAGCGATAGTGGAGGTAACGAAGCACTTGTCCGTAAAAAAACTACGTAGCTGGGAGCGCCAATAAGGTAGATAGCTTCTAATCGTAGAATCGGTTTCTTCTGATTCTATAATTCTCCTAAGAATTCGGGAATTTGCCTATTTTCTTGATTTATCAAACCACAAAAAAAATTCCCTCAAAGTCATCAAAACCAAAAATCAGTTTAATTCCCGAATTCTCACAAACGAATTGAATCATGTGTTCCAACAAAATTTTCGCAAAAAAAAACTGAACGCTCAAAACCGATTCCCGTTTCATCAAGGGTATTGTTTGCTCTTAACTTCTATACTTTAATATTCCAGAATACCTGGTAGCAAATATTAGCTTAATGATTGGGGAAGATAAGATAACCCAAAATAGTCAGCAAGTCTGTCATAATAGTTTTTTAATGCTGAAAGTGCACTGAGGAAATGATTTTTTTCCGTCGTTTGGGAAATAATGTAAGTGAAAATTTATGTCGTGAGCTTTCACTGATATTTCTTGTTTAACAGTTGTTGGTAGCGCACGAATTTTAACGAGCTTGTGAATTATAGAAATGACACCAAAAATATATGCACACTCTATTATTGACTTTATTTTTGTGGTTTTAAATGTAAGATCAAGGAAACATAAACAAGTATAGAAAGGCAAATTTTATCAGTAGCTTATCGTATTGAATTTGCCTATCCGAAAAGATAAGTCCAACAAAACTAAATAATAACTTTCTTTTTCATACAGACACGTTGGTGTTTCCGAGATTATATCAATCTCTGTTATCTTGTTGAAAACTCTATCTGTATTATATTCGGAGATGCTAAAATCTTTCTTTTACTACAAAGGAAAAAAATCTGAGGGAGTTAAATCTGGAGATCTTGGAAGTCACTTGATAGGTCTTTTCCATCCAATCAAACGGTTATTGTTATAATAGTCACCCAATCATTATACTACAGGCCCATAATGTTGCTTCATTTAAAACTCGGTTGACATTTGGAAAAATTTGATTTTTCAGCTGGTCTACAATTATAGATTCTACCACAGTGGTTGTAGGTCTTTATTTGTTCTTTACGGAGCCTGTTTCTTCAAATTTTCCAATTTTGTTACTAACTTACGTATTCATGGCTAATATTTTTTCTGGCAAATTTTGTTCTTCAGAGAAACATCAACATATCGTCACGTGCAACAGTTGCCACGTCCAGCATCACTTAATGTGAGAAATCAATAGTTCAGGAACTGACGGGCGACGCAATTGTCACCATTCTATTGTATTTATTTGCGTCAATATTCTCTCCCAAGGACGAAGTTGGGAGAAAGAAAGAGGAGGCAACTAGGACAATGCCATCGTGTCATTGGAAATAATTAGCCGACAAAAAAATTGAAATTAATGGTTCATCAATATTAGCTTCAAAACAGCCAACTCAATTATTCATGGTCGACTCATTGAATGACAGTCACGAGGATAACTACCACCGGAACAAAAGTTATGAAATATAAAAAACATGGTGATTTAAGTTTTGTACACAAACTTTCAAATTGTATGATTATTTGTTCAGATATTGTTGAACTTGATAACTTGAAAGTTTCGAATAAAACAGTAGACCCATAACCCTTTTCAGTGCCATGCCACTCAACTACTCATGTTACAAATCTTTAGTGAGACAAAACATTAAAAACCACCCAGAAAATAAATTTGGATCCACTTACTATAAGGCATTGTATATTTGTTTTGCTTTGTCCAACTTGAGATATAGGATAGTTTTATCCCGATAAGTCATCCTCAATATATTTTATTACAATTTTGAAGTTTTTTTATATAACAACTAGTTTCTTCCCGTGACTTCACCATAAAATGAGTTCGACAATAACATAACGTTAATATATTGAGGGGTTAGTGGCGAATCAAAAATAGATACATCAGGCAAAATCATAAGTTGTTTTTATTTTATTTTGTACAATTTTCAATTTAAACAAACGAATCATAATCTCCGACCCCGAAAACCCCCAGATACTAATTTTGAATAGAATCGGATCATAATTACAAAACTCGTAACTCGCCATTTTGTATTGTTCTACAAAAAACAAAAATGTCACATTGCATTGAATTATGTAAACCTGACAAATTTCAAATCAATCGGACGATTAGAAGTGGTCTAAAAATTGGTTACAAGATTTGACCATGACATTTTTTTTTCAACAGAGTGAATTAATATAAGTGTGGTAAAAAAAATAATAAAAATAATCCGCATATTCAGATGAAAAAAAAAACTCGACGTTTTATTTATGTTTTTCATGTCTTGTTTATATCTTACATTGTTTATAAAAAATTGAAAACCACAGTTCTTCAATTTTTCCAACGGGGATCGATATGTCTTGAGCCTTTGAAAAATAGCTCCAGTAAACAATAATAAACGTGAGATTTTTATTGAACAATAGACAAGTTTCCATATTTCTGTTATGGTTATGGTACCTCCTCTCTGATTCGTTTAAGATAAAAAAATACACATTATAATTACACTCAATCTGTACATTATTGATTAGTATAACCTCAAGATAGATGCGTTTTGTTTTCGTGTTAAAATCGATCGGCACTTGTTTGTTTTCCCTTAATTAATACGGTTGGATGTCAAAACACACCTCCGTTTTCCAGTTAACGTTCTGCGACATAATTCGCATATATAAATTGCCATTACTTCGGTGCAAACTCCATTCGAGAAAAGTCTTTTGCGATGTTTTTGCGGGTGAAGAAATTGCAGAAAACGCTCACGAAATATCTAAAAAAAGTAATTTCTATCTCAGCACGCTTCTGAGAATAAATTATTTAATTTGTTTCAGATGACGAGATATACCAATGCAGATTTTGCTGATGATGACAGTGTCAACAGTGTTCAACTCAACGAAGGTAAGTGAAAGAAAGCAAACATAATACTTATAGTTGATTTCAATAAAGTCCAGGGAACTTTTTGTCTTTTACGGTTGCCACATCGCCTTTAAAAAATTATGCCGCAGTTGTAGACGGAATGAGGTAAATCACGTCTAGACTACGGCCAACAGCTGGTTCAGCAAGCAGTTTTTTCAGTCAATTGATCCTTTCAACGATATAAACAAATTTTTGTTGTCATAAGCACTACAAATGGAGTATTCAACGAATACCTCTAATCGTTCGACCGATTTTTTCAGGAATCAGTACCAGCACTACCCACATCAGATATCATGCGGGTACGACAGTGTGGAAGGCCCGTTCTGCCCTAGAAAAAGTACTTCTTTTATTAGTGGGAATATTGTTGTTCGTTATTTTCATCCTTGCTGTCATTTTACACATTACGGAGCATAGGCTGAATGAATCTAAGGTGAGTGGCTTTTCTGCATTTGCAAAAAAAATTAGCGAAATACGAACAATAAATTAATTCAAGTGGTAATTGGTTAGCATACATTTATCCTTATTCACTGAAAAAAGTGCGTCTTTATATTTATTAACTGATTTCACTTTATTTATTTTTGTTAGTTAGGCAAGGCTAATTACAGATGAAGATGATTACTAATTGAAATTGAACTAACTCAGAAATATACAAAATATTTGTGGGATATTAATGATCATCAACCGATATGCAAATTGATACTTTCATTTGATTATTTATTTTATGAAAATTTATGTTGGAATACTGGATAAAAAAATAACTACTGTCTAATTTCCACTGAACCTATTTGTTACGACCGGCTTCAGCTGACTTAATACTCTTCAAAATATTTTCGATCCCATTGTTCTACATCAAATCGTTCAATAATAATTGACATTTCGAATGAAAATTGAAAAAAAATATTGACGGAATTAAAAAAAAAAATGGTTGAAAAGAAAATATAATATGATAAATAAGTATTTTATTGATCATATCCATATCAATACAATCACAAAATTCAACTCTTTATTTTTTTTTAGTCAATTTTCCCGGTCGAAAGTAACAGTAACCATGGTCCTTGTCTCAACACCTCGTGTATACACATATCCAACAATATCCTGGAAGCGATGGACATGTCGGTGGATCCTTGCCAGGACTTCTATTCGTACTCGTGCAAGGGTTGGGTGAAGGCCAACCCCATACCGGATGCCAAAAGCACCTGGGGAACGTTCATGAAGCTGGAATTGCAGAATCAGTTGGTAGTTAAGAGAGTTTTGGGTGAGTGAGTACCGTTAACAGAAGCTGATTTCAATCCCCCCATGCATTAGGAAACTGATGAATGCAATTTTCGTCAAATAGAAATTGGTTTTGAGTTTACAATGTCTTTAAACTTCAGCAGTTTGAGAGACAAATTTCGATAGGTATAAGAACAAAACGAGCGGAAACTTCAGTGAATTGCCGTTGTAGATCATTCCAATTATCAGAATTTTGAAAAAGTAACACAAAAATTCTTTTTTGATTGTTACAGTAATAAATGTTTTGATACTTTAAAAACTGCTTACTATCTGATTACCTGATTAGTTTATTTGAAAAGAAATACTTTCGTACGTTTGTTTTTCTTCATCACTCTGATACTGCGTATCCATGCCATCAGCTGGCAACTCATAATAATAAGATTATTTTTCAACAATTATCAATTCGAAATTCCACAGTTGCCGGTTCTTACGGCTATGAGTGAAACCACCTCCCCTCCTTGAATACGCTCCTGCGTGAAATACTCTGTACTCAACCCTATAATTATCATTTGTAATTTGTTTCAGAGCAACCAATCGATTCGTTGAAATCCAAGGCCGAACAAAAGGCGAAAATGTACTATGAATCTTGTCTGGACGTCAACGATACAGTCGAGACTCTTGGTAGTGAGCCTATGCTGGATCTTCTGAAAAAAATAGGGGGATGGAACATCACAGACAGCGGATTCAACATCAGTACCTGGAGTTTGCAGAACATCACGCAAACTATACAAAATAAATATAACATAGGTATGCTTTCAATGACAATTTCCAGTTTGATATGGAAACTATGAATCTCCTAAAAGATTAGGAATAACCGTGTGTTTGATAGTAAACATTTTCTGAAGAATGTCTACAAAGTCTAACTAAGATTTGAATAAAACACTTTTACCTATTCTCCGCTAGAAGTTTTATAGTTTTTTGACTAGTTTCGATTTTTACAGAATCTTCAAAACATAACTGAACATCTATATTACTCCATATTATTATATACCTACAATCTTAATTACATATTCACCTGGCTTCTAATTACTAACTATCAATCTAAGAGGTTACAAGAATCGGATGATAACATCTATTATAGGTTCAAGTGTATAACAACCCATACAAACTAAGTTGTTCGTTTAATACATTAGAATTACAGAATTTATTTGACTTTCCAAACATGTTCATCATCTTACCTTTGTTATAGTTATGGAGGATTTTTTATTTATCTTTATATGCTTTGTGTTTTAAATTGTGTAGGTTCATACATACCCGGTTTTTTATCTTACATGTTCTTTGTACCTAATGTCAAAACTTCTACGTGTTTGACCCGTATACATAGCTGGACAGTCACCACATTTCAGTCTATATATTCCTATTTTTTTCATTCCTTCCAATTTACGTTTGGCGTTGAGTTGCCGTTGCTTTTGAAGGACGTTAACTTTCCCTGCATGAATAATACTAACATATTTGTTGTCTAGTTTTATGGATGTTGCATAGTTCTTTTCTGATGGCTATTCTTTCATATTTCTGAATAGTCTTGTTGTTTGAAGCTTTTTGTTTTGTTATATTGATTTCTCATTACCGGTTCTGATCAGACAGAGGTATACCTAATAATGGTATCCTGAGAAAGAGGTATAATGAGGCTTGGCATATCAAACAAATTTGCCGTTATGGGTTCGGGACGAGTTGTTATGTTCTACAATTGATATTAGAAAGACTATAATCACAATTAGTAAATATAATGTTTGGTTATGTTATGAAGATGGTGTAAATATCGAAACCAGTCAACAAACTATAAAACTTTAAGTGGATAGAAGACAAAAGTGTCTTATTATATTCTTCGTGAACATAGATTTTCGTCAATGAAGTTAGTGGACAAATGAGTCTACTCAAAACAACTCTCTGACTATTCCTATTTTGCAATTAGTATTGGTTCACTGAGAAGTCTCATTTCCAATATTTTTTTTACAATTATTGGTATTGCAGGGGGTCTATTTTCTTACGCTGTTGGAGAAGATGACAGAAATTCAAGCAGATACGTTCTACAGATAGATCAAAGTGGTTTGGCACTACCCACCAGGGATAATTACCTAAATAAAACGAAGGAACACAAAAAGGTCTTGGACGCCTATTTGGAGTATATGACTAAGGTATTTATGAATGGGTCGTATTTAATCGAGCACAAAAGTAATATTGATATGATTTCCAAATATTTATCTTGTGTATGCAAAAATCATAGTTGAGCACCAAAATTTAATAACCAAATTATTTATTTTTCAGCCCTCAAGTATTGAGTCATTCTTGAACACTATATATTTGAGCACCAAAATAAACTTAGCTTGCGAGTCAGAATGGCGTGAAGTGGTAGGTCGGACAACATCATAGTCGTCTTGCCCCAGCCCGATGAATTATAATCCACTGTATACATTATATATCTTTGCAAATGAAGTAGCTGGGGCAGGACGACTCTAAGTTTGTCCAACCTACCCTGTCACTGACGAGAGGCAAACGCGTTTTCTGGTTGGCTTCTCCAGCCAAATGAATGTTAATCTACAGTTCAATTGCAATAAGCATTTGCAATTAGGAAATACCTGTTGGATGTATTTCAGTGTCCTTCGTGGTATTAGCCAGGGAAGTGGTTGTTTTCTGTTAGATGTTTTCCTCATATTTTCCACATGGTGGAAATATTTGGAGAGAAGGGAACTTCGACATTGTCGCCTTTAATATTTCATTTTCTTGATACTCTTCGGCAAAAACTCTTGAACTCAGTAGCGGTGTTAGTTGTGCAGTAATACCAATCAAATTTAAACAAGATTGCCTACTACTAGAAGTTTATTTCTTACCGAAGAAAACTTTTACTTCAATACTTTTTTCAAAGGTTATTCGATTTCAATGACAGTTATACAAAAAGTAATGAATGCATCTGACAAAAAAATTTGACAGAAGACATTTGAAGGGTTGTTTTGATACTGGTGGTGCCATCTTTTGCCCATTCCTATTTACCAGCCCGTCCTCGTAACTGTTGTTTATTCTTCAGGTAGGTGTTCTACTTGGAGGAAACGAGAATTCCACCAGGGACCAAATGAAGGCAGTGATAGAGTTCGAAACCAAACTGGCCAACATAACGACCCCAAGCGATTTGAGAAGAGATGAGGAGCACCTGTACAATTTGATGACTATCGGCGAACTCCAGGAGAAAGCTCCATTCGTGAGTAAAGAAGTGAACCTTCGGATCTTGACTTCTGATATCCTGTTTACAGATAGACTGGAGGAAGTTTTTTGAAGACGCAATGAGGACAGTAAACAAGAAAATCACCACTAAAGAGCAGATTGTGGTTTACGCTCCCGACTATCTCAAGAATTTGACGATTCTGATCAAGAAGTACAACGAAACCGAAGAGGGGAAAATGTAAGTTCCGCAAGGTTTCGTCTTGGGATTCTTTTTTTGAACGCTTTATTTGTAGAGTATTGAACAACTACATGGTTTGGCAAACTGTAAGGGTGTTCACCGTGTGTCTATCGAAAGCATTCAGAGACGCTTACAGAGGCCTCAGGACAGCTCTAATGGGATCTGAAACTGGGGAAGAGCCGCAGTGGAGGTATTGCATACAGGATACCAATAATGTTCTTGGTGAGTTCTTGAAACACACCCTAGTATATTATGAGGTTTTAAACTTAAATTCCAATACTTTATTGTTTATTGTCATGGACCCGTCGCAATTGTATTTACGGGTGCAACTCAAATTCCAGGTTTTGCTATCGGTGCCATCTTTGTCAGGGAAGTATTTCATCAAGATTCCAAACTTCAAGCCGAAGAGATGATAAATAACGTCAGGGAAGCTTTCAAGAAGAATTTTCATAATTTGAAGTGGATGGATGACGATACCAGGCAAGTGGCCATTGCCAAAGCTGACGCAATCTCTGATATGATAGGTAATTGATTCTTGATGGATGGATGGCCATTTGGAACGTTTTTTTTCCAATTCATCAAAACAATTCTCTTTTTTTTAGGTTATCCTGAGTTCGTCAAGAACATGAACCAATTGGATGAAAGATTCGAAAACTTGTCAGTAAGGAGCAATGCATATTTTGAAAACAATATACAAATTAGCCATTTCAACCTCAGGAAAAATCTGCAGAAAATCAATGAACCCGTCAACAAAACAACATGGAGTAAGTAAATAACAGAATCATGAAAGTTGCATGGGAAGTGAGTGGCTTTCAGAAAAAAAATAATACTGGTCATTAATCGGTTTGTACCATTCAAGGTAATGGAAGTTACAGAGCTGTGCAGAGCATCGACAAAAAGCACCTCGAGCACTAAGCACTCTTGAAAAAGTGCTCCGAAATCTCGAGCACTAACCACTTTAATTTATGAAATGCTCGAATGGTGTTTTTAGGAATACGTTACGAGGTGAATATAATCTAATCTAATTTCGTTTGCTCGAGGTTTTCGTTACGACCCGTTATTGACCCGCCAGAAAAAGGTTCTCTCTCCCACTCATTGGTCTCATGCATAAAACAATAGGCGATATCTCCGTAGTCTTTGGAGATGATAGCATCAAATATGGTATTGTTGGATTCCTTATCCGAGAATAACTCGAACGGTAGAGCGCGTGGGTCATCGATATCTCGAGCCAAGCTACGCTATGCAAAGTTATGGTTTGGATGGTGACCTACGGACGACCTCCTTTCGAGATCTATGCTCCTCGGATCGTGCTAGGAATCGCACGTTACAAGGCAAAACCTCCTTAATTGTTAGCACGCACAAGTTTCGACTTTTGAGGGCGCTGTTCGTGATGTTGTAGCACAATAATTATTTTGGTGCTCATTTAAAATATATCCTTTATGAATCATTATTAGTTGACCTCATGTATTGAATGTCGACTGTCAAACATAAAATATTCTGGATGTTGAGATGTAAAATAAGAATAGTTGGCCCTGAAAATGAAGATTTATCCGTGAAATTTGGTGTGTGTAGACTTTTTCTTTTTTTTTTACAGGCATGTCACCTTCCACGGTAAACGCCTACTACACCCCGACGAAAAATCAGATGGTCTTCCCAGCCGGGATACTGCAAAGCCCCTTCTACGACCCATCATTTCCTCCCAGTTTGAACTATGGAGGAATGGGAGTTGTCATGGGGCACGAACTCACCCATGGGTTCGACGAC
Organism: Chrysolina haemoptera; assembly: GCA_958298965.1. Classification (NCBI taxonomy): domain Eukaryota; kingdom Metazoa; phylum Arthropoda; class Insecta; order Coleoptera; family Chrysomelidae; genus Chrysolina; species Chrysolina haemoptera. Next base: position 81,884 of record OY282594.1, on the reverse strand, counting down.
CAGGGCAGGCAATTCGATAAATTCGGCAATCTGAACCATTGGTGGAAGAATAAGACCATCGATAAGTTTAAGCAAAGGACGAAGTGCGTTGTGGACCAATATAGTGAGTAAAAAATCGCCATTAAAATGAACAATTCCTTGGCAAATGAACTGAGTAATTCCACCACTATTTAACTTCGATTAAGACCTCAACACGTTACCAACATAGCTTTGTGGTGTACTTCAAGGATCTATACTTGTATTATCAGTTCATTAACCGTTTTAGGTTTTTTGTCGAAAGTTTTCAGTTTTGGTCAAACATTTTCAGTCGTTGTGCGATGTTTATAGTCGTTTCCATCCAGCTCATAGCTTTTGTCAAATGTACTGAAAACGTCCGCCAAACGACTGAGAATGTTAACAAACAGCTCAAAACGATTCGAAATGTATTATAAATGGCTGAAATCGTTTGACAAATGAGTAGAAACGACCGACAAACAGCTGAAAACGGTTAACCGTTGGATGACAGTAGGTAAAAATGATTCAAGCCTTTTGAGTCATTTAAAACATCGTCTGACAAACGTTGGAAAATTATTGACAACCAATAGAAATGGTTCGCGACTAATAAGTTACACAGAGGCATTTCACTAGTATTGCCTGTACCATATAGATCCCCGCCTTTTTATCAATTTCAATTGGAAAATATCTCACAACCCATTTGGTATTATTGCACCGTATTTTTACTTTGTTCCAGACAAATATCAAATAAATGGCAAGAATATAAATGGCAATCAAACATTGGGAGAGAATATTGCGGACAACGGTGGACTGAAAGCTGCCTATCACGCATATCTAGAATTGATGGAAAACAAGCCCGAACCCCAAATGCTTCCTGGTATTCCCCTAAACCATAAACAGCTATTTTTCGTGGCATTTGCACAGGTAGGTCTTCCTTGTATATAGTATAATATAAGTATATACTAGTATATTATAGTCTCTTTATATCGATGATTATCACCTCCCAAAGAATATCTGAAATAAGAAGTTGTCGATTTGAAATAGATATTATTGACAACGTAGAAAAACGAGTCCAGTTTTTTAGAGGATTCAACCTCTTGGTGACTTTTACATACAATTTCTAGAAATTCATCTTTCAAATATTCTACATAGCTAGTAATATCATTCGGTTTTTGTTTAATAATATATTTTAGCCTTCCTTACTGATTATATTCCCGAAAAAATTTAGTGTAATAACACAAAAGCTGGATTTATCGTGTTTCTATATCACGATAATACGTAAATTAAAAAATATAATAATATACAAGTTGTTCTACTTTAAATAAGGAAGTTTGTGCTCACTTCCGGTTAACCTGACGTGCTACGCCACCTACGATATTTCAAATCGATTTTTTATGTTTACCTACGTAATATTCCTAATTTTTTTCTACGTCAAACATCAAATCATAAATATTAGGATGACAAATCATGGTGATCTGGCCAATTTAATGAATTTCATGTCCCGAATTGACGTCAAATTTGAACTTGTTTTTGAGAGTTCCTGCACATTGATAATCTGATGTTCAGTTGATATCAGAGTTTGTTATTTTACAAACAAAATCACTTTCAAACTCATTGTCCGTATTTTGATTTCTACCAAATTTTCGATAATATTCTTTTGTTTTACTGCGTCTGCAAAATCATTTCCTAGTGTTACCTGACTTTGGACTTCCGGATAGTCCATAGAAGGAACTGTGACATCTCAGTTTTGTTTAGACAATACTCAGTAGTAATACTATAAGTACATCAAAATATTCGGTTATACAATTCAAGAAATAGAAGCTACCCAAAACACCAAAACTACGTCACTTTCACTCGACGCGCGTTTCGCTAACAAAGTTAGCATTCTCAAGAGGTATACGCTTACTATAGTAAGCGTACACTTCCAAATCATACAGTTCCTCACTTGCTTCACTTGTGATATGATCAGGATATAAAAATGAAAATGTCAATATGCTTCAGGTCTGGTGCTCGACGGTGACAAAGGAAGCGACCAATCTCCAGATAGAAAAAGATTCTCATTCGCCGGCGCAGTACAGGGTGATTGGGGCGTTGAGCAACCTCAAGGAATTCAGCCAGGAATTCGGTTGCAAGTCCGGTTCCAAAATGAACCCCAAGTCGAAATGTGAGGTCTGGTGAAGCGATGCAGATGAAAAAGTAACTCGAAATTACTGCAGACAGTATTCTCGATAGGAATAGTTAATACTTTCGCTAGCAGCCGATTGAAATCTGCTTTTACGTTAATTCAACTGTTTTTACGAAAACCCGAGTTTTATTGGTATACTTGAAAGTCGAGAACTTTAGAGCTGCTGTGGTATTATCAAAGGATGGAAAAAATTAATGAAGGGGCAGTTATATCTTATATTTATTGACAAACGCACTCCATCAGTTAATTATATCTTCATTTGCACACAATATACAGTGTGTTAGAGTTTGAATAGCAACATATCTGAGTTTCTTTGATTGAGAGTTGGATCGTTTTTCGGATATTTGAAAGAAGATGTCTATTCTCCAGCATTTTCCAGTACAATTATATCTTTCGTTCAAAAGTTAGGCGAAAAACATATTTGCAAATTATTTTTGCCTAGAAAATAGTCAATAAAGATTGCTTATTTGATGAACCTAATATATGATATGTCATATGAAATTTGAAATATATATATATATATATTGAAATATGTGAAAATATCATCTAGCTTCCAGTAAGAAAAACAACAAAGTTGATGAAGGTTACAAAAAAAACGAAACACAATTTCAATTCTGATTACATCACGAAAGTTTATAGTCCTTTCTGCATAAATCTATTTAAAATATTAGAGTCAAGAAAAATCAACCTCAAAATTTAAAAATTTTCTTTTTTGTCAGAGTAACTACTTACACAGGGAGTAATTTGAAAATACTAGTTCAACGTGCTTTCATGGATATATTATTACGAATGCTTCGTATAAGACTGAACAAACTGCTGTGGTGGGTTCCAAACGTTGATAAATCAGCATTTACAACTCAATATCTTAGTTAGCAAACTCGCTGTTTATGAAGAATAATTAAAAGTGAGATGAACTATTCAAATCGAAACACACTGTATTGCTCAGCTTCCATTTTCACATTATCTGAAAATGACCAAATTCAAACCACAGATCTAGATGAGTACAAGATTTTGTTTAAAAGTGGTTGACTTATTTCACTTTGTGTAAGATTTTTCTGGTCAGGTATTGTCAAAAAGAAACAAAAAAATTAATTCTTTGGAATTTTATTATTTACGAATGAATTTATACACTCGATGGTGGCTATAGCAGAAACGTCGTGAATAATTAAATTGCAGAGAATTGAATTTGTTTTTTTTAAATAATCGAAGTCCAGAAGTACGAGATTATCGTGTATTCCTACAAACCGCTAGATGTATACAGGGTGTTGATTAGAGAAAGGTTAATGGTGTTCAAAAACATAATTGTAGCTTTAAATATTCTAAATATATACCCTAGCTTCTTCCTTATAAATTTTGAACACTAGATATGTGTCAGAGTTCTTTTATAAAGAATTCATTCAGTTTGACCGCACCGCCCTGTGTACGGAGAGTTCAAGTACTTATGTTATCCTTTGATTGTTAAAAGTATATATTGAGAGTTACCGAGTTTTTGATTTATATATAGTCATTTCCTAAAGAAAGAGATTAATAAAATCACATTATATTGTATATTAACAGTGGGTGAGAATTTGTATAGCTATGAAATAATTTATCAATCTCCTGCTATATGGAATGGACTCAAGAGTTGGACAATTGTGTATTTTAAGATAAGAGGCAAAAATAAAAAATGCTCAATGGATTGCAATTCTACTTTGCAAACCCTGTATACTAATAAACACAGTTCTTCAACGCTTCATATCATCTTATTGGTACATATTTATAAATTTGGTTTAGTATAAAGAAGGAACATAATTTGTGTACACTGTGTATATTTTTAACTGTGATAAAATAAATATATGTAAATATTTAGGTTAAATATAGAGTTTTATTTCGGGCAATTAAGATCCTTTTCCGTTTTTCGTAAATCCTGAGTATTCTAGAAACGAATACGAGAAGTATTGTAAAGAACTTTTACAATTTCACTTCAAAAATATTTATTTCAACACTTACAGTAGTTTATGTACCAGAATAACTGGGCTATAATATAATTTCAATCGGCTTTTCCAATACTTCCCCCAGGCGGCGAATGTCACGCTTTATATAGCTGGAAATTGTCCGTCCCATCTTTTCGGGATACTTGTTCCTTGCGTTTTCGAGTAGCCGTTAGAAGTACACCGACCGTCCGATGAATTCTTATCGAACGAAATGTGTTTACCGTGGCGTTCTTGAGTGGTGATGTCAGCTTGTTTATGTATTCTGGTCGATTCATCTGTTTCTTCGGATACGCTACAGTATGTCCAACAAATTCAGAAATCTGGCATGCTGAGGTTTTCATAAAAAATCTGGGATATTTTTCATTATCCAATTTCCGCAAACTTGGAGTTTATAATCAGCTGGTGCTTTGAAAATATAGTGAAGGACTCGTCAAAATTCTTTTGAAAATTTAAAACAAATTCCTGGCTTCCGGTCCCATTATTTTTGTTCGGCAGTAGGTTCTAAAAAATTACTATTATTATTATTATAGTCAAATGCACCACCCAGAATTGACAGCATAGTGCCTAAAGTTATTTTCTCCTATATCAGCATCGTTCTGTATATGTTTATGCTGGGTCAAATGACCCCCCAAATTATTATGCGGCCTTTAGTCAGAGCTGTCCCAAAGCACAGTGCTTAGTGCTCGTGAAAGTGCTCGAAGCACTTTTGTGCTCCTAAGCACTATGCTCCCGAGCATTTTCCTAATTTAATGCTTAGTGTTTAGTGCTCCGAAGCATTACTAAGCACTAAGCATTTCCCGAGGCCTTTCCATATAAATTAATCTTGTCGAAACATGAAGTCGCGGCAAATGGCCCCCGGCGGTACCCCCCCACCAAAAAATCAATTTTCTACGATAAGTACTGCGTTTAGAAGATTACTGTTTTGAAAAAATACTACAATTTTGTCAGTTACTTTTCCTATCTAAAAAAATAAGTTCAAAATAATTGAATATTACTTCTTCTTTTCAAACTAGAGATATCGACATATTTTTAAAACTGTTGAACCTCAGGTTAACTAAACTTAGAATTGGAAGGACAATCGATCTATGTGAAAAAAATGCAGGTTTCCATTTGAAATGAAAAAGTTGGTTTCGTCCTTTGGTATACCCTGTACCTAATAGCTAACTGAAAATATTTTTCATAGAATGGACATGATTGATTATGATTTCATACTAAGTTTTAAGTTTCTTATCCAACTGCTAGTTGAAAAACGTCTAATGCACGTAAAAGATATTGGCTTATTGAATTATCCTAATAATAATACTTTCACTTGAAAAACGTATTGATTAGGAATATTCAAAAAACATTTGATAGTCACGTAATGATATTTTGGAGTATGTCCGAATCGTTTAGACGAGGTCTATTGGTGTTTTATGTGAGATGCCCATGCACGGTGTTCTGAAACAGCTTCCAGCACTGGAATATTTTCAAGTTCATTCATTTCAACTACTTATGGATTACCCGATCCTTTTTATTATTAATACAAACTAGTTTGTCAAAAAAACAAGTTTATTCACTTCCACATTTCATACCATTCGACTTGAATAAGTTGAGTTGATCAATTCCAATATCGGTGAAAGAATTGTTTATTTGTTCAAAGTAACCAGAAATTTGATATACTCGAACTGTGAATTGATTTTGGTAAGTCAAAAATATTTAGATTTTTTTTCCCACAATTATAGACAACTAGAATAATATATTTCAGCAAGTATTGCATGTTCCCACAAAAACGAAAGAATTCTTGGGATCAGATATGTAACTGTATATTATTGTAAGAAAAACCCAATTATGTGGGTATTGTCTGATACCCATAACAAAAAAGCACTCAAACCGTTTTCCTCTAAAAATGTAATAAAAGTGTCAGAGGTGAATCAGTCAGGGAAGGCAAATCTATAGTATAAGCATTTGCTAGCGTTTATGCATACCACCCAATGAATTGAAGTTCAACGAGAATGTTTAATAATAATTTTTTCATAAGGAACATAATTTAAAATTATTGGCATAACTCAGGGCTATTATATCATATTGCGCAAAATTCTGTTATTGCTGAACGAGCATCTCTAATGTGTTTAATGTCTTCGGACAAAATTCGACAAAGCCGCTGGAAGAATCAAATAAATTTAACGAAAAATTCTGACGACATTCTCACAAAGTAGCAAATTCCTGACAGAAAAAGACTATTTTCTTGGCTAAACCACGACGAACATTAGACTACATTTAATGACATTTGTGCAACGTTCATCAAGGAAGATACTGTCAGTGCTTATTGTTATGAAGCAGTAGATGGTTTCCTTCATTTATGTTGGAGATGACCACCTGCAGACATGTTTCGGGGTTATTGCCTCTATTGATAGAAATTGTCGGACAGCATTTGATTATTTGAATCTGTTGTGGTATAAGGCAGAAAATTATGTTTTTTCAGTCGCAAATTTTTGCCTTATAGAGTAATGATGGTGATTGAAACATGTATCGATGTGCTAAAAATAGTGGTCCACCTTATCATGAAAATGAACCCATAGAAAGTATAACTTAACATCCATCAATTTTCTAGAACAAGATATAGAACATATATTTTCCATTAGTTTAAATTGGAATCAAAATTGATTGAATTCCAAATTGCAGTCTATGGTGTGTTTGCCACTCAGCACTTTGGATCACTCTTCAACGAAACATCAAAATGGCTACGAAAAAAACAGGAATCTTAGGAGGTAACTAGCACTTATATTAGGTATAGACTTTTATCAATGAATAAATACTTCTGTTTTTGTTTTAGGGGTGAATTTTATGTTATTATGTGCCATTATCCCTTCGGCTCTGGGGATACTAATGTTCATCTTTTCACCATATGAACTATTTATCCAATTATGGATTAGATTGACACCTGGTAAGATTCAATTATTTCGTTCTAACTACAATAATAATATTTTCATGTTGAAAAGGAGAGCTTTCTCTATTAAAATTGAAAAATGTGATTTTTTATATCTAAGAGAAAACAACTACTTTCCCGGCTAAAGCCTCGCCGAATATTGAACTTTTAATTATCTCTAGTTTTAATTGAAAATTCAAATAAAAAAATTAGATAGGGAGAATGTTATTCAAAAATATCACTCACAAAAATCGTTCATTTCATTGAAGCAAGAATCGCTTACACCAATAAATTTTTGTCGGCAAAAATCTATTTCGCTTTTCAAAGCTCATCTGGAAGAACGAAGCATTGGGAAGCAAGCTCTTCAGAAGCAATTTCACAAAGCAAAGTTGGAAATGATGGAAATATTTCTTCTGCGGTAACAATTTGATACATATTTTTTGACATACCCGTCATGGGTATTGCATTCTGATTTTATGTTTGAAAACATGAACAGGATGTTCATAAAATCAGTTGTGAAATCATCTGAGGCTGAAAGATAGACTTAAGTCGTTATTTTCCATCGTTCAAGATAACCTCTTGGGAGGTATTCATGTTGAAAACGGGAACATTATCTTTTAAAATTGAGAAATGTGATTTATTTGTAATATCTAACAGAAAACAACTACTTCCCCGGCTAAAGGCACGCTGGCCATGTTTGTTTTTCAGCCGCAGATGATTCCACAACTGATTTTATGAACAAACATCCTGTTTATATTTTCAAACAAAAAATCAGAAAAACTATATTAGCAGACTGGTTATTGACATCAGATAGTAAAGACCCCATCTTAATGACCAAAAAACAAGTTTTTAACAATTTTAGTAGTGCAGCATCATGTATGCATCAAAATTTCCCACGATAATGATATTAGCGGTAGGATGCTTTTGCTGGAATCAGGTTTTCAGAACAAGTATATCGATGGAACGACCTTTTGATGTGTATTGCAGGAATGGAAGACTGAGTTTATGAAGGCCGATTCAGACTCGTGCATGCCCACCCTTCATTTTTGACCCAGCATTAGAAATACATTCTTGACGTTTATACCTGCGCCTGTCAGAACATGTTCTAGTTCACATAATAAAAGATTCCAATAAATTGCACGTGCTTCAAAAATCCTGCATGGACACTCATTTATCGGAACAGGCCTCAAAGGAATCAAAAGACAGGTCCGTTTTTTTTAACTTAAAATGGTTGGATAAATTAAAAAATGAAGATGCGTTGTTATTGAGGGTAGTGCATTGAAGTGGTTAGTCAATTATTAGGATAACGGAAAAAAATTGATACTTATATGTATTAAATGAATGTATTATCTAAGAAAATGGGGAATTATTATAGGGATTCGCAGGGGAGTGTTCTCAGGCCACTATTGATTTCGTATATATTGAAGATTGAATAATTTAGAGAGCAGGAAACTGTAAAACTCATTTTTCTAAAAGTGTGCGTGACTCATCCTATACACGCACGCAATTTAATGTGGGAAGTGTTATTTTCCGCACTAAAGCGGAAAAGCAAATCCGCACGTGAAAGTTTCTTCAAGACCGCTACTTAAGACTTTTAATGCGCTTACTGAAAAAGATCTTGATCCCAACTGAGATAATTAGATAACAAGGAGTAGTTAGTGGACCGTTGACACATTAGGAAAAGAGTAGGGAGGGAAAGACGGTTGCAGTCAGTCAAAGCGGACGATATCGGGGCCCGGGGCCAGACAGGGCAAGTACGGCCAAGATACTGAAGCTAGGCCGCAAGGAACTCAGACTCTTTGCGGGAGTTCTAACCCGTCACTGTGGTCTCAGAAGACACCTGACTCTCATCAGAGTTGAGGCACTATGCGCGGAATTTGGTGAGGAGGAGGACTTGTTCCACTTCCTGTGCGAATGTGATATATTATATGGCAGGCTCAGACAAAACGTCTTCGGAGCTGCCACTGTTAAGGAAGTGGACTTGTACTCCTTGCAATGGAAGGATATTTCGATCTTCATAAGAAGGTCGAAGATGTTTGAGCGGGAAGATGCCGGGGATTGCGAAAAGGGCCCACTGGGGCCTAGTTGCTCACGCTTGCGTTCCCCACCCATTACCATTAAGATAATCCCAAGTTGTAATGAACTCGCCACAATAAATCAATAATGATGGGTATACATCGAACCTTTGCAATACTTACTTGTTACATGATAAAAAAGTCATTAATTTCAGGAACATTAACTAATTCTGAGAAAGTAATTAAAATATTGGTAGTTGTTAAAATATTATACTATAATCGTATAGTAAGTAATAGTTATTTATGATACAAGTGTTAAAAGTGGCATTTTATTTTGTGAGTGGGGAATATTGCGAAACGAGCGTTAGCGAGTGGAGCAACCCCACGAGCAAAATAAAATCACTTTTAACAAATGTATCATACAAAATTTTTTGTTCAACAGTTACTGCTAGTAAGAAAAAAACAAAAAAAAATAAGATCCATAAGGATTCGAACACACGATCTTTGGATTACAAGGCTGACTGACAGATACTTCAAATATAATAAACCCCAACGCACTTTATTTATGAATGTCATTATTTGTCAGTGATGAAGGACATTCAACAGTTGGACTAAATACTACTTCGTTTGTAACTTCAAAAGGAATTAGTATTATCAATTGCGCAAACGACCAAATACATGTGTGAACTTTTATAAACGATTCCTCTTGAGTAGGTGTTCTGATTATAATATCTGATTGAAGTGTTTCTATTAGAGAGATCTATATTACTGAGTATCCATCATCTCATCTGTCATTTTACTTTTAACACTAGTGTTAAAAGTACTTTTAACACTAGTGTTAAAAGTGATTTTGTGAAAACGTCAGTTTTTAGTTCATGTGTCAATGAATTAAAAACGTCATTTTTAATGTCAGTTGTACAAAATAGTTATTTATGATACAAGTGTTAAAAGTGGCATTTTATTTTGTGAGTGGGGAATATTGCGAAACGAGCGTTAGCGAGTGGAGCAACCCCACGAGCAAAATAAAATCACTTTTAACAAATGTATCATACAAAATTTTTTGTTCAACAGTTACTGCTAGTAAGAAAAAAACAAAAAAAAAATAAGATCCATAAGGATTCGAACACACGATCTTTGGATTACAAGGCTGACTGACAGATACTTCAAATATAATAAACCCCAACGCACTTTATTTATGAATGTCATTATTTGTCAATGATGAAGGACATTCTACAGTTGGACTAAATACTACTTCGTTTGTAACTTCAAAAGGAATTAATATTATCAATTGCGCAAACGACCAAATACATGTGTGAACTTTTATAAACGATTCCTCTTGAGTAGGTGTTCTGATTATAATATCTGATTGAAGTGTTTCTATTAGAGAGATCTATATTACTGAGTATCCATCATCTCATCTGTCATTTTACTTTTAACACTAGTGTTAAAAGTACTTTTAACACTAGTGTTAAAAGTGATTTTGTGAAAACGTCAGTTTTTAGTTCATGTGTCAATGAATTAAAAACGTCATTTTTAATGTCAGTTGTACAAAAATACATTTTATGATATAATGAATGGGTTATAAAACTTGGAATAACGGCCTGATTTGATAAATTTCCCATCTCATATCGTAATATGAATCTTGACGATATTTAAACACCTAAATATCTATTATTATCGCCGTGGTCGTATACAATACATTCCAACAGTAGTAAGCGATCATAAGCTTTAGGACCAAGTGAATTAAATACCACGGCTATCCTCTGAACATCACAATAAAAAATATGTTTTGAATACATTAAAATAAATTGAGTATAAGTTGTTTATTTATTAGACGATAAATATTAAATAGTTTGTACATACCAATTTCGGTTAAGAATAATTTCTTGTTTAAGTTTTTTTCAAGTGTGATTTTTCACACAGGTTTCAGTTCTTGAACTTTTTAATTCTCCTCCGTTTAGGCTTAGAGAAGATGATTTCTTGAGTCTCTAATGGTGTTGATAGTATCAGGAGTGGGTATAATAAAGTCAACATCTTTGCTGATCACCGAAACATTTGATGACATTTTGTATTTTTTAATAGCTGTAGAAACTAGCAACGTCTTCTCGTCGTCTAAATTCAGTGTTCCGTAATTGAGTACCGCATTCTTAATTTTTCCAATTTCCGCTTCATCAAATGGACCTAATAGATATGGGGCAATTTCTTATAGTAAAAAGTGTTCGAGATCTTCGTCTCTTTATTTACTGATAGAGATCCTTCGAAAAACACCAGAGGATTCCAGTTAACACAAAATGGTCTCGAAGACAGTAGATCGCTTCACATTCAAGTTTCAAATCACATGAGTGAAGTGAATTGTTACTCACATTACAATCTCATTAACTTGTATTTGGGGCTCTCTTGGCCGGGCAAAATCACGATGTGATGCCAAATGTTACTCACAATATTCCAAATGAGACATACCAGCTGAGAGCTTCACAATTTCCATATTGTTTGTGCCTCAGATCGACACCATTGGGAAGATAATTGAGATCTGTGGTCATAGCATCCTCAGTTGGTAACAGTGACGTTCAAATGTAGGTACTTCACTTTGAATTTGAAGCCCTTTTATTGTTGCTAATATTTATCTCTTGTTAACAAACCATTGTTTTAAGATAATATATGATATAAACCTATGTATAAAATTGCTTTAGCACATTTTGAATTGTCATGCAGTACACTCTGACAAACAACTCGAACTCTTCGTCCGTATCATATCGGTCTCTATTTGATATAAGACGCCTAATAATATATTTTTTTTTAGGTTTCCTCTCGTATAAATGGTGGTTCAATCCTCCTGCTAATTTGATTGTCAATATCTATTTCTTTAATGTTACCAACGCAGACGCTTTTATGGACGGCACCGACAGCAAAATCAAGGTAGAGGAAGTTGGACCAGTAACCTACTGGTGAGTATTTATGTTCTGCTTCATTTGAGGCAATTCAATATGGTACGCCTCAGGGTTCCATACTGGATCCAACACTGTTCATTCTGTTTATCAATTCTTACTCTCGTTTCCGAACATCGTTCAAATTTTGATAATTTACGGTCCGGCACATGGCTCGTTGATGAAAATACCTTTTGAATTTGGTATGTGGGACATGAAAGGATTCAACGAAAAAAAAACATCGCTTATTCGAATTAGGCTGTTAGGTTTGCGTAAATTAATATCTTTTTAAATTTGCAATTTGTAAGATGCGCTTTAGCCAATCAATCCAGTACGACACTAATAAATGATCTCTTTGCCTCTCTCATAAGAAAAACCTTTGGCTGGCGTACAGAAAGAAAATTAGTACTCTTTCGCTTTCATAAATATTTTGTGGATATTTTGGTGTAGTTCCCAAATATCTGCAGTTCTGGACCAGGGGCGCCCCTCACACGTGAACATCCTAAACAGGAATCCCGGAGACGCAGAAGCATCGTCGGAAAAAGGGTAAGATTGTTCAGTGGTTGTTTGATTTTCGCAGCGCTAACGCATCTTATATATTATATGACATTCTTTACGCGCCTATAGTGAAAACGTCCTTTTGGTTTTTTTCTCTAGTTGTGCTATCGAAGTGTAAAAAACAGACAAAGGCTTATGAGAAGTTGATCATTTTCCAATGGGACCTTTCCCGCACTGATGAGAGTGTTCATACGTTATTTTTTTAATAAAATCAAATGCATTATTAGAAATTTTGGGTAGGTGGCGTTGGGAGCGAAGAAATAACTGCACATTGACACTTTGTATGCTCTTTCGTCGTTAGGGGTCACTGCATATCTATACGATTGTCCTGGAGGTAATTTTGAATTCTTCTCTGCATTTGTATATTGCAGCGGAGGCAAGTATAGAAGCCTCCAGACTTAAGTGCCGGGGCCAATGGAGGGGCAACAATGTAGGCCACTCCAACATGGTAAGAACCGTCACATGTAAGTTACCGTTGGACGAAATGACTCCAACCTACTCCGTTGATACGCCATACAAGATGAGAAAACCATATCAACGCAGTCAATAGGGCAAATCTGTTACACGAATGATTCTAAGACAAGCAATGGAGCAGGGGCTGGAATATACGGGAAAAAACCGAGGTTAAACATTAGTCTGAGCCTCGGACCGCAATCCTCTATATTCCAAGCCGAGGTAATGGCTATTTCAACTTGCACGGGAAAGGGATCCTAGAAATCAACCCATAGTCATTTTTCCCGACAGTCAGGATGCAATAAAAGTCCATCGATCATGCAGGTATTCATCCAAAATAGTTTGGGAGACTCACAAAAACCCCAGCGACCTAGGAGCATAGAACACGATGGAATTTGTACTCACAAGTGATTTATGGATTATAACGCACTAGTGTGTTATTTGATAGTTTACTTGTCTAAAATGACATTAATAATGGCAGTAATAACTGTCATGTGTTGGATAAATTATTTAAACTCAACTCAATATTGGGAATCAGTTAAAATTTGGGAATCAGTTACAGACCAGTTTTTAGAAATGTATCGTGAACAATATTTTTGAAATATATTCGAGGAGTTTTCTCTTGTAGAAAACACTCTCTAGATAATTCCTATTACTGAAGCTAATCCTCACAACGATATGCAAAGAAAAATATTTCAGAGCTTTTTGTTATCATCTAATGGCAAATAAAAAACTCAAAGTTTTGTTTCCTTGAAATTTTTCCATGTCATGCATTTTTTTTTTGGACTGATCATCGATCTATCTATCAACAATCGCAATCACCTAGACCTTGTTGTTGGATAGTTCTAGTTTAGTATATCTGGCTTTTTCAACTTGACAGAATTGGACGCACCTTCAGTCCTCAATTCTAGATTTGATCCAGCAAATGTTCCAAACTGATTAAGACGTACTTTTTTTTAGGGAGAAACTCACCCATAAAAACCCAGTTTTCAATGAAAATGGCACGTTCTCATACACTTCTAAGCGTGAGCTTGTATACGCACCAGAAGCTAATGCTGTCAACCTGTTGAATGCAACCCTAGTTATGCCAAATTTGGCAGCATTGGTGAGTTGAGGAGTTTTTACAACTAATGTTGGGTTTGTAGATTCAACGTAACTAACAGTTATGAATTAATAATAAGGAATTATCATTACAGAATTAAGAAGGTGTTTATGTACATCAATTACAACTGTGAAGACTGCTGTTGCCAGAAAAATAAAAAAACACGATTATTTCTAGAAAGTTTTAATCTCCACAATCCATACCAAACACGTCAAATTCAACAAAGAAAAATTATGGCATTCTAAAATGTCACGTTCTGCTCGTTTCGACAAAAATTCTCAATTCTTAGTTGATAAGTTGAAAGTTAACCAACTTCGTAAATATTATTATTTGTTTATTTAAATGACAGAAAAAATGTATAAACCTCCATATGAGTTCTTTTGTATTCAACATTCTTAGTTTAATTCTTAGTTTAGCTGAATCTATGAACCCACCATAACACCTTCAATAAGAGGCAATGAAATACATACTAGCTGTAACTAAAGTTAATGGGATTTTTATTATTATTTACTTCTTATTTCTGGTAGATGTTATTATTATCTGTAAACAGATTATTATAAACTAACCAAGCTTTCAATAAAAAAACAGCTACATTCTAAATAACGCTGTATAAGATATTTGCATTCTGGTTTAAATATGTTGTTGACATTTTGGCTGGTTTTGAAGGCCAAAGAAGACAGACGCGTCAATTTTCGTCCTATGTCAATATTCAATAAGATAAAAGTTAGTCATTCATCGAACAACATAAAATCCAAAAAATCGAGTAAATATAGATCAGAACGTGTTTTGGCAGATAAAGAATCAGCGCTATATGAACTTTTACAATAAACAAGTCACACAATAAATAAAGATAAATTGAAAATTCTCCATATGTGTAGGGAGACGAATAGGTTGAAAGCTTTGAAAGGTAGCAAAAAGAATAAAAATAAAAAATTTGACACCCCTAATGACCAGTCATACTTATGTAGAGCTGCATCTATGAAAGTGTGAATTTTCACTACCAAAGTTGGTCCACAGATATACAATAGGTACTTTGAAGATACCAGACAGGTAGCTTATAATAATTTGTTTACATTAGGTAAATTACTTCTAATACCTGTAATTAGAAATCAATATTTGCATCCCATTCATTTTAACCACGCCGAGTATAATACTTTATTGCACTCTATTTAATCAAATTCACTGTAATTCTAGTAATAATTAATTGATAATGGTCTGAAAAACCGGTCGTAAGAAAATAAAATGATAAAAAAAGAATTTATTGAAGACAGCTTTTATTCAAATGCGATAAAAAGTGGAAAATATTCCTTCAGATGTTTTATGTTATTCTGTTAGTTGCTGCACAGACTTTTCAGTTCGAATACGAAAACGTCAAGCATTTGAATATGTCTTGACAGAATAATCTACATTACGCATCTGTAGAAACTATTTCTTATTCATAAGCGCATTTCAATAAAAGCTTGCCTTTCAAAAGTTTTATCATTAATTATTTTTCAACGATTTTTCCAATCATATTGTCTGTATTTTGATTGAGTAAGATTAGCAAAAAATGTTATGACTTTACGTTTGAAACTGATGAATAAATACCATAATTAGTGGACAAATAGCACAAAAAAAACGAATAGTCTTCTGTTAGGTAAGAAATTACAGTATACAAAAAATAAAGAAACATGCTTTGATAGTGATATAAACTGAAAAGTAATAAATAAATAAAAACTAACTTCAATGTTGAAAAGCTTGGGGTGTTTGATATCAGTAATGTTTATTTTTCATTGTTGTAGTACTTTCGTTCATATTTCTATAAAAGTGTGTTTCTTTAGTTTTTAATTTGTAGGTATGTATCTATGTAACGGAAACTTTGAACGTGATTTTCACCCACTTCCAGACGTCCGAATGATTTGGAATTTGGCATGTGTTCATAGTTCTGGTGACAATGCAATATGACATTATCGCTATAGAAAAAAACAAAGTGGCTCCAAGAAGGCGGAAGCGATTTGTGATTATGGTCAGATTCGATTCAAACTTCTAGCTGTGTTAGAATGCTTGCAGAAATGTAAACTTGAAATTCAACTTCTCCATTTCTTAAATTGACGCATATTTAACACTATAATAATAGTCAATTGTGCAACAAGTAAGAAGATTTAATTTTCATCCAAGAGAAAAAGAGACATTTTCTTAGGTTTCTTTCTATATACATATGTATTTGACGAATGTGTCCAGTTACGGACGCAAAATGCGAAAAATGTAAAAGGTGCGAAAAATACTTCTAAAAGTCCTAGAATTTTTTCAATATTTTTTCCGTATTTTACGCCATCGATTCAACATGACACAGTATTCGAGAAATGAAAATAAAAAATCGGTCCAATTCAAAGTGCACACGTTCGTAAAAAAGCACCAAATCTATGTTCGACTAGCAATCGATTTCAAAGTTGGTCAGCGTATAGAAAAAATATTGAATTTAACGAATATAACAGAAAAAAATTAGAAAAATGTTTGACGGGTGAACGGCAGCTGCAACATCTAGATAATATTTTCAATCGACGACTGGATCGAGATAGAGCAATTCTGCGAACGCCAATCGATTCAGCGTGCCAAAATTAGTATATGCTGTGATTTTCAAATTGATCGGCACAAAATTAATTTTCAGTCGAAAAAACACCAAAAAATCGCCAAAAATCCAAAGTCATCAGATTCACTCGAAATTACCACCGATATACTCAAAATTTCATGCTGATTCCGAAAATGTATGATTTGAATATGTTCGGATACACGGTGTACCATAAAACAAAGATAAATGTGCAACAAAAATTGTATCGCACGAATCCGGCGTCCTAGCACACAAAACCACCTATAACACCTACAAGCGAACTGTTAGGCAAGCAAACCATAGTGTCCTCTTGAAGAAAACTTTCTTAGCTTTCTTTCTATATACATATGTATTTAACGATTGTGTCTCGTTATGGTCGCAACCAAGTTCATCGGCTGTATAGGCTACTTCACGGGCTCCATCTAGTAACATTCTGTTATGTAGATATTCTAAACTCAAAACCTCCCTAGTACCGTGGAACGGACGGTTTAGGATGCAAGCTCTTATAAAGATCTATTGAGTTCATTACATCACTCCAAAGGAGGATCGGAAAGGCAAGGCAAGCACATGAGTTGTAGTAACTTTGTTTTTCCCTGAGAGTTCTGATGACCAGATCTGTTGGAGTTTATGCTGGTACTTGCCACAAGGAGAGTTTTTAACAGGGGTTGCCTCTTGGGAGCGGCGTTGTTTCACCCGTGTAAGTGTACGTCTTTCCGGCATCCAAGATGATAGGATGCTTCCGTATACGAGCTGGACATCGTCTCCGCATTCCTCGCATGGTCCTCTCTTGAGATGAACCATGGCACATTTGTCGATCGCACAGTCCATTCCGATAGCATGCGTGTACTCTTGTACCACTCTAAGGACTGATGTAGATCCTTCTCTCTGGAGGTATATAGTTTGAGGTCATCTGTGTTATCATGTTTCTTTTTTAATTTTGTATATATAGATAAAGTGAAATTGAAGAAAGAAATAGTGTAAAAAAATATTTTTTTCTAGGTTATCCCTTCATATGTATCCAATGCCCCATTCGCGATCAAATTTGGTATGAACATCATGATCAGGAGATATAAAACTCAGTTCTTCAAGAAAACAACTGTGTATGATTATTTATGGAATTCTACCGACCCTATTGTGGACGCTTCTAGGACTATTGCACCTGGAATATTTCCCGTCAGGAATGTTGGATTGATGGCTATAGTAAGTTCACAGTTCTGAATTATTAGTTTGATAAAAAAATTGGAAAATGGAACTTTTGGTGTAGTAAAGAATATATTTTATCCTAATACCAAACCACTATTTTATATACCCCGACATGTGTTTCAATCACCAAGTGATCATCAAGAGAGAAGTGAATTTTGTTGAATTTATAGTAATGAAATTCTGGTGGATAAATATAGTGAATATTTTGTTTTTCTCTTAAAACAATGTACATACAAGTAGTTCGACATATTGCCACTTTGGCGCCGCAGACATCCAATTTATAATTCTCAAAAATAAGAGATAAAAGGATAACCATAAGTGACTGGTAAAATATGATTCGGTAACCCTCGAGGTGCTTTAGAATCGTATCATGAAAATAGCTAGCGAATAGATTGATGGTATCAAATTTAAAATCAGAGATATGGCTGTTAGTGCTTTCTAAGCATATGTTCCATGTTCACTAATATTCGTCACATATGCTTTCCGATAAGAAATGTGCTTAGTTAATAGGTTTTGTTGAAGAGCTACTATTTGAATTTTTTTTAGATCTACAGAAATTTGGAGACCAACGCCACAGTTTATATAGCTCCCAAATATGACCGAAAAAAGTTTTTCCAAATAGACAAATACGGTGGGTCAGAATACTTGCCGCAGAGAGAAAACCAGTGTCACGAGAAAGTTGTCGGAGCAACAGACGACCTCAACTACCATATGGAGATCACGAAGAACGAAACGTTGAGATTTTACAGTAGAGGGTTCTGTACAACTACCAAAACAAAATTTGTCAGTAAGCATAACATTTCTAAAATACTATTATGGATTAATAAATATACGACCTAAAAAATCCCCACATAGCAATTTTGAATCAAATCTGACCATCAACACAAATCTCGTCCGCCATCTTTGAATTCATAAATTTTGTTAAAAAAATCATAATCTCTGACCCTCAAAACCCTTACATACCAATTTGGAATCGAATCGGACCATTATCACAAATCTTGTCCGCCATATTGGAGCCGCAATTTTTTGTTTTTCTGTAACAGTGAACCAGAGAGAGCGTATTGAAATAACACCAAAGTGAACTTCTCGGAAGTTCGACCACCAGGGAGATGGCGTGAAACTTTCTAAACTATAAGATTGACTGTTCTTAAATAAGATTCTGGAAAATTCAAGAAAATCTTAGAATGAATCAAAACAGCAGCTCCGGAAGTCTCTAGAGCGTAATGAAAACCCCAAATGAGTTCTAGAAAGTTCGGTCCCCAAAGAAAAGGCCTGGTGGTGGGTCTTTCAGAATATTGCTAGGTAAAAAGATTTCTTGAATGTTGGAAAGTTGAAAAAATCGAGATATCCGTGGATTTAACCAGAACAGAGGCTGCGGAAGGTTCTAGAACGCGCTGAAAAGACATTCAAGGGAAGTTCTCGAAAGTTTGGTCACCAGGAAGTTGCCGTGCTGGTGTAACTTTCAGGATATTTCTAGAGCATGAGAAAGGAAACGCTTGAATCTTCTGAAAACTTCTGGAAAGTATCAGCAGATTCGAAATCGCCGTGGAATGAACCAAAATGCAGAACAGAGTATCTGAAAGGTTCTAGAACGTACTGGAAAGACACTCAGATATAAAAATCCCGTATCCCGAATGTTCGACCCAGCTAATCTTCGAGGGGTTAGTAGTCGAATGAAATATGAACAAATCAGAAGAAAACAAACGTCCAACAGAGGTAAATCTGAATGAAGATTATTCATTGGACAGCTTGCACGTGTGCGGAATATGGTCGTAGGACAAGATTATTTCATCAAACTGAAAGTGGATTTTTCTGAGTGTTCTCAATTATACACGAAGAAGTTGCTGCTCAAAGTAGAACTCACTGCAATTATTATAGCACGTTTTTCGTCTGTCATCAGGCTCAAACCATATCCATTGTTTTTTAGAATTTCATGTGACCTTTTACTTTTTAGGTGAAACAACATGGTATGGCATGACAGCATATAGATTCGAGATACCGAAAACATTTTTTGATAGGACATTTCCTGAAGAAAAAGACTGTTACAAGGGATCCCCATCATTACCCAATGGAATGATTGACTGCGGAGCTTGCTATTTCGGTAAATATTGTCATTCGATTTCAACATTCAATACTTTGCCCAACAAATGATAATAGTACAAGAGAGCCGGTAGTACTGTTGGGTATATATGATCGTTCTGATGGATTGCTGGAAATGGTGGCATCCGTCGGTCGTCCAAAGTGGAGCACACGCGACATTTTTCAAATCGCGCTCGAGCCGCAAGCCTTGACGCCGCTGGTTATGCGACGACATTTCTTCGTAAAATAACAGTACACTGTTGTACAAGTTGAATAACAATTGTTTGACGACACAAAAATTCTGAAATCTGCATTCAAATTTAATTTTCCAAAATATATCCATTTACAATGCTGTAAACAGGCTATTTTTAATATATTTTTCAATGTTACCTTCAGTTTAAACAATTGCACATCTCATCGACCCGTTGCTTTCGTTTTTATCTGAATGCAAAAAATAGTCCGAAATAATTCGAATCCCGTTGAAAGTGGCTCGCGCGCGATTTAAAAATGTCGCGTGCGCTCGACTTTGGACAACGGCAACGGTTGCCACCATTTCCGGCAATCGAAATTGAGCAATATATTTTCCGTCAAGTAGCGTATTCAAGAAGATATCGGTACATTTTCAATTATCGGATTGATATGTTAATGACGAAAAAATAGGAGTTGCTTACGCCCGGCAACCCGGCGGTTCCGGTACCGGTAGGGGTGGCAACTCTATATGCCACTTGCATAGGATGGTAACCCTCTACACGGCAGTGCACATTTTTTTGATAGTGCTAATTCATTGAGGTTGGTAAAAACATTAATAAAAACATTGAAGTGGTGCTGTAGGTTTTCTGGGTTTTCCTACAGCTGAATAGTGAATACGCCAGTAAGACGTCTCAGAACACCACGGCAAAGAATATTAATAACCATCCTCTACCCGCACAGATTATGCATTTGGGTACACTCTACGAGTCTTTATGAGGGAATATTATTATTATTATTAAGTTATAAAACAACCTTCCGGCAATGAATACCGAAGCAACCTATTTATTTGGTAAATAGGCGATTATAAACTATTGTTTCGTGTGGGTGTGATATATCAGAATGATCGTATGCCCGACTGTATTACCGACTCTCTTACTATAAAGTAGATAATAATTATACTGGTATTGGGCTAAAACAATTACCTGGATTATCGCATTCAGTAGTCTTACAGGGCATAATTTAATTCCAGATACATCAGTTACTGCTAGTTTTCCTCATTTCATGTATGCAGAACAGCTGCAGAAGGATATAGATGGCCTGAAACCAGAACAGGGAAAACATGAAAGCTACGTAGTCGTACAACCGGTGAGAGCATTCTCATTTATACTTCATTTACAAAAATTTGGCTTAATTGGTACAAGATATGTAGACAAAATGTTACATGGGCAGTTTTTGGGGAGTACTTTAAGAAAAAAAATTGTTCTGCACGCGAACACCTATAGAAAGTGAGGAAAATTCACGGAAAAACTCGGAAAATCAGTATTCCGTCAGTAACTTGAAAGGGGTTGAAAATTTGTATGTAACGTAGGAACACACTTATTGCATGTTTTCTTAGAAATTTGCTTCCTATGAGAGATAATGGAGCTATAATTGATAATTATATATATATTATATATATTGATAGCTCGACAGGCCGAGTTTGCTCAATTCAGTGACTATATCAAATTTGAGTAAATCATATAATTTATTCCCAATTTATCTTGGGCCAAACTAATTTTTCTGTAAGTACCAGTACGCTTTTTCAGGAGTCTCCACTTTGATATTTTTACGTTGATTGTAAAGACATGAGTCATGAAAAATAAGCGAAATAAAAAAAACGGGTACAAAAAAAACTTGATTCAGTTGGACGCAAGATAAATTGAGAAGGAATGTTATGTTTGATTTGTTCAAATTTGACCTATACTGAATCTTTGAGCAAACCCAGCTTGTCGAGCTGATTCGATAGAAAAAATGAAATTACATTGTTCATTTATCAAAGATCATTATTTCAATTTTGATCAAAAAAGGGGGAATACAGGGATTTTAGTAGAGCGTAGAAGTAAATCTTATTATATTCCGAGTTGTTCACGAGGAAATTTCAAAATATCAATTAGGTATAGCTCATTATCTCTCATTGGAAGCAATTTTCGCAAAAATATATAGAGAGCTTTTTATGGAGATTTTTGCGTTCTATAAATTTGTTTCCATACGTTATATCGAAATTTTCAACCCCTTCCAAATTATTGATGGAATACCGATTTTCCGGGTTTTCTCGGGAATTTTTTCCATTTTCCATAGATGCTCATTTGCAAAACTTTTTTTTTACTCAAAGTACTCCTCAAAAATGTCTCATCTGCCAAAAATCATTACTATTGGTTTTAGTGCCAGGTTAAAACCCATGGTTCTTAGACCATAATGCAAGTACAGAATGAATCTATCTTTTTTGTTTTTCTGTCATTCAGTACTCCAAAATGAAATATCTGGCTCGAAGGACCAAAATTTACTTATATTTTAATTAGATATGTAACTTGAATCTGAAGTTCGCGCTATTTTCGACTGTCACCACTAACTTATTTCTCCGATTCAGAACACTGGAACTCCCCTGGAAGGAGCTACACGATTACAAATGAACATAGCTGTGAAAGATATGAGCGGATTCACGGCACAATTACGGAGATTCAGTAAACTCAACATACCATTATGTTGGTTTGAATATGTAAGTATTTTATTGGCATTTTGGATAACGTAAATCTCAGGTTGAATACCAATGACTAGATATGACTAGTTACTGGAAGTTAGAAGGCTAATGTATCAAACATTATGTTCATCTGCTGGCATGTCGTGACAACGTATGTCATTGTATTTCACTGAAATAATGATGTTCGTCATGGTCCTACGTAGGACCATTTATTTATAAAATTATTGCCACTGATCATAAAAGAGGTTACCATTTCGAACAGTTGCTCTGGCCAAAATAGAAAGTTTCAGTTATTTTGTATGCTTCTGTTTTTCCATTTTGAATTAGTTCATATTTTTCAATTTTTAAAGGAGAATGTTTCCCTGTCAAAGTGTCTGAATATTTTGAATATTATGCCAATATTTTCATAATATTGTACCATTATCACCCAATCATGAAATATGAGTGTGATTTGGGATTTGTTGGATAACTGCTGTCATCAGACAATGCCAAAAATAAGCCCCACCACCTTGAGTTCATACCACACTTAACACTTTGTTTTAACAAAAGAAATAGCCTCAACTATGCTGAAACTCTCAGGACGTGTTCTGAAGTAAACTCCAAGTTCTAGAACATCCTAGATTACAACAGGAAATTCGAGAAAAAGCCCTAAAACAAGAACGAGTGATTCTAAATGCTTCTGTGGATATCTTCGACCATTTCGTCAATACGTTACTACGTTTTCGGAATAATTGACCCTGTTCTTGATAGTAAGACATTGATGAAACGTGTGACAGTTTGAAACTGGGCCAAAAGCAGACCATTCTCTGTTTTTCCCGTTTTCAATAATAACTGATTTTTATTTTCAGACGGGAAATGGATATCCTTGGTTCGTAGTTCTGGCGTTATACTTGCTAGTTGTGGTCTGTCCCATAGCTCAAGTGATCGTCTCTGGTTCGCTGATAATTATAGGACTGTATATGATGTATTTCTACCTGCGCAGGAAGAAAGTTTGCTTGGAAAACATGGACGAAAATCGAGTGATGACGGAGGAATCTGATGTGTTCCTGAAAACGAAACATAAATTGACCGACTATCTGAAATATTACGATGACACATAGCAATACTCTAACTGAACCTTGGCATGGTTCAGATATTATTTTTGTCCGAAAGAAATCAAATAGATGATAATGCAACGTTATTTAGAATTGTGTAATTCCTCAGGGTTCCTGACTTGAACCAATTCTTTTACTTCTGTAAATAAATCACCTGTTGAAAGTCTGGGTATTATGATCACTGTGTGCACTTCTACAGTAACCCAATCTATCCCGAAGTGGAGTACAGGTGAACAAACTATGATACAGTCTGTTTATTATTTGTAATTATCATTTTCAAAAAATCTGTTTAATATTCTGGAAAAAAGCTAGCATTCTATATTGAATAAGTGAATGATTACACTTAATTGATAATCAATATAATCAGCAGTTGCGCAATGAGCTGAAAAATTATATAACACTCAAATTGTGGATTAGGCCTTATGATATGCAAACCGAAAAGAAAAATAAGAGGTATCTCCAGCGGAAATCAACTACTGTCCCCTGAGACCATAGAATAATATTTGTTATATCATTGCAAAGTCTCCTACAAGAACTACACTGCAATTATATGTTAATCTTGGAGCAAAAACAAATATTTCGGTTCGAACCTACCACAATCACAGTGATTAGTGTGCGTGTGGAAGACATTCATACTTGAAAGTCATGATGATGATAACTTCCGGAAAAAAATTTCAACAATTTTTTAACTTTTACCAGCGAACGAATTCACTACCACGGCAAGGTCGGGATGTCGACAAGTGAAATTTAATTATCTTTTATTATAATCGAACTGTACATAATATTTCGTCAGTTTTCTCCGTCCCTGACACATTTTCGCTTCTGAAATTGCACGGAAAGCACGTTTGTTAGTCCAACCAAGACCGATAACTTGTAAGGAGCTACGAGAGCTGTTTGACAAGTCCGTTACTTTGAAATGTAGAAAAAAAAATTGAAAATTGATGACGGAGATGAAGGAGGTGAATATGGCATAATAAGAAATATGGCATAATCAAAAACAAAATATTCAGATTATGGTTCATTTAATTTAATATGCAGTAGAAATTCTTCATTGAGGAACGTAACCAGTGGCATTGATTCATCTTTATGTCTTCCGGTCACCTTTTTTCTTTCCCCTTTAAATTTCAGGACTCATTTTAACAGTTATGATGATGAAGTATCCACAAGTAAAATACTCCGCAAGAAAAATACCTCTCCATTCGGATTTCCGGGCAAGAAGTACTCGAGATGACACAATCGATAAATTCGCACTGTCTAAGACAGTGCGCGTAAAGTGGGACTTTTGCGCAGAAAGTCATAAAATCGTCAAAGGTGTATAAAGTAATTTTTTACCCACTGTTCATACATTTATGCATTTTCTTGAATTGTATTCACACCATAGGTTCCAAATATTCATTTCTGTTAGCAGCTAGCATCGAAAGTATAAAGTTGTCGGTCGGGCAGAATAGAAAATTTTGGGATAATAAACGGGTTACTTTTTTTAACGAAAAAAAAAAAAACAGGTTATAAGGAAATTCATGTCCCTCACACGTCTTTCGATACAATTTTCACACCTTATCTTCGCTGCCCTACTTATGTTCTATCAAATAATTACAATGTGAAAGCATTATTCCACTTCTTATACCATACTCACTGATTACATAAATAAATGAATAAATAATGTGAATTTGTAATCTAAAATGATAGTGGTGCGATGAACTTGTTCCTCATATACCTCGTAGCAGAGGTGAGTAGAACAATTCGGAATTCCTTGCGAATATCGTGTAATTTTAAAAGCCGTCAGCCCGTTGCCAAAATGTGTAATGATTTTATAACGTATGCTCTCTAGGTTTTTAGCAGTTATGTATATGATGATCAATGAACAAGCAAAATTAGCTCTATCCCGTGGAACACATTCGAGGGCATATGTTGACTCTTAGGACCCACGCGATACGTATGCCGATCGGTTTCCGTCGGATTTTTATTCGATGAAATATTGTTTGGTATGCTTGGCATACGCTAATCACTAGTTGGTAACACTATGAAACCGATTTGACAGAGTTAATATCGAAATAATCAATTTTATCGCCCATCACTCTGTTAAGACTCCAAGTCCTATCTGTTATTTTATTGGTTATTCATATCTGCAAATATTACATGTGGAAAGTAGAATGTGGAATGTAGAATGTGGAATGTGGAAAGGGAAATGTGGAATTCGGTACGTGGAAAATGGAATGTGAAATGTGGAGTATGAAATGTTGAATATCTCATAACCATGATTTTTTCAGCCAATGAATGTTTGCCTATCAGAGCAGAGTACACTACAACCTCCACTATAATACATTTTCCTAGCGTCAGTGCTCATAAAACAAACCCTTCGTTTTGCCCCGCCAATCATATCAGACATATTTGTATCAGGAAGCGGCTCAGTATGTGCTGTTTAAAGCAGCAAAATTCCTAGTCCGGTCCTGGTGATTACTCGCTCGTACTATAGGATTCTTGAGTCGGTAAAAAGTAAAAGTAAATAATAGTTATTTACGTAACCACTTACGAAAAGACTAATTATTAAATATTTTAGGAGAATGTAATATATGCCAAAATTAAAGAACGAATGAGCGACATTTACAAATGAACCGAATACAATTTACCTTTTCATGGGAAGAAATCAAAATGTAAATTGACATTTTATATCAGACATATATAGGAACGATATGAATGAAATCAAAGGGTATTTACAAAACGGAATTATTCATTTCCAAGAATATTGCAAAAAAAATAAAAACACGTTTTATAAAAAATGCAAGGTTATTTTTATATATTTTTACAATAAACATTGAAACTATTTTTGATTTGATGAAAGATGAAAGAAAGATATTTCCAAAGAATGTCCACTAAGAGGCAAAGACGAATCCAAGAACCACCTCCCTCCTTGAATGCAACAGTAACAAGGGGGCCCCTAAATATTTCGCGCCCAGGACCCAAAATCAGCTCAAACCAACTCTGCTTCTAGATTATAATAACTCAGACGTAGAGTGAACAAACTTTTACTATTGTATAAGTTATGACGAAAATTAATGTACGTCCATAATTCATAGAAGTGCTAATTGAGACACAAATAACACAAAGTAAACTCAAAAATTGACCTACAAATTGAAGTCCAGTGACCTTGATCATTTCCAAACTGATTCATCTTTATGATTTACGTTCGATAACTGACGCACAGGAAAAGTTTTCGTGCTGAAATTCAAATTAATAAAAATCATCTAATTGTTTCGCAGAAGCATACGCAGATGTATGGGCCAATTGTAATATAGGTAATATCATGAAAGTGATTGAAAAACATGTTTTGATATATATTATGTTGAATAATAATATCATACTTTGTATCTTGTTCGATTTAAAAATAAAAATTTGAATAACTATGGTTGAAGTTGTGACGCCAGCAGTATTTCATTTAAATAGAACTACCTGTACAACGAGGGCATAAAGGTTTGCAAAAAAACATTTTTTCCGCAAGATAAAGATATTTTAAAAAAGTCCTCTAATATATAAAACTCAGTTCCTATTTTTAGTTTCGCATTGAAGGTTATTATTGAAAATAACGGTGACGTCACCATTTTTTGTACGAATCCGATCTAAAAAATATATAATAAATAAATAATAATTATTTTTGTTTCATAATCTGAAAGAGATGTAGATGACCCCAAAGAAGTTGTTGACCTTTTTTCCCAATATTTGAAGAATGCTACAGAAATTATGCAGAAAAAACATTTCGCCTGCAACTTGTCACTTTTTCATACAACTCATTCAAATAACGAAATAATGCATAACCTTTAACAGTATCCGGTAGCAGAATGTGAAATAATCGAATAATTTAACTTCAAGAAGATTAAAAAAGCATATGTCTGATGTAATTTCATTACTAAACATAGGTTATCTAATAGACATCATAGCGACGCCTTTACATATATGTCATAAATCAATCATTTTTGTTCAAAACTGGTTCCTCGATTATTTCAATAGAGCTGTTGTTTTTGCACTTCATCAGAAGACAAAAATGATATTGCAAATTATGGTCAAATATAATTTTTAAACTCGTTATCAATCTGCGTTATGTACTCATTTATTTTATGAAAAACTTGGACAACAATAAGTATGTTATTTTGAGAGTTTTTCTTCTATTAGATCTATCAAAATCTTTTGATACAGTGTGTTTTGAAGTATTGGGCATCAAGCTATGATCTGACGAGATTCCTATTACCTACCATCGTTGATGCCACCTGCTCCCGGCCATAAGATTCTTCACACTTTTAGGTATATTGAAAATAAACATTTTCCAAAAATTTTGGTTTCCAAACCATTCGGGAACATCTTCAAATAAGTTCTTCAACAGCGGATTTGTAGAGGCAAAAAGTGATAAAATAAACATTTTGGCAACGGAGCGTATCTGTTTATCCGGATTGAAAAAATTTAAAATGTTCTACTACATTAGGTACTCATTTCTAAGCATTTGAAAAATATCAAATATTTTTTCAGGAATAGCACAAATTTCCCTATCAAATGCATACCCTCCTTTATTGTAAAATGCAGTGATGTGAGATCGAATGCAAATAATGTGTGATTTGGTGCCTCCAAGGAACAGTTCTTTGTACTGATTGATCAAAACTTATTTATTACAAATCCTCTTACCTGAATAACTGAAAAAGTCCTGAAGAAGACCTCAAATAAACGTCTGCAAGTTTAGACCACTATTCATCGTCCTTGTTCGTGCAATCCTATTCTCGCAAACAAATGTATGTTTTAAATTTGTCAAATTTGGGACTGGGCGAGATATCATTATGAAGCGATTATATTTTGTATTACAGTATTCTAGTAGCAACCCTGATAATGCGTTTTTTATACAGGTTGTAATCTAACCTCTTGCACTCACGTGAAATTCGGAAAAACTTGGAAACCGCTATTCGACACACAGTTTCTTCCATCCGTCAGTTCCAGTATTACTGCGGCTCTACTCCGGTCAACTGACGTTCGGCGGACAGCGGTTCCCAAAATTTCGACTAATTTTTCAACACAATTTAAACATTCCACAAATTTTTTTCGAATTTTTCACACCGTTATAAAATGGTATTATACACCCTTCCATCACGGGAGTGCAAGAGGTTAAATTACACCCTGTATAGCAGAAAATAAATATATGTAGAGAAAACTTTCATAAGATAGTGTCATAAGGTCTTGACGATAGGTATAACAATAATTGATAGCACAAACCGAACAACTTCCTTACATACCATTAGTTAATGATTATATTACATGTTTTTTCGGTTAAGCAATTGGTATCTAAATGAAAGCATTGTTCGAGCACCTAAGATAAAAGGTAGTCTTCTGAAAGGTTATTATGAAAAATACGTAATTTAAAAATTATAGTAAAACAAATTCATTGAGTAGAACTCTATTGCTGCCTGACAAGTTACAGATTGTTTTTAATGAGATAAAAAAAAAATTTATTTGATTATTGTTATAATAGTATTTCATATAGTCAGAACGGACTAAAAAATGCCTCTTCAAACAATGTATGTTACTATAAGGTTGTCATTGTCATTTTTTTTTTACTGCAATATATTTTTTGCATTATACACCCGTCCTTTCAGGGAGTGCAAGAGGTTAGGTTAAACCATGTATGAATGAAATGCATTATGATTCGTGATTCACTTTAAGGTTAACCAGGGCTGGCGTAACCAGGTCTGCCGCCCTAGGCAAATAGATACATTTTCCGCCCTTTCCACTACCAACAAAATCCCCCTCCCTTAAGAGTAACAACATATCCAGTGTATTAGTATTTTTTCAAGTAATTCTACTTTAAATTTTCTATGCATTTCCAAAATCAACTTTATTGCTGCTAACTGCTTAAATTTTCATCTCACCGCCTTGATGCTTCGAGTTTTCTGTTTTTGAAAAATAGACTACTTTAAATTTTCTCCACTTGCCGCCCTAAGCGGTTGTCTGACTCGCCTAATGGACTTGCCAGCCCTAAGGTTAACATAAATTTCATTAGGTGAAAGATGAACTGGAGATTTACACGGAAAATGCAATAAAGTGTAGTCGCAATGTCCGACAAAAATGATAATTTCGACTGAAACTGCTTGAACCCAAACCATAGAAGGTAGAGAAATTGTTCTAGTAATTACTCCTGAAGTTATGACATGAATACTAAGTGTGATACATCATTGAAAAGGAAATTTTGTGGCTTTTCCTTTATTGAAATTAAGTTTGGGGGTTTTCATTTAAAAAACCGAAGATATTTTTCAATTTGCGTTTCAATCCATCCGGTACACAAAGACTGATGAAATTTCAACTGTGTCATGTTACACAAACTAGAACATATTGAAGTCATTTCGCCCCCCATCATTTTTAGAATTTTCAGGTAGAGTTACAGGGTGTGGAATAACTCATGTTCCTATATAACCCATAATCCTATATTTTTTGAATGGTCAAAGTAGGTAATCTCTATTCAATCATGTGATAAAGTATAGGGTGTCTCATTACGAAAAATATAACTTTGGTTTGGTGCAGCTTTCTAGGTCATCTTATATAAGTATTTCGGAATATTTTCCGAAGATACTTTCTCAAGAAGAAAACATGCTTTCATTAATAAGAAACTTTTAAGTTGCGTTCCTTAGAAGTTATGGACCACCGGAGCGGACATGCTTTTTCCTCAAGATGGTACGAGGATACCTCATCGAGCCGGTTCTAAGTATGTGTTGTGATGTCTGCCGCCATCAATACGTGCATTGACCAAAATATTAATTGTTTGTGAAGTCCGGCCGTATATTACGTGCAGTTACCGAAATTTAATTTTTTTCGTAATTTTTTATAAGATGTAGGACAAGATACCCCCTTCCCTACACCTCATTTGAAGAGGCTTAATGCGCCATTTTAGGGAGCAAAAGCCTAACCAAAACTGAAGAGAGAGAGAACCCCCCCGGAGCGCATTTGCGGGACCCTGTATACACGTTATATCTTGGACAGCGCAAAATTAACCTGTTTGTTTCTCGCATGCATTTGTAACCCGCTGCAAGTCTTATAACACCGCGGTTAACCCTCTCTACTCGTTGAAATCGAAAGTAGGTAATTTTACGAAACCAATTTCATTGTGGTTCACAAATACCCAGCAGTGGTGGAGACCGTCAAGTCTCCTGAAAACAATTATTTCGAGTCCATGCATAACGTTGTTTTGCGTCAGAGTTCTTCTCAACGGAATGCAATTACGAAAATAATTGAATCAACTACCTACTATTTGATCCACAGGTGATTTTCCGCACAGTCTAGTTAGTGGTACCAAGTGACAGTGAGAGTTATACAGAGAACAGTTGAAAGTGACCGGTACGTATCTATTTTATGTGATGATACTTTCGATCATACTTGCACTTGTAGCGGTATGTCTCGCATTACTTGCGATATGCACGAGGTTATGTAAAACGTTGAGACATTGGATGTTATATAATAAATAACCCAGATTCGAGATATTTAACCTCATTTTAGGTTTGTTGAAAAAGCAGTCAGCATATATTTATCAATGAAGAAATGATGAATTAGGAAAGTCTCAACTGGAACATTGATAAAATCGCTTAAAAAGTTGTTTTTGTGAAATATTCTCTAATTGGCTAATATTCATTAAAATTTATTAGAATTTTAATTTATAAATAAGTCTACATCGCTTTAGCAGATTTGAAACCCCAAACAGTCAAATTAAAAAAAAAAAAAAACTACTTATATCATCAAAAGTTGTTTGCAGTTCAACTGGTTCCAGTTCAGCTTCATCCAAAGGGGAAAACCCGCACATTAGAACATTTTGGAAGGTATCACTCCCAGTGTCCTCCAAAAATATGTATTGACGAGAAATTTCAGAATCAGGACGCATTGTCTACCCTATTTTTCTTGTCTTCAATGTCAGCCACTCAAAAATGTTCGAATGGTATTTAGAATTGGTACCTATAAGTACCTCATTTTGAAGATTTTTTTTGGCAACCTGAATGTCTGAATTGGTACTAGTTTGGAACCTATGGTGTAGTAATGAATTTACTGGAGTTTCATCCCAACAAAACAGCAATTTATATCACTTCGACACGTGTTTCAATCACCAGATTTAACTTCCTCAATTATCCCTTTTGAAGATCATAACTTTGTGCAAACATTATCATTTCGAAAAAGTTCAACCCTAATTCATTATTCTCAGTAAGAAGTTATTTCTAGTAATGTTCCTTCGTTTTCTGTCAACTCTACAGAATTTTCAAAAAAATATGCGTCAAAGTGCAAATAAGTCTCACTACTACTACATTCCCTTGATAATTACATAGCCGTAACTGAGAAATGAATAATCAATCAAGTTAAATGTTGAAACTTTCTATCACCAACTTCCATACCAACAATAGTATAAACGTTTTTCACAATTTTTGTCAATGGCTTGTATCATTGATTTGCCATACTGAAGTATTCCTGTATAATCATTTATATTCTCAACTCATCTTTGACTCCAAATACCCCCACATTCCAATTTTAGAGAGAATCGGAACATAATTACAAAACTGATACTCCCTCTTTGATTCATGAATTTTGAAAAAAAAATCATAATTTTCGACCTCGAAAACCTCCATACGCCAAATTCAAATATAATCGAACCATAATCGAAAGAATTATCCACCATATTGAAGCCGCCATTATGAGTTCATACATTTTGACATCAAATTTTTTTTTTTGATAATACACCACCAACTTTGAATCGAATCAAACTCGAAAATGGGATATTGGACGCCTGTGGTGTCACTCAATGAGAACAAAAAGTATTTTACCCCTTCACCACACAAGTAATTTAATTCCTAGATGCGCATTTCGATAACAAAGTTACCTTCATCAGTAGGATTACTAAACTAACTGTAAATAGGCATACCAGTCTTTTTTATATCAAATAATTAATTACCATGGGTTAATATGTGTACTGGAAGGTACCCTACCTGATGGGTAGGTATAGCCCACCCAATAAACAATACACCATAGCACTTTTGATTATCCCCTTTTTCGAATAGCTCGAAACCCTCGCTCAATAATGATAATGGTCCATTAAATTCCAAACTATTTGACTTGATACCAGTAAAGGAATAATTAAGTGCCTATGGTGTATTGTTTATTGGGTGGGCTATACCTACCCATCAGGTAGGGTACCTTCCAGTACACAGATTAACCCATGGTAATTAATTATTTGATATAAAAAAGACTGGTATGCCTATTTACAGTTAGTTTAGTAATCCTACTGATGAAGGTAACTTTGTTATCGAAATGCGCATCTAGGAATTAAATTACTTGTGTGGTGAAGGGGTAAAATACTTTTTGTTCTCATCGAATCAAACTGTTATCACAAAATTTAAAATCTACCTCCTCAAAAACATCCACATACCTTACCGATTTTACCCATCTCTCCAAATATTTCTTTCCACCATGTGGAAAATATGAGGCAAACATCTGACACACACGGAGAAAAGGGTACTTCAACATTGTCGATTTTACTATTTCATTCATTTGATACTCTCCAGCAAAAATGCTTGAACTCTATTATCGCACAACAAAAACGAACTTAATAATTGAATATTTCAGACTCATACAGTATATGATAACTTTAGGAATAACCATATGGCATTAAATTTCACATTGAAAATTTTATTTACAATCATAGTTCCTGTTAAGAACCGTGACGTCGTTACAGTTTATTTCAATAACCATTAAACAGTTGTGTCAAGTGATTAGTGGAAATGTGCTTATGAAATAAAAAATCGAAAGTGATAAAATGTAATCATCACTTATTTGCATGGAAGTTCCGAGAAAAACAATCGAGTTAATGATTCACATAATGTCAATTGCATCGTAGGTATTTGTTTTTGAAATCTTCACCTTCAAATTTTTAATTTATTCTTCTGAATTTCTACTGCTATTCCATGAATCTTGTTTGGTGAACTGGTTTCATCAACAGTAGAGCATTTCATATCATTTTTTGTTTTCACGTCGTTTGAAAATTAGGTTAGTATGAACCTAAATAATGACTGTGTGAAATAGGGCCTTGGTCGAATCAATGGAGAAGCTTGTGTAGGTACATTAGCAAAAAATTTAATCAAAAAATCAAATCGAAAAATCCTTGAAGCTTTTGTCAATAATTCCTAAGATGAATACTGAAGTATATATCCAGCGCCATCTCTTGGTGATTATAGATGGCGCTGAATAGGAAATATTCGTGTGAATATATGGGTACAATTCTAGTGTGAAATCGAATCAGTGTTATTTCTAAGAGTCTGGAATCGAAAAACACACCAATATTCTTAGAGTGTATCCATTATATTGGAGTGGCCTAGGTTATTGCTCCTCCAGTGGCCAAAGAACTTTAGTCTGGAGGCTTCTATACTCGCCTCCGCTGCAATATACAAATGCAGAAGAGGAACACCAGTGCTTTCCATGTACTATTTTGATGATATCGTCAGCATAGCCCTGTGCATACATTCTCCGGTTCAGGTCTATACTGCCGTCCTAAGACTAGTTGTCCTCTATGGTGATTATGCATTATGCAGTTAAGAAAACTACTCTTTGGACGGCAGTATAGAGAAGCTGTCTATCACGAGATTCCACTATGGGTGGAATAGTTGTAGTAGTAGTATAGGCATCTATTACCCTGCACTCAAGCATAGCCGACATCCACTGGTTCAGGGTTGGAGCAACGTTTCTTTTCCTGATATCTGTTATAAAAGACGGATATGATGTGTTATCAAACGCGCGCCCCATCTACGTCAAGAAACGCTGTGAGTGCGATCTGTCTACTCGAGAGAGGTTTTTCAAGCCTTCCGATTAGGATATGGATATGACAGGATAACGAAATAAATTGGTTCGTGTGACGTCCCCCGATACCAAGAGAGCACTATCACCTTTTTTCTTGTTATTGAAACGAGAATACCTGCCCTTCTGTTAAATGTGTTTCTGTTATCTGTTCAACACCATTTTATTTTTCAAAATCGGCCGAGTCGTTCGAAAGGTATGAACAATCAAAATTTCTTTCAAATATTCCATTAAACTGTCATTCAAATTGATTAGACAAATTATGCATTTAAAAAAAACCCCATGAAAGTAATGAAATATAACTTAGGTATAGAGAGCGGTTCCAAAAAAAATACAAATCAGCTGATGATGCGGCTAACGTCAGCTGCATGGTTATTTATTTTCAGAATCTTCACCTTCAAATTTTAATTTATTCTTCTGAATGTCTACCGGTGAATGTGGATATTTCTTAATCAAGTAGATCAGTTTTTCGTATTATTTATTCAAATGATTACAGTGTCCGTAATCGTACGGAAAAACTTTTGAGGATGATTTATTTTGAACATAACTTTCGCTATCTGTCGAAAGTAATTTTTTTCCAAACTAACTTTATAGGTTTATTTCTTCTAATGAGGAGTACAGTTGTTTCTATTTCGATTTCACAAATATGTCTATGCCTAAGTTCTATTGTACCTTTTGTTTTCTGCCATACTTTCAATATTTTCGAAATTTCTGATGAAGTAAAAAAATGTTACTCCGACGTTAAAAAGCACTCCTGTTAGATCAATAACCAAAGAATTGTCATTTCGGCTTCACGTTTCTCGAGTTGTTGATGATAACTTAGAAAACGCGCGTTTTTCAATATTCGATTCAAACATGCTTAAGAGTGCTTTAAATAAGTAAAATGTAGCACCAATAAAAAAAAATTAATGATTGTTAGAACTAGTGTGCTTATAGCTCCTGATGATGCGAGCTCTGCTGACGAAACTCGAAAAGCATTAAATTTGCGAAGTTTTGATAATATATATATATATATGTATATATATATATATATATATATATATATATATGCGAACTTGGTGGGAATCCCTTCGTATTTATGATGGCCTATATATGGGAGAGCCCATGCACGGAGCATCAGAGACCTAATTTTTTAAATTGTCGGAAAAGATTCTCTAGAGAAAATAATGTCAATTCCTCGCGATACGTGATTTAAAACGACGTCATAATGACGTCATTTTCTCTAGAGAATCTGTTTCTACAATTTTAAAAATTGGGTCCCTGTGGTGTACCAACTGGTCCTACCTAAACTGTTGAGTGTGTTTTTGAACTGTCTAGTGGAGAAGACAAGTCCACCACTTAATTGAGAATCCATAAACGTAACTATACTTTTTCCATCAATTGATACAATGATTCCAGTGAATGATAATGATTGAATAATTTTCCGCCTGAGGTCGAACTATTGAAACATTGTATTTGAAATTACCCATAGGTACTTTTTTGTGTTTGTTATGGTTCACGCCACTGATGATATAATTGATAAATATGAATAAACTTATAATGTTCACTCAATTAATTCAATTATTCACCCGTACACCATATGATAAAGACATAATTATTGGTCGATTATTTACTTACTATATACTGTTATTGCTAATAATTTTCACGGAATCTCACCTAGGATTTTTCAGTTTATTTTTTTCTTTGATTACTGAACATACTTCAGTTTATAATGTTCAGAGAACAACGTAAGAACCAAGGAAGAGCAGATGTAGAAATAGGTGCTTTTCCTGACTTTCTAGAGACTCTTAGACTATTATAGAGTCACTGAGATGAAAAACCCGTCATAGCCAATTGCTGTTATAAGTTCGTTAGATAATTAGTTTCGTAGGAACGGGAACATAAAAAAATTTCGTGTATGAAAAATCATATTTTTCAATTTTAATTTATTCAGTTCTCTTAATTTCTCCTGATGTAAAAAAGTATTGTAGTTAGTTGACAAGAAGAAAATAGGTTCTGTTTTATATTGTATGTCGCATCGGGAGACAACACAACCTCGAGCTAAAATCTAATACTTTTTTCCCTTGTATAATAAATAACTATTTATAATGACGTTTAATGGCGTCGCCACCTAGCGTGAAAATGTAAAATTTATTTATTTTCTTGCTTTTCACAATTACCTGCTTTGAAAATTCATTCGTTCAGGTCAGTTTTCAAGTTTGTCATACTGGGGTACATTTCTCAGTAAAATGTAGAAATAAAATAAGCAGAAGTTGAACCGATTTGTCTTTGAAGTAGATACATTCGTTTGAAAAGATCTTTGAAATGAATAACAACAAAAAAGTATGAAATAGAAATGGCTCATTATCAATTGAAAATTTTGCAGGTTCACTAACATGGCAGACTTAGACACAGAAAATTACCCCGATAGAGTTGCCGAAGTGTACAAGGATAAAACAATCTTCATCACTGGTGGTACTGGATTCGTAGGTAAAGTACTGGTGGAGAAATTATTGAGATCATGCAGCGGTTTGAAGAAAATCATCTTGCTGATCCGGACCAAAAAAGGAAAGAGAGCCCAAGAGAGAATAAAGGATATTGTTAATGATCCCGTAAGTTTGAAATGACGCCATTACTAATGTTCGTCGTCATGCTAATATTGTTTTCCATAAATAGCTTGTTCAGTTAAACGATAGGTTATGACGCCCAACGAGGGGCTCAACTATGGTCCTCAGAAAAAATGTATTTCAATTCATCGAATAAACTATGCTATCGACTTACGTACCGTTATAGAGCACTTCATACTGTTATTATATTTCAATTATTTTTTCAGCTCTTCGAATTGGTCAAAAAGGAAAGAGGAGCTGACATAACGAAAAAAGTAGTGGCTATCGCGGGTGATGCCAGCTTACCTGACCTCGGCATCTCTGAAGAGGACAGAGAACTCATAAAGAACGAAGTAGAATTCATCTTCCACTGTGCCGCAACCATCAGATTCGACGAACATTTAAAGAAAGCAGTATTGCTCAACGTCAGAGGAACGAAACTCATGCTGGAATTGGCGAAAGAATGTAAAAAGTTGCAGGTACGATCCAGAAAAAAATATTGTTGATGAGGAATGAACTGAAATAAGGATTGGCTAGAAATATGCGATTCTTTTCCAATTCCACTCTTAACGAATGTATTCCACTTACACAGTAGGATTCTATACACAGGGTCGTCCAATGAAAACTTTCACTCGAAAATTGTTACTTTTCTACCAGGACGGGCTCATTACCATAATCCAATATAATAGGAATAATTAGGTCGAAAATCCATCAGAAAATAACAAATTTTCTGGCTAATACGACGAACGTTGAATTACATCTAATGAATTTCATGTTCATGAAACATTTGGATCACCTATAGATCGATTTCTGGGTTTTGCCTTATCAGTATAGATCTCTAAAAAAATAATAAGTTCATTTTTGTCAGTATGGGGCAAAAATATGAGTTATTCTAAAGTCCAACACTATCATTCTTTGTATTTCATTCTCAAGGAGGATTCGGAAAGAAACAAATTCATTGAGTAACTATTTTTCCAGGTGTTCATTCATCTTTCCACTGCCTATTGCCATCTCCACGAGAGAATACTTTACGAAAAGGTGTATCCGCCTCCTGCTGATCCACACCACGTCATCAAAACGGTTGAATGGATGAGTGACGACGTTATTGATTCAATAACACCAAAGTAAGTCAATAAGTGTGTTTTATGCGCGTTGTACAGCACATTATGAAACCTGATTCAGCATTTCAAAAAAATACAACTTTCATCTATAATCTAATATAACAAAACACGAAAACCCTGTATTTTTTGTGGTAGGTTTTATATCTAGATCGTATATCAAAATCACTATTTTTAGAAAAAACTACCTCTTCATTGGGATAAATGAAAAGGTGTTTAAAAGTTCAGGAGGTAGTTTCACCCCCTTTCCGACATCTCAGCAAGGATTCTTCGGATTTTTCCCCGGCCTCAAAATCTACTAGCATGCCAAATTTCATCAACTTTGATACCAGTTACAGGAAAAAACCTCTTACGATTGGACTAATTTTTACCATTGTTTTTTTATGTTCACCAACTGTTTCACGAAAAGTTATCCATGTTTTGTTTTTTCAATTCCAGAATACTAGGAGACATTCCAAATACTTACGCCTTCACGAAAGCTTTGGGCGAATCTTTGGTTGCTGATGAGATGGACAATCTTCCAGTTATTATTATGAGACCATCTATAGGTGAGTTTCAAAATTTTGTTTTGGTTACCGAACGCAATTCTCGCTAAAACCATACTGATAACTACAAACAAAGATGTTTGTTTAAAAATCTATGATAAAGTGATATACATTTTTTCGTTCACTGGTTTTTAAAGGCGAGGTGTTTCTTTTGTGTTGTTCAGGAAGTATTGGGGCAGACTGGAACCACGATTTTGAATACTTAGCTCGGACTGGCGCGTTCTGCGCATGCCCTTCCACGACTCGCAGTTGTCTATAACGATAATAAAATCATACCAGATTTTAATGCTACCAATATGTCGAATTCTGAATTTGTTTGGATACTTGGTAAAAATAGTTTAGGGAACAATACGAAATCTGTTATGCCGGGGTGGAATGGATTTATGGGGTCGCTAATCAACGACCTTCCTTTTTAAAAAAGCCGCGTTAATGGCTTACTATTCGTGAATTCTACGCCCAGTAATCGTAACACTATATAATATATTGCATTGAAATATGCAGCTGAACACAATAAAGAGATAGGCATGGAAACTTGCTTTGTAACTTTTGACCAGCCTCAGTAATCATATCTAACTAAAATGTCGTTTTTTGTAGTTATTCCAATATGGAAAGAACCAATACCGGGCTGGACAGACAACATAAACGGGCCTGCAGGGCTTCTGATCGGTGCAGGAAAGGGAGTGATAAGGACTATGTACTGCAATTCTGACAGATATGCTGATTTTTTGCCAGTAGATATTGGAGTCAATGCCATGGTTCTCAGTACTTTTGACTATATCAAATACGGGTAGGTAATTACAAAACAAGTTAGAATAGTTATCGGCCAATGCTTGATAGAAGACCATAAGCAGATAATGGAATATTCATTTCAATTTCACCCTTCTGCAGTTAAGTATTCCAATCTGTTCAATGTTCCTTCATCAGGACACAATTGTAAGTTTTGTAAAATAAACTATTGAATATTATTTCCCATCTGGTTGGGAATGACGACCTACGGATATCTTTCACGGATTATTTCCCACTTACAGTGCAAGGACAATATTAGAATTATCCTATAATAAACGATACCACCCAAAATCAACAGCAAAAAGCACTCCCCGGCAGAGCTGTCCCAAAACACAGTGCTTAGGGCTCGTGAAAGTGCTCGAAGCACTTTTGTACTGTTTTGAAAAAATAGTACAATTTTGTCAGTTACTTTTCCTATCTAAAAAAATAAGTTCAAAATAATTGATATTTCATGTGACAACTACTGATGTATTAAAGAGTCTCTGAAATTTTATTTCAGAATGACAGATCTGACCAATATAAAATGTATTTGAGCAATGTATGTTGGGTTGCATATAATCAAATAATTGATTAATAGAAAATCATTCATTAACAGGGGTCATTAATCAATGATTTTTTGTGCGTTAAAATACATCATAAATGAACGGTCGACGGAAAACGTATTAAACGGATACAATTAATCTAATTCAAAGTATTTTTCAGTGAAAGAAGAATCTACAACCTGACAAGTTCATCAGAGTACAAAATATCCTGGTCGGATATCATAGAAATTGGTCGAGACGTGATAAATACAAAAATGCCCCTGAATGGCGTTGCTTGGTACCCTGGTGGATCTATGAAAAAGTCCAGACTGCTCCACAACATCTGCTTCTACCTGTTCCAGATGTTACCTGCCATATTCGTCGATACGTTGCTATTTATATTAGGTTACAAACCAGTGTAAGTTGTGTCATTTTTATATTGTTACATTTCTGTAACCTCAAATAAGTGGTACAATGGTTAAACACGACATATCAAAATTATTATTTTTAACATGAATAACTTTCAAACAAGATATACTTTTATTGTAAAACAGGCTTTCAACCCCAAAAATAAAAATGTCAACTATGACACTAAGGTCAACACGATTATAAATTTCTACAAATTTTATTATCATCGCGATATGTTTCGATCGACAGTATATTTCTCAAGCGAATAGTATTACACCAAATCATTCTTCGTTGAGAACTACTTGAAATACCCTTCTTATCAAATGAGATAATTAAGACCTCCCTATATTCATCTCTAATTCCTAAACTTATGCATATTATGAATATTGACAATAACAATGTAGCTGGTAATCATAATTCTTACATACTGCTTACTTAATTGACTATTAATAAAAGAATATCATTAAGGTCTAGCTGGTCATTTGAATTTTTCGATTTTTTAATTTCTAAGAATTCTAAATAATTAAGCCTTATACCTTTATTTTCAATATTAAGAATTTCGAAGTTTTCGTCAAAGTTATGACCTTCTTCCAAAATATGATTGGCATAATGTTTGTATGCGGTTTTCGAATAGTTTACCTGCCTGGCCTACATATGGATCTCGCTCCAAAGTATATGTAGGCCAGACAGGTAGACCATTCAAAAACCACATACAAACCTAACATATTATGCCAATAATATTTTGTAGGAAGGTCACATGTTGAAAATAAAGGTCTGGAGACTGTTTACTAAATGACCACTTGGACCTTAATAATTCTCCTTTGTTAAACTCATTGAATTAAT
This sequence comes from Chrysolina haemoptera, assembly GCA_958298965.1. Taxonomy (NCBI): domain Eukaryota; kingdom Metazoa; phylum Arthropoda; class Insecta; order Coleoptera; family Chrysomelidae; genus Chrysolina; species Chrysolina haemoptera. The sequence continues at coordinate 40,451 of OY282594.1, read as the reverse complement.
TATGTGAGATTTCCAGGTAAATTGTTAATGTCAATTTTTATAAGTTGTATGAGTCTAGGAATCAGAGATGATTACAGATAAGTCCTAATTATAAGAAAGGTATTCAAGTAGTTTTCAGTGAAGAATAATTTGGTGTACTACTACTATTCGCTTAAGAGAGATACCGTGTATAAAAACATGCGGCGAAGATAATAAAATCTGTGGAAATTTGATCGTGTTTTTCTTAGTGCCATATACTATGGATTTCCATAAATTAAGGTCTCCGCGTCAGTTTAAAAAACGCTAATTTTGTTGGAAAAAGGCGAGTAAAAAAATATTTCATGCAGTTTTGGTTTTTTGAAATGTATTCACACCAAGATCCAAATATTCCTATCATATATCATGAGGTACCTATTATTGTTATCGTTGATAAGCATTTGTTCAGAGCTTTCCAACGATATATCACGAGAAAGGAGTACTGATTTTTTTGTAGAATTTTGGAATTATAAAGGTAACTAACATCTACATTTGCAGGCTCATGCGAGTTCAGAAGAGAATATCTAAAGGGTATGAAGTATTTGAATACTACGCCAATAATCAGTGGGACTTCAATAACGATAGGTCCGTAACAGCGAGAAAACTGATGAATCCAACTGAGAGAAAAATATACAAGGTCGACGGAGATGGAATTGATTACACAGAATACTTCACGAATTGTGTTCATTGCACCAGACTGTACATCCTCAAAGAAACGGACGATACGATCCCAGCTGCCCACAGACATATGAGAGTGTGAGTATGGTGTCAGTAAAATGATGAAGACTCCTGTATATACCAAAAGCAAAATACACGAAATGAACTATTATATACACTTTTATATTTCTAATAGAAATACAAAAATGTTATTGATTTTATTCTATTTTCAGGATGTGGTTCGTAGACCTTCTCTGCAAAACTCTCTTTTTAGCTGGGATGTTTTACCTACTGTGGACAAATCTTTTTAAACCGCTGTTGGGTTACTAGTGTTCTGTTATCATGTATTCATATTGTTCTAGTACACGCAGTCTGAAAACTCTGGTGAATCGACTGATTCGCTTTTGTTTAGAAATTTGTAACAAATGAAAATCGTGGAGTGCAATTTCAGATAAGTTCCGGAGGTGAATTTGATGCACAAGAAACTGAAGAAAGGGTATTATTATTTTAGTCAGTTGCATTTCGGCAAAAACTGAATATGTCGAAAAAGGATATCACTAAGGTTCGGTCTTTTTACCTATAGATAAGTCCCAGATAACTCTATCAGATAAGGTTATGTAAACCTGTGAAGTTTATGAGATAGATATTATCAGAGACTTTATTGTGAGGTGAAAAGACCGACCCTAATAATAATTAAAACTACGTATAGATAGTAATTCCGTATATTAAACTAATAGAGTTGTTCCATTGATTTCATATTCATAGGCAATATTTGAATTGTTCATTCATGAAAATACCCTAAGAAAGAACCGATGGTGGCGATACACGCAAGTATCGCGGGGTATTTGAAAAGCACATCGCGATTTAATTTGTTTTCTTTTAAGACTGGCGTTTGTATCACGTTTGGCCCCTCAATTTTTCAGGTATAAGTCTTAAAATCTTATACAAATAATACTATTTTATTGACACATGTGAATCTGAACAGAGTGTTTTATTTTTTATAATAAATGAATATTGTAAAGATTCAAGTTGACACATTTTTTTTAATAACCATTATATTATGAGTGATTACATTCATCCTGAAGATTATAGATACGAAGGCTTCCTTATGTCTGTTAAAACAGAATAAACTTTTTATGTTCTGTTTCCCACAAAAACCTGTAATGTTCAAAAAAATAGGCCGGATTTTTCAAATTTCTGAATGATTCCTGGAATATAGACGTTCTGCAAGTCTCCTGAAGAATGGCAAAGTTGTGTTGAAACTGAACTAGTGGGGTCAGATTCATTTTACTGTTAACGGTGGATTTCAGCGAATGATTTCATTGTTACAAAAACGTATTCAGCAAAAAACTATACGTCTATGATCTTTACAAACCGAATAATTTGCATTCCGCCCCGGCATAAAGACAGACGTCAATACGCATCATTATTTCTGATTTTATGTGTTGGGTTAGATCAGAGAACTGGTCTATACGGTGTAAGGATTTCTACATTCACATGGGATGGGAATAATGTACTATATTCGCTTGAAAAAGATACTGTGTATTGAAACATGTCGCAAAGACAATAAATTGTGCGGAAATTTTAATCGTGTTTTACCTTAGTGTCGTAACTATGGATTTCCATCAAGTAACGGCCACGTCAATCCAAAAAATGGGATCACGTTAATACAAGTTTTGCTGTATCCTGTTATATTCTCTTAGTTCACTTCCGGATTGAAAGTACCTCCGATGAATGGATGAAGGTTGATAACAACTCGATTTTGTGGTATGTAGTTGTTCGATCGCTTGTCTGCTCTTCTCGTAGTATCCATTTTGGCTTAAGTCCTCTTTGGTAAAGTTCATTTCCGCTTCCAGTGACTCCTGGTTATCGCAAAGAGGGAGATTGTAAGAATATTGGCGGAAAGAGCGATGTATATGGGAAGAATCGAAAACAAGTATTACATCAAGAGCTACAGTACCTGGTAGCTCTCATGACCCATCTGCGGTAAGCTATTGGGGGCTTGATTGAAGTTTTATGCAGCTTCCTCCCCAGAACTATGTGAAATTGTGGGTCATCATTTCTCCATCGGTGCAGCCAGCCAAGAAGCAAAAATGAGATGTAGAGGAAATGTGGGACTGCCACTCAAACAGACTGTCATCGATTCAGCTGGACTTTTTCTTGTGACCAGAATGTATATTAGTTGCCACCTACTACCTCAGTAAATATCCCAAGAAGGCTTTCACAGTTGCCAAAGTTCTGGTTGGTGTTTCGTAGATTTGCATATCGTTGGCTTTGAAAGAGATACTTGTTTGTTTTAAAAATTTCACTTGTAGTAAAAATGCACCTAACTGTGCCTATCAAATTCATTTCAACTGATAGGTATACTGCTAAGCCAACTCTGTATATTTCACTCTTACCCTCTGTCTCATTCGGTTGGCGTGCTTCATTATATAGCTGCAGAGCTCTTCTCGAAGTTTCTTTATTCTTCTGTCACGCTTCGGCGGCTCGACTTCATATATCTCTCGATGGTTCTCAAGATGCATGGAGCTGTTCAATGCAATGACGTTAGGTTATTGTTCTCTGATAGAGAACAATACAACGATCGCATGTACTGGACTGGTCCGGCTCCACTGCGTTACATTATATTTGGACAGTAACGTCCCTCTTTTGGTTTACCCCCACAGTTTTGCTGGTCTTTGCTTCTAATTCTGACACTGTATACGACTTCGAGACGGTATTGAAACGCAAGTGGGGTCTCTTGATGAATTTCGAAAGTTAAGTATCCTTTCCTGCATTGATGAAGGGTAATTTTTTCAAAACAAGAACAACATGAGGATTGGTCTTAACATCTGCAAACTTAAATATCGTCCTGAAAAAATTCGATACTCAACGTAGCGTGACAGACCTGAAAGTAGATGTTCTTCAATTATTGTCTCTTTCTGTACTTACTCTATACCCAGTAAATATAATCGTCGTTCATTTTATGATTTTGAAGCATTCATTAAGTACACTTCCATCAACTAGGGAGCAAAGTCAATATTTACACCTTGACCTTTTTTCCTCTTTTTTTAGTGAATAATGATGCAATCTTCTCAATAAAACTTGTTATTGGTAAGTTTACAGTGAACAAATAATGCTAAATTAGATATGTAATTATCACATAGGTACACTTCTTTGAAATAAGAGTCAGAAATAAATAAACTAATTTATATCGTAATACAGTGTGAGTTGACAATAATAATACTCGGAACCTTTTCACAATATTGCTCTCGAACAGACGTACTTAGAACTTGCCCGCCCGGAGATTTAGCTATTTTAAATTTTCATAAAAAAATTATTGTGACGATTCCCTTTCTAGTAGAAATTATTGAAAGACTATATTCCTTTTTAACACTGTCTCAGGGGTAAGGTCACCTCTCAAAAGTTGTATTGAAAAGTATGTTCTTTTAAACTTTGTAGTATTCATAATTCGAACAGAGGTTCAGGAAGTGTGCCGGAGAGTTTCAGGTAAATGAAACGAATAATTTCGACGGAGTCGAAGTTCCCTGAAAATTTGAGGCAACTCTGTCAGAAAAGTACTAATTCCCTCTACGAACATTGAATTATCTCTGACATCCATATGTGCAATGTTCCCCCAAGAAGACACAATTGCAAATACTAATTATAATCAAGCCACAGTCAATCATTGAATAGTATCCCCCATAGGGTTGGGAATGACCACCTGCAGACATGACATATTTCAAGGGTTTCGGTCCTCTCATCAGTGCTAGGATAGGTCCACACAACGTTAGAGTTATCCTGATCCACCCAATGAACGATAGCACCTAAAACTCAATAGCAAGAAGCACTCCTGAATAGCGATTCCAGAAAGAGTTAATGCATAATTTGAACAAGAAATATAAATCACCAAAACACGAAAACTGCGTCAATTCCACACACGTGTGGCGTCCCAGTTCTGTAGGGCCAGATAGCTGAGTGGTTAAAAGCGCAGTATTTCAATCATGCTGTCTAATTTTTTTCTGATGGCTCGAAAGTCTCCAGAACATAATGAAAACACTCTAGTGAATTCTTAAGAGTTCGGCCACCAGGGTGAAGGCGTGGTAGTGGAAGTATCAGTATTTCTGGAATATAAAAAAGAAAATTCTAGAATGCCTCAAAGCTTCCGGAAAGTTCAAAAAAATCCGAGATCTCCGTGGAATGAACCAGAACAGGCTCCCAAAGATTCTAGAACGTGCTGAGAAGATACTCATGTGAAGTTCTCGAAACTTTGTCCATCAAAGAGATGCCGGGTGGGGTAACTTTCTGAAAATTTCTAGAACCCAAGAAAGAAAACTCTTGAAAAGAAAGATAGAGGACAATTACAAAAATAATACAAAGTTGAATAGTACTGATGTCTGTAAATGTACTGGGATAGGTTTTTTCTTGCTTTGCCAACATCTCCTTTCGAAAATCAGGTTGTATAGTCTATCACTCGAGCGTCGTCTGCCCATTAGTAGTTCAGCAGGAGATCTACCAGTAACACAATGTGGCGTAATATGTTGAGTAAACAAGTATCTGGCTAAGGCCAGTTATACATTTGTATCTGACATTCTCGACAGAGGCTTCTTGACATTCTGTACCATTCTTTTTGCTTGACCATTGCTGCTGGGATGATCAGGACCCACCATTGCAGAACGTATCTGATTATGCTTTAGAAATTCCTGGAATTCCACAGACGTAAAAGCGATACCATGATCCGATACCACGACATCTGGGATACCATGAGTAGTAAATAATTCGAGTAATACCTTAATAGTGGAAGCACTTGAGGTATTTGGCACCAATCTAACCTCTAGCCATTTCGAATAGGAATCGATCACAATTAAAAATATTTTTCCATTTATTGGACCGGCAAAATCCACATGTAGTCGAATCCATGTCTCCCGTGCCCACTCCCACGGGTGGATTGGGGCTTTTTTAGGCATGTTACGTGATCCTGACATTCTCTATCTTCAATCTGTTTGTCCAGATTTGGACACCATACATATGACTTGGCCAGTGCTTTCATTTTAACTATTCATAGATGTGCGTTGTGAAGGAGTCTTGCCCTAACTATCTTCCACTCCTTCCGTTCCATGATTCTATCAAGCAGAACCCTGTACGTTCGGTTAATTACTGGCAATCTCAATTATAAACCCTGTCCTTAAACGCAGTTTGGAATACACTTAACACTTATTCGGAATTCTTCACATGAAACTAGTTAGCCTCCATCAGCTTGACCGTCAATAATAATTCACCGGAAATAATTGAATTATTATTCTAGTTTGGCATCTGAATTTTGCTCATTCGTTACTTGAAGTGCGAACTGAATTTGGTGAGTTGAAATATGCCGATATTTTTTTAATCCTTTGATTTTTTAAGTTAACAAAATAAGTGCATGCAACTGCATAAATCATACACATAATCAGTGGTATTTAAAACTGAGGGATTTTTTTTTAATCAGTGCTATCAATATCGAAAAGAAATCTTTATATTATAGAGTGTGAAACAAATGTTTAATACTAGTGATAAAAGTCCATAAAAAATATGCTTGACATGTTTTAAATAAAATAATTATTAATAGCATGACTGATTTTACTCAAATAAAGGTAAGCAATACGGTTTTACTGAAAATTCATTATTCAGGTAAGAAGTTCCAAAGTTGCTTATTGTAATGAAATTTATCGATAATAATTTCCTTGCAAAAACTTTGCTGAATTTCATTCCAATTATAAATTAATGTGCATATTGATGTAAATTTCTGGGCCATACTCTTCGGTGTCTCAAAAAGTATTGATGTTACAATCAGAGTGCATTTCTACTTCCTATCTTTCCGTCAGTATTCTGAAGCAATTTGAAGTAACCAAAAATTAAAACTGCCATATCAAAAGTAATAATAATAATGTCTTGTTTATACTCAAGCCGTAGCGCAATTTACCAAGATTAGCTTTTGGAGAATGTCACAGTAGGAACCAAAGAACTAGTTGATTTATTTTGTATTGAAAGGTAAATGGTGTAATGGTTGATGAAAATTTTCTCAGAAAACGAACAAGCTGCTGGTGAATCCAAAGAAATCAACACGCCACTACTGAAAATTCACCACTTCCAAAATCGGTTGAAATATAGCGGAGATACAATTAGTTGATTATTCAATCGAACGAAGTTGGCCATGAAATTCAAACTTAAATCATCACAACTGATAAACGACATCAGAAGTTACCAGAGGAAGCTGCGAAGCTTCGAGACAGTTGAAAACCGAGGTTCTCATGTAATTGCAGCTCCGATATAATTCAACAATCTTCAAAAATTTCCTTAAAACCAAATAGCACCCATAAAGAAATGCTCACAACTGCCATTTCTCAAATGGTAACATGTTCGTTGCAGTTCGTCATGATGAAAAATGATGAATTATCAGACTACTCGTGTGAAAATATTTGAGGATTCCAAAAGAAATCGAAAATACAAGATGTTTTATCATAAGTGTTCTCAAAATTAGATATTCTTCGAAGAAGGCGGCTATGAATATAAAAATGCGAAACAAAAAAGCAGCATTAATTGAATAAGAAGAACAAACGTAACTTCATTGCCTACGTTGAAGAACATTCAATTTTAGGAACAATCATTATGAAACTTGATTGTATATTCGTTTCCTTAAAGAATTCTCCAAAATTTTCCACACGAATGATCTGATAATATATAATTTTTCACGATGACAAAAAAGTACATGTTGTGCCATTTCGGCAGTTGTGAGCATTTCTTTATGGGTACGATTCTTTTTCTAGGTAATTTTTGATAATTGTTGGAATATAAGGGAGCTGCAATTACATGAGAACATCAGTTTTCAACTGTATCGCACTTTGAAGCTTCCTTTGGTAACTTCTGATGTCGTGTCGTTTGTCAGTTGTGATGATTGAAGTTTGAATTTCATTCATTCATTTCAGTATCTTCAAAACTATAGAAAAAATGGGGAGCGTACGTCACCTCATAGTCACCGGGTATATGATAATAAATGAAAGCAGATATTTGGTAGAGCTAAATAATTTTACAGTGGATTTTGAAGGCGTATTATTAAAAAAAAATAAAAATACCAGGTACTTGAGAATCATACTCGATCAAAAATTGTTATTTTCACCACCCATTAACTATGTTTTTAAAAATATTGGTTTTGCCTATCTTGTGAAGGATTCAAGCTCATATGCTAGGCAAGTTATAAATAACTCAATTTTTAATCCCCATTTTGATTATTGTGCCACAGATTTTGTACATGTGTAATTTTTTTTTATTTATCGACCGTTACTTGACGAAGATCTATAGTAATTGTATAGACAGGAGACGATTTGATCTTCACAAACTTTTATTTAACCACAGTGGTTGAAAAAAGTTTGTGAAATCGTCTTCTGTCTATACAATTACATATGAAAAACAACTTCAAATATTAAAATATGGCTGTATGAGACTTATTCTGAGAAATTCCAAGTGTACCGATATTTTATTGATGCAGAAGACATTGAATGGGCTTCCAGTTAAGGAATATATTAAAGCTGTTTACAAATGCTTATGAGCGGGACTGAATGTTGGAAGTGTTAGAGTATTATTATCAAAAATTTTTAAAGAAATACCTTTTCATTTTAATTTTTTCTGAGCAACTTATCGGACTTTCAATTTTCTCAGGATATCAAAATGGAAAACGTTCAGGGTATAGATCGTATAGCAGAGATTTTCTGTGGGCGAACCATTTTCATTACAGGGGGAACTGGATTCGTCGGAAAAGCTCTGATAGAAAAATTGCTCAGAGCAACGGAAGTCAAAAAAATATACGTCCTGATTAGAAATAAAAAGGAAAAATCTCCAAGTGAAAGGCTCAAAGAAATGTTCAGTAATGTGGTAAGTATACTCTTCCTGGTGGAAAATCCACAACGGGTACATTATCTAGACATTATATATAATTTTTTTTATCAACAGTTATTCAGAACTCTCCACAAGATGAAACCAAATGCTACCAATAAATGCCAATACATAGAAGGTGATGTTGTTCAACCGGAACTGGGAATATCCAAAGCTGACAGGGAAATCCTGAAAGATGAGGTGGATATCATTTTCCATAGCGCAGCCACTACAAGGTTCGATGAAAGCATTAGCTACTCAATCAAAATGAACACCAGAGGCACTAAATACGTGTTGGATCTTGCCGAGGAATGCAAAAATTTGAAGGTCAGTTACTTTTGTAGCAGTTTGATGAAGTTGCTTCAGTTGATTTCTTATAAGGAAAACATTTTTTCTTTTTTAGCTGCTCATTCACGTTTCCACAGTGTACGCTTTTCCTAAAGAGACGATAACCCTAGAGAAAGAATACAAAGCTCCTGCTGATCCACATGATGTGCTGTCCAGTATCAACTGGATAAAAGACGAAGCCATGTATGAATTGACGAAAATGTAAGATCAAAATTAATGAATCACCTCTAATTGACTCAGAATGGGATGGACCAAAAATAGTGACATTTTCGAAGCATGAAATAATATAAAAGCTTGTTTTTCATGGGCCATAATATCGTTGAAAGACCATGGCCATTTTCGATTTGCCTGAATCAGTCTACTGTTCGACTGTTGCTTAGTCTTATCTAGTCTTCACCCTCGTATTGTTGTGGAATTATGATCGATAATATAGTTATAGTACGGGACCCCAAATTCCTACGATGCAAAAATAGCAAAATACTGGGACCGGTCTGCTGTACAAATTCTGACTTTTGATCCATGTAGGGGACATATATTATGAGTATGAAAAGTGATGTTGGCAAGAAAATTACCCTTGCGCAACATAGATAACACTGACATTTTCCAAGATGGCGGCCTGTCTCCTACATGGATCAAAAGTCAAAATTTGTACACCAGACCGGTCCCTCTATCTCAAAATTTTCGAAGGTGGGTCCCGTACTATTACTTGTCAGAAGTCAACTGGTGACCTGCTTGCTAATATCTCTCATACATATATGGCAGCAATCTAGTGAAACTTTGGCAGTTGCATTATACAGCTTTATCTCAGACCGATCTGTCCACGTGGCGATCTGTCTTTGTTTTTTTTGTAAATATTTTAATTTACGATGCTCTTCCAAAATATCAACAATCGTTCCAGCGTTAGCGGTCTCATATCGAGATTGACCCGTCGAGCTCAGTCCTCACATCCACATGCCGTCACTTTGGAGACATGCTTCCCAGGGCTTGTTTTTCCACAGAACGGCAAAGCACTGATATGCATATTATAGTTTGTAAAATTTAAACTCCAATTCTTATCTACCATCCCTCGGCTCTCAGAATGTGCAGGATTTTTCTTTTTGTGAGAACCAGAAAATAAAAAAAAGTAAAGGAAACTGTTACTATACTGTTTGCATCAAAGAAAGACCACTACAAGTCTCAGATTAGTACTGAGTTTTAGTAAGCTTTCTCGTGTAATCCATCATCAACAGTCTACTAGATGTTGAGTTGATATACAGCTTGAGTGTAATAGTAGGTGCTTCGGTACTTGTAAAGATTTATGCCTTCATATACATATATTATGAGTGATTTTCTAGTCAAGTTCGAGAACGAATCAAAATTACTTCGTGTTCTATGATATGATTGAGGATTCAATATGTTTCAGTACAATCAATTCGAATTTGAGATATAAAACCACTATCAAGTAAGCTATGCCGGCCGTAAGGAATAAAAGTCATAGTGAAAATCAGACAAAAGTTTTATTTTATTTACGACTAATATATAATATATATATACTTGTGGTTTTTGCAGTACAATGGCATATATTAATCCCGTAGGGAATAATGACGAGGGATTACTACAAATTAGGAAATTTATTGAAGAAGCTCTTGGTGAAATTTTTCTTTTGCATAAATTTACCTCATGACAAATAAATTAGTCGTAAATAAAGTGTACGCGGCTCAGTTCGTAAAAATTCCTCGAGAATAATAGCTATCATTATTGACTCGTGGTATAATCTACTATTACATTCAATATGAATTTCCACCAAATAAATAGATCATCAATCGAACAAGTTAACAATTCATTTCCATCGAATCTAGCCCATTTCTTTTTTACTTCAGAATACTTGGCGATATCCCCAATTCATACACATTGTCGAAGTCGCTTGCAGAAGCCTTGGTTTACGAAAAGGTTGGAAATATTCCAATCATCATCTGCAGGCTGGCTTTAGGTATGTGCCTTTAATTATATTAATTGAACTACTTATATAAAATCACAGCGACAAAAAAATAATGAATCTTCAATTTACTATGTTTCAGAAATAACTGACAACTTCTATAGCACATTCAACTGACAAAAATGAGATCCAGAGTGAATGAGAAATTAATAATAATTATCGTTACATGCAATATTTTTTCCATCAATTTAAAGTTACAACTCGAAATTAGCTTTATTGCGAATTATAACAGGAAATTAATATTAATTTTGTGTTACAACTATCACTAAATTACTAATGACCTTCCATACATATTTTATAGCAGGTACTGAAGGGTTTATCGTATTTTTGTCAGTGGTGTGGGGTTATTTATCATCTTAATTCTTGACACCTTGTGTTGCATTGCAGTGATACCATCATTCCAAGACCCTGAACCAGGCTGGTTCAATAACTGTCAAGGCCCAATGGGGTTATTCGTTGGCTGTGGAAAGGGGGTATTGAGAACTATGTACATGGATAGCAAATCACACGCAAATTTCGTACCTGTAGATTGTTCCATCGCTGCTTTATTAGTTATGTCTTGGTATTATCTCACGACCAGGTAAGAAGTTGTTCATGACGTATGTGTATCAGGGTTTTGCATGAAAATATAAATATACTGGAGTTTTATCCCAATACCAAACCGCTATTTCTAACACTTCGATCAACACGTGTTTCAATCAAGAAGTGATCATCTTCAAGAGGGAAGGTTAAACTAAATCTACATACAGACTACATAGTCCTTATAATTATAAAATACCTCTGCTTCCTACCTTCGTTTACTTAAGACAATTAAGAATTTAGTTTACTCTTGACGATGATCATTTGTTTAGTGAAACACGTTTCGAGGTGTTAAAAATAGCGCTCTGGTATTGGGGTGAAACTCCATGATATTCAATACTATACCAAAGGAATGAATGAAAATATAAGTTCCACATAGGAGTATGTGCACTGATATTCCTAGTGAAATAACAGTTATTTCACCTAGTACTTACATGGATGTTATATAACATGTATCAATATTAGGAACTTCATTGTTAATATAATTGAATACTATAGGAAACTAGTCAAATATCGAAAAACGTCAATTCATTGCAAAATACTTTTCAAGTTCTGATAATTGAGAAGTTTTCTTTGTTTTTGAGGTTAATATTATATCACCATATTCACACTAAATGTTTTATCAAACTGAATAAGTAAATATTTTATTTTTTGAGCCTTCTTTTTCGCTTCTCAATAATTACAGTCAGAAGCCTATTTTGAGGTGCCATAAATTCTAATGAGATTTATATCTGCTTCGACGAAAAAAAAAATTTCCTGCTGGAATGTTCTGACCACTACTAAAGCAGTAAAGATGTTACATGCATGTAACATGCTGACATTTACCTTAAGTTATTTGATCGATGAAATGTTGATACCAAAATAGAGTTTTTAGACGAGGTTATTTCTGCATCATTTAAGAAAATTCAAGATCATAATTTCTTGTAGGGACGCTCCCTATATTTACAACCTTTGTACACCGGAATCCGACATAGTGATCAGTTGGGAGGAAATTCTCGAAACTGGAAAAGATGTCATCAACAACAGAGTTCCATTCAATGGCATTCTATGGTATCCCGGTGGTGTAATGACGAAAAGTAGAATATACAACAAAATCAATTTCTTCTTATTTCAACTCATACCGGCATTGTTCATAGATCTACTGCTTTTCGTCTTAGGATACAAGCCAATGTAAGTATGAGCATGATGAGTTTCTTGTTTGAATACGGTATAATTAATATATAAGTTTGATATTAATCCAGATAGCACTTTATGTTAATTTCGTCAGGACAAAAGTAGTTACTAGTTTTGTTATGACTTTGTCAGATCATTTATATAGTATATAAAATCCAAGTAATGTAAAAATTATGATAAAATTTCAAACATTATTATCCCAGTCAAATAATATATGCCAATGCATTATTTCAGTTATGAAAATTATTTTTTACCTGTTCATTTTTGAATATCATTCAAGCATTATTTGACTGAACTGATTCTTCGGCTCATGTGAAATTTCCAGTTTATACGACATTCAAAGGAGGATACAGAAAGGAGGGGATATGTTCGAATTTTATACAAACAAGTCGTGGAATTTCAGTACAAAAAACATCGAGCACATCAGAACTAAACTGAATGCAACTGAAAAGAAAATATACATCCTGCAGTCTGACAATATGGATATCAAAGCTTATTTAGAAAACTGCATTCTGGGCGCTAGAAGAAACATTTTGAAAGAAACAGACGATATGTTGCCTGCTGCTAAGAGAAATATGAAAATGTGAGTTGATTCCCCATCTGTGATTGTTGATGTTGAAATTGTTTTTTTTTTTTTCAGTATGTTCGTTTTGGATAAGTTTTGCAAGATCATGTTCTTCGTTATACTAGGCTATTATGTTTACAAAATTTTAGATTTTATTATATTTTGAATACATTTTTACATTGTTAAACAATTTTCTGTTAGCATATTCAGTAATAAGGATTGTTCCATGTTTTCATATACTTGTTTTGTTGAACCAAAAATATAGTTGGGTGAGAACCATACAGTTGACAAAGGTATCTACCGTTAGCTAAAAAAACAAATGATATATTAAAATGTTTGTGATACCGTGTATACTAAATAAAATATTTTTTCTGTGTATTGTAACTTACATTTCCCAAGAAAGAAATTCCAAAAGGAATTCTATCATTGGCACTTTTTATTGGTTGTTCCCAGCCCAAAAGTTTTGTAAGTAATTCTATCTGAAAATGAAAGAAATAAACTCTTATGATTAGACCATAAACTTGGTTTATCAATACACCATCATTATTTGTGAAGTAAACTCAAGTAAATTATGGATTTGAAGTTAATATTTATATAAAGCGATATTTTCAAAGTTCTGAATTTCTGCATCTTTTGCGGATTTTCACAGATCATTTCTAATAATTTTTTGATTATTTCTATTCCAACATATAATGAGGGTACGAAAGTAAATTATGTTTATTTTATTTTAATGTATGTGTATTTGAAAAATGTGAAAAATTTGTTGCTCAGTAATTTATTGATGATCACCTCTCTTGATTCCTCTCCACTCATTTTGATTGAAGATATGCGAAACAGAGTTGTTGCCATTTCTTCAACCTGGAAAAAATCAGAGATGAATCAATCGATACTGAAAGTGGAACCATGATGGTTGCCTTCCTCTACATATGCATGCGATCTGACATTACCATTGTAAGGTTTGATATTTGTGAATGAAAAAATACGTAATCACATCAAGTTGTCATACGGGAGATACTTGTTATGTACATATCAATAATAAAATTCAAAATAAATTATTTGATTTTTTCAATTATTGAAGATGAATTTTAATGAAATATATACAACGCAACAGCGACAGTTTGTGGAAAAACCCTTGAAGAACTGAAAAGTGGTAGTGGTATACAGAAAACTCTCAATGAAATGAAAGAATGGTAACATAAAAATCGACTTATTTTGAATATTGATAAGACATCCTACATAAATTTCCATATAAAATAGCCAGTTCAGGGACCTTTTGTGAAAACTTAACATTCAGTGATAACGTCAAGTAACTCGAGACATATGGCTTGACCCAGACCTTAGTTTCTTCTCTCATTCATATTATATTATCTCTAAACACCTCAATAAAGCATATTATGCATTCTCTAGTTGAAACCAATAGTGGGCCAAAAGGTTATTGAACTGCTACTATGCCTTTGCTAATAAACATTTATCTAATAACATTGCAACATGGGGACTGGCAAATGCATATAAAAAGTATCTAATTATTCAACGAGCGTATAATGATAGCTATTATTTTCGAGGATAAAGATTTCGAAACGAGCCGTAGGCTATTCTTGAAGAATAGCTCAAGTTGTAATAGTCTGATAGTGTTGTATCATTAATTCTATAGCCACCATCAGTTTCGCCTACCATCTGTTAGATGGCGCACAATGTCAACTGGACAAAAGTAAAATGTTTCTTACCCACTCATTCAAAAACTATAAGAAATAGAGCAAAAAGGTTTTCATTTCTGACTTCAGCAGTTCATGATTCTCCTGAACTGCAAATTTCAACCATTTCTGAGCAGACAATTTTTTTTAAGTACAAATAAGGGAGCCTAATTTCTTGAACACGCCAAAATATAACTTTTTCCTAGAGCCTTCTCATTCTCTATGCATGATGTAGAAACAATGCTGAATGGCGTAATAACTGAAATTATCTCAAAATACGAGTATTTGCAAAATTGACTATTTTGGCAGTAAAAATACGATTATTCAAAATCTATGATGAGAAAAGCAAAATTCCGATTATCTGAAACAAAGTTCAGAGTTCTTTTGGGAGATCGTTTGATAACGATAGTTGTCACGGACCGATGATTTTACCCTCTTTTCTCCCATATACACCTACAACGTAGGCTAATTGTGGCAAAAATCTATCGGAACACAACTACTCCCCTGGCTAATACCACGATGGGTATTGAATTATATCCAACAGATACTTGTGCAATGTACCTCATTGGAGAGGAAACAATTACAAGTGCTCCCTTTATCCAAATAGCAGAATTTTGTTTTGATTCGGACAGGGGGGCCACCTGCAGACTAGTTTGAAGCCATCTGTTCCCCATCCGAATCATCCCGCCATTCCGTCCATTTCGTTAATTACAGATCGTTTCGGAACATTTCAGATTATTTGAAATCATTCTAGAACTTTCTGAAAATATTCAGATTATTAAGGCCACTCAGAACATTTTAGATTTTGTTCATAAACACAATGTATGAGAAAAGTTCTGAAATTTTTTTTGACTCCCACACCCACCCAACCCCTTCCTTCACTACAGCAGGAGATCTACTACCACAACCGAGAGTTGATAGCAGTGGCTGGCAATGAAGAAAAGCGTATAAAAGAAAGGTCATCCCAAATAAAATGTTATACTACTGTAACTTTTGTGATATATCTGATGAACTTACCAAAACTTGTATTTTATCGCAAATCCTTGCATAGCACATCATGAGAGACAACTGCACCAAATGCCTCGTACAAAAAACGAAGTAATCAGCATTGAGCTCCACTATGCCACTGATTTCCATAATGGTGACGAATAGTAGCCAAGTAAGTTGTAAATGATTGGTCACTGTGATAAACTCGAATATACCATAAAGAGCTACTTTTGTTCTCCTTATACTACCCAAGACAGTCATGTAGAGCCTCCTCAGCTTCTTCATTTTGCCTAGAAAGGCTGTGTCCTGTTGATACATGCCGATCCCTATTGCGGGTTTGGAAATGAAGAAAGTAATTTCTCTTCTGTTGAATCTGAGATGCAGTTCTCGGGTTATTTGATCAAAAATCGTCTTGAAAAAGATCGTGTAAGTTGCGATATCAATCCATATTCTTAAGTAAAATGAAGTCACCAAGTAAACTATAATAAAAAATTTAGTAATAAAATATACGCTAACATAGGACTGTTTTCATAATAACATTACATTTTGGTCCTATTACTTGTGTGAGTGTGCTCTTAAAAACTAGTTTCACTAGTGGTTCAGCAGAGATCCATTCTAGGTCACCTATTTATAATCTATATAATAAAAATGAATCACAAATTGTGTTTTACTCAGCCCAAAACTCGAGAACAGCTGGACCAATTTAGCTATTTTTGTTTAATATTCCTTGAAATTCAAGGAAGGTTCTTATGAAGAGAAAATTAGAAAAATTGCACTGAAATTTTTTTATTGGAAATTAAAGCATGTTTACCCGCGACTTCGCCGAAAAATATGAAAGACTTCGCCTATATATATAGTCGGCGAATCAAAAATATACACAGCAATAGACACGAGAGGATGGGGCTAGTCCAAAATAAATAAATGTGAAAAGAACTCATTCGCTATCTTGAAGTTTTCATGTAGACGTATGTTCAAGAAATAAGATGTCCTACCCTACCAGGACTGCCTAATGCCACATTCCTATACAATAGGAATGATTGGGTCAAAGATCCATCAGAAAACAACTAATACTCTCCTGACTAATACCCCGACAATTTGATGAATTTCCGTGCAAAGTTCCTGCAAGGCGTACTCTGCAATTGCTACTATTGCTAGACCACGTATGGATCAGTACAGGATAGGTAGGATAGGATAGGTAGTACAGATAGGATAGGATAGTTATTGCACATCATTTGAACTATACGGTATGCCTTAGAATGACATCTGCGCATGCGCAGCAGTAAACAAACATTTTCAAGGTATAACGTCGTACGTTATCTCTATAAGGAATAAAGGTAAGCTTTAAACTTTATACGTTACATATATTTGGGGTTCTATGTTTGCAATTTTATTGTTCCGGGATAGGTTAAATCAAAATGAGACATGAATTATCAAAATTATTCTGCGAGGAGGTGTAGTTGTGAGTTGATGTAAAGATAAAATTGAAAGAACGTGTATTAAAGTGATGCTAGTTCGTTTTTTGATTTTAATACAGCAAATCTTATGATACTTGGCATGACATCTTACTAAGCAAAAGCAATAACTTTCATAACGCTAAGGTATAACGTATACGGTATACATTCTGCAAGTTTGCAATAACTCTCTAATAACTGATGTGTAAAACAAATGATTTGATCACATCTCCATTTCAAAGCCTCAGCTAAAACTGCGTCCGCAGAGTAGTGTTTTATACTAAACTACATAAGCGCCATCTCAACCTGAGCCTTCCAACCAAAAACAATATAACCACATTGTGTGATTGCTAAAATTACCATAACAGGTAAACGAATCTGAAATTGTTCACAATGAGCTCATTATTAAAGAAACAATATGTCCTGCCTTACCAGAACGTTGGATTTTCTATCTAATGAATTTCCATGCTGTTCAATTGCAGATTCCTTTACCTGTTATGGTGATTTTAGCGGGCGCGGTTTCTGCTGAGAGTTTGAATGGAGATGTGATCGAAATATTTATTGCAGACATTTAGTTATTATCTGCATAGACCTACCCTATACTGATGAGGGCAAATCTCAGAAATTGATCTATATAGGTGGTCTAGCAATTGCAGAGAAAGCCTTGCAGGAACGCTGCACTGAAATTCTTGCCAGGAAATTAGTTGTTTTCTGATGGACTTCTTACTCAATTATTTCCATTGTACAGGATTGTGGCAATGAGTAGTCCTGTTAGGGCAGGACATATCTTGTTTTTTTTCATAATAAGCTCAATTGTGAACAATTGCAGATTCCTTTACCAACTCACCCAATGTAAATCTATTGAAATATACAACAAATGCTATACAACTCATGTCTTTTCTGGAATATTGTAAAATTTGGCAGGCACATGTAACTATACCGCCGATAATACCAACGTAAAAAGAATTATGGTAAAAGCTATACAATCCCATGTAGCTGTCTTCGTCGAACTGTTTAAGGTACTCAGAAACGTACAACATCACTCGAAGTTCTCTGTTCCTTTCTTGCCAGATGGAATTCATCAGAATAATCCTTGTGAGAACGATCAGTAAAGTTACCAACTCCATAATCATCAAAGCCGAGACAATATTTTTCAAATCGTCCATCATCAGGGTGGTGCATATTTCGAAACATCCAGATAAGAGAGTGACCACTTGTAAGATACTCCCAAAGTAATTATTTTTTTTAGAGTCACGTATAAAAGGAGTGTCAGCTGATGAGTGGGATGAATGCTGGCAGCAAAAACTTGTATAGGAACAGGTGAAACAGGAGAAATTAAGAAAAGGTTTCATCAGGCAAATCATACACGAGTTTTTCATTTTCATCGATTTGACGATATATACTCTGATGCCTAGAAACTGAAAGATAATGTAGGTAGGTATATATTGTGTGTGTATGAATAATGACATTATAATTTCGTTTACTCTAGATGATTGTATCGGTTTGACTGGACAAATTTTTTGTTCATTAGTCATTATTTTTGATGAAAGCAATAAACGATCGACGAAAGGGGATCGAGGTAAACCATATTGCAACTTTGGATATGGGAATGTTGAGGATATATACTAGTGGCAATAATAGATTTCTAATGATAATGATAATTTTTATTTATTTATCAATAAAGTCACGAAGATTATGAGCAATTAATGTTAATAGTAATTGACCGAGAAATCAAAAAATAATTCTGAGCCATATATTGATCTGGGGTGGAAGTTTGTAACTCAATAGAGATATGATAGGCATAGATATAGCGACAATATCTCTCCGAAAAACCAAACAAATAATATTTACAAAAACAAGCTTTCATTTATAAAACATCAAAAACTCTAAAATAAAAATTATATTTAGTGAAAACAAAAAGAATTTTGAAATTTCAATATTTTTCTAAAAGTTTGTGGCGTGAAATTTTATTACATTTGAAATGAAGCTTCAAGCTTTTAAAAGATCATTTAAATTTTTAAAGGTGATCTGTTTTCATACACTAAATAACATTGACCGAATTTTTTTGGTGTACTTTTTGACATCCAAATCCGTCAAAAAACTTACAAAACCCTATGCATTCTCTATCTAGCTATCGGGGGGCAGAGGGGACAGTTTTTTTGACAGTCTTCAGTCTTCTGCGAGCTGAGAATAACGAGATCCTTACTTTTTAACATGCGATCCCAAGCACACGGTCGAGAATTCCAACTGAAAATATGTACGTCTAAGCGTACCGGTCACCCATTCAAACAGTAACCGCTTCCATGGTTGCTTGGCATTTCTGATCGACACCACCGACTCATACACTACAAATGTCTAACATGATGTTCCGTAAAACTGTGAACTGGGCAGGACTTCGGTCGGTCCCAAGAATAATAAAAATAATCCTTGCCTCGGTACCACCAACGTTCATTGGTAGGTCATAGGTAGAGCAAAGACAAAAAGTTGAGTAATCTTTGGCAAAGACCTCTTTAACCATGATCACCACTAAACTGTTTCAAGCCTAAATTCTAAGCGCCATCTACCGGAAGCTGAAAGAGTAATTCGTGAAAAGATACGCCACTGACCAAGTGACCAATGATGCAGGATGCAATTAATGAATGATGCCATAACATCAAAAAACTGAAAAACCCTAGGCGTTTTGAAAGACGAGGTACTGGAAAAAAAAAACAGAAATAAACAAAAATTTAAATGTCTTTATACAGACCGGCTCTCAATGTGCTGAGATGGTGCGCTACCCAGAATATTTCACATTTGAGATTAACAGGTTTGTTAAAATATAACTATTCGACTTAACCTCAATCTTACCTGATTTCTATATTTTATCCGCAGAAAAACGATTCATCCATAGATGGGTTGCACCTACCTTAAAAGAACTGTATAGGCGAAAAGAAAGACTCGAGCCTGAACCAGAAAAACCAAGATCCACTTTTTTGGAATGGAACTACGACAGCGAACTGTTTGCCTTTGGCAAACGTTTAGGAGAAGAATTCGACAAGAACTTATTGAAACGGGCACTCATACAAAGAGAGTTTGCTAATCTGCAAGAAATAAAGGCTGAAGATAAAGGTGGTGCATACTTTAATGAATTTGTATAAAATCAAAATTTTTGTTTGTAGGTAGTAGTTTAACTGAAAAAATCGATAACTTTGCTTTGATCGAAGAAGGAGATAAGATAATTTCGAATTATATCAGGCTTGAGCTTGCAAAAACCTACCCAGAAGACATAGTGAATGCAGTACATAACTATTTAACGTCAGAGGACATGCTATTCCACATTGCAAGTCATATTGGGCTGAAAGACATCATTTTAACGAATGTAAGAGGACTAGGTATGTTGATTTTGAGTGAAATTACTCAAATTTGATTGATTTCAGGAGTTTCCTGTTGCTAAAAGTACACTTGCAAATACGTTTAAAGCCATAATAGCAGCACTAAAGCAATCTCAGAGCTTGCCTCGAGCAGAAAACTTCCTAAAAGACTTCGTGGTGAGTCAGCTGAATGGCAAAGATGTGTACGAAATCTGGGACCCAAAAGAGCCATATGAGTACCTCACTAAGCTGTTGAGGGAAAAGGGTGTAACAGATATAGAATCACGATTATGTAACCAGTCAGCTACCAATACAATTCTAGCATGCTTTCAGGTTGGGCTGTATAGCGATAAGAAACTTTTAGGACTAGGTGAGTATTACAATGACATCCACAATAATTAGGTGCTTGAGTTCTCATAGTGGTAAGGAAGCCCATGGGTACACATTTACACAAATACCTAAGTACAATTTTCTGACGAAAAATTCATTCCAGGAGGCCATTATTAATAATTTTTTTTTTGTGTGTGTGTGTTGGTATCGACTATGGTCATTAGCCACGTGTTCTGGATAGACCTTGGAGCAGCACTGTTAATTATTAACGCAACAGTAAATTGTGGAGGATTGTTCCCAGCCAGCAACAAGATCCAGTCATTCATTATTTGGTTTTATTTTCTCTAAGCTGTACACAGGAGTAACATTAAACTGATCTTTGACAAGTCCCTAGAGAAAAAAATATAGTGGTATTGAATCAGGTCATCTTGGGGACCTCCTGACAGAACCATTAGTCCTTGACAACTATAAGTTATCAGTGAATTAGTTGAAGAATATTCTGAGAAAATAACCACATGGTCCACCTTCGTTCTATTTGAAAAAAGGCTACCTAGATGTTTCTAATAATCGAAATATTAATGGACTCATATGAAGTTTCCACTCGAAAGTTGTATGTTAAATGATCTGAATCTGAACATATGAAAATATATAGGGTGTCCTGTAAGAGCAAAATCTTATCAGCAAATGCAAATAATTTCAAACAACCTGGTTCTCATGGCCACCGGTATACATAGACTTGGATTAGTATTTAGTTTCTGATATTTTGACTGTCAAACTATACATTAAGAAAATTACTCATATTTTAGGTTGGGGTGAGAGCATCCAAAATGCCAAAGAGACTGCTGCATTGGATGCAATACAGAGGATGTACAGTAACTTTACCCCAAAATGAAAGAAAAGGCGCACAATAACTTTTGGAAAGGAATTTATAGAACCACATTGTTGTATTTGAACACTGTTCCTTGTCAGTTTCCTATATCTCATCTCCCAGCTTTCCCTTTTTTATTTTCCGTTCTGTCCACTTCACTATCTCTTTTCTCCTATCTCTTCTTGATATCTTCTATACTCATACTCTACTTCCCTCTTTTCTGCTCCCTTTCTGTCTCATTTTCTCCCTCATTTCTCATCTCTCTCCTCTATAAATCAATGTGAATCCCAGAAAAGTAGACTACCGAATGGAATTTTGAGAACTGAATGTTTTTGTAAATAAAAGCACTTTCGATAAAAATGTATTTACAATCAATTTCCAAACAATTATATACAAACATCAATATTCAGGACGGATTACAAACTAATAACTTTCAACTTCAGCTTTCTTGCGAATCCACGATCAAGACGCCATTAGCGTCTTTTATCCTCAATCGCCCAGTCGCGTACCTCGTTTCTTGAGTACCATCTGGATAGACGATTTTCACGGTACCGTCTGGATACTCCCTTCTCTGGAAACCAAAAAAATATCAAACAAAACCCAGAGACAAAAGTAAAGTATTCAAAAGTACCTTATGCTCCTTGGTGTGGATTTCCTTTTGGCCGTTGGGCAGAATGAGGACTTTCTCGCCGTTTGTACTTTTGATTATCTTGGAGCCATCAGGATAGACCACCTCTTCGGAACCGTCGGGCAGTCTCGTCAGAGAAGGCCCATCGGGGCAGATAACTTCCTTCCTTCCGTCTTTATACTTTCTCTCCTGCTGTCCACTGAAAACATTCAATCAGTAAATCAATTAAAATATCCTTGTTTGTTTAAAGATTAACATATTACCGACAAAGTCTAGAGAAAAATATAAGTAAGATAAAGTATATGTAAAGTTATGTTTGTCAACTGTGAAACTCAATGAAGTCCTTCTCAATTTCTCATTTGCCCTCACTAATCGCTTTTCATCTCTTACTCGGTATCGCCTTTCTTCACGTCGCTCGCTCGCTCGCCCTCTGTAGCTCCCAGTCCTCTACTTCTTTTTTTCTCTCTCTCTATAGTTTCATTATATATATATATATATATATCTCGCGCTCCTTTATCTCCCTTTTTCTTTTTCGCGCTTCTTTCTCTCTCACTACTTATTCTCTCACTCGCACTCCTTTATCTCTAGCTCGCGCCATTTTTTCTCTCGGTCGTGCCCCTTTTTCTCTTGCTCGCGCCCCTTTTTTCTCGCTCGCGCTCCTTTATATCTCGCTCGCGCTCCTTTATCTCTCGCTCGCGCTCTTTCATCTCTCGCTCACGCTCTTTTATCACTCTCCCAATCTCATTGATCACTCGCACGCCCTCCTTTATATCTCGTTCGCGCTCCCTTATCTCTGATTCTGTCCCTCCTCTTTTTTCCCCTTTTATCAGCAAATGAAAAATCAACAAAAAAAGGTCACTCACCATTCAGTAATATAAAAATCAGTGGAAAAAAAAGGAAGGTGTCTTACTTGGGATACTCCAACAGCTCGGATCCGTCTCCGAATTGTGTATGCCATGTAGCGTTCTCTGCATAGTAATATTTTATAGTATGTTCAGTCAGATTGGTTTCCTTTATGTCTCCGTTATAGTACTGCACGATGACTAGATTGCCGTCTGGAGAGACGGTTTTGCTATTCCCGTTGCTGTATTTTGTTTCCTTCGAACCGTCCGGGAACACTATCTCTGTTTTTGTACCTACGAAGCAAAGTTATACTATCAAACCGGATTCTGTTTTCTGTGATTACCTTTCCTCAACTCGTTCATGGTGCCGTTTTGCTGTCCCAAATCTGAGGTTTCTTTGAACGCGTTCTCGTACTCTTTTTCAATACAAAATTGGGCAAAAGTCACTTCGTGAGCTGCGTTATCTTCGACAGCATTGCGATCATAGGATGATTTTTTTTTCAGGCTGGATGGTTGTCTTTTCACCTCCTAAAATGGAATAAGTGCTACAGTTCTACGTTTCTACATGAATTTTCATACTTTTGATCAGAAATTAGGTAATCAAGATTATTTAATATTTTCCTGGTAATGAATTATAATTGAAAAATAAACGTATGGAGATAATATCCTATAGGAAAATATTTCCATGGTAATGATTTTACAAGAAGAAATCATTCTTCTGGGATAAAGTGCACGAGAGATTTGTATTTTATAGGGTAAATTTGGGTTGTTTAATGTCAACTATCAAGTGTAATTCGGCAGGTAAATTAAATGATTAAAAGTGACAAATGCACTTTGGCATATGCGATTTTTTATACAGGAGTTAAATTGTCATTTAGAAAATACTCAAGAGAAAAATTTCATTGGAATGTGTTGTCAGGAGAGAATGCGCACATGACAATGAGGTTTGAAGAGTTATAGGCAAAAACAGACTTTTTGACCCAGGTGGTTGAGTTTCAAGGAGGAAGCAATATACTTCCAAAACTGATGATGTATGGGACCTATACTAACAATTCATGAAGGAAAATTTCCATGCTATCTACTGGGTAGATACTTTATATTTTAATTCAGTGATTGTACTAATACTCTCACAGGAAAATGCTTTAGAGGGTTAATATTCTTATGGGAATGAATTTTCATGAGAATGTTTCCATGCTAGTATATTATAAAGATTTGATGGAAAAAAGTTCAGGTAAAAATTGATAATGCAGGGTGGAAATGAAAAAAAACTATAATATTTGGTGAAAAACTTGGAAATATAAGTGAAAGATGAAATAAAGTTTTGCATTTCATGGTCTTCTTTTTGAAACTTGGTAATAATGAACTCTTTTTCAGAAACTGGATTATAGAAGTAGCAGCAATACTTCAAATGTCGTCATTAATTGTTTTGACTCGAATTTACATTTTCAAGATAATGAAATGTGAATGATTGGCAATGTGCTGCATATTCAAGATGGTGGTGATAAAGGGCCAATAACTTTTCGCATTTATTGTTTTTTTGGACTATGTTCTAAGAAATTCCGATTTGAAAATTTTGGCGTCAATACAAAAACTAGGTTCGCGCCTTTATTTTCGTTATTTTTTTTTATTAAAAATTAATGACATGTGCCTTATAAACTGATATTATCAGAATTGAATTGCATTCTTTGATGAATAAACTGACATACCTTTGGAGACATTTCTCTATTTTCACTGATCTTTTCTGCGCTCTTTCTCCTGTCTTTCTTTAGCTCTGGATCGGACTTGTTCAGCTGCTTCTTGAATGTTTCCTCCGTCAGTTTGGACAAGTTCTTATTAATTTCTTGCAACATTTTCGAATCGGACGGTCTGCGCACTGCATGCGCCGCTTTGAGCTTGGCGTTTTCCTTCTGCAGACTTTCGACGGTGCCCTTGAGTTCCGTTTGCTCCTTTTCCAACTGTTTGATGGTGTTTCGCAGGCGTGCCTGAGTAGCGCCGTTTTTAGTTTCCTTCAGTTTGAGGAGTTCCTTGACGTCGGCCAGCTCTTTCTTCAGGCTGGTGATTTCCTCCCTTTCCTTCTTGCTCGGCCGATTTTGGGATTCTTTGATATACCTGTGATCGACAAATGAGGAGTTTTGAAGAACAGATTCCTAAAATCTACAACTTGACTTACACAAAGCTCCGACCCATTGCCCCTTTTTAAAATGCATGCTTTAGCGAATACATTACATGCTTTCTTATACAAAATCGTCTGCATGAGAAATTTTCCTTCTTGAAAGGCAGCCCCATGATAATGTAATGCCATAGGATTGGAAATTGTTCCCTTATAATGAATCGACAAAAAAGACTTTTTGTGGGAATAAATTACCATAGTAAGTGAATTGTACAGGGGAAATACCAGCTAAGTACAGGAATGGATTTTTAACAGGTATTTAGTGATGCCAATAGCTTCAAAATCAAAATGTCAATGCCAAAACCAAGATGTCGGCCAGAACTCGGTTCCAGAGATAGCATCCTCATAGGATTTGGTCTGTCTGTGCCAAGTACTGAAGTATGACTTTTCATGTATCTGGATTTGAAGAGTCCTATATGAAATTTATTATTAGGAAGGCTAATAAGCTGTATTTCAGCAAAAATATTATTGGTCGAGTTATTTAGTTATTAAGGAACTATGAAATACGTTTTAATGATAAAAATAAGACTCACATATCAAAAACTGCTTTTTCCCTGATGAATTTCTTCTTCTCTCCTTCAAGTTCCTCCCTAAGATCGCCGACGTCTTCCTCATACTTTTTCTTCATTTTCTCGATCTCCTTGCTGAGCTGATCTCGCTTTCTCTCCAGATCCTTGGCGAAATCACACACCCTGGCCTTCTCGGCCTGAATGTTGGGCACGTCCTTGGACAGCTGATTGAGTTTCCTCTGCAAATCTTCGCAGCTGAAGCAGACGTCAGTTCGAGCGCTGCTCTCTTCGCTTTCCTTGAAACTGGTGTTCACCGCGGTGTCGACTTTGGGGGCACTTTTGAAAGTATTTTCAAAGTCCGTGTAGAAACTGGACGGAGACTGGGAACGGGTGTCAGTGATCCTAGACCATTTTTCTTCCTCGGAAAAACTGGTTTCTTCCAGAGTGTTTTTTTCTGGTATTGTGTCTAATAAAATTTATAACTTTCAGTTGTACGATAAAGGCATTATTCAACAATCAAAAATCACCAACCACATTTATCTTTAGGAAAGTCAGAAATTTGAGAAGAGTGACTGAATAGATAATTGGGAAAAAACAATTTTTTTCTCCATATTATGACAAATATCCGACAGAAAACAGCTACTTCCCTAGCTAATGTAAAATAATTGTAAATTTCATTATGATAAACAAAGAATTGGAGTTGGAAGTTTTCCAGATATTAGTTTCAAAATAAAAAATCATGGAATAGTAAAATAATCTATCTTCGACCAACCAACTTCCAGCATGGTACTGGTGCTTTTGATGGTTAAAAAAGTATTTTTTACCTTTGTACAACTCACATTGAATAAAAGTGGTACACTTGATTTCAGGTAATTGTATTATCAAAAGCCTGCATTCTAAGCCTCAAGTGTACCACTTATATATTACATGAGCAGTACATTATGACCATTCTGTAAATAGCTCTATTAGTCTTTAATATGGAAGTGTCATAAGTGGAATAGAAATATTTATGATTTCGAAGGTTCTGACAGATACCTGTGTAATGTTCCCCAATTGCATTTGCCTAAATCAACTGGGAGAATATAAATAACTAGAATGCTTGCAAAAATACTAACAATAGCATTGCTCAAACCTTATAGCATTAATATCATATATATTTTGGTAAATCAGAAAAACAACATTCATCTATTGATTCATCTATTTGATTACAATGACAAAAGTCTCTATCAGAGATAATTCAATGGGCCCTATTGGCCAAATAAGTAATTGGTTTCTGTCAAATATTTACGTCAATATTCCAAATTTTTATTTATTTATTTATTCAACGAGAACTAGCCCAATTCAGATAAAATACAGATGTGATTTAGGATTAAGTAGAACATTTAAAACAACTTGATTTCATTAGTTAAAGATAAAGAATGAAATGTACAATAAGATAAAATATAAAATGTAACACTTGTTACTGAGAAACTCGAGGAAAAAGGGTTGTGGATGATTACGGTTTTATGTAATAATTGTTCTTAGTTGGGACTTCATTCATTCAGGGACGAATTGAAAAAGTCTAACTGACTGTGACTATTAGTGGATCTTTGGATACGTGGTAAACAGCTGTAAAATACCTACAATTGGTTATAAAAAAAGGAATATGAAAAGTACTGGTATCCCAAAATGTAATCATGTTCAAATATATTGGAGAATAGAACAGAACCCAACGTTACCAAGAAAAATTTGTCATACCATGTTTGTCAGAGGAAACTTTCCTCAAATTTTGCAGGAAGTCATTCAAAACATCAGTCTTCCTGTTTACTTCTTGCAATTTCTGAACCAGAGTCCTGTTGTCTGCATAATGTTTCAATTCTTCGATCTTTTCTTCAAATATAGGACTTTTTATAGGGTTTATTTTTACTTTGTTAGGAGTACTGGAAAGTAGCCTTATTATACTGGAATTTGTTGAAGAAAAGCTGCTGTTTTCGGCCCGTTCTTCCAAAGCCTCAAATATATGCAATTCTTTATCTGTCGTGTTTCCAGATAAAGGATCAGTACTCTGTATGAAGATGTCATCATTCTGTTTGGTATAGTCACTGCTGAAAATAGGTGATATTAGCTACATATAATAATAAAAAATAGATTTTATTGATAGGAATAATAGCAATAACAGATTTAATGAAAGTACTTCATATATAGAAAATAGAATGTCCTATCAAATGGCAGGATTCAATGTATGACCATGATACAGTACCATGATCATACCTTGCTCTTACATCCAACCATATAATTTGAGTGGATCAGTTTTTATTACAGAACTATAGATATTAAATTTAAAAAATTGTTCAGTGTCTGAAAACAAAAATCTTTGCAGGTTAGGAAAGAAAACACTCACAGGATGTTGTTAGTTTGAGAAATCCTTAAGCTCTTTCTGGGGCTTCCTGGCATGAAATGCTTCAGGGCAAGCTCATTAATTTTTCCAAATATATGAGAGTTGAAGGCTACTCTTGGTGTTACTTGACCCTCTGGAACATTAGTTTCAGTTTCTACTTCAGCTTCGTCTGCTAAATATTTACTCCAAGTAGCTTTAGGTTTGATACACAAATCAGGCACTTTCAAAGGGGTTATGCTCTGTTCCGTTCGGTCACCAGCAGGTACTGACTTGTTGAAACAATGTTTTTGCTGCTGCACTGACTCTTCGCTTTTCTGAATTTTCCCTTCGGACAATACACTAGCAGCTGGTTTTTTTCTGGAAAGCCTAACATTAGCAGATCTAGGAGTCAGCCTAAACCTGATCAGCCCTGTTCCCTTTTTCAGAAAAGGTTGCTTAGGTTTGACCTGCACCTGAGGGGGAATGTCTTCTGCTAATTTCTCTTCTAGGAGTTGTTCGAAAGGTTTCGTAGGCGTTATGGCTTTTTTATCCCAGTCAACGTGTTTTCTAGGAGAACGAAAAGGGCTTGAAAGAATACTATCGAACGCTGAGAGGCCTTCAACTGTATCGTAATTCGAGGTATGGGTTATTTCGTTAGACTTACTTTTTATTAAGTTATCATAATTACCTTGCCAGAGCTTCAAATCTTGCAATCTGACAGAGCATGGTGAAGTGAGATATGACATTCTCAAAATTATATAATTATGTTTTACCAGATACTGTTTATATTCCTATCTGTTCTGAATTTGTTTGTAATGTCTTAACTGTTTTGCTCCAACCTAATGTCTTTCATATAACATCATTGAAAATTCAGCTTTGCTCGTTGAAACAAAATCAGATCTTGGAATTTTATAAAAATTGGGTTACGAACATAAACTACTATTATAATTAACTTTTAAGTGAACATTTTCATTTTGTATTTGTTTTGTACGTTAGTTGTAAACTTTCGAATTTCAAAGTCAGTGTAGCCCAGTTTTGCCAATCAAAATCACAGAACACTCAGTGTTTAAATTAAAATTAATCAAAATCCCCTATTTTTGGGAACGAAATTCCAAGGATAAATAGGATAATGAACACTACTAAAAAATGGCCCAATCCCTATGTTGCAATGTAGGTAGTATTTCTTTGACGTCACCGCGTTTCCTTCTGTATGCTTTTGTATATCTACAGTATCGGAAACTTTTCATTTGTTTTGTGGTATAGACAGAAATCTACGCGAGCCATCGCGAGCAACAAGGAACGCAATGAATGCAATGATATGATAATACCACATAAATAAGAGAGACGCAATACTGCCACAGAACTCATAATTATATCTTATGTCATACTACTGCGCACTTCTCCTGTTGCCTCGTCCGACGAATTAACAACTCACATCGTTATCCCTTCCTCGAGCGAGTAGATGAGAAATTGTAATGCTCTCTCAAAATATAGCAAGGTTTTCTTTACGCTCTCATAAAACCACCATACCCCAGATGATACTGTATATATAGATATATAAACCATTGAGAAGGCATCGCGCTAACGTCATTTTACAGGCCCATAAAATCAGTCGATTGGGTCGATTAGGGCCGATTCAGATACATAGGTGCCCAACCTGATTTTTCGACCCTGCATGAGAAAGTCATACCCATAGACGTTCACACTTGTTCCTGTCGGTGTGCGTGAGAAAGGCGGGGTGAGCACGGAACATGTTCTAGTTCACAAAATGAAAAATTCAGTGAAATATACGACGAGATCATTTTGAAAACTCAAATAACGTACCTCTAGTATTGAGAAAATAATACAGAACCAGAGAAAATATGACCATGTGATAGAAACGCAAGTGAAAGGCACATATTATATGAATGGTCTTGCATCTTTCAGACACACGGGTCAAAACTGGTTATGCTTGTAAGTTGCACGTGCTTCATATATCCTGAGTGGGCACCCATGTATCTGAATCGGCCTTTACAAATGTACTTGACGAAATCCGACATTCAAGATTGTGACTCACGGTGAAATAGGATTTGTTTCGGTAATCAACTTTGGTCACGGTTGGTTATTTTGTGTTCCGAAGATGCCATATTCCTGAAAACCCCCATTTAGGAACTCTGTGTTTAGTCAGTATGGTGACTGTCAAGGCCGATTCAGATACATGGGTGCCCACCCTGCATTGTGACCCTGCATGAAAAATGCATGCACATCAACGTTCACACTTGTGCCTGTCAGCTCGCGTGAACAACGCGGGGTGAGCACGAACGGAAATAAAACGTGTTCTAGTTCACATAATGAAAGATTCACTTAAATATACGACGGTATAAACTGAAAAACTCAAATATCGTACAGAACCAGAGAAAATATGACATTCTGATAGAAACGCAAGTGAAAGGCACGTATGTGAATGGTCTTGTAGGTTTCAGGCACACACGGGTCAAAAAAGCATATGGTTGTAAATTGCACGGGCTTGATGATAGGCACTCATGTATCTGAATCGGCTTTTAACGCATCCTCAGTTTGTTCAAACCGCTTTGAAGTAACATAATATCTAGTGTTTTGTTTTATAAAACTTGAAACAAATCACTAGAAATGACGTCACTTCAGGACAGTTGGCATCTGACCGTGAGTCAGCTTTACTTAAATGCACTTTTTTTATTATTCCAAAAAAAAAATACGACAATTATTTGAATAATAAAACAAATTTGAAATATCATTTGTTGAAATCTTATCGTATTAAATCAAGTTTCAGTTACACACACAAGTGCTATGGATTTCCATTAAGTAACAACCGATTCAATTAAAAACCACTAAAATATCTAATTTTTTTTTAATGTTCAACAATAATTAATTAAGGCTCTTTTAATACTTTTCAAATAATTAATTTAATATATAAGTTGGAAATAAAATAGAACTAAAAATTATTTGAAAGGTGCGATTTAGTGTGTTCCTGCTCGTAGAAGAGGACATAGGCTTCTCCGCTTACGAGGGATCCAGAGCATACCACGATAAATGATCATTTATTCACATATTCCACAATCTGTATATTCAATGATTTTTTTTTAAATATTACCATAGCAACTACATTTTTTAAGTATATCGCTAGGGTTACTGTTTGATTTCAATGTTTAAAAACCATGAGAGAGTAGGATAGTTCTTGACCTGTCAATTGGAACTGTTATGATAAAAAAAGATATCAACTTAATAACATACAATTTTGTGGTTATAGTATGAATTCGTAAAAAAAGTACGGTATTATGTAAATCATTGATGAACTCCTCGAGACAATTGTTTTTTAAACAATCTGTCCGCAACGCTGCACACGTGAATAAAATAGTCGTTAATGAAAGGACGTGTATAACTCTGCTAACATAATATACAATTTTGAAATAGAATTGCTGAAATCAACAATTTGATTCCAATAAAATAGGAATATTGATTGAATGTTCGGTTTTGTGGTTTTCTTGAGTGTTTAACCTCGCACAATCTGAAAATGAACCAAAACTGTAAATCAAAATCAATTCAGTGATAGTGCTTAGTGTTCCGAAGCATTTAACGAAAAGGCTTAGTGCAATTTTGGGTATTCTAAGCCTACACTACACTACACTGCACTACACTACACTACACTACACTACACTACACTCTACTCTACTCTACTCGACTCCGACTCCGACTCGACTCCGACTCGACTCCGACTCGACTCCAACTCGACTCCGACTCGACACCGACCCGACTCCGACCCGACACCGACCCGACACCGACCCGGCACCGACCCGACTCCGACCCGATTTCGACTCGACTCCGACCCGATTCCGACCCGATTCGACTCCGACTACAAATAAAATTGCTGAAATCAACAATTTGATTCCAATAAAATAGGAATATTGATTTATTGATGTTCGGTTTTGTGGTTTTCTTGAGTGTTTAACCACGCACAGTCTGAAGATGAACCAAAACTTATTTTTTCAGATAGGAAAAGTAACTGACAAAATTGTACTTTTTTTGACAGTAATCTTCTAAACGCAGTACTTATCGTAGAAAATAGATTTTTTGGTGGGGGGTGCCATCTTCCGCGACTTCATGTTTCGACAAGATTAATTTATATGGAAAGGAATCGGGAAAGGCTTAGTGCTTAGTAATCCCGAAAAGTGCTCCGGAACACTTTTCGAGAACCAACTCAACACCCTATTTCTATTATGCTTGAGAATGTTCTGATCTGGTAGGTATTCTCTCAAGTCTCAAATGGGTTAATCAAACTTCTCTTCCTGAAATAAAAGAAAAAGTCGATGAGTTCAGTGTGATGTTGGTCCACTTCGAAAAGTAGTGGATATTATTAGTGAAGCGTGAAGCATTAGGAATTTTTTAACTCTGAAAGTAACTACGTATGACGACATGGACGTAAGACACGACCAACATGTTAACTTTGACGCTTTGACCACAGTTTACCAAATGGCGAAAAATTTCATTCCAATAATGAAACTGGAAAGCTACACGACCAGGTGGATAACTTTGACCACTTTCCACGAAATGGATAAAATTTAATTCCCAGAAAATAATGAGACGACCAGCAGGTTTACTTTGACTAGTGTCCACGAGATGGCCAATAACCTAACTTTCACAAAGTAACGATTAGGAAGTTTACTTTGACTATTTCACCACGAGATGGCAGATTAATTAATTCTCAAAAAGTAACTACATAACCAACAGGTCCACTTTGAATACTGTCCGCGAGATAGCCAGAGTTAGAAAGAAGAGAAAATAAGATAGTACCAAACCTATCATATTTTGTATGTTGAAAATCGAGAGTTGAGAACAAAGTTGGCAGGGAATAACTGACATATTCAAAATTTTCAGTCAACTTTCAAAAAATTACAATGGTTGAAAATATTCCTCAGTCCTTCGAAGATACAATACTATCTTACTTGAGAGGTCAGGAGATATGCCTTGAAGACACCTTCCACGTTAGTTTGACAGAGAAAGACGAATACGTTGTCGAAAATGTACATGAAATTCTGAATGATTTACTTCTGAAAGTGGAAAAGCGCATTGCTTGTAAAGACAGATATGAAAACTTGAAGCTGTGGCACAATCAGTACCCCTTGTTCGATCTGAATGATTTCATCTTAGATTTTTGCATAGGTGAGTATGAAAGAATAGAAAAAATTCGACAACAGCTCTGACAGGAGCTTTCGATGCTATTATCTCACAATTCTCAGGCTCTCCGTAATACTTTGTGAAAAGTGGAAATAAAAAACTAAATAGGTAGTCATTAATATATTCGATATCATTTGAACAGTACCAAAAAATAAAACAAAATCAACTAATGTACATATCACGTTTCTTGCTTATAGGCTAAGTTATAAATATAAAAAACTAAGAACAACACTGACTTTTCAAATACAATAAATAACAGTGAGACATACCATTGCCACCGAGTCGCAAAAATATTCTAGACTTGAGACCGCAAAATCGTAATGCCAATTATGTTTTGCTGCAGTTTGTCAGTATTTTGCAAACTCAGTCAATTTATTACAATGTACATCTTAGGACGAGTATAGGTTATGCTATAACAGTAAAACAAGCTTTGTAAGAGTGTGCCACCATCTTTGAAATATTCAGTAAAAAGACACTACTGCTATCAATTATTCAAATCCTTTTTTCACAGATCAAATACACGCCAAAAGAAACTGGTAGTTTGATTTTTCAACAAGCTTTGAAACACATAATAAGTTTATTTGACTCTATAGAGTTCTGCAAGAATTTTATGCATTTCCAAACCTACCAGGAAGACCAAAACAATCAACTTTTCAAATTATGGGGTCTAGTTTATTCATTATCACATTTGAGACTTGCAAAATATACAGTGTGTTCAAATAAAAACAAAATAAGACAGTTTTGTAACATTCACCATTTTTGTTTCTTTGGATCATTACTTGAGGTCAGTTTAATGCTTGAGAGTCACAAAGTGTGTGTGTGTGGAAACTTTTTTATTATGCATTTGTCAGAAAATTTTCATCATGTCTTTGATTTTAAAAAGTAGTATTGGTAATACG
This sequence comes from Chrysolina haemoptera, assembly GCA_958298965.1. Taxonomy (NCBI): domain Eukaryota; kingdom Metazoa; phylum Arthropoda; class Insecta; order Coleoptera; family Chrysomelidae; genus Chrysolina; species Chrysolina haemoptera. The sequence continues at coordinate 5,984 of OY282594.1, read as the reverse complement.
GTTTTTTTTTCTAAATTTGTACGGTCAAAAATTATTTATTAACACGGGGAAACTATAAATAGTTGTACTGTACGATCACTGTATGTTCTTTTTGATAATAAGATTATTGGATAGACATTCAACAAGAAATTAAGATTTTCACACCTCAACATATCACAATGTGATTATTTTTGGGAGGTAGATAGAACATCTTTCACCTGAAGATAATCATATTGCAACTGAAATCGAGGTGTGAAAAATCTCGAGTTGATGGATTAACTCAATGGTATTCTCAAAGCCAAAATGTCCCAAGCAGTAGGCCTAAATCGGTATCCCTCAATTGCCTAATTATTTCGATGAAGTTTGGAAAAAAGTATCATCAAGAAATATACAAATTTTATAATTATTCAAGATGAGGAGATGATGAAGAAGTTGGCCTTTCGTGAAACTCTCCTGATCAGCGAACTCGAGCCCATTTCAAACAACAACACAGAACCGAATCCTGTAGGAGGGCTTTGTCTAGATGTATCACTCGTAGATGGATATGTCCCAGAAGCATCAACTAAGAAGCTCACCAATGACCAAATGGACTGCGAAATCTTACAAATCTGGCAGCGGGCGAAACAGGGTAAAAACATTGTTAAAAAATATATATATATATATATATATAGGTACATCAAAATGTGTGTGAATATGTAAGTGTGCACCATTGTTATTTTCCTTTTTGTGAAAGTATAACTTTATCGGTGGTTATAACTAATTTTCAATTGGAGTACAAAATCTCTGTTAGACTTTCAAATGTATTACTTCATTCAGGTGGAAACATACATTTCATTATTCTGCGACTAAAACATTCAAAATATAATTAAAAACAGAAAAATATAACAGAGGGACTATTCCTCATGTCATAAACCGTTTCTGACCCGTGCGAAGCCGGTATTGCAGCTTGTTTTTCAAAAATAATTCAAATTTATTTTCTCTAGTTTCTATTGAAAAAAAAAACTTTCTTAAGGAACAGGGTAACATTTTACAACTCTCATATAGAATTAAATCCATCTTGGAACACATTGCACAATAAAAATCTAACAATCATTCATTTTAACACAAATGGTTCACATTACCAATGTGAATAAAATAGGGCATACTGAGGTTGGGATGATTCGATCTCTGAAGTATTGATATCAAGGCACCCCCACGCATTTTTTGGTGGACCATTGTATGTTTCCTTTATTTAACGAAATCAACCCCGATTTCGCCGCCCCAATGTGTCTTTCTCAATGTTATTTCTTCAGTCAAAGACAGATCATTTCAGCATGCATCAACACCAAGTATTCTCCGTCCGATACCGAGGGTGACGATTTGGAGCACAGGCTGCAAGAGAAACTGAAAGAGTACGAGAGCTTCCTGAAGAACGAGATGAAAGCGAACGTTAAGAAGTTTGTCGTGCACTTATCCTCACAATTCGATGCGGGCCTCAACGGTGGTTCGAGAATCACAGCTTGGGTAGACAGGCAACTTCATACGCTGGAAGAAAAAAGAACAGAGTTTAGTAGAAATATTCAAAGTTCTGAGGTTTTTAGTCACGCAAAATATGGATATACAAATCCAAGCTCTCTACAATTTGTTCACCCCAGATCAATAGTTTTTTTTTATTGATCTGAGGTGCGCACCCACTGTGATCCTTTCCCATGGCTCGTTACATTTTATATTTCAGATATTTCCAGAACTATTTATTTGCTGTAGCAATAAGACGATAAATCTATTCCATTAACTGATATTAAAATATTTTAGGTACATCTCAGAGGAACATCAGATACTGAATGAGAAAACAGTATATGTCGCGATCCAAGACAATAAATATTATCTGAGAACCACCAGTTCGAAGGAGGTATTCGAAGAGAGGCGGTATTACAGTTTTGCCAAGACTCTCCATCTCATAGCTGAAGGAGCGAATTTTATATTAATGCGCTATCTTGCTATGACCAGATACTGCGGAATTTTCGAATTGTCTACAATTTACATTAATGGAGATATGTGCAGAAATATCTATGTAATGGCAGTTGTATAAATACACATTACTACAGAAAAATTTATCTACAGAGATAAATTATTCCCCAATCAGTTCAGGGTTATCTAGTGTTTTGTTTTCAAATCATCATTTTACATCTATTTTTTCTGAAGAATTTCACAACTGTCAATATGAACCTATAGCACAAGATCCAGGGGTTTTAACCGGACCCAAAATCCAATAGAAATGATTTTTGGCACGCAAGCAGTTCTTTACGAGTACTTTGAGAAAAAAATTGTTCTGCACGCGAATATCGAATACTACCACTTCTACCGACAATCGTCAGCTATATATGATAATTGCTGCATCGGGTAAATCTTATAAATATCCCGAGTTGTTTGCGCGGAAATCTGAAAATATCAGTTAGAGCTCATTATCTGTAATTAACATGTAATTACCTTTTTTATGGAGATTTACGTTCTACAAGTTTCTTTACATTATATCGAAATTTTCAACCCCTTCCAAGTTATTGATTTTTCCAGTTTTCCCGGGAATTTTCTCAACTTTCCATAGGTGTTCGCGTGCAGAATAATTTTTTTAAAGTGCTCTTCAAAAACTGAAAATGTACCAAAAATCACTTCTATTGGATTTTGTGCCAGGTTGAAGTAACATTTTTAGCTACAGCGCTTGTATTACTAATGAACAGCTGACTGTTGTCGAAAGCACTCGTATGTAATGAATCAAAGTTGTAAAAACTTCATATTCTTTTGTAACCCAGTGTAACCATAAAAAAATTATATATTACTACGTATTGATATATAAATATGCAGTTCCAAGCCGGACATTGTCATCTGTAAAATACTCATGAATTTGTCAGTAAGAAAACTGATATGGTAAAATGACTCTGAGACCTGTTTTACCACATTTTTTGTCTATCTTATCTTCCTTAGTATTTTTTTAGTTTTTTTGTAGGATTGTACAGGACCAAAGATGGGAATGGTGAACGATGAGGAGGTGGAAATATGCAAGATTTACAGGTATATTATAGAAGAATGTGGAATTGAACATCATTGTGTTACAGTTTTGACCGCACAGGGTAAGTCTTTCATATATTTTTGTCCAAGATCCGTTTAGAATCCTAACTCAGAAGACATTGCAGCCAAGAAGTCTACCTGATATTTAGTTTCAAAACGCCCCTTCCAAGAGTATATTGAAGCTTTATAACCATCAAGTGTGATTTCAGGGAGAATTGTGACTCAAGAATGGGAAGGATGCAACTATATCCTTAATATAAATCCACTGAGTATTGTGAAAAAAGAAGAAGAAACCCCTTATGATAAATTTATTTTAGAAAAAACCTGGATGAATGATATGGAACTCTTATCTAGATATCTAGACTGTAAGGTGAGAACTGGAAGAACCTTGATAATGCAATTCGACGATATAAGATAAGATATACTTTGAAGAAATATCTTTATTTTTTATATCTTTATTAATCACAGCTGAGACTTATATGTATAATCTTTGAGTGAGTCACGGATGAAAGATGTCTTGACAGAGTCTGATTACCAACAATCTTGGTTGAGTCACGGATGAAAATATGTCTTGTTTATGTGGAATTATTGTCTGTAAAAACTGAAATTGCCAGACATATCTATCCGTGTACCTGTTTGAAAACTTTAAATAAAATTACCTCAAAGGTTCACGCGCACTTAGCCGAAGCGCCGCAAGACATAGCGTCATTTAGCTCGAACGGCGCGGCGCGAATTTTATTTGTTTCAGCATTATTTGAATGAACGGAGTATGTTGTCTAGCTAAGGTACGATGAGCAGTTCGTCAGATGAGGATCTCTTTGTATTAAGTTTAGTTGCCACTATGGTAGAAGAAGAAGAATACTTGACAAAAATTGAATGGGGTACTAATCTACATAATATCATGTAAAAACACACCTGCAAGATTTCAGACAAATCCTAGATCATTTATATAATTATTTCATTCGCTAAACTTCGCAACCACGACACTGAATGAAGCAACTCTATTTTGCCTCTGCACCTACGAACTCCCAATCTACAATTTTTGTAGTTCCATGTGCAGTCTGTCAGTTTCAGTTTATTACCCACCATCGATTTGTCAAAAGGTTCAATAGCCTGGATCGAATGTGATTTGTGTTAAAAAACCTTTTTTCCTTCGATACACGGAAAATTCGTTCGACACCAATATTATTCACGTAATTTTTATATGATGTGTTGTGTTCTTCAAAAAACAATTATTTTGCAACATACTATCAGTTGTCATGCTGATAAAACTTAATTTAAAATAACCAGCTTCAGTTTTTATTAAGGAGGGTGAACGAATTGAAACTGATTCTGCTTTTCCACGTGTTATAAATTTTAATTTATTTTCGACTTCTTTTGGTGGGAGAGCACTAATTTTCGTTAAGTGCTCATAGTTCACCCTGTATAGGGACCATAATACCCCTTATGATCGTATAGTATGGATGTCTTTTTCAGTTTTTTCAATAGACATACCAAATATTCCAACACGTGGTTCGGCACATTAACGCCATCTTCATATTGTGGTCATAAACTTTCTAATTAAACCTCGCATTGGGTCGCATTCAGTTATGCAAGGTATAGTTTCCAATAATTTTCAATTTTAGACTGAGGCCAAGCTGAAAATGAAGACATACATGTCCGATCACCCAGAAGTCCAGGACATCCTTTCGGATTACCTGAACAACATTCTGTTGCTGAAACCCCAGAACATACTAACTTTCACACAAGACTTTTTCGAAAGTTTGTGCCCGATCAATATGGCCAGGATGGGATATCTCGAATCAAAAGAAGACTATGAAACAATGTACTGAAGTATGTGATTGTTTTTTGTATACCATTAAATTCAATACTGTGTAGCAGAAGTTAAGTTTTACTGGTGCAGTGTTGTGCTTGTTGAATAAAAAAAGATGAGTAACTTGTTTTTACGATAACAAATTGTAGAAATGTACCTAGCACAAAATGAAATAATTAAATGCTTAATATTACAACCAGCAATAGCAGCTAAAAACGTTAATAATTTCATGTTCTTCCTCGAAAAAATAGCGATTAGAATCATGTTTCACCTGGATATCACCAATCATGTAGAATTTAAAAAAAAAAACTGTTTACTCACAGCCTATGGTATATATATTCTTGATAGTGTTAAATTTGTTAAAAAAAAACCTGAAAAGTTCGGAGTGTACGAAATAAATCACTCCCAGGTTACAAGGAGAAACATAAAACTATCCGTAACATAATTTAAGTATAACCGAAAAAAAATTGCATGTATACTCTGCTTCACAAATCTTCAATAAACTCCCTCAATATATTCAAAACCTAAAAGGCACTAGTGCTTTCAAGAGAGCCAGTTTCCAATATATCTGTGACATTGAGCCATATTCAATTACCGAATTTTTATTTTCCTAAACACCAACTTTTGTATCTATTATTAATATCTATTACTTCTATATCCACTATCATTATATTCAATCTATGAATTTGTATTATATATTGTGCAACCTTGTCTCTGCAGCTTGTATAATTAACTTGAAATAAATGATTTCATTATTTATTATTATTATTAAAGTACCCATTAATCTAGACCAAACACGAATTTTGAAAATGACACCAATTATCCAAAACATTCAACGCCAATCATGTTATTTCGTATTTATTTCGTGGGCAAATCTTACCTTTATCATTTCTGCTCGGCGGCGTAGCAAATTCCACAAATGGTCCCATTTTTGGGCATGCACTGAGTGTGAAAGGCGTGCATACAGTTGAACATGGCCATATTTGCTGCTCTTGAAGAGTCTGAAACAATGAGTCTCCATATTATTTTCTTAAACACATTTTCACGTTACATCTATAACCGAATATAGATAGATAGACGTAAGTAGTTTGTTGGTTGCCATAGACTACCATGCAAGTGTAGAAAGGGATGCATAGGAACAACAAGCAAA